>OZ010792.1:493964533-495454184 GCA_963932465.1 Maratus speciosus
ACAATTTCCCAACTTGTAATTCAAAAATTTCCCAACTTGAAACAAATTGCTCTATTTTCCAACTGAAATGATAAGTGCAATGTGTGTTTAATGATAAGGGTAATTCTACGTAAAAAAAAAAAAAAAAAAAAAAAAAAAATCTTTCTAAGGAAAAATACTGAAACTAAAAACATAAAAATTACAATTGAAGAGCTGAGTGGAAGAACATGTTTATGCTACATTTTCTTAAAAATTATTTCATCTTTGGAAGAAGGTGTATCAGGTATTCTATCACATGGTAAAGCTAAAATACCAAAGTTCTATTTAGCCTTGAAGATTTAAGACATTATTCACTAATATTTAATATTTTAATATTTAATAATGCAAATAAATATTAATATTTTTTTAATATTTAAAAATTAAATATGAATAATTTTTTTTTTTTTTTTTTTTTTTTTTTTTTTTTTGATAGAGTTTAGTAACACACCTGTTAATATTTTAAACACATGGTATCAAACAGAAAATAAATCATTAAAATTGACAACGGAAAACTTTCACATCAAATTTCTTCAAATGTAATTTTTGTTACTTAAGATGTTTTTCCACTTAGCTCTTCAATTATTGGTTCATTTAATGAAAAGATTTTATCTTCTATTGCGTACGAGTCCTAATCGTGCTTCATATTAAAATAGCCTCATGATTTTTTGAGAAGGAACAAAGTTTTGGAAGAAGAGAACCCGGTAGCAGAAGTTCGAGGACGTGCGACGTGCGTCGCAGATTTATTTTGGACCTTGCAGATAAATTTGCCAACTTGAAAAAAAAAAAAGTATTTCCTTTAAAAAAAAAAAAAAAAAAAAAAACGAAAATTCTGACAAAAAATATCACGAATTCGACAAATGGTCGCCGAAAAATATCAATTTCGGCAATCGTTCGCATAAAAAATCGGTAATTTATAGCCAAAGGGTCGCTATAAAAACGCTAATTTCGTCAAAAGAGACCGGAAAAAAAAAACATGAAACTCGTCCCAGGGTTGTAGAAAAAAGGCAAATTTCTGTCACAGAATCGCGGAAAAAACACGGATTTCGTCAAAGGATCGCGAAGAGAATGTGAATTTAGTAAAAGGATCGCAGAAAGAACGCGAATTTAGACAAACGATTGTGGGAAAAACGCAAATTTAGTCAAACGATCGCGAAAAAACGCAAAATTTATGTCAAAGGATCGCGAGCAAACGCAAATTTATGTCAAAGGATTGCGGAAAGAAGGAGGAATTTCGTCAGAAGATCTCGAAAAACGTAAATTTCTGCCAAAAGATCGCTGTACAAACTTGTATTTTATCCAAAAATCCCGAAAAAACGTGGATTTCGTTCCAGTGGCGCAAAAAAACGTAAATTTCTGTCACAAAATCGCGGAAAAAATGCAGATTTCTGTAAAACGATCGCGAAAAAACGCAAATTTTTGTAAAACGATCGCGAAAAAACGCAAATTTTTGTAAAACGATCGCGAAAAAAAACGCACATTTTTCTAAAACGATCGCGAAAAAACTCAAATTTCTGTAAAACGATCGCGAAAAAACGCAAATTTCTGTAAAACGATCGCGAAAAAACGCAAATTTATGTCAAAGGATCACGAAAAACGCAGATTACTGTCAAAGGATTGCGAAAAAAGGAAAATTTATGTCAAAAGATCGGAATTAAATTTGCGGAATTTCGTCAAATATCGCAAAAAGTGCAAATTTCTGCCAAAGGATTGCTGTAAAAACGCGAATTTCGTCAAAAGATCCCAGGAAAAACGTGAATTTCGACCCAGAGGTGCCGAAAAAACGCAAATTTCTGTCACAGAATCGCAGAAAAAACACGAAGTTCGTCAAAGAATCGAGGAAAAAACACGAAGTTCGTAAAGGATCGCGAAAAAAAGGTCATTTTTGTCAAATGATCGCGAAAAAAACGAGGAATTTCCTCATAAGATCGCAAAAAGCAGCAGATTTCGTCAAAAGATCGCGAAAAAACGGCACATTTCCTCAAAAGATCGAGAAAAACGGCATATTTCGTCAAAAGATCGCGAAAAAACCCAAATTTCATCAAAAGTGCGCAAGAAAAACACATAATTAGTGCCGGTAGCTCCCCCCCCCCCCCCCCTCTGTTGTAACTTTTCGGAAATTTTGCTGTGAATTTCAGAATTTTTTCTTTTTCTTTTTTTTTTTTTTTTACTACTCAGAATCACCCCTGGTATTAATCAGTAAGAACGCTGTTTATTTTAACACTCATAATGCTTGTACATAAGAAAATGTAACACGCTACTCCCGCAGACAATTTTCATCCCACTAAATTGCTGTCGCAGACACAACCATAACTTTCTGCTACTGGGGAAGAGAACTGTTGATGGACAACAGTAGAGAAATCCACGTCTGGTAGATGTATGATATTTTCGTAACACAGAGAAACACAATGACTTTTTGTATTTCTTTTGATAATTTAACTAGTTTACTGTTATAGAACTCAAAAAGGTAGTCAGCAAAACAATAAAAATTCTTATTTTATTTTTTTTTACTATTATTTTTAAAAAAGAAAAAGTGTTTCAAAAATCTAGAATTTCCCAACTCAAAGCTCACATTTCCCAAGTTCACATATTTTGGAGGGGGAGGCTCCCCCCCCCTCCCAATAACCCCCCATGGCGACGCCTCTGGTTCTCTCGTTAAATAATAATTCAAAGCATAGATCTTTTTTCAGTGTAAAGATTACTTGTTGAAGCTTTTGTTCTTCAAAATGGAAGTATTTGTGTTAAATACGATATAAAATTATTTTAAAATTTTATATCCTGAAATGTAGGAGTATCCGGTTAGTTGAATATTCGTAATCGGTCGAATAAATATTCGGTCAAATAGTTACTATTTGCATTTGGCTGGGTGAATATTCGGTATTTGGCCGAAATCACTGTTCGATGTATCTCTAGTATAAAATCCTCCCCATCCCTAGTATTTCTTCATGAGACATATTGCAGAGCAAATAGAAATACTGGTCTTATTTAATAGACATAGAACGAAAAATGGAAAAATTCTAAAACACAATTAGAACTAGAAAAATGATAAAAGTTTTTAAATATAAAAAAATGTGTCTAAATCAGTGGTTCTCAACGTGGGGCGTACGCCCCACAGGGGGGCAATATGGCTTTTCCAGCGGTGGGGTGAATTTCAGATTTCTTATTAACAAATTTTCTGTCACTTTTTTTTCTTCCTAATGAACGTAGTATCGTACTCTAAAAACAGAAATAATAGATGAAAAAATAAATGAGTAAAAATTTATTTTCGAAACGTTCCCATTTAAAAGTTCAAAATACACTGACACCGAAATAATTATGTGCATTTTTTAAAAATATTTTGACACCTTTTATATATTAAAAAATCTTTTAAATATTTCTGATTTTAACATTATTTTAGTAAAACACACCTCTTTCTTTCACTATTTATTTGAAAGAAAAAAACTTGTACATCTATTCATAGTGCAATATGACCCATGAAGGAACTTTTACATATGAAATTTTCTATGATATATATAAAATAGGCTATTTGGACATGTTTAATCTAAAAAATGTTTTGAATTATCTAAATGAGGTACTATTTTTATGAAATTAATAAGTCCCCGTGCATATCACGGAAGGAAATGGCTAGAAAGTAAACTTCTTATGGCTCTTCTGCAGACCACATACAGAATATATAAACATACTTCATGACATATGCATTTTAAAATTTAAAATCGGAGAAAACATGGTGGCCAAATAATAATAATGGGAAAAAGAACGCTTGCTATCAAAGAAGTATATTATGAGGGGAAAGAAAAATAGTTCCTTAAAATGGATAAAAGCGCGAATCCGGAAATGTTACTTGTGAATAATGTTATCCATACAGTCTCGGTAATAAACAAATATCACTTGTTCTTAATGGAGTATTAAAATCCATTATAAAATGTATCAGTTCTATTAGATGTAATACAAACTGTGAGAGAGATTTCAAGAAATTTTACGGAGATAAAAATATAAAATATTTATCACTTTTAAATTTGAGGTAAGTTGCCAAAAAACAATAAAACTTTTGTAGATGTAAATGCGAAGATCCATCATTTCATTCATAAAGTTATGTTAAGAACATACTTGTAATAAAAAAAAATATGATTTTGATAAATTAAAGAATATGAAATCACTTATCAGAATTAATGTTATTTTCGGATCCTTCCGTGAAACTGAAGTTTATTTTTTAAGTAATAAGATCGACCGAAACTATCTGTATTCCAAAAATGTCGTTTCTTCTTTCGGAAATTTTCAATATTATTCATTTAAGCTATATCGGCTGAAATGAGACATTCTTTATTTGTTGAAATGAACTCCACTGTGTATAATTATCAGTCATGACTGACTCAAGACGTGAGTGCAAATTATAAAGCAAGTAATGCATATAGGATTAAACTTTGAAGACGCTTTTCACGCGCTCTTTAAAAGCTGCAGACTTAGAAGTATTAGAAAATTTTTAGTTTGAAACCGCAGAAGTGTTTCAAATACTCTTTGAGAAAGTTCATTGTATAACAGATGATCCTTTACGAAAATCCTTATGAAAGGCAAATCGAGGTGTGTATACCTAAAACATTTTTTAATTAGATGAAATTCGTATCTGGGAAATCATTCTGTGTAGTTGATGCATTAATTTTATTTTATCTGGAAATAAAAAGTTTTGGTCACAGGCAGAGCAAGCTAACTTGGGCCACAGTTATAATTTATTAATAATTATGTACTTTTAATAAAAACGTATAATTAATTATGTATATTTATGTATGTATTAATTACTTTTTAAAAAATTGGGACATTTTCGCTTATTTTTTCGTTATTTGCCGAAAATAGGAAGATTACCGAAAATCGGTTTTGGTTTCGGTCTTAAAAACCTGTTTTGGTCAATCCTTAATTCAAGTATAATAATAACAATACAACTAAATTCGCGAGAGAGCATAGTATATATACTTTTCTGCTCTGTGGACCTTTCTAAATTTAAAGTCTGCGGTAAAACATAACAGTGTTGATTCCAGGGGGTGGCCCGGGGGGGACATTCCCCCCCCGGAGCAATGAGATGTCCCCCCGGAAGATTTGAGATTTTGTGTTTTTGATGGTCAAAAAGTACAATTCCCCCCCCCCCCCCGGAACTATATAATGTCCCCCCCCCGGACTCACAGAAATCCCTCCCGGAGAAAAATGTCTGAATTCAACACTGAAACATAATCTTTTAGCCATTGTAATTTTACAACACGAACAATATGATACAGCGGCGCCAACTTTTGAAAAATATCGGGTTGGTTCAAAACCATTTTATGGTAAAATGACACTGCCATTTTTCTTTCTTTGAAAGTTTGTAAAAAGACGATATCAAAAAGACGATCAAGCTAAGATAAGTTAGAAATTTTTAGAGTAGAATATAAAGTTGCAATTTTATTTAATTATATTCTCATAGGGGTCTTCATTTTATGGACTCTAATATTTGCTAGTGTGCCATGAATTTGACTACAAATTAAAACGCAAAAAACTAAAAATATTAAAACGGGCATTTAATGCAAATACCCTGAAATACTTGAACTAATAGTACCAGTTACTTAAACTATACCGGATGATTAAAAAAAGATACAATTTCTTGAACCGATGATAATAGAAATTTGTATACTTCCAATTACAAAAAGTATACAAATCATCTTTCAGATAGGGCATTTATTTAAAAAGGGGTTGCATGCACATTAAAATACGGAATTTAATTTTAATACTGTCTCCTTTTCGTATAACGTATATTTAGAAAAAATAATGACATTAGAAAAAAATCCAAAGAAAGACAATAAAAAAAATCTTTTATGAACAAAACATACTGAGGTTTTTAATTTTATGAATTTTAGGTGTTTTCTGACGCTAAAAAGGCGACTGAGCTAAAGCATATTAAAAATTATTTTCAAACGTTTTGGTAGCATTTCTGAATGATCCTTTAACTAAAAAAAAAAAGGAAAGTGCTGAATAATAAGAACTGCAAATTTAGTTCATTTAGGAAGAACAATTAATTCCCGAATATTCAGGATTTTTTTTTTTTGAGAAAATTGATTGTAATGCAGGATAAAGGGGTAGGGGTCAGGTTGTGTTTCAGGCTCCGGTGTGTCTATTATTGCTATCTTTACCGTATTTTCAAAATATAAAATTGTGAACGTCAACGAAATAATTTCTTTTCAGTAATTGAAAAATAAAGCACGAAAATAGAAAATGAAATTATTAATACACCAAATTATTGGGTGTGCTCGAGCCCCACGGCCCTATATAAGTTGGCGCCACTGATGTGATATCATTTTGTTCAGTTACCTTAACCCTTTAGTGCGCAGCTTTGCATATATGCAAACAACAGTGTTTTGAATTTAATAGATTTTGTTATTCGTATATACCTAATTCACACCAGAAAATTAAAATAGCAATATTTGCTTTAATTAATAACAGACATTCCGTATTTAAATAAAGTGAAATTAACCATTGAAACTTTCCGATGTAAAGTCAGATTAAAGTTAATCTCTGAACTACGTAATTTCTAGAACGCATTCTATCATGAGAATTAAAGGGTTAAAGGTTAAGTTTTATAAAATAAATAATTATATAAAATAAGGTATTTGGAGACATACTTATTAAAATATTTACTAATTTGCAATACTTTAGCGTAAAACAGCCACACGACAGTAGTTTTTACCTATATTGCAGATGTGCAACAGAAGAAAAGATTGACGTATTATATGAAAAATGTCTCTCTGATTTTTTTTTTCATTATTTTTCCTGTGTAATAAACCTTTCAGAGAATCATATATAATTTTTTCGAAACAAAATAAAAATCGCGCATTTAAGGGTTAAACTGATTAATTTTCGAGATGAAATACTAATATATCGCACGTCTGTCGTCTGCTGATGTATTATTATTGGTCATAAAATCAACTACACTCTTGGAGCACGTGAAAATAAACAATCGCACAGTACCAGACACAAAAAACGGAATGTGCTCCTATGGATACACATAACTAAACTCAAAATTGACTTTAAATCTGATTATGAAATCAAAATTGATTGAATATATCCGGTTAGACCGGTTAGAGTAATTTGAAATCCTGTTTCATTATTTCAGACTTTGCCACAGACGACTGAAAATTATTATTATTATTATTATTATTTTTTTTTTTCAAAAGTAGAAAGTGCAAAAATTATAAGAATCTCTCTGTCTTTTTTTTTTTTCCAAAATTTTCTGTTAAAATTACGGTTTGCTTAAATTACGCGGAATAGCAAAGTAAATACGTAATACAAGGCCAAAAAAAAAAAAAATGTGGATTTTATTATCGATTTTAAACAGCATCTTGTTTTCGAGGAAAATTAAGTGTGTCCAAACTTGATTATACGTCTCTCAATTGTGAAAATTTAAATATTTCTCATACTTTCTAATTATGATAGAATTTTGCAAATCTGTGAAGCAGGTGACTGAGAAGAGTAAATTTAGTAAATTATTTTAGTTATTTTAGGCTACTAAAGCGGTTATTTTTGTTGTACTTTTTTCTGTAAACTAGGGGGCTCAGCCCCCTACGAGCTACGCTCGCCAACCCCCGTTCAGACTCTAAAAATCCGTTAATTTGATCGGCTTTAAAAGTATTACGGAAGATTGAGCTATAATAATAATAATAATAAAAAAACGATCTCCCTGCAAACGGGTTCCCATTCATTTCTCTTTTACTGAGGGATTTTAAGACCAAATCAGCTGCTGTTAATTGCTGTTTCCGTGTTTGTTTAAATAAGATTAGTTAAACATCTAAAACCTAGCAAATTTAAAATGAACTAAGTCAACAGAGTCTTTGCTTCCCGGTATTTTTTTAATAACGCTATAAGAAAATGATTTTAAATGACACGTTTTAAATCTGACGTAATTCTCACCAAACTTTTCTTTTTGTAATATTCACCTGAAAATATTTTTATTGTTAGAAAATAAATATTATTATTTTCGCTGTCTTAGAATTGACAACAATAGTTAAAAAGATCATCTCGAAATAAGAAATAAAATTCTCGTGTACGTGTAAATGTATATTTTAATTTAAACTGCTTGGCAATGTTATTATTTGTCCATTTGACATAGGACGTAATTTCACCCACGCTTACTACTTTTAACACATATTAAATAATTAATTATTTTATAGTTTTCTTTCTTTTTAAATATTCATGTGTATAAACAATTTTTATGACGTAATTTTCAATAATTTCCTACTTTTAACACGTAATCATTTAATTCTAATTCCATAGGATTTTTTTCTGTTTATAATAGTCACGTGTAAATAAGTTTTGAATTCAAAGGAAATATTATTCTTCGAGAAGTTTTTACAATTGGCAACAATTTAAAATAATAACATTTCTAAAATATGTAACAAATATCTCTGGAAATGCTAAAAATTTGAATT
The DNA here is from genome assembly GCA_963932465.1 of Maratus speciosus. Classification (NCBI taxonomy): domain Eukaryota; kingdom Metazoa; phylum Arthropoda; class Arachnida; order Araneae; family Salticidae; genus Maratus; species Maratus speciosus. The sequence goes on from OZ010792.1 coordinate 493,972,993, forward strand.
TAAAATGGAAATAAACCCTCAAAAAATGAGTTAAATTTAAAAAAATAAATGTAGTCTGCACACCAGGAGCTTCCAATGAATATACTTAGAAAAAAGGATTGTATTCCTATGTATAGTTTTTGCTCCTATAAAACTTTTTTAATGGAACGATTTTGTCCAACTTTAACATTAAATATCTCTTAAAATAATTCTTCGATCTAAAAACTGTCTACTTCAACGTATTTATCAAACATTTCTTTATAATAATACCCATTTTCATATTTTTGTATTCTTAATATTAGCGAAGAAATACCTCCGGTCGCAAAAAGTTCGTTGACAGTGGCGGTGACAGCGTTAGTTACCTTTTTTTCAGAACAGAGGTAAACCTTATATACTGCAACACCAATTCAGCATTTTAAGTATAAAGTCATTTTTTCTCAAGCAGACAAAATACCCTTTTCCTTACATGGGGCATTCTCACAATCTTTTGACTTTCATTCCCCTGAATAATAATTTTTATTTTAATACACTCTTTTGTGTTTTTTTTTTATTTCATATACTGGGGAACATCCCATTGCATGATTGCACAACAATATTAACGAGATAAATAAGTTTTGGACGATGTTGGGGGCCCAAACACCTGGAAAACTCCTATACCGTCCCGTGTCCCTGATGCTGATTTTTAAGTTTGCAGCTGTCTGGATAAAATTGTTTCAATAAAAATAATTCGATGTAATTTTTTTCTGAAACTGGAACTATTGCTTTATATAAATATGTAGCTGAAAATTAATATGCACACATTTTTAGGGTTGTTATTATTTTTTAAACTCTGTCCCTGGGTTTTAGATTCCTTACCATCCCTCTTCTAAAATGATACAGAAAATCATTTCAGTTGCAGCCACAGAATTTTTTTCAAGTTTTTTTCTCATGCAGAAGTATGCTAGAGAAATAATGTCTAAAATTCTTTGGCAGTAAATTTACTGTATAATTTAAATCAGCATTTAAATATCAATTTCAAGCATCGTGGCTTTATTGGTAGTCTCGCCGTCCCCAAAGTTTATTCCTGCAATTTTCGAGGTCAATCAAAATAATAATAATAATAATAATAATAATCCGATGTTAACAATTGTTTCTAAAAATCAATGAACACTGTGGCCATCACTTAGTCTTAACATGATTTTCCTAAAAATAGGTGGTAATTTTTCTTACCGTTTCGTCCCTTTTTTCCAATACCATTCCCTTTTTTTACCTTACCGTCCCTTCTTTAACATCCCTTTAAGACAATGTTATAAAAAAATTCTGTATTAAAAGTACTACATTGTTATTATTTCTTATTTGAATGTCCTGTGGGTACTATGCAAATTCATTATAAGTAAAAATTTAGAAGAAAATAAAAAATTATAGAGGTAAAATGGTAAGGAAAATTAAACTCGCAAGTTTAACTTAAATCTCAGTTGAATAAAAAGATTTTCGCTGCTGACCATTTTTCTTTATTTTTAATCATTAAGGCATTCGTGAGATTCAAATGTTATTTTAGAAAGTTTAATTTTGTCAGATTTTTTTTTCCCCGAAAGTCAAAAGCTTGTGAGAATGCCCCACATACACTTTTTATCCCAAATGTTTCAAGCTTTTTTACGTTAACTTTCAATAATATGTGGTACTTTTGTGAAAAGCAAACGAAGCATGAGCTTTAGTTGCTAAAATTTCTATTTCCATGAGCAAAATATTTTTGTTCCATACATGAATTGATTTAAAGAATTTTGTGTATGTGTGGCGAGGGAGACATCTACAGTGACCACTTTTAAATACGTTGTTTTGCTTTTAAAAACTGTAGTAAATAAATAGTCCGTTTCCCAATCAGCACCGTGCGAAAGGGGGGGCGAAGGGGGCGGTCGCCCCGGGCGCGGAAATTCAGGGGCGCCAAATTTGTACTACTAATTTCCTTTTTTTTTTTTTTTTTTTTTTTTTTTTTTTTGTCATTGATCTTTTTTTTTTTTTAATTTTTTTTTTTTTCAATCTTCGATATTCTATTTTTTTTTTTTTTTTAAGAAAAATGTATAGATTTACATATCGGGAATTTTTTCCCCAATGAAAGTATGTACATGTTTCATTTCAAAGTTATTGCATCGCTCACATTTACTTTTCATTGAGTTCTTTAGATTTGATGATTTCATAATATGCTTTTGTGATATCTTATTGCAGTGTTTCTTAAACTTTTGAAATCTGCGGCCCCATTTACATCGTATACGAAAGTTTCTGCCGCCTCCCATACTCAGTGAATATGAATTGCTAACCTATTCTGATTCCACTATGGGATCATTCTTATAGTCATTCGGTCATTACTCTGCTCTTAAAAAAAGGTCCAGCGCAGGATGAAAAATGCTGATTACATGAAATCTGCGGTTGTAGAAGGACGAAAATTTTTCAAAGTAACGTTCAAGAAAATTACCTAGTGGGGAAATTATTAACGGTGATTGCGGCTTATTGGATAACTTAATTAAGGGAATCACTATATTTTGCTTTCTTTTGTTATTATTCACCAATTACACTAATGAAAAAGAAATTTTTTCTTGAAAATTTTAACAGATTTAAGTAACCATATCCAGTGGCGTAGCCAAGGTGGGGGGTCCAGGGGGTCCGGACCCCCTCCGAAAGTAGACCTGGTTTACTGAATCATGGATACAAATACAACAGAATAAACTGCTAAGACAGAATCTCAAAGGATCTATAAAAATTTCCGCTTTAGAGAGGTGTTCGTCTTAGAAGGTATAATTCAAAGGTATGTCTTTCTTCAGGACTATGAACTTTTTCGTTTTAGACAGGTTTCCGTTATAAACACTTTCCGTTTTTACAGTATCCCTTAAAACTGCTAAAACGTACTCACTTCCCAAACTTTTTTCTTTCACGTACCCCTTTCTTAGGTTTTTCATTTCAGAGTACCCCCATTTCTTATAAACACGCCCCCCTTCCCCCCTCCGCTCTAGGAGATAACGAAAACATGTTTTTTTGCATTAGTAATCTTCTTAACACAACCATATAATAAATCGATGCAAATTACATTGATATTCCTAACATTTTTGTGACTTCCGCCATTACCGATATTATTTTCACATATCCCCGGCAGACCCACAGCGTACCCCTAGGGTTACGCTACCCCAGGTTGGAAACCGCTGCTATAACACCACCTCTGTAGAGCATAAATCTATTACGGAAAAATCTGTGAAGATGACCTATCTCAAAGGAAAACTATTCAAGGTTCGACGAAAACAACACTATATATTTGTGCATGCTGACGTTTGAAACCAATCTGAAATGAAACTTGTTACAATTGTGAATCCTTCTTGGCAGGTTTTCTGAAAACACGGAATCCTCTCATAAACAAAAACATTTTAATGTCCCGAGACGGATGGATAACTATACATGTATACCTGCTATTCCGTTTACACAAATTTACTGTAACTAGATTAAACGTAAAACTTCTTTATCTTGGACTTCGATGGTGTTCTGTTGTCGACACTTATGGGAAAGAACGAGTTCATACGAACACAATAACGGTACATTGGTTGAGTTTCGTGACCCTGATCTTTGTTCACTTTACATAGACAATATTAACAATTACTTTAAATCTGCTGCCTGCAATTAATAAAAGTAACTTTATTTTTGGACTGGTTATTTGTTACTACTTTCAAAATACACTGGCGAGAAAAATTAAAGGAATAACCGTAAAAAGGTGCTTTATGTTAATTCTATTAAGGGAACTTCCGGAAAGGTAACTCAATGTCAACGTTATCACGTAGTCCAATGGGATTAACATTCGCTACAGAAATATATGCAAATTTTTCAGCCTCAGCCCGTTCTTTCGGTTCACGTGTGAAAAGGAGCGCACGTGGGTAATCTGAAGTCTAATTTTAAGGATTGTACGTGTAATTAGGTAAACCTTTCGCTTCTAGTAGGTGAAATATGTCGTCCAGAAGACATTTGACCGATTTTGAGAAATTGCGTGCGATAGGGAGAATGGAAGCATGACAGACACTCTTAGGGGTCTGTAAAGACTTGTAAATAGATAAAAACGTCACGTCAAGAATCTGGAAACGGTTTAAAGACACTGGTATAATGTCCACAGACAACCAGGTCAAGGTAGAAAACGCACCACAACAGGCTCTCAGGACTGTAATTTGCCAACGATTGCTAAAAGAAATAGGCAATTGACGTCGGTTCAGATTGCAGTGAGTTTGCTGCAGCAACAAGAACTCTATTATTCTGGTTTACCGTGAGTGACAGGCTGCATGCAAGGAAACCCATGATTTGTGTTCCACTAACTCCGGTAGCGAAATGCGCCCGGTTAAAGTGGTGCAGAGATCATCGTCATTGGAGTACCACGGACTGGAGCCGAGTTCTCTTTACCGATGAATCCCGACTTTGTTGAGAGAGTTATTACAGACGTGTTACCATATGGAGGGAGAAAATCACACGCAATAAGGCTGCAAACATACGTGAATGGCAACGATACAAAGGTCTTGGAATCATGGTATGGACGGACATCATTTTGAATGGCCGCAGTGACCGACACATTTTTACCAGTGCAACTGTGAATGCTGAAATATACAGAGATGAAATTCTTGATGCTCCTGTCAAGTTGGTTAAGGGTGCAATCGGAAGATTCGGAATTTTATGATTATTATTGGTCTAGAAGGGCGCTACTTCCTTCCACGGAACTCCTAAGTGTCCCCTGTAGAGCTGCATAAATCTAACCCTCCCGAAGCTTACTTCTGAACTTGGAGAATGTTGTAAAACTGTTTCGAACCATCTAAAATAAATTGGCTGGTAAGTACAAAAACAGAAACCACCATGAACCATTTTTTACGCATTCTAATACATCCAAAATAGTGCTAATCCATCACAAATAAACTTATTACAAAAATTTAACTTCCTTAACGACGACCAGATGTCGGAAGCAACTATTAGATCGAATATGGTATCAAAAGTGGTGAGACATGAAACATGGAAACCCAAAAGAATTATGGCTGAATAAGACAATTCTAACAAAACTGCTTTTTCCAGCATGAACTATATTTGATGTGTGTGCTTCTTACATTACTAGTTTCTGTAGCTGAAAATGCAAGATCTTTTTCTTAAAGTTAAAACCTTCCCACATAGCAATTTTAGTTTGCAGAAAATTTGCAACAGTTTTGCTTTCAAAACCTGCAAAGTTGCAGTAAGCTCAGCATGACAAGACTGAAAGTTCATAACAAGACTGCATCAAGATAACGCAAACGCCGAAGTCACCACACTTTGAATTTGCAGCTAACTTATCGTGCAAGTTAAATTCATACTGTATCAAATTTATTGCAAACTAATGGCAAACAAGTTATCAAAAATACTGCAAACTTACTGCAAAGTAGTAATCTTTCCATGTCACACTATAAATTTAATCCCTTCGAAGGGGTCCATAGACCTCATTAAGTCTATTGATGTGAAAGCGCCGTCAGAAGGTGCATGCATCGGTTTTATCGCCATAAACAAGTTTAGGTAATATTTGTACTGTTCATTTCGAGCATTTTTTGGTATTTAATAAGTATCGAGCGCAGAAAAAGCGGTGCCTACCGAAAAAAATTTCTGAAATCTCTGTGTATGTGCTGATTGTCTATTCTCTGAACAGAGAGATTTTTTGCTTTTGTCACTTTCGTGAATTAAAGACAGTCTTGCATCAGTTTCACAACAAACTACTCATGCAAGTGGGTGATGGTATATCTTGTGGGAGATTTGCTGCGCGGCGGATCGCATGAACGGCTCATGCGATTGACACTTATGCGAAATCATTATCCAATATCTATTACAACACAAGTTTTTAATTCAATGGCAAGAAATTAAACATGGAAATTGCTGTTTTAAACTTAACCACTTGACCCTAACTTTATTGTAGGCAAATGTTATGCAACATGAAACTTGATTTAACCCATTCGCTGCCAAAACTATAAAGTAATGATTTTCAAATTTTTTGTTAAAAGTCGTTTGCTACCACAAATTCAGAAAGGCAAATTTCGCTTTACTAATACAGCGAAATTTCTGCCAATAAATGAGGCAATTTTTTTAATTCTAAAATAGTGGTGACAAAGTAATTAATAAATTAAAGCCACGAGTATACTCGCGAATGAGTTAATTAAATTTAACTCTTCAGTATGCGCTCAGCTTTTTACACCATAGTGAAACTTTTTCATTGGTAAATATTAATGTAACTTCACTGTATTATTAGTTGCAGTTATAGAGATTGGACTTACATTTTTTATCTATGCTTTTTTTTAAAATCAAAAAATTAAATAAGGATATACCTAAATTCTTAAAGTTACTCGAAATACTTCTATTATACATACACAGTCAAGACAAGATTCAAAGGGACTGGTAAAAAGTTCATTTTAGACAGGCTTCCATAGAAAGAAGTGTAATTAATTATGCTTCTAAGATACACTACTTCAATAAGATCTATTGTTCGTTTCGCAGGTATTCTGAAACTCTTCCGTTTCAGACAGGATTCCGTTATAGACAGATTCCGCATACACAGGTTTCACTATGTTCCACTAAAGAACAATGAAAATCCCCTATCAGACAGGTTTTCAGAAAATTTAATTGTATCGCAATTCATATTAAGACCATGTAACGCTTCCGTTAAAGACAAGATTCTGTTATAGACAATTACTATTTTGACAAGTTTTATTCTATTCATATGACATAAATAAGTATATTTATATAAATACACAAAAATTGTAAAAATGGAACCTGCCTATGACGGAATTCTGTCTTAAACAGAAATGTTCCATGCTATGGAAAAGAATACTATACAAATACACCTGATAACACGAAAACCTGTGTAAAACGTAATTTTTCAGCAATATTTACGATTTGATCTTGACAGGTTTTACTATATATATAACCTGATGGAAAAATTCTGGACCCCCCCCGAAACGAAATCCTGGCTACGCCACTGACCATATCCTTGGAAATTTAGAAAATATTCAGAAAAAGATGAAGTTGGTTTCCGTTTCATAGCTATCTGCGTCTAAATATATCTCATTATGTTATTTTATTGCCTTTTAAAGTACTTTGTTTCTACAGTCTAATCATCCTGAAAGTGAACAAATATATGCTACTTATAATACGTCTAGGCGCCAATAATATGTGTTTCATCACACATTGTGATGCCATGAAGATTTTTTTTTTGCCCTTTTAAAAAATTGATCATTGTATCATTTAGTAAGCTGCCAAACGGGTGCTTTTAAAATGTCTCGTAAGTGTGTTAATTCCAGTGATAATTTTTGCTATATTTATGGCGATTTTATGAGCACTACTTGCAGAAGAAACATTACTTCTTTAATTAAAATTGCCTTTAAACATTATTTTGGATGCGAAATTGGCAATCAGGTTACCACGCTTTTGTTGTTTGCGTTGTTCTACCCGACATGGAGAGTGGATTATGGGAAAGAGAACTTTAATGCCTTTAGCCATATCAATAATCTGGAGAGAACCTAGAGATCATTTAGATTGATATTTTTGCAGGACTCCAAAAGCAAAAGGAATTAATTTTAAGAAGCAGAAGCATATTCAGTATCCCAACATCAATTCTGCTATGAGGCCAGTACCTCACAGTGACATTCTTCCTGTGCCACAGCTGCCTGTAAACTACAGTCTTTCAGTTCATGAAGAATGCATGCCATCTTATAGTCATGAAAGTGAAACAGAAATGCATTACATTCCACCACAGAAATATTTGAAGCCACATATGATAACGCAAGTAGAGTTGAATGGCCTTGTGCGTAATTTGGGGTTAAGCAAGAATAAAGTCGAATTTCTAGGATCAAGACTTCCGGCATGGAGTGTGTTGGCTAGTGTTGTACGTGTTTGTATATACCATGAGAGACATGAAGACTTCATACGTTTCTGTGAAAAAGATGGTGAAATATGCTTTTACAACGACAGTCCAAGCCTTATGGCATCTTTAGATCTATGTCATAAACCAAAAGAATGGCGACTTTTTATTGATGCGTCTAAGGTGTGTCTAAAAGGAGTACTCCTTCACATTGAAAATAAATGTAACTCCCTTTCTGTAGGATAAGTTTCAGGGGGAAAAGAAACATGTGATACCCTGAAGAAGCTATTACTGGTGTTGAAATAGAATGATTTTAAGTGGAAAATTTGTGCTTGGCATTTCTATTCTGCTGAGAATGCAACAAGGTTACACTAAATATCCATGCTTTATCTGCAAATGGGACATTCGTGCAAAAGATAAACATTATTGTGTAAAAACGTGGCCTTCTCGGACATCTGTAGAACCTGGTGATAAAAATGTAATTAACCAACCTCTTGTAACATGAATGGACATAGTACTCCCACCACTCCATCTCAAGTTGGATTGATAAAAATTTTCTTGAAAGTTCTTAATCGGGTAAAGCATTTGCGTTTATCCGAAACTTGTTTCCATCAATATCGGATGCCAAAATAAAAGAAGGCGTATTTGTAGTTCCAGACATTCGGAAAATTATGAAAAATGACCAGTTTCAAAGTATTTTAACGACGGTAGAAAAAGACGCATCGATTTCATTCAAGGACGTTGTGCGTAATTTCTTAAGGAACAAAAAAGTTACAAATTACAAGTGTATAGTTCAAAATATCGTAAACAATTTTAAAAAGTTAATTGTCACATGCCATTAAAGCTTCATTTTTCGCACTCTCACATTGACTTTTTCCCAGTAATATGGGAGCAGTTAACGACGATGTACTCAAATGGCTACACTCAAATTGTGTTCAGCTGCATAAAATATGTGAAAAATGTGTATAAATAGTGTACAAGTATACTTCTGGATTATTTAATATTTATGTATTATTATTATGCATTATTGTGCGATCTCCGAAATTGTGATACACCGTAATAACCGATAAATACATATCCTTCATTTAAAAAGACAATAAGAACCAAGTAAAAATATCTAATATTATTTTTATTTACTCAATTCCAATAATTGGAATATTAGCTTTAAATTTATGAAAAAAATAAAACAATTTTTGTTTATCAGTGTTATGATGATCGCCCTCCAAAGTTAGCCAATCGAGATTGTGGGTTTTTCAAGTGAAAAAATAAAATCCTAAAATTCCTGAGCATGAAAATGCTCTAGAACACAGCAAAGCATACATTCGCTAAAAGGAACTTCAGAGACATTTAAAATTAAATCATGTAATCGGCAGAAAATTTGAAAAGAGCAAAAGTGAAAAAGATAAACGGTGAATTATATTCAGAATGAAATTATGAACCTTCTTTCCAAAGAAGTAAGAAAAATGATTGTAGAAGAAAATCATAGAGCAAGTTATTTTTTCAATTTCGTTCGATCGTCGCACTCCATATACCGAGCGTCCTAAAATGGGCTGACTGGCTATTTAAATGGCTGTTTAAAATGGCTATTTAAAAAAAATGACGGGAAGGTAATGTAAAATGTCAGTAGTTGTTTTTTTTAACCTCGCTTCCTGGCTTTATTTCCAAATAGTAACTATAGATGGCGCTGCAAGCAGGGATGACCACCTCGGGAACTCAGCTTACGCTTTAGAGTGATACTGAAACCCCGAGGGGAGAACCAAATCCTTTAGCTGCTCGCGTTACAAATGACTTTTTCAATTATTATACTGCAGTTTTACAATTTCACATTACAACATAAATATCGATGATTTGTTGAAGAATTAAACAGGTTTATAGTCAATTCAGTCAATACGATCCCTTACAGCAGGTATACTTTATTAAACCATATTCGTGAAAATCAATCAAGTTTACACTGAATTGATAATTATGCCAGCAATGTATAACCACACAAGCACAATGAAGACAACATCTAGCCCCATAGGTGCTGAATCAAGCCCAACGCTGATGCGGAAATTGGAGGTTAAATATATGGAGTATGTCTCATTCTCCAATACAATCTTATTGCCGAAACGTCAGTGAAGGCTTACTGTGGAGACACGAAAAGTTTTGGTTTCCGTTAGTCTGTCTGTCTGTTAGTCTGTCTGTCTGTTCCGCGATAACTGCCGCAAAAAGCATCCGATCGGCTTGGAATTCCCTGGGCATGTTGATGAGCTCCCCGGATTTAGCTGTATAGTTTTGGGTTAAATTTGGTTCATTCGTTCGGAATATACAGAACATTTTATTTTGTGATATAATGCTTTTCTATGGGAAGTCAGACGATTTTCAAATTTTCATTTGTTGAAAGAAATCGCTCATATGAATAATAGATTTAAATGGTAAATTTTGGATGCTGAAATTTTTAAATAAGAGTATTAAATTATTCTTATTAGTTTGCAATTTTGTCAAAACATTTGTCAGAGCTTTTAAATTAGGTGTATAACTTATGATAGAATTTTATACATGTGTTCGAATAATATAAAACATTTTATTTTATGAATTTACTTATATTTCATTTTTTCTTTTAACCGTTGCGTAGCAACAGCATCTCATCTAAAAATATCATAAATGTGAAAGTATGTATGGTTTTTTGAAGTCAAATCAAAGCAAAAGGAATGAATTAATGAATGCCTTTGTATAGATATTTGCATATAGATTTATTTAAACGCAGAAATGAAAATAGTATTTATATACTATATAGAATAATATTTTCATTTATTTATTCAACTATTTGATTATAAATGAAAAAGTTCGTTATTTTCATACAGAATAAACTGACATTATTCTGTTAAATTTTATAAACTTTATTGTTGCCAAAAAAAAAAAATGAATAACAATTTCTCCCAAAGAGTTAATTTTAATTTGTAAGATTTTCACGTGCAAAAGAAAAATGGAATAAGCAAATAAAAAATTAAAAAAAGGATATATAGGACAGGAATGAATACATATAAACATTTCACACCAAATACCACCTAAAATAGTTTTTGTAGCAGTATTTTCCCAGCACTACGAAGAAAGATTCCTCGATTTACACGATTTTACTTGGCCTTCCTTTTCTTTGCGATTTCATTTTCGCAATTGCGTGCATTAATTGGCACAAAATTTTACATTTTTATGACTGAGATATATGTAAGGCCATACAAATAAGAAATTCCGTATTGTCTCCTATAAAATGTGATAAAGTGTTGGTTAATCATATATGTTTTTATTAAGAGGAGCAGAGCTGCCAAGCCTCCGGCGTTCTGGATACCAGTATTTTAATACAGAAAATGTTACTTTATTTAATTGAAACATTTGCGCGATTTAAAAGAACATTTTCTCTAAGATAATAGTGATGTGCAAAAAGCTTGAGACTTGGCATGTCTGGTGGGGAGTGAAATGTTTTACTTAATGCACTTATCTCTATTTTAATGCTACGTGAACAACGTCCGTGTAACAGCTTGTAGAGTGTAAAATAAATTAAATTATTAAAATAATCCTTATTACGAAAAATGAAACAGAAAGTCCGGCTAAGGGAAATGAAATGTTAGTTAACCTTTCGTAATTTGACCTGAACATAGGTTTGCGTCAAATTTCAACGGTATTTGTAACATCACGATTTTAAATTAAATGTAGATACTATTAAAAGAAAATCACAAAAAATACTTAAAGGCGCCAAATCATGTTTATCTATTTAACGATGATGAATTATTAACTGTTAGGTTTAGAAGCCCCCCTACTTTAGGGTGATTTTAGTAAGTTAATGCTATCGAGTACATTTTTTGATATTTAGATTAGATCTTAGATATAAATATTGCAGAATGGTAATCAAAATTATTTTTTTATAAACAAAATTTATAAAGGTATTAGATTTCTAAATTAGATGTTTCAGTTTACATATCCAAAAGTTCTTTATCCATTAGATACAGGTATTTGTGGTTAGCAGGCAAGTAAATACTGCTGTATGGATATTAGGATAACGTAAAATGCTTGACCGAATTATTGCTTATCCTTATAAATCGCAGTGTAAAAAGAAATCTAAGATATAGGGTAATCATTAACTCAATCAGTAGAAAATTACAAATGCAAAATAAATTACACAACGGGGGGTTCAGGGGGGCGCCCCCTGAAGAAATTTGCTTTATTATATAAAAATTACTAGAATAAGTAGCTCGTGAGAATTTCAGAATATCCTTACATAACAACGTGTTTAATTTAACGCTTTTAATGTCTGAAACCATCGAAATATTTTTTTTCTTTTATAAATGTTTGTGTAATTTAAATAGTTTAAATTTTGTTTTTGTAGAAAGATTAATATTACGCAAAGTTTGATAAAAACAATGAGTTGCAGAGATGACGTTGAGGCTCTTGATCTGCAGATTTACTAGTTTTTAGGGACCTACTGTATATATTTAGCCTCCTTCCTCCGCATGATGCCATGATGCTAGGGGATTTCAGTTTAGACCTCCACTGAGAGCTTATTGCTTGCCCCCTATGTCTGCTGTTTGGAAATAAAATCGAGAACCGCAGTAAAAATGCTTCTGATATCTTACATAACTCTCCAGCAAGAATTTCTTTTAATAGTTGTCACCATTTGCAAGTTATTGAATTTTAAACACAATCCAGTTTTGGAATCGAGTACACCTCTCACAGAACAAATGACGTAAATTATACGATACCAAAAGTGGAAAATTTTCAATCGTGGAAAAGTTTCTTGACTACATCAAGTCAAAAAGAAAAAAAAATAGCGCAAGAAATTTAAGATAAGCTAATGTCCGACAACCTCGACATTCACAGCTGCACGAGAGGTTCTGTTCTCAAAGATTGTAGACGGGAGGTGCTGAGTTTGACCCAATCGCGCACGTCAGCCTAATCGTTCGAAATTGTCTGTAGTTTTCTTCGAACCTTGTGTAAATACGAGTTATGTTCCTTTAGAAAGACCCTACAGAGGACACCCCCACCCCACTCCGGCGTACTATATCCAACTTGTAGATAATCGGCCGTCATAAACAATACCAACATCAACTCTACAGAGCTCAATGTTGTGATATGGTGCAAATATGGCTTCCCAATATAATGTTGTGTAAGCTCGAATCGTCGAAGTAAATAAATTCGTTTATTTTTTACTATGTTCTGCAATTCTTTAAACTTTGAGTTCGTGCTGCTGGTGTATGTCCAAAAATGTCCGAAACTGCATAAAATGTGTTTTTTTCTTCTCTTCTACTGAAAGATGGGATATACTTATGTCCACTTATCAGTTTATTTAAAGAAACATTGCGATACTCTGTGGTCATGAAAAAATAGAGCTATATCTGCAGTTTACAAACAATTGCCACAGATTTTAAAAGCTCTGGAAGACCTTATAGTAATTAAGTAAAATGAGTAAACTTACTCAGGAGCAAAAAGCTTAATAAAGCAAATAAATAAATTCTCCTTTATTTACGGCCTAGTAGTTTGACACAGCATTTTAAATGAAATTAAAAAAAGTTAATATTATTCTCATGAATTAGAAGAAGAAAAAAAAACTGTCAATGTTTTGATCGCCAGCAAACTGATTGAAACAGGATTGAAACATTTCAGACAATAAGAGAGGAAAATTTTTTAACAAGAAAGCGACGATTTGGTTATGTCCGTAAACGTAGAGTCCTTATTTAAGAAAAACAGAAAACAGAAAATTCGCAGAACAATTTGACTACGAAGCTCCTGATGAAAGTGGAAATTTATATGAAAGTGAAGGATTTCGTGTTTCATAGAGACGCTATAACCGTGCAACTGATTTGGAGGTTTACGAAACTGAGAAATGTCTAACAAGAATTTGAGTTCTGGGTGGTGCGAATCTAAAATCAATCGAAAATCTGTTAAGTTAATATTGCAAAATTTTACTGAAATATTCTTGGTGCCGTTCGTAAATTTGGAATTAAACTTAGGTATTACGACCTCGGCAGACTGCGTCAAAAAGGGTTAAGCAAAGTTTTAAATACGGCAGCATTGCTACCATTAGATAAGAACTTTTATAAAATGGATCATCTAGAAATTCTTTAGTTGCTCCATAATTTTAACTTAGGGGAACAACGAATTACAAAAACATGGAGACAGCGTACATAATTTATAAGTGTTCCAGTAACAATAAAATAGTAAAAAAACTACTTAAGATCTACTATGAGTTGAGAGATTAAGCAACCTGAGTTTGCTTTCTATGAAATTCAGTGTGGCCCAATCTTTACAGATAAAATAATAAACGATTTTGCTACCCTAAACGCAAGAAAAATAAAATGAAAGTAAATGTATTTGCCTGATATTATATTTTATTTTATGTTAATTAAAACATTCTTTCAGTTATTTTCCTTAATCAATGTACTGAAATTATAATTTATTTTTACCTTTTACATTATGTTCTGCAAGTTTTAGGTAGCTTTCTTTACAAAAAAGCTACCTATTGCAGCCGTTCGGAGGAAAGCGATTTCAAAAAATTTTGGTATATTTTCATCGATCATGATCCCCAGACCCCGAAACCACCCTCCGTTCAAAATTGATATATATATATATATATATATATATATATATATCTGACCTATGTCACACTGTAACTCCCTTAATTATGAACCGATTTCGATGTAATTCGGTGTGTACATAGTACATACCAATGTCTCGACCGAGTTCGTTGGCCAGCTTCATCCGCCGTTTTGTTTCAAAATGGCGGCCATTTAAAATTTTAAAAAAAAATTAAAACTTGAAATGTGGTACCAAAAAATTAAAAATGGAAAAATATTTTTTTCTTATGTATTTGACCTTTATACAAAGATTCCGGAGCAGTTTTTGTTTCGTCTATATCTTAAAAAATGGCTGAGTTATAGCGTTTTGAATTTCTAGCGTCTCTGACATTTTCAAACGTCCTGAAATTTGTCACGCGATAAAAGGCGTATTTATGAACCGATTTGGATGTAATTCAGTGTGTACATAGTACATACCAATCTCTCGACCGAGTTCGTTGGCCAGCTTCATCCGCCGTTTTGTTTCAAAATGGCGGCCATTTAAAATTTAAAAAAAAAATTAAAACTTGAAATGTGGTACCAAAAAATTAAAAATGGAAAAATATTTTTTTCTTATGTATTTGACCTTTATACAAAGATTCCGGAGCAGTTTTTGTTTCGTCTATATCTTAAAAAATGGCTGAGTTATAGCGTTTTGAATTTCTAGCGTCTCTGACATTTTGAAACGTCCTGAAATTTGTCACGCGATAAAAGGCGTATTTATGAACCGATTTGGATGTAATTCAGTGTGTACATAGTACATACCAATCTCTCGACCGAGTTCGTTGGCCAGCTTCATCCGCCATTTTGTTTCAAAATGGCGGCCATTTAAATTTTTTTTTTAATTTAAAATTTGAAATGTGGTACCAAAAAATTGAAAATTGAAAAATATTTTTTCTTATGTATTTGACCTTTATACAAAGATTTCGGAGCAGTTTTTGTTTCGTCTATATCTTATAAAATGGCTGAGTTATAGCATTTTGAATTTCTAGCGTGGCTGACATTTTGAAACGTCCTGAATTTTGTCACGCGATAAAAGGCGTATTTATGAACCGATTTGGATGTAACATCGTTTATACATAGTACATACCAATCTCTCGACCGGGTTCGTTGGTCGGCTTCATCCGCCATCTTGTTTAAAAATGGTGGCCATTTAAATTTTTAAGAAAAATTTAAATTTGAAATGTGGTACCAAAAAATTAAAAATTGAAAAAATATTTCCTTCTTATGTGTTTGACCTTGATAAAAAGATTCGGGAGCAGTTTTTGTTTCGTCTATATCTTAAGAAATGGCTGTGTTATAGCATTTTGAATTTCTAGCGTGGCTGACATTTTGAAACGTCCTGATTTTTCTCACGTAATAACAGGCGTATTTATGAACCGACTTGGATGTACCTTGGTGTGTACATAGTACATACAAATGTCTCGAGCGAGTTCGTCGGCCGGCTTCATCCGCCATCTTGTTTCAAAATGGCGGCCATTTAAAAAAATAAAAAAATTTAAATGAGATACCAAAAAATTGGAAAGTGAAAAAGATTTTTTTTTTGTATGTGTTTGACCTTAATACAAAGATTCCGGAACAGTTTTTCTTTCGTCTATATCTAAAAAAATGGTTGAGTAATAGCATTTTGAATTTCTCTTGTGGCTGACATTTTAAAACGACCTGATTTTTGTCACGCGATAACAGGCGTAATTCTGAACCTATTTGGATGTAACTTGGTCTGTACATAGTACATACCAATGTCTCGACCGAATTTGTTGGCCAGCTTCATTCGCCATCTTGTTTCAAAAGGGTTGCCATTTAAAAAAAATTAAATTTAAAATTCAAAATGAGGTATTAAACAATTGGAAAATGAAAAAGATTTTTTTATGTGTTTGGCCTTGATACAAAGATTCCGGAGCAGTTTTTGTTTCTGAAAATTTGTTCTTTTGTTTATATCTTAAAAAATGGTTGATTTATAGCACTTTGAATTTCTAGCATGGCTAACATTTTGAAACGATCTTGTATTTGTCACGCGATAACACACGTATTCGCCTATTTCGATGTAAGAAGGCATGTGGATAGTATACATCAACACCTCGACCAAGTTCGCTGGCCAGATAAATCAGCCTTCTTGTTTCAAAATGGCGACCATGAAATTAAAAAAATATATATATTTAAAGTGAGGTGCAAAAAAAGTAGAAATTGATAAAGGTTTCTTTCTTAAGTATTTGACCTTGATATAAGGATTCAGGAGCATTTTTTGTTTGTCTTTACCTTAAAAAATGGCTCAGATGTAGCAGTTTCAATTTCTATTGTGGGTGACATTTTGAAAAATCTGATTTTTTGCATGCGACAGCACTCGTATATATCAACCGATTCCGATGTGAGTGAGCATTTGAACAGCAATTACTAAGGTCTCGACCAAGTTCACTGGTTAGCCTCATCCACCATGTTGTCTTAAAATTGCCGAATTTGGCAGTCAAATATATGTTACTTTAAAGAAAAGCAGCTTGGATAAAGCTGACAAATTTCGCGAAATTCTCATTCATTATATTGATAAAAATTAGTATTGAATCTCCTATATTCGGTTTCCACTAAATTGAGCTTCGTGTGTTTGAATGATATAATTTGACTTTTTTTAAATAAGGATTATGAAAGCTACCTCTTCCTCCCGGCACTGGCCGGAAGGACTTTTTTGTTTGTTTTGCTTTTTTAGTACTTATCGTTTGAAGGGACCACTTGTTTCCAACCTGGTTGTTAGCGATTTTTACCCATTTTCTGCAGCTTAAAGATTAACAACAACTAAAAATGGCTAGAAAAATATGCGAGAAAGGTTAAGAAAAATCTTCCGCAAAGCATCATGATCTCATTAACAAATAAGTGCAATTTTCTTTACTGTTATTTAGTTGTTTGGAATTTCTGAATTAAAATTAAATATTTTAAAGTTCCAAAATAAATGCAAAATATTTATTCAATATAATTTATTTCTGTTTCTGCCCTTTATCCATTTTGAAGGAGGGGGGGGGGGGGGGGGCGCCAAATTGACAAGCTGCCCCGGGCGCAGTTTTCTCTTCGCACGGCCCTGTTCCCAATTAGCACAAAACGGCTGAGTCAACGTTGGCTAATTCTTGGCAAATACAGAATAACCTCGAAAATCCGGCATCGTTGGAAACTAAGCCGGATTATTGAAAGAGTATCAAAAGTAACAGTCGTAGAAAAAAAAAGTAAACACCCCCTACTAAATCCTCAACAAATTGTCGTAGAAGAAAGTTACTGGTACCGAACGATTGGAAATAAAGTCTACTTTTAAATGATGTATATAGAATTTGCTTAGGGGGTCACCTACATATTAAAACGAACCCAAACTTCATTTTTTTCAACGGTAATACCCAATTTTAACAAGATATTTCAAATCTTCGGTTCAAACTATACCTAGACACCAAATTTCAAGTCATTTGAATGATAAGTTTTTGAATTATAAACATTCAAAATTTAATGTTTCTAATGTTAACTCTCTAGTGCATGATTTTTTATTTTTCCTTTAAAATATATATATTTGATTCCTTAATGGGCATACATTAAAGGAAAAATACTAAAAAAATTATCACTTTTATATTTTTTCGTATTTTGGATTTTTTTAAATGGTTGCCAAATGGCAACACCATGCATTAAGCGTATTCTAAGCATATTCTAAGATATTTCTCAAGTCATTTTTCTATTAATTATCGGGTGGCATTTTGCAGCACGGGTTTCTATTTTCTCTTATTATTCCAAGGCACGAAATTACTTTTGATTTTAAAAGTGTTATTATGTTCACTGCTGTTTAATAGTTATCAAAATGCAGTTCATGATTTACAGGTTCAACAACTGGACGATCTAGCATTGACTCAAACGCTAACCTCCAAATCATGTCCACATGGCAGGTTGGTTGTATTTTTTTCGCAATAAATATCAAAATTTTACGCGAATCTGGATACTCCTGCGAAAAATAACAATTTAAAACCACAGTTATGCGAGGTTTTTTTTCTTTGGGGGGGGGGGGGATATACTGCTCCATATGGTGATGAGTCTTTGGCGCAGTTATTTGCTCATAAACGCAGAGAGATTTTTTGATGGGAATGGATAAGAATTTCCATTCAGGGTACAGACTATTGGTCTCAACTTGAATAACTTATCTTTCCCATTAGACAATGTATTATCGTTCAGATGGGAAAATTGTCGTATACTTTCAAATTTATTCAAGATCATAGTGCGACTACCTGGTGATACACCAATGACAGGGTTTCCAAACAATCTTATGATTTTAAAGTTTGCCACGCTACTAACTCAAAATACAAATCCTTAGATAATTTTTATATCTTTCGAGCATATATTGAGTGGCTTTTGAACATGTTTTAAAACACTATACATGCTTGTTTGTTAAGAGATATGCTCGAAGCGTACAGGGTGGAAAAATACAAAAATTATTTATATGGTATTTTTAATGATAAAACATTTTCAGGCAGAAAAACATCTCCAATAATCTTTATCCAAGAGGGATCTGGCTGGAGAGTTTGAAGCTTTCACTTTTTTCTGTTTACGTTTACCTGGCTGCTTTTGTTTTGATGTAGATGGAATATTCACTATCCCAACGTTAGTCAATTTCATTAGCTGATTTATCTGCTTGTAAATCACAGTCAGTCTCATCATAAGTGTCTGAACCGTTTTTAAACAGAAGGTTTGGATCAAAAGGTGGATCGTCATCCCTGTCATTGTAAGAAATGTCACTTTTAAAAGACAATCCAATCGTTAGTTTTTTTTTTTTTTTTTTTTTTTTTTTTTTTCTTTAGTATCTTTGCTTTAAAATATATGTTAAACATGATGAGGCTCTATCAGAACAAATTTTGGGATGAAAAAATAGACAAAAAGCAAGATAAAACAATCAACAAATTCATTGAACAGAATACTAAAAATGTAAATAAAAGGGGAACTCAATTCATGGTGTTGCCAGATGGCAACAAACGTATATTCGCATGCGTACAATATTTGTTGCAAAAAACCTTACTGAAAATTATTTAAAATCACTTTTAAAAAAATATTTTTTTCAAATGAAATTTTGTACTTTAAATATTTTTTATTTGTGTTAGAAATCCATCTATGGCTAGGAAAATGGAAGGCTTCAAAAGCTCCTTTTTATTTGTAACTGATAAGCAATTATTATCACCTATGGTATTTTTAATGTATCTATGTATAGGGTCAAAATGAATACATAAAGCATAAAGTTATCCAGAGGCAACGGTAAATAAACGATAAGGAGAGAAAATTTAATTTGTTGCCAATTGGCAACAGTATGCACTAGAGGGTTAAATTACATTTTCATATTTTTATTAATATCTCCTAAAATTATACTCCTAATGTGTTAATTTTTTGTGTAGCAATAATACTAAAATACCCAAACATCAATACGTTGAATTTGCAATTTTTATAATTTTATGATATGAATTATGATATTAATATTCGAAAAAATTATGAATTGCAACCTAAAATTTTTTGATCGATTTACATTTATTAAGTCCTGTTTTATAGAAATCCAAAATTTCAAAATTTTCTTGCAAGTAGTTTTCAAATTATGCTTAAAAAACGGCAAAATGAGGATTTAAGGGGTCGTCTATGATAGAAGTGACTAGATATTTTGAAATTTCTTATGCTATCCTGTAATCTAGCAGTCTTCAATGACTGCTTGAGTAGCACTTAATATGCCTTGATTGATCAAGAAGGTTCTCTCGGTCAACAATCGAGTACCGAACTTCAATTTGGATACAGCCCCTAAAATACGCTCGTTTTAAAATAATTAATTTCTCCGAAACTTATCGTACGGATGAATAAAAATTTGTTTTTAGGCTAATTGAAGGGTGCAGAGTTCATTTATGCTGTCAAAATTGTGCAGTAGTCGTTAATGAAAAAATCTGCTATTAAAAAAAAAAAAAAAGTTACGGTTCGTTTTAATATGCAGATGGCCCCTAAGCAAATTGTATATACATCATTTAAAAGTAGACTTTATCACCAATCGTGTGGTACCAGTAACTTCTACGATATTTTTTTACGGAGTTAGTAAGGGTTGTTTACTTTTTTTTTCTTCCACGACTGTACTTCCGATATTCGTAATGGTGCCTTTATTCATAATTTAATTCATAGCGAAGTATTATTATGTGAAAAAAGAGAAAATCAAATATTAAAAAAAACTTACTTTAATTGACATTTTCTATGTTACAAAAAAAAAAAAAAAAAAAAAAACTTATAAACAGTGAAGTCATTTCTTCTCGTGTAATTTCCGAAACATCGATGTCAATTTGATTTGCTTCCATTTTTTCGGCCTATATCTTTAACAAGTTTTTTTTTTTTCGGGATTTTATACAAGTGAAGAATATTAATTTCGGAACTACAGTCTTGTTTCTCTAAAGCAGATATTAATTTTCCAGTCAAATGTATGCATCTTTCCAAATGACAGCTTTCCTTATGCCAGCTCCTTATGCCAGCTCCTTATCCTTGTTCCTCTGAACTGCTATCAGCATTATCGTTGTGGAGGGTGTACGGTGGTATACGCCGTATACTTTCTGGATTTTTTTAAAGAAATTCCGTATATCCTCTGTTTCTCAAATAAAACCATAACCTATTCTCTCTGGGTAGCGTATCCTCTACATTTAGCGTATACCCACTGTTTTTTTTTCTTTTTAATGGTTACAACACTGGTTATCGGTGGTTCTATTTAGCACAGCGTCAGCAATATCGCTGCCTCCTAATTCATCGCTTTCGATCCTGAAGTTTTTAATTCGTAAATAATTGCTATTTTTCTTTCCCCCGTAAGTTGGACGTGTAAAAAGGGGGGGGGGGAGGATGAGTTTGATGTCACACCAGAGCCGTAACCAGATGGGGGCAAGGTGGGCTGAGTCCCCTCTAGAATGCTCTTAAGCCCACTTTAGCTCTCATATTTTAATACAATGGTATATCTATTACATTAAAATTAATTTTTTTTTATTGCAAACGCTTAATTGTTAAAATATATAAATACATAAAAGATGCCGAAAAGTGATAAACTTTTTAGATGTAGTGTTTTATTATTACTCATGATAAGGTATTTTAAAAGTCAAGCAGCCAGAAGTAGTGATATTTTCTATCTTCAAAAGGTGTTTCGTACTCAGGTAAAAAATACCCAGATCTTCTAATAAAAAATGAAAATGTTCAGAATTATATTATTATAGGTGCATATTTGTTAGAATCTTCCAATTTTGAAGGCATTTATTTTTAACATACAAATAGCACTGTTCCTGTAATAGATTATCAAATTTTGGAAAAAATTATTTCCAATTTAAAGTAATTTTTACACCAAATTCCTAGTTAGGCAAGAGTACTTATTTTCTATCTAAAAGATCAGGGTCCATAAGCCGCGTTTTTAGTCCATGAAATAGACTAAAATTCGATTATGTTATACTGACTTAATTATTTCACTATTTAATATTAGAAGATATTTATTGTACGATTTTAACAATAGTTTTTGTATTTTGTACGGATTTATATGACTAACACAAGCTCAAAGTTCATATAATTCGTAGTTTTGGTGAAAAATACGCAATTTGTGCTATTTTTACCTTAATTTTTCCCTCTATTTTTAATATTTTTCTATAAGAGCAGCTGTGCAATGCTTATATTTTAACATATTTTGTATATTTTGATTTCTTTTATAATATATGTCAAGAAGTAAGTGTTGCACGATTGCGCTCATATAAATAATTGAGGTAAAAATAGCAGAAATTGCGTATTTTCCATCAAAACTAACGAATTATACGAGTTTTGAGCTTGAGTAGGCCATGTAAATCCGAACAAAATACAAAAACTATTGTTAAAATCGTACAATATATACCTTCTAATATTAAAAAGTGAAATAATTAAGTAAGTATAACATAATCGAATTTTAGTCTATTTCATGGGCCAAAAACGCGACTTATATGGACCCTGATCCTTTATTCTTTATTAAAGTGGAAGAAAAAAGGGGACGTGGATTAGCCCCATGAAAAAATTTTAACCTCTTCTGTTCCGGAGCTAAAATAATAATACAAATGCTTATTCACTGGTTTTTTCCAAACAAAATGGCATCGCAAATAACAGAAAAAATATCTTTTTTGAAATTGATCCTTTAGGTTAAAAAATATGGATCTAAAACTACAAACCCCTTAAAAACATCAATTTAATAACCACTAACCTAAATAAACGCAATCACAAATTTAAGAGCTTTAAACAAGTAAAAAATCCACAAATCCTCAAAAAATTTTATTGAAAAAGATTTATGTTAAATACTTATGAAAATTTCTCACTTTCTTGGTCACACTGTCTTTTGGGCATTTTTAGGCATTTTGCGTGGGAGTCAGCTTAGATGCTGTCATTTATTCGTTTGCTTTGAACGTAAAAAACATTCAGCTATTAAGAAGTGATGTAAAAATGTAAAAAAAAAATCGGATATTTTAGTTTTTATAAGGAAAAGAACAGTGGTCCGTATGGGACCGAAGAGGTTAAAGCCCCTCTGGCTTCGCACTCTGGTTACTGCTTTGTGTCACACTGTGATCGATCTACGTTGGCCCACAGTAGGAAATGTCCGTCTTGCCGTACCATTTGCCAATAAAGGCACAACAGTGGTCCAGCCGTTCGCTGCTGAGAATCCTACTCAGATACGCTTCAAGTTAGATGGATCCCAGCCACTACCTTTACACGACCCTTTCCCAATCCCACCATTCCCATTCCTACCCGACATATCTTTTAAACGTACCATTTCCCAATGGTTTCCACAAACTGCCAACCATGGGCCAACATAAACTGTGCTACATGTTTTTTTTTTTTTTTTTTTTTAATCAAATATTAACGAAAGTTGCAGCTATCGGGTTTATGAGCTTGAAAATTAATTCATATTAAGGCTGTTCCCAAATAAAAAGGGGTACTTTCTGACACATTTTTTAATTCATTTTTGTTCGGAAACCTATGAAGTTGGCAGGGGATGTTATTTGGGATAGGTTTCTTAAAATCTGTCAACAGTAAAATAAACGCCTACTTTACACTATTAATTAAATTAAAACAATGAAGTTTTGAAAAAAAAATGAAAAAACTTAAAATTTTACACACGCATTAAAATGGTTATAAACAATACAGAACAATCTAGTCAATTATATTTTTGCAAAAGATGTTTAAGTTGTTATACACATTTTTTTTATCCTATACAACTTATCTAACAGAACTGTCTATCCAATTTTACCATTAAACAGTGCTTAAAATAATTCTTAGATTTAAAGACTGTCTACTTCAACATGTTGTTCATAATTTCTCTATTAAACTATCGGTTTGCAGGTTTTTGTATTAAACATTTTTTGTAGGACACGCGGAGAAATTCAAACCGTCATAATAAATTCATATATGGCAGCAGTTTCATTTGGTACTTTTTTTGGAATAGAGGGATAAAACATCTACAGGGTTCCTACACAATTCTGGTAAAAAAATTCCCTGACTTTTCCAGGTTTTCCCCGACTTTATTTAAATATTTCCCTGACCTTTCTCGGTAAAAATTAGGCTTATATATTGTTGTAAAACCCTCCATAATGGACTTTAATTTAGATAAATGCTATAAAAAGTAAGTGCTGAATGAATTTCCAACTTTTTAATTATTTTTCATATTGTTATATAGTTTGCATAAATTTTATCTAAAATTTTTAGATTGGATGAATAATTAATTCAAAGTTTTTTTTCATTTACGACGATAATAGAAATTCTAATGGAAGTAGTATATAAAAAATTCCCTGACCTTTTCAAATATTAAAAAAATTCCCTGACATTTCCCTGACTTTTTGCCTAAATTTTCAAATTCCCTGACTTTTCCCTGTTTTCCCTGACCCGTAGGAACCCTGATCTACTATTAATCAATACATATAAAAGATTGCTGAATAAGGCTTAATTATATAAATTGTAAGGGTGACACAGCCAGTAGTTGATCAAATAAAATCAGTGCTACAGGGTTTTATTATAATTCCTTCCTTTTAACTTTTAGAAGTAAACTAACATGATTGCTACAACCCTTAATGAATGTCCTATAATGGACAAAAATTAAATCAGCTGAAATTAAATAGCAACAAAATTATAAATGAATAGTTTTTTTAATTGCCATTTTCCCAGTAGTTGATCAGGCGAAAGAAGTCGATCGAAAATCTAAAAATTAATATTTAAAATATCATCCTTGGGCTGTGATTAACCATAATACTTATTTATGAAACTATTAGTTGAAATAAGCAAGATGGAAGTGGATTATTTCCGCTTATCGTAATTGTCTCCAACTAATCAAAACTAAATTTTTACACATTCTAATAAAAAAAAAAAAAAAAAAAAAAAAAAAAAAAAATCCATAAAATGTCTTTCCTTACAGCAGATAGATGACAACAATATGACAACAGGTGCTCTAACATTCAAACAAAAATATTATGTATAGTGCCACGTATAAAACTACATTTCTGCCTAACATTTCGCAATATTTCAAAATTTTTATCAACTACCAGAAGGTAGCAACTACTGGGGGGAAGGGGGGGGGGCACCCTACAATTTCCTTTTAATGAGATTTTAAAACCAAAGGTTATAGCCCAAATTTTAGTTTTAGACCTGAGGTTTAAATCTTTTTTATTTTTTACTTTATAGAAAGAATTTTTTTCAAATTAAATAATAACGTAACGTAAAGTTTTATAACCAAAATACAGTGGCACACTCAATGTGAATACCATGCTCGGTACTCTTTAAAATACAATTTTATTAGTCTCATATCTTGCAAACTTTGAAAATGCAAAAATACTTTCACATTACGTAAGAATATTTAATTGCTGTTACAAAAACGTTTCAAATTACAGGTCTACATTGTTGTTACGAAAATAACTCATTCTTGAAGAAAAATGATAAAATATTTTTAAAACAGATTACAACAATGTATTTAAATAACAATAGAAATTTTCAATAATTCCCTTTCATCATTCACCAAAAAATAATCTTACATATAGTTTGCAGAAAAAAAAAGATTTTTGATTATATATATAAAAAAAAAAAATGTTTGCTCTGTATTCAAAAGATACAAATGATTCTTCAGATGAAGAATTTACAATTCTTGATGAGAAAGATCCTAGGTGCAGAGTTATTTATACGCATCCAAATTTCCAAGCTATATTTCAAAGTAAAAATAGTTCCTGGGATAGACTGCTTGAAAACATCACTGAAACATCAGATCCAGAAGTTACAGAAAAATCTTCAAAGAAGTTAAAAGCAGGTGAAGAAGTTAACATTGAAAATACTGAATCAGAATATAATTCTTCAAATGGAGAATTGACGATTCTGGATGAAAGAGATGCTAGATGCAGAGTTATTTATACGCATCCAGAATTTCAAGACATTTTCCAACGTGTTGATACTAAGGATAAATTAATTGAAAATACCTATCCAACAAAAGAAGAAAATGATAGAGAAAAGATTCCAGACAAGTTAAAGGTTAAAGTGCCAGTGAATGAAGAATTCAACACAAGAAATATTTCAGCTGCAAAAAATCCCAAGCGAGGAAACTTTTCCAAAGAAGCCTATGAAGCCAGTAAAGTTAGAAGCAATAGATTCTCGTCAGCCAAGCAGTTCATGCAAAGAATATTCAAGTTTCGAGCATTCAAAAAAGAACCAAGGAAATTTAAAATTTAGTTTTTGGAGAGCATTTCGTCGGACTGTTATTGGAAAAAAAAAATAGATAAAAGTATTTAATTGATTTTCCTTTTCAATCAATCAGCGGATGATAAGTAATGATTGGGTTTTGAATGGTGCTTGAAGTTTTTCTCTCTTTCTCCAGTTCTCTTTACTCCTCTCTCTTTCTGACTCTTTCATCTTTCTCACCGATTCTCACATTTTCTCTTCCTCACATTTTCAATCTATCCTGCCTCCTTCGCCCCTCTCTCAACCTGTCCTCTTCTCTTCCCCTCCCATTTCCTCAGCTCCCTCCTACCCCTTAGATTCTTCAATTCCACTGCTCCCCACTTCAGCTCTCTGTCAGACCGCCTCTTTCATTCTTTTTCTTTTAAGTAGTTAAATATTTAACAAAATCGTAGTTAAGTTTTAGTTGTTAATTATCGTAATTAAGAATGAAAAGGCGGGATGATGGATGGTAGAAGGACAGTTGGAGTGAGAACATTTGAAGGGAAAGAGTGGGGTTGAGGAAACGAAGGTGAGGGTAAAGAGGCAGGTGGAGAAAAAGAAAAGGGAAAAAGGGGAGCAAAGGAGGCAAGAGATGTTTGGAGAAGTGGGGAAAGGAGAACGGTGGAAAAGGTGAAGGTAAGAAAGGGTGTGGGAAAAGTAGAGATCTGGTGATAGAGAAAGAGACTTCACGCATCGATCAAAATTCAATATCATTTGGCATGAAGCGGAGTGGTTGAAGTAAGAAACAGATATCTGCAATGGGATAAATTGCTCATCTTATTCATTATTGAAACGTCTGACTTAAACCTTGTATATTTCAGCATTTCTCGAAGATACAAAAAAAAAAAAAAAAAAAAAAAAAAAAGTCCGACAATGGTCGTTAAGTAAAAAAAAAAAAAAAATCTTGTTGGATAAACAAATTGAAGCTGAAAAAAATCAAAAGAAATACAGTTTATATCAAGCATCGTTACAAGAATAACACAAAATTCCTGCTACACCAATTTCTACACCAATATAAAAAGTGATGATTCAAGTATGAAGTTAAACTCAAAAATCTTGCAGACAGAAGTAATTCGGCTTATATGAGTAGAATAAACATGTTGATATTTTTTCGGCCATGTAGACTACTGAAATCTTTGTAACAAACTATAATAAAAAATACCAAAGGTTCTTATTGCATCTTTTTTATAACAAATCGATTTTTACTTACAACATATTTTTGTAAATTTACAACATATTTTGGAAAGCTAATTTTGCTTTCTTAGACAAAGTTTTAAATTCATCTGACAAATAAAATCAAAAACTTTAGGCTTTGGTTTTAAAGTAACATCTTTAACATTAAATAAGTCAGTAATTTTACCCAAGTTTTATAAAAATATTTCAGGCTAGAATTTGACTTATTTCTGTTTGATTTATATTTTATTTATTTTATGAAAATTTTCTAATTCATCGAAATATTTTCATCTGGTACCACCAAATGACAGTTGTTGGTATATTCAGTGTTAACTTGCTATGAGATGTCAAATGAACGTGGACCTAGTGTTTCCCCGAGTTTAAGTTAAGTGGTTTTTTGATAACGCTGGACACATTCAGTAAACATTTAAAGTCGTTCAAAGCCTTTCCTATTCAGCTGTTGAAAAATGTTTTTTAACGCGGTTTTCAAAGCTGTGGGATGCCCGGAATATTCATTTGTATTTTTTTTTAATCCGATGATGTTTGCATTCTTTTTTAACAAGAGGGACGTAATCGATATAATTATTTGCCTCAGAATCCAACCAATACACGTTTCATCTTAAAAGAAGACACGTTCGTTAAACGCATCAGAAACGGCGACAGATTTTCATCACAATGATAGACACATTTATTTCATTTTGCTAAATTAACTGGCCAAACATGCAAGTATTTGACATGAACATTTTTAAATTAATTTATGTTTTCTGTTGAAAGAGAAAGTGAAAGAAGACTAAACGTGTTGTGTGCATACATTTTTTATAATTAATTTATATTTTTTATTTTTTAGTACACAGTATGTGAGATCTCACCTCTGCGTCGTGTCACACACCTAATGTTACCGAGGAAAATGTTTGATTACATGTTTAATTGAAAACAAAATAGTTAAATATTTATTATTCTAGCTACTACTAACTCAAGAGCAAGTAACTTAGCATAGTTAATTACTTTCTTTGTATTTTTGTTTGTTTTCTGAGTGCGGAAAGGAGTATCACACAATAAATTCTCACCTCTATGAATCAAACATTAAGCTGCATTTTCATGTTAAAAAATGGCAAAATTATCATCAGATTTTGTTTCCCATGATGCTTCAGTTTAGCCAGTATGTTTGCTGTTGTTAAATTATAAATCAGAAATTTGTTTTTATAGTCAGGTATTAGATTTTGCTATAAAAAGGCAACCATGGTTACTGGAGATTCTCACATCCGTGAACTGAAAATTCAAGTCATGGTCATTTACAATGACCGTAAATAATAATAAAAAAATTGTTTAAAACTTTAAAAGAGAAAAATTGAATAACATATAAAAAAAATGAGTGATGAAAAGAAGGTGGGATATGAATTTTGTGTTTTTTTTTTTTTTTTTTTTTTTTTTTTTTTTTTTTTTTTTTTACATTCATTCCAAATAAATTCATTATGCATTCTTATATAGAATCCTTAGTTATCTAATAGAATAAATAGTTTTTTATGCTTTGTCTTACTACATAAACAAAAACTGTAACATAAAGTTCACCTCCGTGAATGATGTTAATAAAAAAAATTGTGTCTCTGAAAAAAAATTAAATATAATGTATCTGGGCCATTGTTGATTTTTACTTGCAGTAAGTGATAAGTTTCTAAAAATTATAACATTTGTCTTGAAAAACAAAATTTGTTTACAGGAAAATTTTTTATTGAAAATGTACATTTTTGGAAGAATGACCGTTATATTAATAAGTTTATTTTGAATTCTTTTTTTAATTAATGAACGTGTATTTTCTTATTTGGGACTTTTTGCAGCTAATCTTGCATTAATGAACAAACTTTCATCGCAAGCCAACAACACCAAGTAAATATCTATTATGCAGGCTCCTAATTATTCTTATTAGCTTAAAGAACAATTCATTGTACAAAATAACATAAAAACTAGTGTTTTAAAAAACTTGCGTTGTGTAATTTTGTTACATAAACCACTACTGTTCTCCGTGAGACATGAAATGCGATGTTATTCATACATCCATGGAAAAAATTATAAGGACACATTGAAAAATTATTAATATGTATTAAAGTAATCATCAACTGAAAGAAAAATCAAACATAATTTAATACTCGTAATTAGGACACATTAGGAACCTATTAATATGAAATTAAATTACAATAAAATTTATAAATCATATATTAATAGAAATATATGGCGTGAAACATGGAAAAAATTATAAGGACATAATGAAATATGTCTGGAAATAAATTAATATTCCACAAAATCATCTTTTTTTTTTTCAATGACCCTTACTAATAGTGCAGTCATTGACTCAGAATTTCCAGTTAGTTTGTTTAGAAATGCTTTTTCACGCTAATTCGATGGATGATGTCAAATCATCTGTATTTGCATATTGTGTGCCATACTTATATACTTCTCTAACTATAAGGGACGTTCAAAAAGAAACGAGCCGGAGCCTGGAAAGTGCCAACCGGTGAAAGAATGGTAATATTGTTGCGTCAGTAAAAAAAGAGTGTTTCCGACAAGAACACGGAAGTCCACATGCCCGCCTCTAGAGGATCACGAGTGCAAGTCATGTGACTACAAAGCTAGCAGAGGCATGCATCAGTCGTCCAACGCTCATTCGAGTTGTAAGCGACTGGAGATGAGTCTTCGTGTCATCACTTCGAACCAGAATCGAAACGACAAAGTATCCAGCGGAAACATCGAGGGTCACTACCACCAAGAAAATCCAAGGCCATCCGCATAAGTGCAGGAAAGGTTATGCTGACGTTCTTCTTTGACCAAGACGGTCCCCTTCTGATAGACTTCCTGCAGCACGGGACAACAGTGAATGCCCAGCATTACTCGCAAACCTTGACCACCCTTCGCCAAGCAATCAAATCAAAACGACCAGGCAAGCTCACCCGTGGGGTCATTCTGCTCCACAACATTGCAAGGCCTCATACAGCCAACACGATTACGACACTCGTGCAGAAATTCAAGTGGGAGGTTCACGCCGCTCTCCCAGCGATTACGTCATTTTTGGTCCCCTCAAAAAGGCTCTGAGGGGCAAACGGTTCACATCGGACGACGACGTCAAGCAGTACGTGGGGAACTGGTTCACATCACAGCCCAGGAATTTTACGAGACAGCCATTGACTGTCTTGTGTCTCAGTGGGACAAGTGCCTCAACAGCCAGGGCCAGTACTTTTGAATACATGTAGTAGTTTCTGTTCCTAGGCCTCCGGCTCGTAACTTTTTGAACGCTCCCAATGAAATGCCCTACAGATTCTCTGTGGGGTTTAAATCAGGGCTTCTTGGCGGCCAATCCAAAAGTTGGACAGAATTGGCCTCGAACCATAAACGTGATCACGAGACACGTGGCAACTTGCATTGTCTTGTTGAAATAAATAATGACCATCTGGGATAAGGGGTGCTTCAGGCAATAATTTTTCAGCTAGCATATCCATATATGACTCTCAATTCAGGCGACCGCGAATAGACACGATTGGTGTTGTTCCATTGCCTGCAAAACCTCCCCACACCATGACAGAACCTCTTCCGAATAGGCGTTTGGAAAAAAACAGTTTTATCTTCTTGCAAGTCATACCAATGATGGCGAAAACCATCTGGTCCGTCCAAATTAATTATTTTTCGTCCGAGAATACCACATCTTTCCAGCGTGATAAAAAATAAACGTGTTTCCTAGCAAATTCCAATCTAAGCTTCTTATGCAGTTTTGTAAATGGTGGGCGTGATCGTAAAAAATAGCATATCTGACATTGGGATTCTTTTACAGAACATTACCCACTGTTCGGTTAGTGCATAGTGCATGGTAGATTCATTTATGTTTTGAATAGAACCCTGTTTTTTTAAGCAAGCTCAACGCGCAATTTCACGTTTCTGATGCATAGTCTGAGAAACAGACCTACCGTATGCTTCTTCTTGCCATAATCTTTTAGATCCTTCACAAAAAATTATAAATTACTGTTTTAGCTCTGTTTATATTCCTTGCAATTTCCCGTCCACTCATTACACATTTTCTGTGAGCAATATTTTTTCCCTTTTCAAATTCAGATAGTTGTGTGCACTTTAACATGATAAAGAACGAGAGAAACTGAAGAATCTTACTACGTGTTACTACTGATCTTTTTCTCTGTTTCTAATATTCTCGTTAATCTTATTATCTAATAAAAAGCTTTCAACTTATACAATCATAAAATAAAAGTTAAATGTCCTACCTGTTCTTTCCTTCGCATAAGAAGAAATAGCCGGGGATTCTATGCAATAAATAAGACGACATCCAAATAATAAGTCTTGAATCTTCGAAGTAAATAAAACTGTATTATATTAAACATTATTGAAGACGTACACAACTTGCTTAGACACTCACAAAACAAAAATTATTTACATTATATTACAATTCGAGTATTAAAGTTTTCTTTTTTAAAAGTTATTTTCTTTTCTCTACGTTCATATCTAGTTTCTGTTCTAATCTAAATTTGACTCAATTCTCACAGAAAAAAAGGAAAAAAAGTTCTGTCCGCTCTTGCGCAGTGGGATCATTCGGTCTAACGTAACACACTGCAGGTGCGTTTTTTGTTCTTGTTTCAAAGGGTAAGTGGTAAGAGGAGTTGCTTGATTTCGCAACATCCTCCCACCTTGAGTTGTGATCCATGGGAGGAACTCAACAATTTAGAAGTCCAGATTGGAGTCTCAGAGGCGGTTTCACTAGTCGTCCACTTCTGGTAACCACAGGAGAGATATTTCTGTCACAGGGTTGGCTCTTTTCTACACTGCTTCTAGTCTGATCGATTTCTGGAGTAACCTTTCGTTGTTCATTAGGGAGATTAAAGTTCACTCTCTGATGGATTCTGTTATCTGATGGGGAATCGCTAGCTGCATCAATTTCCAAAGGAAACAGGCGTCGGAAAGGACGGAGGAAAATGCCATTTTCTGTTTGGACTTTGGTTGAGTCTAATGTATCAACAGGGATGTAGTGGAGGGTATACGGGGTATACGCCGTATACCCTCTGGATTTTTTTAAAGCAACACCGTATACCCTCTGTTTCTCAAGAAAGCCATAGTATATATACACTAGGGTATACCATCTGCCTTGAGCGTATACCCTCTGCTTAGAACGTATACCCTCTGTTTTTTTTTACGACTACACCACTGTGTATCAATATCTGGAACGCCGGATGTAGGCAGTTCTTGAAGAAACATCAATGGAGTTAAAGGTTCGGGATCGCGATTATCTTCGGAGATGTATGTTATCGGTCTCGAATTGACAACATTTTCACAGTCACAGAATATTGTGCTCAGTTCTTCGTAATTTAATGAGGCGCGATTCAAAACTTTTCTTAAAATATCTTTCACTGTTCGCACGAGGCGTTCCCACCACCCTCCCCACCAGGTGGCTGAAGGGGGGTTGAATTTCCATCTGATCTTCTGAATGGAGGCCAATGTACTTATAGCTTGCCAATCCACACTAGAAAGGGCTCTGTTAGTGCCAACAAAATTCTTTCCGTTATCTGAGTAAATTATATATGGTCTGCCTCGCCGTGCTATAAATCTTCTTAGGGACTGCATAAAGCATTCAGCTGATAAAGATGTTATCAACTCCAAATGTACTGCTCGATAGACAGCACAGGTGAATAAAGCTATCCACACCTTTGAACCATCGGCAAGGTATAGAGGACCGGCTAAATCGACTCCCACCACTTCAAATATAGCTGCATCTCTGATTCTGTCTTAAGGTGGGATTCCTGGTTCGACCTCTGTTCTGGGTGTTTGGAATCTTTGACACTTAACACATTGTCTAATGACGTTTCTGATATACTTTCTTGATTTCAAAATCCAAAAATTTTCTCGAAGTTGAGCCATTAGTATGCTAACTCCAGCGTGATGATTTTCTAAATGTTTTTCAAAAATTAACTTCTGTACCACAGGATGTTTTGAGGGCAAAATTATTGGATAACGAAAATCTTCTTTGTCTGTCTACAGATTATATTTGTTTTTGCTCTCAAAAGTCCGTTTTTATCTTCTAATGGTCTTAAGGCTCTTAATTTGGGATCTGTGCTTCCTGAAAAGGATTCCTTTTGTACTAATCTGAGTAGTATTTTTTCTGCTTCTTCAAATTCATCAACGGAGATGTTAGGTGATGAAATTCTTTCTTTCTTTCTTGTGTTGTTATAAAAACGATATATAAATGCAATCATTCTTATGTTTTTTTCTATAAGAGGAAAAATATCGATAAAAACGGCGTAAATCAGTGTCTTCATTGTCTAAAAGTGTTAGGATTGTCTTTTTCCTTTCTTTATTTATTATATGTCTGGGTGTTCTTCCGGTTGTGGCCACTGATCTTCCGGTAAATACAGCCAAGCTGGTCCCTCCCACCATCGTGATTTCTCCAATTGCTCAAAGGAACATCCTCTGGATGGGAGGTCTGCCGGATTTAAATTTCCTGGTAAATGTCGCCAATCTTCAACTTGGGTAAGGCTTCTGATTTCTAAAACTCTATTGTGGACA
Source organism: Maratus speciosus (assembly GCA_963932465.1). Taxonomy (NCBI): domain Eukaryota; kingdom Metazoa; phylum Arthropoda; class Arachnida; order Araneae; family Salticidae; genus Maratus; species Maratus speciosus. The sequence continues at coordinate 494,006,842 of OZ010792.1, forward strand.
AATGTACCCCAAGACTGTTCTCTTCTTATCCACCCTAAAGCTGCTGAGGAATCGCTCCAAAAGATTGTCTTCTCTGGTTTTAACTGAAGATCACTCATGATAGTTTTAGCGAGTCTAGCTCCAATGAGGCACGAGAGTAGCTCCAGTCGAGGAATTGTGAGTTCTTTAATGAGCGCTACTCTACTTCTAGCATTGACTAACTGAACTTTAACTCCTTCTTGTGTTTGACATCTAAGATACACGCAAGTGGCATAGGCGTGTCTACTCGCATCGGAAAAGGTATGCAAGGAAATGTTATTTTCATTTTCGGGCGATACATTCAACCAGCGTGGAACTTGAATTTCTTGTAAAAACTTAATTTGTTCTAACCAGGTCTCAAACTGTTTTCTTAAATTTTCAGGAAGTTCTTCATCCCATTTCAATTTCTGTTTCCAGGTTTCCTGAAGAATTAATTTTGGAATAAGAGTGCTCGGGGCGGAGAATCCTATGGGGTCGAATATCTTTTGGGTAACCGATAAAATTTTTCTCTTTGTGAGTGGTTCTTTCGTTTCAATTTTTTCTTCTATTTTACACATTAATCTATCTTGCTCTAAGTCCCAGACCAATCCCAAAACTGGTGCTAACTTTGTATTTTCTTCAGAAACATCGATCATGACCTGAGGCAAATTTGATCGCCAACATCTTAAATTAAAATGAGCTGAAGATAAAATACACTGTGATTCTGTTATAAATTTTCCAGTATCTGCGATCGATTTTAAACTAGTAATGGAATTGTCAATGTAAAATGAATCTTTCAAAATTCGTGCTGTATTTTCCCACTGTTCGGGTACTTGACTTAAAAGATGGTTTAGTGTACCCATTAATAAAAACGGGCTTGAAGTGAGTCCGAAGACTACGCGACAATGTCTATAAACTTTCAAATTATGTTTGGAGTCGAACCAGAGAAAGCGTAAAAAATCGCGATCTTTTTCTGTGATTTTTATCTGGAGAAATGCTTTTTCAATGTCTGAAGAAATACCTATTTTGTATTTACGAAAACGATTCAAAATACTCGGAATTATTTCAATCAAATTAGGTCCCTTTGTGAGACAGTCGTTTAAAGAAGGAGAGTTTGCATTATGTGCGGAGGCATTAAAAACAGGACGCATTTTCGTCGTTTCACTATTTTCTTTAATTACTGGTCTGTGGGGTAAGAAATGTACTTTATTCTCCTTATCGTCTGAAATTTCTTCTATAATATTATTATCCTTCCACAAATTAAAAATGTCTTCATATTGTATTTTCTTATTTGTTTTGATAAGCTTTTGTTCTGTCTTGCGCAAATGTTTCTCGGCTAATACGCGATTGTTCGCTAAAACTGAGTTATCAACAACCCAGGGTAGTGTCACTTCGTAGCGGCCACTTTCATCACGTTTGACTGTTTCGAGAAAATGGTTATAAGTTTCTTTAGCTAAATCGTCTTTATTTTTGTAATCTTCATTAGTGATACCCAAGGTATCTAAGTTCCACAGTTGTGATAAACTGGCATTTGAAGTAAATAATGACAGCGATAGAACTGACAACGAACTTTCTGAATCATTTCCATTACCCTCTGTTTTCCCCATAATTGTCCAGCCTAACTTTGTTTCAAAAGCTGTTATACCCAAATCAGGAAAATATTTTATATTATCTGTGAATAATTTCGCCGCCATGTCAGCGCCGATTAAAATGTGTACTTCTTCCGGATTATTCTCATATAAACATAGTCGATTATTTTCACGAACATCGGTCAGATGAACTCCCCTTTCTTCTAAGATTTTTATCATTTCGCTATCGCGGCATAAATTTACTCCTGAACAAATTTTTCCTTCATCTAAAGCTTGTATTTTAAATCGGAAACTATGATCTAAATTACTGATAGTAAATTCATAGCGATTATGTTTACTCGTTTTTTCTACCCCTCCGCATAGTCCGTGTCTAATTGTTTCTGATCGAATTTTCCTTAATTTCAATTTATTTGCAGCATATCTAGTTATATAGCTATTGTGACTCCCAGTATCTATAATGATACGAATAAATTCGGAAGATTGATTATCATTACGGATCTCCACTATCAAAGTTTGTAAAGAGACATTAGAAATTATATCCTGATTTGACAGCATTGGTCTCGTAACATCGCTACTCTCTGAATTAGTAGATTTCCCTTTTGAATTTATTTCTTTATTACACATTATCTGGGCGTGTCTCGAATTACAAATACCGCATAAATCCTTCGATACACAGTATTTCCCAATATGTCCGCGGGATAAACAAATATAACAAAGGCCTCTCTTTCTCAGTAAATCAAGTCTTTTTTCAAACGGTAAATTACAAGTGCTAAAACATTTATTTGTCTGGTGCCTGCCAAAGCAAAATCCACAAGTAGTCTCATTTTCGCTCTGAACCAATAAATCACTCGCTGACGGTAATTTTCTATTCGGAGAATCAAATTTATTACTCTGCGTATTAAATTTATTGACTCGGGGAGGAAAGGAAGGATTTTTCCTAAATGACTGCGCAACATAATTATTTTGTGTTGATTTTTCATTTATTTCATTCAGTGATGACGCATACATTTTCTCTCGGGATATTAATTGCTTATGTAAGAACGATATTAAATCTTGGACATTAATTGAGTCTTCATGCGTTTTATTAAATTCCAAAACTAGGTCTCTCGGTAATAATTTAAATAAAATGGGGGATAATAAACTTCCATAAGAGTCTAATGAAATGTTAAGCGACTCTAGACTTCTAATGTTCGTTTGCATCTCATCAAAAAGTTTTCGAAATGATTTGGTGTCATTCGAGTGTCTGAGTGGAGTTAAATTAAGAAGTTTATTTGTATGTACCGAAATTAACATATCCTTATTCCCGTACCTTTCTTTCAAAATATCGACGGCCTTTAAATAATTCTCTGCAGTGACACAAAATCCATCTATACTTTTTAACGGAATGGGGGCTAGAAAACTTTTTAAATAGTTAAATTTATCTACTGGATCTAATGTGTCATTGTTGTGAATGGTTGTTTCAAAAGCTGACCAAAACGAAAGCCATTCAACAAAATTCCCAGAAAATTTTGCGATATTTAGTTTCGGTAATTTAATGCTTACGTTTTCCTTTAAGGGATTTTCTCGTTTAGAAAACGAATCATCCTGTGTTTTCTTTTTATCTAACTCTTTTATTTTTCTGTTTGCTCTAAAGCGCCATGACGTAATTTTCTCTTTAAATTCGCGAGCGCCCTGTAATTCTGTATCTAATTGTGCTTCTTGCACCAATTTTTTAATTTCCCCGTCTGCTCGTGTCAGTTCCATTTCTGTCACACTTATTTCTTCCACTACCTCTTCCAAATCAAAAATGTCTGGTTCTCCCTCTTTCAAAATAGCTTCTATTTTATTTATAAACTTATTTATGCTTTCACGCAGCACAGCTCTTACTTTTTTGGCGATAACTAAACTTTCAGCCATTGCGAACTAATAACAACAACAACTAAATTCTATTAAAAAGTACAATTCTCTATATGTTCAACAGTTCTCAATAATTTTTCAGTTCTTCAAATTAAATAGCTTGATAAATAATTTCTAATTATTCTAATATCTTAATATCTTATTCTATTTATCTCATAATTAGGTTATATCGCCGGAAAGGATGCCAAAATGTTACTACTGATCTTTTTCTCTGTTTCTAATATTCTCATTAATCTTATTATCTAATAAAAAGCTTTCAACTTATACAATCATAAAATAAAAGTTAAATGTCCTACCTGTTCTTTCCTTCGCATAAGAAGAAATAGCCGGGGATTCTATGCAATAAATAAGACGACATCCAAATAATAAGTCTTGAATCTTCGAAGTAAATAAAACTGTATTATATTAAACATTATTGAAGACGTACACAACTTGCTTAGACACTCACAAAACAAAAATTATTTACATTATATTACAATTCGAGTATTAAAGTTTTCTTTTTTAAAAGTTATTTTCTTTTCTCTACGTTCATATCTAGTTTCTGTTCTAATCTAAATTTGAGTCAATTCTCACAGAAAAAAAGGAAAAAAAGTTCTGTCCGCTCCTGCGCAGTGGGATCATTCGGTCTAACGTAACACACTGCAGGTGCGTTTTTTGTTCTTGTTTCAAAGGGTAAGTGGTAAGAGGAGTTGCTTGATTTCGCAACATCCTCCCACCTTGAGTTGTGATCCATGGGAGGAACTCAACAATTTAGAAGTCCAGATTGGAGTCTCAGAGGCGGTTTCACTAGTCGTCCACTTCTGGTAACCACAGGAGAGATATTTCTGTCACAGGGTTGGCTCTTTTCTACACTGCTTCTAGTCTGATCGATTTCTGGAGTAACCTTTCGTTGTTCATTAGGGAGATTAAAGTTCACTTTCTGATGGATTCTGTTATCTGATGGGGAATCGCTAGCTGCATCACTGCGCAACAGTTTTAGGCTACTTTAAACAATCCTATATTACAAATATGCAATTTTTTTTTGCGATTTCAAAAGAAATGCGTGTCTTATAATTTTTTCCCAGTAGTAAGCTATTAAAATCTTTTAAATTCCTGACTTTTAGTTTTAATGATTTTCCAACTTTTCAACTTAAAATATGTTTGGAAATGTTCTGTTTCAAGCCTTTTTATCATACAAATATTTGCATCGTTTTCTAGCCAAGCGGCTCCTTCATTTGGCGACTTTTCGCTTGTTCCTTTTAATTTTTTCCATGGCTGTGTGATATATTGCAATGTGTTAATGCGTGCTTAAAAATACGAGTGTAGATTACACTCTAGCGCGGGTCCAGTTTAGAAGTAATCTGTGCAGTCAGCCCTGGTTTTATTCTCACATATATATTTAAAATAGCCAAAGTAAACTCATTAATGCTAAATGTATTTTACATTTAGAATGTTGCAATATTGAGACTTTAAGCAAATATTATTGATAATTATTAATTTCCGCGTTTAAAGTGTTTATTTATGATAATGTTTTTATTTTAGACAAATATTTTAAGATTTTGTGCTATTTCTTCAACGTTTTTCGCTTATGACATGTGATGACCTGAAATATCAATATCCTTGGAGTGAGGGACTGCCCGCCCAAATGGTGCCCTTGCTCACAAACGTAAGAAATTCATCACTATGCGAAGATTGCGATAGTTCGAAGTTGCTGCTTTTTGAGATCCAAACAGATAGATACTACGGATGGCGGTGTCTTTGTATTGGTCACGCGGTGCTTTTCATTTATTAATACTTTCGTAGAATCCAAATCCATCTCCGCCTCTTTCCATTATTGAGTCGCCCCTTTCTTTTGTTGATGACCACAGAACGGTTGGAAAGGAAGGCCATATGACATTTTATAACTTTCGTACCAGAGGTTTGAAAAAAAAGAAAGTAAACGAGCCTGAAATGCAGTGGAACGGCGCACGATGAGTGATTTACCGATTGTAGCTGGCCAAAATTATTTTTTGACGTCAATATAGTCGCATCGCCATGAAATCGAAAAATATTATTGATAGTCACTATTCAATGTTAGGTATTGCAAAATATAGCGTATAGCAGTCATAATTTCGTTACAGGGACATTCAAAAGTATTTCATTACATTACGGTCTATGGGGGGGGGGGGGGGGATCGTTTACGGTGGTTTTTAATGAAGTTACATAATTTCAAAATCTTTGAAATTTATATACATATGGGAACGTCCACGGCAGAAAAAAAATTTTGCTGAATTTTTTTTTTAAACGGAAATATAAGTGTGATACATCAATTTAAAGCTAAAGAGTTGAAGTATATGAATTTGTAAGTTTTAATTTCACAAGAGCAAGTATTTATTGAAAATGAGCTGGATACTAACAGTATAAAACTACATTTACATTTGAGCTTAAAATACAACTTATTGAAATGTATGATTTTTTTACTTTTTAGAATTTATTAAAATTATTATGCGTTCAAATCAACAAACAGTTATCATATCTTTAAGATCTACATAGATAAAATCTTTTAGATAGTGTCTTTAATATATTTTTGCCTGTATTTAAACGTTAATAATTAAATGTCACAAGAGTAACGGAAAACATACAAAAGTTTTAATAAAAAAAAACTACTTAAAATTTTTACCCAAAACTTCTAATTCTCTGATTTCGAGGTATAAGACATATTTTACATTAAATATTTTGTTTATGCTATGCATGGAATAGGCTCTAGGGAGTTGTCAGTTGTCACAAGAGTAACAAACGTCTGTGTCACAAGAGTAAAACATAATACTTTAGTCGATAGTTTGATATAACACAGCATTACAACCAAAACAAACAGAATGCTTAAAGTTTTGTTGTTCTTTCTCTGTTATTAGAGCAGTTCTTGAAATAGTTTTAGCTATAACTAAGGTTATTTTGTAAATTTTAAAGAAGATAAATTATCTTTATTAGTGTTTTTTTAATGGGTGAATTTATTTTTATTCATTTTTGGTATTACTTAAGATTACAAAATAATCATGACAAGTAATTAAAGATATAATAAAACAACTCAACTCGAGTCATTTTTGTGTGCTTTCTTTTGGTTTGAAGCACGTGGTCTTTGATTAGATATTTTATAGGCTTTGTAAAGCTTCGTTTACTAAATTCTGCTGTATAATCTACAGAGGTTATTATAGAGGTTCTTATGGAAAGGATTCTGATAGTATATTTTAAAGGAAAGATCTTAATATTGCTTCTTATACACGGCATTGTTTTAAAGAGAAGGAAAAATTTTGCTAAGCGCCAAAAATTGTAAAGAAAAAATAAGAATGAAATAAAATATGTTGTTGTGAGAAAGAAACAAAACCAAATATATTACGATAAGGTGAAGAAAAGTCTTAGAACCAGCAAAAGCTTCAGCAAGAAAATGGAAATATTAAGAAAAGGAAAAAGTAGAGAACTAGCTAACCTCTGATACTGTAGCGAAAAAAAAATCTAACACCACAGCTTTGGAGAATTTTATGTCGATGAAGATTTAAGAAGTCATTCTTCAGCTAAATCTACGTTAGTTAAGCGTGAAAAAGGTCGCATAATTTCATCAATTCTAGGGGGCATTTAATAAGAGAATACGTTTTTTGTTTAAAGAAGCCTTACTAAATTGAAAAATTGGAGATTCCTTTGCAGCTTTAAAGCCTAGTTTCATAAAACAATAGAAAATAACTCATCAGAATATCTCTATTTGTTGCTGTCACGAAAACATTCAAGCAATTCATAATGTAGTAACTCGTGTATTTCCTGCATTAAACATTCCTGTGATGGATTTAATGATTTTGTCTGCCGAGATACATGATAATTAAAATTTAAGAATTCAGAATGTCTAATTTGCGGAGATAACATCGAAGAATTATTTGAAACGGAAGTTCATAAAACAGAACTTCTTATAAGTTACTGTAAATAGCAAAACGTTGACTGACGTTTTGCTATTGACAAAACTTTTATCAACATCTTCATCAATGCTATTACTTTTTCAAAACGTTGACAAACGTTTTGAAAAAGTAGCAGTTAAAGAAACCATTTCTGATTGTTTAAAAATTTTCGAAAGCAACTAAATCCATTTCTGTGGCACACATTCATTGAAACTTGTACAAGGGATTATTTTCGTAATGCCAAAAAAATAACTATTTCTCAAAGAATAGTTATGCCAGTGGATATTCTGGAAACTGTTTTATTTTCATGCCAAGACGAAATTTTGGTATGAAATACTACATTACTGGTCAAATCCACAGGCGACTGTATTTTCAGCTTTTTATTTAGTATGATCCCAATAAAGTAAAATATTGTGGTATTATTTTAGACAATGTAACTCATAACCAATTTTTTGTAAATGCTCTCTTGTGTAATATTTCAACATTGCATCTTTAAGGGAATTTGTATTTTCCTAAAACGTACCTGTTTTACTTTTTTATATGATGGTTGTGTTTTACAATTTAAACAAAAATATAACTACGCAAATATGCCTGCAATGAATCAGACTCCTTTCTCAATTAACTTATTTGGCCATATTGTTTTTTTTTTCAAATACTCCTGGTATAGATTCTATAGATTTATTTTGTGTTGTTGTATAATGATCAGTGACCCGGAGCCGAACAATTTTTGATGCTCCAGCTCCAGCTCCGCTCCTAGAGAAAATACCGTGGCTCCAGCTCCGGCTCCGGCTCCAATTCGGCTCCGACTTCGCGCTTTTAAGTTTCAGATTTTAATTTACACGTTTAATTTTTTGCTCACAAATACTTTCTATCTTCATTAAAGATCTGACAAAATGCATTTTTCTTCTCATCATACTTGAAATGCTTGTTCAGAAAATATGAGATCTTTTAGCTTTTGCTTTTAAAATAGAAAGTTTGGTAGAATTTTAAAAACAAAAATCTTAAATTTCTTCTACACTTTTCAAACAGCCAAAATTGTACGACTACACATGTAAACAACAGGCGGCCATATTTGTTTTTAAATAGTGTTGTCACTTAGTTCAAGTAGAAAGTAGAAGTAAAGTAATGTTGCCATTTTTTGAGAAGTTTTCGTTCCCTAATAATAATAATAACCTAAAAAATGATATAATTAAAATACTGAATAATGATGTAATTAAAATATTTTAAGCCTAGAAATTTAAAAGACTGAAAAAAAAAAGATTGTAATATTGTAATATATAATTGTATGATTCTGAAAATGTCGCCGTTGGTGCGACGAAACGATCGTCATCTTAATAAATGATATTTTATCACTTTATAGCATTATTTTACTTAATTATTTTATGTTATTTTAAAATTAAACCATCCTTAACAGTTGTTCTCTATGGAAAATATTTTTTTAAACTTATTTTAATTATTTTATTTAGTATTTAAACTGAATTTTACCTAAAATTACATTATGGACAAAATGTCACAAGAGTAACACTTAGCATTTTGCAAAATCAAATGTAACTAATTCATGCTTTATCAGAGGAGTTCAATGATTAATGCTTTTTTAAAAGATATAATTACTTTGCTATATTCTGTAAATTTTATTTCTATAGTCTCATATAATTCACAGGATTTCTGCGTGAAACACAATTTTTAAAAATTGCATTTTTTTGTGGTCACAAGAGTAACAAAATTTTTATTTATTATCAAGGCAAGTAAAATGCTTTTTGTTACAAACTGCATATGGTTTATGAAAGTAGAGTACATGTATTTTTAAGTAGTTGCACCAAATTTATCCTAAATATATTTTGTAATAAAAGAATTGGAAATATATATGAAAAATTTGCTCTGATGGTCACAAGAGTAACAGTGGACGTTCCCATATCTATGAAGACAAGATGATTGCTATAGAATATGGTATGGATAACCGATCATTTACAGGAACACTAAAAAGAATTATGTTATATTACGGTCTATAGAGAAAAATTGTTTGTGGCGTATTTTGTTCATGTTACACTATTTCAAAAGTATTCAAATTAATATATATCTTCGAGGTGCTCTATAAGATGCTTCCTATTGAATATGATGTGCCAGTCATCTTTCATATACAGGGGCACACAAAATAAATCAGTTATATATTTCACTGTATGAACAATAATTGGTGGAAGTGCGTTTTCAGTTGTGGAACACTTTTTTAAATTACTCGTATAAAAATTGCATACTATTTAGTGTGTATAAATTCTATAATATAAATCATATACAGGGGTGCACAAAACATCTGAAGTACATTTCCGCTTATTGACGGAAATTGCTGATGAGAAATTTTGAACTATGCTATGCGTTCGTTAACTGTTCTAAATTTTAGAATATTGTGAATTATATGATAAATCTATAGATCATATACAGGAATGTGCAAAAATTTCAGCTATTTTTTCGACTTTGGTTGAAATTGTGTTTTCAAACGTGTTATATGTTTTACAAATTATTACGCAAACATCGTTTTTCACGTTATTAAGTTATGAAGTTTTATTATAGTAGTCCAATGCGTTGAAAAATGTTTCATAATCTGATTGACGCATGATTTTACGTTCTTCTTGATAATTTTAATGATACTTTGTTAATGGTATGGAAGCTAACGGGATAAAACTATTTTTGTATTATTATAACAAATCCTAAAATTTCTTTTTCTAGAATTTAAGATACGGGGCAAATATTCGACAGCTTTAATGAAAATTGCTGTGTTGTATATTCTGTTGTGTATTTATGTTTATCTCTGCACAGAGGAACCTTATGTAAAGAATGGGAATCATAAGATATCATGAGAAAATGCCTACATTATGTTTTGCATTGTATCAAACCTGAATTTGGAGAATTTGTCTGGATCAATTTTGTAACCACTCGAAAATTGCAGCCAAGTAATATATTTTAAATCATTTTGTCCTGAGATTGCATACAACTGGCAATTTTTGTCCAAATTTGGCCATAAATAATTTAAACATTTCGCTCTCGCTTCTTCATGAGCTCTTCATTGTAATTTTCCTCTATAAACAAAATATTTTCAACCAAATTCACATTTTCGTTAAATTTTAAATTTTGTTGCCGTTGCATTAATGGTGCAAAAGTTTATTTATGTGACTAACTTAAATTCTGCTGTCTTTGATAAAAAGAAAATGGTACTTGAACTAAAATTTCAAAAAAATTTATTTAGACTTAATAAGTTAAAAACAATTCTAAAAACTGGGAGGGCACCTAAGGGCAGACAAATTTAATTGGAACGAAAAGGTAATAATGTAAACTATTTAATCATATCAAAAATTGAGCTTAATCGTGCTTTATCATATAACTTTTTCTATATTAAATCTAAAAAACTGTAAAAAAAATACAGAGTTTTTTACGGTATTAAATATGAAATAACAGCTGATATGTGCAAACTTTATGTACATAAATCCGATAAAATAAAGTCCATATTTTGTTTGGAAGCGTCCATAATCTAGCAGTATATTTTATACCGCTTCAAGATTCATTCCCAAATAAGAAGCACCAACTTTGCGCTAGTCTATGGACCATACAATTATATTTATATCAAAACCAATAGCAGGGTACAACACCCTAACTATTGAGCTATAACAGACAAAAAAAAATTTTAAAATCGACTTTTGGCCAGCTAGCATCGGTAAGTCACCCACCGTGCGGCGCGGCGGCTGTTCATTTGCATATTAGGCATACGCCTACCACAGATCTCTAAAATGTTCCTCTTTTACAAGACTATGGGCTGCATTGTTTTTTGTTTAAAGTCTTTTATATTTTTAAAATATGGTTTGCAATTTTACGAGCTCAACAAAGCTTGTTTTCGATGCTCCGGATCAGTGGCGTAGCCAGGATTTCGTTTCGGGAGGGGGGGGGGGGGTCCAGAATTTTTCCTTCAGGTTATATATATAGTAAAACCTGTCAAGATAAAATCGTAAATATTGCCGGAAAATTCCGTTTTACACAGGTTTTCATGTTATTAGGTGTATTTGTATAGTATTCTTTCCCGTAGTACGGAACATTTCTGTTTAAGACAGAATTTCGTTATAGGCAGGTTCCATTTTTGCAAGCTTTGTGTATTTATATAAATATACTTATTTCAGTGGCGTGGCGTCCGGTCATCGCTGGATGCGGCGATGACCAAGCAATATTTTAAAACTCTTAATAAGCTTTTAAAACTCTACGATCCAGTTTTAGCAGAACATTTGGAGTTCATGTATAAGTGAAGGTAAGATTTAAAGTTTCTTTTTTGAACATTCAACCATTGAATTTTAGAGTTAATAATTTTTCACCACAAACTTAAATAATTGCGATGACCACCGAAAATTTTCACGCCACGCCACTGACTTATTTATGTCATATGAATAGAATAAAACTTGTCAAAATAGTAATTGTCTATAACAGAATCCTGTCTTTAACGGAAGCGTTACATGGTCTTAATATGAATTACGATACAATTAAATTTGCTGAACCTGTCTGAAAGGGGATTTTCATTGTTCTTTAGTGAAACCTGTCAAAGTGGAATCTTTCTATAACGGAATCCTGTCTCAAACGGAAAAGTTTCAGAATCACTGCGAAACGAACAATAGATCTTATTGAGGTTGTGTATCTTAGAAGCATAATTCATTACACTTCTTTCTATATAGAAGCCTGTCTAAAATGGAACTGTTTACCAGTCCCTTTGAATCTTGTCTTGACTGTGTATGTATAATAGAAGTATTTCGAGTAACTTTAAGAATTTATGTATATCCTTATTTAATTTCTTAATTAAAAAAAAAAAGCATGGATAAAAAATGTAAGCCCAATCTCTATAACTGCAACTAATAATACATTGAAGTTACATTAATATTTACCAATGAAAAAGATTTACTATGATGTAAAAAGCTGAGAGCATACTGAAGAGATAAATTTAATTAACCCATTCGCTGTCATCCACGAGTATACTCGTGGCTTTAATTTATTAAGTAGTTTGTCACCACTATTTTAGAATTTAAAAAATTGCCTCATTTATTGGCAGAAATTTCGCTGTATTAGTAAAGCGAAATTTGCATTTCTGAATTCGTGGTAGCAAACGACTTTTAACAAAAAAATTGAAAATTCTTACTTTATAGTTTTGGCAGCGAATGGGTTAAATCAAGTTTCATATTGCATAACATTTGCCTACAATAAAGTTAGGACCAAGTGGTTAAGTTTAAAACAGCAATTTCCATGTTTAATTTCTTGCCATTGAATTAAGAACTTGTGTTGTAATAGATATTGGATAATGATTTCACATAAGTGTCAATTGCATGAGCCGCTCATGCGATCCACCGCGCTCCCCATGGGAGTTTTTGAGATAACCCAGATAGCATGAACATTAGCAGCAAGTTTGATTTTTCTGATATTATCTTGCCGTGACAAATTTGAATTGAGAAATTCGCAGCAAATCTCCCGCAAGGTATACTATCACCCACTTGCATGAGTAGTTTGTTGTGAAATTGATGCAAGACTGTCTTTTAATTCACGAAAGTGGCGAAAGCAAAAAATCCCTCTGTTGAGAGAATAGACAATCAGCACATGCACAGAAATTGCAGAAATTTTATTCGGTAGGCACCGCTTTTTCTAAGCGCTATACTTATTAAATATCAAAAAATGCTCGAAATGAATAGTGAAAATATTACCTAAACTTGTTTGTGGTGATAAAACCGATGCATGCACCTTCTGACGGCGCTTTCGCATCAATAGACTTGATCAGGTCTATGGACCCCTTCGAAGGGGTTAAACTTATAGTGTGACATGGAAAGATTACTACTTTGCAGTAAGTCTGCAGTATTTTTGATTACTTGTTTGCCGTTAGTTTGCAATAAATTTGATACAGTATGAATTTAACTTGCAGGACAAGTTAGCTGAAAGTTCAAAGTGTGGTGACTTCGGCGTTTGCGTTATCTTGCTGCAGTCTTGTTATGAACTTTCAGTCTTGTCATGCTGAACTTACTGCAACTTTGCAGGTTTTCAAAGCAAAACTGTTGCAAATTTTCTGCAAACTAAAAATACTATGTGGGAAGGTTTTAACTTAAAGATCTTGCATTTTCAGCTACAGAAACTAGTAATGTAAGAAGCACACACATCAAATATAGTTCATGCTGGAAAAAACAGTTTTGTTACAATTGCCTTATTCAGCCATAATTGTTTTGAGTTTCCATGTTTCATGTCTCGCCACTTTTGATACCATATTCGATCTAATAGTTGCTTCCGATATCTGGTCATCTTTAAACAAGTTAAATTTTTGTAATAAGTTTATTTGTGATGGATTAGCACTATTTTGAAAGTATTAGAATGTGTAAAAAATGGTTCATGGTGGTTTCTGTTTTTGTCCCAGCCAATTTATTTTAGATGGTTCAAAACAGTTTTAGAACATTCTCCAAGTTCAGCAGTAAGCTTCGGACGGGTTGGATTTATGCAGCTCTGGAAGGGATACTTAAGAGTTCCGTGGAAGGGGGTAGCGCCCTTCTAGACCATTAATAATCATAAAATTCCGAAACTTCCGATTGCACCCTTAAAAATTTGACAGGAGAGTCAAGAATCTCATCTCTGTATATTTCAGCATTCACAGTTGCACTGGTAAAAATGTGTCCGTCACTGCGGTTATTCAAAATTATGTCCGTCCATACCACGACCTTTGTATCGATGCCTTTCACGGATGTTTGCAGCCTAATTGCATGTGATTTTCTCCCTCCATATGGTAACACGTCTGTAGTAACTCTCCAAAAAAATCGGGATTCATCGGTAAAGAGAACTCGGCTCCAGTCCGTGGTACTCCAATGACGATGATCTCTGCACCACTTTAACCGGGCGCATTTCGCTACCGGAGTTAGTGGAACACAAATCATAGGTTTCATTGCATGCAGTCTGTCACTCACAGTAAACCAGGATAGTCGAGTTCTTGTTGCTGCAGCAAACTCCCTGCAATCTGAACTGACGTCAATTGCCAATTTCTTTTAGCAATCGTTGGCAAATTACAGTCCTGAGAGCCTATTGTGGTGCGTTTTCTACCTTGACCTGGTTGTCTGTGAACATTATACCAGTGTTTTTAAACCGTTTCCAGATTCTTGACATGACGCTTTTGGCTATTTTTAAGTCTTTACAGACCCCTAAGAGTGTCTGTTCTGCTTCCATTCTCCCTATCGCACGCAATTTCTCAAAATCGGTCAAATGTCTTCTGGACGACATATTTCACCTATTAGAAGCAAAGTTTTACCTAATTACACGTACAATCCTTAAAATTAGACTTCAAATTACCCACGTGCGCTCCTTTTCACTCGTGAACCGAAAGAACGGGCTGAGGCTGAAAAATTTGCATATATTTCTGTAGCGAATATTAATCCCAATGGACTACGTGATAACGCTGACATTGAATTACCTTTCTGGAAGTTTCCTTAATAGAATTAACATAAAGCACTTTTTTTATGGTTGTTCCTTTAATTTTTCTCGCCCGCGTATTTTGAAAGTGGTAACAAATAACCAGTCCAAAAATAAAGTTACTTTTATTAATTGCAGGCAGCACATTTAAAATAATTGTTAATATTGTCCGTTATAATGTGAACAATGATAAGGGTCACGAAACTCAACCAATGCATCGTTATTGCGTTCGTAAAAACTCGTTCTTTCCCATAAGTGTCGACAACAGAACCCCATCGAAGTCCAAGATAAAGAAGTTTTACGTTTAATCTAGTAACAGTAAATTTGTGCAAACGGAATAGCAGGTATACTTGTATAGTTATCTTTCCGTCTCGGGACATTAAAATGTTTTTTTTTTTTTTTTTTTTTTTTTTTTTATGAGAGGATTCCGTGTTTTCAGAAAACCTGCCAAGAAGGATTCACAATTGGAACAAGTTTCATTTCAGATAACTTTCAAACGTTAGCAAGCACAAATATATAGTGTTGTTTTCGTCGAACCTTGAATTGTTTTCATTTGAGATAGGTTATCTTCACAGATTTTCCTGTAATAGATTTATGCTCTTCAGAGGTGGTGTTATAGCAGCGGTTTCCAACCTGCGGTAGCGTACCCCTGGGGGTACGTGGCGGGTCTGCTGGGGTATGTGAAAATAATATCGGTAATGGCGGAAGTCACAAAAATGTTAGGAATATCAATGTAATTGGCATCGATGTATTATATGGTTGTGATAAGAAGATTACTAATGGAAAAAAGCATGTTTACGTTATCTCCTTGAGTGGAGGGGGGGGGGGGGAAGGGGACGTGTTTATGAGAAATGGGGGTACTCCGAAATGAAAAACTTAAGAAAGGAGTACGTGAAAGAAAAAAGTTTGGGAAGTGAGTACGTTTTAGCAGTTTTAAGAAATACTGTGAAAACGGAAAGTGTTTATAACGGAAACCTGTCTAAAACGAAAAGTTCATACCCCCCAAAAAGACATACCTTTGAATTATACCTTCTAAGACGAACACCTCTCTAAAGCGGAATTTTTTATAGATCCTTTGTGATTCTGTCGTAGTAGTTTTTACTGTTGTATTTGCATCCATGATTCAATAAACCAGGTCTACTTTCGGGGGAGGGGTGGGGGGGTCCGGACCCCACCCCCCTTGGCTACGCCACTGCTCTGGATACTTTTTTCTCTGGCCTTTTTTTTTAAACTGTTCAGCAAAGCTTGTTTTCGATGCTCTGGATATGGCGTCAAACTTCTTTCTTTCGCTTTTTTTCTCGAAAACTGAGCGTTTTAGAGGCAGGGTTCTTTGGACACTTTACTCACTCTGAGAGAGGATTTTCGTTCGACAAAATTTGCTATTTTGGTATTCGAACCAGGCCCTGATTACCTAATAGACATGAGAAGTACGTGGTTCCCTTAAAAATTTTTGAAGGGGTCCAAAATTGAAAAAACAGGGGTCCAAATTTTATATTGAATTAATTCTATTCTAATTTCTTTTCAAATTATCAACTCATTTATACATATATGTATAGTATATGGGGGCATTCTCACAATCTTTTGACTTTCATGTCCCTTAATAATAATTTTTATTTTAATACATTTTTTTGTGTTTTTTTTTATTTCATATACTGGGGAACAGCCCACTGTATGATTGCACAACAATATTAACGAGATAAATAAGTTTTGGACGATGTTGGAGGTCCAAACACCTGAAAAACTCCTATACCGTTCCATGTCCCTGATGCTGATTTTTAAGTTTGGAGCTGCCTGGATAAAATTGTTTCAATAAAAATAATTCGATGTAATTATTTTCCGAAACT
The DNA here is from genome assembly GCA_963932465.1 of Maratus speciosus. Classification (NCBI taxonomy): domain Eukaryota; kingdom Metazoa; phylum Arthropoda; class Arachnida; order Araneae; family Salticidae; genus Maratus; species Maratus speciosus. Next base: position 494,023,522 of record OZ010792.1, read on the forward strand.
GGAACTATTGTTTTATATAAATTTGTAGCTAAAAATTAACCTCCACACATTTTTAGGATTGTTATTATTTTTTAAACTCTGTCCCTGGGTTTTGGATTCCTTACCATTTCTCTTCTAAAATTATACAGAAAATAATTTCAGATGCAGCCACAGAAATTTTTTCAAGTTTTTTCTCATGCAGAAGTATGCTAGAGAAATAATGTCTAAAATTTTTTGGCAGGAAATTTACTGTAGAATTTAAATCAGCATTTAAATATCAATTTCAAGCATCGCGGCTTTATTGGTAGTCTCACCGTCCCCAAGGTTTATTCCTGCACTTTTCGAGGTAAATTAAAAAGAAAAAAAATTTAATCCGATGTTAACAATTGTTTCTAAAAATCAATGAACATTGTGGCTATCACTTAGTCTTAACATGATTTTCCTAAAAATAGGTGGTAATTTTCCTTACCGTTCCATCCTTACCGTCTCTTTTTTTTACCATTTCGTCCCTTTTTTCAAAAACCATCCCCCTTTTTTACCTTACCGTCCCTTCTTTAACACCCCTTTAAGACGATGTTATACAAAAATTCTGTATTAAAAGTACTACATTGTTATTATTTCTTATTTGAATGTCCTGTGGGTACTATGCAAATTTATTATAAGTAAAAATTTAGAAGAAAATAAAAAGTTATAGGGGTAAAATGGTAAGGTAAATTAAACTCGAAAGTTTAACTTAAACCTCAGTTAAATAAAAAAATGTTCGCTGCTGACCATTTTTTCTTTATTTTGAATCATTAAGGCATTCGTTTATCAGATTAAAATGTTATTTTAGCAAGTTTAATTTTGTCAGATTTGTTTTCCCAAAAGTCAAAAGATTGTGAGAATGCCCCATATACCGGGTGAGCAAAAAGTCCGTATAAACCTTAAAAAATCACAAAAACCGAAAAAATAACCGAAATGAAAAACTGCTTGCAGAGTTAGCACCTATAGGTCACGGGAATTTTTTTAAGACAGAAATAAAAAATGACTAAAAAAACAGCCGACAGATGGCGCTGGTTAGTGCAGTTTTGGTGGGAATATGCAAATGAAACGGTTTTAAGAATTTGCGCTCCTAATCCAGAACTAGTTCACTGTTTTGAGCCGTGTACTTGATCAAGGCAAGGGCGGATCTGGAGAGTCCTCAAGGGGGGGGCGATTTTAGAAATTTGAAGACTCCAGTCTGATGCGCGAGTCGGGGATAATTTTTTTTCACTGCGGGTCGTGTTACTTCTACTTTTTGCTGCGGGTCGGGTTTGGGTCCGGTTTACTTCTATTTTTTGCTGTGGGTCGGGTTTGGGACCGGTTGACTTCTTTTTTTGCTTCTGGTCGGGTTAACTTATACTTTTTTGCTGTGGGTCGCGTTTGGGTCCGGTTGTCTTCTACTTTTGCTGCGGATCGGATTTGGGTCCGGTTGACTTCTACTTTTCTGCTGTGGGTCGGGTTTGGGGCAGATTGACATACATTATTTCGGGTTTGGGTCAGTTTCTGATTGGGTTTTCATTCTGGCGAGAAGGGTTCGGGCCGACCCGATTTTTGAAAAAAAAAGTCTAAATATTTTTGAAGACAAAAACTATATACAGTAAAAGCTCCGTAACGGGCACGCCCGAACAAATATTTAATAATACTTTTTAATCTTCAGGATTATGTAAAAAATACTAATTTGGTATAAGACGGCTTGCCTCTTTATGTCCAAGGTCAACTGTAATTCAGTAAAGAATGCTCTGAAACTTATTAAAAAGACATATTGGGTGTCCTAAAATGGAATGTCTGATTTTAAAATTCAGCTAACTTGCAAATGGTGACAGCAATTTAAAATAAAATTGCAGAGGGTTATGTAAGATGTCAGGAGATTTTTTACTGCGATTCTTGATTTTACTTTACAATAGCAGCGACAGATGGCGCTGCAAGCCTTTAAGCAGGCACCAATTTAGTGCCCATTGCTTGCAGCGCCATCTGTCGTTGCTATTTTAAACTAAAATTAAGAATCGCAGTAACAAAAACCCCTGATCAGTAGTGATTCTCAGTTTTAAAAAAAAATCTGAAATTCAAAGCAAATTTTCTGAAATGTTACAGCAAAAAGGGGGGGGGGGATTCCCTCCTGGTACTAATTATTTTTGTTGCAGGTCGGGTTAGCTGTTTTCGATTTGGGTCGATTTCAGAGTGAGTGTAGATTCCTGCAAGCTGGGTTTGGGTTAACCCGTTTCTTCAAAAGTTAGTTCAGTATATTATTTCAGATTAAAAACTGTACCTATAATAATAAACCTAGGTGTATGCATGTGTGTTGTTTTCTAAAAAGACCACTGTATTTTTTCCACGATTCATTGACAAAATTCGCATTTCTTCCACGACTCTTTGACGAAATTCGCGTTTTTTCCGCAACTCTTTGACGAAATTCACATGTTTTCGCAGCCCTTTGAGAAAATTTGCGTTTTTTCGTAGCCTTTTGATGAAATTCGCATTTCTTCCATTAACATTTGACAAAAATTACGTTTCTTCCTTAACTCCTTTACAAAATTAGCCTAATTTTACAGCCCTTTGATAAAATTCGCGTTTTTTTCCGCGACCCTTTGACAAAATTCGCGTTTTTTCTGCGATCCTTTGACGAAATTCGCGTTTTTTTTAGCGCTTCGTTGACGAAATTAGCTTTTTTCCGCGTTTCATTGAAGAAATTAGCGTTTTCTCTGCGGTCCTTTCACGAAATTTGAGCTTTTTTCGCGACCGTTTGACGAAATTCGCATGTATTTTGCGATCCTGTGATAAATTTCGCCTTTTTTTGCGATCCTTTGACGAAATTCGCATTTTCCCTGATCATTTGAAGAATTTCGCTTTTTTCCGTTGTCCATTCAACAAATTCGCGTTTTTTCTGCGGCCCTTTGACCAAACTCGCGTTTTTTCTGCGGTCCTTTGGCCAAATTCGAGTTTTTTCAGCGATTCTTTCGCAAAATTGAAGTTATTTTCTGCAAACGATTGACGAAATAGATTTTTTATGGCGACCATTTGTCAAAATTCGTGATTATTTTTATGTCCGAATTCTCGGATTCGTGATTTTTTTTTTAATTTTGGGAACCGAATGCCTTAACCCTGTCGCTGCATATATATATATGTATATCTACTCTAAAAAAAAGTAACTTACGCTGTCATCACCGCCACCGGTTTTGAATTTTTTGTGACCGGAGGTCTTTCTCCGTTAATATTAAGAAAAATACTGCATGCAAAGATATGAAAATCGGCGGTATTATAGAGAAATGTCTGATAAACACGCTGGTGCAGACAGTTTTCAAATCGAATAATTATTTTAAGAGATATTTAATGCTAAAGTTGGATAAAAGCGTTCCATTAAAAAAGTTTTATAGGAGCAAAAAATATGTATGGGAATGAATTCATTTTTAGATCATTTTATACGTTAGAATTTCCCGGTGTGCAGACTGCATTCACTTTTTTAATTTGACTCATTTTTTGAGGTTTTATTTCTATTTTAAATTCAAATTTTCAGCATTTCGAGAGATATTTTTTACTTATTTTAGAAATTGGTATTAATTTAAACTGTTGCCAACTGTATAAACAGCGCAAATAATAATGTTTGCTTCAAATTAAAAATTTATTTTACACGTGACTATTACTAACCGAAAAAAAACTTTCAAATTAGGATTAAATAATTACGTATGAAAAGCAGGAACTTATTGAAAATACTTCATAAAAACTATACTTACGTGTGAATTTTAAAAGAGAAACGATATTGTAAAACAATAAATTCATTAACATGCGTTAGAAGTCTTAAATAGGAGAAACTACGTCACATTTACGTCACATTACACTTATTACGTAAGATTAACAAAAAAGTAATATTGCAAAACAGTTTAAATTTAAAAATTGCGCGAGACATTATTTTGATATTTTGAGATTATATTAATAAGATTAATATTAATTTTATTGAACGCGTTTAGACTGCTTTCGAGCGACTATTTAGTAATTTAATAAAAATAAAAAAGATTACAAGCTGAAAATGAAGTGTCATCGACAAAAAATATGATTTGAAAGAGAAAAATCTGTGAAGCAGAAAATAAAGAAATCGCTTAAATGGTTTAGTTAAAATTCGTTAACCTTCTGTGTCGTTTCCGTCAAAAGAAAGCATTGGTATTTGTGAAATATATTTGCATTTTGATGCAGATTTGCTTATTATATTAGCTTATTTTGAAATGTTTAACTGATTTTATTTAATCAAAGACAAAAACAGCCATTGTATCTTTTAACAGCAGCTGATTTTTCCTTAAAATTCCCAGATTAGCGTGCTTTTAGAGACTGCGGTGTCTGAACGGGGGTTGGCGAGCGTAGCTCGTAGGGGGCCGAGCCCCCTAGTATATATATATATATATATATATACATTATGAAAATAGGTTCAAAAATTGCGCATTTATTTTATTACATATTTCAAATTTGTATATATTTTCGAGTTTAAATATGTCCAAAATCTTTGTGAAAGAGTTTCTTTTTTAAATAGAATTAGATCATAAAAAAAGATTAGCTGCGGAAATTGCGGGTTGCGCAAATTTTGCAACCTTTACGTTCGCCGTGGAAATCGCGGGTGCGCAGCGAGAGGGTTCAATTTTCGGAAAATTCGGAACAGGATCACCCCTGCTCCAGCTGTCGCCATTTGCAAGTTGCTGAATTGTAAATCAATCGGTCCACTTTAGGACACAGCTATGGGATGATTGCTGAAAGAGGCATTTAAAAAAAATTAAAGCTGGCCTCAATAGGTCAGTTGGAGGTTTACCAGGGCTGAAATTTCCAGGTCCAAGCCCAGGCCCAACCCACACACACACAAAAAAATTATTGGCCCGGCACTGTATAAAAGCTAAAAAATCGACTCCAGCCCAGCCTGCATTTCGGAATTTAAAATTATTCATAAAGCACACTTATGCTCATACACTGGCCTCCAAAATTTAAGGTACACGGACTAAATGCGTTCGATTGCACACGTTTTGTCGAATATCTACAAAACTTATTGGCGAATTGTTCTTGAACTTCTGGGATGAAAAGAACATGTTTCGTTTCATATTTCTCGGTGAAGATTTAGTCGGGGGTACAATTAGGGGACTAACAATAAATTTAATAATAAAATAATATTTGCGATCACCTATGTAACAGGAAAGGCTGGAAATGGTTTGTCACTGTGGTAAATGACTATTTTGGTCCTGTTCAACATTTGTATGCATTTGTGTAAGCATAGCACTCATATTCGTGACGATGTTAACGTTTTTGTAAAAAACTCAAACTTTTTTTTTATAGCATACAGAGTTTTCAACCAAATTTAACACAACTTTCCAAAAACCTGATAAAGAACAGTAGAAACAGTATACTGCAATTAAAACATGAATATATTGAATATTTGAAGAGATATGGGCATTTTTATGAGATAATTTTTAACTGCGCATGCGCGGCAGATTTCAAAAATTTTATTTCAGAATTTGGTAGTCAGCTATTTAGGGCAACTTATATAAAAAGTCTAGTCAAATATCGCGAAAATTCACAATGATGGGGTCGATATAGTGAGTTGCTTCCTAAAAATAGCTTTATTATAAGGGATTTTACACAACTTTTCAATCAGCTCACTACAACTTCCTAAGTTTTCACAACATTTGACTGGATTTTTTATAGAAGTTGCCCCAAAATACTGAGTACCAAATTATGAAATAAAAATTTTGAAATCTTCCACGCATGCGCAGTTAAAAATTATCTCATAAAAATGCCCATATCTTATCAAATTTTCAATATATTCATGTTTTAATTGCAGTATACAGTTTCTACTGCTCTTTGTCAGGTTTTTGGAAAGTTGTGTTAAATTTGGTTGAAAACTCTGTATGCTATAAAAAAAAAGTTTGAGTTTTTCACAAAAACGTTAACATCTTCACGAATATGAGTGCTATGCTTACACAAATGTATACAAACTTTGAACAGGACCCAAACAGTCATTTACCACAGTGACAAACCATTTCCAGCCTTTCCTGTTACATAGGTGATCGCAAATATTATTTTATTATTAAATTTATTATTAGTCCCCTAATTGTACCCCCGACTAAATCTTCGCCGAGAAATATGAAATGAAACATGTTCTTTTCATCCCAGAAGTTCAAGAACAATTTGCCAATAAGTTTTGTAGATATTCGACAAAACGTGTGCAATCGAACGCATTTAGTCCGTGTACCTTAACTTTTGGAGGCCAGTGTATTTTATTTTAGTTTGTGTTCGAAATTCATGAATACAGAAAAACATTAATATTAATTACTATTAAAGGAATTATGTACATAAACCCAACGTAAAAATCATTACTTAGACAAATACATTCAAATGAAAATCCAGTAAGAAAATGAGTTTAGAATGAAAGAAATGAATGATAAAAGAAAATCACAATTTTAAAGCTCTACAAAGAAAAAAAACTAGATTTTTAAAAATGCATCTCTGTAACTTATCAAATCAAATTAAACTTTTAAAAATTTCGCTAAACAAATGTACAACATAAATATAATTTTTACGAATAACAAATAAGTAAAGTGCCAGACCAACTTGGGCTCAGGGAGAAGAATTTAGATAAGTGTACGGCTCACGGTTGGGCCAATACTGTATATCATACGGGCTAACACGGACCGAACGTTTAGCTTTTATTCCGGGCCGAGCCCCGCCCTGGAAACGTTGGCCAGTGCAGACTTCTAGGGTGAATGAAGTCCAGGCCAGGCTTGACCTGGAAGAAAAAGAAGTCTGGCCCGACCCAAATTTGTAAAAAAATTTAAGATCAGAGCACGGCCAGACTCTAAAAGAGAGAAGATCTTACCCAGGCCAAGTCTCGTGGACTTAAACTGGCGCGACCCGGCCGGGTCGCGCCGAGCTCCGCCCATAGTCATTTCCAATAAGGATGCATAATGCCGTTTCCCAAACCCTTTATTTGCTCAAGGGGGGGGGCGATCGCCCCCTCGCCCCCCCCCCCCCCTAGATCCGCCATTGGATCAAGGATGCTGAGTATAAAGGATAAAGCTTTGTTGGGGAAGTTATTTTATGTGAACTAGTTATGGCTTGGGAGCGCAAGTTCTTAAAACCGTTTCATTTGCATATTTCCACCAAAATCACACGAACCAGCGCCATCTGTCGGCTGTTTTTTTGAGTTATTTTTTATTTCTGTCTTACAAAAATTCCCGTGACCTATAGATACTAATCCTGCAAACAGTTTTTCATTTCGGTTATTTTTTCGGTTTTTATGATTTTTTAAAGTTTATACGGACTTTTTGCTCACCCGGGCCCTGCTCCAAACACACTATATAGAAATACTAGCCTGACATCCCTAAATCTAAAATAGAGCAGTTTTCAGTTCTATGATAATTTTCTGCATGACTTTCGCGTACCAAAACTATTGTTTGGAAAATCCAGATATAAAGTATTTACGTTTTTCATTGACTCTAAACTTAATTTTCTATTAATTCTCTTTTTTTTACCTGTCATGTGGCTGATTATCATTAAAATTATGAGGGAATTAGCAAGATTATTAACATTAGATTTTTTTAAATAAAATATTGCTAAAACTTAAAAAAAAAACCTTAAGTAAATAATTTTCTATTCAGTTTCTCTGCAAATAGATCCAGTGTTGAATTCAGACACTTTTCTCCGGGAGGGATTTCTGTGGCTCCGGGGGGGGGGGGGGGGACACCATAGAGTTCCTGGGCGGGGAGGAGGAAATTGCACTTTTTGACCATTAAAAACACAAAATCTCAAATCTTCCGGGGGGCACATCTAATTGCTCCGGGCCACACCCTGAATTCAACACTGAATGGATCAAAGATAAAATGAATACAAATTTCTATGTCCTCTTATTTTCGTAAGATATTCAAGACTTTTATAATAAAAATAATAATACTTAACTCAAAAACCATATTTTTATGTCAACGGAAAAAACAAAAATAAAACAGCAGAAATGAAAACCTTTTTCGAAGCTGTTTACAAATTCAAAAATAGTCTACTTCCGCTATAAAAGAGAAACTCATAAAATTCCTCAGAAATATTCTTTGAGATAAATAAAACAAGACTTCTTTTTTCCAGAATTAAATCATCAATGCATAAAAAATGTTCAGGTGCGGCCATACAGGAGGAAAATGCGTTGCAATTATAGTTTGATATATTTGTTCTTGGAAAATTTATGTACATGAGTGACGTTTTAGTTTTTTTTTTTTTTTTTTCTTTTTTTGAGTACATTATTTTGTTTTCCTAGAAAGAATGTAAATTCAAAAATTTTTGTACATTATTGGTTTCGTTATATTTATATATTTTTCAGCTTTTCTGGTATCCCAGAGCTTATTATCAATTTGTATATGTGATTTAGACCTATGTCAAACTCATATGTTTGAACTCAGTAGTCAGATATCTTTTCATCTCACTTACTTCAATTCAAAAACACATTTTTGCCTAAATTTTACGCTATAGGCAAAAAAAGTGTTTTACTCTGTCATGTATAAAATTTTCCGTTATTCTAAATTAAAATCGAACTTTTTAAAGTTCATATTCTATTTCACGGCACCTCTGATACACCTCTGATTGAAGTGTTAGCAAATTAATAAAATTTTCCGTTATTCTAAATTAAAATCGAACTTTTTAAAGTTCGTATTCTATTTCACGGTACCTCTGATACACCTCTGATTGAAGTGTTAGCAAATTAATAAAATTTTCAGTTATTCTAATTTAAAATCGAACTTTTTCTTTTTTAAGTTCATATTCTATTTCACTGTACCTCTGACACACACCTTTGATTGAAATGTTAAAAAAGTAATAAAATTTTCAGTTATTCTAATTTAAATTAGAATTTTTTTAAGTTCATATTCTATTTCACTGTGCCTCTGATACACCTTTGATTGAAGAGTTAGCAAATTAATAAAATTTTCAGTTATTCTAATTTAAAATCGAACTTTTTTCTTTTTTAAGTCCATATTCTATTTCACTGTATCTCTGATACCCCTTTGATTGAAGTGTTAGTAAATTAATAAAATGCTCAGTTATTCTAATTTAAATTCGAACTTTTTTAAGTTCATATTCCATTTCACTGTACCTCTGATACACACCTTTGATTGAAGTGTTAGCAAATTAATAAAATTTTCAGTTATTCTAATTTAAAATCGAACTTTTTTCTTTTTTAAGTTCATATTCTATTTCACTGTTACCTCTGATACACCTTTGATTGAAGTGTTAGTAAATTAATGTCTTTTTTAGAGTTTTAATCATAGAGGTGAGGAATTCTCGTAAAATCTTACCAGCCAGCAAGATTCAATATACAATCAAAAATAGATATGGTAAAATCTACGTGACTGCAAAAATAAGTCATTACTACAGGGTTCTTACGCTTTAGGAAATTTTCCAGATAAAATATCGATATTCTTTTATAGAAAAATAAATCAAGATTAAACGCGCGAAATTTCGCCTTATTTAACCCTTTATCAGGGGCGTAGCTACAGATATTTTTTCGGGGGGGAGAGTTCGAAAATTTCCCAACTTGAAACAAATTCCTCCAACATTCAACTAAAGTGATATGCAGAAAGTGTGTAATAATGATAATGAAGCTTATGCATAAAAAATTCCTTTCCAAAGAAAAATTTTGAAACTAGAAATATAAAAATTCTAATTATTGGTTTGTTTAATAAAAAAACAAACACGCGTTTTACTTTCTTCAGTCTTTACAAGACGAAAGTATTGAATTCGTAAAAAAAATCTACAACTGGTTTTCGACGGTTTGATACGTTTTAGAAGGTCCTGAACATGATTTGACTGATTTTAGAAAATGTCTGTCTGTGTGAATGTGACACAAATTTTGTGGCTGCTCTATCCCAAGAACTAATTCGCGGAATTTTATAAAACTTTAGATTCAGTTATACCTTGATAAAAATTAATGCTGATTAGTTTTTGGTGTAGATTACCCAAAAGGTGGCGCTGCTATGCTGTATTTTTCACGATTTACATGATTTTAACGATAGTTATATCTCAAAAACTGTTGCACAGAATTTGATCAAATTTCATATTCTATTAAACCTTGACATAATTTAGTGCTTATTAGGTTTTTGTATATATCTGTGGCACTGCTGTGCTGCATTTTTCACGATTTTCGTGTTAGCTATATCTGAAAAACTAATGCACGGAAATTTAGTCAAACTTCATATTCGGTTACACTTCCTTATTGGGCTTGGGTGTATACTGTCCAAAGGTATCGCTTTTGAGCTCTTTGGGTTTGGAATTTTGGTTGCAGACATCTAAGAGCATGGGTGTCGAAATTCAATGATTTGTTTGAAAAATGCGATGCTTCTATCTCCTTTTTAAAGGCACACAATTAAACGAATTATAAATTAAATGCACACAATTAAACCTTTAGAATTCATTATTATGGGCATAGAATTGTTATTTAATTTTAACATTGTGACTGCAAATTTTGAAGTACTATTAACATGTATGGGATAGAATAAGGTTTTGGGATTGGCACATCCAAATAATTTTCATTTAACATAATTTTTTTTGGTCTTCAAAGAAGCTAACTCTGATGAAGCTAACCTAACATCGTTCAGTTTAATAAAATCCACTATTTCACTTTCACATTTTAAAAGCATTAGGCTGTCAAGTCTGTCAGGCCTCATTGTAGCTTGCAATATATATTTATTAAATTTTTATTTGACTAAAGATTCTTTCATTAGATGCAACGCTATATATAAGCTGCTGTGAATGTTAAGGTACGAGTGTATAGTTTGACAGTGTGATCCAAATAGTCTTTGGATTTCATGGCATGAGAAAAGGTTAGTTAAGTGAGTTGGGATTTGGTTTATTTCTATTTGACTCTGCAAGTCATGTACATCCGGTTTCTCATATCCAGGTGGAAACATTATTAACTTTTCTCAGTTAGTGATACTCAAATTTGCCTTGCACAATTACAATTTAAATATGGAATGTATTGGTGCAATATTCTCCTGATATAGGGAACATTGTCATTTAAGCCCATTACTAAATTGCCGAAATTTTCTTGTATTTCTTATAACTCTTCCCTGTAAAACTCATGTCTATCAATGTCCATTCCTATGCTATTATTTTTATCTATTCCATTTGGTGAAACCGTTTTCCAACGGTGCTTTCAGAAGTCAGCTTATTCAATCACATCTTAATATTCATAATTGTTTATGAACTTGTCTATAAGGAAATCTTTATTTCTTCAAAATTTTATTCAAGTGCAACCTATCAATGTTTATGTCAACCTGTATGTCGATTTTTTTTCTTCAGTTGATGGACTGCTTTCATGGTCATATTTCTGTTCCAAATTTAAATCATCCACTTTTTTACCTTTTTCATCCTCGAATGGATTTTTAGATGCTCCAAAATCTTGCATGAAAACTCTTTTCCTATTATGAAGGGTTCTTTCGTGCTAAGATTTATAGTCATTTTTTAGAACAGCTTTAAACACACAACACTGGACTTTTGGTTTAAAATTTACTAAACACCTATAAATATAAATGAACAGGACATATATATATTTCCGCACACAAATAAAGGTAAAATGTGGCAAATGTATCTAAACTAACGACTTCTTATATTCACATTTGCTCATATAATGGTTTTGTCATGACAGCGAAGGGTTACCTAATTTTCGGAGCAAAAAAAATCACGAGAATGAGTAAAATATTGTCCAAAAATCGCAAAATTAGTGCAATTTGTGAAAACTCATCAAATTTTCTTGCCCAGCTGTGTTTCAAGTAAGTGACTACATTCCTTTCTGTTGTGCTACAAGTGATCTCCAATTTTCAAAAGAAGCTGCAATCCCTTTGAATTAAAATAGCTGGATTCTCTTTTGGGAGGGTGAAAATTTTGAGAAAGGAACAAAGTTTTGAAGGAAATCACGGAACTGGATAGTCAGCTATTGGTGGATAGGAGTAGAGAAATTTAGGTCTGGTAGATGTATAATATTTTTGTAGAACTGAAAAATACAATGATAGATTGAGTGTGGCTGATTTCTTTTGATAATTTAACTTGCTTACTGTTACAATACTCAGTCAGAAACATAATCACCAAAACAATAAAAATTTCATAATGTCTCAAAAATCCAGAATTTCCCAACTCTAAGCTCAAATTTCCCAACTTCACTAATATTGGGGTGGAGGCTCCCCCCATACCCCCCATGGCGACGCCCCTGCCCTTTATGCCCCGACGGGACTTTTAAGTTCCATTAAAGAAAATACAACATAAAATTTATTTAATTCGTCTAATAATAAAAGTATACGGTACTTTTCATACAAAATACTTTGCTGGATCCCATTCAGTAAGCACAGCGAAACAGTCGAAGCTCAATATATTTTAATGTGGTTATTTTCTCATCCATTTACATGGATTTAGCTTTTCTCCTATTGAAAAATGTTTTACGAAGCATTTTCAACTACAAAGCACTTCTCAGTTACATATAGGATCACACTACATTTATTTACATTGTTCTTGTAAGAATTGTGAGGTTTCCATAACAGTATTTTTTGTTAATTAATGAATCTAATTATTCTTGTAAATATTTTACAACAACAAAAAAAAAAAAAACTAATTACCGATTTATTAAATCAGTTTTATTTAAAAATCAAACCATTATTCTATAAAATAAAAAATATATTACAATTCATCAGACATACAAGTAAAAATTACATAAATACATTTAATACAATTAAAAAGCAAACGTTTCGAGCTAAATTTTAGCCCCTCATCAGTGCAATAAATAACATTCAAATGACAGAAAACTATATATCATGTTTACAGTTAAAAATTACTAGCAGTTAAAATTAAATAAGGTATAAAAATTTCAAAACAATGCTGAGTATTCAGGAGGAAGTGCACATGATTCATTTATCGGCGACGTTTGCTTACGAGTTAACACACCTTCCAGAAAAACTCTACTTTTAATATTATTGCAACCGGATCTGATAATATTAAAAGTAGAGTGTTTCTGCAAGGTGTGTTCACTCGTAAGCAAACGTCGCCGATAAATGAATCATGTGCACTTCCTCCTGAATACTCAGCATTGTTTTGAAATTTTTATACCTTATTTAATTTTAACTGCTAGTAATTTTTAACTGTAAACATGATATATAGTTTTCTGTCATTTGAATGTTATTTATTGCACTGATGAGGGGCTAAAATTTATCTCGAAACGTTTGCTTTTTAATTGTATTAAATGTATTTATGTAATTTTTACTTGTATGTCTGATGAATTGTAATATATTTTTTATTTTTAAATCGTATATCAGACGTTAAATAATGATTATTTATTTTATCATTATTCTATAAGTTGTTTTGGATATCTTTAGACATTAATGAAGATAATTATTGAAGAGGAGCAAATTTCTGATTTATAATTCGGGACACAAAGGGTTAAGGAAATATTTTCTATAAGAAAGTACTGGTATCGAAGAATTTCCTGGTCTGGAAATTTCAGGATCCGTACGAAACCTGTTACTACAATGCATTGTTATAAGAAAGTTTAATGTAGGTTAGAACTTGGTGCTGTATTTACATTGCAGAAATTGGGAAAAATACGAAATGGCCAACGAATAAAAATATATGAAACTTTTAGGTATATTTTTATGACTACTTGCACCAATGAGGCTTTTCCCTTTTCTTTCTGACCACTCGAACAAACTTACTCTTACCTACGCTTGTCTGGTCAGTTTCTTCATTTACTGGTCACTTCTAACTTGAAAAGCTATGAAACAAGAACATTCATTCAATTTGGTTCCTGATATTGAGCCATATTACGTAATTTTTTTTCAATGTGTTTTTAATGATAATTATTTTTCGTTCATAATTTTTCAAATTTTGCCATGTAAAGCAATTTGAACCCCTCCTGTATTTCGGAAAACTCTACATCTACATCCATGATATAGGTAATTCTAGGATAGATGGCCATAGAAGAGAGATGGCCAGTCTAAACATTTCAAAAACTATATCATAGATTGCAGCATAAACTTTGTCCGTAAGAAATAACTCAAATGTTCATTCAATGCGACGTGCAGCTGTGTTTTTCAATTATAAAAAGAAAGTGTAATTTTAATGTTTATTTAATTTAGTGGTTGGATTTTTTTTTGTTGAGTTAGGTATCTGAAGGTTTTGCAGTACGTATGTTACATTTCTTTTTACTATAAGAACTTTTAAGGCACATATACTAGTATATAATCCAATCTTTGCTTTTAAGTCTAAAACAAAGACGTACAGTGGCGGAGTGTCGCTTTAAACTAGGTGGCAATCTGTCCATCAATTTTAGAATAGATGGCCACATCAAATGGAGGAGAGATGGCCACCTATAATCAATATTTCAAAATTATACAGAGTGAGGTTTTTAACTAAATGTAATTATTTTTCAAATAATTATATAATTTTAATTTGTATAATATTAATTAACATATTTATTTAAATGTTAACTAATATAAATATTTCAATAATAATAATATAATAGAGTCTAACGATGTATTTTTGTTTCATAAAATATTGAAAAACTGCGGAAACGTTCATCCTAGAAACAGATAAAGTTGATAAATAAACTTAAAATCGTGAGAAAAGCTTTAAAAAACAGGACATTTCCAACAGCGAAGAACATAAAATACATTTGAAATTATTAGATTCTGCAGTGTCCGAGGGAATAGAATTGGACGAGGATCACTGTGTTGGTTGTGGAGAAGAATATAATACCACAACGAAAAGGATGACTGGATACGATACATAAGGTGCCTGAAGTAGTTCCATGAATCGTGAACAAACTATCAAGATCTTTGTCGAAAATGTGGTAAAGTTTTACGAAAAGTGAAGGATTGAAATCATACTTCAAGTTTTGTTTATTCAAATTTTATTCAGTGATTTTCCGTGATATAATTGCATCTTTAAAAATTCCTATATGTTTTTCATGATTAACTACATGAAATGTGTTATATTTTGCTATTTTAACTTCATGTTTTTCTTTCTTGTATTGGATGGCCATCTCTCCTCGGCTTGAAGGAGAGACGGCCATCTGCCATTTTATTTTCAATTTTGTTTGTCACTTTTTGTTCTTGATATTTAATTATTTCTCGTCCAAAATATGATGAGGATATGTATAAGAATTTCAAATATGCATAAATATTTCTTGTATTTGCATTCTAAGAATTTTTATTTCAACCTTTATAAACTAGGGCCATCTATCCTAGAGTTACTCTAATATGCATATTACACTTGGCTTAAATAAATATGTTTATTATTGGTTAGATAAGTGCAGTTTTAAATAAAGATTTTGAAAAAAAACCACTTGGGTTTATTCGTGTTGGCAAAGATCAAGACAATCCTGATTTTAAAGCTGCCATAATTTTTTTCTAACAGAATATTTCTTCTTTCTGTTCTCTATCTATACATTGAAATTATATAAAGATCATAATAAAATACATTATGACTCTTTTTAGTCTTTGGTTTCTTTTATGTCAGTGTATCACCTGTTTCTTTTTTTTTTTTTTTTTTTTGCTGTTTACAGCCCACTGCTTATTTACAACCAAAATATATATCAATTCAAAACCGCAAATTTTGCAGCAATCAAAGTGCGTTCAATTCATGCTTTGGTTTCTTTTACTGCCAAAGGATTACTTGCTCTTTGGTCTATTATTTAAAATTTAGCATATACATAGCTGCCAACTTGTACGGATTTTCGCTACCACTAAAATTTAATAGAAAAATTTGCCTAATTCAATCGCCGAATTGCCGTGAATGTTGATAATTTAATAAGACAGAAATCTCTTTTAAATTTTAGTGGTAGGAAAAATCCGTACAAGTTGGCAGCTATGCATATATAATGTATAAGTACATGGCTGATCGAATTTCACTAGGGACAAATGGGAAAAAAAACTCTTTCTGAAGTTGTTTTCTTGCGGGGAAATTTCTGCAATCGGGTCCAAAGCCAATTGGCACCTTTAATATTATTATAACGTTTAAATCCATATTACTAGCATCATTTTTGTTTGATGCCAAACTTGTCAGTGGGTCCGATTGCACAAAATTAGCTATTTTCTCTGAGCAGGTACTATAATATAAATTGTTTCATTTTGATTACCATTAGGGATGCACCGAATATTCGGTAATCTGCCATGTTACCTAATATTCGGTTTTGCCGAATACAAAACTATTCGGTATGCTGAATATTCGGCTTGGCCGAATATCTACTAAAAAAAACCTTTTAAAACGTATTTTTTAAAATATTACACAACTTCTACTTTTAACTGTCAACTTAAAGATATTTTGAATAATTAGAAACAGAATTATATTTAAATAAAAGAGAATGCTTTTACATTATTTATTTGCTGTTTGTTAAGTATCACTTAAGAAAATTAACCATTAATGAGGATTTCCATAGGACTAATGATGTACAAATGCAAATTCTGAACATTGTCTATTAAGTAATCTGTTTCTTGCTTTTTCTCAAAAATGGTGTTTTTAAACAAATTAGAAAATCTTTCAGGGTTGATAGACATCAAGACAGACCATTTTTGTCCAGGAAACCATAATCTCAATCCACTTATTCAGTCATAAATACGGTGTATCTCATCTCACTCGAGATCAAACTTGGATTTCCGTTTGTTACTTTAACAATAATGAAGATATAACTATATTTTCAACAGACTTGCTTTGATTTCTGTGAAATACGATATCATGACGAGAAGTGCTGGAAATTGCCACAATTCATAGCTAAACAACTATGAGCTAGACATTCCTTTATTCAGAATGCAGGCTGGCTAAAATTTAGTCATTTTGAATGATATCATCACATTTAACACAAGCAAAATTAATATGAAACAAATCTCGCTAAAGTGTCTTCATTATTGATAAAGTTGTGAACGAAAATTTAGTTTCGGCTTGTAGTTACATACCCAGTATTTTTGATTGAATGTATTGTAATTTAATTTTGATGAAATAAATGGACTGGGATGTTGTTTCTTGTTCAAAAACTGTTTGTCTTGATCATATTACCTCTGTTGAAAGTTTGTTACAAGTTTTTAGGAACAACCTGTATATTTACAATCTCTGAAAATGATCGCCCAATCCAGAGACTGATCTAGGATGCATTTAAAAACTTCCTTTCTAAATCAAAGGGAGTAGAAATGTTATTCTTGCTAAATTGCCATCATTTGAAATTTGAATACATTGTACTATTTATTTATTTTTACTTTAGTCTCTTCCTGACAAATAAATAGTATATGACCCTGTAAAGTTCTTCGTGGAATTTCTCTTTAATTTTAATATGTTTGTTTTAGAATTTAAGAAAATTTTATTTATTTGTTTTAATTCCCAGAAGAAGACATGCAATTTAAAATTTTATTTATATTAAAAAAAGTGTTAACTATCCTCTTCTTAAATAACTCAAAGCAGATTTTAAGTTTTAAGTTTACTTGTAACTCTTATTTATCAAAATGTAAGTTTCTGTATTAAATATTATGCAAAATTGTTTTAAAATTTAACACTTTAATGCCGTTAAACTTAGAAATATAAAAGCATTCGGCCTAACAGTTACTATTCGGCCAAAATCACTATTCGGCCAAAATCACTATTCGTTGCATCCCCAATTACCAAATATTATTTGCGATATTTTATATTTATTTTCAATTTTTGGCAGTTCTTGTATCCCTTTTATGCTTTCTGAAATGATTTATACTTGTATGAAAAGCAAAGCATTGCATGAAAACGATAGAATAACATAGGTTTCTTCTCCCCCCCCCCCATCCTCTTCCATGTAAAAATTTAGTCTTTTTCTTTTGGCACTGCCCATTTTTATGCTTGTGTTATGTTTTTTTTTTTTTTTTTTTTTTTTTTTTTTTACTTTTGACCCAATTAAATTCTCTTTTTCAAAATAAGTCATATAGTATTTTCACTTCCTAAAAACAATTCCTAGCAATTAGAGGTGGGCAACATCGTTCCTTTTAAGGAATCGTTGCAGCCGGAATCGTTCACCGAAAGGAACGAGTTCATTGGAGTCGTTCCTTTCGGAATCGTTCCGAAAAAAAGGAACGAATCCGAGAAAAAGGAACGATTCCGAGAAAAAAGGAACGATTCCGAGAAAAAAAGAACGATTTTGAAAAATAAAGGATTCCAAGGGGAAAAAAACACTTCCGAGATAAAGAGAACCACATGCAATCCATAATATTTTTTACTAATTTATTTTCTTATGTACCCATCCATTTTCTTAGGCATCCAGTCGCTTTAATTTTGTAATGTTTTGGACAGATGATTTTGTTTTTAAGAGTTCATTTCATTGATCAGCGTGTGCAATTAATTTGCAGTTATTTCTAACTTTATGATTTATGGTATAAAGCATAATTCCTCTTGGAAATTTAAGGGCGGTGCAAGGTCTATTCGATTTTCAGTGTAATCATTGGTTTCTCTTGAAAATATGTCGTCAAATGACCGTCCATTTATATTATTATTTTATATAGTGTGTCGTTACTCTCAACGATGTTCAGTGGCTAAGTCCTAAAACGTTAGTCATAGACCTATAGTTCCAATTACAAAAATGTTTTAAATAAGGTAAAAAATTATTCTGAAAGTCGTTTGGATCAATAAAAATATTTCGAAAAAAGTTACGAAATTTAATTTTTTAAACGGTCCTCCGCCCTATAAGAGATATTTAGTAAAAATTTCCTGTTCTCTTAAAAGAAAGACAAAAAAAGTCCCATTCACTAAAATTCATGAAGTTATACGAAACTTTGAAATGCAAGACTTATGCCACTTTTCTGCATCCGAATACACATGAGTTTAGCCATGCTTCTAGGGGTCGTAAACAAAGTGCTTAAAGTATTTGAAGGATTTATTTCATGTGTAGCTGCGCTTTGAAAGAAATCGTATTACGACAGATTTTTGTAAGGATTTGAAGCTGTTTCTTTTCATGATTTTTTTAACAAAAACTATGCTATTTTTATAAGCTTTTATTTAACCTATTAACCGCCAAAACTATAAGTAGGAATTTTCAAATTTCTTGTTGAAAGTCGCTTGTCACCACAAATTCAGAAAGGTAATTTCCGCTTTATTAAAATATCAAAATTTCTGCCAATAAATAAGGCAATTTTTTTAATTGTAAAATAGTGGTGACAAAGTAATTAATGTAAGCATGAGCAATTATTTTGACCGTTGCGTGAACGCAACACCAGCGGGTAACGGGTTAACTTGAAACGATCGTATGTATGTCTTTCCAGTTCAAAATTTGTACTCGAAATTCAACTCACTTTAAAATATGCGATCGATGTTAAATTTTACATATTGACGTAAATCAGATGACAATGTAATATTATTATGATTTTAAGTGCTTACCATTATGTACTTATTTTACAGGGTAACAAAAAATTTCGGATAGATTACTGCCAACAATTTTTCTAAAAAGTTTTAGATTAGATAACACAAGACTGCGATGGTTGTGTTTTTTTATTTTTAAAATTATGTATTTTTAAAATTATGATTTTTATGTATTTTTTAGCACTGAATCCGAAAATTATCTTCATTTTTAACCATCATGTCAGAATTTTTCGCAACTAGTAAATTTCAAAATAGTAAATTTCAAAATTGAAAAAATAGCTAATACTATAAAATAGAGTCGATGGTTGTATTTTTTAACTTTTACGACTGATTTGTATGTGCTTTTTAGCACTGAATGTAAAAATTGCCTTCATATTTAACCATCATGTTGGACTTTTTTTGTAAATGGCAAATTTCAAAGTTAAACTAGTATGTTGTGGCCATCACAAAACTTTCTTCTAAATAAATCACGTCAATTAAATCATTTAAATAGTAAAAGCAATTACATCAATTTAGAACCAATTCGTATCAAAATATACCTGAATTTGAAGTTTGATGAAAATTCGTGCATTACTTATTGAGATAGAGCTGTAGGGGAAATTCTGAAAAATGTAGCATAGCAGCGCCACCTGTTGAGAGATTTGCACCAAAACACAAGCAGCACTAATTCATATTAAGGTATACCGGAATCTGAAGTTTGACGAAAATCGGTGCATTAGTTCTGGAGCTAGAGCTATTGTGGAAATCACAAAAATGCAGCACAGCAGCGCCACATGTTGAGCGATTTACACGAAAAGGTACAAAACATCAATTCATGTCCAGGACTAACAGAATCTGAAGTTTGATGAAAATCCGTGCATTAGTTCTGGAAATTGAGCTATTGTGGAAATCGTGAAAAATGCTGCATACCAGCGCCACCTATTGAGCGATTTACACCAAAACATAAACAGCACTAATTCATATCCAGTATACCTAAATCTGAAGCTTGTTGAAAACCCAAGCATTAGTTATTCAGATAGAGCTATTGCGGAAATCTCAAAAAACGCAGCATAGCAGCGCCACCTGTTGAGCGATTTACACCACAAGAGGCAAAACGTCAATTCATGTCAAGCACTAACTAAATCTGAAGTTTGATGAAAATCCGTGCATTATTTCTTGAGATTGAGCTATTACGAAAATCGTGTAAATGCTGCAAAATGCAGCATAGCAGCGCCATCTGTTGGGCGATTTGCACCAAATCTTTACCAGCACTAATTCATATCAAGGATTAACTGAATCTGAAGTTTTATAAAAATCCGTGCATTAGTTCTTGAGATAGGGCTTTTGCGGAAATCCTGCAAAATGCTACATAGCAGCGCCACCTGCAGGGCGATTTACACCAAAAACTAATGAAGGTCATTTTCGGATTCAATAGTAAAAAATACATAAAAATCAATTATCAAAAGTTAAAGAAATAACAATCACATCTATTTTATACTATCAGAATCAGATTTCCGAAAATTTTTCACTTTTTAGCTTTCAAATTTACGATTTGCAAAAAATCTGTACTTTGTGATAAAACATGAAGGCCATTTTTGGATTCAGTGTGTAAAGAATCGAGGCTGTTGCTTTTCAACATTTTATTTAACGAAAATTCTATTATTTTTTTTCCTGTTATATGTTTAGTACAAGCTGTATATTTTGCATTAATATTTCAGAATGATTATAGATTTCAAATTTATAATGCAATGTTAATTTTACTATCAACTATATTTTTTATATATCTGAAGATTATTTATATTTCTAGTAAATTTGTAAATGACCCCTATTTCGCAGCAAAAAATATGCTCCAAGTTGAAACAGCCATTACTTCGGTCAGTTTTAGTCGTAGAATAATAGGACTTTTATTTGTCTTACTTGTAAGTATGTAATAGGAAAGTTTTACTAACTATAACTTGAAGGACCGGGGGATCGTATAAAAAATTAAATTTCATAATTTTTCAAGAAATGATTCTATTGACCCAAATCACTTTTTAAATACTTCTTTACCCCCATTTAAAACATTTTTGTAATTGGAACTACATGGCTATGACTAACGGTTTAGGAATTAGCTATTGGACATCGTTGAGAGTGGACATCCTGTATAGGAAATTTTATTATTGCTCTGATATTTGTCACCAGAGCCTAGGAATTTTTAGTCTCATAGATTCCTCTTCAAAATCTACCTCTAGGTAATCTTAATTTCATTTTTCATTCTGAATCTCATTTTTCATTTGGATGGCCCTACTGTTTTGGATATGTAACTAGTTAAAGCAGATTACATTTTTGTTCCAGTGTCCGTACTTTCAATAACTTTATGCCCTTTATCGTCTTTCTCCTTAGCTCCCTAACTTTACGCACACAGGATATTTCGCATAATTCATCAACATTATTATCACCGCCTTCAGGATCTGGTTCAGAAGTGAAACACCCTATTCTATAGCAATCATCTTGTAGTGCAATTCAGTGATATATATCAATTTTAATGCATTTGAAATAGCTTAATGTCATTAAAATGCGCTGCAAACGATTTTTTCCCGTTGACCATAATGTAACGAAATACTTTTGAGTACCCCTGTAAATAAACTATTAATGCTACACTCTTCATATTGAATATCAAACATCCCATGGTAAACATCATTAACATATATCAATTGCATGGGAATCCGAGTATATTTACGGGAGTTAGGTATATTACACACTGAGACCACACAACGACACAAAGCGCAACATGAAGTGCAAAAACCGGTCGAAACAAAGAACGAAGTTGTTGCAAACTTGTTTTAAACCAGTTTTTCTAGCGAATTCAAGCGACATGTCTTATGTGTCGCCTTAGTGTGTGACTTGCCTTAGAGTATGAACAGACGGTCTGACGGACAGACAAACCGCATTCATAAACACTAACTTTATTGGAAAGAGTTAAAAAGTAAAGCACGTTTTTGCACACTGTCTTTCCTGAGTGACTGATGTATGTCTTGTCTTTTACCCTAACATCGCTATTTGTGAACTGCTGTTAACTACGTAGAATTTCAATAAACTTACAACTCTTTTTGAATCTCCAATTTCACGAGAACCTACCGGAATTTCTCTAATTTCACACACTCATCCGCCGTCACCCTCTCTCCACTTATATGGTACAGAACCTCAGTTCGGTGTGAGTGAATTGCAATGCTAATATGTTTGTTTGGATTGGGATCTTTGAAGCTTCATAACTCATGAAGTCATGGAACACTTGTGTTACACGAAAGGGTAGAAGTTCCTTCAGATGATTTGTAAACAGATTCATTAGCAGGGCTATGGCTAGTGATATTTATAAGATAATATTATATGCATTAATATTATATGCATTAATATTATAATATATATATATATAGTAATATATATGATTTTATTCATATATAGTACATATTATCTCCGCCAAAAGATATAGTGATTCACTAAACTTCAAAGTTCTATTTCTTTAAATTTGAAATTTGCTAACATTTTAACTGAAAAACGGTTTATTGGTTTAATTAAATTAAACAAATTAAAAGTATGTCCATTATTATTACAGAGTGTAGTACTATATAAAGAACTATCCTTTTGACGATGATTCGGCCGTTGAATGAAAGATATCTGTTGTAAACGTATTATAGATAATACCAACCTTAATTTTTTGAGAATTTAACTATTTTTTATTCGGAGTTAAACTTTTTATTGTCAAAACTATTTAAAATAGATAAAACATTTTGTTAAATTCGAACTTTTCAGAAAACTTTATGTAATTTAACAAAAAAAAAGAAAATAAATAAATAAATCTTCTAAGTGAAAAGAATAACAATAAGAAAGGAAAATACATAAAATTTAGTATCGTATTTGCAGTAAGTTTTACCTCAATAAAAACGGAAATTTGGTATTAGGCTTGAAACATTAAATTTAGTTTAGCATGAAGGGAGCCTTGATTTGCTCGAAATTAAACGCAGATATGTATTATCCATCACCACAGTAACAGGCATTAATCGTGGCATTGACTTCGGGATTTACGAGTATCAATAACGATCAAGAAATCTGAATTATTATAAGAAATTATTACGATAAACGATTTTTTTTTTTTGCTTTTATTTTACGTTGAATTAAAACAAAGTCACAGTTATTTAAATTCTAATTATTTAGCAAGAAATAGAAGTAAAATAACAATTGAAAAAACTGTACAAAATCACAACGTGCATTCTTTGGAAACCAATAATTAAATTCGTATATTGTAAAACTTTTTAAATGCAATATTAACCTTCCGCATACCAGACCGGTGCAACAGACCCGATAGATGCATTCAAATTGATTTTTCACATTTTAAAAAATGAAAATTTTGTAAATATGTGACTTTTTCTGGAATGTTCTACTCAAAAGAATAGAACATCCCAGAAAAAACCCATATTTACAGAAATTTCAGTTTTTAAAATAAATTAGAAATATCATTGTAAATGTACCTGTCGGGGCCATTGAACCCCTCTGGTAGGCGGAGGGTTAACATAAATCTATTAAACCGAAACAAGCATAAAATATGCAGCTTTATATATGTCGCAGTGTTGGAGAAAGTCCGATAATCTATATGTAGCACGTGATTTTTCTTTCCCGTTTTTATACTCAAAACGGCCATTAAGAGAGCGAACCGCGTTTAAATTATTTCAATCCCACCCACCACTATTACTGTTATCTTATTATTATTATTAGACATTATGCTTTTTGAAGTATTCATTATCTTAAGAAAGAAAGAAACGTTTTACAAAAATTCCTTGTTCTAACAGATTTTACTCTATGTAATAAACCTCAATGTAAGTTGATTAAAACAACAATCTTAGGGAGTTTCGAGATTTTTTTAATCATCTTCTTCAGGAGAGAAAAACAAGACGCCAAACTGTGGAAATAAAGTGGTACTCGAGCGCTCGTAGCTGGTCATATATTTATTTTGACAAAGAGGATTCTCAAATTGAAATTATGTTTGAGGAAAAAACATGAAATAGTGAAATATGCATGAAAGTGCGTAACTCTACAATTATTAAAATAATTGAAAATCAGTTATTATTATCCTATTAAAATGCAATTTTTATGGCCTAGTGATATATTTCTTATATTATTCAAAACTGTTTCTAGTCAGATTAAAAAAAATATTTTTCACTAGTAATTAAACAAGCATTTTCTTTGTTTTTCTTAAGGCTGTTCTTAAGTGATCTGCTCAACAAGCGTAAAACGTTTTGACACATTTACAAATTCTTTTTTTAACGGAAAGATATAAAATTGGAATGTTTGACCATGGAAGCGATTTGGAATCGAACTGTGTTTTCCATCTTTTTATCAGTAAATTACCTATTGAGTTATAATCGATTTTGATCACGTGACAAACATGTTTTTCACCCATTTTTGAGAAATTATGCCTCTTTCGCGCGGAAATTCGGTTCAAAACGCCCACTTTGACACTATTTTCTGAAAGGCCTATTGCGTTCGCAAAAAAAACGGAAAAAACAGCTCGATTACATAGTTTCTGAACAACAACACCTGTTCGTTTCATGCATTTCCGAATAAAAATAAATTAAAACTTTTGTCACAAATTTATCCTTTTGGATTTGAGAACAGCCTTAAGAATTCATTTAGAAAAAATTCATTTCGTATGATACATTTACCAATTAGAAAAAGTATTAGTGTATTAAAGTACACATGGTGTTCCATTACCCTCGGGGTCCAGGTACTCAATCGGTAAAGCACGTAAAGTTTCTGGGTTCGAATCCCATCTCGGGCACTTTTTCTCTCAGGTGTAAAAAATCCAATTCGTATAAAATATTTTTTTTAATTATTTCTTTCAGATTAATTTAGCACAAGAAGATGAAATAGTAATGTTTATTAAACGCCCTACTCCGCCCCGCACTTCAATTTCTTTTTTCTTTCTTTCTTTACTTTTCTTTTTTTTTTTTGAGGAGGGGGGGGGGGGGGGAGTGGCACACACATTAGAAGGATATTTTGGCAATAAAGTCAGCTTTAATAGAATCAAAATCTGTTATTTTGAAATAAAATAGAGTATTTTAATTTATTAAAACTGGCCAGTCTACAAGAAAAGAACCGATTCCCGAGGAATCGGTCCTTTTCGGAACGGTTCCTCGGATTCGGTCCTTTTTGGAACGGTTCCTTGGATTCGGTCCTTTCTGGAACGATTCCGAAATGGACCGACTCCGAGGAATCGGTCCTTTTCGGAACGACTCCGAGGAATCTGTCCTTTTCGGAGTCGGTACATTTTGGACCGATTCCGGGGAATCGTTCCGAAAAGGACCGATTCCGTGGAGTCGTTCCTTTTCGGAATCGTTCCAAAAAGGATCGATTCCGAGGAACCGTTCCAAAAAGGACCGAATCCGAGGAGTCGTTCCAAAAAGGACCGAATCCGAAAAGGACCGATTCCTTTTTACAGAATGGAATCGTTCCTTCAGTTTCACTGCCGGAATCGTTCCTTTGGAGTCGTTCCTCAACAAATGACACATCTCTACTAGCAATACATCTGGTTATATGCATTCCTTACCTGATGAAATAAACTATGAAATTATTGCTAGCAAAACTAGTCACTTGTTTCAAGCCTTTAAATTTCAACATTATCAGTAAGAGTGGTGTTTTATCCCTTGCACTAACATTTTTTTTTTTTCTTTAGAAAATTAAAATTTAACAGAATTTTTTCTCTCTTTTAGGTAGCTTTCTTTACAAAGAAGCTACCTATTGCAGCCGTTCGGAGGAAAGCGATTTCAAAAAATTTTGGTATATTTTCATCGATCATGACCCCCAGACCCCGAAACCACCCTCCGTTCAAAATTGATATATATATATATATATATATATATATATATATATATATATATATATATATATATACATATATCTATATATATATATATATATATATATATATATATATATATATATATCTGACCTATGTCACACTGTAACTCCCGTAATTATGAACCGATTTCGATGTAAT
This sequence comes from Maratus speciosus, assembly GCA_963932465.1. Lineage (NCBI taxonomy): Eukaryota > Metazoa > Arthropoda > Arachnida > Araneae > Salticidae > Maratus > Maratus speciosus. The sequence continues at coordinate 494,049,881 of OZ010792.1, forward strand.
TCGGTGTGTACATAGTAGATACCAATGTCTCGACCGAGTTCGTTGGCCAGCTTCATCCGCCGTTTTGTTTCAAAATGGCGGCCATTTAAAATTTTTTAAAAAATTTAAAACTTGAAATGTGGTACCAAAAAATTAAAAATGGAAAAATATTTTTTTCTTATGCATTTGACCTTTATACAAAGATTCCGGAGCAGTTTTTGTTTCGTCTATATCTTAAAAAATGGCTGAGTTATAGCATTTTGAATTTCTAGCGTGGCTGACATTTTGAAACGTCCTGAATTTTGTCACGCGATAAAAGGCGTATTTATGAACCGATTTGAATGTAACTTCGTTTATACATAGTACATACCAATGTCTCGACCGGGTTCGTTGGCCAGCTTCACCCGCCATCTTGTTTTAAAATGGCGGCCATTTAAATTTTTAAGAAAAATTTAAATTTGAAATGTGGTACCAAAAATTGAAAAAATATTTTCTTCTTATGTATTTGACCTTGATAAAAAGATTCGGGAGCAGTTTTTTTTTTCGTCTATATCTTAAGAAATGGCTGAGTTATAGCATTTTGAATTTCTAGCGTGGCTGACATTTTGAAACGTCTTGATTTTTCTCACGTAATAACAGGCGTATTTATGAACCGACTTGGATGTACCTTGGTGTGTACATAGTACATACAAATATCTCGACCGAGTTCGTTGATTAGCTTCATCCGCCATCTTGTTTCAAAATGGCGGCCATTTAAAAAAATTAAAAAATAAAAAAAATTAAATGAGATACCAAAAAATTGGAAAATGAAAAAGATTTTTTTTGTATGTGTTTGACCTTAATACAAAGATTCCGGAACAGTTTTTCTTTCGTCTATATCTAAAAAAAAATGGCTGAGTAATAGCATTTTGAATTTCTCTTGTGGTTAACATTTTAAAACGACCTGATTTTTGTCACGCGATAACAGGCGTATTTATGAACCTATTTGGATGTAACTTGGTCTGTACATAGTACATACCAATGTCTCGACCGAGTTCGTTGGCCAGCTTCATTCGCCATCTTGTTTCAAAAGGGTTGCCATTTAAAAAAAATTAAATTTAAAATTCAAAATGAGGTATTAAAAAATTGGAAAATGAAAAAGATTTTTTTTATGTGTTTGGCCTTGATACAAAGATTCCGGAGCAGTTTTTGTTTCTGAAAATCTGTTCTTTTGTTGATATCTTAAAAAATGGTTGATTTATAGCACTTTGAATTTCTAGCATGGCTAACATTTTGAAACGATCTTGTATTTGTCACGCGATAACACACGTATTCGCCTATTTCGATGTAAGAAGGCATGTGGATAGTATACATCATACACCTCGACCAAGTTCGCTGGCCAGATTCATCAGCCATCTTGTTTCAAAATGGCGGCCATTAAATTAAAAAATATATATATATTTAAAGTGAGGTGCAAAAAAATTAGAAATTGAAAAAGGTTTCTTTCTTTAGTATTTGATCTTGATATAAGGATTCAGGAGCATTGTTTGTTGGTCTTTACCTTAAAAAATGGCTCAGATATAGCAGTTTCAATTTCTATTGTGGGTGACATTTTGAAAAATCTGATTTTTTGCATGCGACAGCACTCCTATATATTAACCGATTCCGATGTGAGTGAGCATGTGCACAGCAATTACTAAGGTCTCGACCAAGTTCACTGCTTAGCCTCATCCACCATGTTGTCTTAAAATGACAGGCTCTTTAAGAAATTGCCGAATCTGGCAGCCAAATATAAGTTACTTTAAAGAAAAGCAGCTTGGATAAAGCTGACTAATTTCGCGAAATTCTCATTCATTATATTGATAAAAATTAGTATTGAATCTCCTATATTCGGTTTCCACTAAATTGAGCTTCGTGTGTTTGCATGATATAAGTTGGCTTTTTTAAAATAAGGATTATGAAAGCTACCTCTTCCTCCCGGCACTGGCCGGAAGGACTTTTTCATTTATTCCCAATTCTTTGGCTCAAAATTTTCGATTTTTTTTTATTTTGCATCCCTCCAGACTAGGAAATCTGTTATAGCAGTGTTTCTCAACCTGTGTGCCGCGGCACATCAGTGTGCCATGAGGGATTTTGACAAATAATTAAAACTGCATGGTATCGTATCAACGATACGACATTTTCTATTTACCTTCCTTGTTCACTCCTTTACCCGTATTAGCATTTCCAGCGCACCACTCCTCCCTTGTCTTCAAGGTCCATCCAGGAATATCATCACATCAACATCAAGACTGAAGTCATTTAAGGGGGTCCGGGACACAAAAATCTTCAAATTTTGCAAAAACATTTCATTAAAAATTTCTCTGTTTTTCCCTGCTTAAAATGACATTTAAATCATGTTTCTACTTGAATTAGAACAAAAAATATAATTTTTTTGTTTTGATTTGTTTTCAAAATCTAGCTTTCAAGCAATGGCTGTCATGGAAACGACTTCGCAAAAATGCGTTTTTCTTCACGATAGGTTTTTTTCACCATATCTCTTATTTAAATTCTTATAACTCGAGAATCGTTAAAGATAAACGGTTCAAACTTGAAACATATCTTTTTCAATTGTTTTACTTTAATTTTGATCCAGCATATTTGAAAAAAATATTTACTTTTGAAAATATGACTTTTTTTAAAGTTGCACCACTTTTTTTTTTTCGTTAAATATTTTTAATTTTTTTACAAATTAATATTTTTAAAAATGCTGAATCAAAATTAAAATTTAGATATTGTTATTTATTTAAATGAAAAAAAAATTGAAATTCTATAAATAATATTCCGAGTTATAACGATTTTTAATTACCCCACTTTTTAAATAAATTTTAATTTTTTTTCAAAAAATTATGAGAAGTTTTATCATGTGATTTTGTTTACAAATGATAAGGTTAACCATCACAAAAAAATTCAGAATTTTAACTCAATAAATAAAAATTATTTTAAAATGTGTCCCGGACCCCCTTAAAGAAAAATTAACACTGTGGAAATCTGTAATATCAAAAGGAAATTTTGACTGCTTTCCAAGTGTAAATGAATCTCAGTCGAAAAAAAAAATTGCAGACGAAATTATAAGTATCATACACGAACTTAAAACTTACTTTCCTTCATTTTCAGTTGACGAATATGAATGGTTAATGAACCCATTTTTAACCCCTTAACGGTCGCATTAAGTTACGGTTTAAAAATTCAAATTGCTTATTAGCACCACTTTTTAGAAACAGGAATATTCACCTTATTTAATGACAGGTAAAATTATATCATAATAAAGCCAATTACACTATTTTATAAAACTGGTGGGAATCTAACAATTTGAATAAAAGACACAGCCATTGCCACCTAGAGTAGAGAGTACTCTAGGCGGCAATGACACAGACCGTGAATATCACGGGAGCGAGAATTAAGGGGTTAATTTGCAAGACACCAAATTTGACAAGAGAAAAAGAACAAAGAGGTTAATTTGCAAGACATTAAATTTGACAAGAGAAAAAGAACAACTCCTTGATTTGAGGAACGATAAGTTTTACCGTTCAACATTCTTTGAGAAAATTTTGGATGAGTTTTGGCTTTTTGTCAAAAATTTGTACCCCGCAACCAGCTTGAAAGCTTTTGCATCTTCATGGTTCTGTGAATTTAGATTTTCAGCCTTCACAGAAATCAAATCCAACAAGTTGGAAATTGCTCGTCAAACGTGGCAAATGAGGTGCGTTCGTACTATAACAAGTTTTATAATTATTTTTTGCACCCCATATTGTACTGAATGTATAATTTTTTGCACTTCATAAAGTTCATAGTCTTTAACATCATTAAAATGCACTCCCAATAATTTTTTTCCCATTCCCCGAACACTTTTGACTGTCCCTGTAATTAAACTATACATCCGATTTTCCTAAAATTTGAAATGGCTCGACAAAATTTTGTAACAATTATATCTTTAAAATTTCAGACCATTTGGAAGGCTGTAACATCATTAAAATGCACTTGCAATAATTTTTCCCATTGGCCGTAATGTAAAGAAAAACTTTTGACTGTCCCTGTAATTAAACTATACATCTGATTTTCCTAAAATTTGAAATGGCTCGACAAAATTTTGCAACAATTACATCTTTAAAATTTCAGACCATTTGGAAGGCTGTAACATCATTAAAATGCACTTGCAATAATTTTTCCCATTGGCCGTAATGTAAAGAAAAACTTTTGACTGTCCCTGTAATTAAACTATACATCCGATTTTCATAAAATTTGAAATGGCTCGACAAAATTTTGCAACAATCTTATATTTCAAATTTCAGACCATTCGGTTGGGTAGTTTTTGCTCTGTTATATGCGGACAGACAGACGGACGGACAGACGGACAGACTGAACGACGACTATAGGTGCTACGTATTTATATAATTACGAACGCACCTAAAAAGCGAGAACGACTTTTAAAAGTTGACGATGAAATGCGAACTTGTCTGGTGACTTTGGAACCCCGTTTTGAATTACTAGTTTGTTCAAGAAAATAGACTCAGACCTCTCATGGAATAAATTTCGTAAATAAATATATATTTTTTGTATCATACAACTTTTACATTTTTTATATTCAGGTGTGCGGCAAATAATTCCAGATATTTTTAGTGTACCGTCAACTAAAAAAGGTTGAGAAATACTGCTCTGGAGTGTAGATTGTTGGCCTCAAGTGGTTTTGTAATATTCTAATTCCTTGCAATCTTTCTTGCTTGTTATTCCTATTGTTAAAAAAAAAAAAAAAAAAAAAAAAAACTTTTGTTCAAATAACCACCATTTTGTTAAAAATCAATTTTTTTAACTAAATGTTGGTATAAGCTCTAGACAATTTGATGCCCTTTCATCATTTAGTGACCTAATTTGTTTTAGATGCTTGAGACCGGAGAAAACCGATCGTTCGATTGGAAGTTCACTTTTCTCGCACAAGGTGTATTACACATACGCACATATTAGGTAGTACGTACATTAGCAGCAAGTTCGATTTTTTCTTATATTATCTTGCCGTGACAAATTTGACTTGGCAAATTCGCAGCTAATCTCCCGCAAGGTAGACCATCAAAAACTTGCATGAACCCTTTATACATCACCTATTTAAACAATATGAACAGAATTTTAAAGGATTAACATTAATTTGTGTACTGTACAACAGAGATGAAGTCTGCATGTCTTGTGAGACTATCCTTAAAAACTCTGTAGATTGCCGCAAGAATTTAATTTAATTTCCACTTAGTGATTTTATTACCTCATTGAAAAGCATTGTGAATAATATGAAGGCTACAAGTGCCAATATCAAATTAAAAATGCCCCTTATTTTTCTTAAGTTCCCCTTTACCAGTTTTCAAACCTCACAAGTCACGATGTTAGAAGGTGTGTCTAGTGACTGAATGGATGTCGTTAGCAAGAGCACAGATTAAATATAACATATGATGTATTTAACCCTTTCCCGCGCGGAGTAAGTATGTTTGTAAAATTATGAAATGATGGACTGAGACCAGAATTAAACGAAATTATTAGAAAATAAAAACTTGTTTAATTTCCCGTACTTTATAAAAGGAAAATTTTAATTAAATATTTTTGGTACCGTTTGTCAGTTTTGGAATTAAAATTAGGTGTCCTTTTTTGTGGACACCGCCCGCTAAACGGTTAATCTGTAAGAAGAAGTGGCTAGTTTCTAATTCTTTTCATTAAGTTGTTAGAAAGCGTGTCTCAGTTTGATTTCATTATGACATCACAAACATGCAAATAGTAGCGATTGCCTTCAATTTCCCAGGTTTGGGGAAGTTCTTGCATTATTCCCCGAGATTCCCTTGATTTTTAAAACCAAAATTTATCCCCTGATGAGTATGAAAAACCCGATAATGCAAAAAGTCCAAAGGTGATCCTAAAAATCACGCAAATTTTAGGCGTATTTTTTGCTTCATTTCAATTTCAATATTATATTTCAAACGTGCCAGTTTTTAATTTGCATTAACTATACCTCAAACCTTATATTTACCCTTCATGATGAGTGTCTTGTATATATATGTGACGTACAGGATGCATACAATCCTTAATTTTTCTACCAATATTCTCAAATAGTAATTTCTGCTTTATTTAAACGCAAAACTTATTAAAGTAAGCAAAGATTTCTATTTGGAAATGTGGATTCCAAAAAAGATTAAAAATTGTGTAAGGGACACTCCTCGTGAAGAGGAATTTCAAAATATTTGGTCTGCCGAATATCGAAATATTCGGCCAAACTGAATACTTAAAAAAAAAGGTTTTAAAAATATTTTTTAAAACCTTACGCAACTTTTGCTTTTAACTGTGAATTAATAAAGATATTCAGAATAATTAAGAAATGGAATAAGAAAATTTTTATATATTATTTTATTGCTTTTATTACATTATTTAATTGCTGTGATTAACAACGACCTTCATAGGAATTAATGATGTACAAATGCAAGTTCCTGAATATTGCCTGGTAAATGTTTCTTGCTTTTTCACAAATAGGGTGTTTCTAAAAAAAAAAATGGAACAAACTTTCAGGAGTAATAATAGGCATCAAGATAAATAATTTGTGTCCAGGAAACCAAAAAGGCAACCCACTTATTCAGTTAAAAATGCCGCGTATCTCACCCTTTGCTGATATATATCATGATATATAGCCGATATTTATTTTCAAAATATCATGAAGTTTGATATTTTCAGATATTTGGTATTTGTTTTCGATATATTGTGTATAAAATTTTTGATGTTTTCAGTCAAAGAAGTCAAGTTGTAAATAAATTTTAACTATTATTGTAGATAAAGAACTTTTGCCCTGACAGTAGCTGTTAAGCCCCCCCCCCCCCCAAAAAAAAAAAAAAAAAAAACTTTTTCAAGCTTTACATTTGAAGGTGGATTTTTAAATGTACAATTAATAATTATGTGGAACAATATTTACTTAAAACAGCTATTGAAAGATAAACTGTCTAATCTAATTTAGATAATAAGTTATTTACAGTTTTATTAGAATTAATAATTTTTGGTTTTGGTAAGTTTAAACTGCACAACAGGTTAATGAACAAAAAAGCAGACAACCTTACATTTATGTTCAAATTTTTCGATAAAAGCAAATTTTGTTGTTTAAAACATAAAATTTTCTTAGATACTAAATCCTATAGTTTGTATTTTGTGAATGTAAAAAGCAAATTGTGTCTGTTTTCAATTAGTTGATCTTAAATTTTGTTACTTATAAGAAATAATAATAATAATAATAAAGGCTTTTAGAATATTGGTTTTATTAAGTTTTCATGCTAAGTGCAATGTTTTAGTTTCTAATTTATATAAGGTCTGAAAATATTTATAATCATCAATAAGTTGACTATTTTGAAAATGTCAGATATTTTTTATATTTACGAACCCTAATCTCACTTCAGGCCCGCACTTGAATTTTCATTAGTTACTTTAACAATAAGAAGATATTTTCAACAGACTTGACTTTCATTTCTGTGAAATATGATGACATGACGAGAAGTGCTGAAAATTGCCACCATTTATGTGAAAGCAATAATGAGCTAGACATTCCATTATTCAGAATGCCGTAACTAGCCAAATTTCGGTCACTTCCAATGATGTCATTACATTTCATATAAACAAAGTTAATATGATGAAAATCTCAAGAACAGAAAATATCTTCATTATTGTTAAAATTGTGAATGAAAATTTACATTCAGCTTGTAGTGATGCACTTTGTGTTTTTAATGGAATGTATTGTATGAATACAAAATGTTTATCTTGACCACATTAACTCCCCTGAAAGTTTGTTTAGACTTTAGAACCTCTGAAAATGATGGCCTGCACCACACTGCTGACTGGGGCATTTAAAAACTTTCTTTCTAACTCAAAAATAATAGAAAAGTCATTGCTTAGTTGCCACCATTTGTTTTTTTTTTTTTTTTTTTTTGTTTTTTTTTGCTTGCCCCTTCTTGACAAATAAATAGTATGTAACTTAAAATTTTCTCTCCAATTTTAAAATATTTGTTTTAGAGTATAAGAAAATTTTATTCAGTTATTTCAAATCACAGAATAAGTTATGAAATTTAAAGTTTTATTACAGTATGGAACCATTTATCCAGAAACCAGTTAACCGGAAAACCAGTTATCCAGAATGATATTTCCAATCGATTTATTTCAGAACAAGTGGGTAAGTGTGATCACAGATCGCACAGAGGGTTTCGTTTAATATTCATTTCAAAACATTTTATCCTTTTGAAAAATCTGTTAGTTCCTCATTTCGCAACCAGGGGCGCACTCTATTCTAAACAAATCTCTATCCGAACGAAACTCCGTTTTACATACTATCCGTATATATATTAGTCGAAGGGATTGGGCCTATAGCACCCGAGATAAGTAGGCGCCCCTGGCGGTAAAAAGTGGAACTCAAATATGTAAGGCTATGGTGCATAATATGAAAGAATGGTCAAAGGGGTGTCGGCAAAAGTTGGAAAAGTGCTCCCCGGGTGAAAAGGGCGGAGGTTAGAAAAATTGCTTAAAATATACAAGTTAGAGCACGGAGGAGTAAATAATATAAGACTTTTTGAAAATTTTATGATTTGTCGTGTGGTCTGAGGTATTCAGCATACGTATGCAAAAATTCATGTCTCCAACTTAATTAGGGGCTCTCTTAGAAAGAATTGCTTAAAATACATATGTGGTAGCTCAAAGAGTTAAACGTAAGACTTTTTCAAGGTTTTATAATTTGTCGCCTGGCCTCAGGTGTTCTGCTATAATAAGCATGCAAAATTTCAAATCTCCAATTTAATAAGGGGCTCAGTTAGGAAGAATTGCTTAAAACACCTATGTGGGAGCCCAAAGGGTTAAATGTACGACTTTTTCAAATTTTTATGATTTGTCGCATGATGGTGTTCAGCTAGTATGCAAAATTTCACGCCTCCAACCTAAATAGAGTGTCACTTAGAAAGAATTGTTTAAAATACACATGTAGAAACCCAAAAGATTAAATGTACGACTTTTTCGAAATTTTATGATTTGCCGTTTGATGTGTGATGCTCAGCTATAAGTATGCAAAATTTCATGCCTCCAACCTAATTAGGAGCTCACTTAGAAAGAATTGTTTAAAATACACATGTGGGAGCCCAAGAGGTTAAATGTACGGCTTTTCAAAATTTTATGGTTTGTCATTTGATGTGAGGTGTTCAGCTATAAGTATGCCAAATTTCACACCTTCAACGTAAATAGGGTGTCACTTAGAAAGAATTGTTTAAAGTACACATGAGGGAGCCCAAAAGGTTAAATGTACGACTTTTTCAAAATTTTATTGTTTGTCATTTGATGTGAGGTGTTCAGCTATAATTATGCAAAATTTCACACCTCCAACCTAAATAGGGACTCACTTAAAAAGAATTGTTTAAAATACACTTGTGGGAGCCCAAAGGGTTAAATGTACGACTTTTTGAAAATTTAAGATTTGTTGTTTGATGTGAGGTATTCAACTATAAGTATGCAAATCACGCCTCCAACCTAATTAGGGTTCACATAGAAAGAATTGTTTAAAATACATATGTGGGAGCTTAAAGGGTTAAATGTACGACTTTTTCAAAATTTTATGATTTGTCGTTTGATGTGGGGTACTCAGCTATAACTATGCAAAATTTCACACCTCCAACCTAAATAGGGGCTCACTTAAAAAGAATTGTTTAGAATACACATGTGGGAGCCCAAAGGGTTAAATATACAACTTTTTGAAAATTTTATGATTTGCCGTTTAATGTGAGGTATTCAGCTATAAGTATGCAATATTTCACTCCTCCAACCTAATTAGGGTTCACTTAGAAAGAATTGTTTAAAATACACATGTGGGAGCCCAAAGGGTTAAATGTACGACTTTTTCAAAATTTTATGATTTGTCGTTTGATGTGAGGTATTCAGCTATAAGTATGCAAAATTTCACTCCTCCAATCTAATTAGGGTTCACTTAGAATTGTTTAAAATACACATGTGGGAGCCCAAAGGGTTAAATGTACGACTTTTTCAAAATTTTATGATTTGTCCTTTGATGTGAAGTATTCAGCTATAAGTATGCAAATTTTCACGCCTCCAATCTAATTAGAGGTTCACATAGAAAGAATTGTTTAAAATACACATGTGGGAGCCCAAAGGGTTAAATGTATGACTTTTTCAAAATTTTATGATTTGTCGTTTGATCTGAGGTGTCCATCTATAAGTACGCAAAATTTCATGCCTGCAACCTAATTAGGGGCTCATTTAAAAAGAATTGTTTAGAACACACATGTGGGAGCCCAAAGGGTTAAATATACAACTTTTTGAAAATTTTATGATTTGTCGTTTGATGTGAGGTATTCAGCTATAAGTATGCAATATTTCACTCCTCCAACCTAATTAGGGTTCACTTAGAAAGAATTGTTTAAAATACACATGTGGGAGCCCAAAGGGTTAAATGTACGATTTTTTCAAAATTTTATAGTTTGTCGTTTGATGCGAGGTGTTCAGCTATAAGTTTGTAAAATTTCACGCCTCCAACCTAATTAGAGGCTCACATAGAAAGAATTGTTTGAAATACACATGGGGGAGCCCAAAGGGTTAAATGTACGACTTTTTCAAAATTTTATGATTTGTCCTTTGATGCAAGGTATTCAGCTATAAGTATGCAAAATTTCACGCCTCCAATCTAATTAGAGGTTCACATAGAAAGAATTGTTTAAAATACACATGTGGGAGCCCAAAGGGTTAAATGTATGACTTTTTCAAAATTTTATGATTTGTTGTTTGATCTGAGGTGTCCATCTATAAGTACGCAAATTTTCACGCCTGCAACCTAATTAAGGACGCACTTAGAAAGAATTGTTTAAAATACACATGTGGGAGCCCAAAGTGTTAAATGTACGACTTTTTCAAAATTTTATGATTTGTCCTTCATGTGAGGTATTCAGCTATAAGTATGCAAAATTTCACGCCTCCAATGTAATTAGAGGTTCACATAGAAAGAATTGTTTAAAATACACATGTGGGAGCCCAGAGGGTTAAATGAATGACTTTTTCAAAATTTTATGATTTGTCGTTTGATCTGAGGTGTCCATCTATAAGTACGCAAAATTTCATGCCTGCAACCTAATTAGGGACTCACTTAGAAAGAATTGTTTAAAATACACATGTGGGAGCCCACAGGGTTAAATGTAAGACTTTTTCAAAATTTTATGATTTGTCGTATGATGTGTGGTGGTCGTCTATAAGTATGCAAAATTTCAAATCTCCAACATGTGTAGTTTCTGAGAACGGGCTCTGTGACGGACAGACAGACAGAGAAGCGAGACGAATAGGGTTTCGTCAGATGAACGAAACCCTAAAAATGAGCCATACAGTCCCAGTTTGATATGTATATTACTTTAAACATTACAACATGCATGATATAACTTGATTCCAACAACTAAGATTTGAAACTGAAGTATATTTAGTTATATATTTGGGTATTTTGACTTTTATGCATAGGAAAAAGGAGTTTTTGTTTTCAAGGTATTTTAATAAATGGACTATATTCCAAATCTGGGTCCGAGGCTGAAAAAAGTCACGTGATACTGCTAATTTATCCAAAGAACTTCTAACTGATAAGAAGGGAAGCTACTACTGCTTTCTCCATGAACTGTTCCATTGGCTGGTGGAGATTTACATTGCCTCTACAGAGCTTTCCCTTCTTTACGCTAGAAGTTTTTGCCTTGACCACGTGATCATGACGTAGATGGAATATCCTCCATTGTCTTCTTCTAAACTTTGATTAATGTCTGATCTTGTTTGGACTTGATTCTTTCCCAATAGCTTAATAATTAATTTGAGGTCAAAACACTGTCATAAGCACATATATCTATAAATGTGATCAAATGCATGTTGGTTTAATGCCCAACCAGTTATCCAGAATACATCTGATCCGACTATTCTGGATAAATGGTTCTGTACTTTAATTAAAAAAGTTTTAAGACTAACCTCTTAAATAATAACTCAAAGCATAATTTTTTTAGTGTAAAGTTTTGTAAAAAGGTCTTGTTCATAAAAATGGAAGTATCCGTGTTAAATATTATGTAAAATTGTTTTAAAGTTTCACTTTTTAATACCTTTAAACTCTGAAGTAGGAGTATTTGGCCAGCCAAATATTCAGTATTTGGTTTACATGTGGCCAAATATTGAGTTATTCAGCCAAATCCATATTTGGAGCATCCCTAATATATATTAAACAAAAACCTAATTTGCAGAACAAATTAAAAAAACAAAATTTATTTCCTAAATTGTTTAAGCCCGAGAAGGGGCAGATATTAAAATATTTCATTCAATTCGTTCTACATTTAATGTTAAATTTTTGTAACAAATAAGTTAAACCAATTGAACATTAAAAAATAAAAATGAAATTCATATAATATAATACTTTAAACACCTATATACTTAGATTCCGTTCAAATGAAATCGAAATAAATCTTAGACTTTTTTAAAGTTTTGTATTTTGCATGTATCTTATCATATTATGTACAATCGTCATAAACATAATGTAAAATCTGCAGCACAAATATTTACAACTTAAAAATGGAAAAAGTCTAAGATTTATTTCGATTTCATTTGAACGGAATCTAAGTATATAGGTGTTTAAAGTATTATATTATATGAATTTCATTTTTATTTTTTAATGTTCAATTGGTTTAACTTATTTGTTACAAAAATTTAACATTAAATGTAGAACGAATTGAATGAAATATTTTAATATCTGCCCCTTCTCGGGCTTAAACAATTTAGGAAATAAATTTTGCTTTTTTAATTTGTTCTGCAAATTAGGTTTTTGTTTAATATGTCAAGTTTTTTAATAACTACTGAATTCAGACGAACACATTTCAAAATTAATGGAGGGTATATCATCATCAGGTTTTGATTTGTGCGATATAGCATCACAATTTGTGATACAATTTACCTATGTATAATTCAAAATGTTTCACCAGTGCAGTAATGCAGGTTGCTGTAGTTTGGTCAAAAAATTACAATCTGAACTTTAAAAAATCTGCTTGAAAATGTCATTTTTATTTCCACTATGACGCCATATTCATCTTCTTTTTAATTCTTAAAAAAAAAAAAAAAAAAAAAAAAAAAAAAAAAAAAAAAAACTATTTCAGTTTCTTCAGTTTCATGTTTCACGTGAAAATCATTCAACTAAATATAGGCAAATTATTATTACGGCTTTTGAATTATTTACAACAATGTAGGGGAAAAAGTTAAATTTTATTAGAAAATGTCCGTTGATTCTCAATGAAAAAAGCGAAATTTGGAATTATTAAGAAAAATATTTGAATAATGTAAATAAAAATTAGCCCATTTTACTCTCTAGATTATAATCCACATATATGCAAAGGCATTTTATGATCCGTTTTGACCCTGTCGTCAGGCAAATGTTTTTACACTTTGAATTTATAATATTATTAGAATTAGCAAAGAATTAAAAATGAGTGGCATCAGGGACAAAAAGGTGGGAAGAAAAAATGAAAAAGTTATCATCTCCATAGGCTTTTCTATGTTAAATTAACATTGAGAAGTGACACTGGAAATAAATAAGTATTGCGCTGCCGCGCAATACTTAAATTATTCCTTATATATATATATATAATAACATATAACATTAATATAACATTTTATTTATATACAATATTTATAAAGCACTCAGTCAAATAAGTATCAATCAAAAAAAATTTTAATCAAAAAACGAAACTAAATTATAAGTAAAACTAATTCAAAAGTTTATTATTAATTTTTCCAAAATATAACATAATGCCACAACAATAGACCATGAAGATAAAATAATAAATAAAAATGAGGTAATACCTTTAATAACTCTTAATAATGATTATAATGAACTGTCAAAAAATAATTTTACTGAACTAAAATATAACAAGACACATAATTTCTAAATTAAAAATCAATACAATATATTAAATACATAAATATTTAAAGAATATGAATAAATATGAGGTAATTTTTAAAAATAACTTTAGCAAGAGAAATAATTCATTAGGGTGGTCCCAGAAATTAAAACTTGTTAAAAATTTTACCTCATGAAGTGCTTTTCACAGAGTCCGATGAATGGCCAAATTGATACAGACCATAAAAATCTACTTGTTTCGTTATTAGTTTAAATTAATAGCACATTAATTGAAAGGGACTCAAGACTTCCTATTATTTGTTGTTAAAACATATTTGTAAGTGTGGTATAAGGCACTTTTGGGGGCAAAAGCCCCAAGAATTGATCTTCACTTTCTGAAGGATATAAAAAAGTATGAAGTAAGTAAACAAAAATCTTGTTATCAACTATTCTTCAAATATATCTTAGACATCAGTGGTATCTTAGTGAAGAATTAATTGGTTTTTCTTTCTTTGGTGATGAAGAAGCAATAGATGATAAACAGAAGATGCTAAAAACTCTAGAAAAAAAAAGAGGTTCAACCACTTGTTTAAAAGGAGTTATTATACAGTGTATAAATATTAATTATCAGTTATCTTTGGACTACTTTGTTTAACAAAAAATAGAAAACATTCTTTAGGCATTTCGTGTAGTTTTTAAAGTAGCCTAAAAAGAAAAAGATATAACTGATTATCAAATTGGAAAGCAAATTGCACAATCATGAAAAGTACTGAATGATGTAGGGCCATTCCATATGACGTGTGGGACAGCTTTTTCTACATATTACTGCTGTTTTAACAATGTTATTGTATCCTCAAATTAAAACTACTCTGCTAATATGAAAATCTAGGGGTTTTTAGTTATTTTTAATGTATAGTTTAAATTTTAACAACTTCTAGGTTAATAGATATAGGTATTATGTAACTGTCACACGTAGGACATTTTGTCTGTTTTTCATGAATGGCTCTAGAAAGGGCAGATTACTTAAGTCTAGGATTTAAAATGCACATATTTTTAAAGGTATTAAAAACGGGTAGCTTACTTAAGTCTAGGGTTTAAAATGTGGAGATTTTAAAACATAATAAAGGGCCATCCCACATCACTTGTAAGACAGTTTACTGCTTTTTTAACAATGCTATTTTATCCTCAAATAAAAACAACTACGCTAATATGAAAATCTAAGGGTATTTTTTTTTATGTATTTGTAATGCATTAATAATCTAACAACTTATAAGTTAATAGATATAGGTATTTACGTAAGTGTCACATGCAGGGATGTAGTGGAGGGTATACAGGGAATACTTCATATACCTCCTGGATTTTTTTAAGACACCGTATACTCTCTGTTTCTTAAAAAAGCTATAGTAGATACGTTGTAGGGTATACTCTCTGCCTTGAGCGTATACCCTCTCTGTCTTTTTTTTTTTTTTTTTAACGACTACACTACTGGTAATGTGCAGGACATTTTGTCCGTTTTTCATGTAATGGCCCTGTAGCAGAACGCGGCGTTGCACTTACTCAGAACTTTCTCAATTCTGACACAGGATGAAGAACAGAAACAATATCTCATGCAAGTGATAGAAGATAATTATAAGAAATTTCCAGATTGAAAAAAAAAAAGAACTCTTTAAAAATTTGAGTTAAAGAAAATAAGTTATTGTAATATGATTGAGTACTAATTATATTCATTTAAGTTTATTCCTTAAACTCCATGTACAGGGTGTCCCAAAAAAATGTATGGCTACACAATTTATTTTCTAATAACTGGCATGTTGTTCTTTTCTTTTCAAATTTAACTTGTTTAACTAACTTAAAATAATAGCCAAAACCAGACTAAGATTTGAACAAAAGAAAACTTTTCTAAAACATTACTAGAAACTCGAAAACTTAGCTGAAGTGCAAAGGAAGTTTAGTAGTGAGTTTCAAAGGATCTCCCTACGTGATTTACAATCTCTAGAATTAGACATAAGTTAAAAAAATGATGAAACTCTTCAAAATGTTCACAAGCAATGTTCGGCAAGTCCACAGTCATCAACAAACCTCACAAATTAAGAATCTGTTTTTGTTGTATGTTATCAGCAGTGCTTTGGCCATAAAGAACATTAGTTTCAATACAGGTGTTAGTTACAGTATAAAACATTCATTATTGTAGTTCCATTTCACAATTCGAAATAAAATGTGTGTTAATAAAAAAATACATTGTAATAAGTTTGAATGTACATTTTTTTTTTTTTTTTTTTTTTTTTACTATTTAGTATTGTATTTAGTGTAAAGAATAAAAAGTAAATAAAGTTAGTCACTTTTAATTTTTTTTTTTTTTTTATTATTATTATTCAATTAATTTTTTGTATGTAGTGTTTTTATGGCAATCCTCATAATATGAAAGGGTGAGAGTGAAATCATATTCACTTTTATTTTTTAGCATATCATTGGGGACCACCCATTATTTTATAAACTATCTAAAAACTCCTTGAACTGAATCCAAAGATGAGAAGAAGTACATATATATTGATTAAAAGTCTTTACAATCATGTACATGAACATTAAAATTCAGTTCAAATAATTTTTATAATATTTGACTATGCATTACATCTATAGCTTAATAAAATGCATCATACAAAATATTTTTAACTACCTAATAGAAAATAAATTAATGTACAGTTTTGCATAGTTCAATGTTCATTTATACTAGTTTGCATAGTTTAATGTTCATTTATACTAGTTTGCATAGTTTAATGTCCATTTATACTAGTTTGCATAGTTTTCATTTAAATTATGTTAAGGCTAATAATGATGATTGAAGTGGCTACAACAAATAAAAACTGATGTGATAACATAAAAAATGCACTTATTAGCGTCTAAAACACTTCTTCATAGTTTTTAATGTCTTAGCCATCAATGGAGCAACTTTAGGCTTTTTGGCAGCAATCATCAATGCATTAAAATCTTTATCACTAACAGTAGGATCAACAATAGGAGCTACTGGCTTCTTATTTGCTTTGGGAGATGGAAGATAATTTGATGTTTCAGTCGGTTTGCTTTCATTTGAATGGTCAACCAAGTCTATTATTTTAATTTTATTAGCAACAAAACTTTCACTCCTTGCACTAGAACAAGATGCACTTGCAATTTTTTTATTATTCTCTTTAGGGGATACTTCAGGCTTTACTATATTAGCACCAGATTCCAGTAAGCGGTGTTTTGCTTGTCTTCGAAGCACATCACGCGGAGGTTTAACATATGAATCGATAAATGCTAACTTTACTTGTCGTACTGGAGTAGCTTTTAACATAGAAGCAGATATATTAGCAGTAATATTTTTCAGTTTTTCCTCGCGTTCATCGAAACCTCTTAAGTAAACATCACGCCATGTTTCGTGTTCCAATGGTGACAATAATTTATAATCACGTTTGCAGTGTATTTCCCATAGTTCATTTGTATCATAGAGAAAATGTGGATTATACTTTTCTATTGTAAATAACTGATTTGGGGTACATTTCTCCAAAACAGGTTTAAGTAGCTTGTAAGGCGTATCACCCATTGGACCTAAGATGTCGATATTCTCAATAAGAACACGATAGCAACACTGAGCTAAACTAGGAATACCTTTACTACAACTTTTTCTCCCAGAATAAATAGCCGTCTTTTCCTTCTTAGAGGATGTAAATTTGATCACATCTTCATTTGTTTTCTTTTCTTTCTCGTAATTGTTGAGCTGCATAGCAGAAAGAAAAGGTGAATTAGCTTTAGTAGCATCAAACATTGTAGATTTTTTTGGTACATTGCCAGATAGCTTTTCTTTCGAGGAATGTGGAGATTTTTTTGAAACATTAGCATTGTCAACTGCTTTTTTATGAGAAGAATTATCAGCTGCTTTTACATCAGTTACTCTGTTTTTAACTTGAACGGAATCCAAAGGTAGCTTTTTTGTGGACGATTGTGATTTTGAGCTTTTCTTTCTTTTTGCATTAGCAACATCACTGAAACCTAAACAGTCTTCAAATGAAATACTCGAAGCAGTAAACCCATCAGAAGACTGGGTTTTAGCTTTGGGCTTCAATTTTTCAGATTCTGCAACATTTTTAACTTTAGAATTATCATGTTTTGCTTTCTTTGAATGTGAAGATGAGTTTTTTTCTTTTTTTAAATTCTCAGAAAATGATCCATCTTTATCAACAAGAATTCCACACTTTTTCTTCTCTTCACTATCACAGCTTGAATGTTTTTCTGACTTGTGTTTTTTTGGATGTGAATTCATGTATGTCTCTGACTTTTCTTCAACTGTTAACTTTCTTTTTAATGATGATATTGCATGTGCATCACTTGAACTGGAAACTTTTTTCCTGTCATCCAAGGAAAAGGGATCTTGACTATCAGGACTACTTGTAATGCTAGCTTCTATGTAATGATGAAAATCAGCATCATTTAAATGAGATTTCTTTATTTCAGATTCACCAAGTGAGTGACTAGATTTAGATGATCTATGGTGCAGAGAATTTTTTTTGTGTTTTTCTTCTTTTAGTTCATGGGAAGATTTTTTCTCAAGGTGATGATTAGTTTTAACTTTAATCAAATACTGCTTACCAGAACTTTTTTCAACATTATCTTTGTTGCTTATGCTTTTCTCTTTAAAATTTCTGTCTGATTCCATACTCAGAAAAATATTTCTCCATTTGTTTAACACAGTTTTGGCATTTTCTCCAACAATATCATTCCTTTTAGATAAGTTTCTAATACTTTTGCCAATGTGAGTAGCCTCTAATATCTCTTGTGTTATTGGGATTTTTGACAATTTACGAATAACATTGAGGATTGTATCTTCATCTGGATTCTTATCAAGTTTCTTCTTCCAATGAATAACACAATCTATTAGATTTGGTGCCATTTTATCATATGATAGTTACTTTTTCAAATGGAACAAAATGTTGAGTCAATTCAAATTCAGCCAAGATTCCTTAGAATAAACAAATATAATATAAATTATCTAATAATTTAACAGCACAAAAAATAAATCTACACATGAATCATACATCTAATTTGATTTTCAAATTATCTCCTAAATTTTTAGCAAAAAATGATGAAATTGAACAAAAAGTGATGAAATCAACAAAAGTAAACTACAGTACAGGACCTATTATACAGAATCCTTGGAACCAAAGCTTTCCGGATTTTGGAATTTTCGAGATTCCGGGTCCTCTGAAGTTCACATTTTTAGGCGATTCTTTGATGAAATTTGCATTTTTTTTGCGATCCCTTGACGAAATTGCATTTTCCCGCATTCCTTTGACGAAATTAGTGTTTTTTTTCTGCAATTTTTTTGATGAAATTCTCATTTTTTTCACGATTTTTTGATGAAATTCGCATTTTTTTTTTTTGCGATCTTTTGACAAAATTCGCGTTTTTTCCTCAATCCTTTGACGAAATCAGCGATTTATTCTTCGAACGATCGATGTAATTGGTTTTATTCAGCGATCATGTCGAAATTTGCGATATTTTTATGTCTGAATTTTCGGACTGAAGACCAATTTTTTAAAATTTTCGAAACCGAATGCCTTGCATTTTTGGAAAATTCGGAACAGACTCACCCCTGGTGAAATATCTGATGATTTTTTTTTTAACGAATCGTAATATAAATTAATTTTAAACTGAAATTTGAGAGAAAAATTATTTTTTATTTATTTACACTGCTGGCCATCCAAAATGCAACACCATGAAGGCACCAACCAAACCGCATAAAATTTACTCCATGTATACACCTCGGTAGGATATGCAAATGTTTACAAATTCAGCACTCGTGCACATCGTTGGCAACTGCAGCGCCCCTTACAATATGTATATAAAGGGAAGAAAGATTGTCATTTTGAATAACGTGAATTGTTTTCTTGTGTGATTGTTTGCGTGTACAGATTCAGTATGCCTCGTAGGAAAACACGAGCACCATTCGAGGGCGTTTCTGATTTCGATCGCAGAAGAATCGTTGCATACAGAAATTGCAGATTATCCTTCCGAGAAATTGGTCATTGTATCGGATGTAGTCAAGCAACAGTCATGAGAATATGGAATTGGCAGATGCAAAAGGGAACGACAGACCGACAGGTGCAATTGCAACTGCCTCATCACACCACTCCACTGGAAGACAGGGATATTGTGTGCATGGCACTGATGGAACACACTGCCACATCTGCAACCATAACACAACGAATGCCATCTCTAACACAACAATGGGCGTCTGCGCGAACAGTTCGAAGTCGTTTACAGTACAGTGGATTGTCCACTAGGCGTCCATTGCTTCACATACATTTGGCATTAAACCACAGGTGTTTGTGTTTACAATGGTCCGCTGAACGGTAGCGATGGGCATCGAATGGCATAGCATTGTGTTTACGGATAGTCGCGTTTCTGCCTGCAATATCACAATGGTCGAATTAGAGTTTGGAGACACCACGAGGAGAGGCTGCTCAACTGCTGTATTATGCATGATCACACTGGTCCTGCACCCCGTGTTATGGTGTGAGGGGGTATTGGATTCAACTCTCACCCACCCCCCCACCCCCCCACTAGTACACATTAATGGTACAAAAACCAACCAGCCCTATATCTCTGAGGTTTTGCAGCCTGTTCTCCTTCCCTTACTTTCAGGACTTGCCTGTGGCCACAATTCAACAGGACAATGCATGACCACACGTTGCACGCAATATTCAAGCTTTCTTCTTAGCTCACCATATTCCATTGTTACCCTGGTCTGCCTGTTCTCCAGATCTATCACCAATCAAGCATGTCTGGTCAATGATTGGAGAATGCCTATCCCAGAATGCCGCACCCGTGAGTACACAAGATGAATTTTAGCTAAGTGTGGAAACAGCGTGGGATGCCATTCCCCAACAACACATCCAAAGCCTCTTTCATTCTATGTCGCAGTGCGTAGCAGTGGTTATTGACAGACGTGGAGGTAACAGTTCTTACTGATTTTCCTGTCTACCTCACTTCAAAGAAGATTGTCTTTGGAATCAATTAACACTGATACTATGTGTAATCTCTAAAATAAATTTGACTTTAATTGATATCTGATATCTCTTGTCTTTCTTGGTGCTGCATTTTGGATTGCCAGCAATATATATATACAGTAGAGTCCCTTAAATCCACGACCCTAAAATCCGTGTATTTTTTCAGATGTAAACAATGAAATTTACGGTTAAGTTGCAGGAACAAAATTCAAGATGGCGCCGAAATCAGCGACTACCGCAATGTTTTTTTTACTAAATTTTTTGTTAATCATTCTCTTTTGGTTATTACAGCTGATTTATTACTAAATAAATTTACATTATTTTTGATTTTGATATAAATTAGCATATCTATATGATGACGTATCGATCTTATGATCGCTTTACCGCTAGATGGCAGCATAGGACTTTTTTCCCTTGCTTAACTACTAATCAAATTAATGTTTCAAAAAAGTAAACAAATCAATGACCAGAAATCCACAAAATTCTAAAATCCGCACAACGTCTGGTCCCAAGCTGTATATACATATTTTTTTTTGGTGGTGGTGGTGGTTGGGGGCGTGTTCCCCTACCACTGAAGTAATATATTTTAATCGTTACACATTCAAACACAATGGACAAAAAAAAAAAAAAAAAAAAAAAAAAAAAAAAAAATAGGAATCAGTAAAATTTTTGAAAAACTACAGAAATTCCAAAATTTTAGTAAAAATTCACAAATTTAGAAAATTTTACAATAATTTTTTTTTCTCCGGATAATGGGCCCTGTACCATATATGTATACCTATGTATGAGTATAGCAAAAAAGAAATGAAAAGTTAATAACCATCTCATCAATTCAGGAGGGAAAAGACTATGTGCAATCTCGATTATTGATTTCTAAAATGTTCAGCATTTACCTTTACATAATCTAGCTCTTACATAAGCGTCCAGTATACCAATGTAATAAATATTTTATTAGATTTTAATACTAGCTTCATTTCTAGAAAACAAAATATTGCATTTAAATCAGAATTGGCATTAAGTGATTACATTATTAGTCAACTATTTTTCAATTCCACAAAATTGAATCATGAAATTGAAAAGGTAATTGACTAAATTTTCAATTCTACAAAATTGAATCATGACTGAAATTGAAAAGTAATTAACTCTTTAAAATATTTTTTTATGATTAATTCAATCTGGACTTTTTTTTAAATCAATAATCTGATTACTCAGACGAAAATTAAGTATGTCCACTAATTAACTTTCATTGACTATGAGATTGTTATTTAAGGACCCAGTAGCAGAATGTTCTGCATCAACCTGCAGTAAACATAGATTTATCTGCAATCCAATATAATGCCTACTATTAGAAGAAACATATCACCAAGCATACTTACTATCAAAAGAAATAATAGTTACCCATAAAAAAAAGTGAAATTTTCATTTGTAAAGAAAATCTGAAAGAACTAAAATAATCTGCAGTGCGCACTGCCATGCTGCACTGTCTCTGATACTGGGATTAAGGGTCACTACACAATTTTCCCTATTGAAAATTACACAGGGTCACACAAAATTACTCAGATACATCATGGTCAAAATGTATAAATCAATTAAAATTTCAATGTCAAAAATTGAAATTTTAATAAGACTTCATTAATTATTTTTCTGTATAATGTTTAGTATTCAATTATTTTAGTCAATGTTTAGTATTTTATTATTCTATCGTTTAGTATTCTATTATGTTTACTTTATGTTCTAAGAACGAACTATGATGTCAAATGAAGAAGAAGAGCAAGAAAGAAAGAGTGCCCTCTAGCAGGGAAAGATGAGAATTATGCGAGTGGAGGGCGACTAAGCAACACCACTAAAAGAAAAATATTAATTTACAAGCATTATTAAAACTCAGTCAACCCACTCCCCCCCTCCAGTTTTCTGAATTAGACTTTATTGAAAAGAGGATAATATTTACTACGATATTAAAACTGAATTCCCCTTTCGAATGTAAAAAAATCGCCGCAAATCGTGGAAAAACGCTAAACAAGCCCATAAACATTCGCTAAAATTTCCAACCAAACAAACTTTATTTAAAAGAGATCAACATTTAACATTTATTTTTTTAACACAAAATTTATTTTTATTCTGTTAAATTAATCTGCAAATGCAAAGCCTAAATAATCGGCTTCGCAATATGTGGCACGGGTCAACTACACAATAGAATTCTCCCCACCTCCAAACGGTCTGTCGGGGCTCAGATGAGAAGGAAATATTTTCTTCTTTGCACTGGCCTGCTATTGATGCATACAGGAATCCATTTTGTTGCCTAAGTGGAAGCATAAATACAGAATGACTGCACGCGAGAGGAAAGACGCGAATAAAACAATAATAAGTGGAATATTTACGTAGCTTGTGCGTTCTTAAAATGCAGTTACATTTTTTTTTTTTTTCAATTTTAAGCCTTCGTGAAGGTTTCAAAATGTATAATATCAATGATTTTTAACCCCTAAAATAACAATTTTTAAATTTAAGAATTTCTTACGATACATATTTATGAATAAGATTATGAAGTTTTAACATCTATCATTGTTTTTCAGTTATACATAAATATTTTTCAACATCAAAGTTAATCAACGCAGTATATAACTGAGATTTTAATTCCCATCAGCAGTATTTGTTTTCTATTTAAAATAAAAGCCACTTTTTATTTATTTATTATATATATGAATACTTTTCCTTTTTTAAGGTGGGAGGGGGTATCTTTAAAAATTTTAATGTCATCTAATCCTCCACTCCCTTGCACAGAGTTTAAAATCATGAAATTTTTTTTCTTTTTTGACCATTGGCTTCTTAGTAATGACAATAAGTATCCGCGTAAAATTTTCCTTACCCACAAAACTTAAAACATTTAAAATATTTTTCTCTTTTCTTGTTTCTTTCAAATGTTAAGTTGTGTTAAATGTTAAATAAATAAATGACTTACCCTTCTCCCAAATAAAAAAATAAATTAATAAATAAAATATAAAAATAATTTCAAAATTTTTAGATTATTATACTGTATTTGTTATTCATTAGAATCGTTGATGTTAATTCTCTCCCATCCCCCCGGCAAATAGAGAATAATTAATAGCTGGTATTAATACAAAAAAAATTCTTTTTTTCAGCTTTTGTAGTCTTAAACCCTGTAAAAAAAAAAGGAACACATTTTCTTATTTCATTGTAAGTTTCACACCTTTGTTTAAAATAAGCTATCTAAATCTGCAAAAATATGTTACCAATTTACCTTTATAAATGTGTGAAATTTAAATAGCAAGATTATTTTCCTTTATAATAATAATAATAATAATAATAATAATACTCCGCATTCATAATGCTTATTCTTTAGCTATTATTTTTTCCGTCATTACTCGGCGAATTTAGATAAAACATTAATTACTTTATCAAAGTCAATATTTTTAATAAATATTTCTTTATTAAACTGGGCTAACGAGTAATTATTGCCAAATGATAATTTAAAATACTTTTATTGCTTAAAAAATATATAAGTTTCACATTTTTTCTTTAATCGTTTAAACAAACAAATCTTAAAACCCCTTTTTATGAAATTTTCATTATACTAATATTTTCAATAAACAGTATAGTGCAATACAAAATTTTAGTTTTATTTAACCTTTTGCTCTTCTTTGTGGAGAGTAACTTGCCATTTTTTAAAAATCTCTGCTACTAGGTGTGCGAAGTGTTAATGCAACAATAGCTTGGCTTTTTTTTTTTCACCCATCAGTAACCCCCCCCCCCCCCAAAAAAAAAAAAAAAAAAAAAAAGAGAGACAGAGAGAGAGAATTTGGTTCAAAATTCAAGAGAGTGTTCTTAAAGAAATTGTTATTCTTGTTCTAGGGATTGTTTTCTTTTTTTTTTTTTATCTATAATATTTTACATGTTTTCTTATCATGTTTTGAATAATTTAAAGTTTTTTTTTTATTATTTTATGCCAGAATCCTCCCAGATTACGATTATCTTACGATTATTTATTACCAGCTAATTCGATTAAACAATAATGAACTTTGTTTTCACAAAAAAAAAAAAAAAAAAAAAGAATGATTTTATTATATAGTCAATCGTATAAACTGCGTGCTTATGTACTTTTTTTGTATCACGACAGACAATTTTTGTATAAGAAATCAGGATTCCAATTCACTTCTTATTTAATCAAAAATATAGAATATGTCACTAAGCCGAAGTCTTTTTTTTATTCCACGTTTTAAAGCCTTATAAAAGAACAATTTTTAATCTTTTATCATCAATAACTTGAAATGGAAATAAATCTTAAATGCATAAATTCTGCGGATTTCAATATTCAAAATTATTGAAAGAAAATTTAAAGATTGTACGCATTCTAAATGTCCCGTACTATACGCAACAACTGTCGTGACGTTGTTAATAATAATGTAGCTCTTGTAAAGATAATTTAAACAAACCTACTTTATTATACATGAACTATAATAACTCGAGAAGTACTAAAAATTTCTTTGGCTTACATCCAGGCAACACTGAGCTAGTTACTCCATACTTTGGACTCAAGAAAAAAAAAGTAGCTTGAATATTTTATTCATCTTTTAATTATACCTTTAATAGTTTCAATTCAAGAATAACATTTTCAATAATAAATTTTTCCTATGTTTTCCATATATTATTCAAGTTATTAAAAAATGACTCATAATTTTTTCATTCAAGAAATTCCTTATATTTGTATAATTTTTTTTCCTTTCTATTATAAGGAATTTTTTGAATGAAAAAAAAATAATATGTCATGTTTTTAATAGCTTGAAAGTTGTTTTGTCCTTTGAACTATAAAGGACAAAATATAAGTATAAAATACAGGCATTACAAAAGGCAGTTATTTCTGTCGATAAAAATTATCTAAAAAAATATTCATCAGTTAAATGCAGCATTTAATGTTATTAAACTCAAGAGAGAAAAACAAAGGCTGCGCACTTGAATTTTATGTTTTATTTTTAAATATGCAAATTTTTTATCAGAGTTCTTGGCAAAGTCTTTAGGTAAGCAGTTTGAAGATTGTGAAATCTTTAGTGGATAAAAATAGATTTTTAAATTTAAGAGAAATTTCAAAAGTTTCTAAGATTTTAGATAAAGAGTATAATTTTTAATAGCTTGAAAGTTGTTTTGTCCTTTGAACTATAAAGGACAAAATATAAGTATAAAATACAGGCATTACAAAAGGCAGTTATTTCTGTCGATAAAAATTATCTAAAAAAATATTCATCAGTTAAATGCAGCATTTAATGTTATTAAACTCAAGAGAGAAAAACAAAGGCCGCGCACTTGAATTTTATGTTTTATTTTTAAATATGCAAATTTTTTATCAGAGTTCTTGGCAAAGTCTTTAGGTAAGCAGTTTGAAGATTGTGAAATCTTTAGTGGATAAAAATAGATTTTTAAATTTAAGAGAAATTTCAAAAGTTTCTAAGATTTTAGATAAAGAGTATAATTCGAGACAAAAAAGATGTAGTTTTGCATCAAAATGGATGCTTTACTAACTCCGCAGTCAAACCTATTCAGACTATCTTCCTTTAATCTCCTCCTAATCTACCCATCTTGACCTTTGGGGAGGAAAATGCAGGAAAAAGTAATTATACCGTGCGGAGCGCAACTATCCCAAATAATCTGCAGCACGCGCTTCGGTGCTGCACTATTTCTGCTATCAGCCCTGGCAGGAGAAAAAAAAAAAAAACCATCATACTCGCTGTTCCGGAAGCATCGCACTTAGAATATTTTTAAGTTTTAAACCCATATGCGCTCTGCCGCTTCTTACAAAAATACTGTACCATGATACATGGCAAATAATTTCTAACTTTTTTTTTCCCCAAGAGTTGAAAAATAGTCTGCAGACATTTTCAAGAGTCTCCAACGTGTATCACACTGATTCTCTGCCCGGCATCTTGATAATTTTTCTTTTTAAATAAAGAAATTTGTAAAAAAAAAAAAAAAAATCAAAACAGTCTGCAAACGGCGTTCGCGTGTTCGTATATATTATCTGACTCTGAATGTGATGTCATCATTGAAAATGGCTGAATTTGGGTCAGTGGCACAATTATAAATACTGTCAACTGCATCCTGAATAAAGGAATGTCTAACTCATAGTTGTGTAGATATGAATGGTGGCAATTTTCAGAATTTCTCATCATGATATCATATTGCACAGACATCAAAGCAAGTCTGTTAAAAATATACTTATATCTTTATTATTGTTAAAGTAGCAAACGTAAATCCAAGTTTAACCTCAGGTGAGATGAGGTTTTTTAAATTACTATTCGGTTCGGTCGAATATTTTGATATTCAGTCAAACCAAATATTTGGTAACATGGCCGAATACCTAATAGATACTGAATATTCGGTGCATCTCTAGTGTCAACGTATTTAGGAGCTGTTGGGTTGATAACACTCTGGATGAACTCTATCAAAATTTCCTCTTTCAGCTCATCAAAATGTACTTCAACCAAGGTTGCAAAAAAGCCGGCTAAAAATTTAAAAAGCCACGCTGGTGGCTTTTATTAGTTTTAACCGGCCTTTTTTAGCCAAAATCGAAATTGGCCTTTTTCGGCCATAATTGGCTTTTATGCAGTGAAGCATTGTAATTATAAACTACACATTTTAAAGTGTTTTTAATTAGTTTTAATGACATTTAATTGATTTAGAATTTAATAAGTACACCAATTTCTCAATAATGAAGACATTAATACTGGAATAAAACTAAGATGGAGCGGAGCTGCTAGTGATTTGTAGTCAAAATTGCAAATATGTCAGCTAAATTTTAAAAGGGCCATACCAACTGCTTTATCTGGTTTACATTGGCCATTTACACCCCCCCCCCCTTCCCAATTTTATTCATTTTTACTGCTTTATAAAATTAAAGAGGACAATGGTTACTTAGTTACATAACTAATTTAAAAAGGTAATAATATACAAGTCTTATTTTATTTCTTATAAACATTTAAAATCATACGGTCATACAATAAAAAACACCATTTCCTACTATTAAAAACAATATTATGAATGGCATATGCATGAATATGCATAGTAACAAGTTTTTCAAAATTTTATTTAGAGTTATTTTTGTTGCTTAATTGCTCTCTTTATTTTATACACTTATGTACCAAACTCTCCTCAAATATTATATCCTTTTTTAATTTCTCTTTTAACATTATAACTTAATTTCTCCATACGGACAAGTTTCCATTTTGATGTGTTACATTTTGTCATTGTTTAATTAAATATAATCTTTAAAATGTGTAGTATATGTGGAGCTATGCAATATAGAATTTCAAAATGCCAGGTTGGTGTCTAACTTATTATCTTTTCAATATTTAGATATATATTTTTTTCTGACATAATGCCTTCACAGTTGCCTTTTAGCGGTTATAAAGACTTATTTATTTGACAAAATGTAATAGAAATTTATAATATTTTTAGTAGAAACTATTTATAAGTGTATTAAAAATTAATTGATCCAAATTTAATATGAATTAGCTGTAAACCAACTTTTAAAAATAAAAGCCGACTTTTTAAAAGTGGTTAAAACCAAAAAAAACCCAGCAACCCTGGCTTCAACCCACTCTTTTATTTCTCCTTGATTCAGTTGTGTTTCCGAAAGTCGTGACGGATTATCCAGCATTGCCAGATTAGAGGATGTTTACTGTACATAGACAATATTTTTTTTAAAAAAACCAGGTTAAACCAAATAAACCATTTTTTTTTTTTTTTTTTTTTTTTTTTTAACTTGAGTTTTGCCAATCCTGATTTTAATCATGAGGGAAAAAAAAAAAAAAGAACAGTTTTAGGCATTCTAGTCAAAATATGCAAAACTCATTTTGACTGGGAAAAGAAATTAAAATTTATTAAATATTAAGTGGTAAATTTAGAACAACTTTTGGAAGAGTTAATCAAAATAACATTTAAACTACGTTTAAAACAACTTCGGAAATGTTTGTAAGCATTTTACTCGGCACCATACTTTAGTTGTCATTACTTTTTTAAACAGAACAAATTTTTTTAAGGATAAACAATTATAAGTATTAGTATTGAAGTAGTACTTTTAATAATTTGATTACATATCAATTTTTATATAAAGAGTGAAGGAAAATAAATCCTGAAAGAAACAACTTTTAATTTTAATTTGTCGATCTCTACAAAGGCTGTTTCTTACTTTTTCCATTTTGTGTACAGGTTTTTGTTATCAGGATACTTTCACTTTCAGAATAGGTTTTGAAAATGAACATATACTCATAAAAAAAAATGGTACTTTTCGGTTAGCCGGGCACCAGTGTTATATACATATTTATATACATACATGGTGCCAGGCTAACCGAAAAGTATTACCAAAAAAACTATAAACGAAATCAAAAAAGTAAAAAATAGCCTTTTTAGAAATTGATCTCAGCTATCCAATACAAATAACAACAAAAAAATCCTTTAAATATTGAAATGCAAATGAGATATTAAAAATTCTCCCTTAGGATTAACGTTAGCGAGTGGGTGTTTTCTTGTCAGTGAAATAGCCTTTTAACATTTATTTTACATTTTCATAATTTATTAATTATAGCATTTGTCAGAGTTATTTTGTATTTAATAAAACAATCATTCACAATTCTGTATATACAGTAGACTACCTCAAATCCGCACAGCTTGGGACCAAAAGTTGTGCAGATTTCTGGTCACTGCTTTGTTTACCTTTTTTAATTTGAATGTAATAATGCAATTGAAATTATAATGAATGCTTACAATATAGTAAATATTAAAATAATTAAATAAAAAAATAAAGTAAAATAATAAAAGTTAAGATTACTTTTAATAATTTCTAAAATTAAGTCTAATAAATAATAATGCATAATTAAATATGCATGATAAAGATAAGACAGATTTTTCTTGAATTATCAGGGATCTGTTTAGGAAGAATTTAGGTCCTTTAAAGGACCCTTCACAAATTTTTCATTTTAAAACAGGACACTTCACAAAATATTTCATCTTAAAACAGGACCCTTCACAAAACTTTTCATCTTAAACAAGGACCCTTCACAAAATTTTTTTCTTAAAAATAGGCCTTTCACAAAACTTTCTCATCTTTAAAGTGAACCTTTCACAAATTTAACCACTTAGAAGTAAAATCTGACCTGTCACATTTACACATATACCCAGTAGCAGAAAGTTATGGTTGTGTCTGCGACAGCAATTTAGTGGGATGAAAATTGTCTGCGGGAGTAGCGTGTTACATTTTCTAATGTACAAACATATGAGTGTTAAAATAAACAGCGTTCTTACTCATTAATACCAGGGGTGATTCTGAGTAAAAAAAAATTCTGAAATTCACAGCAAATTTTCCGAAAGGTTACAATAGGGGAAGGAGGAGGGACATGGAGCGAAAATCCACTACCGGCACTAATTATGTGTTTTCTTTTTGCGCACTAATTGTGTGTTTTATGAAATGTGCGTTTTTTCGCGATCTTTTGACGAATTATGCCGTTTTTTGCAATCTTTTGACGAAATTTGCCGTTTTTTCGCGATCTTTTGACGAAATCTGCTGTTTTTTCGCAATCTTATGAGGAAATTTCTCATTTTTCGCGATCTTCTGACGAAATTTGCCGTTTTTTCGCGATCCTTTGACAAAAATGGGCCTTTTTTTTTCGCGATCCTTTACGAAATTTCCGTTTCTTCCTCGATTCTTTGACGAACTTCGTGTTTTTTCCGCGATTCTGTGACAGAAATTTGCGTTTTTTCGGTGCCCATGGGACGAAATTCACGTTTTTCCCGAGATCTCTTGACGAAATTCGCGTTTTTACAGCGATCCTTTGGCAGAAATTTGCGTTTTTCGAGATCTTTTGACAAAATTCCGCAAATTTAATTCCGATCTTTAGACAAATTTTCTTATTTTCGTGATCCTTTGATAGTAATCTGCGTTATTCGCGATCCTTTGGCAGAAATTTGCGTTTTTCGAGATCTTTTGACAAAATTCCGCAAATTTAATTCCGATCTTTAGACAAATTTTCTTATTTTCGTGATCCTTTGATAGTAATCTGCGTTATTCGCGATTCTTTGACAGAAATTTGCGTTTTTTAGTGATATTTTACAGAAATTTGCGTTTTTTCGCGATCGTTTTACAGAAATTTGCATTTTTTCCGCGATCGTTTTACAGAAATTTGCATTTTTTCCGCGATTGTCTGACTAAATTCGTGTTATTTCCTTGATCCTTTAATGAAATTAAAGTTTCTTCCGCGATTTTGTGACAGAAATTTGCGTTTTTCTCGCGCCCCTGGAACGAAATTCACGTTTTTTTTTTCGAGATTTTTGGATAAAATTCAAGTTTGTACAGCGATCTTTTAGCAGAAATTTACGTTTTTCGAGATCTTTTGACGAAATTCCGCGTTCTTTCCGCAATCCTTTGACAAAAATTTGCGTTTTTCCGCAATCCTTTGACATAAATTTGCGTTTTTTCGTGATCGTTTGACTAAATTTGCGTTTTTCCCACAATCGTTTGACTAAAGTAGCGTTCTTTCCGCGATCCTTTTACTAAATTCGCATTCTTTCCTGCGATCCTTTGACAAAATTCGTGTTTTTTCCGCGATCCTGTGACAGAAATTTGCATTTTTTCCACAACCCTGGGACGAAATTAATGTTTTTTTTTTTTTTTTTCCCGGGCTCTTTTGACGAAATTCTCATTTTTATAACGACTCTTTGGCTATAAATTACCGATTCTTTATATGAACGATTGTCAAAATTGATATTTTTCGGCGCCCATTTGTCGAATTCGCGGTATTTTCTGTCAGAATTTTCGTTTTTTTTTTTTTTTTTAAGGAAATATTTTTTTTTTCAAGTTGTCAAATTTATCTGCAAGGTCCAAAATAAATCTGCGACGCACGTCGCGCGTCACGCACTTTCTGCTACCGGGCATATATATATGGAAAAAATATGCATTTTACATACAAATATCTTCTTAAAAATATCTAAACAAGAAACTGAATATAGTGATTATTTTAAATTCACAAAATTATGACTAGATTTTTCATAAATGTAGAAAGCTGTTTGGGTCATTCCATGTCAAATCATCCAGCAATTTTACAAAATGTCACCCACCATCTCAGATTTTGACGAAACTTGGAACATGAAAACATACATATATAAGATGCTACCACATGAAATTTTAATTGAATCCAATTAAAATATTTCAAATTATAAGCATCTGAACATGTGACACTTTTCTTTTTCTATGGACATTTTTAAAGTGTTGATTTCCTGTATGGTTCTACAAAAAACTTCATAACTCTTTACCAAATAATTAAAATGGTTAAATTTTTTGGCGGAACTTTCTTTATATTATTTATTTTATAAAGTAATACCAATTTTTATTTTCTTTTTACAACAAATATATTTTTTAAATTTTTGAACTTTTGAATACCCATATAAAATTGACATTTCATATATGAATTTCACAAAAATATTTTTAGATGTGCTACCCATTTTATTTTGCTAAATATTTTTTTATGAGCTCTTTATTAGTCAATCTTTTCTCAATAAAAAAATTAAAGAGGTGTTTTTTGAAAAACTTGAGAAAAAAATTTTTCTTTGAGATTTTTTGAATATTCATATAAAATTGACACTTCATGTATGAATTTCAAAAGAAAAAATATTTTTAGATGTACCACCCATTTTATTTTGTTAAATATTTTTTTTATGAGCTATTTATTAGTCAATCTTTTCTAAAATAAATAAATAAATAAATAAATAAATAAAAATAAAATAAAATAAAATAAATAAAGAGGTGTTTTTTGAAAAACTTGAGAAAAAAAATTTTCTTAGATTTTTTTTTTATATGCATGTATTTTGAAGACATAAACATATAAAGAAATAATCTAGCATAAAGATGATCTGGAGACTGATAAACTTTCAATCAACTCGTAAATTCTGGACGCCCCTCCCCTTACATTCCAAAGATTCATGGAATACATATTTAGATAGATTCTTCAACATCCTGTCAAAATAAACATAAGTGCCATATTTTTCTAACTAATGCTAGATTTAAATATTTATTTATTTTTTGGGAGGGGGGGGGGGTGGCATCTTGACAGTTTTTGTCAAAATAGTTTTCAATTATTAATATATGATATTATAAGAGGATTGACTTTTAAAACTAACATCAAGTCTTTTAACTTCATAAACAAAAATAAAATTATTATAAATAAATTAGGTAGAATTAGTAGCAATTCAAGGTAAAAATAATGAAGTTATTAAAAAAGCAAATGAATAAAGATTTATTTTGATAAATTTTGTGTATAATTTAACAATATGTTACATAAAATTCTAAGTTCTATATCCTGTAATAAAATCATACTTTTTTTTCTTTGTTACTGATATAATATATACATACAAAATTTACTTACATATATGAGACAGAAGTTTTTCAAGTTTTAACCAATTTCAAATATTAGATTTATTTCTGTGCCAAATTTGCACTTTTTTATAATTGAATGGTTAAAGGTGTTTATGATAAATCAAAATGGAAATAGGAAATAGAAATTCAACATTATTTCATTAGATATTGCTTTTTATAAATGCTCCACTTACGATTGATTGTTTCAGTAGATTCTTTTGAAAGAGCATATGGCCATCCTGTTGCAGTCAATTCAATACTACATAATATATGGTTGAAGGGCACGTTGCAATAATCATTATTTGGCCAGCAAAATGAAGTGGAAGGTCCGTTGGGATGGATAAACTTTATATTTGCATCTTTTTCATCATAATCTATGCTCTGAATAATCTCAATATACCAGTGATTATTTAAGTTTTTATTACTTTATTTTTATTTCATTTTGAAGACTATAGGTGAAACAAAACTTATTTCCACATTTTTTAAAGAAGATGAAAAGCTTAGATTGTTTGAATGAATATAGCTTTATAAATCAGTTTATACTTACTGGTTGTTTTTGAGTTAGTATAATGGGAATTTTATTTGAATACATAGCGGAAGTTAATTTGGCACAGATGTCATATACGCGATTTTTTTCCTATGCCAATTTGGCAAAAACATCAACAGCATAAACAACAACATCCGGGTTACCATATCAAGCAAAATAACGACACTTTGGCACCAGTTAAGTACCCGTTGCGTATATGACTTTGGCGTAAGAAAAAAATCGCGCCAATATAGGGCGTATATGACATCTGTCGTTAATTTTCAGGAACAGAAATATGAATTTTATACTTTAATTTATTTAAATAACATTAAAAAAGGTTTTTAGAAACAAAATTATAGTTTAATTATAATATTTGTTTATTATTATTACACGTATTTTTGAAGAATTTTGAACTTTAACAATACTTTAGGTATATTCTGTAAAATTAACAAAAAAAAATGTTTCTCAAGAATTTCAAAAAACACCTTTCTAATTTTTTTATTATTAAATGGTTTCCTTTTAAACTATATATATAAAAAAAATCAGCCAAATCAAATGGGCAGCACATGTAAAAAAAAAATGAATTACATATTTTTCTTAAGTCCTTAGATAAAATATTTTTTTAAAACAATATTCGAGTTCTAAAAAGTTTTATAAACCATTCTTTTAATAAAATACATTATTCAGAATCTCTAAAAAAATATATAGCTAATTTTATTAATAATATTTAGAAAAATGAACATTTTTATCCAACATTACATGTTTAACGGAAGATCATTTTCTGCAAAAAATTGAGTGAGAGGGGTATTTTTAAATGCTTGTAACTCATGAAGAACTTATTATTTTAAACTGAAATTTGGTGTAACAGCATATCTTTAGACATTGTTTTTGTGTTTAAAATTTCATAGAAATGTGTGACGGTGGGTGACATGGTCTGGATGAAGTGACATGGAATGACCCGTTTGCAATTTCACAAAAACAGGAGCCTGGAAAAAAAGTCTGAAAAGAACCTTGGTTATTCAATTCAATAGGTAGGGGAAGACGGGGTACAATGAAACAAAATTTACTAATTTTTTTTTCTTATCCACAATTTTGCATGCACAAAAATATAATTAATGCATATTTTTAATCTTGTATTTTCCCCCATCTAAATAAATTTTTATTAGGTTCTAAACAATATCTTTATGCTTGAAAAATAACAAAAAATAAATGTCTTACAGTGTTTCATTGTACCCCGTATGCCGGGGTACAATGAAACACATACCAGGGTACAATGAAACACTCCAAATGATGGAAACAATTTTCACCCAGTATAGTTTATTTTATGAAAAATGAGATAAATACAAAAACAAAACTTGATTAATAAGAAACTTGATAAAAATATTATAGTCTAAGGTGAAAATTAAGAAAATTATATTAATTTAAGAAATACCTTTCATTTTATATTAAATTGGCTCAAGTCAGATTCAAAAATTAGCATTTCTGCTTATATTTCAGTTGCTCCTGAAGGAATATGAGGTGGTAGTTTCAACACAATGAGCTGTTTTTTTAAATATAAGTTTCTAAAAAAAAAAAAAAAGATTAAAACTAGGTTGAGTCTTCTTATATCAAGTACTTCACATTTGACTTCATTTAAATGTATGATTTCTCCAACAGTATATATTTCCTTACGTTTCCATTTATACGGGTACTGCTTGTGCCAAACATGTTGTGTGTGGATATCTCATTCTTAGTACCTTGATGACCAGCTGGGCCTGGAAAAAAAATCTGGATCATCATCAGAGTCTGTAGCAGGCAGTGTTTGTTTTCAAAACAATCCCTTCTTAGCTTTTTCTCTCTTTCTATTTTTTAATTGCTTAACAAGAGCATTTTTTACTGACTTGGTTAGAACAAAACTTTTTATTTTCAGTTTTCCTACTCTTACTTCTAATATATTCCATTTACTACTTTTATTACTATAATAAAACATGTTTCATTGTACCCCGTCTGCAAGTGTTTCATTGTATCCCGCACTGAGGTTACTAAATAAAAATTTATTTTCAAACTTCTAATATTTATTTTTTTTTTAGTTTGGTTTTGGAGAAATGAAGACAACAACCCAAAGATACCAATGTATAGAAAAAATAATTATTACATATAACAACAAGGGAAAAAAAACAAAATTACTTTTAGTAAAGAAAGTTACTTTCAATGGTGTAAAAGCAATAATCTTCTATTGCTACTGTTGTAGAAGTGTGAATGTATCCAAATCACATCAGTAATTGGAACATATAGTTGTATAACATATATATAAACTGCAACTCTCTATGACAAATTTGATTGATTTTACAAGTAATGTTTCATTGTACCCCGTGTTTCATTGTACCCCGTTTTCCCCTACCTCACAAAGGTACTTTAGTAATTCACATCAAAGTCATAAAATAAGAAAGATTTATTTCAGGTTTAACCAGATTTCATAACCAAAAAAGCTTGATTAATACATACTAAATATATTTGGTAAAAGAATGTGATTACCATTGATACCAGCAATATCTTAAATTTTCTCCGATATAAATTCATATACATCCTTCATGAAAAAGCATGAGTTCAGACATATTAATAATAAGAATTACAGATTAAAATGTATACAGGATGATGATGATATAAAAATAAAAAGTCTCTAAAATGTTTTCCGTATATCTAAACTGAGAAAGTCTTATTGTTTATACAGTCGGACCTCTATTTTGCGAACTTTTCCTTGGAACCAAGAACATTTTGCGAATTTCTTCGTAAAATAACCACCAAATAGCGAAGTGCATTCTCTATTTAATGAACTTTTTCTTGTGATCAAAGAATTTTTTTCTCCGCATTTCTCGTAATATTTCTGGACATTTCAAACTTATTCTTTCTTTAAACACATTTTATGATGTTCAATGGCCTTGAACTTGTTTTACCAGGCGCCTTCTTTGTCAGCAGTGAGAATTCGGTAAGTACGGAGAAGTAACTTACAAAAATGTGGATACATTAAGAAAAAAAGAAGAAATTAACCATGATGTGCTGATTGATGATTGTATTTCACTTAATTCTGCAATTGAGACCTCGGAAACACTATCCAAATTGGATATTTTCAACAGTGTGGAAAAAAAAATACAGCAATGAATTGCGATGAAGACGAATATGATGATGATGGAAATGATCATGATGCAGGAATTAACAAAACTTCATATGATGAAATGCTAAAATCATTTGAAACAATCTGACACGGATTATAGTTAGAAGAAAATACGCATGAAGGGGTTTTTGGTGTATTGCAAAGATGCGAGACGTATTACGAGGGAAAGCACTTTTTAAAAGAGAAAACTCAGACAAAATTAACAGAGTTTTTCAGAAACTAAATTTAAGGATGCATATGTTAATGTATGGATAAAATTACTTGTTATAATAATAATAAATACGATAACGTCATTAAAATTCGTTAATTTTAATGTAAAACTATTTACTTTAAACAGAAAATACAGTGTATTCCCGGACAATGTTTTGTTTTCCTTGCGGATTTCAAAGATTTACACACATAGAATAAATGAATTGATGATGGATATTGGTGGGTAAAATAAATAAAACAAATCTATATAATTTATATAAAAAAAATGGGATTAATTACTTTTAGTAAAAATATTTGGTGCTTATGAGTTTAAAATCGATTTTATGTAGTTTAAAGTATTTTAAAAGGTAGATCTCTATTTAACGAATTTCCCATATAGCGAACTTTTTTCCGGGATTTAGCGACTTCGTTAAATAGAGGTTCGACTGTATCTGCGATGGCATGTGAATTTTAGGAGTTTGCAGATTTGAGGGAGTCTACTGTAGTCTGCACGGGCCGAAATTTCCAGGCCTGGGCCCGACCTGACTCATAGAAAAAAAATATTGGCCTGACACAGCCCGGTAGAAAAGTTAAAAGTTCGGCCCAAGCCTGGCCCGTAGAAAGAAAATTATTGGCCCGGCCCAGTATAACAGCTAAAAGTTCAGCCCAAGCACGGCCCGGAAAACAGTTAAAATCTCGGCACGAGCCTGGCCCGGCCGAGTGAATTGCTACAAAACACTGATTTTTATGTCGATTTGGTTAAAAATTTGACTCTTACGAGGAGTTTTGACAAAAAATATTTATCTTACCTTTTTTTCATGTTTCTAAAGTTCATTTTTATATAAGTGCCGCAGGCTGCGATATTTATTTTTTTAATGAATCGCTATTTCTTCTATGTAAATGTTTCAGTTATCATTAATATTGTTAATCCATACTCCATGCATTGGATTGTTAAAAATCTGAAAATGCTATACAGTAAAATGTTTAATTGTAGTATAATGGTGATTCAAAAATGTATGCATATTTTGCAAAAATTTTTAGGCCAGGCTTAATTTTACTGACCATTGAACGGTCACGCCGAGACAATGATTTTCATACGGGCTGGCTCAAAACTGGGACTGAAAATTTTGGGCCGTGAAGACTAGAATAGAAACCAGTCGCGCTCTGTACAGAAAAAATAAGTTCGGCCCGGCCCGAATCTTGCGGGAAAAAGTAAGGTCCGAACACGGCCCGTAAAGAGTAGCCACTAGGCCCGGCCCGAGCTTTCAGAAAAAAGTATGATCCAGCCCGAGTGCCGCAAATGAAAATAGGCCCGAGCCTGGCCTATGCAGATCTCTAGTCTACTGTATATAACATTAGGTTTAGTTAGTCCTCTACATAGATTTCATGTGAGCATTTATTATATGTTTTTCATAAAATGCTGTAATCAATAACCAAAAAGCATTCTTTAAATGAAAAGGTTTAGATTTTAGAGTTCAATTAATTATACAGTAGGTAAGCAATGATTTATTTAATCAGGCGATCGAACCAAGGCTAAAAATGCCAGATAAACTGTCCAGTGTAGTACAGAAAGTCGAGATTTTAAAATAACTTTTTTTTTGCATTGTACAGCTGAGGTCGATCTCTACAGTTGCCCTTTTTTTTACTTTTTTCGATTTTGGCTGCAGTTTTTTTTTTCTGACACTTTCACTTTTGGAACCTTTTTAAAAATATCTGCAACCAAAATAAAAAAAGTAAAAAAAAGGCTGATTATATGGATCAACCTCAGCTGTCCTATGGAATTTTTTTTTTTTTTTTTTTTTTAATGCAAACAAGATATTGGCAAAGAACCTACCCCTAGGTTTAGCATTAGCTCGCGAGTGTCTTCGCCTGACAGGGCTGTAGCCTTAATCTTCTATAATCCTATTACACGTCCATTATAGAGATACATTTAGAGAAATTCAAGCTTGAAAAATATTTTGAAAATCATAAAAATAGAGTGAACTGCTACACAATTTTAAAGGAAATTGTACGAGAGCCTTTTTTTTCCATATTCGATAGTGTAAAAATTGAAATTGTTTAGAAGTTAAAAAAATTGCAATAAACCGAAATTGATTACTTAGATCATTGTCACAGTTAACATGACGCCAGCATTACTCATGGTTATGTTTTCGCTTAAAAATATAGGTTATATAATTTGCGTCATATATAAAAACACTTTAAACATAGTAGCAAAAATGACAAAACACAGAGTAAAACCAAAACGTTCAGAATATAAAAATACACAGAATTTACCTATCAGAATATGTAATCCATTTTGAAAGTTTAAAATTACTGCAGAAAATATTACCTGTCCATTAAATTAACATGTCAATAGTCAACAAAGTAAGAAATAAGATAAATCATTAACATGAATTAATAATAACGATATATATACCTTTCTAGAAGCAAGTTTGCAGTAAAATCTTTTCCACTTTTTCGTTTGCCACTTAGAATAATGATGATTTCAGGATTGCCAAAGTTTAAATCATCGGTAGGTAACATTATTACAACTACGTTTTAAAACACAGACGTTAAGTTTTAATCGAGAAACAACTACAATGAAATTACTTTGAAATCTTCAGACTGCTTAAATCCAAACAGAATGTGGTCTTTAACAGCCTGAAATCTCTAAATGTCGATTACAATATAAATATAATTAAGAATCAGAAGTTGAAACAAGATCCTTCTCGTCCAATGATTGATTATGGAAATGGTAAATGACAACATTTTTTGTTGTGTTGCCAGATTTCATGAAATCAATATTACCTCCGATGTCAACAACAAAACAGGGATTTTTTGTCAACAATTTTTGAAGAAACTTATCAAAATGACTCAAATGCCTATGATATTATACAAACATTTTTTAAATGCACAAAAAAAATCTTTATACCCAAAATCCTTTGTTATATCAAAAATATATACTTGCATTATACTCCATGAACACATTTTTAACTGTGACCATGAGCAAAATCACGGGTTTGTTTTTATTGTAAAAATTTCCATTTCTAGGAGATAATATATTAAAATTCTCCTTTTATTATATATTAAATAATATTTTACTTCTCATCATAATCAAGAAATGGTCTCATTAAGATTCTGTGGGCCAAAACTTTCAATATGTTGTTCCATTTTAAGTGTATGGGGTATAGTAATGTTATTTTTGCTGGGAATATTTCTCTGGACTCACAGTGTTGCTTTTGCTGAAGATTTGCCCCTGGAAGAATTTGTTGGAACACCGGATTTCGATATTCAAATGTCTAGAATCTACACGCAAGCATCGTATAATTGTCTTATTGCAGCATGCCTTTATATAGTGAGTTTGGGTGTCTCTGTGTGGCAGTATTTCTTGAACCGAAGAGCAAGTTCGACTACATGAGCTTTTAAATGATTCTTTGGTATGTTTTTAAATAATCACAGCATATATTTGATTTTTTTTTTATGAGAAACATATTCTTGTTTTTGTGATCTGATTCAAAATTAAGTTCATTATACAATATCTGAGTTAAAAGACCATAAAATTAGCTATTTTCAATTTTGCATAAGCTACACTCTTAAAGTTATAGAATTTTTTTTTTTTTTTTTTTTTGACAGATATTTTATATTATACTATCGGAAAGTTGCTACAACTTTTTATTTGCTTCTTTTAAAACAATGTAACTGTTTAGTCATTACTTGTTTTAAGCTTCTAATTGTGATCATAAATGATTACATATGGAATAAATGAAATAATTCATAAAAAATGATATCAATAAGATCAAAGGGGGGAATAGATAAGACACCTGCCCATTCCATGTCAAATCAACACAAAAAGTGACATTTTCTACCTGACCACCTCAGAATTTTATGATATTAAGATCATCTGTTAGGTTCATAGAGAAATGAAAAAATACCCAATGGTAATTGTCTATCTCATTTGGTTTCTGAGATAATTAGCTTTAAAGGTGGGCGAAAAACGTAAATTTTTGCATTTCATGCAATACAAATTTAATCATAATTTTTTCCATAATTTTCACAAGGACTTACTTTTTGCGTAATTGGAAAATGTATGAATTGGGCTTTTGGTGTGACTAGATAATTAACGACTAGTACTTTGTGATTTTAAAAAATCACCAGACTCGCTATTTTTTTAATTTGATTTGTTTACATTATTGGGTAGTATATTATTTGTTTACTTTGGATCTGAATAAGGTTGATAGAATTGGCATATTTATCGCATCATCGCCAAATCATATGCCAAGCAGTAGTTAATTGGGTTGTTCTCTACAATACTTGCAAATTTGGCCAAGCAGTCTGACTTGAATGATACATACGTAAATTTTCATAAAAAGTAGATAAATGGTAAGCAATTAGCCAATTATTGAAGATTTTAATAGCAGCAGAAATCGTTTTAAAAATTTGACTTAACAAAAAAATAAAATAAAAATTTTAAAAGTGAGGGAATGATGATTGAGGGAATGATGAAACAGATATGAGGGAATGATTGTTTACAAAACAAGTTAATTAACACATTATTTTTAATATGAATTGATACAATAAAATAGTATTATAATAGTATAAAATAAAATTAAATAGATGAAAACTGATGATCTATTATCACATGGCTGAGGGGGCTCAGTCTTTCTTTCCCCATAAGATGTGTGGTAATTATGTTCATCTTTTTACTTTCTTCTATCTTTACAAGAAGAAATTATTGGATTCGTGAAAATTTTCGAATTCCAGTTTTCGACAGATTTACATGTTTTAAAGGTCAGAGATCCCGAAAAAAAAAAAAAAAAAATTATTTTACAAAGTCTCTGTCTGTATGTGACAGAAATTTTGTGGGCACTCTATCTCAAGGACTAATGGACGGAATTGAATAAGACTTTAGATTCAGTTAGTTCCCAATATAAATTGGTGCTGATTACTTTTTAGTGTAAATTGCCCAACAGGTGGCGCTGCTATCATACATTTTTCGCGATTTCCAC
Source organism: Maratus speciosus (assembly GCA_963932465.1). NCBI lineage: Eukaryota > Metazoa > Arthropoda > Arachnida > Araneae > Salticidae > Maratus > Maratus speciosus. The sequence continues at coordinate 494,092,078 of OZ010792.1, forward strand.
AATAGCTATATCTCTAGAACTAATGCTCGGATTTTCATAAAACTTCAGATTCAGCTAGTACTTGATATAATTTGGTGCTTATTACTTTTTGGGGTAAATCACCCAACAGGTGGCGCTTATATGCTAATATTATTCATGATTATTGCAATAACTATATCTCAAGAACTAATGCTCGCATTTTTATCAAACTTAAGATTCAGTTAGTCTCTGATATAAATTGGTCCTGATTAGTTTTTGGTGTAAATCGCCCAACAGGTGGTGCTGATATGCAGAATTTTTTATGATTTCTGGAATAGCTCTATCTCAAAAACTAATTTACTACAGATTTTCATCAAACTTCAGATTAAGATAGACTTGACATAAGTTGTTGCTGATTAGAGTTTAATGTAAATCACCTAACCGATGGTACACTGCTAAGCTGCATTTTTCAGGAAGTATTAACATGTATGAGTTTTGGGATTGCCACATCTGACTAGTTTTGGTTTGGTTAATTATACTTTGTGTTTCCCAGATCCATTTCTTCAGCTTTAATAAACTTGTTTCATCCTCAGTAGTTTATAAAATTAAGTTGCTTTTACAATTCTCACACTTCCTTTGAAGGCAGGTTATATTATTTTTCTCACAACATAATTCTAGTAATACATCAGGTGTTTTAAAATTTATTATTCCTGTTTCATTAAGTTTTAATACAATTATTTTTATGTTGAATGAGCTTCACAAGCAGCTGTATCTCTTTCTTCAACATTAGATTTTTTCACCTAAAGTGGTTTCGGGTGACAGAATGATGAATAACTCAAAACATAATTAACTTCTTTGAGAAACTTCTTGTATAAATATTTATGTGTCTCGCATAAAAGCCTTCTTTTGTTTCTTTATTTTGCTTTTTGAGGTATAATCTTTTTTTTATTCTTCAAGCTTCGATATCTAAGAATGTATATATATATATATATATTTTGTCATATATAGCAATCTGTATTTTTTTCAAAATACTTCCCTTAAAATTTTGTAGTACATTTGTCTACCTTTTTGACTCTTTCCCATATTGCTAAAAGTTGATGCCAATGCTGTGTAAAGAACGTCTCCAAATAAAAGCTTTTTCTAATTTTGGATGATACGTCTTTATTTCCAGTTATTTTTTCTTTTACGAGTTAACTTTTAGATGTTTAAAAAAAAAATTTAAGTAAGGCTTGGTAATACTTTTTGTATTTTGATTATCTCCTTTTGCAGCTTGCCAGTTGAACTTTTATTGACTGATTTTCTCGAAACAGCTTTGATCTGCCACGTCTAATTCTTTTCTCCAAGCACTCTGCCTTGAAAAAGGACGTTCAGCCTCAGAACCACTAAAACTTGCGGAATCTGTGTTACCACTATTTGATGGAGTCTGGGGAGAAAGAAATTGCTCAATCTTCTTATTTTTCTTAATATTTTCTCTATAATTTTTTTAATTTTTCTTCCACTGTTTCCTTTTTTTGACATAGTTGTCTAGAACTCATCTCCTTTACATTTTTAACTTGGCCTTTCTCTTTTAAATATTTCAGTTTTTCAAGCTTCAAAGGATTATTTTTCATTTTCTCTCCTAAGTTTTTTTTAAAACTCAATATATTTTAATCGCATAAAAAATGTAAAATGCTAATCAACCAGGGTTGCCGGCTTTTAGCCAGGCCAAAAAAAGCCGGCCGGCTTTTTTTGGTTTTAGCCACTTAAAAAAAGCCGGCTTTAATTATTAAAGGTTGGTTTACAGTTAATTTGTGTTAAATATGGATTCATTATTTTTTTATACACTTATAAATATTTTCTACTAAAAGAATTACAAATTTCTATTAAATTTTGTCAAATAAATCTTTATAACTGCTACAAGGTAACAGTAAAGGCATTATATCTAATAAATATATATATATATACTATTGAAAAGAATATAAATTAGACTTTAAACTGGTGTTTTAAAATTCCTATTACATAGCCTCACATATGCTACACATTTTAAAGATTACATTTCATTAAACAATAACAAAATGAGGCCCATCGAGACGGAAACATTCTTAAGAGTCTGTATGGAGAGAACGAAGGATTATCTTATAAATATTAAAAAAGAAATTAATTAGTAAGGGTATAATGTTTAAGGAGAGTTTGGTACATGAGTGTATAAAAATAAATCGAGCAATTAAACAATACAAACAAAAATACGTTCTCTAAATAAAATTTTGAAAAATTTGTTGCTATTTAAAAGTGTGCATATTCATGCATATGCTGTTCCTTATATTGTTTTTAATAGTAAGAAATGTTGTTTTTATTGTGATTATGTATGATTTTAAATGTTAATGAGAAATAAAGACTTGTATGTATATTAATAGCTCTTAATATTCCTTAAGTAATGAATCATGTAACTTAGTAATCATTGTCCTCTTTAATTTTATAAAGCAGTAAAAATGGAATAAAAAAAGGGGAGTCGGGGGTAAAAGGACAGTGCAAACCAGATAAAGCAGTTGGTATGACTCTTTTAAAATTTAGCTGACATATTTCCAATTCTCACTTCAAAATTCTAGCAGCTCCATCTAATCCCCTCCCCTCCCCAGTATTATGGCTTCATTATTGAGAAATTGGGTTACTTATTATCAGGGTTGGAAAAAAACCAGGTTTTTTTGTAAAAAACCAAAAAAACCGGTTTATTTGGTTTAAACCAGGTTTTTTTGGTTTAAACCAGGTTTTTTTAAATATAATTTCCTATTAAAATAATAAAACTTTGTAAAAAATCACCATAAAATTAAAACAAAACACAGGACGCGTTTCGAGCTAAAAACATAACAGCTCGTCATCAGCTAAGCATACACGTGTCCGAAAACGAACAAGACTTGTTCGTTTTCGGACACGTGTATGCTTAGCTGATGACGAGCTGTTATGTTTTTAGCTCGAAACGCGTCCTGTGTTTTGTTTTAATTTTATGGTGATTTTTTACAAAGTTTTATTATTTTAATTGCTTCATATCGCCAGTTTTCGGTGCTGTTTCGCTATAATTTCCTATTGCATACAGATGCATATCTGTTGATAAAATAAACATTTTTGGATATTATATAAGTAATATAACTTTTGAAAATATTTAAATTAAATAATTACAGTCAATTATATAGAAAATTGAAATCCTTTCCAATTTAAACATTATTAGTAACAACTATGTCTTATGTTCAAAGTAAACTGCTCTATACAGTGAAACATTCATACCTTGAAAATCGTATGAAGAATCCTTTGATTAATAATATAATAATCAATCAATAAACATTTGATGCAGTTTCATGAATATAATATTATTCTGTGGTTGTTATTATTTTTTTAATACCCAAATACTTCTGGTTATTTTGTTTTCTGAGTGATAACTCCAAGTGTCCAAGTCAACATTTTTGGCCATTAGATTCAGCAACTAAGAGAAAAGATTGATTGGTATTACTGAAATGCTATAACTAGCACTCAATTTTTGCAAGCTGTGTTATTTAATTTGATATCTTAAGTTACTCTTTTAAATTCTTTAAAGATAATCTTCCCCAATCCCAATCCAGAAAATTTTATTTTACAACTTAACCAAAATCTCAAAGATCATTGTATTTTGTTATTAACTGCTGTAAATAATCTGCATTTTTTAAATGAAAATATTTTATGCTAAATATTGAATATTATTTATCTATTTTATCTTTTCTAATTTCACATGTTTTAAGAAAAATCTTTAGGGTACTAGATATGTTCATCAGCACATGCTAATTTTCCTTTTACATGCATAGGAACATGACCTAGGCTTATTATGTCTCATGTTGACTGCTGAGATGAACTGTTAAAAGTAGAAATTACTTCTATCAATAATTTAAAACAATTAAATTACAAAAAAGAGAAAATATTATATTAAGTTTTTTCTAAAAAAAAACCAAATGGTTTTTTTGACAAAAAAACCAATTGGTTTAAACCGTGGTTTAAACCATGGTTAAAACCGCTTGGTTTAAACCGTGCCAACCCTGCTTATTATATTCTAAATCAGTTAAAAATGACATTAAAACTAATTAAAAACACTTTAAAATGTGTAGTCTATAGTTAAAATGCTTCACTGTATAAAAGCCAATTTTGGCCAAAAAAGGCCAATTTTGGCCAAAAAAAGCCGGTTAAAACCAATAAAAGCCACCGGTGTGGCTTTTTTAAATTTTAGCCGGCTTTTTTGCAACCCTGTAATCAACACTATTCTATGTATATGCATAATTTTTCACTAAAGCTACTCTGGCGTATTTATAAATTTCTCCAAGAACAGTTAAATAAAATGTTTTGGTTAGTTTGAGCCACATAAATTTAAAAAATAACATGCTATTAGTATAAATTTTAAGCAGGAAAACTAAATCCATCATTTAAACAGAAAGCACATCATTCCCTCACTCATCTTGTCATTCCCTCATAATGGTAAATGTGAGGGAATGACAAGTGAGGGAATGATGAAATAAGACATTTTTACTAATTGTAGGAAAAAATTCAAAATTATGAAGAAATCCAAACTGTTTCCTTGAAGAGCAACACTTAATATATAATGTATGATAAAATTAAAATTTTTGATATTTACAAAAAAATTAGTATTCTGTGTGAGGGAATGACTGCTAATAAAAACGCTTCCAGATATACCGACTGAAAAAAAATTCTGAAAAATTAACAAAATTTTACACCACCAATTTATGTTGCTGGACTGACAAGTGCTCAAAATGGCTTCTCTGTGAAGGATGCTAGACTGCTACTGCTTTTTAGTGGTAGATATTTGAGATAATAGCAATGTGTGAGGGAATGATGGTCTAACATGGGGAAACATATAATTGATTGAGTAGACTATATAATAATTGTAAAAAATAATATTTTTATTATTTTTTGTAATGTACCAAATAAGAACTTTATTTTGCTTAGGGTATTTTTAATTATTTTTATTTCTGGATGGAAAGAAATAGGCAATAATCTATGGTAGTACAGGTGGGGAAAGGTGAGGGAATGATGTTTGCATGATACATATTACATTTTTAAATACTAAATTTATTTATTTTTAAATTTTACTTTCTGTCCCTAATAAAGTATGTTTAGATCTTCTAATAAAAATAAAAATAAATAAAAATGTAATGAAATTAAGAGCATTTATATGACTGGGAAGCACTTTTTGCACTATTGCAGAGAATAACCCAATTCTGCCGTTTAGCCAGGCTTTCATGTGATATATCACTTGCACATATTTTTTGAATTTTTAATTTCAAGCTCAAACATTTTTAACTTTGACCTTTAACCCTTAACTGCCTCAGACTTATATATACGTCTTTACAAAATGCATTGCATCTATTTAAGGGATGGCAAATTCCAATTATAGCGAGGCAATTTTCACCACCTGAGCCATTATATATAATAGTAGGGGAAGACGGGGTACAATGAAACATTACTTGTAAAATCAATCAAATTTGTCATAGAGAGTTGCAGTTTATATATATGTTATAGAACTATATGTTCCAATTACTGATGTGATTTGGATACATTCACACTTCTACAACAGTAGCAATAGAAGATTATTGCTTTTACACCATTGAAAGTAACTTTCTTTACTAAAAGTAATTTTGTTTCTTTTTCCTTGTTTTTATATGTAATAATTATTTTTTCTATACATTGGTATCTTTGGGTTGAAAGTCTTCATACCTCCAAAACCAAACTAAAAAAAATAAATATTAGCAGTTTGAAAATAAATTTTTATTTAGTAACCTCAGTGCGGGGTACAATGAAACACTTGCAGACGGGGTACAATGAAACATGTTTTATTACAGTAATAAAAATAGTAAATAGAATATATTAGAAGTAAGAGTAGGAAAACAGAAAAAAAAAGAGAGTTTTGTTCTAACCAGGTCAGTAAAAAATGCTCTTGTTAAGCAATTAAAAAATAGAAAGAGAAAAAAAGCTAAGAAGGGATTGTTTTGAAAACAAACTCTGCCTGTTACAGACTCTGATGATGATCCAGATTTTTTTTCCAGTCCTAGCTGGTCATCGAGGTACTAAGTATGAGATATCCCCACACAACATGTATGGCACAAGCTAAAGGTTAAAATTCAATATTTGCTTTAGTAGCCAGTGGCCGGTAGAGGCTGTATGTTTAGTAGCCACTACTGTCAAGTTAGTGGCCACTTATCGTAGTTTGTAGATTTAAATAGTTTTACAAGTAATTTTTTAAAAATATTAATGTTTCGAAGACATCTTTTAAAATATATAAAAATAAAGCTATTCACAGTGTCAGTTTACTTACCCAAACAAAAACAATTACCAGTTATTACATTTTTTTCCGCGATCGTTTGATGAAATTCGTGATTTTTTCCACCATTTTATTCCGCAATCGTTTGATGAAAATCGAGATTCATTTCAGCACTTGTTTGAGGAAATTTGCGGTTTTTTACTTGACCCCTCCATGAATTCAGATTTTTTTCAGCGATCATTCGACGGAATTCGTGATTTTATTCCATGATCGTTTGATGAAATTTGTGATTTTTTCTCTGACCGATTGACAAAATTTACAATTTTTTCCACGATTGATTGACAAATTTTTTTTCTGCACTTGTCTGACGAAATTTGCGATTCTTTCCCGCGATCTCGTGATGAAATTCGTGATTTTATTTCACGATCATTCGACGGAATTCCCGATTTTACCCTGTGATAGTTTGATGAAATTCGCAATTAATTTCTGCAATTGCTTGACGAAATTTGCGATTTTTTATGCGATCTCTGTGCAAAATTTGCGATTTTATTCCGCGATCGTTTGACGAAATTCGCAATTTTTTTTAGACTGATTGGACAGGGGTGGCAGTGTAAAAAAAAATTCTGAAATTCAAAGCAAATTTTCTGAAAGGTTACAAAGGGCGGGGGAGCTATGTGCTTTTTCTGCACCTGTTTGATAAAATTCCCGTTTTTTCGAGATCCGTTGACGCAATTTACATTTTTTCTCGATCTTTTGACGAAATTTGCAGTCTTTTCGCGATCTTTTGACGAAATTTATGGGTTTTTTCGCACACTTTTGACAAAATTTGCATTTTTCGAGATCCTTTGACGAAATTTACGTTTTTTCGCGATCTTTTGACGAAATTTGCGTTTTTTTCGCGATCTTTTGACGAAATTTGCATTTTTTTCGTGATCTTTTGAAGAAATTTGTGGGGTTTTTTCGTGATCTTTTGACGAAATTTGCGGGGGTTTTCGCGATCTTTTGATGAAATTTGTGGTTTTCTCGCAATCTTTTGACAAAATTTGCAGTTTTTTCGCGATCCTCTGACGAAATTTACTGGGTTTTCGCGATCTTTTGGCAAAAATTGTGGTTTTTTTCGCGATCCTTTGATGAAATTTGCGGGGTTTTCGCGATCCTTTGATGAAATTTGTGTTTTTTCTGCGATTCTTTGACGGAAATCGCTTATTTTTTCGCGATTCTGAAATTCACCTTAATTTCTGAAAGGTTATAAAGGGCGGAGCTGCGTTTTTTCTGCCCCTGTTTGACGAAATTTTCGTTTTCTCGCGATCTTTTGACAAAATTTGCAGTTTTTCGCGATCTTTTGACGGCATTTGCAGTTTTTTCGCCATCTTTTGATGAAAATTGCGGGGTTTTTTTTTTCGCGAACTTTTGACAAAATTGAAGGCTTTTTTGCGATCTTTTGGCTAAATTTACGGGGTTTTCACGATCTTTTGACGAAAATTGCAGGGTGTTTTTGCGATACTTCGATGAAATTTGCGGTTTTTACGTGATCCTTTCACGAAATTTGCGTTTTTTCCGCGATTCTTTGACGATTTTTCTGCGAACGATTGACGAAATTCATTTTTTCTGCCGACCATTTGTCGAAATTCGCGATATTTTTGTCCGAAATTTTGGAATGTTGACAGATTTTTTTAAGTTTCCGGAACCAAATGCCTTCAATGTGAACATCAACGCGATTTTCTTTTTCGTTTACGATTCCGCGGAAATCGCTGATCGATTAAAAAAAAAATTTTAAAAAGCGAAAAAGTGGCATTTCTGACATGTACCATGACATGAAAAATAAAGATCGCCACTTTGGCGATCAGATGCATATCATAAAGTCGCCAGTTTTTTACATTTAGTCGCCCTGTGGCCGGTGGCGACCGGGAATTTTAACCTTTAGCACAAGCAGTATCCGTATAAAGGGAAACATAAGGAAATATATACCGTTGGAGAAATCATACATTTAAATGAAGTCAAATGTGAAGTACTTGATATAAAAAGACTCCAACCTAGTTTTATTTATTTATTTATTTATTTATTTTTTTAGAATCTTACATTTAAAAAAAAAACTCTGTGTTGAAACTACCATCCCATATTCCTTCAGGAGCAACTGAAATATAAGCAGAAATGCTAATTTTTGAAACTGACTTGAACCAATTTAATATAAAATGAAAGGTATTTCTTAAACTAATAGAATTTTCTTATTTTTCATCTTAGACTATAATATTTTTATCAAGTTTCTTATTAATCAAGTTTTGTTTCTGTATTTATCTCATTTTTCATAAAACAAACTATACTGGGTGAAAATTGCTTCCATCATTTAGAGTGTTTCATTGTATCCCAGTATGTGTTTCATTGTACCCCGTATGCCGGGGTACAATGAAACACTGTAAGACATTTATTTTTTGTTATTTTTCAAGCATAAAGATATTGTTTAGAACCTAATAAAAATTTATTTAGATGGGGAAAATACAAGGTTAAAAATATGCATTAATTATATTTTTATGCATGCAAAATTGTGGATAGGAAAAAATAATTAGTAAATTTTGTTTCATTGTACCCCGTCTTCCCCTATAACATGTGCATTTTCTTACTGTTATTTCAGAAAACTAATATACCGTAATTTCCGGCCTATAATCCGCAGATTATCTGTTAAAAAACCTCAAAAATTTTAAGTGCGGATTATCTGCTGAAGTTTTTTTTAAACAGAAGTTCAGGGCAGACATCTAATTTCTACTGGCAGTCATAAAATAAAAATGTAAACAGTTATCAAGCGATTGTCTGCTATTGACCGTTCATGGAGTTGCTTGTGATTGGTTCACATGTCATGTGTACGTGCTAGTAGGAGTGGCTTCCAATTATGATTTTTTTTTAGCCTTTTGTCAACATGTTTCTATAAAGGACAAAGCGTTTCTCAACTCATCCCTTTCAAAAATTGCAATTTCAATCATTTATGAAATAGCTCCTCCCAAAATTACAGCAGTTTTACTGATTACTATGATTGATATAACGATGTAACTCATGGGAATCTATCACACATTAATCGAATGAATCATTATCATATCGTAGTTTTATGATTTTACTGCTGCCCTCTATGGATAGGATAATAAAATACAATTATGTCCTTGTAATTTATATTAAAAACCAAAACGTATTTGATGGTATATCACGTTGAAAGTTATAATAATGTCTAAGAGAAAACCTGTTGTTTAACACTGCAGAATTTAAATAGAACGTTATTTAAAAAGCGGAAGTTGATTTAAAACAGCAATTATTACAGAATTATCTGCATTCACAAGACATTCAACATTTTAGATATAAGATTTAATGAAAAACATATTTGTATTTTTTAACTTGTAATTATTTTATTATTTTTTTTTTCAATTATTTTATTATAGTTATCATTTAAGTAGAGCAACTAAATAAATAGGGAGGTAGTTTATTAATACTATTAGAAAATATATGTATTACCTATAGCAAAAAATTAGCACTCTCCAATCGTTGAGTAACACTTAAAACGTGGCGATTAACTTTATTGTCCTCACTTGCCAAACTCAATGGGCACCACTCGCCAAAAGCGATGGTTGAAAGGGGTGAAATTCGTTCAGAATTTACGGCGTCCAGGTCGGCGATTCTCCCGAATGTAAGCAACAAAATTGAAAAGAAGGTGATTCTGTCTCAAATTTTTCGAAAATTTAAGGCAATCGGTTCAAAAAAAAAAAAAAGTCATCAGTCCAAAAATTCGGACATAAAAATATCACTAATTTCGATATGGTTGACGAAAAAAATCAATTTCGTCAATCGTTCGCAGAAAAAAATCACCAATTCCATCAAAGAATAACGAAAAAACGTGAATTTTGCCCGAGGACCACGTAAAAAAAATGCGAATTTCATAAAAAGATCGCGGAAAAAATGCAAATTTTGTCAAAGGATCACAAAATTCTTGAAAGTATCACGGAAAAAATGCAAATTTCATGAAAATATCGCGGGAAAATGCAAAATTCGTGAAAAGGTCGCTGATAAAATGCAAATTCCGTAAAAAGATTGCGGAAAAAACACAAATTTCGTGACAAGATCGCAGAAAAAACACAAATTTCGTCAAAAGATCACTGAAAAAAACACAAATTTCGAGAAAAGATTGCAGATAAAACACAAATTTCATGAAAAGATCGCAGAAAAAATGCAACTTTCGTCAAAAGATCATGGAAAAAACGCAAATTTCGAGAAAAAATTGTGGAAAAAAAACAAATTTCATCAAAAGATCGTGAAGAAAACACGAATTTTATCAAAAAATCTTGAGAAAATTGCAAATTGTTTCAAAGAATGACGAAAAACCCCCACAAATTTTGTCAAAAGATTACGAAAAAATGCAAATTTTGTGAAAAGATCGCAGAAAAAATGCAGATTTCGTCAAAAGATTGTGAAAAAAACGCATGTTTTGCCAAAAAATCGCCAAAAAAAAACAGATTTTGCCAAAATATGTAAATTTCGTCAAAAGATTGCGGGGAAAAACCCCCGCAAAATTCGTTAAATGGTTGCAGAAAAATGCATATTAGTTAGTGCCGGGGGGGGGGGGTGATTCCTCCCTCTGCTGTAACCTTTCTGAAATTTTCCTGTGAATTTATTTCATTGCAATTAACAGTAAAAATAAAATATTCAAGATTTTATTAAAATAATTCTTAAAATATATTTCAATTTTCTTGTCTCTTTTATATATTGCATTAAGTATGTCTAAATATCTTCAAATATGTGTTTGACTTTTATTTTGAAAGCAGTAATTTCTTGGTTATATTTTTCTGTTAGATGTTAATGCCAGTTTCTTTTTTTAGTTGAGTGTAATCATATCGAATTGTAAGTAAAATATATTAGTAAATTACAATGTTGATAACAATTTTGGGTACTTTTCGGTTAACCGGGCACCAGTGTTATATATACATACATATATGTGTATATACCGGGTGTCCCAAAAAGGACTGACTGATTTTAAAATTCAATAACTTGCAAACGGTGACAGATATTAAAAAAATTCTTGCAGGAGGGTTATGCATAAGGTCAAAAGTTTTATTACAGTGATTTTCAATTTTAGTTCAATTTACAAACAATAGATGGCGCTGTAAGCAATAGTCGCTAAATACAGGCTCGATTTCTGGTCCTTTATCTTGTTCCATGCAGAAAAAGGAGATGGAAATGTATTATCCGGGCCACGAAGTACCAAAAATCGAGCCTGAATTTAGCGACTATTGCTTACAGCGCCATCTATTGTTTGTAAATCGAACTAAAATTGAAAATCACTGTAATAAAACTTTTGACCTTATGCATAACCCTCCTGCAAGAATTTTTTTAATATCTGTCACCGTTTGCAAGTTATTGAATTTTAAAATCAGTCAGTCCTTTTTGGGACACCCGGTATGTATACATATATTGTATATATACACATATATACATATATATACACATATATGTACATGTATACATATGTATATATACATTTATATAGACATATACATGTATACATAACACTGGCGCCCGGCTAACCGAAAAGTACCCAATTTTGTATGGAGCGTACATAACTTTGTTACTGGCCAGTGAAAAAAATCCGTGTACTGGCCAGTGGGTAAAAATGTTAATTTTGACCTATAGTATTACCTATTTGATGTAAAATATAAAATACTAAAAATGGTAACATTGTCTTGGAATTGCCCTTATATGTAGGGGAGAGGGGGGCACATGTGAACATTACATATTTCACTTAGTTAATTTGAAATAAAAAATTTCAAAAAATTACCAATAGATGGTAGTACTGCTACCATCTATTGGCTGAATTTTCAAAACAATAGGCCATTTAGATTTCTGGTAGTTGTAATTTGTTTGTTTTAGAAGGTGTTAAGTAAAAAAGTCTTCTAAAGTTATTGAAGTAAAAATTCATTCAAGACAATTTTTAAAGTAGAATATCAACTTTGCATTCTATAGTAGCATTAATTGGGTAAGTCTACAAAAAGTTTTGTTTCCTTATTTCAATTAAAAATATCTTTTTTTTTATAAGTTAGACGTAAGTTGGTAGATGGGTGCACTTGTGAACAGAACATATGGGGGCAGATGTGAACAGTTCACAAGTGTATTTTTTAAGTCTGTGAATGCATTTATTTTATTTTTTTTTTAAATTTAATTACCCTTGTCAAACATTGATCTATAAATTCAATGTTTTTAGGATTGCTTCACAGTTTTAATTTACTGGAAGTTAGATAACAATTAAAAGTGGTGGCTTTCTGTAAAAACCAACATGTTTATTTGTTATTCTTTAATGATGTCCAGTTTTAAACGTATTTAATTTTTCTTAGCCCATATTAAAGTATTTGAAAGATATTTTATTTTATGAAAGTAAAATTTAGTTGGCCAAAAAAAAAAAAAAAAAAGGATAAGTAGTACTGTGATAATCACCATTTTTTTATCACAATTTTACAAATTTTTTAAACTATGATGCACAATTTTGTTATATACATTGCACAACATTTAGAAAAAAATAAAAACACAATAAGAGAATTATTCAATAACTTATTTAACCCTCCGAGCGTCTTGCAAAAGGGTAAAATTGTAATGTTGTTTTCTTTGCATTTTGTTTTAAATGCTATGAAAATATAATTCTTTCAACATTATAAAAAAAACTCAATTACAAATATGTATGTAATCCTTAAGACTATTTATCATTCTTCAATGTATTTAAAATTCCTTAAATCTATAGAATTATATTATCTTAAATATTGCTTGTATTGCTGTGAAACCTGGAGCTTAGTAAACGGAATAATACGCCCCAAACACTTAGAGGGTTAAAAGTAACACAGTTTTGCTAAGCTCTACTTAAAAGGACTAGATATATTAGTGTATAATTTTACGAATAATTTCTTGTATCTATGTTGAAGTTGAAATATTTATTGATTTATTCACACAACTAGAAAGTGGGTATATCTAATTAGTTTCTCTCTATTCTAAAAAAAAAGTAACTACCGCTGTCACCGCCGCCGGTTTTGAATTTTTTGTGACCGGAGGTCTTTCTTCGTTAATATTAAGAAAAATAATGCATACAAAAATATGAAAATCGGTAGTGTTATATAGAAATGTTTGATAAACACACTGATGCAGACAGTTTTCAAATCGAAGAATTATTTTAAGAGATATTTAATGCTAAAGTTGGACAAAATCGTTCCACTAAAAAAGTTTTATAGTAGCAAAAACTATACATCGGAATTTAATAATTTTTAGTTCATTTTATACGCTATAATTTCATGGTGTGCAGAATTGATTTATTTTTTTAATTTGACTCATTTTTCGAGGTTTTATACCTATTTTAAATTCAAATTTTCAGCATTTCGAGAGATATTTTTTACAGATTTTAGAAAGTGATATAATTTAAACTGTTGCCAACTGTATAAACAGCGGAAACAATAATGTTTGCTTAAAAAAAAAAAAAATACTTATACGTGTAATAAATTAAAAAATTATTTACACGTGACTATTATAAACAGAAAAAAACATTTGGAATTAAAATTAAATAATTATGTACAAAAAGCAGGAACTTATTAAAAATTATGTCATAAAAACTATAATTACACGTGAATTTTAAGAGAGAAAGGAATTTGTAAAATAATAAATTTATTAACATGCATTAGAAGTCTTAAATGGGAGAAATTACGTCATATTTACGTCACATTACAGTTATTACATAAAATGAACACAAAATAATATTGCAAAATGGTTTAAATTTAGAAATTGCGCTAGACATTTTGATATTTTGAGAGGATATTTTTCAACTATTTTTGTTAGGAAAGCGCAAATAATATTTTATTTCTAACACAAGTATTTTCACGTGAAAAGAGAAAGAATAGTTTGGTCAAAATTACGTCAGATTAAAAACGATTAATTTAAAATGTCTCATTTAAAAGAACTTTCTTTTCGCTTTGTTAAAAAATACCGGGAGACAAAGATTCTGTTTACTTAACTCCTTTTATATTAGCTTATTTTGAAATGTTGTTACATGTGTCTACGTCATCAAGTTATTTTTATTTCGACGTTTTATTTGTATTTTTTTTAATGTTGTACTAATTTATTTGTTCTTTCGTTAATTAAAATAAAAATTGTGTCAATTTGTATAATTTGGCGAGTGGTTTGGCAATTTATATAATTTGGCGAAATTAGTCGACGGGATAATCAAGTAGTACCGCAGCGTATTTGGTGTTAAAATTTCCCCAATCAAAGAGAAATGAATAGAAATCCGTTTATAGGGAGATCGCCACTGTTTTTTAAATTATAATTCAATCTTTCGAAATCTTTTTAAAGCCGATCACATTAGCGTGCATTTAGAGTCTGCAGTGTCTGGACGGGGGTTGGCGAGCGTAGCTCGTAGGGGGCCGAGCCCCCTAGTTTATTCATGAAAAAATATTTTTGTCTTATTTATGCATGCGTTCACATCTGCCCCAGGTATGTTCACAACTACCCCTCCATCAGGACACATGTGAACAAATTTAGACAATTTTTAGAATGATGATATAAGTTAGAAATTCTTGATAAATGCATCCAAATGTTTCACCAAAAGAACAAACAAAGTGTAAATATTCATATAAATCAATTTTTGGTTCAATAGTTCATAACAATTTTGAGAAACAGTCAAAAATGTAAAAATTGTTCACATGTGCCCCCTCTCCCCTATATCACGATCACGGCCAAACTCGATCACCTACCTTATACGGCCTTCACAATTCCCCTTAGTTTCGGAATCATTAATGTCCTCCTCTCACTGGCAGATGGTGTGAATACTTACTGTAAATAAAGTTTCTCTGCTGTAAGTAATGCTTATTAAATGTTACTTTTACACATAAAAATACGAAAAATCTCGCTCTATATGCATTATAAAAGATATATATTATATGCAGGGTTCGTAAATATCATGATATTTTCGAAAATATCCGATATTTTGATATATATCCGATAATTTCGATATATATCCGATATTTTCAAAGCAGCCAACTTACTGCTAATAATAAATGTTTTTGAGTATAATATAGATTAGAAACTAACATATATTGTACTTAGCATGAAAACTTAAACAATATTCTAAAAATGCATTTTTTTTTTTTTTTTGTTTCCCCACTTGAAGACAACAAAATTGAAGATGAAAAAATCAAAAACAATAACAACTTGCTTTATACACTTATAAAGAAAAACTAACTATAGCATTCAGTATCAAGATCAAGTATTTAAAAAAAAAAAAAAAAAAAATCAGACTTTTTAAAACAAAACTGTAAATACAAAAAAGTTTTTTAATTGAAAAATTTTAACATAAATGTAAGTATAAAATGTCTTATTTCATATTTCCTAACATTTTGTTATAGTTTAAACTCAACTGAACCAAAGCTTAAGAAAAGATTCTTTTCTAATGAAACTGTATATAACTGGTTATTTAAATTTGTCAGTTTATCTTTCAATGGTTGTTCTGAATTATGTCCCACATAATTATTAGTTCAACATTTAAAAATAAAAGTTTCAAATATAAAGCTTGAAAAATATACTTGTTTTCTTTTTTGACTAAATAAGTCACATCTAGCAGAGACAAAAGTTCTTTATCTACAGATTCACACAGTCAATAACAGTTGAAAATTTATTTCATTCACACTGAAATATTACGAAGTATGACTGAAAATATCAAAAATATCTTGCGCACATTCATATTTTGAAAATAAATATCAAATGCGAAATATGAAACATATGGATATATTGAAAATAAATATTAACTATATGAAAACATCAAAAATCTTGATAATTTGAAAATAAATACTGGATATATATCCATTGAAACATATAAACGAACCCGGGCTGTACATAAATGATTATCTAAATTACATTTTATGTTTCAATGGCTATTCTGAATTAACTGTCTCATATAATTATTAGTTCTAAATTTAAAAATAAAAGTTTCAAACATAAAGCTTGGAAAAGATTTGTTTTCTTCTTTTCTTAAAAAAGTCACTGCCAGAGGCAAAAGTTCATTATCTACAGAATGACACAGTCAATAACTGGTGGAAATTTCATTTACACTTACACTTGCTTTGACTGTAGAAAATATCAAAATTATCTACAATGGTGATATTTTGAAAATAAATATCACATATACAAAATATCAAACATCTTGATATTTTGAAAATAAATATCAAGAATTTGAAAATATCGAAAATATCAAAAATCTTCATATTTTAAAAATAAATATCAGATATATATCAAGATATATATCATGATATATATCCGTTGATATATATCAACGAACCCTGATTTATATGTATGTTTTCCCTCAGTGTTCATTTATACTATAAACAGGAAAAACTAAAAGGTTTAGCCATAAATAAATCCAAGCAATTAAAAATAATTTAATAAAATTAAGCAATTAAAAATATTTTAATTAACACTCTACTATAACATCAAAAACAAAAGTTATAAGTAAATTTTTACTTTTATTTACATTTAAATTCTTGATTATTTGAAACATTGAGAATTCTGACCGTAAAATGCACAGTAAAAACAAAAACAAAAAAAAAATATATTTATTAGTTTCAAAATAGAAAATTAACCAAAACTTTTTCAAAAAACCAAACTCTACTCAAATCAGGATAACTTTTTAGAACATTTAATTATTTTTACACCATACTTCGGATGGAAAATATAGGCATATAAAGTTGATTGCGGACAATTGTTTCAATAATTTTAAACATTGGAGGTACAGAAGATGAAGTGTATTGGGGAATAGAAAAATAATAATTATTATAGATTTCTATTATGTTAAGAAAAAAAATAAAATAATTTTATTTTAATGGAAATTGTAAAATCAAATATTCAAATTCTGGACAGTCATAGTATAAAAAATATAATACATTTTTTTTTTTTAAATATCTACACAATATTCAGTACATCGATTATTTTGCACGATTCTTAATTATTTAAAAAATATAGATATATGTACTTTGCAAACAATTTTCAATAATTTTGGCCATTATATGTGTTGATCTGAAATATACAAGCATATAGAAAAATAACAAACTTGCATATAAAATTAAATATTTTAACTCTGGACAGTCATTGTATTAAAGTATACAATAAAAATTAAAATATATTTACATGTTTCATAATATAAACAAAATAAGCAAACCTTTTCGCCAATATCCGGCAAGAAATCATATCGATTTTTTTTTTTTTTTTTAACATGGAAACTTACACTATTCTTAATTATTTAAAAAATATAGATACACTGAGGTGACAAAAGTCATGGGATAGCAATATACAAATATATAGATGGCAGTAGTGTCGCTTACAAATTGTATAAATGGTCAGTGCCTGGGCAGGACTTTCATTTGTGTTCAAATGCTTCGTGTGAGAAGGTAGATTATGTGATTATGGCCACACGCCAAGAATTAATGGATTTCGAACGTGGTATGCTAGTTGGAGCTAGACGCATGGAAAACAATCCATTTTGGAAATCGTTACGGAATTCAACATTCCGAGATCTACAGTGTCAAGAGTGTGCCGAGAATACCTAAATTCAGGCATAACCTCCCATCATGGACAATGGAGTGGTCGACTGCCGGCACTTAATGACCGCGACCAGCGATGTCAGTGTGAACATACAAGCAACACTGCGTGAAATAACTGCTGGAATGAATGTGGGACGTCCGAAGGGCATGTGCGTTAGGACAGTACGGCGAAATTTGGCTTTAATGGACTATGACAACAGAACACCGACTCGGGTGCAATTACTAAAAGCATGACATCGCTAACAGCGGTGCTGCTGGGGGCTCGTGACCATATTAGTTGCACTGTAAACGACTAGAAAAAAGTGGCTTGGTCAAATGTGTTACGATTTCAATTGGTAAGAGCTGATGGAAGGGTACGTGTGTGGTGCAGACCCCATGAAGCCATGGACCCAAGTTGTCAACAAAGTACTGTGTAAGCTGATGGTGGCTCCATAATGGTGTGAGCTGTGTTTACATGGAATGGACTGGGCCTGCTGGTCAAACTGAACCGATCGTTAACTGGAAATGATTACGTTCAGCTACTGGGAGACCACTTGCAACCATTCATGGACTTCATGTACCCAAACAACAATGGAATTTTCTAGGATGACAATGCACCATGTCACCGGGCCATAACTGTTCGCGATTGGTTTGAAGAACATTCTGGACAATTCCAGCGGATTATTTGGCCACCGCGATCGCCTGACATGAATGCCATCGAACATTTATGGGATATAATCGAGAGATCAGTTCGTGCACAAAATCCTTCACCGGCATCACTTTCAGAATTATGGACGTCTATAGAAGCTGCATGACTCAATATTTCTGCAGAGGATTTCCAACGACTCGTGAAGTCCATGCCACGTCGTGTTGCTGCACTTCACCGGGCAAACGGAGGACCAACACACTATAAGCAGGGTATCCCATGACTTTTGTCACCTCAGTGTATATGTACATTGCAAACAATTTTCAATAAATTTGGCATTTGGCCATTATATGTGCTGATCTGAAATTACACTTATGCATGCAGTGTTTACTGTAGTTCCAAAAAAAACCTTTAATTTATTCTGTTGAGCTGAATCAGATATCAGACCAGATATTGTGATCGATAAAGGTTAGTTGGGTGAAATAGTCCTCCAGATTTGTCCGAGATGGCTCAGTGGGTAGAGCATTGTGGCTTCAGCCAAGATATCCCTGGCTCGAATCCTGGTCTGGACTTTTTTCACCCACTTGGAAATTTACAACTGTTATGATTTATTTACCAATTTAATAATTGTGTTAAAAATTAATCTAATGCTATATAGGTTGTTTAATTAATTTGTTTAAGTTCTTTGATCACTTCAGTACTTTTCTAAGATTATCTATGTTTATTTCTTTTTCTAGATTTCAAGGAATGTAAGCCTAGTTGTTCAGATATGCAAGTCAAGAAAAATCTTCAGTTTGTTACTTGAATGGAATGGATTGTAATATCTGTAATTATAAAATAGAATGAGTAGTAAAATATTGATGTATCTGAGTGTAATTTTGCAATATATAATTTCATTTCTGGAAACATTTTCTGTTTTATAATTGGACTAATTTTATAAGTTATTAATTGGAGTTTTCAGCTTTGTTTATTTGCATTAAGTTGAAAAGAAGTTTACTTTCTAAATAAATGATTAGCGTTGAAACATATGTTATCTTGTAAAAAAATATTTAAATATAGCTATTATGTTCTTCCTCATATAATTGAGTTATATTTCGACCTGTTTTTTTTGTTAAGATGAAATTGTTTATTTTAAAGTAAAATTTGTTGATAATGTTGTGCCAAGTTGTGTTATAAGTGAAAGTGATGTCATATTACTTTTTAAATTATGGGCTTTGTCCTTACTTTTTTGATAAACTTACAAAGGTCATTAAAAAAATATAAAAAAAGTAGTATTTTTATTTATTCCATTGTAGGAAACATTCTATGTATTTCATTTATCTCTATCTCTCCTTTTTTTTTTTTTTTTTTTTTTTTTTTTTGTCCATTTTAACCAAGAAAAAACTTATTTGACTGAAAAGGAAGAAAAATATTATGAGATTTTGAGATGTTTATTTGATCCATTTGTAGCTGCTTGTAATTATACTAAGTCAATGTCTGTTGAATATTTGTTGAGGGTTTAATTAACTTAGCAATACTTTTCATGTCTTTTATTTTTTGCAAGTATAGTAAAGCATCTTTTATATGTTACTGAAGGGTATGATAGGAAAAAACATACTAAAGAAACAATAAAACAATTTTACTAACAGCTAATGTCAATATATTTTTTATAATATGAAATGTTTTTGTTGGTATTTTGACAGATAAAATAGTTTCAGAGAGTTTTGTACATTAAAACATAGAGGTGAGAAATTCTTAAGTTTGTCTTCTCTACAGCTTCCATTGTTCTAGATCATGGTTTCCCAAACTGCAATACGTGAAATTTCCAATACATCTGCAGTACATGAGCCTTCTGTAATGAATAATTGAGCTATAGTTGCCGATGTCTCTACAAAACACCTTTTCAGTCCATCACAAAATAAAATCTTTCAGAAATCTTAAATAGCAGAGCAATATCAGCAATTCTTCTCTTGAATAATTTTATTAGTGAGAATAAAATAGGTACAAAGGATGTTTTAAAAAGATGAATTAACAGTGGCAAGTGCAGTAGCCACTTATTTCTACGAAAGCTATAAAATTTCTACTTGTGTTTGTCACAACTTTTCTATAAGAGAATGCATTTTATATCTCTTCTTTAGATGAAAACAAAATTTAGAAATAAGATAATATGAGAACCATGTTAGTAATATTATCTTGCAGTTTTAAATATTAGACACAAGGTCAGATTTTTTAAAAACTGCGAGCTCTATACAAGCTTTTTAAGGGTATCCCAAAACATTTTATGTACACTAATTTTTTTTATTAAAACTATTTTAGAGTTTTGAGGCCTCTTTGAACCATGGAAGGGGGGAGGGAGATGTAAGGCACATGCATCGATTTTCTTGCTGTAAATCAGCTCTTGTTAGCATTACCAGATGATACAGCAAAGAATAATTTTCAATTTAGTAGATACCAGTCTAAAAGTTTGGAAACTTGTAGATGCAATTAATTCACATCATTCCTTTTTTGCATAAGTGAGCCTACATAAAAATGCATGTATTTATTCCAAGTAAAATTGGGAACAGAATGTTCAGTTAAGGTGAATATACTTTCCTATCTCGTGTAAAATTGTTCATTTTGACCCAAATAACATGAAAATATTTTGAATCGGAAAGTTTATTTATTAAAATGCTTTTTGTTTGTATGTGATATGCATTTGATTTGATTTCATTTAAGTACAATTTGTCATTTACAACATGCTTGTTTGACTTGGGTCAAATTGAACTGTTTTAAGTGAGGTTTGTAATTATGCATCAATCATCTCAACTTTTGTTAGAGCAACAGAATATTTGAGATTAAATTCTCAGCAGTGCCAATACAGTACCATTTTTTGTTTGACTCTATGTTAGGCAGTTGAAGTTAAGATTCAGTAACTATCTTATGTAAGGTTTTAATTTCTCAGATATGCCAGGAAATTTGAAAGTGACATATAAAAGAAAATTAACTGAAAATCCAGCATTAGAAAAAATTTTTTTAAACTAATTTATATATATCATCATCATACTTTTCAATCCACTGTCAGCTGTAGATATCAATAATGAATTATAAAAAATAAACATATTAAAGATGATTTACTATATTTAGAAAAATTGTAAGATCTGTCAAAAAAAAAAAAAAAAAAATTCTTTGTTGATGTCTAAAAACTCAATATTTTATGGTTAGTGCTTTACACATTTTAATTATTGACTGCTTTTTTTTTTTTTTTTTGAAAGACCATTATTCTTTTCCTTGTAAAATTGATCAAATTTTAGCATTCATGTTGTTTTTTAAATATGTTTGGTGAAATTTATGGTTAATTTTTGCTAAATGCAATGACTAATAGTATATATATATATTTTTTTAATTTCACAATGGTGCATAGAGAGATAGATCTATTATGGAAAACATCTGGTTTCTTTAATTAGTAATTAAATGAAATGCAAGCAGCAGTTTCTAAATCAAATGAATAAATAAGTTAAAATTGAACAGTAATATAAAATTTGTATTGAAAAACTTTCATCCTCCCCCTCCGCCCTCCCCCCCACCCCCCCAAAAAATTATATATATATATATCTTGTTATGTCATCAATAATTCAGCAATATTTGAATATGCTTTAAAAAAAAAAAAACCCACTAAATTTGATAACTCATCACAAATACATTAAAACAAGAAAATGGGAGGTACCAGAAAATTTCCCGAATATGTCATGTATTGATTAAACGTTTGTTGTATCTAATGTATTAAGTTTTTTAAAATAAGTGTAAAATTTTGAATTCTTATGCTATTTAATGTAAGAGTTTAGATAAATAATAATATATTGTAGAGTTACATTTTACATGTAGAGCTATAACATTGTTTTTCACCATGTGCTCTATTGTTTTCACATTCCCATTTATCTGAAAGTTGTACATTTATTTAATTATTTATATGTATATATTTAAATGTAACTATTTAAAAATCAAGATCTCTGTTTGATATTTATGTAGATAAAAATATTGTTGATATTAAATTACATTTGTGTTGCTTTACAATGTTGTTTGCCATGCTTATTTGATGAGTGATCAGAATATTTTCAATGAGTAACTGTCAAAGAAAGTTAAAGTTTGCCTCCCATCATAGAAATATTTTTTTCTCTAAAGCCATTGTGATAGAGTTGCTCTTTAACCCCTTGGGGACGAGCGACCGGTATACGTGCATAAGGTGCTCAGAATCCATGATTATTCTCACCAGTGAATTTTTATTGTAAATTTTGCCTTATTTAATCCGAGCATTTTCCCGATTCAATTAGGCAAAAATTTCTGTTTTGAAAAACCGGTGATAAAAGATTAAAAATTCTGTAAAAGACGCTCGTCCCAAAGGGGTTAATGTAAATTGTTGGAAAATATTAAAAATTATTTTATTTTTATGTATATCAATCAGATTTGACACTTTACTATATGGAGAGTAGAAATCTATGTATGGCTGGTAAAATCTTATCCATACCACTATGGCGAGCGATATATTTGTGGAAATTTTTTTTAATTTCCGGGGTTTGTAAAACTGAAACTGTTCACCACATTTAGCTGGTTTCTACTAGTGAGTAAGGAAGCAGCACCAGGTGTCGATACAGGTTTTTACTCTTGGGGTCCATTTTGTGAAAAGTAAAAGTTATTTTTGTGAAAAATAACATTTTGTAACAAAAGTTGAAATCCATTTACTCAAATTCGAACCAAGCATTTATTAACAAAAACTTCTTTAAATCCTCTAGCTGCAGTTTTTTTTTTTTTATCCATAACCTGGTTTTATTGACAAATTACATATTTTAAAAGTTTTTATGAAAAGGTATTTTACAAAGGACCCTATTTTATTAAAAGGAGTTTTATGAAGGGGCCCCAATTTATTAAAAGGAATTTTGTGAAGGGGCACTTTTTATTAAGTTTATTTTTGTGAAGGGGCCCATTTTATTAAATTTATTTTTGTGAAGAGGCCTATTTTATTAAATTTATTTTTATGAAGGGGCCTATTTTATTAAATAGATTTTTGTGAAAGGGCCCTGAATAAGTCCCAAATTTTGCCTTGATTGACGCCTGAGCACTGAAGTCTCAACCTCTTAGATATAAACCGGGAGGCAGCCAGGGATGTAATGGAGGGTATACGCCGTATACCTTCTCGATTTTTTTTTTGAGGAATACCGTATACCCTCTGTTTCTTAAAAAAGCTATAGTATATACATTGTAGGGTATACCCTCTGCTTAGAGAGTATGCCCTCTGCTTTTTTTTACAACTTCACCGCTGGTGGCGGCTGCATGCAAACATAATGATAAACCTACCAATTAACCGCAGGTATTTTCCACCAAGATATGATTAGTAGACCAGTTGCCTTTTAATATGCTAATCGTGTTATGTCTACTCCTGGAATTTCAGCTGTCAACTCGATGAGGTGATGGTTTGTCCAGTCGCCTCCTGGTCTAATATCCTTTTCCTAAACAAAATTCTGGAAATGTAGGTATGTGACCTTAATGTGCTGTTATGTAAAAGAATTTTTTTATCATAATTTTCTAGAATAATGACCAAAGAGGATTCAGAATGCTTCCTGTGTTTAATTAAACTGATGGAGTTAAACACCTATGCTCATAAACTAAGGATAAGTGACATTGCCTATATAGGACAACTTATATAAAAATGCCAATGAAATATCGTACAAATTCAGAAAGATGTCGGCAATATAGTTAGCTGAATTTTAACTTGTGAAAAATCCCTTTTCATCCAGCTACTTTTAGAAAGCACCTAAAATTCAGCTCACTGTTGTGCAGAAAACTATATAACAATGCTTGTTTTATAATTTTACATATTTATACAATTCGCACAATCCAATAGTATTTAACAAAAAATGAAAAGAATTTTGAAAGATTTGATTTCTTTCCAAAATATTAAATAAAATAAAAAGGAGAAAAATACCCAATAACAATTGTCAATTAATAATAATAAATTTTATAATGTGTATAACTAAATAAATATGTATTTCTTCGTATTGTTACATTGGTAAAAAAATATCGAATTTATTTTACAATTAATAATTTGAATTGTTAAAAAAATTGTATATATGTATAATAATATAGGTGAAAATTAGCGGTCACCACTCGCCACATGACGATTAAAAAATCGACCATTGATCGCCACTTGCCAAGTGGCGATTAAAAAACCCGTTAACGATCGCCTACTGAAACACAGCTTTTTTCATGGAAATATGCATCTCTACTTTGATTACATCTAAGTAGAAAACTGGTTAATTCTTTTTCCTACCGGATGCAAGCAGATTTCAACGATTTAGCTGTAATTTCAATATTTTGACTTTTTGCCATGTGGAACCCGACTTTCGCCCTCTTCAGTTGAACTATTTTTTTTCGAGAAATACTGTTTTATTTTGCAAAATATATTCATCAGCTTTGATTCCATATGCATTTCAAGCAATTTATTCCTTTTAGGAATAGAATCGAAAGGAACAGGAAAAAATTCTGGTTCATACAGGTTTCCGTCTTAGCAAGTATAATTGTTGGTATTCTTTCTGTTGACACCAACCATGTAATTTTTTTACATAAAACAGATTTCATTTTCACAGATATTAATGTAGTTGTAGTATTACAATATATTTCAATTGAGGTGTTTAAAGTCATAGTGATATGAGCCACATTGTCTCAAGAGCTTAAAAACCAGGATTTTCTGTAGGCATAACACGGAAATCCAATAGTGTAAAATATCTTTGTGTGTCCTGAAACCAGTTTCACGAAACTGGCTGTGATCTACAGCCAGTTTCGTGAAACTATGACTTAAACCACTTTTCCTATTAATAGACTGATAGGCCTAGATACTTTCCTGAATCTAACGCTAACTTTCAAAATTATAAAAGTGACTTACAACATAAATAAACAAGTTTTTATGGTATTTTATTTTGTGATTTTTCCATCCCTTAGTTTTTAGTATCCCGGGCAATCGCCAACTGTAAGACTGGATCTGGATGTAAAAAAGTAATTACAGTGAAACCTCCCTGAACGACCATTTTTTCATGGGACGAAATTCATTCCCATAGGCTCAATACTAATTTTACCTCCATTCAGAGACCATCCCAGTTGAACTCCCTCCATGAGCAACCCATTTCCTTGAAGAAAATGAAACAAATTCCATTTTTTTCTGGTCGCTTGAAGAAGGTTTTATTAGAAAAATAATTCCGGAGAGCGCATTATTCATCAAACTTCTAAACTAAGTTTAGAATTTTTTTTTTATTCCGGTAACTTTTTAATTGTTCCAACCCCTTTGTGCCTTTTTAGGCAATGAATTTAACTTTGATGACAAATTAAGAATGACACTCAATAAACTTCCCTGCCCTATTCTATCAGGAAACTCTCTAAGAAATAGAGAAATTAATGAAATCGTCATTATTTGTTTCCATCCAAAAAAATTGCATTTATTTACTGAACTTCGAAAAGACTTGGAAATAAAAGTTATGAAAGAAAAAACCGTAAAATCAAAGCAAACGTCAATGTATTCATTTTTTAAACTCTGAAGTAATTAACTTATGTGATTAAGCTTTTGTTTTGATACTTAAATTTTTATATTTTTTCCTAATGTGAAAAATAAATTTTAGTAATATTGTTACCTTTTTTCAACAATTAAAGTCCAGATTTAAACATGACTTCCATTATGAGACCACCTCTTGGAACGACCAATTTTTATTGGAACGGTACATGGTCACTTTAGGGAGGTGTTACTGTATAGTAAAAGGAATGGGGTGGCATTTTTCAGTTATTGCCTAGGGTTGCAAAATACATCGGCATGGTAAAAGGATGACAAGAAATAATTTTGGGAGACAAAGGCAGAAAAACATTTATTCTTTTTTTTCATAAGAGTAATAGAAATTAAAAAGGAAAATTTCATTTTTGCATCTGTTTGTTTTATTATTATTTTTTTTTTCATATTTTCTGTTGTATGGTATCATCCATCAATGTTTCTGGAACTAAATTTTTATTTCACATTGTCTGTTTTCCCATGCCTCGAATAGTAGGTGTACAAAATTTAAAGCCTTTATACTGAGTTGTTCGATGTACAGGGAGGTCAGAGTACGGGTGTTTTAATTCTGAAGTGATTATTTTCCCCCTATGGTTTATCATTTAAAACGGTACTACTTAATTATCCCGTCGACCAATTTCACCAAATTATGCAAATGGAAAAATGTTGCCAAGTTCTAAAATTTTAAGATATTAAAATTAATGAATTTAGATTTAAAAAATCACTAAAGAATAGGGTTACTTTAATGATGACTTTCACTTATGGCGTAGCGACATACCAAATATAAAATTTGATTTATTTAGATGATTTCAGACAAAAGAATACCAATAGTTGTTGTATTAAAATGCAGAATTATTGAATTAAACCATAAACAGATATTTTTAAGCTATTGCATCTGTGAATAAAATGTAAGTATTTTAAATTTAATAATCGAATTTATTAAGGGACACAATAAATATCTATGATAATGGAAAATTGTAAGGAACCTAATGCTCTTTTAGTCAAAAAACGTAGACGGATATAACTATGAAGTATATGTAAACATTAGATATGAGAACATCAGAAGCCAAGGGGTACAAGTGACAAAATTTCGATTTGGAGTAAATTGAGTTCAAAGATAATTGACGTTAAAGTTGAACATCAATAATAATTGACTGCATTGAAATAGGAAACTGCTGCTTGTTTCACAGTGGTCTTTGAACTCTTATTTTAATAAATGTGAAAAAAGTAGAGTGCAATTTTCTTTAAATTTATAATATTGATCATTATTCGGCAAAAGTGGTTGATCTCTAAAACACAGCACATAATTAGAAAATCACTTATATTTCTTTACCTGAAAAGAAAAAAGCATATTTCCAGGTCGTCTGTCCACTTAGTTCAATTTTGTCACTTATACCCCTTGGCTTCTGGGGCTTGAAGCAAAAAAAAAAAAAAAAAAATCAAAATTTGCAGTAATTTTAAATAACGAAAGAACAAATAATTTAGTAAAACATTAATACAAATAAAATGTCGCAGTAAAAAAGACTTGATGATGTAACAAACATGTGTAACATGTTTAATGTCAAGTGAATGTGACATTTACAATCATCCATTATTGTCATTTAAACTTACAGTTTGACGACAATTGTTTGATCAACGGGATGATCAAGTAGTAGTACCCTTAAAACTTAAGAAATACAAACTTGTGACAGCTAACTCACATTTGTGCATTCTTATAAACTAGAAGATAGCCCGTCAGAATGATGAGTTTGCATTTTCAAAAGAATGATATAGCATTGCATTATAAAAAGAATTATGAAGTAATAAATTTTATCTTATCTGACTAATAGGATCAGGTGGGAGTAAAATAGTTCTAAAAACAGCTCATTTATAATTTAAACTTAATTTGCAAGAAAGAACTTCACTCACAAAATTTAAACAACCACTTCACAAAAAACATGTAAATTAGAACTAATAATTCTATTTCAAAATGTATTGTCAATTAACTTTAGTCTTCGTTCATTGCTTTAAAAAAAAATCAATAACCTTCAATTTCTTATAAATCAGAATTAAAAAAAGAATAAATAAATAAGAGTCTTTCACGGATTAATTGCCGATAGCTGACGCCAAAATAATAATTATATAACTTAAATTTTAAAAAGTTTAACTCAGATAAAATTCTGATTTTTTTTTAAATATGCATAAAAAAACCTATAATAAATTTTGATCATTAAAAATGATCCTTTATCACTTAAGTAAATTGCAACTATTAATTGCATTAACAGATTTTTTTTCTCAAATTCTTTTATTAAATTATAAATTTATTTTCCCTACAAAATACAAAATTTTATTTCCATTGATATATATATATTAGGGTGGTCACAAGAAATCAATTTTCGAATTTTTTCGGGGGGACCCCCAAAAAGTTGCCAATTGACTAGAAAATGAGATTGGCTAAGTTTCAGCTCATTTGGATAATATTAACCCGTGCCTCATTGAGGTTTAAGTTTGAAAAAAACGTGATTTTTCACAAAAAAATACTGTTTTTCCTTCATGAAATGAATACAATTAAACCTAGGAACATAATGCAAGTCTCATTTTATAAAATAAAGTTTTGCTTTGGAGAACCACACACCATTTTTTTTCTAAAAATGTATAGATTTAAAAATATGCGCATTTTTCAGGACCAGACTTCACCTGAATCCTAAAAATTGACTTTTTATGAAAATGCGAAAAAAAAAATTTGTAACATTGCATTTCGTCTGCTTTCCACCTTTTGTTTTTCTTTTTTTCGTTTTGTGAAGTCCAATAAAGTGTTGGATTTAAAAAAAAATCCAAAGAAAAGGAAAAAAATCGAATTTTAAACTGAAAGAATTTTTTTAAAAAAGGGAGGGCAAAGGAAGTATAGAAATGAGAGCAAATAATGCTCAATTGCATTTTATTATTAAAGTTGTGTTACAAGAAAGGAGGCATAATAAAGAAAATAAATTATTTTCCCTTACAACTGTCACGTTAACCCTTTCCGGCGCAGAAAAATTCTGTTCGTAAAAGGATGAATTGATGGTCTACCCCGGAATTTACAAACGACATTTTTAGAAATTAAAATCACATTACTTTAACCTTTCATTGTAAAAGCAAAATTTTATTAAGATATTCTTTGTGCCGTTTGTAAGTTTGGAATTAAAATTAGGTGGTCCCGGCGTGGGACACTGCGCCGGAAAGGATGGAAGTGGTAATGGTTTAGATAAGGTGGCTTATGTTGACTTTTTTTACCAAAATATTACCTAAAAATGAAAATGCAACTTGATCCGAGTTAAGATACCAAAGGCGGTTTGTCATTTTAGCAAGTGCTTTGTCTGTGACCTATTTATCAAATTTTCTGTAGTGAACAAGTGATTTTATTATTTGCAGGTCTTGAATTGGGGGCTAAAGTGGCAGTGGAAGTATTGAAACACGCTTTTGCATAAATATTGATTAAAAATAAGAAAAGATCTCTGATACCTTCTTTTTCTAAATTTGTTATTGAAAGATGATCCCTGAAACAATATATTTTAAGAGAATGAATGGCCTGTGCCTCCATCCATCTGACATGATTAAAAGTACCAGGTGCTTTGAAAAAATGTCTTTTGCAGGAAGGAGTTCTATAAAAATTAAACAAAGTTGGATAAACTCTTTATAATCATCCCTGAGCTGTTAATTTTTAAGAGTTCCTGTAAGAAAATTTGAAATTTCTTCTGAATTAACTATTTATACCTAGTATTTCATCTTCAGTAACATTTGTATACTTACTCTGGTTTAATTTAGACCACCCAATCAGAATTTTTTTTTTTTTTAAATATCTGGCGAGGGGCAGTGATTATGCCCATTTTACAATCAAGAACAGCTTTCTAAATTATGCTGGCGGCATGGTAAATACAGAAAACTTTTCCTTTAACAATTGCTATAGAAAAATGCAGGTTAACTCTGAGGCGACCTGTGTTTACTGCAGTTGTATCAAAAAATATTGCCTGGATTTTACCAACTTCCTCCCACTCTTCAACTGCTGAAAATACAGCTTTCGCCTGAATTGTTCCGATACTATTTTTAAGTTGAGGAACTCGTAGTAACTGTTTTTCATCCCCACAACTAATTAAAACTTTT
The DNA here is from genome assembly GCA_963932465.1 of Maratus speciosus. Taxonomy (NCBI): domain Eukaryota; kingdom Metazoa; phylum Arthropoda; class Arachnida; order Araneae; family Salticidae; genus Maratus; species Maratus speciosus. The sequence continues at coordinate 494,122,185 of OZ010792.1, forward strand.
ATCCACTCTACATTTTCTTTATTCAAAAAATGGTGAAGCAGTTTTCCACCCCCAGTGAACAACAGTTCTCTCTAAATGGGAATTTTAAAATCTGTTTTTGATAAGCTCAGTTTTTTGTTTACGAAACAGTTATTTGCAGAGTTGATGTCTGTGGTTAGCTAGTGGATGTATTCTAAGTCTAGCAGCTTCTCTGGCGTTCAGTTCATTTTGAGAATATTATAAAATAAAATACATAAAACTTGACAATTACTTAGCTGCTTACTGTCGATGATTTGATGAGACATGTGGCCAATTTAAAAAATCTTACATTTCTGCCATCATATCAAGAGGGGGAAGGGGTTTTACGGAATGTTTCGTCAATTCTAAAAGTAGATAACCATAACAGATAACAAAAACAGCCTTGTAATAAAAAGAGAAATTCAGAGGTTCAACTGCAACACAAACCTTACTAGACACAGAACTAGATAACTAATAATCAATTATAATTCGTGAAATATTTTTAAAGTTACAAAAATTGTTCACTTATTTTTGCCTATCAATAAAAATGATACAAAAAAATTATCAAAAGTAATAAAATTTTTAATTTGTCATTTTTTAGCTATGTTTCAAAAATGCAGAGTTTGAGGGTATGGTTCACTAGATGTCCTGAAAAATACTAAATGTTCATTAAATATAAGTTTTCATGAGAGTAAAAGTTCAAGGCAACAACAGTTTCTATGAAATAAAACAAGAATCAGGTTTCTAAGACAAATATTTTTCACGTAAGGAAAGAAAAACGACAATTTTTTGCCAAAAATTGCAAATTTTCAAGAATTCAAACTCGATGAGGAATGGGTTAATATTATTTATTTGAGCTGAAACTTTGCCAATCTCATTTTCTAACTAATTGGCAACATTTAGGAGGGTCCCCCGGAAGAAAACGTTAAAAAAAAATTTCCCCATGTTGCTTGTGACCACCCTAATATATATACTACACGGCATTAAGTATCCCTGATAGTCTAATTATATTTTATAAGAAATACTATTCATTTTTTCCCCCAATGTCTTCAGAGTTCAAAGAATTTTAAAAGAAACTTCTTTTTTATTTTAACTACCGATAGATGGCGCCAGCAAAGCACAAAAGTTCACATGAATGCGATACAAATGAATGTTTACTTATGGAGGGAGAGGGCCAAACTAATTTCAACTGAAGTTATCTCAGAATATATACAAGCAAGTCATCTCTCAAATGTTAATTTATTTTGAATAATCTTTCTAAAACGTAACTTTTATGAAGTTTTATTCGAAAAAATATTTTTCAATAAAAATGGCCGGATGGAATACGATAAAGCGAAGTGGGATCCGGATGAGTTGAACCCCGGAAGTGTTATACACTTTGTGCTATTATATATATAATACCAGGGATCTACAGACGTGTGAAAATTATTAGAATAATTGTGAAATTTACATTAAAATTTTGTTATGTTAAAGAAATAATACATTTAAAAATATTGACCCATTTGATATTTAGCGTACACCCTCTTGTTTTTTATTAAAGGTTCAATACGTCTTGGCATATTTTGTATGAGTTTTTGGCATTTAATATGTATTTCGTTGTCATGATACTAAATTTGGATGAATTTTTCTATCAGAATATTTTTGTTTGTGATGTTGCATTTCTTAATTTAATTAAAGAAAACATTTTCATAGCCTGGAAACAGTCCAGATATGAAACCCATAAAGAACCTTTGGGCCATTATAAAGAAAAAATTAAAGAAATACAACACCACAAACAAGACTAGTCTGATAGAAACACTCATCCAAATTTGGCATCATGACAATGAAATACAAATTAATTGCCAAAAACCCATACAAAGTATGCCAAGATAAGTATGCTATCATTTCTTTAATAAAAAAATAAGAGGATGCACACTAAATATTAAATGTATCAATATTTTTAAAATATTTCTTTAATATAACAAGTTTTTATTGTAAATTTCACAATTATTGTAATAATTTTCACACATCTGTATCTAGAAAGATTTTGGGTCCTTAAAAAGATCCTTCATAAAATTTTTCATCTTAACCCTCCGACTGTCCTGGAAAAGGGCAAAATTGTAATGTTGTTTTCTCTGCATGTTGTTTTAATTGCTAAAAAAAATGATTCTTTGAACATTTTATAAAAAATCTTAATAACGTATATGAATGCAATCCTTGGAAGTATTAATCATTGTTCAATGTATTAAAAATACATTAAATCAATAGAATTATATTACTTTAAATATTGATTGTATTGCAGTGAAACCTGGAGCTTAGTGAACGTATTAACACGGGCTTGTCGGGTGTATTCGAAAAAATATTTTTCCACTCTCAAGAGCTCGAAATTTTCGTACTCATTTTTAAAAGTAAAAACATGAAACTTGCTGAGGTGATTTTTGAAGAGACGTATAAGAAATAAGAGGCCGTGTGATTTTATTTTTCGATCAATTAATTAGAATTTGATTTTTGAACAATTATTTTCTCAAGTATGACCATTTTTTTCATCCCCAGATGTCCCGCTTCGGAAAATTTGGTTCAAAACACCAACTTTGACGGCATTTTTTGCAATGTTTTCTGCATGTATCAGAAAATCGACAAGCACGGCACATTATGTAGTTTCTAAATAAGAGAATTTGCCAGTTTGATGCGTTTGAGAGCAAAAATGAATTTAAAAACAAGTAATATAAAAATTTTGTTTTTAAAGTCAATTCCTACTTAGGCCATCAAAGAAAAATTTAATATAATCAAGCTAATATGAGTTTTTGTTGCATTAAAATATCTCAATTTGTTGATTTTCTATAAGCAAGTAGGTTTACAATGGAACTTTATGGGAATTTGGCGAAATATTACAGATATCGCCAAGTTCGCGTCACTTTTGGCGACTCATTTTGGCCGCCAAATTTGGCGATATATCGCCAAGTTGGCGACAAACTTGGCGGTATTTGGCGACAGAACAGGGTCCCCCCCTATGGTAACCCTTATTGAAAATACTTTCATTGAAATTCAGTAACCAATGGCGGCCATTTTGTTTCCCATGCAAAACTAAAATTAATTAATTAAAATTTAATTAATATTTGAAAAAACTTTATTAACATCAATTGTCATCCAGTACAAGTTTAAAAAAATTATTTCAACCTGATAGGATGAATAATGAGTATTTTATTAACGATTGAAAATTTGTACAAGATAAATATATAAATAAATATAGGGAGAGTATGAGCTAATAGTAGGAATTGAATAAATCAGAAAATAAGCAGTTTGGATTGGAATACATCCTTAAAACAGAGTCCTCCACAAAAATTCTCAGCTTAAAACAGGACCCTTCACAAAATTTTCATCCCAAAACAGGACCTTTCATAAAACTTTTCCACCTTTAAACTTAAACTTTCACAAATTTAAAATCTGGCCTGTCACAAAACAATTGAACTCGTCAAAGAACATATTACTACTTAGTTTCTTTATATAAAAAGAATAGATACACAGGAATATGGGGCAGTATCACAATCTTTTGACTTTCAGGAATAAAAATCTTGTGAAATTAAACTTGCTAAAATAAAATTTTAATCTGATAGACAAATACCTTAATGATTCAAAATTTAAAAAAAAAAAAAATGGTCAGCAGCAATTTTCTTTTATTTAACTGAGGTTTAAGTTAAACTTGGAGTTTAATTTTCCTTGCTATTTTACCAGTAAAACTTTTTATTTTCTTTTAAATTTTTACCTATAATGAATTTGCATAGTACCCACAGAACATTCAAATAAGAAATAATAACAATGTGGTATTTTTAGTACAAAATTTTTGTATAACATTGTCTTAAAGGGGTGTTAAAGAAGGGGCGGTAAGGAGAAAAAAAGGGATGCGGCGGTAAGGAAAATTACTACCTATTTTTAGGCAAATCATGTTAAGACTCAGTGATAGCCACAATGTTCATTGATTTTTAGAAACAGTTATTTACATTGGATTAAAAAAAAAAAAAATTAATTTACCTCGAAAAGTGCAGGAATAAACCTTGGGGGCGGTAGGTCTACCAATAAAGCCACGATGCTTGAAATTGATATTTAAATTTTGCAGTAAATTTCCTGTCAAAGAATTTTAGCCATTCTTTTTCTATCATACTTCTGCACGAGAAAAGAGTTGGCAAAAATTCTGTGACTGCATCTCATGATTTTCTGTATAATTTAACAAGAGGACTGTAAGGAATCTAAAACCCAGGGACAGAGTTCGTGCTGTGAACCCAGGTTCGAATCCTAGCCTGGGCTAATTTTTTACTCCAGTTGGGTTATTGTATTAATTGTGTTCAAGTCTGTCTTAATAGATATGTATCTTTAATAAATAAATACTGTTTTTGTGTTAATCCTGGTGTATTTGGAAAAGCTAGTTATAGAATGTTGTAAAATTGACTTCAAAGGATTAAATTCAAGTTTGTGTTATTTCAGCATTCTATAATTTAAATATATCAATAAATTAACGTTTCGCACATCACCCTACTACATAAATGTTATTTTAAAAATAATGAATTTAATAAGTATTATTACCTTGTAAAATCATCATTTTATATTAATACTAGCAAGGCCTGCAGCTTTCTCTATGGAAATAAAATACACCTGTTGAAAAAAATTTTACTTTGTGTATTCATTAACATGAAGTGATAATTATATTACTGCTACTGATTAAAATAGATACGGTTTAAGTAATAACCATACAAAAAGTTATTACTCAATGAAAGTTTCTGGGACCTAGACTTCCAAAAGCCTAGCAACATTATTACATTTTACTTCTATCTTCAATCGAAGAAAGTATTGTAATCGAAATTTTTTTCGACTTCTGGTTTTCGATGCATTTACCCGTTTTAGGGGTCAGAGATTCCCAAAAACATGTCTGTCCATGTGTCGCCATTGTACCATCGAAAAGTGTATAAAATTATGCATAGAATTAAACCAAATTTTTTGTGTCTATTTTTGGCTGCGGAAAGCAGGTCCTCCTTCAATTTAGAAATATTAATATTCCACCTGAAGGAGGCGCTGTAATTGCAATTTTTGTGCCATTTTCAATATTGTACAGTCGTGGAAAAAAAAAAGTAAACACCCTCTACTAACTCCTCAACAAATTATCATAGAAGAAAGTTATTGGTACCGAACGATTCTACTTTTAAACGATGTATATACAATTTGCTTAAGGGGCCATCTACATATTAAAACGAACCCAAACTTCATTTTTTTCAATGGCAATACCCAATTTTAACAAGATATTTCAAATCTTCTGTTCAAACTATGCCTAGACACCAAATTTCAAGTCATTTCAAATTATGCTTAAAAAACGGCAAAATGACGGTTTAAGGGGCCGTCTATGATAGACGTGACTAGATGTTTTGAAATTTCTTATGCTATCCTGTAATCTAGCAGTCTTCAATGATTGCTTCAGTGACGTTCAAGATGCCTTGATCAAGAAATCGGTCTCTCTCGGTCAACAATCGAGTACCGGATTTCAATTTGGATACAGCCCCTAAAATGCGCTCGTTTTAAAACAATTTCTCGGTAATTTATCGTACGAATTGCATAAAAATTTGTTTTTAGGCTAATTGAAAGGTGTAGAGTTCATTTATGCTGCCAGAATTGTGTACTACTATTGAAAAAAAAACAAAGTTATGGTTCGTTTTAATATGTAGATGCCCCCCTAAGCAAATTTTATACACATCATTTAAAAGTAGACTTTATTACCAATCGTGTTGTATCAGTAACTTTCTTCTACGATATTTTTTTTTTTTTTGCTGAGCTAGTAAGGGATGTTGACTTTTCTTTTTCCACGATTGTCCATCAAAAAGTGTATGAAGTTATGCATAGAAATGAACCAAATTTTTTGTGTATGTTTCTGGCTATAGCAAGCAGGTCCTCCCCGAATTTGAAAAAATTGTGCCGGAAAGGGGCCTTTTATTACTGTACCATCCAAAACTGTATAAAGTTATGCATAGAATTAAACCAAATTTTTTGTGCAGGTTTTTGGCTATTTCCAGCAGGCCCTCCTTGAATTTGGAAATATTCCGCGGGAAAGGGGCACTGTGATAGATATTTTTGTATAATTTTCTCAATTTTTTGTAGTTTTGTTATCCATTGGCAGCTCGTGCAGCGACGGGGACTCGCGTCCTGCTAAGCCGGCTATTTGTAAACAGCTGATGACAACATAAGGAAAAAATATTTATTTTAATAAGTATCATGATCTAGATTAACTCGTTTTTACCCCGCTTTATTGACTGAAGCAGAAATTTAAGATGAAAATCAAAGTTGTTATAGTATTGAACTAATAATTTTGAAGTATTAACATGCGTAATGTAACTACTTTTTGAAATATTACGATGTATGAGATAAAAGAAAGTTTTGGGATTCGCACATCCAACTATTTTTTCATTTTTCGCCTTTTATAATTTTTTTAAATATCCCAAATATAAAGTTTTCTTAAATACTATATATATATAAACATTACGAATTATCCACAAAAATTGTAAAAGTATAAATAATAAAGGAATTTATTCAAATTAAAATTGATATATAAATCACCATATAAGTCTATAAAACAGAACCTTTTAACATTTGCCACATGGCTTTGAATGGAAATTTGTGGAACCAAGGCAGATACATCAGGTCCTAATTACCTTGATTACCACGAATAAAGTGTGTGGTTTCATCTTCGCTTTAGCCATAAAAAGCTAAAGAATGTGAAATTAGGACTACAACACACAATAAATTCAGAAATTATAATGTTAGAAAATAATTAAGTCACCTCAATATATGGTGCCTGCTGCCCTCTATAAAAAATTTAAAAATTAATTCCACTGTGTTATCCATATATATATAGATATATAAAGGGCATTCTAAATCTATATAAATAAAAATGTAAATGTTCGTTTGATCAAAATCGCTAATCTCCAAAAGTTCTTCACCGATTGCTTTGAAATTCCGGGTTAAGTTGCATCCGAATACGGAAGTGTTGTTATATACTTATTATGAACATCCCCCCCCCCCCCCCCCACACACACCAGGAGGTGCTTTTCAAATTTTTTTTTAAACCCATCATGTGCTAATAATAATAATTCATAAGAAATCCCTTGGACTCTCTTTCATATCATGCATCTCGCTCCCCTCACTTTCCCCATGTGGGGGCACATTTCTATATAAATAAAAATATAAATGTTCGTTTGTACAAAATCTTAAACCTCCGAAAGTTCTTCATCGATTGCTTTGAAATTCACGGAATTTGAATACGCGTATGTTTTTTCTATACCTATCACGAACCTCGCTCCTCACTCTTCCAATTTCCTCGCCACCACCAGGGGCGCTTTTTAAATTTTTTCAGACACACGTCATGTGACATATCATTAGAAAGACCTTTGACTACTCTTTCATATCATGCACCTACCATCCCCCTCATCCCACTTTCCCCCCTTGGGGGCACAATTCTATATGAAAAAAAAAAATTAAATGTTCGTTTGTACGAAATCTTAAACCTCCGAAAGTTCTTCATCGATTGCTTTGAAATTCACGGAATTTGAATACGCGCATGTTTTTATATACCTATCACGAACCTCGCTCCCCCCTCCTCCAATTTCCTCGCCACCACCAGGAGCGCTTTTTAAATTTTTTCAGACACACATCATGTGACATATGATTAGAAAGCCCTTTGACTACTTTCATATTATGCACCTACCATCCCCCTTTTCCCCTTGGGGGCACATTTCTATGTGAAAAAAAAAATTAAATGTTCGTTTGTACGAAATCTTAAACCTCCGAAAGTTCTTCACCGATTGCTTTGTATTTGAATGCGCGCACACAGACAATGTAACAGCAAAAAATATTGTATACCCACAAGTATTGTGAAATTAAAAATATGAGAAACGTGCACTTTCTCTTTTGTTTTTTTCCATTTAGTCAGATTGAGCCACAGCAATGTGTGGCCGGGTACAGCTAGTAGCCATAATAAAAATTAAATCACACTGCCGCTCCAGGGGATAAATCAGGATGCCTGGCAAGGGGCTGTACATAAATGATGTCCCTTTTTTTCAATATTTTTTACCCCCTCCCTTTGTCACACTTCACCATACACCTTTCGTTTCCCCCCCTCTTGTCACATGTCACGCTATATTACATAAACATATACCTGCAGTTCAGAAACAAAGCACTATTTATAGATCATATTTCAAATTTTATTTTTAAACTTTAACTATGGGTCTTAATTGCATTTGTGAGCATAACAATAAAAATGATTCGTGTACTAATTTTGTATGAAATAAGATTAAGGTTTACAACAAAAAACATAATTAATATACAATAGTAATAAAATATTAATATGAAAGAGCAACTGAAATCAGTAGTATTTTGGAATTTGAAATGGAATATAATATATTTGGCTTTAAATCTTATCTTTACTTTATGAACACAAAATACTTTAATTTCAAAATAACTTCAAAGTTTAATCTGCTGATTTTTAATGCTTTTATTTTAACCAAAATGTGTGATGTCACACTTCATCTTACCCCCTTATCACAAACTGCCACAATTTCACGAACCCCCTCCCAGGGCTTAATTTGCGTCGGAGCCCACCTCCAGTACTCCTGTGTTTTCAGTAACATTGGTCGAAATTCACCGGAGCTCATAAATACAGGGCTCTGGAGCCCAGTGCAATAGCGCTTCTGAAAAACCAATGTCTAAATTACTCTTCAGTTCGATTTTATTTTGTGACAGTAGGATATTTTTTAATTGGATCATTTATTTTTTTTATTTAGATATCTAACCTGAAAATAATATTTTATTTTGTTTTTACTCAACGAGCATCAGTTTGAGGTTTTTAGCCTTCGATTGTGTACGAGTATGAAAAAAATTAGTGATTTTTCTATTTATTTTTCATCATGAACGCTGCCCATACCAAGGCTCTGCTCTGTACATTTACGAAGTCACTTTCATTCGTAAGTAGATAAAATTGCTGTGCATTGTTCGATATTCTGATTGAAAGCAATTAAGCAGTGTTTCGTATTTTTCTATAAAAGTATTGAATATTTCTTTTTGTGTGTGTGTGTGTGTTATCACTATTTCCTAATCATAATTCTTACATTATTTAACTGCAGAATTCTGTGATTATTTAACATTAAAATTAGGCAATGATTTCTATTCAGAAGGAGTGATAAACTAAAAAGAGGACAGTTAAGTATATGCAAGTACATATGTTTAAAATTTTTATTTTACTAAAGAAAAAAAAGTTTTAAATTTTGCCAATAAACAATAAAATTGATATATTTGTGCGGATTGGAGTGAAGACGGGGTGGGGAGGACACGGTAAGGTTTTAGTACTGCAGAAGATTAGAGCTGCGGTACTTTTTTTTTTGGTAGAAATTAAGCCCTGCCCCTCCCTCCCTTCCAAACGTGACATCATTTGTGGATGGCCCCCAACATTAGATTAGTTTCAGTGTGTCATAGCTATGAATTTCAAATTTTCCATATCAATAGCAAAAAATTTCCAGGTATCGATTTTTTATGATGTTACATGCAAAAAATCTTAAGTTGTGAATTTGAGAGTAGAATTTCCACAATTAATTTTGAAGCACAAACTACTGATTTTTTAAACAAATGCTTGCAAAATTTGCTAATTGTTGAATAACCAAGACACTTATTTAATGGTTAAGGCTATCTAAATCTCAAACCCAAAGAGTCAACTTTCTGACATAAGTTTTAATTCATTTTTGTTCGGAAACGCATGAAACTAGGTGTTGTCATTCAGAAACTATGTTATCAAACTGTTTTTTCCGTTTTCTTGTAAACGCAATAGATCTTTCAGAAAATACTGTCAAAGTTGGCATTTTGAACTGAACTTTCGAACGAAAGAAAAAAATCCACTCAGTAAGGGGAGAAAAAGGGCGTGTCACGTGATCAAAATCGCTTATAACTCAATAGGTAATTGATCGATCAAAAAATGGAAAAAACTGTTCAATTCCAAATCACTGCCATGGCCAGGCTTTCCAATTTTATATCTTTCCGTTAAAAAATGAATTTATAAATGTGTCAAAACGTTTTGTGCTTGTTGAGCAGAGCAGTTAAGAACAGCCTTAAAGATTGGTTGATGCACCCCATGTTTCTTTTTCTATGTGCTAAACATTTTGCAGATACCATACTTGCCAACTTTCCCTTAAACTTCCGTAAAATGAGAGTTAAATTGACCCAGGTTAAACACGTTTCGAACCAGAATTTTACTAAAGAAATGAATTCAAATAGATTTCATAGAGAAACATGATTTTAAATGTATAATGATACATCAAATAAATTTTCTGGTTAGTAAGGTGCATAACCTGTGTCAACTTAACTCATATTTATGGAAGTTTAGTTGAATGTTGGCAAGTATGAGATACACACTTTTAGCACCAGATCCATCCATTTTATCCAATCAGTATGAAATTCTGTATCATATCAGTCACAGTTAAACACAGATTTATTTTACATATTTCAATAAAATAAAAAAATTTTTATAATTACAGATGCAACGGATGTCAGTTTGGCCGAATGCAATACTCCCGGCCGCAGTATGTCCTTTTGTAATTTTTATTTACCTTTAGAGAAATTATGCATGGGTTTACATAGCAAGCTATTAATATTATTTTCTTTTCAATCTAATTTTCAAATTTCCTATTAACAATTATTTTTAAATCATTACGTATAATAGTATCAGCTAAGTAGTTTAGTAATAATAAAATAATTCTATGAGAAAACTTATCACTTTTGAAAGAGAATATTTAATACTTTTTATCTTCCCCTTTTTCTTTAACAGTATGTTCAAGCTGCTAACTCTCCTCATTAACTTTTGCTTTACTACATAAAAAAAGTTATGTGTTGTGACAACAGAAAACTTGTTCTTGGTAGCTGCTACTAACATAACTGAATTGAATGACAAAATTACTAAATTGGGATATTAGTTTAGTAATAGTACATTATTTTTGTGAAAAAAAAAAAAAAAAAATATATATATAACACAATGTTTTATTTAATATATTTACCTTCCCTTTTTTTATTGAACTTCATTCTATGCTTCACTTTACCTTATAAAATTTTTTTTTGTGTTGTGGGAACAAAAAACTTATTCTTGCTTGCTGTTAACTTTAAACCGGAAACATACCATCTGTGAGATGGTTGCGTCTACATATCTACCCTTTACACAAAAATGAACGCGTCCCTAATCTTATCTTTATACTATTAGTCCTTGGCCTCCTCCACCCATTTGGAACGCCTACGCATTTTTATTTATTGAAAGAAAAATTATTTTATTTTCAATGCAGTTTGTCAGACAGCGTGTTTCCGTTTATGTAATTTTTTGCTCTGGGATATTGAAATAGAGGGGCCGTCAAAGCAGACACACTATGATGATAAAGACTTTGAAGAAACTGTTTTGCGATGGTTTGATGAAGTAGAAAGTGACTTAAGCAATGTTGAAACTATTTTAGATGATAAATTCAGATTATAAATTCTGAACACGAAAGTGACTCAACATTGTCAGAAAATGCAGATATTTTTAGAACATGCTGCAATATTTACTACTTAATGTTTTGTTAATTTTACTGCTTAATATTTTTTTCTCATTCATATTGCACTGAAATATAGAAAAAGATTAGCATTCATTTAATTATTAGGTCGGAAAGATAATATTTTGAAGAATAATGTGCGATTTTAAAATATTTTCTGTCTCCGACATTCAAAACTTATTTTTATGGTGTTACATTAAAAAATTGGTCCTGTTAAAGCATTACCATTAAAGATTAGATGTTTAAGTTCATTATTTAGTAAATTATTAAGTTATTTTTCTTTTAAATTTTTATAGCAATTTTTTTAATCTAGCAGTCTTACAGACGACACATTTCTATTTGTGCAAGGGATTTTAACGTTTCCGCTTAAGGGTTAACACAATAAAAAGAGATTTTTCTTCTCTGATGAGTCATTCTGCAATTTTTTCCATTTTAACTGTGTTTGTTGCTCATATGTGAAGGTACATAGTGTATGAATAGACAGTTGTTCGCAAGTTTATATTTTCTAAACCTATATAAAAACAATTTGCCATAAATGTAAATTATTTTAAATTTAATAAATTAATGCTTTGTATTTTGCAATATTAAACTACCAACATTATAATCTGGAGATGTTAATTATGAGTTAGATCAATAAAAGCATAATTTCAGGCCGAATGTACTGCTGGATAATCATAATATCTGGCTAGTACCAATTATCCGGCATACTGGCTGGATCAGCTGGATGCAGTAAGTTTGCCAGATATCCATTGCACCCCATTTATAATATAGCTGCTTTGTAACTAACCAAATTTAAGGATTATAAATTCAAGTCAGAAATAAAATTCAATAAATTAAGCAATAAATGTTCAGTTCTCAAACAATGGTAAATAAATAAGACAATTACCTAAGCAGTCCTCCAAAAACTGTACAGAGTTTCAATGAAGCTAATATTAACCCCTTGAGGGGCAAGTAATTGTGCTTCTGTAATGTCGAATTCATACCGTAATTGCAAAAAGATTTATTGCAAAATAAGGAAAAGACATTCTACGACTTTTTTCCACCAAAGTTAGAAAAGTAAAATTTCCTGGCGCAAATCTTCATTAATCATAGGTAGGATAACATATCCCAACGCCCCTAAAGGGGAGCACCTCGAGTTACATGGAAGGACTGATAGGGGTAGACAAAAGGAATTTCTTTAGTGTACTTACAAAGAGCAAAGTTAGATTTTCCTGTTGCTGCAACTTCAAATCCTTAGTTTTATAATCCGAAATTTTTTCTTGATTTTTTCTCAATTTTTTTTTTTTTTTTTTTTTAATATAAAGAAATTGCCTTATTAATTAGCTATTTTAAACTCAAGTTTATGCAGCAAAATTTTCTAATTTACTAGTAAATCAGGATCAGGGGCCTCAACGTCGATTACTGTCACACACACTCCATGAAAATTTCCCTTACTTTTCCAGGTTATTCAAATGGCTAGAAGCACTGTAGTTTGGACCTTAATCTTTGCACATGGCTTGAACTGAGGCATTTAATAATAATTTATGACAGTAATACCAATAAAGTACATACATACTATATTTCAAGAATATTTTATTTTGGCTTTTAGAATACATAAGAATACAAAAACGAGATTGCAAACAAAGAAGAAAAAAAAAAAAACTGCATGAGCAACATAAAATCAAGCTGTTTTCTGTATTACACATAACAGCTTTAAAAAATGGCACTTTAATTATATACATGAAAATAAAATATAACAAATTAATTTATTAGAATATGCTGATGTAAAATATTTTTTCCCCATATCTCAAATGTACCCTAATAATTTATCAATCACAGACAGCATTCTTATTTCATATCAAATACCTCAATGATGGATATCAATTATTTAATAATGTATGATTATGATGATTTGATTTGCTGGGCAGTTTAACAGAAAACCAAAACAAAACTGATGATATTATGGACTTATGAATGCCAGATACATGTGTAATGTAACATTTCTCATAATTTTAAATTGTTCAATTTCAAGAACCTTTACATTAATTCATAAAAAAGGGTTAAGTATTGGAAAAAAAATAAAAATATAATTATTGAAATGTTTTGCTTGGATTATGAATCTTCAAAATTCTGCACAAATTAGTTTAAAAGAATTTATCAGTTTTAAATATACAAGTTCATAAAATACTTTATATAAGAATCATGTTATAAGATTTAACAGCTGCATAAGCTTATTCTACATTTTAGCAAATGTGATAGTCTGTGCAATATTTTTTAGACATACATTCTTGAAATTCCTAGCTTTGAAAGCAATTTTGTTTTACCTTTTATTGATTTAAAATTGTATTTATGCAAAAAATTAGTTTTACTAGTAATAAAAGAAATAATTTCTTCTACAAGTGTGCACACAAGAAAAGTAATGTCTCACATGTTAATCTATTATGTACAATCAACATATTCTTAATAAATTCATGATGAAGAACATCAGAAAAAGTTCTGTGATAACAGCACAAGTGTTTCTAAATTTTACATGCACTCTGGTTTATTAAAATCCTGAAACCTCTATTTGTACAAGGTTAATCTAACAGAACTCACTATTGGCAACACTGGAGAAAAATTTGTTGCTAATTTACACACAAATAAACAATTTATCTACAAAATAATGATAAAAGTTTGTATCTATACAAGTTTGTACTGAATGAGATCATTCTGATCTTTTAAACAATATTACAATCTAAGCAAATAATAACATAGGCAGATCTGCCATTTTAAAATTTAAATTTTTCTTTGTTGCAACTAAATCATATTTAACATATCTTCTATTATATCAATAAAAAATAGTTACCTTAAGAACATTAACAATAATATGACATAACAATCAATATTTTTATGATAAATAAAAGTTTATTTATGGCAAAATGCTGCCATGAACAATTTTTTTTTTTAAATTTATAATAAAATCTCCTAAACATAAAAATAAACTGATATGCAGCGAAGTGATTAGCATATATTGCCCTTAAAAATGTGTATTTGGGCTTAGGATTTATAAATATTGCAAATATTAAATGCTAAGGATAAAGTTTACCCCATAATATATTTCTTAATCTAATATATAAAAATGAAAATTTATCTGTGTCTGCAATTCTATACAAATTCACAGTTTGTAAAGGCAGAATTGTTACGAACCTGTGTATTAAAACACAGCCAAGACAACTAAAGTAATCCGGAATCAAAATAATTTCTAGTTAATTTTTAATTAATAAAAAAACACCAATTTAACAGCAATTTCCTATCAAATTTAAACATTTTTCGCTATAGCAGTGGCCAACAATTAAAAATCCACAGTAAAATTCTTACCACAACAATTACTTTTCTATTGCAAGATTTAGATGTGAAAAATGAAATAAATAGTTTGACGAATAATAATAATAATAAAAAAAGTGAATATTGCATCATAACTGTTCTATTGCAAGATTTCCGCATGTAAAATGAAACAGTTTGACGAATTTTTTAAAAAATGAATATTACGTCATATTAGAAATTTAATGGACATGAGCAGGTGAAAATGTAATGTCATATGGTTTTGAAGAAACATACTGAAACATGATAAAAACCTGATAATGAAAATATTGGCATATTTTAACATTTTGAGGGTCTCTGAATTTGTTTTTGCCATTTTAAAATCTATTCCATATATATGTGTGTGTATATAATTTGATTCATGTGTATAACACTTCGACTGCTTTTTTTAAATTTGTTTTATACTGCATGTTTAATTTTGAAATTTATTTTTCAAAACAAACATTCTTAAAATTCCGGGCATTGCCGAGTACTTTAGCTTGTTCATACTAAAATTAATATCAATTTTTTGACAATTTGCAAAATAAATTTTTTATTAAAAGATAGACAGTAACAGGTAAAATATTTGAAAGTTATTGTATTATTTTAAAAATAAATTTCCTATATCAATGTTTTCATACAATAAAAGGTCAACATACTTTGAATATATATATTTTTTTTTTAACTTCAAATTTACACTTTGTCACATCATAAAAAAAAAGGGGGTCAAAAGTCACTTGAACATAATAATTACTTTTAGAAATGGTAGGATATTATTTTCCTTTAGAAATGACTTCTTTATAAATTAAAATAAAAACACATTGTAAGCAGTTGTTAAAACTTAATTATAAGCAATCTTAGCAAGTTTCGTAAAATCAGGCAGATCTGCTATTCTACATGCTGACATAAATACCTTTGAAGATAAAAATTAATTATAAATTAGCTTTAAAATACAAATAAAAACAACACAATTTGTCACACAATTATTCAAATAACATTACACAACATTTACATAAAAAAATGTAAATAAATTCATTTCAATGCTTAAAGCTAGCACAAAAAATGATAATTGAAAATATTGCATAGGTATGAGATTGCCAATCTGATGAAGTAGCTGTTTTGAATAATAGCTCCATGTAACATTGTTTTCATAGTCTATCAATAATTTTACTAAATATTTTAAGCACCAAATACAAATTCAAACACTCAATAAAAATAGCTTTCACAGAGGTGTGACACATAAGTTGAAACTAAACACTACTTCCAAACAATGTTACATGTTTTAAAGAAAAATAAAAAGCTGCACGTAAACATGACAACACTAAATTTTATTGTTTTCAATAAGAAGCATGTTTGAACAGCTTTACATTGCATTCAGGCCCTTATTATCGCATGGGCAAATCGGGACTTCACCCAGGGGCCCCCAAATCCATACATTAAATCATAAAATATTTGCTTTTTTTTTTTTTCCAAATTCCAACTCTTCCACAAGTTGAAGTTAATAAACTTATCTTGCGAGTTGCTGCTATATAAAAGAGTTTAGTTCTGCACTAAGAAAAAAGGAGTATTTTTATTAAATAAGGTACTTAATTTAGAATTGACAGAGCTAAGAATTTTCTTCTATTTAAAATTCAAGCTGTGAAAATATTGTTTATACATTACACATACACATCAGTGTGTATGACCATCAATTGTATTTAAATAATGTTGCAACAATTCGAATGGGGCCCCCCTATTTTATCTTTGCCCAGGGCCTGATTGCAATAAGCATTTTCTCATCGCCAATATACATGAAATTACAAAAGAAAGACATTGCATACATTCTATTAAAAAAACTCATAAAATTAATTTTTAATAACTTTTATGAATAAATATTTTCAACTATCACATTAAGTAATAAAAACTTTTGAGTTAACTACTTGGATTGTTAACTCAAACTTTTTCTTTTGTTAGAAAATTCCATTTAGAGATTCAACAAGTACAATTTTAACTGATTGTTCAAAAAATAAGATAATCACAAACTATTGAAAGTTACATGCTTGCATATTAAAAATAAAGAAAATCAAAATTAGTTATCATGAATATACTTTACAAATATCTATATAAATCCATATTTAAGTCATGCTTAAAAACACTAAGAGAATTGTTTAAAATAAGTCATTTTTTAAAGAAATTATTTCATTAGCTTTCTACATCAGATCATTACACATTGTGTACCTTGATGAAAACAACTATAAAATTACCCCATTTGAAATAAGATGCTTTATTTAAATTTAAGAAGCTTTACCAGTCAGCTTCTGAGCCTGGTCATAATATTCTTACTATCTATATCACATTAACTGTAAATATGGATCGATTTGCAGTAATCCAACTTTATACATTTTTTGTAAAAATGTTTATTTTAAAAAGCTTACAAAGTTACTATCAACACTTGTCTACAGATAATCAAACAAACTTCTACAGATAAGTAGATCAAACAGAATATTGCGACTTTAATTCATGCGATGTATATATTTATTAAGATAAAATATTGGGCTTAAGGGACATGATTCAAAAGTCCTCTAAAGGCACCCTTCTTAGGCAATATGGCCAATGCCTAATAACTTCCCTTACCCTATAGGAACAAGAAATTTTTATGTAAATTGCATTTTTTAAGTAATTTTTCTTTCTCTACAATTTTTAAAAAGGTTCAATTTTAGTTTATATAACTATATTTTTATAATGCATACACTATTTCCTTTCGAAATCTACCTTGTTGGCCCTTATGCAATTACTAAAAATATCTTTCGAACAATACAAGAATTTTGAGAAGCAAATATCTGATGACAACAAGATAATAAACCTAAAGGAAATACCTGATTATCCTACTTACTGCAATTATTTGTTATTATTGAAAGAGAGATTTTACTAAGACATTTCCGTTTGTGGCTAAATTTGATTCATTTAGTGATTTTACAAAGAAGAGAAAAAAAAGAAAAGAAATACTATTTAAATTTTATAGTTTGATTTTTTGATTTCCACTCTTTATATTTTTGTATTGAATTAAGTGGTTTTGCCTTAGTATCTATAGAATATTACAAATTTTGGGATCAACTACCGGAAATGTCTACCATAAAACTTTCACTTTAAAATTAGCATTATAAAACAATATAGTAAATAAGTCTATTCTTACCAGCACTAATGCAGTGTAAACACTCAAAGTGCATTTTATTTTTACAACTGAAAGGGCTCGGAAAACTTGTTGTTTTGCTGTGTTAACCTTTAGATCAACTTGTTTTATTAAACTATATGGCAGCAAAAGACCATGTGGATGGTAATATTCTGATGCATCTTGTAAGTTTTTCACAAATATAAAATAAATTTCAAAAGGGCAAAATTGTGTTAAGGAAACTAACCGCATGTTTACCAAAACCTTTACCCCATTTATTTAGCCATAATATGTACTATTATTCAAAATATTATGAGTAAACTTACATAATCGGGCATCTAATTTTAAATAATATACCAGTAAGCTGATTTAATCCATTAATTTATCTTTTATCATTTCAAGTGGGGGACATTTGGATTCCCCCCCCCCTCCCTAATAAACAAAAAGTTACTATAAGCACTTAATTTTTATTAGCAGAAAACATTAATTGAAAATGTGATAAAATTAGACTTTTACAGTCAGAAATAATATATAATATATATATATATATATATATATATATACACACACACACAGGTAAAAAAAAAAAAAAAAAAAATTAAGATTAATAAAAATAAATTTGCAAAATGAAAATTAGATTTATTTTCTGTAATTTCCTCTCTATGATTTTTGAGACAACACTTTACATACAGTTATGATATGCATAAGCAATAGTTTTAAATATTTCATTACTAACATTACAAAAACAGAAAAAAACCCTCTTGCAAATTAGATTTATTACACTGTAATAAATTGTATTTTTCTTCAGTTCCCGATCTGTTGAATTCCCTGAGCTTTCTGTTACAGGATGGTTTACCAATTTGTTGCTGCTTAAACACAGAATGTGTTTCCTAAGGTTTCCTGCTTTAAGCATGTAAGCTACTTGACATTATTGTTCAACATAAAGTTGTGTTAAAGCAGCCAATAGTCAAAATAACAGCCATTCGTGAAACTAAAAAAACATACTGCTAATAAGCAGCAATGCCAGATAAACAAAAAATTACAGCATTTTAAATTAATATTGGTTCCTACTTAACCAGTATGGAACTCCTTCCGAATAAAATTTGTCCTTTAAAATAACAAATGTGCATTTATATAGAAATCAAAATGACTGATAACTAGATTAGAAATTTTAGTTAAAATTTTTATGATTATCTAAACATTATAAATATTTGATCACAATAACTAAAATGTTTGCTCATAGTTTGATGAAAATACATAAATACGATTAAATTAGTAAAAAGATTGTTAAAAAACAAAATAGAAAATATATGAATTTACAGAGATTTGTGAAACATAACAATATTTTGTTGTTATTATAATTCCAATAAAATTTTTAAAGACGAAAAATACTGAACAAAACTTTTTTCCGGATTCACTAATAATGACTGTACATCTTTATTATATCTTTTATAATTACAACAACTATTTTTTTTTTTAATATTTAAAAAAACTACAAAACAAATTATGGCTGTTGCATGCAGATCAAAATTACAGTAGTTTTATTTTTACATGAAAATTATTTTAGTTGCATCTGAAGCAAATTCATATAACTTTCAAGAAATAAACAAGAAAATAAAAATTTTACAACTAATAGCTGACAACATTAAAAATGGCATCCACCATGCCAATGTTACAAAATAAAATATTTACATTTACATACATGTATATATTAAAATAGTAGATTTGTTTAACTGAGGTATGCATATGGTACGCAATATACACATTTAAATAATATGGCCAGCATACCTTTCAAGCTCATTTGCACAATATAAATAGATCTCCAATAACATCTACTTTGCTTATAATTCTATATATTGTTCAAATATGACGATATAATTATTATTCAACTGATGATAGATATTGAATCACTATTCAAAAATTATTTGTGGCAATCATTCAGATTTTATGATAGAAAATAATCTACAAAAAACAAAATTATATGCTTTATGTAGAAAACTTTGCATTTTTTAGATTCTATACACTTTTGAAATTTAAAAATATTAATAAATATTCAATTACCTTTTAATATATAATAAATAATCTACAAACACAAATTGTCTACTTCATTTAGAAAATTGTTCATACATACTTTGATTATTGTATAAATTTTTGATAGATTAACGAAAATTTCATTTTTTCTTATTCTTAATATATATGTAATCTTTCTTGCATTCATAATAAAATATGACTAAAAAAATCCACATTTTTAAAAAAAAATTCATCTCTCTCAAATCAGATACAGATTTTATATATCTTAATTCAGTTTTCTTAATAATAAATTTCATCAGATTTCCTAACTGATAATAAAACAAAATATAAGAGCTGCTTTATACAAAAAATCAGATGACCGAAAGGCGATTTTCAGCTGCATACCATATAAAAACAGATTGTGCCGTTAGCAATGCTTATTTTTAAATGTAATTCCTTCAGTTTTTGAGAAAATGGTACCCATCAGTTAACAAAGATCATTAAATTTGCTGAAACATATTTGATTAACACAAATATTTTACAAATATTAAAAAATGAACAACATTCAACAATAAGACGTAAAAACAGAAAGGCATAACAAACAGATTAATTTCGAAGGTGGCAAGATTGAATATAAAATATCTTCAAACACACACTAATTCATCTGTAAAGGAACAAAACACATTTTGGAGATTCTTGATTTCATTCTAAAAGTTTCCAATTAGTTTCAGATCTGTACAAATTTTGTTTGAATTTCGTATGCTCTTCCATTATCAATCTTAAAATAAAGAAACATAATTTTCACATGGAAACATACAAAAAAGAGACATAAAAGGTAGTTACAGTTCCAATCAGACACTGATCACTTTCATCAGAAAGAAATTCTCTCATTTGCCATTTGGCACATACTGATGAGAGTGACTATGGTGCCACTGGAATGACAGTCTTCAGACACTTGATGATGTATGTTTGTCTGAAACGTACTAATTAATGTACAACTAATTTAATTTATTCATGACAAAATTCATGAATCTATAAAGTTTGATGATGTATGTACAAACATGCAATCATTAACAATTATAACTGAATAATCTTCAAATTCCATGAAGTTGTGACAAAGTAGCACAATGTTAGAAATTTAAAACAATGATCAATAAAACAATGTAAAAAAAAATTAACAGGCTGGTTTGCAACCTACTTGAACATAATCTGATAAATTAGGTAATGGTGATGTATGACCATTACAAATAACTTCAGTTCGATTTAGATCCTTTGAGATGTTACATGTGCACTCTGTTATTAAATGGCTACACTGTTCACAAAAGTCATCAGATGAATTAGTTAGATTTAAATCTTCCATATTAATAGCTAAGCCATCATCTGGAATATGAAAATCATATTGACCACCAAACAATGCATCCATAATGTCTGTTAACTGATTAGCAGGTTCACTACTGCCTTCATCTTGAAGCAGAAAACCTTTAGAATCATTATTTGCACTGATTATGCAATTTGTGGGCTTCATATTGCTGCATAAATCTGAAGTCATTTCATCAAATAACGACGGTGAAGAATTAAGAATAATGCAGTCTTTATCTTCTTCTTCAATACTGTCTTTGTCAGATTGTGTTTTGTGATTGGCTACCGTGTCTTCTACTTCAGATTTTGAAGGAGAACTCCCCTCTTTGCTTGAAGAACAGTGTGTGTTTTTTGTAACACCATTAGAAAGATGTGGGGTATGACTAGATGCAGGCAAAGTTTGGAGTTCAGACGGATTAATAATGATTCCATTTTCCTTAATATGACCATTCTCAGACTGTGGAGCTTTGTTAGCAGTTATCCCAACTTTGGAATAGGCTGTACTTGAATCAGTCGATGGATAAGACAATGTATCTTTAAAACACACATATCCATTTACTGGGATATTCTTTGGATTAGAAATACCGAATTTTGAATAAGCCTTATCCATATCTTTAACTAACGGTAGTTTCATTTGAGGAGGATTGGTAACAGTAAAAGCAGTGAACGTCTGGGGATTATGGGGCAGAAATTTTGGTAAAGCATTGATATCAGTTAAATTGGGTATGTTGTTGTTGTCTTGACTTTTAAGGGCTCGATACACTGTGCCAAACTTTGAGTACCCAATTTTTGGCTGAACACTCATAGGCTGGTTTGAAACATTCAAACCATTTCCTGCACTCCTAGCAAGTCCAAATTTACAATATGGCATGAGAGGTTCCGATCCATTTCCTGCATCAAATTCAGCAACTGATGGTTCACTATTTGATAAAGAATGCTGGTCCAGTAATCCAATGCTTTGTTCACCGTAAGGTATAAAAGATGGGGTATTATTAGCACTAAGAACTGAAAATTTAGAGTAGCTTGGGATTCCGTCAACATTAGGGATTTGAACATTAGCAAATGGAGCATTTTTCTTTTTCACAAAATATGCGAATTTAGATGGAAGATGAACATTGTGATTTATGAATGGGGCAGAACCTTCTCTCTCAAGACCAGAATCTTTGCTAGTGCAGCCATTATTTTCTTTGACAATGGTCAAACCAGGTTTATATGACCGTGGAGTGGTATGGGTTGAGCTAGTTTCAGAAAACAAACCATCAGGTGAAGGGGGAGAATCAATTTCAGCTCCAGAGTCAATAGATAGATGAGTCTTGGTAGTATTGGATGAAGAGATACTATCATGGCATTTTCCAGATGCACTGCTTTCTCCACTGTTATTTCTTCCAGAACTTTTCCTCTTCAACTTTTGGGAATTCTATTTTAAAAAATAATAATTATTATTATTGAAAAATAGAATTAAAAAAAAATGTCACTATATGTCTAAAAAATAAAATATCAACAAATTTAATAAATTATTTATTTTGATATACAGTAGAAGATCTTTATAACGCAAACCTACAAACACAAGGTATTGCGTTACATAGAATTTTGCGTTATATGGATCATCTTTCACACATCATTAAATTTACCTTGTAAACATGGCCAAATTTGTCTGAAATATATCAAAAAACATTAGAATATCTTTATACTGCATTCCTTGTTACCACGAGTTATCCAGATTATAAATTTTGTCTAATATAGAAAATTCCACACAGTGTTAAATTTACTTTATAAACATTGTCCAAATATACTTGAACCAAATCATTCATTATATTACTCAATTTCAAAAATGTTTATTGTAATAATAACAATTTTTTCATTAAAAAGGTCTTAAATTAAGAGATAAAGTTAAACTAATGTATCAAATTTAGTCCTCTAGAGAGTAGCAATTTTTTACAGTGTGGAAATGCAAGTGCTTTTTAACTGCAAAATTCATTGTTTATGTTTGAGAAGTTGTGCGTTATATGGAGAATTGCTTTATATAGAATTGTGTTATATAGATCTTCTACTGTATTTCCTCTACTCATATTTTTTTTTAAACTGGTGTATATATGTATTTTTAAATAAAATTTTGTAAGAAAGATGTATCTTTCCCCCTGATTAGAAATTAATATTTAACATTAGGCTTAATATTAGATATTATATTAAGCCTAACATACCTGCGGCGGTAACCTACGGTTAACATACCTGCCATGTCATTTTTGAAAACCGTTCTTTTTTTTTAAATGATGCATTTAACATGTAACATTAAAAATATATGCAACAAAAAATGCAATGTGGTTTCTTATAAGCAAGTTCCCTGAATGTTTAGTCATATCAAGAAAAGATGTTATTTTACATTGGTCCTACTTCTGTGAGAAATTTTAACATCTGAATTGCACATGGTGTGATGACCAAATTGTCTCTTTTACAAGATTCTGTCATATAAAAAAATATTTTGTGTATGATTAAATAAAAACTTGATTACACTGCTTTGGTTTCACTTTTTTCATTTTGTAATGATGGAGAATGTCAACTGAAAAATAAATCTTGTTAAACGATCAAAATAAACTTCTCTGCTATGGCATATTTTTTATTATTATCTTTTCTTTAAAAGAAAATGGGAGTGGTGGGGGGCAGGGGGGATGCATGCATCAAATTTGAAGTTTTATCTTTTATGCAAAGGATAGAATAATATTTTATGATTCATTACTAATTATTTCTGAAAACCATACAATCTTAATGCTCACTCCTACTATCATACATTTGAGAGGTAGTACGGCCAAACTGTACAAGTTGGCTATGTATTAATAGTAAAAACATGAAACAGTTATTCCAAAGTAGAATTTAAAAATTCTGCTACTATATCTCTAAAAAATAAAACATACAAAATGTCTGTCCATATTGTGACGTAATAAATATTTAAAGAGATGTTGCAGTAAGATAAATAAAGAGTCAATGTGCCGAGAATAAAATAAACAATTTGGAGTGCCGTAAATGGATCGTATAGCTAAGATGATAAGATTGACTTGCAGTAAAAATAAAAGAAGGATGAATAAGTAAATGTAACGTTCTTACTTAATGATGAGATACACATTGAAGAGACAGCAGTTATAAAAATCTTCTTTATTTGTTGATTCACTTGAGAGGTGGAAGGTAGAAGAAGTAGGTCACCGTACATATTATAAAAACGTTCCACGTAGCGTTATTAAAAACTTGAAGTAATTCCATGATAAAATAAATGCAGGCTAAAGCTGGTTCTTAGAGAATGTCTTGAAGATACAAAGTCCAAATTCGAAAAACGTTAAATTAAATTCCATCGGCAATCTGCGACAAACTTTTACTTATTAAATGAGCACCTTAAAATAACATGATCGCTGAAACACGTTCGCAATCCTTCAAACAGGCACTAGGCCTGATTTGAAAAAGACAAATCACGTTGTCAAAAATACATCTTAAACTTTCGTAAATCTTAAAAATCTGTTAAAAAACTGGCTGCATTGATATATATACTACATAAAAGGGGTTTACAAAACTACATCCAGAATTGATTTAAATCTATTCGTTAAAATTAACTTGCGTATGAATTGTAGAACGAATGACAGCACGGAGAAAACAAAACTACGGTCAAAAGGCAAGAGGAGACACACCTCCAATATGACGCAGGCGACGTCACGCTGATTCTAAAAATCGATCAGGAAGAGGGGGAAAAGCTGAAATAAAATGTTATCTGCTAGTTGCGGTAAAAAGGAAAGAAAAAAAGTGATTTGAACGATGTTTTGCGTTGAAAATAAATAGTTTAAAAGATGAGATAATAATGCTGCATTACAATTTAAAAAATAAATAATAAATGTGATTGCTACATCACACATATGTCCTCATTGTATCATCGAAAAGTGTATGAAGTTATGCATAGAATTGAACCAAATTCCATATGTATGTTTTTGGCTTTGGCCAGCAGGTTTTAGTTAAATTTGAAGATATTCACCATGGAAGGGTGAATATCCCCACCCTTCCAATTGCTATCCTCTGTGATAGCAATTTTTGTGTAATTTTCTCAATTTTTCCTAAATCTTGTACATTGGTGGTTTGTGCAGGGACGGGAACTTCGAATCCTGCTAAGCTAGCAATTTGCAAGCAACTGACATACTACAGAATAATGAAAAATATTGATTTTATTAAGTATAATGATTAATTCATTTTTACTCCGATTGACTGAAGCAGAAACTTAAGATGAAAATCAAAGTTGGCGTAGTATTGAACTAATTATATTGAATTATTAACATGTGTAACTACTTTTTGAAATATTAAGATGTATGATATAGAAGAGAGTTTTGGGATTGGCACATCTAACTAGTTTTTATTTATTTTGACACATTCCCTCAACTTACATTTTACCAAGCATTTTTTTTTTTTTTTTTTCAAATACAGTTTTATAAGGATTTTTCTCCCATTAGTTAGATATTGATATTTAACCTTAATGAAATTTTACAAATAAATGTTATGTTTTAAAGAAAAATCAGCAAAAATAAATTTTACGGGTGTATTCGAAAAAATATTTTCCACCTTCAACAGCTCAAAATTTTCTGAGACATTTTCAGACTCATTTCTCAAAGTAAAAACATGAAACTTGCTGAGGTGATTTTTGAAGAGATGTATAAGAGGCCGCGCGATTTCATTTTTCACTCAATTAATTAGAATTTGATTTTTAAACAATTATTTCCTCAGTATGACCATTTTTTTCATCTCCAGATCTCCCGCTTCGGAAAATTCGGTTCAAAACGCCAACTTTGACAGCATTTTTTATAATATTTTCTGCATTTATCAAAAAATTGACAAGCATGGCACATTATGTAGTTTCTGAATAAGAGAATTTGGCAGTTTGATGCGTTCAAGAACAAAAATGAATTTAAAAATAAATCACAAAATAAGCAGTTTGGATTGGAGTACAACACCCTTAAATTATTTTATGAAAGACAAAGGTAGAATTTTTCTTATATCAATAAACATACATAATGTTGATCAAAGCAATGTTACACAAATTTCCAAATAACCATTTCTATTATATGAATCAAAAAGTGTAAATTAGATACACAATATGATATTTCAAACATTATATGCAATTGAAAAACAAATTACTTTAAAAAATCGAATTATTGAGATTATGATTATACTTATTGATGACCATTTAAATACCATCACATGTACCGTTTAAAATTTTTATCATTATTCAAGGAATACAACAGTTCATAACATGAAAGTGGTATAATCAAAATACAATATTTAATAATATCGTGTTTTAAATTAATAAAAAATTGCAAGAAAATCAGCTTCAATATGTTTTGAAAATAATGTAGCAATATAATTAAGATACAATATGATGTTATTAAGCGGTTTAAGAAAATTCAAATTAATACTTAATTAAAATAGTTTCATAGTTATAACAACAGAAACAAGATTTAAGAAACTACCTCTACTTTAACTCAAGAAATGTAAAATCACACTTCTTTTATAATTATAATCAAATGATAAAAAAAAAAAAAAAAAAAAAAAAAATGAGAATTACTTCTTCAGTAACTCTGGCTAACTCTCTATCTTGAGCAAATTCACAGAGCCTCTCATATGATGTGTCACATGGAATTCCTGAATCATGATTTGTTTGAAGGCCATTTTTAAATTTGTCATAAGAGCTAAGAGGATTCTGCAAAGAAGAGAAATGTTAAAAAAGTTACATACATATAAATTACAAAGGATAAAATCTGAGACAGCTGATATCAATTAATACTGATTAATTAAGATTGAATTTTAATTTTAGTTCAAACAAATGATTTGCGATATTCAAAAAATCCTGCATTGAGTATAAATTATGAAACACTTTCTAACACTGCTTCTAAGCAGGGTTAGAAATTAAGAACTAAGTAAGGTGTCAGGATGACTAAGGAACTCCCAGGAACTCCAAGTCTGTCAGGAACTCAAAGTAAGGCCTACAATTTATTTATTTTTTTTTTCTTTCTAAGTGCCAAACTGCATTTCATGGTTGCAATTTTATGTTATATTTTTCTCATTGTCTCCGCAACCATGTTAACAATAATATTGCAATACTGTTTCATTTTTATATTTTCAGAGCGGGGGGGGGGCTGTAGAAACACTTTACTGCTGTGTTAATCACTAAAACAAAATAAAAGCTGATTTTCTTTAAAAGTCTAAAACCTGGTAACCTGATATTTGGATTCTAGAAAAATGTTTATTCTTTTTATAAAGCTAAAATGCATGCAAAACAAATTATCAAGGTATTATGTCAACAGAGAGAAAATTTGTACTTTTAGACACAATTATAGGGATAAGCCTAGTTAAAAAAGAATCCTGCAACTAAAAGTACATGAGAAAATAAAAAAAATAGCAAATAAATGAACCTCAGGATATGAATTATGGGTGGTATTTAAAAATATTCACAAATCCTACAAAAACACTTTTTTTTTGCGGGAGATATATTGAAATTTTAAAACATTCTTGTTACAGTATCTTATTTTAGGAACATATAAGGAAAGAGAAATGCATAATAAAAAAACCTTGCATATTTAAAAAATTAAAACAAAATGTTATAATCCAATATTTAACTGAAATCAAGATATTTAGTTTTTAAAATTGGGTCTCCTACCTCAACCTTGAGTTAATATCGAAGAACAAGTGGGTAAGTGTGATCACAGATTGCACAGAGGGTTACGTTTAATATTTCTTTACTTTCGCAACCAGGGGCGCACTCTATTCTAAACAAACCTCTATCCGAACGAAACTCCATTTTACATGCTATCCATATATATATTAGTCGAAGGGATTGGGCCGATAGCACCCGAGATAAGTGGAACTAAAATATGTAAGGCTATTAAGAATGGTCAAAGGGGTGTCGACAAAAATTGGAAAAGTGCTCCTCGTGTGAAAAGGGCGGAGGTTAGAAAAATTGCTTAAAATATACAAGTTAGAGCACAGAGGAGTAAATAATATAAGACTTTTTGAAAATTTTATGATTTGTCGTGTGTTCTGAGGTATTCAGCTATACGTATGCAAAAATTCATGTCTCCAACTTAATTGGGAGCTCTGTTAGAAAGAATTGCTTAAAATACATATGTGGTAGCTCAAAGGGTTAAACGTGAGACTTTTTCAAGATTTTATGATTTGTCGCCTGGCCTCAGGTGTTCTGCTATAAGTATGCAAAATTTCAAATCTCCAATTTAATAAGGGGCTCAGTTAGAAAGAATTGCTTAAAATACGCATGTGGGAGCCCAAAGGGTTAAATGTACGACTTTTCCAATTTTTTATGATTTGTCGCATGATAGTGTTCAGCTATAAGTACGCAAAATTTCATGCCTGCAACCTAATTAGGGACTCACTTAGAAAGAATTGCTTAAAATACACATGTGGGAGCCCAAAGGGTTAAATGTACGACTTTTTCAAAATTTTATGATTTGTCGTTTGAACTGAGGTGTCCATCTATAAGTACGCAAAATTTCACGCCTGAAACCTAATTAGGGACTCATTTAGAAAGAATTGTTTAAAATACACATGTGGGAGCCCAAAGGGTTAAATGTACGACTTTTTCAAAATTTTATGATTTGTCGTATGATGTGTGGTATTCAGCTATAAGTATGCAAAATTTCAAGTCTCCAACATGTATAGTTTCTGAGAACGGGCTCTGTGACAGACAGACAGAGGAGCGAGACGAATAGGGTTTCGTCAGATGAACGAAACCCTAAAAATGTGCTAAAGAACAAATGAGAGTGTTTGTTAAACAAAAGTTACAATGAAAGAAAGTTAGGAGTCAAATCTGACAATTAGGCATAATTTTGTGGTCGTGAAATGCAATAATTTAGTTGCATTTGACAACTAACGACTGCTAATTTCTAACCCTATACTAACATAACATTAAGAAATTTCATTTTTTCTTATAATGAAATATATTTTAGTTCACTCTATAACTGAATTCTTTTGTGTGTCTCTGTAAATTAATGATAAATGGCAATGCACTCCATAACCTACATAGAAAACAAATTGTAGTGCACCTCAGTATTTTTTTTTAAATTTCTAAATGCTTGAAGCATCATAACATTAATTAAAATTCATCGCAAATGATTTTTTATCCCATACAGATCATAATGAAATGAATCCTATAAACTGTTATTCTATATGCTAGAGAAAGTAAGTTTTTGTCCACCTCAGTGATGCATATCAATTTCTTTATGTTTGAAATATTGTAACATCATTAAAATGCACCAGAACCGATTTTCTCCCATAGACCATACTGTAACAAAATTCTTTTGGTTGCTTCTGTAAACTCAACTTCATTTTCAATACTGAACATTCTATTCCTCAATAAAAAATCACATGGTAATCTGAGTATATTTACAAGAGTTGGAGCGCAGCTAGACGGACAGGCAGATAAACTGCATTCATAAACATTTTTTAGCTATATTGGAAGGTGTTGAAAAGTTCTAAAAATTACACCAAAGAGCAGAAATGAGATTAAGAACAGCAAAAAATCTGACTATAGAACAATACACTTATTCATAGAACTAATTATATTTGATTTTTTGATATAGTAATTCGATTTTTGATATACCAATTCAAGTGAATTATAAAAGCATTTCTTGGACTGCCATTAACACTATGTTTACACACCTTAAAAAATGATTAAATTAGAGTAATGTTATTTTGAAGGTAAAGTAAAAACACATTTGAAAACAGACAGACAAAAAATGTCTTTAGAGCTTGAAACATTTTTAGTATTTTTATTTATTTATTAACCATTTGGAAAAATGGTTGTCCTCGGTCAGGGTAGGAAATAAAAAAACATCTGAAGCATTTTATTAGTTGAATCCCACATTTTATTTGTTTTCTGATTGGTCTATACAGTAATCTATCTGTATTTTTCCTTTACTTTCAACAGACATGGATACTTCTGTTGCCACTATGACAAAAAAGTAATAAAAACTACAAAACAAAATTAATAACTCAGAAACAAATTGAGATATAGCTTTTAAACAAATTGCATTTAAAAGTACATTTTTTTCTCTATACGACTGTGTAAAAAGTAATATTGTGGGATGTTTAGAAGTTTAAAAATGAAATTTCATTTAAAATTGGTCCAGGAATATTAATGTTTAATCCATGGTGTACGTAATGTATGACCAGCTCCACAGAAGTTTAAAAATTTACAGTACCGAAAAATGTAATTCATGGCGTACGTAAAGTGCAATTTTTTGTGTCTCAAATTTTAGTCTTTGAAAAAATCATTTTCCAAATGGTCGTTGTAATTTGTTACATTGCATCCCCCCCCCCCCCCCTGTTGTATCAATTGTATCATTTTGTCAATAAGTGTGTGATACATACTAAAACTTCATAGATAGTAGATCAAACTAAAAAACTGAGTCACTTTCCAAACCATCATTTTAAACAAATTTATTATTTACATCCAAACAAGTAGAGATTCATTTTTTGTTTATCTCTTAGTATGACATTCTAGCAGCTACTTTTCATGTAAGGACCATTCTGTGACATTATAAACTAAGCAAAACACAAATGTGCTAATATTTTATGTACAATAGGTTGAACTAGAAAAACAGGTGAAGATTTATTTTTTCTTCCTAGTACGACATTGCAATCTAGAAAAGTACACTGTACTTAGCTTCTTTTCTTTAATTTTGTGTAAAGGTATATTAGTAACATACTCTGTAATAAAATGAAAAAGATCTATTTGATACTGCTTAGTTAAGATTAGTATTGTTATTGTTTTTTGGAGGGGAACTCATGGGTGCAAGAAGTCCATCTAAACCAAGACTGAAAACTTGTTTGAGTATTAGGCAAACCAAATGAAAATAGACTAGAAGATTTCTATGTCTTGGATTATGGCTAAAAATTGCTCTCTTACAAAAAAAGAAAGTGATTAAAAGTTCTTGATAGTAAAATTGGCATAATTTAAGCATATAAAGTAGAATTTACTGCCAGTCAAAAATTTTTCCAAGACTGAAATCAGTCCTGAAACTGAAGATCTTGCACACATGGGGGAACTTGATATTTTGAAAGAGCTCTTATACACCAGAATAGGTTAATTTTCATGGAATCATGTATTCTATGCTACCAACAATGTGATGATGCAAACAGCACTTAAAGATGAACCAACAATTTATCTCAATCGATTTGGCCATTTTAGGTGCAGAATATAACTAGTGAATACATAATGATATGTGGTAAACATTACTTATGCTTAGCTTTGCCATATTTGTGTTAAAACAGAAGTAATAACAATAATAAAGCACATTCAATTTTTTATAACTTTTTAAAAGAAATTCTGAAAGTGGTAAAATAAATTAACAGACATAAGTTTTTATTAACTTGGAGAATTGAGAATAAAAAAAAAAAAAAAAAATAACCTCCATTGGAGAATCCAAATCTTTTGGAAGCTGAATCCGAAGACTTCTAATCATTTCTACTTGTTTCTTCATCCTGAAATTAAAAGAGAAATAGTTTTAGAATTACTGTAAGAAATGAAAACAACAAGAATATAGTTACTGAACATAATTAAAAATAACTTTTTACCAAATGAAATTCATGATTGTCACAAGTTTCAGTAAAACATTACATAATATAATTGTATATTTTGTAACAATTTAATTTATGAAAATGGCTGCCAAAAATGCAGACCTGCCAACCTTTGAAAATGAGAAATCGTAGCACAAAAAATTTAAATGAATCTGGAGGTTGGTTGGTTGGATTTTTCGGGTTTCACAGCCATCTTATTTCAGGATAGTCACAATTTTTTTCCCACAATAGTAATTTTTTTATCACAATTCTATGTTGAAATTCGCACTTTTTACTACGAACTTTTGACGAATTTCACATTTTTAACTGCCATCCTTTGTCGAATTTTGTGCTTTTTACCACGATCCTTTGACGAAATTAGTTTTCTTTCTGCGATCTTTCGGTGAAATTTGTGTTTTCTAACTAATCTTTCGATGAAATTTGCATTTTCTTACTGATCTTTTGACGAAATTCACGTTTTCTCTCTGCGATATTTTGACAAAATTCACGTTTTTACCACGATCCTATTATTTTCTTCAGCAACCAATTGACAAAATTGATTTTTCTACACGGTCATTTGTCGAAATTCGCGATAGTTTATCGCAAAACGTGTGATTTTGCACACTACATTTCAAACTTTGTCCCTCAAAGGCCCCCCACCCCCTCTCCAGAAATTCTTAAAAAGGCACCCTTGTTTCTAAGAGAATTCCTTTATAAATATTTTCAGAAACACAATTCACTCATGGCTAATATACATAAAGAGTGTTTTATGTTAAGAAGTTTGTTATGCAGCCCAGATTTTTTTTCCCCCGTGAGCATTTTTTAATGTTCGAATTTTCGGACTAATGGCGAATTTTTTAAAACTTTCGGAAATTAATAGTTTGAAATTTTGGAACAGAATCACTCCTAAAAAATATGCTGCGCGGGATAAAAATCGCAACTAGAAACAAAAATGAGTTTGTGTTTTTTGCAAAAAATTGTAGTTTAAGACAGATTTTCGTAGCATCGTAGTTTATAGGTCCAAATCGTAGCAACTACGATTTTTCCGTAGCAGTTGGCAGGTCTGAAAATGCAATGAAGGAAACTGTTAAAGCCAAATCA
Organism: Maratus speciosus; assembly: GCA_963932465.1. Lineage (NCBI taxonomy): Eukaryota > Metazoa > Arthropoda > Arachnida > Araneae > Salticidae > Maratus > Maratus speciosus. The sequence goes on from OZ010792.1 coordinate 494,155,284, forward strand.
TTTGTTTTTAAAACATTCTATTTTTATCCTTCTTTAACTGAAATCAATGGCAATATGGAAGTTTGCAGATGTGTTGCATATTCATGCAAAATATTTCAGTGCATTGCTGGATACAACCAGAATCATTTACTTCTAATTTTTTATCTGTGTTAAATAAAAGTTTTATAATGTACTTTACAGATGAAGTACATATTACAGATAGACAGCATACTTAAAAAGCCATTTTCAAAATCTAAACTTTAATTATATAATGTAGAAAACTCTGTTTAATTCAAACTTAGATAATTTGAATACGGACTCATTCATCTTGAAAGTAACATTGAAAACAATAATAAAATTATTATCTAATTTGAATATTCAATTTGTTATTTTATATAACTCAAACATTTCTAAATTTCTATTTCAATGTATGTAAAATTAAGTAAGTCTAATTAATAAAATTTTAATAGTTCTGAAAAATAAAGTGGAAGAAAGTGATTGGGAAGAATAATAAGTTTTATTTATAGTTTTTCTTTCTTCTTTAATAACATGAGATTGTCAATTCTTTTGTATGCAGATCATTTGAAATCCTTTCCCTACTCACAAAAGATTTTTAAGAACATTTGATAGTGAAAGTCTTCAGTAAACTGAAGAGAAATTGAGAATTTTGTTAAACGTATAAAAATAAACAATAGCAAACAAAGATTAGAAGCTTCTTTATATAAGTTAGGTTATATCGAAATTATTATTCATACTACTATATGGAATTTCTATATGAGAAAACATAATGAGTTATCCTTAATTGTGTCTCTCTTTACTGGTTATTGGTCAAGGAAGTGCTTTTGTTAGAAACATGAAACCCTGCTTATAACATAAATATTTCATAGGTAAAGACCACTGGGTTGGGCTAGTACACCAGTCTACACGGGCTGGAATTTCCAGGCCTGGGCCCGAACAAAAGCTATCTTGGACCCAGCCTGCTGCAAAAACTAAAAGTTCAGCTCGGGTACTGTATTTTTGTGGCTCCCGATCTGACCCGTGCTAAAATTAGTGTGCAAACAGTGGGACATATGAGACTGTTTTCTATAAGTCAGTGGAATCATTCAAAAAGAACAACTTACCAATTTGCTGTGCTATATACGATTAAAATCAAAAATCCAAGACCAGCTGTAGCACCTACTGCCATACCAATATACAAAGCCACAGGTATTGCTGAAAAATAAAATACATATTAAGCAACAAGACAGGTAAAAATTTAATCAATTAAGTACTAGATAACATTTGCACTATTATGCAGGTCAAGGTTATCTATGGGCTACAGAATGGAAAAAACAAAGTATTATTTATAAGTTATGTTTCTTAATTTTAAAATTATTTTCTATATTAATAAAAGAAAGATGTTTGTGTGTGGGCAGTGGTTCGCGAAATCTATCACATCCAGAGGCCTGTAAATTTGGTTCCTGATGGGTGAAGAGAGGTCAGAATGCATCTGGCTCTCAGATTTTATCTCAAAATGGTAAATTCTGTTCTTTTTTCAATAAAGTTCATTCAGAACTCATACAGTAAATTTTTAAAATTTTAATAATAATAATAATAATTTTAAAAAAGTTCCTTTGGCACTGAAAATGAGGCCTTTGCTTTTTATAAACTAATTCCTATTTTATTCCTTAGCCATCCAATGTTATATTTTATATTCTCTATATGGGAGAAAACCCTAATCATTAAAATAATAATAACTTGAATTTATAAGTTTTTTTAAAGGCAATAAGAAACTCAGAAATTTCTGAATATTGAAATTAAGTTCTATGAGGAAATTTTCTGCATTGGATTGCTATAGCAAGCTTTTATTGCCAAAAAGCCTGTTATGAAAACTGAGTTTCATTGTGAGAGAAATGATTTCATCACATGACCTTACTGCAGTAAACATTTTCAAGAGTTTCCCCCCCCCCCCTTTCTTTTTTTGTGAAGACATTTTGAATTGTTTATTTTTATAAAGTTATATTATCGATTTCACAATGTAAGATATATTTAAAGTAATCCTAAGAAACGGAGTTAGTAGCAAAGATCAGTGAGGAGGGAAAGTAAGCCTGCCTCATTAGATTGGAGCCAGAACAGGACATAATTTTTCTCAGCAAACTCAGGGGTGTGTGGGGCCTGCTAGTAGTAAAACAAGCACAGTCATTTTGACATCACAGGTTAAATAACCCAAAACAATTAAAAAGTGGACTTTTTCTGTCCTTTAACAAGTCAAATACTGAATGTTTTTGCATAATATAATCGAATGCTATGTAAAAACTACAACTCTTCAATGACCTTTATTAAAAATTTATATCGACAACAATAAGGTAATAAACCCAGCAGCAGAAACAGTGGAACATGGCAGCGAGAACTGCTGACTTATTTTAAACATTGCAGATTAATCTAACAGCCTGAAAAGAAATGCTGGTTTTAAAATTTGCTGACATATACAAGACTTAAGTCTTGTAAGATTTATTGTATCTTTTTATTGCATTTTCTTTGTAAATGCAAGTTTTGCTTATTTTGTAGGTTACAATTATTTCATATGAAGCCCAGTAGATTAGTGGTGAGTATTATGCTACCACACTACAGGTCCAGAGTTCTGATTCGAGGCTGGGCAATGTTAACTCAACCTTAATTCTTTCTTGTCGATAGAATGAGTACCAAGCTTGCTTGGGAACTAAACACTGGGCGGTCCTACATTAGTCCGACCACTTGACCAAGACATAAGCTGTATAACACCCCAGGGCCCATGGTCAAGAAAACAGAGCTAGGTAATGTAGGCCAAGATCATTAATGGATTGTAGAGCTTGAAGGTTTTGCTTTTTTTATTATTTCATATCATTCATCATAAGTGTGATCCAGCATTGTTGAGTCAAATAAATTTTGGTTTGAAGTAGATCGACAGAAAATTTGCTAAAAACACTGCTATTGTAGTAATAAACTAATTAAAAAGATACTTCCTGTCAAAGTTAACAAATTCTTTGGATACCAAAATTAAATAAATATCTTTACATAATAATATACAAAAGAGCACAATAAACAGCTGCCTTAAAAAACTTACCAGAAGAACAAAGTTTATTTTTTGTCGGTTTACTATATCTTCCATACAAATGGTACCCATCTTTTACATTTACAGCACGAACACTGAAATCATACACTATGTCATCAATTTTCTGGGAGCAGTTCGGATGTAGAATAAAGAAATTCCTGCCTGTTACATTGAATACTTCAAATCTCGAAGCATTATGGCCCTCCATTATAACTTGGAAATAATCAAGAGGTCCATTAGCATTAACAGGATCATCCCAAGTGATATTAACTATTTCATCCAAAACTTCTATTCGAGGAGAGCTCATAGTCTCAGGATCTACAGAAAGGAAAAGAAGAAAATAAATACAAATAATACATTATTAAAAAAAATGCACTGAAATTATGTGAATGACACACTATGTAAGACATATGTTTTGAACAGATGGTATTACTTTTCTAGTAAAGAAATGTCAGAATAGATGTTAACAATTTTGTGTATGGAGGCTGAAAGATTTTATATTATTTTGACAATTTTATCTATTGTAGGAAAATTAGATATTTTTGATACTCTGGGATGCAATAAAAAGTTGTCTTTAACCACTTCAAAATTTGCTCCGAGATAAGTCGGGGGTAAAAGCACTGTTTCCCTATACCTGCTGCCGGTGAAGTGGTTAATTTTGAAGTTATTAATAAATTAATTTTATTTTTAAAGCAAGCCATTTGTAACATTTTCCATTAAATTAAAAATTCATAACATTGTTTATTTTATTTATATTTATTTAGTACTTTTAATTAAAAAGCATCTTTTAACTGAAAATGAACCATTCTTCCTGACTGACTCAAGACATGAGTATAATTATAAAGCAAGCAATGAGTATAACTAAACTTTGAAGATGCTTTTCACTTGGTCATTAAAAGCTGCAGACTTAACAGTAATAGAAAACTTTTAGTTTAAAACTGCAAAAGTGTTTTGAATACTCTTTCAGAAAGTTCTAGTATAACAGATAAACATTTACAAAAATCATTATAAAAGATAAATCGTGGCATATGTATACCTAAAACATTTTTCAAGTAGATGAAATTGGTATAATTGGAAAAACATTAAGTTTCATTGATGAATTAATTACATTTTATTTTATATGAAAGTAAAATGTTTTGGTCACAGGCAGAGCGAGTCAACTTAGGGCACACGTATAATTAAGAATTATGTATATTAATGTATGCATTAAATACTTAAATTTTTTTCTTTACATTTTTGTTTTCGGCCGAAAATAGGAAGATTACCGAAATTTGGTTTCAGTCAATCCTTAGTGATCATATAATTAAGGCTGATCTGAAATGCTCTGCTCAACAAGCATAAAACATTTTGACACATTTACAAATTCATTTTTTAACAGAAATATAGAAAATTGGAAAACCTGAAAATGAAAGTAATTTAGAATCGAACTGTGTTTTCCAATTTTTGATCAATAAATTTATTGAGCTATAAGCAATTTTGATCACGTGACACATATTTTCCGCTCTTTCTTTAGTGCCTTTTCTCCTTTCCCATGGAAATTTGGTTGAAAACATGCACTTTGACACCATTTTCTGAAAGATCTATTAAGTTTGCAAAAAAACCCAGAAAAAACAGCTCGATTACGTAATTTCTGAACAACAACACCTACTTGTTTCATGCATTTCCGAACAAAAGTACATTAAAACTTATGTCATAAAGTTGCCCTTTTGGATTTGAGAACAGCCTTAAGATAAATTTGTTCATAAAAAGGAGTGAAGTAACTGCAATGCAATGAAAAAAAGCTGATCTTTTAACAACCAAGAGTAACATATATATATAGAGAGAGAGAGTGAAAAAATTCTAAAAATCAAACTAATTTAAAGCAAAAATTACAGCATGTTCTTTACAGAGTAAAATTTAAAGTACTTACATGAAATACTAGTAAAAGCATATACAGGCTTTGATTTTTCAGAGCAGGCCAGGTCCACACAAGCTGCTAACTCAATAGAATAGTTTGAGTAATATAGCATATCTGTTAACTTTATTGACAAACTCTTCTCTTTATGAAGAATATCTTTGGTCCAGAAAACTTTTTCAATGGGTTGTTGATCTGATTTGCTGTAAATAACCTTGTATTTAGTTACAACTCCATTAGGAATTTTTGGTGGCTCAAAAGATAAGGTCACATGTTTTCCATCAATATTCACAACTTTAACATTATGAGGTGGATCACTTGGCGCTAAGAGAGAGGGGAAAAAATATAAATTAAAAAAAGATATACAGAGAATCAGAAATAGACAATGAAATATATGTAATGGTAGCTGAATTAATATACTTAAAAAGTGAAGAACTAATTAAATTGTAGATAAAACATTAATAAAATATATAAATTGCTTCATACAACCTCTTTAAAATGCAAATTTCAGAAAGACACCAAGAATGATATTTGACATGTTGAAAAGCCATTTCTTGTTTATAAATTTTTAAGAGACACAGAATGATTTTTTAATATTTTTTTTTTTTTAAGAACTTTTCATAGTTCTTTCCTCATCTCGTCAAACGAAAGTTTTTTAATACATACTTATTTTTTGGTAATCAAAATGATAAAGATATCCGGCTTAGATGTGTTATTATCCCTCCATCCGCCATCTTGGATTTTTTTCTTGCATGAAAACTCCTTTTCCGCCAAGTAGTAAATGTTGCCAATGGTTAAATATTGTTGATAGATTAATATTAAAAAAACTGGAATATAATAATTATAACTATTAATTAAAAAACAGTTTTTAACACACGTCCCCCCCCCAAAAAGCCAAGATCGCGGATGGAGGTATAATAACACATCTGTTCCAGATATCCTAAGAGAAGAATTACTGAAAGCTTAAAACTGTTTGAAGGGATATGTTTCAGTATTGGAATAAAATTATATTAAAATTTGGAATAAAATTGTTTTACTTATAGGTATTAAACAAAATGCCTTAGTGAAATATAATATGATGCTTTTTAGTGAAACTATTCTGATAAATATTATTTCAGACCTAAGACATGTATAAAATATTGATAATAAACTAATAATGCAATTTATTATTTTTAAAAAGAAAATATTGATCAACACTTCATGTGACATAATGTTGCCATCCCTAAATTTATTAAACATATAAGAACTGAAAGAAGGGAAAAAATCAGGCAAGGAGGAGTAGGGAGCTCTAATGTCAAAGTACATATAAAGTCAAAGTAATATAAAGCAAGCTTATTTTTTTTTATTTACTTATACCTTGACTATTTCATAAACCTAGTATATCATTCTCCATCACAACAACATGCACAACAAAGAGAAAGGGAGAGAAAGAAAATGAAAAGCATCCATACCTGTAGACATGGTCATTTCACAAGCCACATTGCTATTGCCACTCCAGCCACTTAGTGTATGAACCCTAATAAATGCCAAATAATAAGTATATGGCTTAAGGTAGCCAAGTATGTAATCATCTCGAGAGACGTCACTCACATTAACTGTTCTCCAATCTGAAAAACCAATCCAAATAAATCAAATTGAATTATACACCTAAAAGCTAGCACATAACGATAATTAAGCACAAAATTTGAACAACTGGGTTACAATTTCTGAACAGCTAAACCATTAACTTAAAAGACCTTGCTTTTTTTTTAACCTCAAGACTAGCATGAAAGTCATATTTCCTGTATATTGCATTTTAAAACTCTCCTTTTTACTTGAATACAAAAATAAAGGTAACATAGATACATTTTCTTAAGCAATACCATTGGCTTGTAGCATGCAAATACTGCTTTATACAACTAGACACAGTATTTTTTGCAGTGATTATCAATAAAAAAGTGTTTTAACAGCTGATTATTATATTTTTAATAATGTAATTACAGTCAACTCTGTGAAATCTGCCGATGTATAATCCGCAAATGTCTGTTATCCACACTACATGTTCGAATGTAAACAATGAAATTTGTTATTAAAATTTCAACTCAAAAGCTAAATTTGGTACATATTTTTTTTTCAATTATCAATTTTCCAGTGAATATTTAAATATAAATCGGATATAAATATTTAAATTTCCTTGAGTAACAAAATGTTACCTTGGAGCAAGAAGTAATAAGTGTTCATAGACTTAAAAAAAAAAAAAAAAAAAAAAAAAAAAATTGCCAACAAACCAAAACATGAATATTCAGTAAAAATTGTATATAATTTAACTTTTCTTTAATCTTAATTATTAAATATATTAAACCAATGTTGCATTATGTTTTTCTTGTCCATTGTAATTGTAATTTTTGTATAATTGTTCTTAATTTATACTCAGACTTAAAAAAAATAAATAAAATGCAAACAAAGGGATCTATAATCCGCTAAAATGAATAATCCACAAAACTCTCTGCCCCTAAGCCTGCGGATTTCACAGAGTTGACTGTATTACAATTTTGATAGTAAGTTTTGTATTATATTGTTAATGTATTTCCTTTTACATCTTTATTATTTTGAACAAATAATCATTTCCAGTATCAAAAACTTTTTGCGTGAAAATAAAATATTTTTTTGCCCCCCCCCCCCCCCAAAAAAAAAAAAACTAATCTTCTGGATGTTATGTTATTGTTGTGATTTAATGATTAGTTTACAAATCAATAATAAATATATTTCATTGATTTCCATCATATTATATATAAAAGCCCTTTTAATTAAAAAAAAAGAAATGATTAAGAGCAATATTTTCTTAAATGCAACAGAAAACTATAAACTTTTTTCAACGGACAACATGCTAAGTGCATTTACTATTTTACTAACAAAACCCGTGGCTTTGTTTGTGTAATTGTTGAAATATGCCAAATAGTATTTGTGAGTGTAATTTTAGCAGAGGAAAATACACTGCTGTGGATAATTTAAAAAGATACTAATTAAGTAACAGTTTGACTAAATTTCATTTTTATACTGTATTAGGCAAATATGAGACTTAAATTAATGAGAAAATTAATTCTGAATAAGCGATAATTTAGGATGAATTTTGATGATTTTGAATTTTTTAGAAACCATTTTTAGCATTTACATCTTAAAAGTAAAATCCAAGCCAAATTCCAAGCTTGTAGTTATGTAAGCTTCTGTAACAACTATATTAACAGAACTTTTTGATCCTGCACACTTTAAAATTTCTAAATTTAAATAGGAAATTCTGTGGGTGTATTTACATCTCTAAAGTAACAGCCATATCAAATTTCAAGTTTCAATCCTTAACAATTTCAAATAAATCATAAATTAGAAGGTTTGCAGAATGTTTCCCCACTCATTTCACTCTTGTAAATTTCGATGTTTTTTAATCATTCTTAGCAAACGCTTAAATCTTAAAAATAACCATAATGCCAAACTTTATTCTTCTAGCCCAACAGCATCACAAAAATAATAACTTTAGAACAATTTTTTGCTTCTGCACTTTTTTAAATTTCGAATTTTGTAAATACTATTCAGTGCGAGCATTTACATCTTAAAAGTAACAGAAATGTCAAATTTTAAATTTCTATCCTTAAAATTCTAAATAAACTGTATTTTAAAACATTTTACCCCTTTAAATTTTGAATTTTTAATCAACTGTTTATACTGTGCATCTGCATCTTAAAAGTAGCCATTATGCTAAATTTGAAATTTCTAACTGGAACAAATCCAACTAAATTATAAATTAGAATGTTTCTGTTAATTTCGTCTTTTTAAATTTAAAAAAAAAAGTTCTTAGTGAGCATTTACATCTTAAAAATAGCTACCATGCCAAATTCCAAGCTTTTATACCAACTGTATTACATAAATCACAATTTTACAACGCTTTTGCTCCTGCACCCTTTTAAATTTAGAATTTTTAGAAAACTGCTCTGGGTGAGCATTTACTTCTTTAGAATAGCAGCCATGTCAAATTTCAAGTTTCAACCATTAACAGTTTCAAATAAATCATAATTTAGAATGTCTTCCGTTCATTTCACCTTTTTATTTATTTTTTTAGAATTAGTTTTTAGTGAGCTTTTACCTCTTAAAAGTAAATTTTGAATTTTTTAGAAACCATTCATAGCTAGTATTTACATATTAAATGTTACCACTACTTCAAATTTCTAGCCCACAATTCGCGATGTCATCAAGAATGATGACAAAACGTTCAATTTTAGAACGTTTTTAGCTCCTGAACCTCCTTGGAGGTTGTTGTACTGACATAAAATATAACCTATGTTGGAGCAGAGATGGTCACTAGCATTCTGCCACACTTTTTTTTTTTTTTTTTTTTTTATCGGTTCGGTAGTTCCAGAGATTACCCCAAACAGACAAACGTTACTTCATTTTAATATTAGTATAGACAAATACCACCATATTTAAATTCATTTTTTTGCAAGCGTAAAATCATGATTTTTTTTTATTAATCTCAATTTTATAATGTAGCATCAATGAAACAGGAGCCCAGTACTAAATATTAGCTTTCAATTTTATCATAAAATCATACAAATAACATTTTGTAAAACTAATTAAAACCTAATGCTCATTTTAATAATTAAGCAAGAAGTTGGCAGGATAAAAGATTATATATATATATATATATATATATATATATATTAGGGTGTCAACGATTTTAATCAGTTGATTTAAATCAGCGATTAAATCATGATTTTAATCAACTGATTTTTTTTTAAAACATTGATTTAAATCAAAAATTTTCTAAATGTTTAAAATGTCAAAAAAAAGGTATTAAAATCTTACATGAATGTAATTTGAAAGTGTCTACAGGTATTTTGACTTATGAATAAACAAAAAAAAAAAGAGCTTTAAATAATTGTTTCTAATCTTAATTCATGAGTTTTGTAAAAAATTAAAAACAGTTGAGTTTGTAAAAAGCATTGTTTTTAAGTTTTTATCCAAATTAAAACAGCTTCATTTAAAAATGATATTTAAATCTAATATAATTTGCAAAGTCATAATTTCCTTTAGGTAACCAATTTATGCATTATTTTATATAAAATACACATAGCAAGTGTAATACATTTCTACAATAAGAATAAATAGTAATTAATAGCAATTAATTAGCAGTAATTAATAGCTTTATTTATCATACTATTTTTTTTTTCTCCTTACACCATTACTAAACACATTACTAATATATTTCCTCATGAAATAGTGCCCTTTTTTAGAACTAGCATTCTGTCCCTTTTTATTTCTAAAATGAATACTACATTATTATCATTTTAATAATTAAGGCTTAAAAATGTATAATATGTTCCTAAATAGAGTGTTAATTGTTTAATTGTCTGAGCGAAGCGAAGGCTAATACTCAGCGAAATATTACTGTCCGGACACTTTACTACTACGATGGATATTAACGCCATGTCCTACTAAAAAAAAAGGCCTAATAAAAACCTTTCGTCAAGCATAACTCAAAAAAAATTTGTCGGATTTCGTTTCTGATTGCACCAGAAGGTACCTATGAGGGTCGCCTACTGAATGCACCTACTATGAAAAATAAGTTCCAAACCGTTTAAAAATTATATAGAAAAAACTCTTAAAAAAGCACAATTTATCTGCATACGTCACAGAAATTTGGTGTGCGTCACTTTCACCGGTTGATGTTTTCGTAGACAATGGTTTGAACACATGGAGCAAATAAAAAAAATACGCACGCAGTAATATTGAATAGATCAGTTTCAACCACGTGATCACAAACCTTGCAACAACCCGTGGCAACCAGTTTTGGTAGGCAAACAAATAATAATACAGTATTCCGTACCACGGTGACCGTTTTTAGCCTGTTGTATAAAATCTGGCATGTTGTATGACATACAATTGTGGATGATTAAAACAAAAGACATGAGTGTTTATTGATCCGGAGGTTATCTTTCTCTGGATGTCTGTCTGTCTATCATGCAATTTTCTTGTAAAGGATGATATTATTATGCAGTAAAACCTCCATAACGGACACACCCGATTAGTGGACACCTCTATTTAGCGGGCATTTTTTCGATTACCAACCCTTAAATAACTGTACATTTTTTACTCTCAGTAGCGAACACCTCCAAATAGAGGACAAATTCTGCCCTCCCGAGGCGTTCGCTATTCAGAAGTTTTACTGGTAAAACCTCCATAGCGGACACACCCGATTAGCGGATACCTCTATTTAGCAGACATTTTTTCGATTACCAACTCTTAAATAACGGTACATGTTTTACTCTCAGTAGCGGTCACCTCTAAATAGAGGACAAATTCTGCATTCTCGGGGTGTCTGCTATTCAGAGGTTTTACTGTATATAATATTGATAATTATTTTACAGGGCCGCACAAAAGAATAAGAATATATGAAAAGAATATAAACTAAATTCGGGATTGGTAGATCGCTGATGGTAATGTAATTTTAGGATGTTGTTACAGTCATCCGCAGCATGTTTTTAGAGTTTCGTCCATCTAACGAAACCCTACCTGTCTCACTCCTTTGTCTGTCTGTTTGTCCGTCTGTCACAGAGCCCGTTCTCAGAAACTATATATGTCGGAAATTTGCATACTTATAGCTGAACACCACACATCAAACGGCAAATAATAAAATTTTGAAAAAGTCTAATATTTAAGCCTCTGGGCTCTTAACTTGTGTATTTTAAGCAATTTTTCTAACTCAGCCCCTAATTAAGTTGGAGACATGACATTTTGCATACTTACAGCTAAACACCTCACATCAAACGACAAATAACAAAATTTTTAAAAAGTCTAATATTTAACCCTCTGGGCTCTAACTTATGTATTTTAAACATTTTTTCTAACTCAGCCCCTAATTAAGTTGGAGACATAAAATTTCGCATACTTATAGCTGAAATCCTCACATCAAACGACAAATAATAAAATTTTGAAAAATGTCTGATATTTAACCCTCTTGGCTCTAACTTATGTATTTTAAGCAATTTTTCTAACTCATCCCCTAACTAAGTTGGAGAATTGAAAGTTTGCATACTTATAGCTGAAAACTTGCGATAACACGATAAATCATAAAATTTTGAAAAAGTCATATTTAACCCTCCAGTCTCTAACTTCTGTATTTTAAGCAATTTTTCTAACTCAGCCCCTAATTAAGTTGGAGACATGAAATTTTGCATACTTATAGCTGAACACCTCACATCAAACGACAAATAATAAAATTTTGAAAAAGGTCTAATATTTAACCCTCTGGGCTCTAACTTGTGTATTTTAAGCAATTTTTCTGACTCAGCCCCTAATTAAGTTGGAGACATGAAAGTTTGCATACTTATAGCTGGACACTTGCGATAACACGATAAATCATAAAATTTTGAAAAAGTCATATTTAACTCTCCGGTCTCTAACTTCTGTATTTTAAGCAATTTTTCTAACTCAGCCCCTAATTAAGTTGGAGACATGACATTTTGCATACTTATAGCTGAACACCTCACATCTAACGAAAAATAATAAATTTTTGAAAAAGTCTATTACTTAATCCTCTGGGCTCTAACTTGTGTATTTTAAGCAATTTTTCTAACTCAGCCCCTAATTAAGTTGGAGACATGACATTTTGCATACTTATAGCTGAACACCTCACATCAAACGACAAATAATAAAATTTTGAAAAAGTCTGTTATTTAACCCTCTGGGCTCTAACTTGTGTATTTTAAGCAAATTTTCTAACTCAGCCCCTAATTAAGTTGGAGACATGAAATTTTGCATACTTATAGCTGAACACTTCACATCAAACAGCAAATAATAAAATTTTGAAAAAGTCTAATATTTAACCCTCTGGGCTCTAACTTCTGTATTTAAAGCAATTTTTCTAACTCAGCCCCTAATTATGTTGAAACATAAAAATTTGCATACTTATAGCTGAACACCTCACATCAAACGACAAATAATAAAATTTTGAAAAAATCTAATATTTTACCTCTAATATTTTGTCTCACACAATTTTTAAATTTAAACTGTTTTGCAATACTATTTTTTGTTCATTTTGCATAATAAGTGTAATGTGACGTAATTTGTTCTATTTCAGATTTCTAACGCACGTTAATGAATTTATTTTACAATATCCTTTCTCTTTTAAAATTCACATGTAAATATAGTTTTTATGGCGTAATTTCCAATAAGTGACTGCTTTTTATACCTAATTATTTAATTGTAATTTGAAGGTTTTTTTCTGTTTATAATAGTAACGTGTAAATATTTTTTTTTATTTGAAGCAAACATTATTGTTTGCGCTGTTTATACAGTTGGCAACAGTTTAAATTAATACCATTTTCTAAAATATGTAAAAAATATCTGTCAAAATGCTGAATATTTGAATTTAAAATAGAAATAAAACCTCAAAAAATGAGTCAAATTAAAAAAAAAAATTAATGAAATCTGCAGACCGGGATCTTCTATTGAATAAAATGATCTAAAAATGGTTAAATTCCCATGTATAGCTTTTGCTCTTATAAATTTTTTTTAATGGAACGATTTTGTCCAACTTTAGCATTAAATATCTCTTAAAATAATTCTTCGATTTGAAAACTGTATGCATTAGTGTGTTGATCAAACATTTCGCTATAATACCACCGATTTTCATATATTTGTATGCAGTAATTTTCTTAATATTAACAAAGAAAGACCTCCGGTCACAAAAAATTCAAAACCGGTGGCGGCGGCGGTGACAGCGTTAGTCACTTTTCATAGAATAGAGAGATATATAAAAATGAAAACTTGTCTATCTGTTTGTAATTCTATAAAAAATCCACAATTTGGAAGCCAAAATTGTGAAGAGATACGGACATGTGTATTAAAACATGGCAGAGACAACTAAAGTAATCCGGAATCGAAATAACTTATAGTTAATTTTTAATTAATAAAAATCCACCAATTTAACAGCAATTTCTTATCAAATTTAAACATTTTTCGTTATAGCAGTTGCCAACAATTAAAAAACACAATAAAATTATTACTACAACAATTAATTTTCTACTGCAAGATTTCCACGTGAAAAATGAAAATGAAATAAATAGTTTGCCGAATTTAAAAAAAGGTGAATATTACGTCATAACTTTTCTATTGCAAGATATTCACGTGAAATATGAAAATGAAATAAATGGTTTGACGAATTTAAATGAAAGGGAATATAACTTCATAACTTTTCTATTTCAAGGTTTCCACGTGAAAGAGGAAAATATTACGTCATATTGGAAATATAAAGGGCATGGTGGATATCGTATAACGTCATATGAGTGTGAAAATGTATTGAAGCATAATAAAAACCCGATTAGGGAAATATTGGCGTATTTTAACATTATTGCTCCAATTATAAATTGAAATAAGTTCATTTATAGCTGTATTCTTTTGCGTCTGTTATATACATTTTTATATAGAGTTTTCATATGATTCATTCAACAACATTTCGACTGCTTTTTTTAATGTTTGTTTTGTGTTGTATGTTAAATTTTGAAATTGATTTTTCAGAACAAACATCCTTCAAATTCTGGGCAACGCCGGCACTTTAGCTTGTAACAGATAAATGGCTTTTGTATCTGTACATCTAATGCTAATATTATAAAGCGTTATAATATTATAAACTATATAATATTATTAATGCTTGTACGTTTGTGAGGTGTTATCTCTGAAACTACATAGCTAACTTAAAAAAATGTTGGTGGCCATCTCTGCTCCGAAAAAAAGACTATTTTATGTCAGTGCAAGAACCTACATCGCTGCAGGAGCAAAAAAGTTCTAAAATTGTGATTTCTGCGATATTGATTGAGTTAGAAACTTTAAATTTGGTGCGGTAGTTACTTTTAAGATGTAAAATACTCGTAATGAACGCTCTCTAGAAGGTTCAATTTGACGGATAAACGTAAAAATTTCTAGAATGGTTCTAAACTATGATTTATTTGGAATACTGAAATTTTTGGGATGCTGTTGGGGTTAGAAACTAGAACTTTGGCATGGTAGTAATTAATAAGATGTAAATCCTCGTTGTAGACCGAATTCTAAAAAAATAGAAAGACTAAACAAAGCGGAAAAAGATCTAAAGATGATCTAAGTAACGAAGAACATGGAACTGTTAGGAACATAAACATGAAAATTGACATGGCTGTATTTATCATGACGTAAATTCTCGCAATAGAACAATTTCTAAAAATGTCGCTATAAAAAACAGTGCAGAAACAAAAAAATTTCAAAAATTTTCTATTTCTCTGTTACTGCTGAGCCCAAAATCTTGAAATTTTGCTTCGGGTTAGTTTTAAAATATATAATTGTCTCTATGAATGGTTTCTAAAAAATTTCAAATTTAAAAAGATGAAATTAACGGAAAGCGATCTCAATTACCATTAATTTGGAATTATTAGGTACAGCAACTTTAAATATTTCATAATGCTGCATTTCCTCCGCAAAACATGCGATTTAAATGCAACAAAACTGATAGATACCCACCTAGCATTAAATAAATTGTGTAAATATTGAATAAAGACCTGTATGAAACAGTGAGTAGGTTGCCCGAAAGTACTTGTTAAAGTGTTCCTTCTCTAGGCTTTTCTCTCTCTCGCCAAGGCCACTAACAGAGGGAAGTGCCGTTTTAAATGTGATATGAATTTTTTATCCGATTCATTTTTCTAGACATTTTATCATAAGGTCATATTCTCAATTATCATTAGTAGATATTTTATATATTAACTTATTCTGGTGAAATTTTGTAATCGGTTTCATATTGGCGTATGTTAGCTTGCATGATTTGCTGAATAAATATGTATGGATTTGTAAATTACTTCAAATGACACTTTGACAGCTCAAAAGTTATGCAGACGATATATTCAGATCTTGTGTCATACTTTATGTTGTAATCATTGCCGATTTCTTTTATTTAATACATGCTAAATACAGCTCAACTTGTGCAGAATATGTTTGAAAACAAAACAATACAGCGTATGTAGTGGTCAGCATACGCTCATCATTTAAATCCGATCGAGCATATCTAAAACACACTCTAACGAAGCATTGCATGCCACTTATGATGTATTCGGTACTTTGATACTATATTAGATTTTGAGAAGAGAATTCCTTAAACGTTATCGACAACCTCATTGCATCCGTGGAAAACAGATATTGTACAATATTAACTATTCCGGGGGGAGCACACACCATATAAAGTATAGTCCATTCTTTTTAAACATCATATATTTGTCATTTAAAGTTACTCAAATTGATGCGGAGCGTCTGATTATGTTATTGACATCATTTTATACAGTTAAAATTCCGATATAAGTAAATTAGTGTTTCATTTTCTATTTTACTTTTAATATATTGCGTACTTTCAATTTTATATCCATGCATGGCTGTCTTGAATGGTTTGATTTCCCATTTTTTTAAACAGTGTATACGAATTTATATATAAGATTTTGTAATTCTACAATTCGTTTATTTTCATCATTTCAATTTTTCGCAGTATATGAACAATTAAAGATAACATCTCATTTTCTTTGCTTCCACATGTTATTATTAAATCTATGTTCTCAGTAATATCGCTCAGACTAATCCCTCTGAGGGAAGTCCTAGTAATTATTAATTTGAAGTAGTGTTAACTATTTAATATAAAATGCAGTTAATCCATATAATAAAAGCCTAAGTCATATGACTGTCATCAAAAGTTCCGGGTTGATCGCTTCACTTTTTGCATGCCAAGCAGTCAATTTGGTAAGTTAATGTTAACTGGGAGCAGGTGATAAATCGCCAAATATTGTAAATATCATGTCATCGGTATTATAATAGTCCATTTCATGTGACTGTCATAAACATTTTTTCGCGTGGTAAATTAAAACACAGCTTTGATTTTGAGATTAAATGTCATGGTTCATGGTATTATTTATTACTTTTCTTCTTTTTTTAATTCTGTGAAAGTACTATATTTGAAATTAAATTAATGAAATACGAAGAAATATGATGGGAACAATGTTTGGCAATTTATCATCTCCGTTCGGCTAACATAAAAAGGCCGAGTTCAGGATTTCTGTATCAGAATCTTCGGATTTGGCGAAGGATTGAGCAAGTAAATTAAATTATGTATAAAAGTAACGTGATACAATGCTTAGCATATGTTTAAGGGAGACCAAACTGGTCGCCAAGAGTGGCTAGTAATTTTAATAAATGTTAAATATCACTAGTATTTATAAAGTTTTACATAATTATTACAATATTAATGTACATAACATTACTGTATGATACTACCTAATGAAACTACTAATTTGCAGTTTTTATAATTTCCATAATTACTAACTAATAATTATAATTTTATTAATTAAAGTGTAAAAACATAGATTATGTTAGCAATTAGTGGTTTAATTGTTTTGGAAACCTAAAACTCTTGGTAGCTATTCAGTATTCAAGCACTGGGAAAAAAATCATAAAAATCATCCGATTTTTTTGATTTTTTAAAAAAAAATCATGATTTCTTTACACCCTAATATATATATACACGTTTACATATTTTACTATGTGTATATATAAAAAAAATACAAAATTGTTAATAAATTTTTAACATAATTATGTTGTTTCAATTTATACTAAATCATGTTTGAATCCAAAATGGATTAATTTAGGCATTTTAAACACATTACCCTATGGTGAAACATTCCATTAAAAAAGATATGTAATTTTCTACAAGTTATATTATACTTCTTGCAGCAAAAACTTAGTACACTTTCAACAAAATTTATGAGAATAAATGAGTATAAATTCTAATTTTCCTGATAACCCAAATCCATAATATATTTCTTAAATGTATACAAAAGTCATAGATAATAGATAAAGAATAAATAACAAACCTGAACAAGATTTAATGGGATAATTTTGAAGGCATGGTCCAACAAATTCACAGTACTGAATGGCATATTCTTTCATCACAATTTTCTGAGCTTCACATTCTAAAGACCACTGAACTTTAAGACTAGTAGCATTCTTGGGAAACAGTCCAACATTTGTAACTTTATAATTCACTATAAAGATACATTTATAGTTAGAAAATTATCAATAACAGCAAAAGAAAATTAGGTTTACTGAATTTCATTAAAACTTATTTTTAGACAAAAAAATAATTTTATTTGCAAAGAGATCAGAAAGCTACTAACAAAAACTTCAAAGGATAAAATTAATAAAATATTGAAACATATTAAAAACTTGATTTTAGCAGTTTTTACAAACTTTGTAAAATCAATTACCTGAAAGTATTTCAGGGTAAATAGACACTGTTGGGTTTGCTTAGCAAAAGAA
Organism: Maratus speciosus; assembly: GCA_963932465.1. Taxonomy (NCBI): domain Eukaryota; kingdom Metazoa; phylum Arthropoda; class Arachnida; order Araneae; family Salticidae; genus Maratus; species Maratus speciosus. The sequence goes on from OZ010792.1 coordinate 494,173,574, forward strand.
TCAAAATTACAACAAATAATTTAAAAAAAAAAAAAAAAAGGGGGGGGGGGGGGGGTATCATTCTGCGACAATTTTATTTTGGGACACATATATAATTTGAGTAGGACAACTCAATAATCTCACAACCCCCCACACATGCACCAATATCAGATTGCATCTTAAAATATTTGATTTTGAATAAGTAATTATAATTAATTTATTCATTTTTGTTAACATGCATAATTTCCTTATGTACACCTGAAATAAGTTTTTTTTTTTTCCCCCAGTTTAGAAAGACATTTTAAAAATCTGTTCTTGTGCCAAATTTAAAATACTGATAATTCAAGTAAACAGAAAAGAGCTGCGTTTTCATTCATTTTATTGAAAAAATTCAAAACTCAAAATTAAAGAATACATACATTTTTAACACGTCTCAATATCATATATTAAAAGTTTAAAAAAAAGAGTGATAAAAGGGGTGGTAGGAAAAGTATTTTTCTGAAAGATATTCTTGTTATTTTGTTTAAAGTGGTTCTCAAAAAATATTTTTACCCACTTACTTAGCAATGGGGAACTTTATGACACATTTATGGACTAATTGTTAAAAACAAAAGCATGGCACTTGCAGACCTAACTACTGAAGTGATTAGGAATTGAATAGTGTTTTTTTTATTTTCTGTAATGAATTACTTATCAAGTTATAAGCAACTATTGTCACATGACAGGTTTTTCTTCTTTCTTGCACTGCCACATTCGGAAATTCGGTTCAAAATGCCACATTTGACAGTATTTTCTGAATTATCTTCTGTCTTTATTAAAAAATGGAAAACACTATTTTGATTAAATAGTTCCTGAATAAGAATTCCTGCCAAATTCATGTGTTTCTGAACAAAAATTAAAGTTCAGAAATGTGTCAGAAAGTAACTCCTTTGGATTTGAGAACAGCCTTAACTAAATGCATCAGGGAAGCCAAATTAATAAGTAAAACTTGTTCCAATCAAAGTAAGTCTGTTATTTCAAAATTCGCTATATTTGCCAATAAAATATACATTGAATTTAAAATTTAAAAGTGCAAATAAAAGTAATGTCAAAAATTAATTAGAATGTGCATAAAAAATAAATAAATTTCAAACATTAAAAAACTGAAAATATATTCTCTAGAATAAATAACACATTGGCTGATAAGTTCCCGGTCTGATGCACAGATGGCGCCACAAATACAGAATTAATATTCTGTTTAGTAAGTACTAACCTTAAAAAGATAGCTGTAAACATTTGATGACGATCTGACGGTTGCTTCAAAAGTTAGTGGTTTTAATGAAACGACTTTTTGTATTTTCAAAACAATGGAAAAAAAAAAAAAAAAAAAGAATTTCGTGTTTTGATAAAACTTTGCTATTTGGTGGGAAAACATGGAAACAAAAGCTTGGCTTGATAAATGGTATCCGGACTCTGCACCAGGAAAATCGACCATTATTGACTGGTTTGCTGAATTTAAACGTGGACATACAAACATCGATAATGCACAACGCTCTGGTCACCCAAAACAGGTGGTTATACCAGAAAGCATAAAAAAGACCACAAAATCATTTTAGAAAACTGTAAAGTGAAGTAAAGTTTCATGAGATAGCTGACACTCTAAACATATCCAGTAGCGTAGCTACATTTTTTGGTGCCTGGGGCAAGAAGAAATTTTGACACCCCTCCCCCTCCCTCCCCACGGCAACCATCCAAGAATTTGAAATTGCTATACAATTTAAGATATAGTGGGGGAACCAAAAAATTTTCTTGGATCCTTCTATCAAAACTTAACGATTATGCAAGAAATAAACTTGCATTTATAATTTTTTGTACATTTTTATTTTAGTTTGAAAATTTTCAGGGGTTACTATTTTGAAACAGGATGGCGGATCAATGTGTCCAACGAATTTGATCGAGATCTTAATAAACTCTTCACATATACTCAATCACATTCAAATCGGTTTATAAATACGAGCGCAGTCGCATGGCAATGATCAGATATTTATAGGGAGAGACTCATACTATACAGTATAAAAGGATAAAAATTAAAATCCTTTTAAAATTCAAAATTTAAATTAAATTTCAAAAATTTAAATTAAAATCTAGTTTTTTTTCCTAACTTTAAATCTTATAATCTAAAAGCTGTTCTACCCCTTATGACTTTGTTTACCAGCTCAACATTTATTACGTTCACCATTAAATTCAGAGAATAACTTAAGATTGAAAATGCTGACGTTTGGACAATTCTCCTTCGTTTGTAGTTAAAGTCTTGTACATCACAGATCCTGTGAATTTTGCAGATCTTGACCACATGCCAATAAAGAGCTAATTAGCCAATTAAACTAAATCTTTTGCCCAAATTGATACCTTCACCCCCTGTAGGAAAATATTGCCAACATATTAGCAAGAACGTGCACGAAAAAGATTAGGCTTTGCCCATTTGAGTTGCCTGCACAACCTACGACCATGTAGGTCCCGAAATTGAAGTAAATGGCTCGTGAGACATGCGCATATATGATTGTAAGATGCAGTGACGAAAATAAATGAGTTCAGGTTCCCGAGTCAAATTCATTTCTCTTATTAATTCCTTACATGGATATATATAGATAAAGTTTTCCCTAATGCATATGCGCTGAATTTAAGTGTAGTATATCAAATATATTTAACTTTTTAAACAATGAAAAGAGCCATTTCTACTGGTCCTACTTTGTTTTTTATCCGATTTAAGAAGGGCAAATTTTGGGGATAGGTCGCCCACATTTTAATATTTGGCTTTTCTCAATGTCAATTTGACGGGAAAATGTAATTTCCAATGAAGAAATAATATCTTTACTTGTTGTGCTTCCAGCTAAATCCATTTAGCATTGGTTCGCAGAAGTCCCCATTACACAAAAATATTCATATGGAATGAAGAACCCAAAAAATCTGCGTAAAAACCAACTTATGTGTGTGTGCGTGACGGAGATGGCTAGAAATATCTACCATGCTTGCAAGTCTGAAAATTTATATAACGGTAATCCAAGGCAGGTCCTGATGCACGAGGCTTAGATTTCTAATTTTTCGATAATTACCCGAGAATATTAATTAACAACTCATCAAAAATGCATTTTTTTTCACAAAATGGCAAAATCGCGCTCACATCTGAACCTGATACCACAGCCGAAATGAAAGAAATTAAGAATTTCCACTAATCAGGAAAAATTAAGAAAACTAATTAAGATATCGATTTGAAAGTTTCAGATCAGATGTAGAAAAACATTTTACATCTGCGTATAAAATTTTTGAAAATCGGTCAGTAATTTTTCTTAATGTTTTCAAAAAACTGACAGCAACAGTACAAAAATCGAACATTAACGGCACTTTCTTTCCTCAGATTCTATGGGCCAGATTTCAGTGGGAAATGATTCATTCAACTTAGCTTACGATTTTCTAGCAGTTTTTAGCTCCACCTCCAGTGCAGGAGGCAAAATTATATATGAAAGAAAAAGAAGAACAGAGGATATGATTAAAATTTAATAAATGTTTTTAACTAATAAAATACACTAGAAAAGCCTTTCAAATATTAAAAAACACTATTAAATTATTAAAGATACTTTCTAAACTTCCTTATATAACACCTTTCCTTTAAAAATAACATTGAAAAATAATTTTAAAATGTTGTGAAATCAGAAATACATTGAGCAAAATATCATGATATAAAAATAAAATCTTACACACAATCAGTCCTGTATTACAGAACAAAAATTGCAGATTTTTTATCTAAAACTGGCATAAATCTAATAAGCTTACCTCCTTTATAATAAACAATGCAAGATGCCCATGACATTCCTGATGTATAGCCATCATCGTTTGCTGAAACAGCAAATTGATAACCAGTGTCTTTGTCAGGAAGCCGCAACATATGCTTTGTTCTTGTAGTATGTAACCACTCAAGAGGGCCGTCACACTTAGAAGGACGAGGCTTCACTGTTTTGCACCAATACACAGTAAAATTATATGGCCTCTGATTTGAAGCCTTCCATGATAAATTAAACTCTCCTTGTCCATATGATAAAACAATAACATCTTTAGGTTTTTCCAACACTATAAAAATGGATAAATAAATTTTTAAAAAATTCCATTATTATTAGTATATTCGTTAATAGTAGGGGAGAGTGTTGTACCTTGGGACAATTTTCACATTTTAACTTTTTACTTCGATGATTATAATGAGATTTAAAATTTAAAGGCAACATTTCAATACACCAACATATTTCTCTATAATATAATTTTAGAAATTCAGACAGTTTGAAAATAAAAAAATGCCATTTATTTAAAGTAGAGAAGGCAAACTGTCCCAAGATACAACATCCTGTTGTACCTTGGGACATACTGCATAATTCAGGGAATAGGCATATAAATCATCAATAATTTTGTACAATAACTAATACAATATTTTGTACAATAACAATAACTAATTTTATGCCAACAAACAAAACCTTTTTTTTTTTTCAAGGAAATAGAGAATGAAACTCAAGTTCAAGATCCAAAATAAAGTTGAGTTGTTTTATTTATTGCATTTCACATGATTTGTGAAATTTTCTGTAAAATAAATAATAATACTTTTATTTATCCAAATTATTACGAACCACGTATTTCTTGTACCATTGGACATGTCCCAAGGTACAACATATTTTACTGTCCCGAGGTACAATCACCAAACGGTTTAAATAAAATCAAAATGGCGGTAAATCTAGAAGAACTATCATCATTTTCTCATACCCAAAACATTTAGAAATCTTCTCTTTTATAAAAAAATAAATTGCAGTTGACTTGTTGTAGAAACACATAGGAAAAAATGAAGTTAGAATGGAGGAAAATATTTACTTTGGACTAATGAAATTTATTTTTTTCACCTAGCTGTTAAAATTCGATGCTTCTGATGTTGTCTGTTATTATGATGAAATCTGTTGGTTATAGGTCACTAATAGAAATACACAAAAGATAACTGTTGCCAATAGTTTATTAGAAATTGTCAATGTCCCAAGGTACAAGCATCCCAAGGTACAACACTCTCCCCTACTAATATAATTGAATTTGTAAACTTCAGGAAACAAAAAAAAAAAAAAAAAAAAAAAAAAAAAAAAAAAAAAAAATTATGACAAAACAATTATATGTTAACACATATGTTTATACATAATATTATATATATTATATATTATGTATATAATTATATAAATATAACAGGAATATTTTGTTGTAAACTACGTGAAAATAAATGAAAAGTTTTCAAAAATTCGGCAACGGAAGTAATATTCTAGATATAATAATGATGATAACAAATGATATGCAAAAACAGAATAAAAAGTATCAAGTGTTTAGAAATTTTAATACAATCACAAAAATTCAAATAATTTATAATATTACATATCTATTAACAACTTTTTCTCATATATTTTCAATAACACGATTATCTAAAATAATAATAATACTTGTAATTAGTAAAGTAAAATAAATGAGTCCTAAAACAAATAATGAAACATTTTTTAAACTAAATTTGCAAAAAGCTACTTCAATCTGCTTATGCATATGCATATATATATAAAATATTGATAAACAGATTTTAAATATCACAAAAAGTATGAAAATATTTACACCAACTATACTCATTTTCTATAATAAGATTTTAAGTATAGGGAAATTTATCTTCTAATTTGACAGCACTCTTAATTCTTTCCACAAAAAAAAAAAATGCTTAAATTAAGCATTAAAACAGCTTAAAGATTAATTTTTTAAATAAAAATTTTAATAACAGATTTTTTTTTTTTTTTTTTTAAGTTATAAAAAGTTACTTACATAAAAATTATTTCCAGTTAACTTGAAATTTTTTTTAAAAAACATCTAAAAAGAAAAAACTGTTTCTTAAATCCAAGATGCACCAGACAAAAGCATTGTTAAATAACTATGAATCCACTAACAGTTTTTCAGCCTGTAGTTGTGAATGGGATGATAGAATTAAAGAGCAGAAAGTTACCAACTCATAAACCTATCAATATTGTAACTTACAAATCTTAAAATAATATGAAATATGTTTTATATAATGTATAGATCTACAAATTCATGTAGATTCACAAAGAACAAAACACAGAATGTAAATTTCCCTAAAGCTAGATAATGACTTTGAAAACACTGAACTGTTTTGTTTTTTCATAGATGTGATAAATCTGAATTTGTAGCTCTTCACATACTGCTAGCTGAATATGATAGCAAAATAAAATACCATATTTTTCTTTTACATTCTTAAATTTTAGTTGACCAAATTACTATTTTTTACTAAAAAAATTTTTTTAATGACATATTTAAATATTTGTGAATAAAAATATCTAAGGTACTCTTTGAGGAAAACAATAAAACTAAATAACAAATTGATGTTATTCTTAGAAATTAAAAAATATATAAAACTTACATTTATCGGATTTATCAATTATAACGTGAGAGGAATTCATTGAATGTCCCATGCTATTGACTGCATATATTCTGAAAATATAGGCAGAATGAGAATCCAGATGAGGAAAGCTGTACAAGGTCTTGTTGCCAACTATTATAGGATCACTCTCGCGGATTGTGCGAGATGAGGACACGTGGTAAATGTGAAAGTGAACAACATAATGAAAATTTTCTCCATTTTGAAACTCAGCTGGTACTGCCTGGAAAGAAGCACATCAAAATTTTTTAGTAATAAAATAGTGGAATATTTTACTGTGCTGGTAATCAAAACACGAACTAATGACACAAAGAAAAATATATTGTGCATGATCATTTTATAGGAATGGTCACAATTTGAAACAAAAAAAAAAATTCTAATATTTCCATATCATTTTACTTAACTTTGAACTAGAGAAATATATCTAAGAAAATTTAATTTATTAGCAGAAATATATTTTTTTTTGGCAAATTTCTCTACTTATTTCACAAATCTTACTGTACTGATAGTAAACAAACAAATTAGACTGGTACAGAAAAAAAAAGGGGGGGGGGAGACTTATTATTAGAAAATTATTATAAGTTTGAGGAAAAACAAATATACAACAATAAATTAAAGTTTTATTAATACCTTCATCCTTGTAATGAGGTTGGAGGCAGAATATAATAATACTGGATTAAAATGACTGCATATGCAATCATTTAAATGGACATGATTAGTATATTTGGTTATCAATTAAAAAATAATTCAAACAATTAAAAAAATTCTTACGTTTATTATAATACAAATTTTTACTTTCATTCTTTTTCGCCAGAATAAGGATGAAAATCTCAGTATATGGGGAAATTTAAAATACTATACTCAAATAGAAGGAGTCCATGGATGATGCTATTACCTATATGTCAGTCATGTGCAATACAGGATGTGTATGAATTGAATGTGAAGGAAAAAACAGGAAACATCAACATTTTATATGGATTTACAAACTTCAATGCTACACAGAAAAATGAAGGGGGGGGGGGGGGCACACATTGTTACTATTAATGTTTTATTTTTATTTTTACATTGGACATGACAGCTACAAATGAGGACCATCGAACTGTACACACATATTATCCTGTTCCTTGTATGGCTGCAGCTGAATCACAATCTTAAAATTTATTGCCTAAGATACCATATAAAAATAATTATTAAATAAATAAGATAAGGTGCTATATGACAGCTTTCACAAGCTCACTATGAAATTTTCAGGCATTTTTGTTCAGAGACAAGTTGCTTTCACAAAGAACTGTTGTTTTTACTGCACAAGAGTTTTACAGTTACTTTTACATTTTTTCAATTAAGGTGCAAAACTGATTTTCCCTTTATATTTGTTTAGCTTTATTTCAAAGCTGTATATAAAATTTAAAAACATGGGGGAAAAAAGGAAGTTAAAAAGGAAAAAAAAAAATCAGAGTTACAATAAAAGAAATATGTTACATAAACTAATAAAGATTTCAATTATAAAGTACTGGATTAGTACAATACAAAAAATCTGCTTATAATTGTCATAAAACAAATACTCACTTTCCAGTACACAGTCACAGTCCTATTTCCTAGAATATTTTCAACGTCAAATGATGATGATGTCATTTCAGGTGCAAGATAAGGAACTACATAGAAAAAAATACAAAAATAATTTTTTTTTTAAACATAAAAACTTTTAACATAAACATAAAATTTAAATGAAAGGTGAGATTCAAGAAAAGTGATAAGAGGAGTTAATTAAAAATTCAGATACAAAAAGGATGCAACTACTCAATAAGTTGCATAGACAATGGAACATAGACAGAAAAGTTAAGTATGCAAGCGATACATGGTATTTTTACTTATTTCTGACACTTTTTCCCCTACTCTCTTATGTACATATATAAAAAATACCAAAGTACAGTTGTGCAAACTTTCTGTGCTGGAGTGGTCACATGAGCACTAGTTTCAGAGCTTAAGTTCTCGCCAAATCAGAAAGGAGTTTTTTCTATCGATCTTTTTATCTAGCTTTTTATTGGCTTGGTTCGGCCCAGCCCGAGAAAAATTCAAACCCAATTTCTACAAACATGTTAATTTTTCTTTATCAACATATCCCTATTTATGATTGCACATATTTATGCAGAAATTTTAAATTAGAGCACTTCTTCTGAATATATGTCCACAAGCCATGGGATCTGTGCTAAATTAAGTCACCTACAAATCCTTAGGTAATTCATGTCTTCATCTTGATGCCTTCTTCAGACCTGCCAACCTTTGAAAATGAGAACTCGTAGCACACAAAATTTAAATTAATCTGGAGATTGGTTGGTTGGTTTTTCGTGTTTCACAGCCATCTTTTGACATTCGTAAAAGGAATAAGGTTTCCGTCTTTCAACTCAATATAATAAATTTTTTCCTCTGAAAATTTTTATACGATTTTTAGAGTTTATTTTCGTTTCGTAGCGTTTTTTTTTTTACATTTGTAAAAGGAGCCTGGTTCCAATATTTTAGCTCAGCGCCGTAAATTTTGACGGAATTCGCGATTTTTTTCCCGCCATCATTTCAGGATATTCACAATTTTTTCCCACAATCGTATTTTACATTTTCCTATCACGATTCTTTGTTGAAATCTGCACTTTTTGCCATGAACTTTTGACGAAATTCGCATTTTTTACGCGATCCTTTGACGAATTTTGAGTTTTTTTTTTACCACGATCCTTTGACTAAATTAGTGTTTTCTTTCTGTGATCTTTCGGTGAAATTTGCGTTTTCTTATTAATCTTTAGATGAAATTTGCATTATCTTACTGATCTTTTGACGAAATTCGCGTTTTCTTTCTGCGATATTTTGACAAAATTCACGTTTTTGCCACGATCCCTTAACGAAATTTATTTTCTTCTGCGACCAATTGACGAAATTGATTTTTTTTTTACATGGTCATTTGTCGAAATTCGCGATAGTTGATCGTAAATCGTGCGATTTTGCACACTACTTCAAACCTTGCTCCTCAAGGAACCCTCTTCAGAATTCTTAAAATGGCACCCTTGTTTCTAAGGAAGGGAATTCTTGTATAAATATTTACAAAAACGCGATTAGAATGTTTTATGTTAAGAAGTTTTTTTTGCAGACCAGAATTTTTTTTTTTTTTCTCTCAGGAGCGTTTTTTAATGTCCGAATTTTCGGACTAATGGCCGATTTTTTAAAACTTTCGGAAATGAATACTTGGAAATTTCGAAGTAGAATAACTCCTGAAAAATATGCTGCGCGGGATAAAAATCGCAACTAGAAACAAAAAATGCTTTTGTGTTTTTAGCAAAAAATCGTAGTTTAAGACCGGTTTTCGTAGCATCGTAGTTTATAGCTCCAAATCGTAGCAACTACGATTTTTTCGTAGCAGTTGGCAGGTATGCTTCTTTCCCATCTGAATTTTTTAAATCATATTTTAATGATTTTAAGTTTAAGTTTTCAAATAACTTATATTAGGATAAAATAGTATTAAATATTTTTTGAAGAAATTATATTAGACTTTATTACCGCTAATAACACTTAAATATTTTAGGATTTTTTTAAAAATATAAAACATAATTTGAGCAGGAAATTATATTTGTTTAATTTTCTCATAGCCATGGAGAGCATAGGTAATTGACTACTCCGTCTATTTAATAATTCTTCATGGAATATGGAATTACTTCATTAATGAAACCTTAAATAACTACATTCAAATGAACACTACATGTAAAAATAAATAAATAAATAAATGTAGTTTAGAAGGAAAGAAAAGCTCTATAAAGTAAATAAAAACAAGGTAGATTAAAAAAAAAAAACTTGTTTTCTTTTTTTATTAAAAACAAAATAATTGTTTTCAAGGTTCACCTAACAAGTGTGCAACATCAGTATTTTAGAAAATCCAGCTCGATATGGCATGGAAAGACTGAAGTCTAGGTACGAGTCTAACTCCAGTTCGGACCCATGGAGACCTCTAGCTCCAATAACAAAGGTTGTAGTCAGAAAAATATTTTGTAGGGATTTGAGCATAATTTGATCATTATCTCATTTTGGATTTTTTATTTTTAACCGAGGTATTTTCTTCTGATGGACTGATGGCTTCCATTATTATGAAACAGCCATTATAAATGAAGTGTTAGGTGAAGATGAAACAGCTGCCGTAAAAAGTTGGAACTCTGATTTTCAGGTCAGAATGGGGAAAAAAAAATGGCCATAATTTTTTTTTCCCATTCTGATCAGAAAATCAGAGTTCTAACTTTTTACGACTGCTCTCCAGAGTTGCCACTCTAGTCTTGAAAAAAAAAAACCCTGTATTTTCCCTATACTACAACGTGTTTATTACTATGCTAAGTGTACAAAATATACATGTGTATGTATACTAGTTAGTCATCTTATAATTTACCACTACCCAATTAATTGACCAAATAGAATATATAATATGATATAAGCAAATGAAAAAAACTCTTTAAAAGTTGTTATACTTATTATTAAATCCACATTAATAATAATAAAAACAGTAAAGCAATATTCAAACATTCTGCTAAAAAATACTTTGAAATATTTGTAAATGAATGTTAGAATATGTAAAAACTTTCTATCTAATAATTTAAAGAATCTTACTTAAAAACCAATTATCTCAAACATTATATCACAAAAATTGGAGGGGGGAAAAAAAAAAAGGAAAAGGCTACTTACTTTATGCATTTAAACTGAAATATGGACCCAGGACACATAAAATATAAGACAACTTTGATACACAACACCGATTGATTTTTTACTTAAAAAATATTATAAGATAGTATTAGCTGTTAATTATTCTTTTTTGATATTATTAAATCCATTTGACACTTTTGAGAAATACGATTTAATGCTTCATCAAAGCACATGACATTTTTTGTTCTTCAGAAACTTTTGAAGAGAAAGTTGGAAAAAGGAAGCTAAATCCATAACAAATCAAATAGGACATTTTTGTACGTCCTAAAGTACATTTTTTAGCAATATCACTGTCTGGAAACATGAGACAAAATATCTCAGATACATCATTGAACGAATTAAATGAAGAATGAGATGCAACAAGCTTCATCGGCCACAAAATTTTGGCTTTGAATGTATTTTCCTGCATCATGAAATGAGATAGACCTTTTTTATTTTCATTAATAACACACGCCAACGTTTCAGAAGAAATCAAACTGTTATCTTCTTTCTTAACACTTTCTTTGGGTACAAAATCAAACATTAGTTTATGTTTTTCATTCTTTGCATGACTTAAGAGCTTGCTTTCCCATGCTGCTTAGGCTGAAAATCCTCTCGCAAAGTTTACAATACGCAGCAAATGGATTTTTTGGAACTTCCGCAATCCAACCGGAAAAATCAAGATTTATATGTGAATCCAACCAATCCGTATTAAATACGAACTTTGAAGAACTCATTATAAGAAATTTAATCGATTAAATTGCACCTCTTATTAAGTCAAATAAAACAATAAAACAAAACTCGAACATTCGTGAATCACACGTGCACTGGTTGTATCAAGATTGTTTCGTTTTGGCGGTACCAGGTGCATACACACTGAAACGGCTTTGCGCTGAACGGAGAAAATGAAGAGATAGAACGTTACACGCAGTCGCAGATAGTTGGGAATGGGTACTGGGATGAAGTGGCTGCTTTGTGGATTCAGCCATTGCAAGAAAAGGGGTGCAGGTAGAAATGTGCTTTTACGAAGTTTCGTTGAAAATGAATTTTCATGCTGCTTTTAAGTTTTTTTTTTTCTCCTGCGGAGCAAATTTCTTTTTTTTTTTTTTAACCGAGAAATAATAATTTATGTTTGAAAAATCAGAAAAAAAAAAAAAAATTCCCTGTTCTTTCCCTGTGGTGTGGCAACCCTGCTCTTTCATCTTCACCCAACACTTCATTAATAATGGCTATAATAATGGAAGCCATCAGTCCATCAGAAGAAAATGATCCATTCCAAAGGTATAAGTTTGATTGAAAAAAGCTATTTAATACTTTGAGCAGAAAGAAGAGGCAACACCTGCAATTTTCATGACACTAATAGAATCACATAGCAAAATTGGCATTCAACAAACAAAAACTATCAAGCACTTTTTGTAATAAACAATTTCATTCCCAGTTTTTCTTAAAAGTAACGGAAATGTACATCAAAGAAATGTTACCAGTACCATAAATATGAATGAATTAAGTGGAAATTTATATTTCATCTCCTTAGTTCGTGACGATTTGTGTCACTCCGAGTTTTTTGCTTATCCGAGGTGAGCTTGATCCATATTAACTCGCATAATCGGGACTCTACTGTAGTCGATTTTCAAATCTTGACTGTGATGAGTGACAGTTAATGGCATATTTATAGTCTTGACAGAAATTTCGGAGAGGGATCAAATCCTGGTGATCCCCCCATTGGCTACGGCCTTGCCAATAACCCCAATTTCTTAAAGTGATTTCTCATTGTAAAACAAAGGCAAAATTATGTTTTTCCTCATAAATTTTTAATATACGAAATGGAAGTTTATTCAATATCAACCCTATATATATATAAAATCCTAATGAAACGAATTTATGAAATGGAAGTATGAATCGACTGATTAAACAACTGATTATGTTTCACGGCGATTTCTCCTAAAATATGGAATACTTTGCGATGAAATTAACACCAAAAATCAATATTGATCCGCAGATTTCAAAACTGGTATTAGAATTTTTAAATTCGAATTAGTTTTCAAAATATTAATTTTTTTCTAATTTTATATACATTTTTCTAATGACGGCAACTCAAATTTAAATCAAACAGATATTTTTTTTTCATATTTTAGAAAAGGCTATTTTAAATTAATTTGGCAACGAGTTTAGCCCCCCTTAAATGTATGCTAAGCATCATGTTACTTTTATTCATAATTCAATTTGTATTTCATTATCATTTTATTTAATGCAAAACTTTCATTTAAAATTAAAACCTTTAAAATAAATGGCTTTTACTTCATTCTTTTTTTTTTAAATTAAACGAAAAGGAAAATATTAGGCACAGATGTCATATACACAATGGGGTACCTAACTGGCGCCAAAATGGCGTTATTTTGCCTGATATGGTAACCCGGCTATTGTTGCTTATTTATTAATAAATGTTTATTTGAATTTATTTCCTTTTTATTTACAAAAAATGTTATAAATTGTTTTGTTCTATAATTATTAATTAATTTTTTTATTTATTTATTGTTATTTCATTTTAAAAATAACAGAAAATAATTTAAAAATACATATGTAACAGGTATTTGAAAACGATGTTTTCGCCAAATTGTCGTAAAAAAAAAAATCATGCCAAACCCGGTGCGTATGTGACAATGCAACAAATCATGAGATTCAATTTCCACTTCAAAGCAACGTTTTAGTGTTATTACTTCTTCCGTCGACCAATTTTGCCAAATTATATAAATAGCCAAATTATACAAATTGACATATTTTTTTTATTTTAAATAACAAAAGAACAAATAAATTAGTATAACATTAATTAAAATACAAATAAAACGGCGAAATAAAAATCACTTGATGGTGTGAACATGTGCAACTTCCTTAAAGTCAAGTGAATGTGACATTTACGATCAACCATTATTGGCATTTAATCTTATAGTTTGGAGACAGATTTTTGGTCGATGGGATAACCAAGTAGCAGCGTTTTAATTTACCACTCGAAAAATAAAAAAATGCTAACTGGAGAGTTAAAAAAAAACTATTGGCAAGATTTTCACCCGGCTAATATAAAAGTACCAGGAATTCTTTGCGATCATGGCAATTTTTATGTAGTTTTAATCGAAAAAATAATTTTGATTCTTTAATCAAAATGGAAAACTTTCTTATGAAAAGCGAAGGAATCAGCCCGTTGTTTATGGCAGTTACATGGCTTGGACTATTATAATATAAACAAAATAATGGCGATAGAATAATATTCGGTGACTTATCACACCTGTGGCTGGCTAACATCAAAATACCAAAATGGCCACTTGGAATATAAAAAGCGAAGGGATCCGCCTGGAGTTGTTGATGATAGTCACATGGCTTAGGCTATTATTATAGAGATTGTTTTCAATTCTAAAAACAGCGCAAAGAATAAGATTTCCTAACGATTAAAAATTTATTTTCACGTGACTATTAAAAACAGAAAAAAAAAAAACCCTTTAAAATTACTATTAAATGAGTAGGTGTTAAACGCAGGAAAATATTGAAAATTATGTCTTGAAAATTGTATTTACACGTGAATATTAAAAGGGAAAGGAAACTTTAAAATAATAAATACATTAATATGTGTTTAACCCTTTCACGGACAAGGCACTTCTATTCGTAAAATCTTGAAATCACTGAATGGCACCAGAATTTACAAACAAATTTCAAAATACAAAAATGCTTTTGTTCACTTACTTAAAAGGAAAATTTTCATCCCAATATTCTGGCGCTAATGTGGCATTTAAGAATTAAAATTAAGTGGTCCAAAAATGAACCACTGCCCTTGAAGGGGTTAAAAGCAGCAAATTTTAGTGATTGTAGTAAATTGTATTATGTCAATTGTTTTATAACGCTGTTAAGAAATACCGAGAGACAAAGACTCTGTTTACTTAATTCATTTTATTTTAGCTTCTTTTCAAATGTTTAACTGGTCTTCTTTAACCAAACACGAAAACAACAATTGGCTGTCTTAACAGCAACTGATTCTACCTTAAATTTTTGCAATCAAAGGGAATTGAATGGAAACCCGTTTACAGGGAGATTGCTACAGGTTTTTCCAGTATAATTCAATCTTTTCTAATCTTTTTAAAACCGATCAGATTAGCGTGCTTTTAGATTCTGCAATGTCTGAACGGGAGTTGGCGAGCGTAGCTTGCAGGGGGCAGAGCCCCTAGTTATTTTTATAAACTTATTACGTATGCAATAACAAATCTTGTGAATATTAAACATCAACTTTATGTTTAAAAATTATATTTCAAATGTCTTAATAATATTATTTTAAATAAATACAATGTTGCAACAAATATTCTTGGTGCTTACTGCAAGGAAAATTTAATTATTGTGCATATCAGTGATAACTAATAAACAGCCTATCATGATTGGCACCTGGTATTGAGGCACTGCTCGCACCACCCTTGCTTCCGCACCGTACTGTGTTTTACAAATTAAAATGCCCATCAGTCAACAAGATAACTCATCTTGCCACTATTATAAGTATCAGTCTTTGGTACTATGATTCCAAAGACTGATACTTAGATTTTTTTTTTTTTTTTTCTGGTAATTAAGTATTGTTGCATAGTAAACTGGCCAGCATGAATAGCATAGCACCCTGATATATAGTACCTCGTCTGTGTTTCCCAATATTCACATTTACTGCATTTTTTTTTTTTGAGACAGCCTCGCCTGTGTTTCATACGAAAAAAAAAAAAAGATTTCACATTTACCGCAGTTTTTTAGGGTTAAATTTTAACAAGATGTGTAACGTATGTATAAAAAATTATTTAGAGATAATATAAGCCATTTATTTATAAATTATCACAATTCTTAATTTTTAATAACTAGGTTATTTCTCATATTTGTATATATCAGGGCATTTTTCTTATCTGCTGATATGAAAGATATAACGAGTGGTTACTGTAACGTATACTCTGTTTCAGTGTTGATTTCAGGGGGTGGCCCGGGGGGGACATTCCCCCCCGGAGCAATGAGATGTCCCCCCCGGAAAATTTGAGATTTTGGGTTTTCAATGGTCAAAAAGTGCAATTTCCCCCCCGGAACTCTATAATGTCCCCCCCGGAGCCACAGAAATCCCTCCCGGAGAAAAGTGTCTGAATTCAACACTGCTCTGTTTATATGAAGAAAGAAATTCAAATAAGGTATTGATAATTACCTGATCTTTTGTCAATTTTTCTGAAACTTTTTATAAGTCTTAATCCAATCCATTCTTTTTTTTTTTTTTTTTTTTTATGTCAATAAGTTAGATGATGGGTCTCAGAATATTGGATGTTCTTATATCTCAAAGATCATTGTTTCACATCTATTATATACATTTGAATTTTGAGGAAGAAAATTGAATGGGGCCTGGATAAAAATCTCCTGATCAATGATAAAGAAAAATAAAACTGAAGCATCAAAAATAACACCCATGGGACCACAATAACATAACCAACTGCCATTCAATGTGCATGCTGGGAGAGATGCTGTGGTTTCGCATGGTATGCTGCACTCTTTTTTACACCCATCGTCACGTGACCCGCCACAGCAGATTTTTGGACCCTTAGATTTTGCATTCCTTTTACACTTATTTCATGACACTCATTTGACATTAAAGTAGGAATAATGTTTCAATGAACAAGAAATTAATTATATTGTTGGTTGAAACTTAACAGATTTTTTATTTTATTTATGTAAGAATATGAAATATAGCTAATTTCCCATCTGATTTCAGCAAAGCAAGGGACATTATTATTATTTTTAATATGAAGAGAAACATTTCTTCTTCGGTAACATTTTGAATAAAACTTTAATTTAAAAATAAGAATAAGATAGAAATAGGTGAAAGTATTATGACAATTTTCAGCAGAAAGTGCAGCTGCATCAGGCAATTAACAATATAATAAAGGATTTATAATAAGCATTTTACTAGATACCAATAACAGAAATAAAAAGGCAGTTAACCATAAAATAAAAAGAATTAAGTTGTGGTTAAATACACATCTTTAAAACTTAAAGTTATATTTGGTAAAACGAATTTATACAATATTTCAATATAAATTATCAATATACCATCAGGTTCTGTTCTTTCAACGGCAGTTGCTGATGGGCTCCAAAAATCATCATTCTCAACTTGAGTTGATCGACAACGGATGCTAAAATGATATTCTGTGTATGGGACTAAATTCTGGATGTTAACTAATCCTTCTCCAAATGAAATATTTCTAATTTCCTATAAAATAAAAGTATTTAAAAAACATTAAAATTAAAACCCTTAAAAGACAGAAAACAAAATATTTTTACTTGTCTATAAATTACAAATACTAAGAATATGCAAATGCTAAAGATTATTTTTGTTGTATATGCTGCGTTAAGAAAAAAAAATAGATGACTTAAAAGATTTTCTCCTGAAAAAATAGATATATAAATAAATAAAAATTGAATTTTAGATTTGACTGCTCACCATTTATTCATAGTGACTAAATGTGCAATTGCACAATTGTAAAGATTGGATCGAGGAGGGGAACAACATAACATTAATGCTTTAAGGGTGTATTCGAAAAGATATTTTTCCACCCTCAACAGCTCGAAATTTTCTGATACATTTTCGGACTCATTTTTTAGAGTAAAAATATGAAACTCGCTGAGGTGATTTTTGAAGAGATGTATAAGAGGCCGTGTGATTTCATTTTTCGCTCAATTAATTAGAATTTGAGTTTTAAACAATTATTTTCTCAGTATGATCATTTTTTTCATTCCCATATCTCCCGCTTTGGAAAATTCGGTTCAAAACGCCCACTCTGACAGCATATTTTTACAATATTTTCTGCATTTATCAAAAAATCGACAAACACGGCACATTAGGCAGTTTATAAATAAGAGAATTTGCCAGTTTGGTGGGTTTGAGAGCAAAAATGATTTTTAAAATAAATCAGAAAATAAGCAGTTTGGATCAGAATACACCCTTAAGAAAACTTCTTTTACCTTGGAAATCAATCATATAGTTTAACAAAAGGGCTATCAGATTGAACATATTAGAAAATAAAATTCTTATCTTTGTTTTTATATTCATTTTTTCAAAACCATTAGAAAAATGCATGATTACCCTATATATTAATTTTCTAATGTTGTTGTATCCTGTATTTTTTTTTTTTTTTTTTTTTTTTTTTTTTTTTTTAACACTAACATTTCAAAAGTGCTGACATTTTACTTACAAGTTTTTCAAATTTTATAGTATTGCAGGCTATAATACATCAAAATTCAGTGTCAGTGCATTATGTTTTTTAGAATTTCTTTAAATTTAAAAAGAGGATGTGACAGTAGATACAGGTAAAACTAAAAATAAAATACCAAACTTCATTTTTTATGGATACAACAATGATTAAAACTTATCATGGAAATTAAAAGAGACAATGTATAATCTTCTATATTTTATATATATATATTTATTATATAATATTTTTATTTCTTTATATTTTGTATGATGAGAGATCATTATTGTGAGAGCAAGACTTGCATTTCCTTACTCGACTAAGCTAATTAGTGAGGAAAGGAATTATAACAGAGATGGAAGATATTGATGTCCCAGAATATATGCTGGAAGGATTGACGAAGGAAAGTATAAAAAGACTCTTTCAAGTAAGATTAGATGAAAAATTAGAGGAAAGAAATTATACTAATACAGCTGAACTATGTCAACATATTAAATTAGCTTTACACCAGGCTGCAAATGAAGCATTGGGACAAAAAAGAAAGGGAAGAACTTCCCCAAAAATTTTTTGGTGGGACGAAGACATTGAAAAGACTATAAAACAGAAAAGAGAAGCCTATATTAGGTGGATGAGTTCAAAAAAGGAAGAGGATAGACAGCTTTATAGAACTATTAGAGAAGACACTAAGAAATTAGTACTAGAGAAAAAGAAGATCATCATGGGAAAAAAAAAATGCAGAGAAATTGAGACATATATAGGAGGAAGACGATGCACAGAGGCATGGAAGTTTTTAAAGAATATTAGAAAAGTAAGTAATAATTCATGGCAAGGAATAGGAAGAAGGAATTGTTCTGTGAAGGAGTGGGAAGAATATTATAAGACTTTGCTTACGGAAACTAGAAGTGAATTTCAAGTAAATAATTCTGGTATTGACGTTGTGGGACAACCTTTGATGTTGGAACTTGAGATAGTTAAAAAAGCAATTGAACATTTAAAAAATCAAAGAGCAAGTGGTCCCGGAGGAATATCAGCAGAGCTGATCAAAAATGGAACTGAAAAATTGTTCAGATTAATTACACAATTATTCAAAAAATGCTTAAACGGAGAGGTAACACCAGAAGAATGGAGGATTGGATATTTAACATCAATATATAAGAAAGGAGACCGACAAAAATATGAGAAATTACAGAGGCATTACTGTAACAGCAACATTTAGTAGATTATATGGACGAATTTTAAAAGATTTCATTGAAGAAGACATAAGAATGAAGGAAAATGAAGAGCAAAGTGGATTTAGAGCAGGAAGATCATGTATGGATAATATATTTTGTTTTAAAAAAATTGTTGAAAAGGAAATGGCAGTAGGAAATCAAATTCATCTTCTATTTATAGATCTTACGAAAGCATATGATAATGTTTCAATCGCAAAATTATGGAATGTATTAAATGAAATCGCTATAAATCCAAGTATTATTAGAGCAATTCAAGAACTTTACAGACAATCAAAAACAAAGATTAAAATAGGCCAAAGATTATCAAAAGGTATTATAACAGATAAAGGACTCAGACAGGGATGTTGTATCTCCCCAACACGTTTTAAAATTTATGTTGAAGAAGCATTGAAAATGTGGAAGAAGAAATGCAGAAGAATGGGACTTAATATGAATGGAACGTCAATTTTTACTCTACAATTCGCAGATGACAAAGTTATAATTGCAAAAAGTAAAAATGATTTAGAGGAAATGACGGTGAAAATTAAGGAAGAATATGAGAAATGGGGACTTCACATGAACGTCAGCAAGACCAATACCTATGTATAGGAGGAAATGAGACAGACCTAAATCTGACTAATAACATAAAAATAGAAAGCTGCAAGCATTATAGATATTTAGGTGTAGACATTAATAGAGAAGGAAGAGACTCACAGGAAATTAAATACAGAATAGTTTTACAGAAAGGCTGTAAAACTATTAAATTCTATTTGGTGGAGTAAGGAGATTTCTAGGAAAAGAAAGTATAATATATACAACTCTATTGTAAAGAGCATATTGTTATATGGAGCAGAAGGATGGAGAATTATGGAGACAGAACAAAAGAAATTAGCGGCAGTAGAAATGGACGCCCTAAGAAGATCTTGCAGGATATCAAGAATAGAAAAAATAAGAAATGACAGAATCAAGGAAATGGTGAAAATAAAGGGAACCATATTAGATGATATCCAAAAAAAAAAAAGCAATTAATCTGGTATGGTCTTGTCAAAAGAATGAATGAGGAAAGACTACCCAAAATAACATTCAATTATGAAACAAACAAAAAAAAAGGAAACAGGGAAGACCACGAAAGAACTGGATGGATGATATTTCAAAAGGCAATGAGGGATAGAGGTCTGGAAGAGGAATGGACCCTTGACCGGAAGAAATGGAAAAAGACTCTTGTAGATTCCTCAGATGGCAGCATCCGACGCCATAAACCGAGTTTATATATATATATATATATATATATATATATATATATATATATATATATATATATATATTTTTTTTTTTTAAATAGTTTACGGATAAAATGACTTTTGGAAATCTTAAAATAAATAAATTTACATGTTAATACAAGTAGTAAAACCAAAGTTTATATCTACACATTAAAACATTATAGCGTGTTAGTCACAAAGAATAAAAATACCTGAACAGGTCCCAGAACAGGTGAAAGAGCTTTATACTGAACTGAATATTCTAATCCAGGAGTAAATTGGTAGCCCATGTACTTAGGTGGTGACCATCTAACAACCACACTTGTTGGTGTTACATCCATGACCATAACATTTGTTGGAATACCAGGTTTAACTAAAACAGAAAATAACAAAATCAATGACAAAAGATATTTAAAGGATGAAAGCAAACTTATCAGTATTTAACAATAACAGCATTGATATTTTACCATTTATTATTTATTAATTATTGATGCAAAAATTAGACATATTTAATTCAATTAACACTTTGCATATCTTTTGGGAGTATCAATGGGACAAATAAATAGTTCTAAATTTCTATACATATTGGCAGGTGGAATTATATCTATATATATAAAATGCTAAGCGTTTTCTTTCGACAGTCCATGAGAAGAAACTACTGCATCAAATTACACCAATCTTTTTTTAAATGAAAGATATTTGGTCACAGATTTGTTATCGTACATTTGTTTGTTCAAATATTTTATTAATCAGCTGTAATTTTAAATTTAAATTCTACAGTTACTCATGTGGACTTTTGGATTGAGGCGCTGTACACCCACAAAGATGCTCGCTCAGTTGAACTATCACATCACAGGTAGAAGTTGTTTAAGTTCGCCTGCTATTCAATCTTACTGTAAACAAACTTTTCTTTCTTTCTTTCAAAGTTAATATTATTTTGTTAATATTTTTTTCAAAGTTAATATTTACTTTCAGCATTATTAACAAAGTATCATAAATATTAAAATGCAAAACTATTTCTGTAAGATCGGAACTCAAATTCGAGACAATTGCGTATGTGTCAACTGTTTTTCGAACCTCTTCAATTAAAAAGGTAGAAAAACGAGTTCCTGCTAACGTAGCAGGTTAAACCTGCAGTTTAAAGCTCTGAATTTTTGTAGAGGACGCAGGTTCGAGCCTTAGCCAGGCAAAATGTATAATATTTTTGTCGATAATTCATTTCAATAATGACATTTTATTAGGAAGAGAAGTTATAGGATTTTTATTATTATTATTTAAATGCTTTATAATTAAATAAAATTTAACACTCAATAATACTTTGAAAAAATAATGATTTTACATAAATTACCTTGATATTCAGATTTAATATTTAAAAAATGTATAAAAATGTAAAATAAAATTCAAGTAATAAAAAATATATATTATAAATCGATAGCTGGATCAAGTTTCAAATTTAGGTTTCTAGAGAATGAGACAGATAAATATAAAATTCATGGCAGCTTTTAATGGTCGTGTAATTTAAATAAATAAATGAAAATAAATAATGTTATTTTTTTTTTTCAAAAAAGGCCATAGTAAGTAAAAGTAAATTCTCTGCCCGGTATTTTTAGGTACATTTCTGATCAAAAGCAAGCATAATTGGTTGTAAGTTATGAACTTAAAATTCTTTCACTTCATTGAATAGGTTAGACTGACAGAATCATCTATTACCTTAAAGAAATAGGAATCATTCATGCAATATAGAAATTCGTCGTGTAATTCATCATTCAATAATTAATTTAAAAGCAACTAATTAAAAATTCAAGAATTTTTCTAATGAAACTTTCAAGTTATTTACCATCAAATAATTTTTGTTTTCTTACTTATTTTGGAGGATTGTTTTGATTATTACTTCTTTACATTAGGAAATAAACTATATTAAAAGGTAAATTATTATTTTAGCAGTTCTATCACAGTAAAAAAAGGTGGAAAGGGGGAAGGTTGATCTTTTTCTTCTTCCCCAATACCCATATAAAATTTGGCAGTTATGAAGTTTCTAGCAGTGTTCGATGTAGAAAATTTAAAGATATGATAAGCAAATAATGAATAAACCCATGATAAATACCGTGCATCTGTCTACGCAAGGACCAATAAACACACAAAGACGTTCAAATCATGTGAAAAAAACCTAAAAAAAAAATGTCCTTTCCAAAATTCTACTTCCACATGCTTTCATTCACAAAAATTAAGAAAAAACTATTAATACATTACTTCCAACATTGTAATTTAAATTTTTCTTGGCCCCGTTAATGGACATTTAAGGGTGTAATCCGATCCAAACTGCTTATTTTCTGATTCATTTTTTAATTCATTTTTGCTCTCAAACGCATCAAACTGAGAAATTCTCTTATTTAGAAACTACATAATGTGCCGTGCTTTTCGATTTTTTGATAAATGCAGAAAATACTGCAAAAAATGCTGTCAAAAATGGCGTTTAGAACCGAAATTTCTGAAGCGGGAGATCTGGGAAGGAAAAAAATGGCCATACTGAGAAAATAATTGTTTAAAACTCGAATTCTAATGAATTGAGCGAAATATGAAATCACACGGCCTCTCACACATCTTTTCAAAAATCACCTCAGCAAGTATCATGTTTTTACTTTTAAAAATGAGTCCGAAAATGCCTCAGAAAATTTCGAGCTGTTGAGGGTGGAAAAATATTTTTTCGAATACACCCTTAAATATGATATGATGACATTTCCTGATCCATAGGAATTCATGTAATACATGAACTCAGATGTATAATTCACTCTTTCTATGCCAGTGATTATTATATCTCGGATCAAATTGATGAAAACTGACACAACAAAACTCACTTTCATTAAAATATAAAGAAGCCAATAAATAATAAATTACAAATAATTATTAATACATGCTATCCCATGATGTGCTATTATGGTACAAGACAGCATCAATGCCTTGAAGGGAGATAAAACATATAAAGTGAAAAAAACAAGTAAAAAATACACAAGGTTTAAAAAATTGACAAGAAACTCACCAATTTGAAAATGTTCTTCAACTGCATACTGTTTTGATGTCCCAAGAGAATTATTTCCAAGGATTAGAAAATAAAGCTTGTCAGGTTGAACACGGTATTGAGGCTTGGTATCCAAAGTCCAACGGCAACTAGTTTCATTCAGCTTTTCAGGGCATTCTCTCTTCAAACTGTAATTATTTCTTAGTTAAGTAAAAAAATTATTATTAAGAAACTAAAAGACACACAAACACATATACACAGAAACAGACATCACCACCCGAGGCGCCAACTATGCAGTATTTGGACCAAGATGCCCCGGGAGGAAATCTGTAGCTATAAATAGTTAAATTACATACATATAAAAAGAATAAATTATGCAATACACATAAACATATACAACAAATACATTTTACTTCATACATTACATTAATTACATATATAACAAAGAAATTTTCAATTTAAAATCTGATTATGCATGTTGATTGTTTAATTTTTATGATTTTACTGACAGTTAGCCAGCGTATTTCTAATTATATGTGTCAATTTTCAAGTAATAAACTTTGTGCTGTTCATTTATGGATTTCTTAATGAAGCCATCTTACATAGCTCTTATATACCAGTTAGACAGTATATTTTTTCCTTTAGTTACAAACAACCGAGGGGTGTCATTTTTTTCCAACGTATTGATGCAAGTCCAAAGCCCCGAACTAGCCCCACTTCTTCTCAGATATTTTTAAAATATTAATTTTGAGAGAGAAGGACCATCACACAGCTCAATGACATAGTTTCTGAACAACAACACCAGCTAGTTTCATGCATTTTCGAACAAAAATTAATTTAAACTTATGTCAGAAAGTTGCCCTTTTGGATTTGAGAACACTCTTAAACGGAATTTCATAAACAAAAGATCTGTTCTTCCAAACAATCGCATATTAATAATTTTTTTCAGCCATCAACTAGCAACTAAACTTTTTACAATATGTTTATAATTATTCAAATTTATTTACAGCATGTGCTTTTTAAAGTTCAATAAATATATTTTACGTTTCAATTGCTCTTTTCCCAAGTCTCGTCATTCGCAATTTTGACATTCACAGAGGTTTCCGAGAACCTAACCCTCGCAAATGTCAAGGGATTGTCATATATATATATATATATCAATCAAATATATAAAAATGAAAATTTGTCTGTCTGTAATGCTATACAAACCCACAGTTTGGAAGCCAGAATTGTGAAATGTTATGTACATGTGTATTAAAACACGGCCAAGGCAAATAAAGCAATTCGGAATCGAAATAATTTGTAGTTGTTAACATTTAATTAATAAAAAACCACCAATTTAACAGCAATTTCCTATCAAATTTAAACATTTTTCGTTATAGCAGCTGCCAACAACTAAAAATTCACAATAAAATCCTTTTTTTATTTTATGTTCAACCCGTAATCGTGTGAGATATACATATTAGGTATGCTACGCTGCAATATTAAAAAGCTGTAGCGGGTATTATGATAATTCTTTTACCTCACATGGAAATAATTAGAGATACATATTACGTATGTCACACTGCAATACTAAAAAGCTCCAGAAGGTATTACGATAATACTTTTACCTCGCATGCAAATAATTAGAGATTATTTAATTGCACTTAATTACAATTTTTTTAAAATAAAGACAAACATTTTATCAGAAACATCAACAAAACTTTTTATTCTATTTATTCCAAAGATATTGTTATCTTCTGCTGTCATAGTAACATGATAAATTAAATTTCACTCAAAAAAATGTGCAGTAGTAGAAAAATATTTTACTAAATCAAATAGTTATTTTTAATTTTGGTTTTGGAATTAAATTCATCAACTCCCGTGCATAGAACTGGTTAAACAGCTAATATATATTTTGATTTTTTAAAAAAGATGATGAATTGTAATATTATATAATGGTTATATAATATATATATATATGATAATTTGTATTAGTTTATAATGGTTTGGTTATACATATTCTTTTTTTCAGATATTGGTTTTCTTTCTATTTTTTATTTGGTTTTAAAAGAGTAGCATTTGTTCAGAACATTGTAATTTTCTTTGAGCTTAGCATAATTATTATTCAAAACTTTATTTACATTGTGCCGACGTTATTAAAAAAAATCAATTATTTTACATAATGGCACATTCACTGAAGAGATAAATAGGTATGGCTATATTATCACAATGAGAGAAAGGGGATAAGTATCATTATCACACACACACTCAAACAAACAAAAATCCTGTTTATGGTGCAGGGGAATAAAAAAAAAGTTCCAGAATTCATGAAATTAAGGTATCTAAGTTCAAAACTGTATTTTCTCACATAATGATATAGTGAAATGCCAAAACAAATGAGTCATATTTGAAATAATACAAACATTTTCATCTGCAAAACAACATATTATATCAATTATTAAAAATATACTTATTTCACTTTTATTTTCTGCTTTGGGAAGACCAAACGTAATAAAATATAAATAAATTTTAGTGGGTAAAACAAAGTATGTCATAGGATTTGGTAGCAATTTCAAACTTTCTACAACAATTGCATGAAAATAACTATTTTTTACTGACTTTAAATTCTGAGGTGGAGGGATTAAATTCCAAAATTCTTACTATAATGTGCAAATAAAAGTGATATTTTTTTATCACTCATATTCCAATTTTTGACAAAATAAGTTTGTTGCATTTTATAAAACTTAAAGTCATTTTGGATTTTAGACTTTTTTTAAAATATGTCATTTTCATTCAATTTAGCAAACTCAGATTAAAACCTTTAAACTTTTGTCGTCAAATGGAAATAGTATACATTAATCTGAAATATTGTGACTAGGGGCCAAATCTAATAAAAGCAGAACAGTTCTACTGGTGAAAATGATGTTATATTTAAAAACCTTTTCATTTATAAAATTTGAATATTTCTGAATGATTGTTACATTGCTGTAATTTTCACAGATTTTCTGCTCTGCAGCATGTGGAAAAGTAAAACAAATATTAAAAAATAAATTGCCATTACACTGGCACAGGTGTGCAAATTAATTGTTTGATAAATGAAAATCTTTCTAAATGATGCTACAGTGGACTCTTGTCAATTTGTCTCCGTTTAAGACGTATCTCCAGTTAATGCAGACAATTTTGTTTCCCCAATATTATTCTAATTAATGTTAAGGACATCATTTAATGTAGACGAAAAATGGCCTTCCCTGAAAGTGCGTACTAACAGGTGTTCACTGTAGTTGAAGCAATAAAAATAGAAGTTAATGGTAATTAACAGCAATGTTATTTTTCATTTAAATCTCTGGAGAAATAGGCGATGGATTAATGCTAGGCTCATGGTTGGATTTTAGGTAAAAAAATGTTTATTCTTTGGCATCTGAAAATTTCACGCATATAGAAATGAAAGTAAATCTATAATTGCATCATAAAGACTTGTGCACACAAGCGAGGGAAAAATAAAAATTTTGAGAACACCCAAGAAAACTTCAACATAAATTTTTCATTTGTATAGTTGACAGGAATCTACATACTTCCAACTTTTTATTATTATCTAGTTTTTTTTTACCATATAAATAGTTATGGCATTAAAAAACACATTTTGTCTATTACAATATGCAATCACCAGTGGTACGATCACATAAACACGGAGGGTATACAGAGTTCTTAAAAAAAGGATTTATACAGTGTATACCTCACACACCCACCCCTTAATCCTTGGTTATCACTGTCTTAGTTTGTATAAAATATGCCTTGAGATATCTTATACAATCTTTTTGAATGCCTTTTTTTTTTTCTATTTTAATTTGATTCCTTTTTTAAACAAAAATTACAAAAACTATTAACACCTTTGCTTTCAGATGGAATTAACTATGTAGCATGTATCCATTAGTGGGTACACTGGGAACAAAGGGAATAATAATCATGCATAAATGAAAGAATATGAAAACAAGTTGGAATTTGCACGTCAAACTTGGCAAATGTGGTGTGTTTGTACTATAACTAGTTTTATAAATATATTTTGCACCTGAAAGTATATTTTAGCGCACTTTTTAAGTGTATGTCAATTTCATTCTGTTCTAAAGGCTGTAACATCATTAAAATGCACTTGAAATAATTTTTTCCCATTGGCCATAATGTAACAAAAAACTTTTGACTGTCCCTGTAATTAAACTATACATCTGATTTTCCTAAAATTTTAAATGACTCAGCAAAATTTTGCAACAATTATATATTTAAAATTTCAGACCATTCGGTTAGGTAGTTTTTCCTCTGTTATATGCAGACGGACAGACAGTGACAGATGGACCAAATGACAACTATAGGTGATACATATTTATATAATTAAGAATGCAGCTAAAAATGAATAAAAATTCTGTATATTTAAAATTGATTTCCCAAGATTGTAAATCTGTCAATAAAGCCTGAGCATTGTACTTGTAAGTTTTGGACATTAAGGGTACATTAAAAATAAATAATTAAAAAAAAAGTACTACAGTAGACTCCCTTAAATCCGCGACCCTAAATTCTGTGAACGCCTAAAATCCATGTATTTTTTCAGATGTAAACAATGAAATTTACAGTTAAGTTGCAGGAACAAAATTCAAGATGGTGCCGAAATCGGCGACTACCGCAATGTTTTTTTTACTAAATTTTTTGTTAATCATTCTCTTTTGGCTATTACAGCTGATTTATTACTAAATAAATTTACATTACTTTTGATTTTGATATAAATTAGCATATCTATATCAAAAATTCCAGGGTTCGAAATGGAAAAATCCACGAACCGGAACGCTATTTTAAAATTATTGTTCGCGGAATTTTTTTTTAAATTATAGACAAATTTATTTCTAAACATACAAAGCAGTATAAGAAAAGCATTGAGGACTCTAAATAACAATGAAAAAAGTTACAGTGAGCGTAATAAGCTATATATACTGATAATAGCATTAACATTGTTCTCCTTGCTATCACTAGATGGCAGCATAGGACTTTTGGAATCGAATTGAATCGATTTCATTCGTAATATTTTTATTTTACATAATTATTTTAATAATTACTTACTTTTAAACTAATAAATTATTTTAATATTTTACTTATTTTAATGTTTCGCTTTATTGTAAGCATTTATTATAATTTCCCTTGCTTAACTACCAATCAAATTAATGTTTCAAAATTGTAAACAAATCAATGACCAGAAATCCGCAAAATTCTAAAATCCGCACAACCTCTGGTCCCAAGCTGTGCGGATTTGAGGGAGTCTACTGTATATGGAAAAAAAAAAAATCTTACAAATATTAAGATAGTACAAAATGTGATCATTTAAGAAAAAATAAAACAAGATAATCATGACACTAAATAAACAAATTAATTGAAGAATCCCAATGATGAACATAAAATGTACACACAATAATTGAAATAAAAACAACTTACCTTTCATAAAACATGTAGTCATATAATACATATTTAGTCTTGACCGGATTGAAAGGTTTAACCCATGAACAAGTTAGGTTAGCATATTCATAACTGATACATGAGAAATTCTGGACATGTAGAGGTGGATCTGAAAATATAATAATATAACATTATTACACAAAAAGTAAAAAAAATTATTCATGGTTTATAATAAAATTCTTCATGGTCCAATCGATTCACCCATTTAAAAATGCATTTCAAAAGGCACAGTTAAATAGTCGTTCATTGTAAAAATGAGTGTCAATTTCTACCAAGATGATGCATTGTAATGGCCAACAACAGAAGAATATGTGATTAAACACAGGTGAATATAATGAACTGCTTAATGTCAACCATTACGATACAAACATTAATGATATGTATCTATTTTGACGAATCTAATAAAAGTATGATTAAGAGTAAAACACTAAATATCAATTTTAGCAGAAACAACATGCCCAAAAGTTTTTGTAATTTTTTTTTTTTTTCACTTTTTATTATTATAAAATAAATAGCAGATAATCAACTTGCAAATTTAAAGATCTAAGTAATCAATATGAAAAGCATATCTTACTCTACACAATCCAGACAATATTTTAAGCATATCAATATCACAATGATTTTTTTTCACTTATGATGACTTAATCATGCTTCACTTAATTCATGAGTGAGAGGATTAATTTGATTGGAAATCAAGATGATTAATGAAAACTAAACTACCTTTCAACTTGCATTTTAGATATTATGCACAAATGAAATTGATAGGGGAAGTGCGAGTAGGGATTTATTTAAGCACATGTTCAAAATTCAATAAAATTTTCCCCATTCGATCAACATAAACATACTATTTTTAACAATTTTAACTATTTTGATAAAGTTTCAACAGTAAGTTTTCGATGAATTATTTAACTTTTATTACAATACAATAATTAAGATTCAATATAATTTTTAACAATAAACAACCTATATAATATGAGTACTGTTTAAGAGGCTACTTCAGTCAAGTGAAAAAACCCGTTCGCTAATGCTAATCCCATGGAAGAAATTTATAAAGATATTTCGGTTGCATTTCAATATTTTGAAATGATTTTTTTTTACATTGGATAGCTGAGATCGATATTTACAAAGGCCGTTTTTTACTTTTTCGATTGCAGATTTTTTTTTATGAGGATGCTTTCAGTTTCGAGACCGGTTCCGAAAATAAAAGTGTCCTCATTAAAAATGCCTGTAAACAAAATCGAAAAAGTAAAAGATGGCCTTAGTACAGATTGATCTTAGCTTAGCAATGAAAAAAAAAAAAAATCATCCTTTAAAAATATTAAAATGCAACTGAGATATCGTTATAAATTTCTTCCATAGGATTAGCATTAGCGAACGGGTCTTTTCATTTGACAGAAGTAGCCTCTTAATACTAATAATCAACATAAATCTTAATTTATAAACCTATATAATATTTTTTAGTTAATAAATAAATGTTTCAACATCTCTAGGGATGAATGAGACTGTCCCATTCATCCCCATTTGAAATGTCCCAATCATCCCCATGATGCATAAATTCAATTGTCTGCCATTTTGACTCAGCAATTATTTTGCCACCTTGGTTAATATTCATTCATTTTAATTACCAATATTGAACCTTCAAATAAACAGCTGCAACATCTTATTTTTTTATATTCTATAAAATATTTGTCAACTTCAAATGTTAAAAAAGGCTACTTTTTAAGCAGTGTTCCAGAAAACGTAATTTTGCAAAAAAAATTAAAACAGCCATGTGGTTTTGCTTTTGGTTCTAAAGCACACTATGTTAGTGCCATATATGAAAATAGAAAACAACAAAAAAAAAAAAAAAAAAAAAGCATTTATTGCCTGAAATATTGAGAATGTCCCATTCATTCCCCAGCTCCCCTATTGATTTTTCTGGCTGTCTTAAAAAAAAAAAAAAAAAAAGTAATGTCCCTCTGACTGGGAGCGAGAAATATTTTCTTATAAGTTAGACTAACACATTTCTTTTAAAAACAACATACAATTAGAAATCCACACAATTTTGCACAATACATTTCTAACCAGGGTTGGAAAAAAAAAAAAAAATGGGTTTTTTTGTAAAAAAAACAAACAAAAAAAAAAACGGTTTATTTGGTTTAAACCGGGTTTTTAAAAAATATAATTTCCTATTACATACAGATGCATATCTGTTGATAAAATAAGCATTTTTGGATATTATATAAGTAATATAACTTTTGAAAATATTTAAATTAAATAATTACAGTCAATTATATAGAAAATTGAAATCATTTCTAATTTAAACATTATTAGTAACAGCTATGTATTATGTTCAAAGTAAATTGCTCTACACAGTGAAACATTGATACCTTGAAAATCGTATGAAGAATCCTTTGATTAATAATATAATAATCAATCAATAAACATTTGATGCAGTTTCATGAATATATTATTTTGTGGTTGTTATTATTATTATTTTTTTTAATATCCAAATACTTCTGGTCATTTTGTTTTCTGAGTGATAACTCCAAGTGTCCAAGTAAACATTTTTGATCCATTAGATTCAGCAACTAACAGAAAAGATTGATTGGTATTATTGAAATGCTATAACTTAGCACTCAATTTTTGCAAGCTGTGTTATTCAATTTGATATCTTAAGTTACTCTTTTAAATTCTTTAAGGATAATCTTCCCCAATCCAATCCAGAAAATTTTCTTTTACAACTTAACCAAAATCTTAAAGATCATTGTATTTTGTTATTAACTGCTGTAAATAATGCCTTTTTTAAATGAAAATATTTTATGCTAATATTGAATATTATTTATCTATTTTATATTTTCTAATTTCACATGTTTTAAGAAAAATCTTTAGGGTACCAGATATGTTCATCAGCACATGCTAATTTTCATTCTACATGCATAGAAACATGACCTAGGTTCATTATGTCTCATGTTGACTGCTGAGATGAAGTGTTAAAAGTAGAAATTACTTTTATCAATAATTTAAACAATTAAATTACAAAAAAGAGAAAATATTATATTAGATTTTTTCTAAAAAAACCAAATGTTTTTTTTGACAAAAAAAAACAATTGGTTTAAACCATGGTTAAAACCACTTGGTTTAAACCGTGCCAACCCTGTTTCTAACTGCTCTTTATTTTAATTATTTTTCGAAAGACTACAAGACTAGCATACTTGCCATCATTTAGACAATTATGACAGGTGCATTACCATGATATAGTAAAAGCCTGTGAAAACAGAAACTGTTTATAATAGAGTCTTGCCTTAAATTAAACATTTGTATGGCCCCTTCGAAAAGAATACTATACAATTATACCTACTAAGATGGAAACCTATCTGAAATGGAATTTATCTCCGGTCACATGCGATTCCATCTCTGCATGTTTTACTGTATAACTTTTTCATTGTAGTTAAATAAAGAATTAAGAGAAAAATGCATAAAAATTAATGTTCACTGCAATTAAAGAACTATTTAAAATGTTATAAAAAGCCTAAATGTAGTAAAAAATTTAGCAAATATGTAAAACTATTTTATAAATTTTCTTGAAATTTGATAAAAATTAAAATCTTTGATATTTCCCTGAAATAACAAAGATAATTATTTAATACTGATAATAGCTATTTATCAGAGAAATAATAAAGATTCACTACTGCCAATTAGTATCCTTTATGGTTTTAATTTTGAGTAAAAAGGTTACTGGCTTTCATAATTTTATTATAAACTAAAACTAAATATTATAACTAAAACTAAAAAAATAATCCTTCAAAAGGTAAATGTATTATTTTGTGTTTGGTAACTGAATAATGATATTCTTAGCCAAGCAGCAATTTTTACAATAAAGACTGGCTTTGAAAACTTTCCTAATGTGCACTAACCTATAGTTTCTTTTTTTTAAAGAGCATCATACATTAATTAAAAAAAAATTTAAACACTGTTTTTTAAAAGTAAATCAGAATCAACACTTGTCATAATGGATAAATTTAATTGCACATTCTACTGCTATAACATGCTAAGGCAATATTAAGGCCTTACTTCAGTCACGCGAAAAGACCCGTTCGCTAATGCTATTCTTATGGAAGAAATTTATAAAGATATCTTGGTCGCATTTCAATATTTTTAGATGATTTTTTTTTTTTTTTTTTTTTGCAGTGGCTAGCTGAGGTCAATCTGTAAAAGGC
The DNA here is from genome assembly GCA_963932465.1 of Maratus speciosus. NCBI lineage: Eukaryota > Metazoa > Arthropoda > Arachnida > Araneae > Salticidae > Maratus > Maratus speciosus. The sequence goes on from OZ010792.1 coordinate 494,207,142, forward strand.
CGTTTTTTACTTTTTCGATTCTCATCGGGGATTTTTTTTCAAAAGGATGCTTTCATTTTAGGAACCGGTTCTGAAAATGAAAGTGTCCTGATTAAAAATACTTGTAAACGAAATTGAAAAAGTAGAAAACGTCCTGCATACTGATTGACCTCAGCTAGCCACTGCAAAAAAAATCATCTAAAAATAGTGAAATGCGGCTGAAATATCTTTATAAATTTCTTCCATAGGAATAGCATTAGCGAACGGGAATTTTCGCGTGACTGAAGTAGGGCCTTAACTAAATCTTAACATCAAGAAAATATTTTCACAGCAATAAATAAAAACAGTCACAGTTCACAAAGTACTTCAATTATTATTATTTTTACACTACAACATTAATATTTAAAATAATAAACTTCGTCAGACAAAATGTAAAACAATTTTCATACCTGCTTTCACAAAATTTTAAGGTACTTTAAATCAGATTTTTAAAAAATACCAATTATTTTCCAATAAACTTAATGCATCATTTTTTTTCGTCCTCTAGCAGTTTAGATGCTCTAAATATTGATTTTTTAAGCAAAATTTGGCAACTTTTTCTAAAAGAAAATCCTTTTATAAGTAAATTTCAAAACTTACGTTATTGAGAATCTGAATATACCAATCTTTGGTACTACTTGATTATCCCGTCGACGAATTTTGCCAAATTATACAAATTAAACTAATCGCCAAAATTATACAATTGTCAAACTAATTACGAAATTATACAAATGAAAGGATGTGGCCATTCTAAAATTTTAAGACAGGAAAATTAATAGATTTAAATTAAAAAAATTACTAAAGAATAGGGTTACTTTAATGATGATGTTCACTTACTTATGGCATAGCGATATAACAAATATAAAATTTGATTTATTTAGATGATTTCAGACAAAAGAATTCTAATAGTTTATGTATTTAAATACAGAATCATTAAATTAAATCATAAACAAATAGATACATTTTATTCCCAAATCCAATACCTTAAATATAAGTATTTTAAATGTAATAATTGAATTTATTAAGGGACAATAAATATCAATGATAACGGAAAATTGCAAGGTGCAAATGCTATTTATTAGTGTTGACTCTAAACCGCTTTAACAGGACGCAGCACCCGGCGGCCCTTTTTATTTCTTTTTTGCGCCCGGCGGCCCTTCTAAACCCTTCCGATGCGTCCAGCATCCCTTTTTAGCACTTCCTATGATCCCTGTGGTAATTCAATTGATCCCGGGAAAATATCGCAAATTCTAGGAACTCTAAACAAACCAGTTCAAAATATCTTCTGTGAACAAGGTACAAGTGCGCTCTTTTTGAAAAAAAGTGCCCTTTTTTTAGAATAGTGTTCCCTTTTTGAAAAAATTTACCCTTTTTTTAGAATAGTGTTTGTTCCCTTTTTGAAAAATGTATCCCTTTTTTTAGAATAGTGTTCCTTTTTTGAAAAATTTCCGCCCGGCGGCCCTTTTTTTCTAGAGTCAACACTATTTATTTAGTCAAAAAACATAGACGGATATAACTATAAAATGAATGTAAGCATTAAATATAGGCTTGAAACAAAATTGAAATTTGCAGTAATTTTAAATAACGAAAGCACAAATAAATTAGTAAAACATTAATAAAAATACAAATAAAATGTTGAATTAAAAAGACTGATGATGTAACAAACAAGTGTATCATCTTTAATGTGACATTTACGATTATCCATTATTGAAATTTTATCTTACAGTTTGGGGACAGTTTTTTTTTTTGGTCGGCAGGATAATCAAGTAGTACCCAATAAGGCTGTTCTTAACTGCTCTGCCCAACAAGTGCAAAACGTTTTGACACAATTACACATTCATTTTTTAACGGAAAGATATAAAATTGGAAAGCCTGGCCATGGAAGCAATTTGGAATTGAACTGTTTTTTCCATTTTTGAATCCATCAATTACTTATTGAGTTATAAGCATTTTTTATCACATGACAAACACGTTTTCGCCCGCTCTTGAGTGCGTATTCTCCGTTTGTGCGGAAACTCGGTTCAAAACGTCCACTTTGACACTCTTTTCTGAAAGATCTATTGCATTTGCAAAAAAATGGAAAAAACAGCTCAATGGCATATATTCTGAACAACAACACCAGATAGTTTCGTGCATTTTCGAACAAAAATAAAGGTACTTTTCGGTTAGCCGGGCGCCAGTGTTATATTTACATTCATATATAAATATATATGCACATTTATGTACACATATATATATATGTATGTATATATTTATGTGTGTATGTACATATATATATGTACATAAATGTGCATATATATTTATATATGAATGTAAATATAACACTGGCGCCCGGCTAACCAAAAAGTACCAATACAAATTAAAACTTATGTCAGAAAGTTGCCCTCTTCGATTTCAGAACAGCCTTAACAACACCTGGATGAAAGTTATTCAAGATAAAGGTTCAAAAGTAACAGAATTGGACATAAGAATAGACTTAAGGAAAAGTACTTACAGCCAACACTAACAGCTGATGAACACACAAACACATTTTGATTTACTTCAGGAAGTGTTAAATAACATGAGTAGCTACCAGAGTCACTTTCCTGAGCATTTTCAACTACATATTCAATAGTTAGGTCATCCAAAATGTTGATGTTATGTAAAAAGTCCTTATCAAACTTCCAAATTAAATTTTCTGATGAGACTTCATATGTGTGGTTTTTGTATACCACGGTGGAATTATATAAAGAACACTGTATCCTAAGTGTGTTGTTAACTCTTATATCTGGATCTATTGGTGTGATACCTAAAAGGCAAAATAAATAAAATAAATAAAGTTTGAAGAAATGTGATAACAAATCTAACTGAGCAATGTAAAATAAACTATCATTTTACATTTGTGAAAAGAAAATATAAGGTATTTAATATAATGAATGAATTCTTCTAAAAAGTAATTGCTTAAAGTCAGCTGCAGTAGATATTATTTTGCAGTTTTCATATTGTTCTGCTGTGATGTTCTAAAAATGAAAATGCAGATATGTTGAGCTATGCCTAGACAGTTATATGTTTATTTTTCAAACTAATAATAAAACTGGTTCTTTTGAAAAAGATATTAGCACAATAAAGGGAAAAAAGACATAGATGAGAAAAATATCAATATTTTCCTTGCGATAAGCATAAAAAGGTTTTGAGAAAACTAAAACCCTTAATAACTGGTAAATCAACATCTGATGTTTAAAAACCATCAAACGTTTACTTATAGACTAGCAAAACAAAAAGTTGTCCAAGATATTAAAAACTTTTGAGTAACGGTTGAAAAAGTGAAACCTTGCTAAACTGATATTCACTTATATCAATATATTTTTCAATATCTTTAGAAAGCCAATTTACCTAAGTATCCCTGTATACTATTCGAAACCGGTTCCGAAAATTAAAAAAATCTGCAACCAAAATCAAAAAAGTAAAAAAATATACATATATTAGAGATCGATATCAGATATCCTATATAATAAAAATAGCTTTAAAATATTCAAATTTAAACGAGAAATGCCAAAATAACATGTGAATAGGTTTAGCATTAGCGAGCGGGTGTTTTCATGCAAGTGAAGAGTCCCCTTAAACCGTGTAAAGAACAGTTTGTGGATAAAAATACAAAAATTTCAATACCAACTTATTTTTTTTTTATAAATATATAAATAAATTTCTTGTTGTGTTGTATGTAGTAAAAGACTACTTTTGTATTATTATTTATTATTGTTCTCGTGTGTATGCTTTGTACCAAAATTAATCTTTTCCCTAGGATAGATTACACAAGAGGTCTACAATATTAAGTGGGTTGTGAAAACATTCAATAAGATTGGCTGCATAAAGTTTGGAAATTGCTGATCTAGTCATATCTATTTGAATCATTAAATTTTGGATATTAATATAATTTAAAACGTAAAATGGAATAGATAGAAATCAGTTTCCAGATGTCATTAAAATATTTTTTTTTTTTTTTTCAATATTTAATTCAAAGAATTCTGGTTGGATAACTAATATAACAATTCTGTGAAATGATAAGCATAATAAATAGCACCTCATTCAGTATTTACACGAATGATAGTAACTTTTCAGTAAATCTGCTAAGTAATCACGGGTGATATTTCTAACCTATGTTTGTACCAAATGAAAGCTGCGAAGTTACAAAGAAAAAAAATGGCAAAATTCAATGATGATTATTATTACAGTCAAACCTTGTTATCCCGATACTCTAATAACCAGAAAAAAGTGTCGTCATAAGCGGGGTGTCGTGGTAACCAGAGTTGGGGAAAAATATCTTTATAAAAAGCTGTATTTTTAATTAATTTAAGACAATCTTAAATTCATAACTGTTCTTGCAGTTTTAAGCAATAAAACATTATTATTAAACAAAATAAACACAAAACAAAATTAAAAAGAATAAAAATCAGATTTATGATGACTTGTTTTTTTTATTGTTACATGAAATATTGATGAATTAAGGTTTGCTTATTCCTACATGTGCTTCTTATAATTCTTTTTTCAATATTATACAATGAATTGTAATCAATATTCATTCTTTCAGAAATGGATGTTAGACAATTTATGATCTATTTCAATGCAATGCAATGCTTCGGTTTTAGTCGGATGCCGTGTAACCACAACAAGAAAGCGCCGCCTGACGAGAACAAAAAGACCGTGAGTAGACTGATACGTCTATCTGGAGCTTAAGTGGGTCATTCATAGTGTGTGGGTTTATTTAATTGAAGTAAAATTTCTCATTTATCTCACTGGTTATTTTAGACATTGTTGTGAAAAGTTTCGCTAAGACATTTCTTACCGCTTAATTTCCGTGCTTATAAGATGATTTATGAAAAATGGACAATTTTCCTAAATTGTCGGGATATCCGGAGTTGAAAATTATTCAACAACGTAAAATCAGGAATTTACTTACATTAAAATCGTATACAGAAAATCGGGACTTTGAAAAACTGATGTGATAAGCGGAGTGACGTGAAAACCGAGTGTCGGGATAACGAGGTCTGACTGTACTTAATTCTAACACATAAAATACACTAAATGTTCCAGTAAATTTTTTTTAAAGCTCTAGTCAATATGATTGAAATATAATATAATATTCCAATTAGTACATATCAAAAATATTTTTAAATTACAAAAGAAACTTTCAAAAAATATCTATAACAAACTCTTTTCTTTTAACAATCATAGAAAAATAATTGAAAAATTCTAGAAAGAGGAAAATACACTGGATGAAATACTATCCAGAAGTAAAGAGAAATTCTGATAGACAAACATCCTTGAATTTCAAATGTAAGAATCAATGCTTAAGGGGAATCTTCACTCACTTGAAAACACTTGCTCAGTAATGTTAAACCTATGGGGCAGGTTGTTTTTCAAATTTCTCATTTAAAATTTGAATATTTTTGAATGAATTTTTTTTAATAGGGTAACTGAGCTTGATCTCTAATAGGGCCATTTTGTACTTTTTCGAGTTTGGTTGAAAATTTTTTTTAATAAAGGTATTTTCACTTCTGAAAATGATAGTACCTTTATTTTTAAAAATCTGCAACCGAAATCGACAAAGTAGAAAATAGCCCTATTAGAGATCGAGCTCAGCTATCCTATTAAAAAAAAAATCATTGAATATTTTAATTTAAACAAGAATTTTGAAAACAACCTGTCCATAGGTTTAACATTACCGAGCAGGTGTTTTCAAGTGAGTGAAGAGTCCCCTTAACCATATATATAAAATATACTTGAGTATTATTTATTTTATTTATACAATATTTTAATTATAATTCACATTACATTTCATCAAGATGAACATATTTAATACATGCATGTAATATTTATTACTTTGCTGATTAATTTATAAATAAAGCAATTAAACTGTCAAAAATTGCTACAAACAAAAACTATACAACAAGAAAAATGCTGAAAGCTTTCTGAACATAGGTATGATAGTTAAAAATCAAAGGCTAATTTATTCATAAAGTGACATTTTTTGCATAATCATTTTGTATAGCACTACTATCTAATAAACTTCAAATAACTGTTTGTACTTTTGCTCATATATGGAAATAAATACTTTTGAACCTAGATATAAAAGTGTTAAATTAACTTTTAATATCTTTTGTCCACTTTAGACTTAAAAAAAAAAAAAAAATACTTCAGTAGTGAACACAATTGCAACAGAAATGTATTACTGTATTAAGGGTGTATTCGAAAAAATATTTTTCCACCTTCAACAGCTCGAAATTTTCTGAGATATTTTCAGACTTATTGCTCAAAGTAAAAACATGAAACTTGCTGAGGTGATTTTTGAAAAGATGTGTGAGAGGCCGTGTGATTTCATATTTCGCTCAATTCATTAGAATTTGAGTTTTAAACAATTATTTTCTCAGTATGACCATTTTTCTCATCCCTAGATCTCCCGCTTCTGAAAATTCGGTTCAAAATGCCAACTTTGACAGCATTTTTTTACAATATTTTCTGCATTTATCAAAAAATCGACAAGCACGGCACATTATGTAGTTTCTAAATAAGAGAATTTGGCAGTTTGATGCGTTTAAGAGCAAAAATGAATTTAAAAATAAATCACAAAATAAACAGTTTGGATTGGAATACACCCTTAAGTGACTTTTTTTTTTTTTTTTTGGGGGGGGGGGGGGGGGGGGGGGGGTAGGAGCTGAGAGAGATAAATAATTTTTAGTTATAGGTAAAGCAACATTTATTTCAAATTATTTTGTGATTTATTAAATAAAAAAATACAATTAAATTACGTGATTGAAAAATTTTCTGCATTTTTTTTTTTTTTTTTTTCCTCCTCAAGAAATGACCAAGTTCTATAATTTTTGCGAGCTCTTAAACACACAGATTTAGAAATACTGTGATATCAGGAAAGTTTTTAAGAGAGATGCCTGGGTACAGTTAGAGGTACATTTTATCGGTTCTCAATGAGGGAGGAAACACTATTTAATTTTTTTTTTTTTCCACAATTACTGAAAATTTTAATTTTCTGAATTATATTTGTGAATAAATGCACAATGTGTTTACATGTTCAATATGGCTTAAATGCATTTTTCACAGTCATTAAATTGTTTTTAGAACAGGTATTAAAGGAACATAAAACAACACATGAAATTCTAATTCTTGATATACATTATTTTTTTTAGAACATATATATATTAAAGCTTTTGCAACATTTTTTTAAATTCAGATTTTTAAAAAAGTGCTTGCAGATGTAAAATACAATTTCTTTACATCACTGGTTAAGTAATAACTATTGCTGAATTAAAGCTTGTATCTGAAAAAGTTTAAAACTGTAATTTTATAAAATTAAAAGATTGTCACAGAGATATTTATGGTCCTATTTGAAAAAAATACTAACTGAAAACCAAATAAAAATATGCGTATTATTATTATTATTTTTTTTTTTTTTGACAATTATGAATAAAAATTATTTTTGAAATTTATTACAGTTACAGGATGTATAAGGAACCTTATAAAAAAAAAAGGAGGAAAAGTGCAAAAATCAAAAAACAGAACTATTGAAAAATTACAACCTACAAACATACAAGATTGTTTATAATACATATTAATTTTAAGAAACATTTACTAAAAAATATTCATTTTTATTTAAACAAAGAATTTCATTTTTAATCTGTTTTTCTTTTTCCTTGGCAGGGATGAGGGGGTTGTAAGTCATGTGTTTAATATAATAATAGTAACAAATGTTTAGTTACTTTGATAAATATTTACATAGCCACCTCAAAGATTTCAAGTATAATGATCAAACATTATATAAGTAAATGTCGTTATTAATATTTTTAATATATAAATTCAGTGGTAAAAAGTATCAAAAAGTATATTTTGCCAAAATGTCCATTACAACTTTTACAAATTGTGCAAAAAATAAAAAATTATGCAGTCCCCTTAAATCTGAAAAAGAAGAATTTTGGTCATTTTTTTGTCATTTTGCTCCCCTCTTTAACAAAAAACTTATATCTGCCCTCGGTGGGAGCTAAAATCGGGGGGCCCAGGGCAGCTGTCCTGCATTAGTCAGGTCCTCCTGAGTTGATGAAAGTATGTTTACGGAGCGAAAGAACAATGCAGGACATGTTGTTCTGCATAAACAAATTTTGATGCAACCTATTTTTGTGTATATAAAATTAGATATGATGCTTTTAATATGAAATAAAATGTTTCTAGTTTATGTTCTCTTATTTAAACATTTCTATTATCGACTAAGCCTAACCATTAATAGATCAGAGTATGTGAGATTTTGTTATTTGTATTGATATGTGCTAAGCTATAGGTGAAAACTGGGAAATTGAGTTAGTAGCCAGTGGCCGGTAGACTCAGTTTCATTAGTGGCCACTTTTTAAAGTTAGTGGCCACTATAATGTTTCAAACTTTCTTGACGTCTACTTGAACTATGATCGCTGTATATAGACATATTTTTCTATAAGTCAGAGTTTTATACCAGCCAACTATTCATGATAAGAATAGGGAAGCAGTCAAAATTCAAGAAAATTACTTTAAAACCACTGAATCTGTTACATTCATTTTTTAGAATATATTTTTAGATTATTTTTATATGTTCATAAACACAATTATCAATTTAAATTACTATTACTTTCTTTATATAAAAAATAATTAAATCAAAATTCCAACAGTTAGGTGTATACAATAAAAAAAAAAAAAAAAAAAAAAATCAAATAAAGCACAATAAAATGTTATTTGGATTTTATTTAATAAGTAAATGTGTTATTAACATACTACACACATTACATACAGTTGAAATCGAAGCTAATGAGTATATTCCGCAGGATTAAACGGTATCTCTTGAAGAAAAATAATCTAACTGTTGAGCATGTGGGCGAAGTCGAAATATTGAAAATACTGCAATGTCCTTAAAATCCACTTGCATTCGGTGAAAAAAAAAAAGGAATAAATTATTTGAAATGCATGTGGAATCAAAGCTGATTAATATATTTTGAATAAAACTGTATTTCTTGAAAAAATAATCAAACTGAACAGCAATGGTGAAAAGCTGAAATATTGAAAATACAGCTAAATCGTTGTAATCTGCTTGCATCCTGTAAGAAAAAGAATTAACCAGTTTGCTAATTAGATGTAACCAAAGTAGAGATGCATATTTCTATGAAAAAAGCTATATTTCACTTGGCGATCAATAACAGATTTTTTATCGCCACTTGGCGAGTGGCGACTAGGGTGGCGATAGATGGCCGATTTTTTAATCGCTACTTTTACAACTTTAATCGCCACGTGGCGAGTGGCGACCGCCAGTTTACACCTATATGCTAAGCTTAAGATATAGTAGAAATTATAGACTTTTTGATAACTAGATTCTTAATTATTTTTATCAAAATATTTTTATTTATTCGTTCATTCACAAGAGAGTTATATCTGTCACCGCAATGTTAAAATATTGGCTATTGACAAATATTGGCAAGATTAAAAAAATTTGGCAGTCGCTGGTGCCCAGCTAACATATTAAGTGTGGCTCTTTTATATGGCTATTCTATGAAATTAAATTGGAAAGACAAAATTGAAATGCTTATTAAGAATAACAGTAAGATTTTAAAAACTGTATTGTTGCTTACAATAATTTGATGGCGGAAAATACTCAATAAGTACTAGGGATGCACCGAATATTCGGTATTCGGCCATGTTACCGAATATCAAACTATTCGGTATACCGAATATTCGGCTTGGCCGAATATCAAAATATTCGGCCAACCGAATACTTAAAAAGAACTTTTAAAACATATTTTTAAAAACCATATACCACTTATACGTTTAACAGTCAACTTACAAAGATATTCAGAATAATTAGAAACAGAATCATATATTTAAATAAAAGAGAATGTTTTTACATTATTTGTTTGCTGTTTGTTAAGTTTTATTTAAGAAAATTAACCAATCACGAGGATTTTCAGAGGAATTATGTAAAAAATGCAAGTTCCTGAACATTGTCCAGTCAATAATCTGTTTCTTGCTAAGATTTTAAGAACAACATTTATAATCTCTGAAAATGATCGCCCACTCCAGGCACCGATCTAGGATGTATTTAAAAACTTCCTTGCTTAATAAAAGGGAGTAGAAAGTTATTCTTGCTGAGTTGCCACCCTATAAAATTTGAATAAATTGTATTATTTATTTACTTTTACTTTAGTCTCTTCCTGACAAACAAATAATATAGGATCCTGAACAATTTTTCTTCCAATTTTTTCATAATTTCTCTTTGATTTTAAGAAAATTTTATTTATTTGTTTTAATTCACAGAAGAAGCCATGAAATTTAAAATTTTATTAATTAAAAAAGTTTTATAACTATCCTCTTAAATAACTCAAAGCAGATTTTTTTCAGCATAAAGTTTACTTGAAAAAAGCTCTTGATTATCAAAATGAAAGTTTCTTTTTAAAAATATTATGTAAAACTGCTTTAAAATTTAACATTTTAATGCCTTTAAACTTTGAAATATAAAATTATTCAACAAGCCGAATATTCTGTATTCGGCCGAATGGTTACTATTCGGCTGGCCGAATATTCGGTCTAGCAGTTACTATTCGGCTAGCCGAATATTTAGTATTCGGTTCGCCTGTAGGCCGATTATTTGATATTTGGCAAAAATCACTATTCGGTGCATCCCTAATAAGTACTGTTATTTTTACATATTAAAGCAGTTTGCTTGTACATCTGTCAGTGTTGCAAAAGAGATTGTTAAATAGCTCTGAAATACAGATTCAATCCGTTTTAATAATATTAATTGTAATAATATAATTATTAATTTTATTCAGTCTAGCAGGGACTAAATTAGAGAAAATTGGAAAACTTACTAAATAGTGAGATTGAAATACATTGGAAGCATCAAAAGTCATAACAATAATTAAGTTTGAAATTTTTTAAACAAACTTTTGATACTTTAAAATAATTTGAATATTTTTGCCATAAAAAGTTAAGGTACTACTTGCGTATTCGCCCGGAGTCTGCCACCTCGTTTCTTGGCTGATCATCGCCGATTTTAAATTTCTTTATTTATTTTTGTTGTTTTTTATGTTTAATCTCTAAATTTTCAAAAATTAAGCAAAAAGTGGTTATAAATGACCAACAAAGAAACAAGATGGCAGACTCCGGGCGAATTCGCAAGTTGTTCCAAACTTAAAATTTTCAAATACATTTCTTAGATATGCATAAAAAAATTACATAACTGTAAATATATATTTTTTAAAAATAAAAGTGCCTTTAATTGCGATTATTAAAGGCAAATAACTTCAAACAAAATTTAATTTTTAGTACCCGATTAACATTCTGAATAAGGAAAATTAATTGAAATCTATATTACACATTTTAATGACTGAGCAATTTAAATTTAAAATTTTTAAAGAAATGTTCAAATGATTTCTTAGAAATCTCAGTTTTGACTGTCACTATTATTATGCATCACAATATTTATATTTTAAACAGCATTACATTATTATTTAACTACACTATGAAATAATATTATTAACATAAATCAATGTAAGTTAAATCCAAATAACAAAACAATAAAATTTAAATATTTGAAATGTTCATTCATAAAAGCTAATTAAAAACAATAACTTTTAATTATATAATATAAATCACACTTACTGCCATAATTCATAGATAATCCACAACATGATGCAGATGAGATAAAAAATAAAAGGAAAGAGATATATATCCACAAGCCCATTCTTTTATAAAAGCAAATAGACTCCCATTTTGATAAATTTCACCAGTTTCAAATTAAAGACCTAAAAGGAAATTTTATAAATTAAAATAAAACTTTTTAAAATTTACAAGTGCTATACAATAAAATATAAGAGCTACATTTTATTGTTCAAATTTATGAATAAAGATGACACCCCCCTCCCACCACCACCACCAGTAGCAGAAACAGTGCAGCACGCCAGCAGGTGCTGCCGATTATTTTCAACCTTGCAGATTAATCCACCAGCTTAAAAAGAAATGGTGGGCTTAAAAAGTAGCTGAAATCTACTTTAAGTCTCTAGATTTATGGTATTTGTCATTGTATCCTTTTATTATATATTTTCTTTATACATACAAATTTTGCTTATTTTACAGGTTTCTGTTATTTCTTATTATAATAAGCTTAGTCTAGCACTGTTAGGACACAGATAAATTTTAGTTTGCTGCAGACTGACGAAGAAAATTCTGCTTCTGCCCCCCCCCCTCTCCTATCATCGTAACGCACAATGGGTCAAACATTTGTATAAAGTGTATAAATATGGAAACTGATCATGTATCTCACAGATACAATGACATCGATAATGTAGATTTTCTGAGGACAGAGTTAGTCAGCATTCAAAAGAAACTCCATCCTACTTTCTATTAGACTTTTCATAAAAGGATGTAATAGTCATACCCTGTTTAATTCAATAGTACTAAAACCTAATAACATTTCAGGCACTATAAGCAATTGGCCACTTTTTTTATTTAAAAGTACTAAACAATAAACTTCTGTAAAAATTTCTATTAGTACTAATCTAAAATTGAATAGCCCAAATAAATGTTAATACTATAAACATATTGCAACCACAAAAAGTAGAATCATTGATGGAATGCAAGAAAATTTCATTAACTTTTTGTAGGAAAGTGGCCTTTTGTGGTAAGGTAGCCGCAGGTGCTGATGACAATTTTTTAATAGCCACTTTTCTCATTTAGCGACCCTGTGGCCAGTGGCTAGTACTAATTTTGCCGTTTAAGTACCATTAATACTAATCAAAAGAAAGCAGGGTTGCAAAAAAGCCGGCTAAAATTTAAAAAAGCCATGCTGGTGGCTTTTATTGGTTTTAACCAGCTTTTTTTGGCCATAATTGGCTTTTATACAATGAAGCATTGTAATTATAAACTACACATTTTAAAGTGTTTTTAATTAGTTTTAATGACATTTAATTGATTTAGAGTTTAATAAGTAACCCAATTTCTCAATAATGAAGACATTAATACTGGAATAAAACTTAGATGGTTTTGCTAGTGATTTGTATTCCGAATTGCAAATATGTCAGCTAAATTTTAAAAGGGTCATACCAACTGCTTTATCTGGTTTATACACTGACCTTTAAGAGCCCCCCCCCCCCTTCCAATTTTTTCATTTTTACTGCTTTATAACATTAAAGAGGACAATGGTTACTTAGTTAACATGTTTTATTACTTAATTTTAAGAGCCATTAATATACAACAACTCTTATTTTATTTGTAGTAAACATTTAAAATTATGTTTAGTCATACAATAAAAACACCATTTCTTACTATTAAAAACATTATGAATAACATAAGCATGAATACGCTTAGTAACAAGCTTTTCAAAATTTTATTTAGCGATTTTTTTTTTTTCTTGTTTAAATGCTCTATTTTTTATACACTTATGTAACAAACTCTCCTCAAATATTATATCCTTTCTAATTTCTCTTTTAACATTTATAATCTACTCTCTCTATATGGACACATAAGAATTGTTTCCATTTTTATGCGCTACATTTTGTCATTGTTTAATTAAATATAATCTTTAAAATGTGTACTATATGTGGAGCTATGTAATATGTAATTTCAAAACTCCAGTTTGGAGTTTTTTTTATAAATATTGAAAATAATATAAGTTAAATTTCAGACAATTGCTTTCACAGTTGCCTTCTAGAAGTTATAAAGACTTATTTATTTGACAAAATTTAATAGAAATTCATAATTTTTTTAGTAGAAAATATTATAAGTAGTGGTGTACCGAGTAGTACTTTGGCCGAGTAGCCGAGTACAGAGTACTCGGCCGAGTAGTTGTGTAATACAGACCTGCCAACCTTTGAAAATGAGAAATCGTAGCACACAAAATTTAAATTAATCTGGAGGTTGGTTGGTTGGTTTTTCGTGTTACATAGCCATCTTTTGACATTCATAAAAGGAATAAGGTTTCAGGCTTTCAACTCAATATAGTAATTTTTTTCCTCTGAAAATTTCTATACAATTTTTAGAGTTTCTTTTCGTTTCGCAGCGTTTTTTTTTTTTTTCCCCTTTTAGATTTGTAAAAGGAGCCTGGTTCCAATTTTTTAGCCCAGTGCAGTAAATTTTGATGAAATTCGCGATTTTTTTCCTGCGATCATTTCAGGATATTCACAATTTTTCCGCAATTGTAATTCACATTTTTCTATCACGATTCTTTGTTAAAATCCGCACTTTTTGCCATGAACTTTTGACGAAATTTGCATTTTTTACCACGATCCTTTGTCGAATTTTACGTTTTTTTCCCGTGATCCTTTTGACGAAATTTGCGTTTTCTTTCTGTGATATTTTGACAAAATTCACATTTTTACCACGATCCTTTGACGAAATTTATTTTCTTCTGCGACCAATTGATGAAATTGATTTTTTTTTTATAAGGTCATTTATCGAAATTCACGGTAGTTTATCACAAATCGTATGATTTTGCACACTATTTCAAACCTTGCTCCTCAAAGAACTCCCCCCCCCCCCCCCCCTTCTTTCCAGAAATCCTTAAAATGACACCTTGTTTCTAAGGAAGCGAATTCCTTTATAAATATTTACAGAAACACGATTCACTCGTGGTTGATATACATAAAGAGAGTATTTTATGTTAAGAAGTTTGTTTTGCAGCACAGATTTTTTTTTCCCATAAGCATTTTTTAATGTCCGAATTTTCGGGCTAATGGCCAATTTTTTAAAACTTTCGGAAATGAATACTTTGAAATTTTGGAAACTTCGCAACAGCATCACTTCTGAAAAATATGCTGTGTGGGATAAAAATCGCAACTAGGAAAAAAAAATGTGTTTGTGTTTTTTGCAAAAAATCGTAGTTTAAGACCGATTTTCGTAGCATCGTAGTTTATAGGTCCAAATCGTAGCAGTTCACAGGTCTGGTAATAAGAAAAAAAAAAAACACACTGATGTGCACATAATGTGAGGTTAGGTGTACATATATATATAAATATACCTGTGTACATATATATATACCTGTGTGTACATATATATAATATACATATATAGTATATATAAATTAACTAAAAAAAAATTTTAGTTTATTTGTGAACCTTTTAAAGACAATTTTTGACAATTCAAAACAGTAGCAAAAAAAAAAAAAAGAATTGACACATAACAAGTACAATTCAGGGCTTGAAATTCAATTTTTCCTAGGAAGGGGAATCTCCCTCCCAACATTTGTAAATGGAGGGGAGCTGAGCAGTTTGGGAGGGAGAAAAAAATGTTTAAAACTCATTGTTATTTTACATCTTATTTAAAGAATTACATTCATACAGACATGACAAAGTACCACTGAATCAATTTAAATCAACAATTCAGAATAATTATGAAAAATGCTCTTTTATTTAAAAAAGGAAGAAAGTCAAGCTTTTATACAGTCTACTTTTCAACTCTCAACCAAATGACATGCGTCGATAACAATGGGGGTTGTTAAATAAATTTCAGAATTTTTATTTTTTTCGATTTTGGGCCCTGAATCCTCTTTTACAAGGTTAAACTTGTGACAGACAGCACAAGCACAACATTTATAACTTTGGAAATTACCGGAAATGTATGGTTATGCTCTCTTAAAAAAAATTTCAGAAAATTTTGCAATATCTGAGGTGTCTTCATTTTTAACTATTAGCATGAACATATTCGGAGACGTCATCAAAAATATCTATTTCTGAATGAAATTGTTTTATTATATTTTTAATGGAATTATAGTCAAAACTTAGCTTCCTGATATTTTCTTTGATTGAACAAGCTACTATGCATTCAAATTTTAAACGAAGACCAAAATTTGAAATGGAAACCGTCGATTCATTTCTTCTATTACAAAAGAAATCTAGATTAACTTTAAATTGTCAAGTCCTAATTTCTGTGAATTAAAGGGGGAGGCGCGAGGGGGAAATCCTCTCCCGGCGCTAATTATTTTTGTTGCAGGTCGAGTAAACTTCGTTTTGGTTTGGGTCGATTTCAGGCTGAATGTAGATTCATGCAAGTTGGATTCGGGTTAAACCGAATTTTTCAAAAGTTAGTTGAGTATATTATTTCAGATTAAAAACTACACCTATAATAATAAACATAGATATTTATATTTGTGCTTTTTTCTAAAGGCCGCTGCGTTTTTTCTACGACCCTTTGACGAAATTTGCGTTTTTTCATGATCCTTTGAAGAAATTTGCGAGGTTTTTTCAGCAGATGCGAAATTTGCGTTTTTCCTGAGTATTTTTCACGAAATTCACATTTTCCCGTGATTCTTTAATGAATTTCGCGTGTTTTCCGCGATTCTTTGACAAAAATTCACGCTTTTCCCCCGCGTTTCTTTGAAGAAATTCGCGTTTTTTCGCGATCCTTTGACAAAATTTGCGTTTTTTTAGCGATCTTTAGTCGAAATTCGCGTTTTTTCCATGATCATTTGAAGAAATTTGCATTTTTTTGCGATTCTTTGACGAAATTCACGTTTTTTCGCGATCCTCTGACAAAATTCGCGTTTTATTAGTGGCCATTTGATGAAACTCTCGTTTTTCCAGCGATCCTTTGGTGGAAATTGGGTTTTTTTTCGCTATCCTCTGACGAAATTTGCGTTTTTCCCATGATCTTTCCACGAAACTTGTGTTTATTTCGCTACCTTTTGATGAAATTTGCATTTTTTCAGCGGTTATTTGACAAAAATGAGTTTTTACCATGATTTTTTGATAAAATTTGCGTTATTTCGCTATCCTTTGGTGAAATTCGGGTTTTCTCTGCGATCTTTTGATGAAATGCGCGTTTTTTACTGCAATCCTTTGCCGAAAGTCGCGTTATTTCCCCGAGAATTAACGAAATTTGTATTTTATTTGCGAATTTTTGACGAAATTAGCGTTTTTTTTTTTGCGTCTATTTGCGACGAAATTGATTTTTTCGGCGACCATTTTGTCGAAATTCATGATTTTTTCAATTATATTATTTCTGTCCGAATTTTCGGACTGATGACTGATATTTGATAAATTTCGGAACCGAATGCCTTAAATTTTTGGACCATTTGGAACAAAATCACCCCGAAAATAATGCGAAACTTGTCAATCAACCTCGGTAAAAAAATCGTGAAATTTTTCTATTAATCGCAAAATAAAAACTGCCTAAAATGTGTCAATCGGTCGCGCGAAAAAAATCACAAAATTTGCAAGGCATTCGCGGGTGTTGATCGTAGTTTTAAAATGCAAAACTTTTCGGAAAGGGGTGAATTTTTTTGGGCGGGATTTCAAAGTTTTGGGTGCGAATCCCGCCCTGCAATTATTAACCAATATAAAATTAAAACATTCTTCAAACCTCCAATTTATTCCGATACCTGAAATCTGTCTATCAAAAATAAAAATGTTTATTGGTTACTGTAACAATTCATTGAATAATGCAAAACATTTCATATTTATTTTGTAACTGTATCTTATTTTCTTTTGATTAAAAATAAAAAAAAAGAAAAAGAGGTACAAAAAGAGATACAGGCTTTCTTAACAGAAGACTATGTAAAACTGACACTCCATTTGCATGGTGGTGGAAAAAAAAAAACTTTTTTCCGATTATGTGCAACCTTGCAAAAAAATTCTTATGTGCACCTTCAACCACTGTTTATTCTGAACATATATTTTCAGAGGCAGGCCAAATTTATAGTGGTATAAGAAATGCCCTGTCTACTGATAATGTAGAACGTTTGGTGTTTTTGCACCATAATTTGAAGTATATAATAAATTTAATTAATTTTTTTTATTACATTTATTGTATTTTCAGTTTCTTTATCCAAAATAATAGTCTTTTTTGTTTTCCTATATATTTAAAAAAAACTTATTTTTATTTGTATAAATGTGAAACTAAATTTTAATCTGGAATTATTTTATGGGGGTTTTTGTTCTTAACTTTTTCTATATTTTGTAGACATATTGTTAAATATAAATACAGAGTAAATAGTTTTATGAATTATTGCATATATTATACATTGATATTCGAATAAGGTTTACAGATCAGTTTTAATTTCATATGCTTAAAAAATGAAATTCTTACAACTACTCGGTATCGGCCGAGTATTTACCGAGTACTCGGTACGGCTCTAATTATAAGTGTATTAAAAATTAATTGATCCAAATTTAAACGAACTGTAAAACCCTGTAAACCAACTTTTAAAAATAAAAGCCGGCAACCCTGAACGAAAGTGAGTTAGACAGATACAAAATTTACTTGATAGGTTTTAATTTAAATTTTAAAAACTTCAGTTACAAAAAAATCCAATGTGGAAAGTCTCATCCATGAATGTCAACCATGTAAAATAAATATTTTTACCCTTTTCTGAACTTTGGAAACTGCATAATATATTTATATATATATATAGAAAACTAATTACCTAAAATTACAACTGATCAAATATTCAGTACTTGGCCCGTTTGTTGAACATTCAGTTGGATGAATTGAATTTTGTTAGACATTTATCTGAATTAATACAGGATGATGATTTTTCTTTTTTTTTTTTCAATGCTTTTTTCTCAAACCTATATGGACCAGCGTTCAAAATTAGAGGTTGTTAGCGGTCAAATGCAACACAATCAAATTCGGCACCTAACTTTTTTTCGGTTAGCAAAATAATAAATAATAAAAATTTGATTTCATTTTTTTTTTTAACTGAATTCAATTGTAATTATAAATATTGGATAAAATTTTGTTCTTGAATTGCTATCAAGTTTTCATTTTGTTTTGCATGATTAAGTGCATTTTTCTATTAATTTCTAAATATAGTTATAATTAAAAATGCTTAATACTTCACTTATTATAATCTTGAAGATTAAGAACTTCAATTTTAAATAAAAATCAGTATTTGTACTTTTCTAAAAAGTAGCATACAATATTACAGTAATGTTAAAAATGAATTTTAAAAATTGCAACTAAAAATTTTAATTTGATGCCTAAGATATTTACATTAGTAGTCATTTGACACAGTGGTAGAATTGATAAAGAAAAAAAATCAGTGGTCCCGAGGACCAGTAAAAGCATGAGAGTTTATTGGTCTACTACATAAAATTCTAGTAAGTACCTTTAACCCTTTGAGTGACACCCTCCACCTCCCAATTCCTCCTAGTATATAACACAAACGTCCTTTGCAATTACCCAAAATTTTCAGCATATTAAATGTAAAATTGTAATTTGCTAAAAATTAAACAGCACATAAACAAAAACTATAAAATTATTAATTAAATATTTTATTTCCGATTATTTATTCAAACTGACTGTAAGGTTTGATGCAATTTTTTATTTTTATTTTTTTAAATAAAATAAAATTGTGTGGCTTGTATTTGGTTGCAGTTTTCTCAGGGATGGGAAATTTACGTTTACCTGTCAGAGAGGGAAAGAAATTTAGTGGTCCAATTGAATTTTTTGTGGTCTCGGACCAGCAGACCATTAAGGATTTCGAACGCTGTGACGCCTACCTTTTATTTCCCCAATTTCCATCACTGATATGGACTAATTTCTGACACAGTCATGAAGCTATTTTTAAATACAAAAAAACTTAGTTATTCTTATTCAAATAAGAAATCAAATAGCATTTCCTATAGAGGCTAAGGATCTTTCAGAAAAAAAGTGTGAAAATAGGAGATTTCAGCCAATTCTAGAGAGATTCTGTCAGAGAAAGGTCTTCGTTGAGTAACAATAGATTATAAATCATGATTATCAAGATTTAATACATTTATAGGAGAATGGTAAACATTATTCAATTCTAAAGTACTTATATAAAAATTGCTTTTCCACAGGGTATCTATATTCCAGATAGCAACAAATGTCCCCGACTTTTCTAGGTTTTCTCTGACTTTCCCAGGTGCCAAGATTTTGTATTGTTACTCACAAAAACTCTTAAAAGTTGTGAATTTGAGAGTGGAACTTTCACAGCAGATTCTGAAGTAACAATTACTGAATTGTAAAAACAAATTCTTGCAAAATTTACAATTAGCTAAACATTTTACATGCTAAAAATTTTGCAAATACACTCTTTTAGCATCAGGTTCTATCCATTTTGTCCAATCAGGATGAAATTCTTTATCACATCAGTCACAGTTAAATACAGACTGATTCGACATATTTTAATACACCCAGTAGCAGAAACAGTGAAGCACGGAAGCGGGCGCTGCAGATTATTTTAAACCTTGCAGATTAATTCACCAGCTTAAAAAGAAATGCTGGGCTTAAAAAATAGTTGAAACTTGCTTTAAGGGTGTATTCGAAAAAATATTTTTCCACCCTCAACAGCTCGAAATTTTCTGAGACATTTTCAGACTCATTTCTCAAAGTTAAAACATGAAACTTGCTGAGGTGATTTTGGAAGAGATGTATAAGAAGCCCTGTGATTTCATTTTTCGCTCAATTCATTAGAATTTGATTTTTAAACTATTTTCTCAGTATGACCATTTTTCTCATCCCTAGATCTCCTGCTTCTGAAAATTCGGTTCAAAATGCCAACTTTGACAGCCTTTTTTTACAATATTTTCTGCATTTATCAAAAAATCGACAAGCACGGCACATTATGTAGTTTCTAAATAAGAGAATTTGGCAATTTGGTGCGTTTAAGAGCAAAAATGAATTAAAAAATAAATCACAAAATAAACAGTTTGGATTGGAATACACCCTTAAGTCTCTAGATTTATGGTATTTGTTGTATCCTTATATTATATTTTCGGAACAGATGTGTTATTATCCCGGGGTCCGCCATCTTGGATTTTTTTCTTGGCTTGAATTAAAAATTATTTTTTTATTAATAGTTATAATTATTATATTCCAGTTTTTTCAATATTATATTAACCTATCAACAATATATAACCATTGGCGACATTACTACTTGGCGAAAAGGAGTTTTCATGCAAGAAAAAAATCCAAGATGCTCGGACCCTGGGATAACAACACATCTAAGCCATATTTTCTTTATAAATGGAAATTTTACTTACTTTAAGTAAGTGTTTTTGTTATTTCTTATGATAGTAGGCTTATTGGGTCGCAGATAAATTTTAGTTTGCTGCAGACTGACACAGAAAATTCTGCTTCTGGGTTAATACATAATAAATAGTCAATAAATTAAGCTAACAAATATTCAGTTCCCAAACAAAGATAAGTAAAAAGACAAACATCTAATCAATCCTACAACATTCAGTACAAAACTTCAGTGAAGCTGGAGTTGAAAATCTCCGAGTTACAAGGAAGGATAAAAAAGGAGGAGAGAAAATTATTTGCAAAACACGATGAAATACTCTTTATGTTTACAGTGCTTAAAAAGAGCAAAATTTGATTTTTCTGATGCTGCAATTTCAAATCCTTAGTTTTTTTTTTAATAATTTTTTCCTAATTTTTTCTTGGAAGTTTCAAATTTTTGTAACTCTTTCTCAGAGTTTAAGTTTCCCTGACTTTTACTCAGGAATGGCAAATTTCCCTGACTTTTCCAGGCCATATAAATTTCCCTGACTTTTCCCGGTTATCCAGGTGGCTAGACGACCTGTTTTGAATATGTCAGAAAAATTATCATTGTTCAGCAACTTCCTTTTATCTCTTTTTAAAGAACAGCCATATTTCTTACAAAATCTTGCAGTAGACTCAAGATCCTTCATATTGTTTATCTCAGTTTCTGTGTATTTTTTCAATACACGAGGGGTAAGTAGAAGAACTTTCTGTGTTGTATATCTAGTTCAACTATCAAAGGTTTTGTTAAATATTTTAATTTAGTTCATAATTTAACCCTTTCACCATCTGAGAGGGTTTTCCTGCAATTTCATAAGAATGCTTGTAAATCCCAGGATACATATGTATTTTTAATCACAGCTTGAGGCTATAATATCTTTTATATAATCCCTTCATTCCAGGGTTGCCGGCTTTTATTTTTAAAAGTTGGTTTACAGCTAATTTGTTTTAAATTTAGATTAATTAATTTTTAATACACTTATAAATATTTTCTACTAAAAAAGTTGTAAATTTCTATTAAATTTTGTCAAATAAATAAGTCTTTATTATTAGGAAGAAGGCAACTTTGAAGGCATTATGTCTGAAAAAAAAAGTTATAAATATTGAAAAGGATATAAGTTAGACTCCAAACTGGTGTTTTGAAATTCTATATTACATAGCTCGACATATACTACACATTTTAAAGATTATATTTAATTGAATGATGGCAAAATGTAATCACATCAAAATGGAAACATTCTTATGTGTCCATATGGAGAGATTAAGTTATTCATATGTTAAAAGAGAAATTAGAAAGGATATAATTTTTGAGGAGAGTTTAATATATAAGTGTATAAAAAGAAGAGCATTTAAACAGGTAAAAAATAAATAAATCTCTAAATAAAATTTTGAAAATCTTTTTGCTAAGCATTTTCATGCATATGCTATTTATATTTTTAATAGTGAGAAATGGTGTTTTTATTACATGACTATGTATAATTTTGAATGTTTACTAGAAATAAAATAAGACTTGTATATTAATAGCTCTTAAAATTAAGTAATAAAGCATGTAACTGAGTAACCATTGTCCTCTTCAATTTTATAAAGCAGTAAAAATAAAAGAAATTGGGAGAGGGGGGAGTGGAGTTACAGGTCAGTGTAAACCAGATAAAGCAGTTGGTATGGACCTTTTAAAATTTAGCTGATATATTTGCAATTCTGACTACAAACCACTAGCAAAACATCTAAGTTTTATTCCAGTATTAATGTCTTCATTATTCAGAAATTGGGTTACTTGTTACACTCTAGATCAATTAAATGTCATTAAAACTAATTAAAAACACTTTAAAATTTAGCTGATATATTTGCAATTCTGACTACAAACCACTAGTAAAACATCTAAGTTTTATTCCAGTATTAATGTCTTCATTATTCAGAAATTGGGTTACTTGTTACACTCTAGATCAATTAAATGTCATTAAAACTAATTAAAAACACTTTAAAATGTGTAGTTTATAATTAAAATGCTTCACTTTATAAAAGCCAATTATGGCCAAAAAAGGCCAATTTTGGCCAAAAAAAGCCGGTTAAAACCAATAAAAGCCACCGGCCTGGCTTTTTTTAATTTTAGCCGGCTTTTTTGCAACCCTGCTTCATTCTATATTTCAGACCTTAAGCAGCGAACGGACCATCCTTCTAACTGTTATCAGTATCGGCATCTTTTGTTGTGGCCATGCGGTGTTTATGATCTTTAATGACTTTAAAAGGAAAGGGACTGATGCCCTGTAAAAAAGGAACCTTTCCTTCAAGTACACTTGTGCTCCTTATCTCCTGACCCATTGTAGAGCTCTTATACGATTTTTTATTCTTTCCATTTTATTTTTTTACACAAATGAATGACAAACTTTTCTTTCTGACACACACACATATATATTCTTGATAATGGTCAGAAAATATTGCGAAAATTTTAGATCAGCTCAATTATTTAATTGAAAATTACATGCAAAATATTTTAGCTTAAATATTTTAAACATAAAATCATTATTTTTTCAAAATATTATTGAATATTAAATTTTATTTAATTATAAAGCATTCAAATAATAAAAATAATAAAATAAAAATCCTATAACTTCTCTTCCTAGTAAAATATGTCATTATTGAAATGAATTACTGACAAAAATATTACACATTTTGCATGCTTGGGTTCGAACCTGCGTCTTGTACAAAAATTCAGAGCTATAAAGTGCTGCGTTAACCCACTACGCTAGCAGGGACTCGTTTAACTTCCTTCTAAATTGAAGAGGTTCAGAAAACAGTTGACGCATACGAATGTCTCGAATTTGAGTTCTGATCTCACAAAAATAGTTTTGCATTTTAATTTATACCTTATTTTTCAAAGTAGCAGCTACAACTTAATATGCTAGTTTCCTTTGTGTCTAACTATTGGCAAGTCATAAGACGGATCACAGAGTTCATAACTTTTAACAACCTCAAATCACTGTGTTTATCTTCTGTGTGTAATATGACCAAAACAATATGACACCCCGAAATAAACTGTATCTAGCTCTTCTCTTAGTATAGACACAATACATTTTTTAATTGTTATGTTAACAATGCTGAAAGAGCCAAATAATATTAACTTTGTGAAAGAAAGAAAAGCTTGTTTAAAGGAAGATCGAATAGCAGATGAACTTAAACGTGCAGCACGTCACTCCAAAGGCAGACTTGTACTTATGTACTGCGCATGCGCAACTGTAGAATTTTAACTTAAAATTATGGCTAATTAATAAAATATTTGAACAAACGAATGTACGATAACAAACCTGTGGCCAAATATCTTTCATTTAAAAAAAGATTAATGTAATTTGATGCAGCAGTTTCTTCTCACGGACTGTCGAAAGAAAACGCTTAGCGTTTTAAATATATAGATGTATGATTGCAGACAGAGAAAAAGAATTCTCAATCTCTTTCTTTCAATTTTATAATGTTTCTAGAAATATGAGACAGACTTTTGTGGGAAATAAAACAAAATTTAAGGGTGTTCTCAAATCCAAAAGGGCAACTTTGTGACATAAGTTTTAATTTATTTTTGTTCGAAAATGCATGAAACTAGCTGGTGTTGTTTAGAAACTATGTAATTGAGCTGTTTTTTCCCCCTTTTTTTCAAATGCAATAGACCTTTCAGAAAATAATGTCAAAGTGGGCGTTTTGAACTGAATTTCCACGCGAAGGAAGAAAGATACACAGAGTGGGCGAAAAACGTGTTTGTCACGTGATCAAAATTCTTTATAACTCAATAGGTAATTGATTGATAAAAAAAATGGAAAAAACAGTTCAATTTAAAAAATGAATTTGTAAATGTGTCAAAACGTTTTGCTTTTGTTGAGCAGAGCAGTTAAGAGCAGCCATAATAGCGTAACACGCCTTAAAAATCGTGGAATTCATTTTTGTTCTATAAAAACATATTTTGTGCACTTAATATGATATTTGGTTCATACATGTAGTTATCTCATTTTAAAAGGTTGTTCTGTAGATAAATATCATTTGAATGCTGTTTTCTTAAAAAAAGAAGATCAGCATTAAAAGCAAACAAATGCTGCTATACTCAGTATCTAACATAAAATTAATGAAAAATATTAACTATAGTACTAATAAAAGTAAATATATAAAAGAAAATGTAGTTTTTAGCAATTAAAAGAAAGATTCTTTTTAGAAAAATAACCAACAATATAACTACTCGACTTTTGGGGGGGGGGGGGGGGGGGAGAACTAACAAATTAGTGAAAACGAATATAAATGAGCTAATTCTTCTGCAGGATAGAAAGCAAGATTACAAAAAAGTAAATACATTTTTAATTTATATTACATTTAGAATTGTGTGACAAATATGGTGAAAGCTTAATATACCTACTTATTTATTGAATATTTCATTATAAGCTTTAATATCTTGGCAATTAATACAACTTTGAGTCCCCCCCCCCCCCAAATCCTATACAGAGAGTTGTTAATAAGAAATAAAACTTTACATTTATCATTAATTAAATTTTTGTAATGATTAGAATAAAGCAGGATTTCTATTATTATACATTTAATTGTATAGAAAAGTCATTTGTATTGACAATAAAAGAAACGATGAAATTAAAAAAATGAAACTCTACAATTTATTAATTTTAACCATCATTTTGCAATATCTTTAATAGCCAGCCATTTACTCAAGTCTGTATGTATAGTGTTCAATATGATATTAGCATCCATGAAAGGAAATCATTCTTAGTCAATGAGAAAATATCAAAAAACGTCAAAGCTTGTTCAGATTTGTAATCCATAATAAATGCTTTTAAACAAGCGTAACTGTGTCTTAATCACGATTATGAGAAAACTGAAAATAATATTTCTAATAAAAATATGAAAGCTTGCAATATCAAAATGAGCAACAAATTTATACAAATAGAAAAGTTGAAAAAACTGCAATTATGATTACACATAAGCATATTTACTTAAATTTTATGCAATTTTTGTTTTTATCTAAATTATAAGTGATATTACATGGGGGAAAATGCTGCATTAATAAATATCAATGCAATTCATTAAAGATTATAAAGATAAATATGATATTGCTTTAAGTAATTTATTTTAAAACTTGCACAATGTCAAACATTTCTTTGAATCATGTTTTAAGTAAATTTAGTGCGACTTTATTATATAAAAGGAAAATATTAAGCCACGATTTTGCTCACTGTAGGTGTAACAGCTATGTTAAATGTTTACTAGTTTATTTAAAAGAATTACTCGATTAGCCGTCTCAATGATGAATATCACGTTACTATACTAATTATTACAGATTCTAAAACACAATAGGTAGGTAACAAGTCTTCATTTAGAGGCATTCTTAAATAGTTTTTGAATTAACATTTTCATGAGATATAACATCTATCTTTTATTAATTTGTGTCTGAAACTTGGACGCTTGGAATTCTGGAATTTAAAATTAAAAACGCGTCAAATGTTATGTTTTTAGGATTTTAAACAGACTGATATTGTATTTGCCACAGCTAATTATTTCATCAAAATTACAGCGAAAATTTTAAGATTTAAATTATATAATAAATTAATTTTTAATACAGATGCTATTTTAAAAACATGTGTAGTTTTATATTCAAATTTTCATTTTAGCACTATATTAAAGTAAGCAATACAGAAAATACATTGTCCGATTTAATCAATAATATACTATATATAATTACTAGTTATTAGAGATATAAATCTATATGTTACGCACGTTTATTAATAACTCATTTAAAATTAACTTTAGCTACATTATTTAAAAATCAGAAAGTGTTTAACTAACATTAATACTGATGACAAAACGCCAAACAGTTTCAACTTTCATTATTAAAATAAATATTTTCGTGTTATTTTCTTTAAAAAATTAAATACGAGTCTAAAATAAAATAATTTCAAAGGAAAAATAATAAATATATTCATTTTAATTCCATTCAAACACTGTTGTGTTTAAATCAAAGCACAATTTAGCAACTCGGATAAGATAAAACAGGGATTACTACAGTATCGCAATTGCTACTTTGCGAAGTAATTCAAGGTGAAATGATTTTTAACGCTTAACAGAGAATTTGATCGCCATTACGGCTTAAATCCCACATGCAAAATAAAAAAAATAAAAAATACAGTTACACATATAGACAATAACATGCACAGAGAAATAACATGAAAACTTTGCTGACTTTGTTGTATTTTGATCATGCATAGTTTAATCCACTCGTTACTTACGTTGGAAAGAAATTATTAAATCACAGAAAGCCACAAAATCTTCAGAGGCGAAATTAATCTTTATAATTTGATTTGCTAAAATAGTTTTCACATCAGTTTTTACAAATTTCCGAAGTTGATCAAGAAACTGAAGATAATCCACAAGTAATATATCCAAACGGCACACAGTTAATTACAAAAATGTTGCCATACACCTCGAGCACCATGATCAGCGAAAGAAAAGGTCAGAAATTATTCCAACAAAAACACAACTTTCAGGGACAAAATAACACATTCCACAAACTTCTTACGTAAAATTAATCTTTATATAATACATCATGAGTTAAAAAGTGCAAAATTAGTGGCTAAAATCAAAAAGATTAATTTAAAATTACAATCCAGCTTCACATAGCCTCGTCAGGAGCGATATCTTTCGACGCTGGTTGAAGAATGATGGGACGAGCGGGCAAAAGCTCTGGGCGGAGCTATTGCGAGGCAGAGGGTAGGAAGGGAAAATAAACAAGCATGATGAGATTTCTGCTTTTTTTCGTGATCTCTTCTTACGCATAATTTTTCAGATCCAGAATCATTATAAGAAACAAAATACGAAACAAATAAATAGAAAAGGAATTCTCAGAGTTGAAATAGAGCGTGGCATTTAAAACATTTTTTTATTATAAATTAAATTATTTTTCTTTAAATTCTATGCTTCTAATTTTATTCTAAATTTTTTTATGTTATGTGTTGTGAGTTATGGTATTGTATAATATATTATACAAAATAAATAAACAAAGTCATGTCAATGACATAAAGGGAATTTTAAAAAATAATAACAATGACAATAACGTATAACTTTGGAGCTTTCGAATATTACCTCGTTGTATGATACTACTCATAAAAGTTTCTTAATAAAAGATTAATTTTATTATTTATTTTTGTCATGCATAATTACGAATTATTTAGCTCGAATTTTCCAAAACTGTTTAAATCGATCGAATACAACGTAGCATCATAAATAAGGAAAATAATTATGAAAGCTAAAATTTTTTTTATTAAATTAATTATAGAGAATTGCAATGGTTGTTGCTGTTTTGAAATAAATGCACATAACACTGAATTTTATAGTTATTTAAAATACCACCATCTTCAAAAACATGCGCACAGCCCAGTTTTAAAGAAAAGATACAACCGGGATTCGAAGATAGTCCATTATAAAATACAACCAAAGTGCAATTAGACTTTAAATTATGTCTCCTTTTAGACTAATAATATTTTGTTAGAGTAAGGGATCATTTACAAATGTATTTTGATATATACTTTAAATATCTCAATAGCTAAAAAATATCACAATTTTATGCAAAAAAAAAAAAAAAAAAATGTCGGATTGTATTTACCCAAAGTGCAAAATTTTGCGAAAATATAATCATAAGGAGCGAAGATATAAAAGAAAAAATTGTTAGGATACTATCCAACAATTTTAGAAAAGTAAAACTAAGATGATATAGAAGAGAAAAATTACTTTACTTTTTTTTAAAATAATATAAAAAAAATTATAAATGCGTTGTTGGAAAAGATATGACGCATTGTTGCCAACTTTTACGCATTTTTATTAACTAGTTGGAAATTGCACGTCAAACGTGGCAAATGAGGTGCGTTAGTACTATAACTGGTTTTATAAATATTTTTTGAACTGCCTATTGTACTGAATGTACATTTTAGGGCACTTCATAAGTGCATATCAATTTCATTCTATTTGAAAGGCTGTAACATCATTAAAATGCACTTTAATTAACTTTTTCCCATTGGCCGTCATGTAACGGAAAACTTTTGACTGTCCTTGTCATTAAACTATACATCCAATTTTCATAAAATTTGAAATGACTCAACAAAATTTTGCGAAAATTATATATTTAAAATTTCAGACCATTCGGTTGGGTAGTTTTTGCTATGTTATATGCGGAAGGACGGACATACAGACGGACCGAACGACGACTACAGGTGGTACGTATTTATATAATTACGAATGCACCTAAAAACGGAAATTGCTAATCGACTGGAAATTACGCCTTTTTTCACTTTTTGTTTAAGGCTGCTTAACTGCTCTGCTCAACAAGCGCAAAACGTTTTGACACATTTACAAATTCATTTTTTAACGGAAAGGTATAAAATTGTAAAGCCTGGCTATGGAAGTAATTTGGAATTGAACTGTGTTTTCCATTTTTTGATCCATCAATTACCAATTGAGTTATAAGCGAATTTGATCACGTGACAAATACGTTTTTCGCCCGCTCTTCAGCGCTTTTTCCTCCTTCGCGCGGAAATTCAATTCAAAACGCCCACTTTGACACTATTTTCAGAAAGATCTATTGCGTTTGCAAAAAAATGGAAAAAACAGCTCAATTACATAGTATCTGAACAACAACAGCTAGTTTCATGCATTTTCGAACAAAAATAAATTAAAACTTATGTCAGACAGTTGCCCTTTTGGATTTGAGAACACCCATAATATTCGTTGACCAATTGGTAATTAATTAGGAAACAGAACGTTATTAGGTATTGAATGTTTTTCAATAAATAGAATGTTTCTCGATTCACCTTTCCCTAACTTTCAACAATACAAGGCAGTGAAATAATCAAAAATTCGAAGTTATTGATTCTTTTCTTCCAACTCTATAAAAACAAAAATATCATGTTGAATGGAGCTTTATGGAATGCGATAGAAAAAATTTAAATTTTAAAAAAGCTTTTGTTGAAGGCACTAAAGCATAAAATTTAATATTCTTTGGCGAAATCGTAATTAATTAGGAAACAGAATTATTAGGTATCGAATAGTTTTTCAATAAATAGAATGTTTCTCCATTCCCCTTTCCCTAACCAGTCTACAACAATACAAGCCAGTGAAATGACCAAAGATTCGAAGTTATATATCTTTTTGTTCGAACTTTATAAAAACAAAAATATCATGTTGAATGAACCTTTATGGAATGCAACAGAAAAATTTTAAATTTTAAAAACCTTCTGTTGCAGACACTGCAGCTTAAAAAGTAATATTCTTTGGCGAAATCGTAATTAATTAGGAAGCAGAATGTTATTAGGTATCAAATGTTTTTTCAATAAGTAGAATGTTTCTTGACTCACCTTTCCCTAACCAGTCTACAACTACAACAATACAAGCCAGTGAAATGACCAAAATTGATTATTTTGTTCGAACTTTATAAAAACAAAAATATCATGTTGAGTGAACCTTTATGGAATGTGATAGAAAAATTGTAAATTTTAAGAAAGCTTCTGTTGCAGACACTGCAGCTTAAAAAGTAATATTCTTTGGCGAAATTGTAATTAATTAGGAAGCAGAATGTTATTAGATATCGAATAGTTTTTCAATGAATAGAATGTTTCTCCATTCACCTTTCCCTAATATACTAACCAGTCTCCAACAATACAAGCCAGTGAAATGACCAGAAATTCGAAGTTATTGATTCTTTTGTTCGAACTTTATAAAAACAAAACTATAATATTGAATGAACCTTTGGGGAATGTGATAGAAAAATTAATTTTTTAAAAAAAGCTTCCGTTGAAAACACAAGAGCTTAAAGATTAATACTCGTTGGCCAAATCGGAATTAATTAAAAAACAGAATGTTATTAGGTATCGAATAGTTTTTCAATAAATAGAATGTTTCTCGATCCAACTTTCACTATAATTAGTTTCCAAACAATGCAAGCTAGAGAAATGACTAGAAATTCGAAGTTATTGATACTTTTGTTCGAACTTTTTAAAAACAAAAATATCATATTAAATGAACCTTTATGAAATGCAATAGGAAATTAAGAGAAAAAAATACTTCTGGTGAAACTAGAGTTTAAGGCTGTTCTCAAATCGAAAAGGACAACTTTCTGACATAAGTTTTAATTTATTTTTGCTCAAAAATGCATGAAATTAGCTGGCGTTGTTGTTCAGAAACTATGTAATTGAACTGTTTTTTCCATTTTTTTTTTTTTTTTTTCAAACGCAATACATCTTTCAGAAAATAGTGTCAAAGTGGGCATTTTGAACCGAATTTCCGCGCGAAGGAAGAAAGAGCACTCAAGAGCGGGCGAAAAACGTGTTTGTCACGTGATCAAAAAGGCTTATAACTCAATAGGTAATTGGTTGATCAAAAAATGGAAAAAACAGTTCAATTCCAAATCGCTTCCGTGGCCAGGCTTTCCAATTTTATACCTTTCCGTTAAAAAATGAATTTGTAAATGTGTCAAAACGTTTTGCGCTTGTTGAGCAGAGCAGTTGAGAACAGCCTTAAAGATTAATATTTGTTGGTCAAAAATCGTAATTAATTAGGAAGCAGAATATTATTGGTTATCGAATACGAATAAATAGAATTCTCTCGATGCATCTTTTACTAATCACTCTCCAACAATACAAGCCAGTGAAATATGTCCAGAAATTCAAAGTCATCGATTCTTTTGTTCGAACATTGGGGGAACAAAAGTATCAAATTAAATGTTCTTTAAGACATTTCAACTTTTAATATCATCAGGAAAAATATTAAACCATTTTGTTATTTTCACACAAGCAGAAAGTATATGAAAACGGCTTTCTTGTTATTATTTTCAAGAATGGGAAATTCTTCCTTTTTAAAAATTATGATATGGGTGACAGGAAACAAGTTCGTTTGTCGCTTCACCAGCCTTGTTGATGTTTGAAGGCTTCTGGTGACGATTTTCGCTTCTTTGCAGAGAGAGCAAACACGATTATTCTTGCCAGATACATTTTTAAAAATATTATTTTTTAAATCAGCATCAACTACAGATTACTCGGAAACCTTGTCATTCTAAATTTTCTTTTATGTCTTTCATATATGCAAGCAAAGGGAGGGGATTTTTCAAAATTTCTGTATTTTGGGCGATTTTCGGAAGGATATAATAAAATTTATGAGGATTTTTCGGCATCAAAAAATGAATTTTTCTTTTCATTTTCTGATAGTGGCATTTCATACACGTTCTCTCGAAGCCGTTTTAAAAACTTTAAACACATGAGCGAGGCGGTTCTTCTTGCAAAATTTTAAATGCAGTTTTCTCGAAACAATGTTTATTGACTCGGTACCCAAAATATCTCGGCAACGAATAAACCAAATTTCTCGTTTTTTTTTCTTTCTTTTGGTGAAAGCTTGCATATTTTCCTAGTTTTTGACTGGCGCTTTCTTTAAGTTTCTAATTTGTTCGTTTTTTATAAACAAGACGAAATCACATTTTTAGTTTAACACTGATACATTGAGCTTCATAGTCTGCCATTTCCTTAAAAATGTAAAATTTCAAAAAATCTTGGGTCAAGGACTAGACAATTGCGTATTTTTTAACTTTCTTTTAGACTGATTGGTTTCTGGTGAAACAACTCGGAGGAATCTTTGGACACTGCGGCATACTGCACGCCCATCGCCATCGCTAAGACATTTTATCCGTGGGGGAGAGAACTTTAAATTGCCAAGTCAAATTTTAGTATTTGCCAACTCGTTTTATAATTTTTCCAACTTACAACAGTTGTAAAGCGTAATATAGTTCTTATTTGTTAAAAGTTTAATAATATTGCCCAATTAGTTTTGTAATTTTTGCCAAGTCTACCAGAAATAGAAAATATATTATAGTTTTTATTAAAGTTTGAAACAAATTTGCCAAGTGTAATAACATTTGCGAATGTTCCCCCCCCCCCCCCCCCCTCAGCGACTCCCCTGTGCACGCCGCTCCCTATTAAGGCTCCTGTCCCTGCCGGAGAAGACACTCACGAGCTAAAGTTAATCCTATAGGGAGGGATTTTTCTAATATCTCGTTTGCTTTTCGACATTCTTAATTAATTTTTTTTTTTTTTTGCATTGGATAGCCGAAATCAGTCTCTACATCGCACCTTTTTTTACTTTTTCGATTTTGGTAGCAGATATTTTTTATAAAGTTACTTTCACTTTCAAAACCGGTTCTGAAAATGAAAGTGTCATTCTAAAAAATATCTGGAACCAAAATCGAAAAAGTAAAAAAGGTGCGATGTAGAGACTGATCTCGGCTATCCAAAGCAATAAAATAAAATAAAATAAAATAAAATAAAAATGTCGAAAAGCAAATGAGATATTAGAAAAATCTCTCCCCATAGGATTAGCATTTGCTCGTGAGTGTCTTCCCCGGCAGGGACAGGAGCCTTAAGGAAAAGTGAGACAAAAAAAAAACAGTTTTCAAAAAGAATTAACACGAAAATGGCTTTTGAGAATTCAGAATACGTGTTTTTTTTTTTTTTTTTTTTTTTTTTTTTTTTTTTTTTTTTTTTAAGCAAAAACCTACATATATCTATCTACTTCGCTCCCAAACGTCAAAACTACTTCAAAAAATGTATTTATCTTTCAAGCCAAGAAATCTCATAACCCTGTAAAGCAATTTAAACACCAAGAGAAAATAGATGATTGAGAAAAAATGTATTATCTATATTACGAAGAAAAAACTTGTCCGTGAGTAAAGCCAACGTCATATCAACAATGGCAGCGAAATTAATAAATTTAGCTTTTACTGCATTTTTTTTTCTTTTTAAATTCTAAACATTACATAATTTCAATTTTTACACCGTCGAATAGAAAATAAATGTACTTTCAAATGCAATTCGTCTAAAAACTCTATCTCAATTTATTGATTTTTTATGGTTTTTAAAATAATTTTTAAGCAAGATTTATTTTTAAATCTGCGTGCAACCCAATTACGGAAGATTAACAGGTTTGCACTCAAAACAATGTAACTATTTCAGCCTTTCTTTGTTTCCATGTAATGTTCCATAACTAAATTGCCAAACGAAATTAAAACTTCAGAAATAAATAAATGAATAAATAAAACACGAATTAAACAGATATGTAATCGAGCTACAGGAATTAAAACTTAACATTTAAAATCTTAAACAATGAAATTATCAGAATAACAAAGGTTGCTATAAATAGTGAAATGTTTCATGATTTACCGTTGGCATGCGGCTAATACAAAAGTACTAATTACAAACTTTTTAACAAAGAAAAAAAAAAGACTTTAATTATTTGATTTTTTATTAAATTCAAAAATTTGCCAGTAACTTTTATCCCACCCTATACTAGAGTATAAATCACTCCACCGTAAAAATAAAGTTCTTCAAATGAAATGAATGTACCGCAGAAATCTTGAGCGATTTTAAACGATTTACATTTTTTTTTTTTTTTCAACGGATAAAAGTTTTTTACGAATAAAAAATTGCTCTTTGGTTTTCCCTACAACAATCGTAGAAACAAAACCGTTTAAGGCTGTTCTCAACTGCTCTGCTCAACAAGCGCAAAAACGTTTCGATACATTTACAAATTCATTTTTTAACGGAAAGACATAAAATTGGAAAACCTGACCATGGAAGTGTTTTGGAGTCGAACTGTGTTTTAAATTTTTTTATCAATCCATTACCTATTGAGTTATAAGCGATTTTGATCACGTGACAAACGCGTTTTTCATCCTTTCGTGAATGGTTTTCTCCTTTCGCTTGGAAATTCGGTTCAAAACACCCACTTTGACGTTATTTTCTATTGCGCTGGCAAAAAAAAAAAACGGAAGAAAGAACTCGATTCTCGATTACATAGTTTCTGAACAACAACACCTGCTAGTTTCATGCATTTCCGAACAAAAATAAATTAAAACTTATGTCATAAAGTTGCCCTTTCCGGTTGTCGGGTAACCACTATATATATTGTGGGGGGTGGGGGGGGGGGGGGGTTGTTGAATTTCTAAAAAAAATACTGAACGAATTTTGATGAAATTTAAATTGGACCAATTCGAGAGTATCCTCTTTCAATGAAAAAAAAAAGATCACATGAATCGGTCGCATAGTTTCGGAATAACAGGTGAACATACAAAAAAAAAAAAAGAATACGCGTTGAATTGAGGATCTCCTTTTTTTAACTCGATTAAAAATTATTTTGGTGTAGTCGGTGGATAATCTAAGAAAATATGATATGCTTAAAAAAATCAGAGTTTTCAATAAAAAAGGATTTTTATCTACTTTCTGTATACAGGGTATCGAACTGTATTCTGTATACATCTGTATCGAACATCTTTAAGCTGGGTAGCTAGGGTTGGATTGACAGGAATTAATAACTCAAAATTTATCAAAACATTCTTTTTCCTTTCCCCACTTTCTTCCTAAAATGTGGAAACAGCATGTGAAATAAACCAAAACATTTTATTAAGAAATGGCATTATTTCGGGCATCTTTAAACCGGGTAGCAAGGACTGGATCGCCAGATTTATCATAATAAGACATTGCTTTTTTCGGAACCATTACCTTTATCTCGTATCGAACGACATAAAAAATAAACAAATCTTTTTAAATAAAAACTGAAATAAATCATTTTGATGTAATTAGGATAAAAAAGCGTGATACATCTTAAATGAAAAACGCACATTTTGCTCAAAAAATTAATTCATTGTTTATAAACTCGTTTGAATAAAAAAAATAAATAAAAATAATATATATATATATATATATATATATATATATATATATATATATGCCGATTGAACGAAAACTTAATAAATATGCATTTCAATTGAGAAATGTTCCACAATAGGAGAATCCTATATTTGGTAACAATGTTTTGTTCAATAAACGAAATTAATAGCTGCTCTCTCTCTCTCTCTTTCTTTCTAAAAAAAGAGAGAGAGAGAAAGGGAGGTGGCTGGCTTTTCTCCATGATTAGGGTGATTTTAATATTACCGTATATACTCGTGTATAAGTCGACCCCCCAATTCTTAAGCAAAATTTTGAAGGAAAAAAAATTGAATTTTCGTGTATAAGCCTAAGCCGAACCACATTTCTGGTAGTATGTTGAAAAATGATTTGTAATCGAGGATTTAAAAAAAATTTTTCACAAAATTAGTAAACTTACGTTTCTGACCAGCCTTTTTTTTTTTTTTTTTAATTCTACGTTTTAAAATTGTATAATTAAGTAAAATCGAAGAAGCTTAAACAATTTTGAAACCTATTCACATCAGTTTAATGATACTTAAAAAGAAAAAAAATTTCAAAAATCTATTCAAGCCTTACTTACAAGGGTAAACAACTTCTTAGACTGCTAAAATATAGCACTTTTTTGTATTGTAGGACTTTTAGGAGAGCTATCTAGAAGCATTCTCACGTTGAACTCTTTTTAAAAAGGGGATTAAAATGTTGAAAAGAATGTCCCTGTATTGAAGGGACATTCTTTTTGAAGCTATTTTTTCTTGAAGCTATCCCAAGAAAAAATGGGTGCAGAACAATTGCAGGGACCATTATTGTTGAGCTTTTTTTTGTCAATCACAAGGAAATGATCATTGCCCGCTTTTATCTATCTCTCCAACCTAGAGTCATATGCGATTACTTAAAAGACTTGCCCATTCGCCAATTACCTGCGATTTTTTTTTTTTTTTTTTTTTTTTTTTTACTAACTCGTGTATAAGTCGACCTCCATTTTCAACTCCCAAATTTTGGCTAAAATTCTTCGACTTATACACGAGTATATACGGTAATTTAACCCTTCACTGCACCACGTGCCACATGTGGCACATACCTAAAAACACTATAATTCTCATTATGTGCCGTGAATTTGGCCAATATGATCTCTATTCCTAATCAAGAACATTCCAAAGAATGGAATAACACTTATTTTGTTCATGTCAGATGGCTGCATTTGACAAAAAATTAGAATTTGTTCTTCGGAAATAACAAAAAATTTCGATCAAGCAATTAAGGCAAAATTTACTTTCATTATTTTTACTGAATACTTAAAAATATTAATATAAAAAAAGTTGCAGAGTGTTAAGCAGATAAAATTAATTAACTTAAGCTCATTTAGTTGCAAAATATAGCAATACAATATTTAAAAACCCTAATTGTGTACATAGGGTATATGCCATAAAATATAAAATTTTAGCTGAAAATTTGAAACTATTTTTCCCATTATTAGACAGATATATAGATTTCAAATAATTTTTTTCATAAAAATAGAAAAAATCGTGAGTAAAGGGTTAACGCCATTTTTAAAATGACTGAAAACACTAGCTACTCTGTCGCTGTACAGCATTTGAAAATTAATCAAAAGAAACAAATCTGAAACTCGCCAGAAATCATCATTAGTAGATGAAACAAGGTATTTTCAATTTCTTAAAACGCAGTGATCTTATCAACGACACATATCCGATTATCAATTTTTTTTTTATTAATAAAATTTACTCCTTTATGACATGTTTGCACTCTCTAAAGAAAAATGAACCAGCTCCACGGTGATCAAAAAAGGCTACTGCGTTGACGCGTTGGGGGAAAACTGACACAAGCACAGGCAAACAGTTGTGAAACGAAGGTATTATTTTTCAGTATCTTTTGTAGACTAAACAGCCGGCGCAAAATGGTTTCGAAATCCGATAGGATGCGTTTCTCCCTTGTAGCCGCTAAAAGGGCTTCGAATAATGCGGTTTAGAAAATGCAAATACCGAACGGCTAACAAAGACCTGATTAGCATTTCAGTCTGCCTAGTTTTTGTTTTATACTGTCCCTTCAGAAGCGTATAATTCAGGATTAAATATTGAATTCATTGTACATTGAACTACTTTATCTAGAAAAGAAATTTAAAAAATGCTATATGTACACAAAGATTATTCCCCATTTTAAAATATTACACGCAAATAAAATAAAATATACTTTTTACTCTTTGAATAGTTTACATATGAACACAGGCTTTTAAAAGAAAATGCAAGCATTTGAGTACAATAGCCACCTATCCATCAACTGATTGGTAACCTCAATGTCACGTGCCTCTGGTCCCCAATAATATCCGAAAGTTAAAGAAAAAATAACGAAAAATCATGCTTCCCGTTATACAGTCGGACCTCTATTTAACGAACCTCTATTTTGCGAATTTCTCCATTTTGCGAACTTTTCCTTGGAGCCAAGAACATTTTGCGAAATTCTTCGTAAAATAGCCTCCAAGTAGCGAAGTGCATTCTCTACTTAACAAACTTTTTCTTGTGATCTAATTTTTTTTTTCTCATTATTTCTCAAAATATTTCTGGACATTTCACATCTATTCTTTCTTTTAACACATTTTATGATGTTCAATGGCCTTGAACTGGTTTTACCAGGCGCCTTCTTTGTCAGCAGTGAGAATTCGGTAAGTACGGGGGACGAAGACGATAGTCCCTTAGAGTAACTTTAAAAAATGTGGATACAGCTGCGAAAAAAAGAAGAAATTAACTATGATGTGCCGATTGATGATTGTATTTCATTTAATTCTGAAATTGAGACCTCGGAAACTCTAACCCAATTGGATATTTTCGACAGTGTGAAAAATAAAAACAATACAGCAATGAATTGCGATGAAGACGAATATGATGAAGAGGTAAATGATCATGATGCAGGAATTAACAAAACTTCGTATGATGAAATGCTAAAACCATTTGAAACAATCCGACGCGTATTACAGATTAAAGAAAATACGCATGAAGGGGTTTTTGGTGAATTGCAAAGATAAACGTATATTAGGAGAGAAAGCACCTTTTAAAATGAAAAACTCAGGTAAAATTAACAGAGTTTTTCAGAAATTAAATTTAAGGACGCATGTGGTAATGTATGGTTTAAATTGTTTGTTATAATAATATTGAATACGATAATGTCATTAAAATTCGTTAATTTTAATGTAAAACTATTTATATTAAACTGAAAATACAATGTATTCCTGGACAATGCTTTGTTTTCCTCGCAGATTTCAAAGATTTAAACTCATAGAAAAAAATGAATTGATGATAGGTATTGGTGGGTAAAATAAATAAAACAAATAGATATAATTTATAAAAAAAAAGTGTGATTAATTATTTTTATTAAAAATATTTAGTGTTTATGAATTTAAAATCTGTTTTATGTAGATTAAAATATTTTAAACGGTGAATCTCTATTTAACGAATTTTCCATATAACGAACTTCTTCCGGGATTTAGCGACTTTGTTAAATAGAGGTTCGACTGTATATTATGAAACACTTTCCAACACATTCAGAATACCGTACCAAAACTTCGCAGTTTAATTAAAGTGAAAGATGATGTGTAAGTGAACCATTTGGAAAACGCATAACACATTTGAAAACCCAACTTATACCATTACTATTAATAGTCCGAAAAACATCCGAATATTTTTGTGCGGTCCTGTATATGAACTATAGATTTGTATCCATACTATATGTTATACTAAAAGTTAGTTCAGTTACGAAACACACGATAGCACAGTTGAAAATTCTGATTCAGGAATTCCTATCAATACACGGAAATGTACTTGAGATCGTTTGAGGAGTCCTGTATATGATGTTTAGGATTTATGAATATACACCAAGTACTAATCAAAAGAAAAATAGTTAAATTTTAAAACGCGTACAACAACTGCAATTGTTCATAAGCAGTTTGTAGCGTGTAGTCGAAATCTTTTGTATATCCCTGTAAAGGAACAATAAATTTTATACTCACCATATTCTACAGCAAGAGGCTTGTACTCATATAAATCAGTTTTAGTATGTTTAAAATAGTGTAACATCATTAAAATATACCACACACTAGTTTCCCCCATAGATCACAAGAATTCTTTGAGTGTCACTGTAAACGAAGCATAAATGCTATACACTTCATTTTCAATACCAATCTGCAATTCGAAATATAAGATTGTGCAACTGAAATATTTTGAAAAACAAAAACTTGCAGAATCTATATATAAATGTAAAACTTTTTATTATATTTTTAAATTGTTTTTGAATGTAAGACTGTCTTGTGTTTCGAAACCTACACGATCTCATAGTGGGGGTGGGTGGTGGTGGTGGGGGGGGGGGGGGGTATTTCTGCCTGTCCACCCTCTGAGGAGGAGAAAGAAGCAGTCTTTTTTTTCTTTTTAACTTGTGTTCGTGTGTAGTTTAATATTTAAATGATAATGATTTGAATGTTCTTGTTTATAGTTAATTGTTGAATTCTTGTTATATGCACCTTCTTTCGAGTTTTTAATATGTTAAAAGTTTCATATTTTGATGAATTATATTTATATGTATATTTTACCTGAAATCTGTTTCGGTAGTTATACTTTTAAGTTACTTACAAGGTTGAAACAGAAAAAGTGATTGTAAAAAAGCATTGAGGCTGTTCTCAACTGTTCTGCTCAACAAGGGCAAAACGTTTTGACACATTTACAAATTCATTTTTTAACGGAAAGATATAAAATTGGAAAATCTGACCATGGAAGCGATTTGGAATCGAAATGTGTTTTCCATTTTTTTTATCAATAAATTACCTATTCAGTTATAAGCGATTTTGATGACGTGACAAACATGTTTTTATTCCTTTCTTGAGTGGTTTTTCTCCTTTCGCGCGGAAATTCGGTTCAAAACGCCCACTTTGACACTATTTTCTGAAAGATCTATTGCGTTTGCAAAAAAAGGAAAAAAACAGCTCGATTACATAGTTTCTGAACAACAACACCTGCTAGTTTCATGCATTTCTGAACAAAAATAAATTAAAACTTATGTCATAAAGTTGCCGTTTTGGATTTGAGAACAGCCTTAAAATGTAAATGTCTCGGGTATAAGATCACTGAGAACGAAATAGGTAATGTTCATTTTTTGACGGTAGATCTGAAGTAGCTTTTTTTTCACTCGGGGAAAACATGGATCCCCCCCCCCCCTCACACACACACACACTCCGCCCGTTCCTCCGGAAAGTAAATTTACAAAGAGATGTTTACGAAGGTTTTACTAGCCGACTTAGTTTTAAATTTATAATGTGTAACTATAAAATACGTAATATTGAAATACGTAATCAGTTTTGTCAAATATTTATTTATTAAAACCTGGGAAAAGGAAATCGAAAAGAAGCGGAAATCATTCCGCTTTATACAGGTTTCCGCCTTAACAGGTATAATTGTTGGTATTATTTTTGCTGGGACCATGAAGTTTTTTCATTTAAGACAAGATTCCATTATAGACAGATTTAATTTTTCTAGCTTTTACTGTTGTTGTATTATTACAAATTATTACAATTGAAGCATTTTAAAACATAGTGATATGAGTCACATTGTCATGGGAACTCAAAAGCCAGGATTTACTGTAGTCATTACAATGAATTCCTGTACCATAAAACAAAAACAACAACAACAAAATTATTAACTTTTTACTTTCTATTTTGTGAATTTTCGACCACTTGGTTTTTATTATCCCAGGCAGTCATCTGACCTTGCCCTAAGGCCAGATGTGGATGTAAAAAAAGTAATTGTAAGAAAAGGAATGGGGTTATTCATTTGCTGTCTTGTATATAGTGGACGAATCTTTACCTATTTGACAATTTTGATGCACTTTAGTCAGCTTTTTCTGTGTTGTTTTCGGCTACAAAATACTTTTTACCCAAATTTCACCTACACACATATATATATATTGTATGTATTGTATGTATTGTAAAACGACAAACCAAATCTTCATCTGGTGCCCGGAGCACACGCCCCCTCCCGCTTCCCTCGGCCCTGGACGGTAAGGTACAACGAAGTTTTTACGGTGCCAACCAAACAATGCATCTACTCTCTTCACCCCTCTTTTCCTAAAGAATCAGAGACATTGTTGCGACTCTGAAGTGACCTTCAACGTTGTTCTTTGGTTATATTTCCTGACCGGAAGAGAGGGGCGAAAATGAGTTTCGGTCAACAGGGAGGCAGGCGAGAGAGAGATAGAAAAGGCTATTACCAAGAATTCACAACCGCACTGGTCATTTACGAAAATAAAAGTTTTTCTTATGAAATTATAATGTACGTATACATGATACATAAAAAAAAGTACAATCATGAAATTATATATGTACGTATACATGATGCATAAGAAAAGGTACATTAATGAAATTATATGTAAACATGATATATAAAATAAATAAATAAATAAAAAATACATTCGAGAAACAATATGTGAACTGAACCGATTTTTATGACAATTGCCGTAACTGCCGTATCAACAGGGTAGGCGCAACCATCAGGCAAACAGGGCGGTTGCCGGTTGTCCGGGCTCCGCGCCATTTAGAGTCTTGTTAGGGGCACCGAGCGTCTCTACACAATTTGAAATAAGATTACCTTATGTAAAATAATGATACTATACTATTGCTCTAAATCTGTCCTTAAATGTTTTTTTTTTTTTTTTTTTTTTTTTTTTTTCCGCGAAAAAATATTAGTATTAACTATATTTCTTACAGCCAAAGTTTACATCATTTTCGGGGAATGTATAGATGTGAGGATCTTGAAAGTAACAAGTAAACGAAAAAAATAAACATTTAAAACATTCAAAAAGACAGAAGATTTTTACTTTCTTCTATCTTCAATAGAAAAAAGTATTGTAATCAAATTTTTTTTCGGCTGCCGGTTTTCGACGGATTTACATGTTTACAGAAAATGTCTGTCCGTACGCCTGTCGTCATTTTACCATCAAAAAGTGTATGAAGTTATGCATAGAATTGAACCAAATTTTTTGTGTATGTTTTTGGCAATGACAAGAAGGTCCTCCCTGAATTTGGAAAAATTCCGCCGGAAGGGAGCGCTGTAATAGCGATTTTTGTGATATTTTCAATATTGTACCACCGAAAAGCGTATGAAATTATGCATAGAATTGAACCAATTTTTTTGTGTATGTTTTTTGGGCATGAAAAGAGGGTCCTCCCTGAATTTGGAAATATTCCGCCGAAAGGGGGCATTATAATAGCGATTTTTGTGTAATTTTCTCGATTTTTCGTAGTTCTATTGTCACCGGCGGCTTGTGGAGAGACGGGAACTTCAAATCCTGATAAACCAAGTATTCGCGGACAGCTGATATACAACAGAATAACGGAAAACTATTAATTTTAATAAATATCACGATCGAGATGAACTCGTTTGTACTCCGATTAATTGACTGAAGCAGAAATTTAAGATGAACGTCAAAGTTGATATAGTATTGAACTAATAAAAAGGAAATATTGACATGTGTAACAACATTTTGAAATATTAAAATATATGAGATAGAAGAAAGTTTTGGGATTGGCACATCCATCTAAGTTAGAAATTAAAAATAATTATGCACATTACATGTGAAAGAATTTGCCTGTTATATTTTATGCATTTTATAGTCTATATTGTATTATAAATTATTCTATGATACACAGGGTGTTTCAAAATTCGAGCGACAAATTCAGAGGGGTGAGCATCAAGAGGGTAAAAATTGCCATAGAACATGGTGTCGCAAAGCACTTATTTATTCAATGCAGGGTGTAGCAAATGCAGAGTGTTGCATTCTAGCTGAACTCGGGTTGGCGGTAATAATTTCGAGAAAAATAAAAACATTGCAATGAAAATACAACGATATGTATAGTCGTGGAAAAAAAAAAAATAAACACCCCCTACTAACTCCTCAACAAATTATCGTAGAAGAAAGTTACTGGTAGCGAACGATTGGAAATAAAGTATACTTTTAAATGATGTATATAAAATTTGCTTAGGGGGCCGTCTACATATTAAAACGAATCCAAACTTCATTTTTTTCAATCGCAATAACCAATTTTAACAAGATGTTTCAAATCTTCGGTTCAAACTATGCCTAGATACCGAATTTCAAGTCATTTGAAGGATAAGTTTTTGAATTATAAACATTCAAAA
Source organism: Maratus speciosus (assembly GCA_963932465.1). Lineage (NCBI taxonomy): Eukaryota > Metazoa > Arthropoda > Arachnida > Araneae > Salticidae > Maratus > Maratus speciosus. The sequence goes on from OZ010792.1 coordinate 494,251,105, forward strand.
TTTAGTGCTTCTAATGTTAAATTACATTTTCATATTTTTATTGATATCTCCTGAAATTATACTCCTAATGGGCTAATTTTTTGTGTAGCAATAATACTAAAGTACACAAACATAAATACATTGAATTTGCAATTTTTATAATTTTATGATATGAATTATGAGATTAATATTCGAAAAAAAATATGAATTGCAACCTACAATTTTTTTTATGCATTTGGATTTATAAAGTCCTGCTTTATGGAAACCCAAAATTTCACATTTTTATTCCGAGTAGTTTTCAAATTTTACTTAAAAAACGGCAAAATGATGGTTTAAGGGGCCGTCTATGACAGAAGTGACTAGATATTTTGAAGTTTCTTATGCTATCCTGTAATCTAGCAGACTGTCAATAAGAAGAGGGCTCTCTCGGTCAGCAATCGAGTACCGAACTTCAATTTGGATACAGCCCCTAAAATACGCTCGTTTTAAAATAATTAATTTCACGGAAACTTATCGTACGAATTGCATAAAAATTTGTTTTTAGGCTAATTGGAAGGTGTAGAGTTCATTTATGCTGTCAAAATTGTGTACTGCTATTGAAAAAAAAACAAAGTTATGGTTCGTTTTAATATGTAGATGGCCCCCTAAGCAAATTTTATACACATCATTTAAAAGTAGATTTTATTACCAATCAATCGTGTGGCACCAGTAACTTTCTCCTACGATAATTTTCTGCAGAGTTAGTATGGGGTGTTTACTTTTTTTCTTCCACGACTGTACCTTGTTTTGTGTGAAATGTGACAACATCACGAAAAAATCTGGAAAAACATGTTGCTCAAGCAATCCATGATACTGTATTAACTGATCATCGCAGTACAAAATGTGGGGAGTCCAGTGCATACTGCTGGCGCGTATAATGCAACATTCTAACCCTTTTGTTTGATGTTATCACATTTACAACAAAGGTGAGAATGTCTGTCAAATTATAATATACTTCAGTTTTCTGAAAGTTATTGCCGCCAGCCCAAATAGATTTAGAGTGAAACAGCCTGTATTTTTTTTATTAAATACGTGGCTTGCGACCCCATGTTCTATGGTAATTTTTCATCCTCTTGATGCCTACTATCATCCCTCTGAATTTATCGGTCGAATTTTGGAACACTCTGAATACAATTTTTAAACATTATTTTTATTAGTCAAATGCTACAGTCAGAGACGTTAGGCCCCACTAAGTGATTTGCCAGGGCTTCGCGCGATATTGCGCCGGCCTTGTATAGTGATTCCGGTGTTACTATCTGAACACGATATTGCCACAGGTGCTCAATAGCACAATTCACCATTCATAGCTAACATTAGTTAGCTCACCACTTCCATAAACAATAATAATGTATTTCAGATATTTGTTACAATCTCACCTAATTTAGAGTATTTATTGACCAATTATAATTTTGTAGCCAGAATCCGACGCTTTCTTAAAGGTAATCTATAAATTTGTGAAACTGCAATTCAATAAAAGTGGCCATTTAAAAGGAGAAGGAATTCTTCAAATTCAAAATTTTTGTTTTAACATTTTAGAATTCTATTAACATAATGTTTCGTTGAAAGTATTGCCAATTTAATGCGTTTTTTTTCTTTTTTAATCAAAATATCTACCAGAATTTTCCAACAGTAATTTTCACTTTATTTAATGAGAAATATTTTGTAATTAAATAAAGCAATGATTACCGTATTTTATGGAAGAAACGCCACACCCGTCGTAAACTCCGCACGTGGATGGTCTTTATCCCCTCCCCCACCCCAGAACATAAAAATTTTCCCGGAACGTTCTTTCTCCCACAGACCCCTCTGGATCTGAAGAAATGCCTCCCAGGGTCCCAGGGAAAAATATCTGTCAGTATTGAGTATGAGTATGCTTGGTCTGGTGTACTAATTTTATGGGCGAAAATAACCGTATTTAAACAAACAAAAGAATAACACAGTCATAAATGTTCCATATGCATTTAAATTATTCAAAATCCCTTATTATATTTTATACAAACGTACAATTATTTCTTTTGTTAAAATAGTTTATTATTACAGAGAGTTTTACTATATGGGGCATTCTCACAATCTTTTGACTTTTGGGGAAAAAAATCTGACAAAATTAAACTTGCTAAAATAACATTTTAATCTGATAGACGAATGCCTTAATGATTCAAAATAAAGAAAAAATGGTCAGCAGCGAAAATATTTTTATTTAACTGAGGTTTAAGTTAAACTTGCGAGTTTAATTTTCCTTACCATTTTACCCCTATAACTTTTTATTTTCTTCTAAATTTTTACTTATAATGAATTTGCATAGTACCCACAGGACATTCAAATAAGAAATAATAACAATGTAGTACTTTTAATATAAAATTTTTGTATAACATTGTCTTAAAGGGGTCTTAAAGAAGGGACGGTAAGGTAAAAAAAGGGGATGGTATTGGAAAAAAGGGAAGAAATGGTAAAAAAAGGGAACGGTAAGGAAAATTACCACCTATATTTAGGAAAATCATGTTAAGACTAAGTGATAGCCACAATGTTCATTGATTTTTAGAAACAGTTGTTAACATCGGATTAAATTATTATTATTTTTTTTTAATTTACCTCGAAAAATGCAGGAATAAACCTTGGGGACGGTGAGACTACCAATAAAGCCACGATGCTTGAAATTGATATTTAAATGCTGATTTAAATTCTACAGTAAATTTCCTGCCAAAGAATTTTAGACATTCTTTCTCTAGCATACTTCTGCATGAGAAAAAACTTGAAAAAAATTCTGTGGCTGCATCTGAATCTGTATAATTTTAGAAGAGGGATGGTAAAGAATCTAAAACCCAGGGACAGAGTTGAAAAAATAATAACAACCCTAAAAATGTGTGCAGGTTAATTTTTAGCTACATATTTATGTAAAACAATAGTTCCAGTTTCAGAAAAAAATCACATCGAATTATTTTTATTGAAACAATTTTATCCAGACAGCTCCAAACTTAAAAATCAGCATCAGGGACATGGGACGGTATAGGAGTTTTCCAGGTGTTTGGACCCCCAACATCGTCCAAAACTTATTTATCTCGTTAATATTGTTCTGCAATCATGCAATGGGATGTTCCCCAATATATGAAATAAAAAAAATACAAAAAAGTGTATTAAAATAAAAATTATTATTCAGGGACATGAAAGTAAAAAGATTGTGAGAATGCCCCACATACAGTAAAACCTCCCTAAAGCGACCACGTTCCGTTCCAATAAAAATTGGCCGCTCCGAGAGGTGGTCTCTTAATGGAGGTCATGTTTAAATCAAGATTTTAATTGTTGAAAAAAAGTAACAATTAATGTTACTAAAATTTATTTTTCACATTAGGAAAAAATATGAAAATTTAACTATCAAAACAAAAGCTAATTACTATAGAGTTTAAAAAATGAATATGTTGAGTTTGCTAAAATTTTACAGTTTTATCATTTATAACTTTTATTTCCAAGTCCTTTCGAATTTAAGTAAATAAGTGCAATTTTTAATTGGACGGGAACAAATAATGACGATTTCATTAATTTATCGATTTCTTTGAGAATTTCCTGACAGAATAGAGCCAAGGAGTTTATTGACCGTCATTCTTAATTTGTCATCAGAGTTAAATTCATTGCCTAAAAAGGCACAAAGGGGTTTAAACACTTAAAAATTACCGGAATAAAAAAAATTCTAAACTTAGTTTAGAAGTTTGATGAATAATGCGCTCACCGGAATTATTTTTCTAATAAAACCTTCCTCAAGCGACCAGGAAAAAACGGAATTTGTTTCATTTTCTTCAAAGGAATCGGTTGCTCATGGAGGGAGTTCATCTGGGATGGTCTCTGAATGGAGGTAAAATTAGTATTGAACCTATAGGAATAAATTTCGTTCCATGAAAAATGGTCGTTCAGGGAGGTGGTCGCACAGGGAGGTTTCACTGTATATATGTGTGTGTTTTAAAACATGGATTTTTTTTTTTTTAAATATCTGTTCAATTTCGGAATTCGGTTCGGAGAACATGATTTTAATAGGGTGTTTTGAATTATTGGTTATATATAAAGTCAGAAATCCAAGAAAAACCTGTTTAAAGTTTAACAAAACTTTAGTCGGTTGCAGAATAGTTTGAAAAAGATTAGGATAACGTAGCGAAAGAAAATTTTAAAGCATATAATTGTTTCGATATAAAGTCAGTCAATGTTGCTCAATTTTGAATCAATTTTTCCTGAAATAACATACTGAAATTTTTGAATGTGGAAGAAAAAAAAAGTAACATCATTAAGGACACAGATGATATAAATATGCTTCAAATTTTCGAACTTTCAAAATTTTCACTTAAAAAATAAAACCCTCTAACATTTCCGAAAATAACTTAATTATATAGTTTCACAATACAGAAATCCCTAAAAGAGACTTTAATTTCGTAAACAGACAATACCACGCATGTAATGTAAATCTTTTTGTCAATTTTTCTCGGAATGCACCTTATTTTTGTCATTTTTTTAGAGTTAGTTGGAGAGTTAGGTTTTTTCATACTTGTATAGCCAAATTGTTTCTTTAGAACTACGTGAAATTATAAATATAATTATAATATTACAAAATTTATACAAGAAAACATGAAATTTCTTTCTATGATTTTATGTGTCAGTGTTTTTTTTTTTTTTTTTTTTTTTTACTTTCTTCTATCTATAATGGAAAAAAGTATTGTTATCGAATTAATTTTTTTCTTTCTTTTTTTTTTTTACTTCCGTTTTTCAACAGATTTACAGGTTTTAGGGGTCAGACGTCCAGGAAAACACGTTTTTACAAAATGTCTGTCTGTCCGTGTGGTATAGGTGAAAACTGGGAGTTAGTAGTTAGTGACCAGGCCATATTTTAAAGTGACCGACTATAATATTTCAAACTTTCTTGACATCTAGATAAACTATACCCGTTATATATAAACATGTTTTTTCTATAAATCAGAATTTTATACAAAACAACTATTCATGATGAAAATTAGGAAGGAGACAAAATTCAAGAAAATTACTTTAAATCACAAAATCTGTTATCACAGTAATTTTTTAAATATATTTTTGGATTGTTTGTATATATTCATAAACACAATTATTAATCAAATTACTTTATTGTTGCTTTCTTTATCTAAAAATATAACTAAATCAAAATTCCAGCAGCTAAGTGAATACAATAAAAAAAAAATAAAACACAATAAAATGTTTTATGGGATTTTATTTAATAAGTAAATAAGTTCCATAACACTCATTACATAAGCTGAAGGCTAAGCTGATGAGTATATTTCGCAGTATTAAACAATATTTCCTGAAGAAAAATAATTCAACTGGTTAGCATGTGGCAGGACTCGAAATATTGAAGATACTGCAATGACCTTAAAATTTTCTTGCATCCAGTGGAAAAAAAGAGATAAATTACTTAAAATGCATGTGGAATCAAAGCTGATGAATATATTTTACTGGATAAAACTGCATTTTCTTGAAAAAATAATACAACTGAAGAGCGTGTGGTGAAAACTCAAAATATTGAAAATACAGCTAAATCGTTGAAATCTGTTTGCATCCGGTAGGAAAAGAATTAATAGACGTAATTAAAAAAAAGCTTTATTTCACTTGGCGATCGATGACAGATTTTTTAATCGTCACTTTTACAACTTTAATCGCCACGTGGCGAGTGGCGACAGCTAATTTTCACCTATACCGTGTGGCCTCTTTGTATAATCGAAAACTGTATGAAGTTATGTATAGAATTGATTTACGTTTTTAGCTATAGACAGCAAGTACCAGTTAAAATTGGGGATATTTTGCTGGAAGGGAGCGCTGTGATAGCCATTTTTTGTGCCATTTTCCTTATTGTATCATCGGAAAGTGTACGAAGTTATGAACAGAATTGAACCAAACTTCATATATCTGTTTTTGGCTTTGACCAGCAGTTCCCAGTTGAAAGTGGGGATATTCTGCCGGAGGGGGCGCTGTATATCCCCATCGAGAAGTGGGAGGTGTGATTGTGATTTTCTTGATGTTTTGTAGTTTAAGAGAAGAATTTATGAATATTTTTCGCCGAAAGTTTATTTTTTGATGTGATGTAATAAGCCGAGTTTTGAATAGAATTTCGGAGATAATCGGCCTGAAGGTGGCGCTATGATAGCGAATTCTGTTCGATTTTCGGGATGGGCGCGGCAGATGTTGAAAACGAGCGTATTAAATCACCTAATTGTCCAATCTAGTTTTAATTGGCTTATTTGCAATAAGCAGAATCTTTTACGCTTTTTGATATATTTTCCGTTGATCAGGCTTCATTACGAAATTCCCCCACTCCCTTCCCCAAGGTTTAAAAAAATATGTTAACATAAAACTTAATGTGTAATAAAAAAAATAAACACCAGATACGTTATCCACACAATTTTGTTTCTAAAATTTGAAGTATTATGTATGAGATAGAAGAAAGTTTTGGAATTGGCATACCCAATTAGTTTAAATTTATTTCTTTTTTAGATAGAGGAAGAGTGCCTCTTATTATAATATAATAAAACGGCCTTTAAAAAATATTGAAGGCTGTTCTCAACTGCTCTGCTCAACAAGCGCAAAATGTTTTGACATATTTACAAATTCATTTTTTAACGGAAAGATGTAAAATTGGAAAGCCAGACGATGGAAGCGATTTGAAATTGACCTGTTTTTTCCATTTTTGGATCAATCAGTTACCTATGGAGTCATAAGCGATTTCGATCACGTGACAAACACGTTTTTCGACGGCTCTTGAGTGTTTTATCTCCTTTCGCGCGGAAATTCGGTTCAAAACGTCCACTTTGACACTATTTTTTGAAAGATCTACTGCGTTTGCAAAAAAATGGAAAAAACAGCTGGATTACATGGTTTCTGAACAACAACACCAGCTGGTTTCATGCATTTTCGAACGAAAATAAATTAAAACTTATGTCAGAAAGTTGCCCTTTTGGATTTGAGAACACCCTTAACCTGCATGTAAAATTTAAATAAGTTATTTGTAATACTTTTTTTTAGAAAAGTGTACCTAACTGACTTATAATCATGAGCACAGGAAAGAAAAAAATTAAACACTCATACCTAATAGGAAAGAAAAATCATGCATCAAACATAGATTATGAAACACTTTCCAATACTTCCAGAATATTGTAACGGAGCTTCACCGTTTAAAATGATGAAAGAAGATATTTAAGTAAACAACAGAAAATGCATAACACATTTGAAAAACAGATTTCAGCATTTGCCGCCTATAACCGGAAAAGTACCCGGATTCTTTTGTGTATCCCTGTAGATGGTCTTTAGGTCTGTGTATAGAATACACAGTGCGCTAAAAGTTAGTTTAGTTACAAAACGCATAATATGGTCGAAAATTCACCATCAGGAATTTCCACCAGACGGAAATGTACCCGAATAATTTTGTACAGCCCTGTATATTATCTAAGAATTTTTATACACGCCTCATATTAAACTATAATTTAATTCGAGATAAACGCATAGTACGACTGAAAATGTAACTTAAGAAATTATCATCCTTATGCGACATTGTATTCCCTGTATATGAATTTATTTATATGCTAGAAACACATCTTAGCATACTAAATATAGTTCAGCTGGAAAATGCATAACTCAATTAAAAAACACCCTGAAGCAATTCAAGCTCATACTCAGAAATTCTTACGAATTATTTTACGTAATCCTGTATATGATCTATAGAATTTATACACAAAACGTAGTAAGCTAAAATTTAGTTAAACTTAAAAACACATAAGGGAACGTCCATTGTTACTCTTGTGACCAACCATTAGAGCAAATTTTCACAAATACTTCCAATTATTTTATTACAAAATATAATTAAAACAAAAATTGATGTAACCAGTTAAATACAATTATGTTCCACTCGCATAAAATATATCTAATTTGTAACAAAAAGCATTTCCCTTGTCTATATAATCAATCAAAATTTTGTTACTCTTCTGACCAGAATGCCACAAGAGTCGTTTAATATATACATAAGTAAAATGCATTTTGTTACAAATTAGATATATGTTTGTGTGTGGAACACAGTGGTATTTAGCTGGTTATATCAATTTCTATATTAATTATATTTTGTAATAAAATAATTGGAATTATATATGAAAATTTGCTCTAATTTTCACAAGAGTAACGAATGGACGTTCCCATAACACAATTGAAAACACGCCCCTGCATTTATCGCACATAGACAGCACTGTGTCCGAAATCTTTTGTGTGACCCTGGATAAATGAACGTTAACTGTTATGCACGTGGTATCCTACTATAAGCCTCCAGTAGTGCACCTCAACAATGTATGTAAATTTTATTATGTTTGGAACATCATTAAAATGGGCTGCAAATAATTTTTCCCCATTATGTAACCGAATTCTTTTTTGTGACCCCATAAATAAATGACCAACGCTTTGTACATACCATATTCTACCGAAAGTATATTTTAGTGCATCTAAGAAATGCACATCAGTTTCATTATGTTTGAAATAGTGTAACATCATTAAAATACACCGCAAACGATTTTTTCCTACACTGTTAACAACTTGCAGCAAAGTGTGTAGTCATTTGACTGTTTTTATAAAAAACGGTTACATAACCGTAATTTAATTCTACTCTGACCATGATATGTTTAGAATAGAGTTAGATTACGGTTATGTAACTGTTTTCTATATATATATATATATAAAAAAAGTCGAATGATTGGACAGTTTGTTGCAAACTTTTAACATAGACCTTAATGAGATTCTTTTGAGTGTTCCTGTAAACGGACTATAAATACTACACACTCGATTTTCCGTAGCGAACATGCCATAGTAAACCTCAATAACATATATCAATTATGTGGCAATTCGAGTACATTTATGAGAGTTAAACCCCTAAATGGCGGCAGACAGACAAACCGAAATCATAAACCCCTTTTCAACTACGTTGGAAAGTGTTAATAAAATGATGAATGGGTTGTACATAAATTAAAATATACCCATTTTAGCTGAGAAAATAATTTAACACGCATATCATGAGGTTTACATTGTTTTAAACGTCATTCTAAATCTGCTTCGTTTACACTGTTGAGTCAGCTATGCCCTTTGTATCCCCGAGTTGCATATCTGCAACATACCTGAAATTCAATGTTACTTATGTAGTGGATTTTAAAAGACAATTTTATTGATTGCTGCTATCTCCCAACACATCAGTTAATATAAATTGTTCATAGAATTCTCAACAGATGACGATTTTAAGATAATTTTTTTATGCCAAAGTTTTATATAACATCGTTATTTCTAAAATTAAACTTCGTAAATTTTGTAAAATTAAAAAAGCTGAAGACTTCCAAAACAGGCTTTTTACAAAGGAAAGTTCGTATACTTTACAAGTTTGTATAAGAAAATGGAGAATATTTATGAAGTATGTAATTTTTTGTTTATTGCAGATGTGAAAAAAGGTACCTTTTAGTCAATATTTTTTTATCTTTATGTTCTCAATATCTTTTTTTATTTTTTACATGCTTGAAACTATATATTCTAACATGTGATTAAATATTTTTAAAAATCGGAGTTGTTGAGTTATAAAGGGTTAAGGCTCCTGTCTCGTCATGCGAAGACACTCACGCGTTAACGTTAAACCTATTGGAAGGTTCTTTTCAAATGTCTCATTTGCATTTCAACTTTTTTTTTTTTTTTTTTTTTTGCATTGGATAGCTCAGGTCGATCTCTACATTCGTCCTTTTTTAGTTTTTCGATTTTGGTTGCAGATTATATATATATATATATATATATATAAAGTTGATTTTACTTTCGGAATCAATTCCTAAAGTGAAAATGTCATCATAAAAAACTGCAACCAAAATCGATTTTTTTTTTTTTTTTTTTTTTTTAATGGCGAATGTAGGGACCTTAGCTATCCAATGCAAAAATAAATAAATAAATAAATAAATAAAAATAAAAAAAAAATAAAAATAAAAATACCGGAATGCAAAATGATCTGTTGACGGGACGGAAACGTTAAAATACGCGCCAAACAAAATGATTCACCAACAAAACTACATTAGAATTTTTAAACATAGCCTTTTTCTTCTTTTATTACAGTGACTGTTTTCAATAACTTATCATCATTCTATAATTTTGTCGTGATCCCATGATTTCTGTGAAAGTTAGAGGGCGAACGGACAAATAGACAGACAGACAAAACGAAAGGAAAAAAAAAAAAAAAAACCTTTTCAATTCGCCTAAGAAAGGGGTTGATGAAAGATGAAATCTGATCTTCAATGCAGAATTTCAAATAGGCAAATTACAATTCTATTTGATTTTTGTGTATAAGTTTCCAGACACACGGTATACGATTAGATAGGAGGCGATGAGATAGTATATGATTAATTTGTTATTGTAAGTTGTAAAAGAAAAAAAAATCGAAATAGTGACAAAAAATGGTATTTCAAGAATATGGATCAGATAAGGTTCAGGAAAATCTAAACCATGGAGATACTGAGAAAATAGAAAAGTTCGAAAGAAAAAAAAAAAAAAGTAAACAATAAAATAAAAAAAAACTATTCCTTTGAAAACATAGCCCGATAAAATCTCTAATTAGAAAGCACGTGGATCAATTGACATTTGATGAAGGAAGGAAAGGGTTAAAATATTGAAAGGCTTTGAATAATAAAAAAAAAAACCTGTCTGTCAGTGGTAGTGGCATACATTGGTGCCGACTTTTGAAAAATATTGAGCGGGCTCAACCATTTTAGAGTAAAATGACATGGGCATTTTGTTTTCTTTCAAGATAAGGAGATGGATGGGAAAGTTACGATAGTGAAGTTAGAATTTCTTAAAATAAGTTATAATAGTAAATAATAATATGTAATAATATCAGGGCTTAATTTCTAAGAAAAAAAGTATAGCGGAACCCTAATATTATGATGTGGTACCGGCACTACAATTGTATCCCCCCCTCCCCCGTCAATCTAATCTGCATATTTATATTTCGTATATTATTTGGAAAATTTAAAGCATTTTTTGTTCTTTAGCAAAGTAAAAATTTTTAAAATATCTATCAGCATATACTTAGCTGTCAACTATTCCACTTTTTAGTTATCACTCCTTCCGAATAGTAATCTTTCCCTAGTTTTAGTGTTAATTAATTTAGAATTATATTTAATAGATATGATGCTTAAATTTTACATTAAATAGATCACGAGATTTTGGAATTGTTTGAAAAATATAGATACTATATCTGAAATATGAAACTATATCTGATTTGAAGTTGCATCAGCTAAATATTACATTTCAGAATATTAAATTTATAGTTCATTTAAAAAGGAAATATAATGTTCATATACAATATGAAATACTTTATATTTAATAGATATGATGCTTAAATTTTACATTAAATAGATCACGAGATTTTGGAATTTTTTGAAAAATATAGATACTATATCTGAAATATGAAACTATATCTAATTTGAAGTTGCATCAGCTAAATTATTACATTTCAGAATAATAAATTTATAGTGCATTTAAAAAGGAAATCTTTTTTGATATCCAAATTTTATAATATATATTGTTAGTAATATATATTGTTAGTACTTTAGTAGCATATCCTTTTTAGTTATCTTGAATATCAGAACAATAAAACAAAATAAAATGAAATAAAATAAAAACATTTGCAAATCAAATAAACAAACGTAAGAAAACAACAAAATTTGAAGTCAAAAATAAACTTTTTTTAATATTCAGTAATATTTTTTAAAAGATTTTTTTTGAGCAGATAAAGTTATTTTGTCGGTATGCAATGCATTTCTTCCACGTCTGTATCCCAGACAGTGATAGCAAACGCTTTCAGATATCGGTGTATCAGTGTTTTAAATCGATTTATCTATACATCGATTGACACAAAAATGTCTTCTTAAAATAATTAATATTTCTGATGTATCGAGTTTCCGGTGTATCAAAAGTTTTTTTTCCGTCACTTGAAGCTGTAAGATAGAAAATGATTCATCGCTGTATTTTATTTTTTAAAACACTTGGAGTCTCAGGCCTCTTAAAGCTTCAAAACGTTCGAAATTTTAATTTTTTTAGATGTTAAATTCTTATCTTTTCTGAACATTTTTTAATTCTGATTGCAGAGTATTGTGTACAATGTTGTTTGTCATATTTTCTGAAAAGAACTTTTTTTTTTTTATATTAAGGCTGTTCTTAACTATGCTCTGCTCAACAAGCGCAAAACGTTTTGACACATTTACAAATTTATTTTTTAACGGAAAGGTATAAAATTGGAAAGCCTGGCCATGGAAGCGATTTGGAATCGAACTGTTTTTTTCGTTTTTTGATCAATCAATTACCTGTTGAGTTAGAAGCGAATTTGATCACGTGACAAACACGTATTTCGCTCCCTCTTGAGTGCTTTTTCTTCCTTTGCGCGGAAATTCGGTTCAAAACGCCCACTTTGACATTATTTTCTGAAAGATTTATTGCGTTTGCGTTTGCAAAAAAATGGAAAAAACAGCTCAATTACATAGTTTCTGAACAACAACACCAGCTAGTTTCATGCATTTTCGAACAAAAATAAATTAAAACTTATGTCAGAAAGTTGCCCTTTTGGATTTGAGAACACCCTTAAGAACTCTGCAAATATAAGCAAAAAACTTGGCGAAATTTGGGACTGTTTTTTAAAAAAACTTAATTTCTCTACGAGTACACATGCTATCCTCATAAAAATGAACACAGTATATTACAATAAGCCACTTATTAATAATCTCGAGTTTGAACGCTTTTGCTACATTAGTTTTTACAGTGTTATCCAAAAAATATTCCTTGTTTTTCAATTTGTGGATGGATGGAGTTTCGGGAAAAAATCTTCGCGGAAACATATGACCTATACTATACTGTTTACATACCTGGAGTTTCAGGTTAATTCCTCATGTATTTTTCTAGATATTTGACAAAACGTCTAAAATCACAAGTGACCGGCCACCTTTGGCCATATAGTGTATCACTCCCTCTGAATTTGTAGAAAAAAAATTTTCAGCTTTTAGCTTTTTTCTCACAGAAAACAACCGATTTGCTTATATCATTGAATTCTGTACTCTTGAAAACGTAATTCAATATATAAGTTTTTCAATTTTTTCGGAATCCATATTCTTCTTTTTTTTATTCTTCCTTATTAATTCTTTTAATTAAGTATAAGGTACTTTATTTTATACATACAGTTCTATATTATAGGTTTGTGGCATCCATTTTTATTGTCAACTCATTCACAATAATGCGGTTTTTGATGATAGTCGGTAATGTTTAATTAATGGTTATATATATATATAATATATATATATATATATATATATTATATATATATATATATATATATATATATATATATATATATATATATATATATATACTTTTGAAAACAAAGCAAGTGAATGTTTTCAATACAAATAAAATACAATTATCTAATACAATTTCTGATAAAATATTTTTTGACACTAAATAATTGCACTGAGAGAAAAAAAAAAGAAGCACTATTATAGGTAGAAAGAATGGAATTTATAGCTTTTAATTCTTCTCTTAGAAAGTACAATATTAACAAGTAAACAAGTAATTAAAAACAACAAGTAAAAAAGCAATGAATAATAAACAAGTAATTACATTTAATAAACAAGTAATCACATTTAATAAACAAGTAATTAACAGCAAAAACAAAATGTCAAAATTAAAAATGTGATCAATTTATAACAAACTTAATATCAGCAATATTAAAAAGTGGTTGACATTTAAATAAAGGCATTTGGATTATTATGATGCTTTTTTTTTTTTTTTTTTTTTTTTTTTTTTTTTTAAATGACGAATCGATTTAATTTGATTAATTTGATACCTTACTCAAAATACTTACTTTTAAAAATATTTTATTTAAAAATGTATGATTTGTTTAAAACTGAATAAGTGATGAAAAAAAATCAAATCTATTTTAGGCTTTAAAAAATTGATACATTTTTTAGAAGTACTGATATATCTAATGTGCTGATCAGATAAATTAAATATCGATGTTCATTTATTGATGTTTTTGGGTAAATGCGAACATCGATATTTTTTATATCTATACATCGTTGCCTTTTCTAATTAATTCAAAGAATCCCGGTTACCTTGGATTTTTGAAATAAATGAAGAACATTTAAACAAAATTGCTAGAGACTTAAAAGGAGAAGAACAATGTTCTTAAAACAGAACAAAAAAGATCAACTTTCAGAATTTGCCGGAAATTTAATGAGAGGCTAGCAAACTACATCCAAAACATGCTGAAAATGCGAGAAAGTTGTTCCGTTTTGAGGTACAAATCTGTCATCATTACCGTGGAGGCGACAGTGTTTGACGATTTGTTCTGATTTTTTGTTACTCTGTAATTTTTCAAAGTGCGGAATTTGTAGTGAGTGTGGAATTTCTTTCCCTTCAGTGTAGGTAACATATTACTATATATAGCATAACTCAGATATTTGAACTGGGCCCCTCGGTTAGTATTTATATACGAAATTTTAAAAGCATGGGGAGGCTTGGGGACAAGCACTAATTGGGTAATTTCTAAATTTTTTGTCTATACTTTATATTAAGTTTTAACTTTTAAATTCATATTTTCTGAAAATGTATTTACATATTTTTCAGCTATCCAACATACTACGGATTTATTTAAGAAATATGCTTGTTTACATATATTTTTTAAATTTTGAGAACAGTGGACCTTTTCACTTTCGAAAAAAAAAATCCTTTAAAATACGATTTTTTAAAAATTTCGATAAAAAAATAATATTTTTTACCACAGCTACCAACTGAAAAAAAAAAAAAATCGTTTACAGTCCTTTTTAAACGAGCTATGCGCATTTTTGTGCAACCGAAGGGAATACCTGTTTTAGTCACATCCATTTAACCCGTTCTATCTCAAATTATGAATTCATGAAATTTTCATTTTCTAAAGAATTTTTTGTGAAATTTTGAAACTTCATTAGAAGATTTACACAATCATTTGATAAATTTTAGAAGGATTTTGCCAATTAAAATTAATTAATTAAATTTGAATGTATAGGGATTTTGTGCAATATTTATAACTCCACTCAAATCTTTTAGTTAAAATATTTTTTTAGCATTTTAAAGAGCTAGAAAATGTATAAATATAATGTTCTTACAATAGAAATATAGAAGTGTTTCCTAACTGAAAATTTCCCCCCACAATCTTTCAATGTCAAGAAAGCTGAAAAGATGTAAATGAAAAAGAAATCATCCTTTTAAAACTTTTGGCTTTACTGTACAGGATAAATCTAATTTAGTATAAATATTTAGTTAGGTCGAATTCGATTATAACGAGGATGAGGGAATCGTCCATTTCCTCGTTATAAACAGAAAGCCAAGTTTGACGATTAGGGGAGACCGGGGGAATGGCGCCACCCGGGATTATGCCGCCACCCCGCCTAGTTTTAAAACTAAGGGCAGTTTGAGATAGCGAATGCGCTTTCACTATAGCGACAAACAATCGAAACAGTGCCTAGAGTGAGAGTGATTTTGCTACGCGTCATTAGTTTGTTCTAGTGAAAAATTTAGTTTTCACCTTATTGCTTCTTATTTTGGAGCTTCAAATGAGTAGAGATAAGCACCTTTTATTGTAACATTAGGTATTTAAGATAATATTACACGTAATCTACATGCATTCGCCGACATTTTGATGCAATGTGTTGAACAAGCTCGGTTCTTCTTTCGACTTTGCTTGGGGATTTCTGCCATATTGTCCTCTCGAGGTAATGCCGCCACCATGCAAATCGGGTGAGAAATGGCCTCATTTGAATGTAGTGGAGTCAATTCAGCAGAGATTTATATTTGTGACTTTTTCAATTTGTGTTAAATTGTAACTGATAAATTACTTTTGATTTCTAAATTGCTTTCTAAATATTTTCAGTAGGTTATGTGTTTCCTAATAACCATTTGATATATTTACTAGATCATTAAAGAGTGGCGTCATTACCCCGATACAGTGGCGGAATTACCCCGGTATCCAAGGTAATCCCGCCACTGTGCAGAGGTTGAAAGAAGTTTTCTTAATGGGTGCTTATGTTGCAGTTATAATTACGGTTAAATTTATACAGATACTAAAGATCATAATTCATCTTTAGAATTTTTACAGTTTAAAAATAAACATTTTTTAGAGTTGAAAATTTTTAAATTCCCTTAACGTGTCGCCGTTCCCCCGATCTCCCTCATGATCTCGTATTTTGGAAATAAAGAATATGTAAAAAGCAAAATTTTAAAAGTTACTGACATGAATAGTGTCTTATATGAATAGTGGTTCCTTCCTTTATAATTATGTCATTAAATTTGTAATTTTAATCCAACCATTTAATATCGCAAAATTTTTAAACATAAAATTTTAAATAGAAAAAATGCAACAAAAGTAATCGGAAAGATAATAGTAGTTACCATTATTTATTAGTTTATACCCCCCCCCCCCCCCTTCCTTTTAAGGAAAAAAATTAATGAAAAATATTTTCGTCATTTTCGTGGAAATAGTCATCATAGGAAATGAGTCATAAATAATGTTACCTTTACTTATAGTTAAAACGGTTGAAAAATATATAACTCATTTATTCATTAAAACTTGATTTTTACAGATTGAAGATTTTCATTGTTTTCATGATTTCAAAATGTTCCATGCGCATTTTATTTTATCCAATTTTATTGAAATTTCTCATGGATGCTTCTTATATACGTATAAATATAAGTTACTAAAAATAATGTCATTTAAAAATTTAACAAAATAAAAATGTCGATAATTTTTTAATTATTGTCTGTAGAATTCAAATTAATTTAATTTTTAAAAGATTTAATTTGTGAAATAAAACAAAAATTTTTAGTGATTTTCATTTTTATAGATAACATGACTACTTTGGAAGAATTTTGCTCCTATATAGAAAAACAGAATGCGAATGAGATATCTTGAATTATTCGAGGTTTAAAAAAATAATAAATTTTGATATTCTCAAGAACCAGTGAAGATATTTTAACCAAAATTTGCATGAGGATATCTAATAGCACCATAAACTGCTGTAATAACAATTAAAAAAAGTCACTGGTAATAAGGAAATTGACTTTGATTTTTTTTTCTTCATTTTTTTTCTTTGAATTGGCAAATTTTGAGATTTTTAAAGATTTATTTATCGAGTAATTTTTTTTTCGAATAAAACGTAAAAATTTAGAAAAAATGTCTCTTCTTTTGTTTTTAGCAAACACCACAACTTTATAATAATTTTTTTGTAAGTAAAAACACCGATTGCTTTTATGATGCTTTCAACCAAATATATGTTTGAATATTATGTTATAAAAAAATAATTGTTACTTTAAAATTAATAGTGAAAATTTTGGGTTTTCTGTACAGAAGAAATCTAATTTAGTATAAATATTTGGTTAGGTCGAATTCAATTACAACGAGGATGAGGGAATTATCCATTTCCTCGTTGTAACAGAAAACCAAGTTCATGATAATGATCTCGCATTTTGGAAATAACGAATATGGAAAAAGTAAAATATTTAAAAGTTTCTGATATATTGCTCTTGTGTGAATAGCGGTTCCTTCCTTCATAACATGCCATTGTAATTGTAATTTAAAAAAATAATGTCGCACATTTTCAAATCTACAATTACAAATAGAAAAAGTGCTATAAAACTAATTGGAAGTTACCATTATTTACTAGTTTAAGCTTCTCTCCCCCCCCCCCCCCCCCCCCTATTAAGAAATAATTTAAAGGAAAACTTTTTTGCCTTTTTCCGCGTCATATTTTTCTTCTATTTAAATTAAATAAATTCAGTAAATAATTGCATCTAAATAACATAGGCAACTTTTTTTCTTCAAATAATCTATGGAATAAACAGACAAGAAATTTTTCATAGTGTTGTTTTACTAGTTTTAGAAAAGCAAAAGAGTAAAAGACTCATAAATTCAAACATTTTATGCAAGGAAAATAAGAAAAATCCGAAATATTTAGAATAATATTTAATCACAGATAAGGAGAAATAAGGACTTTAATAAGTAATTTAATTTTATTTATGTAATAGTAAATTTATGTATGTTACAAAAGAGGCAATATTTGTCGTATCCTTAGTTACTTCATTATGGATTTTAAAAAAAAAAAGTACTTCTCATAGAGGTTAAAAATGAAAAGCCTGAAATTAAAATGCATGTTTACTTTAAGATATATGTTTTATAAAAAACAAAGAGGTAAAATTTCCTAAAGTTTTGAAGTATTGGGTGGTAAAAACCCAATTTTTTCGTTTAGTTATCAACGAGCTTAGCAAAATTTCTGCTCGTTATATTCGAATTCCCCTCGTTACAACCCAGTTTTTGTCAATGAGTCTATATATTAGAACAATAATTGTCTCTTTTTTTAGCTCGTTAAAACCAGTATTGAATCCAGGCATTTTGCTCTAGGAGGGATTTCTGCGGCTCCGGTGGGGGGGGGGGAGAGTTTTTAGATCTCCGGGGGGGAGGGGGGAAATTGTACATTTGTTCATTAAAAAGCAAAAAATCTCAAACCTTATTCAACCTTATTCAAACCTGAATTCAACACTGGTTAAGGGTGTATTCGAAAAAATATTTTTCCACCCTCAACAGCTCGAAATTTTCTGAGACATTTTCAGACTCATTTCTCAAAGTAAAAACATGAAACTTGCTGATGTGATTTTGGAAGAGATGTATAAGAAGTCGTGTGACTTCATTTTTCGCTCAATTCATTAGAATTTGATTTTTAAACAATTATTTTCTCAGTATGACCATTTTTCTCATCCCTAGATCTCCCGCTTCTGAAAATGCGGTTCAAAATGCCAACTTTGACAGCATTTCGTTTTCAATATTTTCTGCATTTATCAAAAAATCGACAACCACGGCACATTATGTAGTTTCTAAATAAGAGAATTTGGCAGTTTGATGCGTTTAAGAGCAAAAATGAATTTAAAAATAGATCACAAAATAAACAGTTTGGATTGGAATACACCCTTAAAACCGTGCTCTTTTTATATCCAAACTCGCTATAAAAGACTTCGTCTATACTAAGTTAGTTCTTTGCATCTTACTAGAGCAGAGCTGAATGTAAATTTCAGCTAGGGGTTCACATCCGCAGCTTCTGATTTCCTGATATCAAAGAATAAAAGAAGACAATAGCTACCAATTACGACAAATTTAGAAGGTCTCAACCTCGCGCGAACGGCTGTCCATTTCGGGCCATTCAAGTGCTGCTCGAGCTATAAAGAGTTGATATTGGGAAAGATCTTTTTTTTATTCCTTCACGCATCGCGGTCGTTATAAACAACGAATCATTTGGCCCAAGTCATTAAAGCGACTACTTACGCAATTCCTGTTTTGTCCATGCCGGGAATATAAATGCCATTTTAGCATAAGAACTAACTGGTAGCAAGAAAGTGGAAGTCGTGACAATCGTGAAAAGAAAGCGAAACACAGACAGAAGCGAGAAATGATTTATGAACGTTTTAAGTACAATGGGAATTAAGGATGGATTGTAAATGATAGAGAAGAACCAAAAGATGATACAATTTCGCACATGTTATCGTGAAGTCAAAATTATTTTTGACTGCTTGCCACTCCCTAACACGTTCCGAGTATTTAAATAAGTATAAACGTAATTTTTTTTCTTTTTTTTTTTTTTTTTAACTCTTTTATAAGCATTTAACGTTCATCTAGAAAAACTACGCCTTATTTTTTTGAGTCCAGTTCATGGGTTTTTCTCAAAAATTCCCATTACAATACATTACTATGTCGTGTGCACCGTGCACCGAGCTCGATTATGAAAAAAATCATTGGTTTCTTTTACGCTTACGTAGAAAGCGCAAGCAAGTGGATTTATTAACACGTTCACGCCGGCGCGGTGGGTCACACTCGACTGTCTCAGAGTTGTCAAGTCTCTGGCTTTTTGCACACCACTATTATTTTAGAGAAAATGTTGTTCCTTTAAATCACATAATTGTTCTAATTAAATAAAACAACATTTTCTGTATTAAAATACTGGTACCCAAAAAGCCGGAGACTTGGCAGCTCTGAGACAGTCGAGTGTGACCCACCGCGCCGGCGTGAACGTGTTAAAACATGTATAATTTTTGCCCTGTTTCTTTTTTAATATAGAAGAACAGAAAAGAAAAAATGAAACACTATTTAAACTATCTTTTTAGCATTTGTAAATCGATTTCTCAACGTATAATCGTACATTAATGAATATCAAACTATTAATTGATAAAAGCATATTTTAAAAAAATTATATTATACTTTTCACTCATTTTTTATTTATAATTTATTTTCTACTTTTTACCTTTGAAAATGTTTCATTGTTGTAGTTTTAGTCATTTGGCCTATTTTGGTGAGCGTTTATTGGCGCTTCATTAAATCCATTGTTATTTCAACTCGTATAGAATTGTATGCTTTAGAGAAGATATTTGGTGATTTATCACCTGTTGCAGGCTAACGGAAATGTATTTTAAATTAATGTATTAATTTATAATTAGGCATATTAATAAATAAATAAATATATATATATATTAATAAACATATAAATAATATTACACCATTACAATGTTGTATTGACATCGAAAACACATCTGTGAACGTAATGTTTATAATTCGAACCTATCAAGAAGTGGGTTAAAAATCGATTACAAAATTTCGAATGGATCAAGAAGTGGGTTAAAAATTGATTACAAAATTTCGAACCTATCAAGAAGTGGGTTAAAAATCGATTACAAAAATTTCGAATGTATCAAGCAGTGGGTTAAAAATTGATTACAAAATTTCGAACGTATCAAGGAGTGGGTTAAAAATCGATTACAAAATTTCGAATGTATCAAGTAGTGGGTTAAAATTGATTACAAAATTTCGAACCTATCAAGAAGGGGGTTAGAAATCGATTACAAAATTTCGAGTGTATCAAGAAGTGGGTTAAAAATTGATTACAAAATTTCGAACTTATCAAGAAGTTGGTTAAAAATCGATTACAAAATTTCGAATGTATCAAGAAGTGGGTTAAAAATCAATTACAAAATTTCGAATCTATCAAGAAGTGGTTTAAAAATTGATTACAAAATTTCGAACGTATCAAGAAGTGGGTTAAAAATTGATTACAAAATTTCGAATGTATCAAGGAGTGGGTTAAAATTCGATTACAAAATTCCATCTTTACATATAAAAACCAAGTTAAATAACAGTAAGTGTAAAAATATAAATATAATGTAACGGCTTTGTGAGTCTTATATTTTTGTTTTACATAGATATTATATTTTGAAAAAGTTTTAAGCAGATTTATAAAAACTTCAAAAATGCTAAGTAAAAAATAGTAAACTTAATTAACTATAAAAATAATACAACCATAAAGTTACAAAACTATCTTTAAAAAAAAAATGAAAGTTTTTGAGGTTGTTAAGTCTTGTGAGCTTCTTTTGGAGGACAGATTCGCAATATTAATATTGGATCAGTAGGCCATAACAGGATTGGTAAAATATTATGATACTTTCGAAAATAACAAAAATATGAATTTTTTTTATATATGATGCATTCTCACATAATTTTGACTTTTAAGTCCCTCAATAATAATTTTTATTTTAGTACATATTCTTGTGTTTTTTTTTTTTTTAATTATTTATTTCTTATCCTGGAAAATATCTCCTTGCATGACTGTATAACAATATTAACGAGATAAAGTTTTGGACGATGTTGGGGGTCCAAATATATCATGAAATTCCTTACCATCCCGTATCCCTGATGCTGATTTTTAAATTTGGAGCTATCTGTATAAATTTGTTTCAATAAAAGTAATTCAATGTAATTTTTTTTCTTCCGAAACTGGGACTATTGTTTTATATAAATATGTAGCAAAAACTTAACCTGCACACATTTTTACGTTTTTATTTTTTGAACTCTGTCCCTGGATTTTAGATTCCTTATCCTCCCTCTTGCTAAAATTGTACAGAAAATCACTTCAGATGCAACCACTGAATTTTTTTTCAACTTTTTTCCCATGCAGAAGTATGCTAGAGAAAGAATGGCTAAAATTCTTTGACCGGAAATTTACTGCAGAATTTAAATCAGCATTAAAATATCAATTTCAAGCTTTGTGGCTTTATTGGTAGTCTTACCGTCCCCAAGGTTTATTCTTGGGGAAGGGGTTAAAAAGGATTTTTTCTGAGCATCGCGTGTCATCCTCTGTAATTCGTAATGTTCCCACTGATTACGCATCTCTACCATACTACAAATATCTTTCTAAAAAAATTTCTAGTATTTTGAAGTCTTATAATATCAGTACAGCATTCAAGCCAAAAAATGATTTGAAAAATTTACTTTGTAAATCTAAACCTAAAATGCCCCCCTCCCCCCTTACTAAGATTCAGTTCAATTTACAGTATCCCATGTAAAGATTGCGACTCGGTATATATTGGCGAATGGTCGTACATGACATGCGCCATTCACATTGCCGAGCATAAACGTGCCTACAAATCTGGAAGCCTGCACCTGCAGTCTAAACTTGTACAGCATTCTTTGGATACCGACCATATCCCACATTTCGCAAATATGACATTTATCAGATCCATTTGCAATAACGTTAAAAGTAGTGTTTTTCTGGAAAGTGTGTTCACTCGAAACCAATTTCGCCGATTAATGAATCCTGTGCAGTTCCGCCTGAATACACAGCATTGCTTTGATACGGTTTTTTATACTTTCTTTAATTTTAACTGTTAGTAATTATTAACTGCAAACATGATATATAGTTTTCTGGTCATTTGCATGTTATTTCGCTGATGAGGGCTAAAACTTAGTCCGAAACGTTTACATTTTTAATTGTATATGTATTTATGTAATTTTTACTTGTATGTCTGATAAATTGTAATATATTTTTTAATTTTAATTTTTGTATATCATATGTTAAACAATGTTTATTTAGTCTGATATATCATTATCATCAGCATCGTCAACTATTTTCAGTCCACTGCTGGATGTAGGTCTAGCTCAGATTTTTCCAGTGTTTCATGTCTAGTGCTTTACTCATCCAATTAATACCAGCCACTTTTCTGATTTCATCACTCCATCTTACTTGAGGTCGTCTTCTTGGTCGTTTTACATCTCTGAGATACCACTGTAGGGTATTTGTGCTTCATATGCAGAATTATGTAAAACGGTAAGAAAATGTGTTACAGTAGATATCAGAAAATTTAACTGTAATCTTGTCAAGAAAGTTCTAGAAGATAACAAAAGATTAAAATCAGCTAAGCGCAAACTGTGTGTTGGAAGAAAAGATATTTTTGCGTTGAAGACGCAAGATCAATAACGAAATAGTACACATTTTCGAAAAATTCTATAACGATCTGTATAAATGCGAAGATGAATGAGACGTCAATCTACGTGCACGAGAAAACGTAACAGAAACTGAAGAGATATAGTCCCAGTGATGACAGATGAAGTTTTACAAGCCATTAGATGTATGAAAAAAGGTAAATGCCCTGGCGAAGATATAATTACAATACAAAAAAGCATGATATATATCACGACACGATTTATATTCATTGATATATATCACCGAACCCTGGGACTTAAATTATAAAATATTTTTACAGAAATTTGTTTTAGAAAATCGTTCGCAAAAATTCTATTAATATATTGTTTAAGAAATAATACGCAGACTAAATCCACAAACTTTTGCGTATAGCAAAACGGAGAAAGAAAGTAATTTTGAGAAAGAAACATATTTACAGTTTTAAAACAACATATTTTCACTGGTATATTGTAATTACATAATACCTCAGCTTGTAGTTAAAATAGCGGGGAAAAAAAAAACTTATGTAAAACTAACTAAACGACCTATCCAATCGAAGTAAAAAAGGAAAAAAAATAATAATAACATATTTTCGTATACACTGTAAAAAAAATCTGTATTCTATAGATGTAAAGTTACAGAAATCTGTATGCTTATTAAAATTTTATCTGTACACTGTACAAAAAAATATGTAAATCTATATAACTAGTTTTGTAAAGCTACAGAAATATGTAGCTTTACAAAAAAAAAAAAAAAAAAAAAAAAAAAAAAAAAAAAACTCTACTAAAATTACAGTAATCTTACTAAAATTTTATCTGTAACCCGGGTTACACTTACATAAAAAGTTTTAGGCATCCCATTTTCCTAAAAAATTCTTAGTAACCTTACAGATTTTTTGATTTACGGTGCAAAAGTGTATCTGTTACATGAATTTTTGTTGTTGCCGTTACATAAAAAGTTCTAGGAATCCCAGTTTTCTAGAAAAATTTTAGTAACTTTACAGGTTTTTTTTTGCAGTGTATCTTAAATATTTAATAAAACAAACAAATATCGAAAAGCCTGAATACCTGTATCCATGATGTTTATATTTCAAGTTTGATCTCTGTACTAGTAAAAAAAATTGCAAATTATACAGAATAATTTCAAAAAAGTAAATGGCCTGTTTCACATAAACAACGTTTTTGAAAAGGAGGAATGAACAGTGAAGTACATATATCAATATAGATTTTAACAAAGTTTTTTACGGGTGAAGGAAAAGAACACTGGCTACACTATTTCGAAAATTAAAATATAAGATGAGTTGCCATAGAATACGAAAAAACGAAGTTTGACAATCAGAAAATATTTGCATGTTATTTACATAATTTGAATAGAACTATGTAGAGATGCAATGCTACATTTCATATTCAACTTTTCGACAAAAATAACATTTTCTCCAAACAAAGCAGCTTTTTTTCGTTGCATTCTAAAACTCAGAGTATATTATAGGAGCGAAAGTAGAAGTAAAAATTCATGGGGTCGCAGCGCCGTCAAACTGAATGATTCTTTTTTCTTAGACGCAAGCTGAAAAGTGTACTCTTTCTAACCATATCACAATATTAAAATATTTATTTGCTAAAAGACGTTATAAAAACACATTAAAAATAAATTAAAAATCTATATTTACATGTTTCAACTCATTTTCTGAGTCGTCATCAGAATGTATAACATAAAATTACAAATGCAGATGAAAAATGGAAAAAATCAGCGAATATAAACAAGTAATCATATAACTTTCATAATAATAATTTACATATAACTCTTTCTAACAATAAAATATATGCATATGTATTTTATTGTTAGAAATTTTATTTTTATTGGTTCGTACGATTTCTATTTTTTGAGTACTATTTCCGGGGCATAATCTTAAAAAAAAATTATTCGCAGAATTTCTATCAATAAACAAGGCGGAGAATTGCAGAAACAGTGGTGTACACAAATCTAGGAACCGTGCGAGCCCTGCATTTATCACCTACATTGTAAATTTATGCATGAACATACACAAAAAAGAAGAAGGGAAAAAAAACCAATATATCAGTCAGTATTGCTTAACTTAAAAAAAAAAAAATTATAATTACTGGAAAAGAGGAATTCTTTTTTTTCAGAATTTAGTGTCGACTTCGATGAAAAAAAAAATATATATATATATGTATATAAATATAGATAATACAAAACAGATTTCAGTTTTAGGACTTAAACAACCTTCCAGTCTTAAACAACATCTACAGTAAAGTATTCATATGACGTCACTACCGCTGAATACTACACGAAAAAAACAGATGTGACTCAAGAAACTCGGAAGAAAAAAAATCTGCTATCTAATGATTCATATGCCTTCATTTGTTTGTAATATAGATAATTAAATTAAATATAGCTAATAATAGCTCCATATTTTATGAGAAATATATTTTGTTATTATATTTATATTTTATTATTACACATTTATATATTTTTCAAAATAGCACGCATTTTAATTACATTTATTTTTCAGTAGTTATGGGAAAATGGCAACAAAAAGATATAATTACTATTTTCCAATTATTTTTTCTTTACTTTCTAAAGAAATGGAATACTTGGATTGCCAAACAAATGGTGCTAAAAACTACAAAAAAGTTAATATCTCAAAAACAAATGGAGATGCTGTTTTCAAACAAATTGCATTTAAGGGTGTATTCGAAAAAATATTTTTCCACCCTCAACAGCTCGAAAATTTCTGAGACATTTTCAGACTCATTTTTAAAAGTAAAAACATGAAACTTGCTGAGGTGATTTTTGAAAAGATGTGCGAGAGGCCGTATGATTTCATTTTTCGCTCAATTCATTAGAATTTGAGTTTTAAACAATTATTTTCTCAGTATGACCATTTTTTTCCTTCCCAGATCTCCCGCTACTGAAAATTCGGTTCAAAACGCCATTTTTGACAGCATTTTTTGCAGTATTTTCTGCATTTATCAAAAAATCGAAAAGCACGGCACATTATGTAGTTTCTAAATAAGAGAATTTCCTAGTTTGATGCGTTTGAGAGCAAAAATGAATTTAAAAATGAATCAGAAAATAAGCAGTTTGGATCGGAATACTTTTTTTCCCAATATGACGGTATAAAAATCGAAAGTGTGTGATGCTTAGAAGTTTAAAAAATTGCAGTAGAGTATTTAACATTACAATGACACATCTTCTTTGTTTTACGGCTGGCTTATACAACTGACGTTATTTTTTGGAGACGACATTTTATTTGCTGAGAGAAAGAAATAGCATATCGGGGGCTAATATAAAATATATTTGTGAAATTTGAAATCTGGGAAATAAATGGAATGAGAGAGTGAAGCTTGTAAATATCTGAAATGAAAATTGACATTTTTCGGCTTCTAATTACCTATTTATAATTACAGTAAATCCTGTCTAAGGCGGACTCTGTATAAGCCGGAAATCTGCCTACCGCGGAAAATTTTTCAAGTCCCAGCGAACACATAGAAAATTACATTAATTCATGCTGCATAAGGCGGAATCTGTCTAACGCGGAAACGGAAAGTATGTTAAGGTCCCACCGAAACCAAAATTTTGCATAAGGCGGAAAAAGGATAATTTAAAAATGAAAGGTATTTTGTTTTAAACTTTAAAACTGATAAGTCAAATACTCAATGTCGTACATGTTTGTTAAATTCCGTAACTTTGAAAAAGTTAATTCTAAAGGACAGAAACTGTTTAAATTTTAAGGAATTTATGCTTGTGCCATTTTTTCATATGCAAAATTATATTTAAAAGTTAATATTTCTAGTAGAACGAACGTTTATCAAAATATATGTTTTCGAAAGTGCAATATATTATACTTTAAGGATGTACTCAAATTCAAAGTTATAGCGTTCTGTCTCATTCTTTAATTTTACTGAGAGGAGGTTTTGTTAAGTTTTTTTTTTTTTTTTTTGTATGTGTGTGTGTGTAAACTTCCAATTCGCATGTATTACAGCAGTACTAAGAAATTGAATAGAGTTTCTCATTCATCTAAAAGATCTTTCCAAATTTCAGTTTTCAACCGATTTTCGAGTCAGGAAAATCAATAAAAAATCATCAAATTCGAGGGATTTCTTTTTTTTTTTTTCAGTGGAGGGGGGGGGGGGGAGCTTTTTTGCATAAGCCGGAATATTGTCTACCACGGAAAATTTTCTCAGTCTCGATCGATTCCGCCTTAGACAGAGTTTACTGTGTATGTGTTACCGTGAAAGACCGAAATTGGAGAATGTTGACTTTCACCAGTGGATGTCAACATATACCAAATACGTCGGTGAAAGACCGAATATTTGATTATATTCTTGTACATTTGGACCATCACCGGTGCATGTCGACAAACACTGATTTGCTCTGGTGAAGGTCGTAAAGAGAAGCGGTGTTCAACAGAGAAGATACAGTTTATCACCAAATTCTTTATTCTACTACGAGTCAGTCAGCTTGGTCAGTTTTATGCAAGGTTTGATGATGCCCGCAACGTTTTCTTAAAATTAATTTTTTTATTCAGTAGTCTAATTTATATTGAATGTATACTGCAGTAGAGGTTTGCACGGGCCGACATTTCCAGGCCCGGGCCCGGCCCGTGGAAAAAATAATATTGGCTCGGCCCGGCCCGATAAAAAATTTAAAAGTTCGGCCCGAGCCCGTCCCGGCCCGTAAAAAAGTTAAAATCTCGGCCCGGCCCGAGTATTTGATTTAGCCAAAACATTGATTTTTACGTCGAATTGGTTAAAAATTTGTCTCGTACGAGGAGTTCTGACCAAAAATATTTATCTTAACTTTTTTTTCATGTTTATAATCTTTATTTTTATAGAAGTGCAGCAGGCTGCGATATTTATTTTTTTTAATGAATCTCTCTTTCTTGTATGTAAATGTTTCAGTTATCATTAATATTGTTAATCCATATTCCATGTATAGAAGTGCTAAAAATCGGAAAAATGCTATACAGTAAAATCATCTAAGATGGAATTGCATAGAAAAGAAAAAAAAAATGCGTTATAGACAAGTTCCCTTCTTAGCAAGTGTAAATGTATTATATCAGGGCTTGAATTTCAGGGCGGGATGGCGGGATTCGCGCCCAAAATTTTAAAATCCCGCCCAACAGAATATCGCGGGCGGAAGGCTCCCGTCAAAAAATTTTCGCTTATTCCGAAAAATTTTGCATTTTAAAACTACGATCAACTTCCGCGAACACCTTGCAAATTTCGTGATATTTTCGCGCGACCGATTGACACATTTTGTGAGCTTTTTACCATGAAAGATCGTTGAAATTCACGACTTTTTCGCGCGAGCGACAGACAAATTTCACTATTTTTTTCCGAGATCAGTTGAGAAGTTTCGCGTTATTTTCCGCGACAATTGGCGAATTCAGAGATGATTCTATTCCTTATTTTCCGAAAGTTATGAAAAATCGGTCATCAATTCGGAAATAAAAAATATAGCAGAAAAATATCGCAAATTTCGACAAATGGTCGCCAAAAAAATCAATTTCGCCAATCGTTCGCAGAAAAACATCGCCAATTTTGTTGCAAAGGATCGAGGAAAAAACATTATTTTCGTCAAAGGATAGCGGAAAAAACAGGAACTTCTTCAAAGGATCGCGAAAAAATGCGAGTTTCGGCAAAGGATCGCGGAAATAACGCAAATTTCATCAAAGGATCGCAGAAAACATGTGAATTTCGTCAAAGGATAGCGAAATAAACGCGAATTTTGTCAAGGTCTGCTGAAAAAAGGCGAATTTCAAAGGAAATTTTATCTAAGGATTGCATGAAAAAACGCAAATTTCGTGAAAAGATCGCGGTACAAAAGCGCAAATTTCGTGAAAGGATCGCGGTAAAAAAACGCAAATTTCGTGAAAGGATCGCGAAAAAACACGAATTTCGTGAAAGGATCGCGAAAAAAACACGAATTTCGTGAAGGGATCGCGAAAAACACGAATTTCGTGAAAGGATAGCGAATTTCACGAAATTCGTGAAAGGATCTCGAAATAACACGAATTTCATCAAAAGATCGCGGAAAAACGCGAGTTTCGGCAAAGGAGTGCAAAAAAACACAGATTTCATTGCAGAATCTAGGAATAAACGCGAATTTAGTCAAAAGGGCCGCTGAAAAAACACGAATTTCATCAAAGGATCGCAAATTTCGTCGAAAGATCACGGAAGAAAACGCAAATTTCGTCAATTTATAACTATAATCAAGGCTACGGAGTCGGTGGGAAAAATGGACGACTCCGACTCCGGGAATTGTAACAGATCCGACTCAGACTCTTTCGCTCAAAAATGGGCTTGACTCCGACTCCGCAGCCCTGATTATAATTCATAATTATTCTAATAGCTTTCTTACACTATTCTGGTAAAAAAATTCCCTGACTTTATTCAAAAAATTTCCCTGACTTTATTCAAAAAATTTCCCAGACTTTATTCAAAAATTTTCCCCGACTTTTCTCAGTAAAAATTAGGCTTATTGTAAATTGCTTATTGTAAAAATTAGGCTTATTGTAAAACCCTTCATAATGGACTTTAATTTAGATAAATGCTAGAAAAAAGTATGTGCTGTATGAATTTCTGATTTTTTAACTATTTTTCATATTGTTATATAGTTTGCATAAATTTTATATAAAAATTTTAGATTGGATGAATGATTAATTCAAAATTTCTTCATTTACGACGATAATAGAAATTCTGATGGAAGTAGTAATATCAAAAATTTCCTGACTTTTCCGTGACCTTTTCAAATATTTAAAAAATTCCTTAACATTTCCCTGTTTTCCAGGTTTTTCCTGACCTGTAGGTATCCTGTCTAGAGTTGTTGATTTAAATTGATTCAATGGTATTTATTCATGTCTATGTTTGTATTAATGTAGTTCTTTAAATAGCACATTAAATAACAGTGGGTTTTTAAGATTTTTATTCCCTCCCAAATAACTCAACTCCCCTCCATTTATAAATGTTGGTAGGGAGACTCCCCTCCAAGGAAAAATTGAATTTCAAGCCCTGTATACTTTTCTTACTTATTAGTACATTAATTTTGCATGGATCAACACGTTTTTCAGTTTAAAACAGGGTTCCGTCATAGGCAGGTTCCTTTTCACACATTTTACTGTATTTTAATTTAGTTATATTTTAATATGCGTAGAAATCTACTATTCTTTAAAAATAATAAATTTTAATGTTTAAGTGTAGAATAATGGCGATTCATAAATGTATGCATTTTTTGCAAAAACTTTTGGGCCAGGCTTAATTTAACTGACCTTTAAATGGACCAGGCCACGCTGAGACAATGATTTTCATACGGGCTTGCTCAAATCTAGACTGAAAATTTTGGGCCGTGAAGACTAGGAATGAAACCAAGCCCGGCTCTGTACAGAAAAATTAAGTTAGGCCCGGCCCGGCCCGAGCCTTCAGAAAAAAGTATGGCCCGGGTCCGGCCCGGCTCGAGTGCCGTGAATGAAAATCGGCCCGAGCAGATCTCTATAACCACAGTGAGCAGTGATCCTTTTTTTTTTTTTTTTTTTTTTTTAATTAAATACATTAAATGAGAGTAAACGAGAAAACAATTGTTTTTATTTTTTTCAAGCACAGTACTCTAAAATACTTTCTGATGTGATTTCTTCTAAAACTAAGTGCAGATCACCTTTGGATTACAGACGATTAAAGCGTTTTTATGTTTTAAAAATTAATAACCGCGCCTCAAATACGGAGAAGTAAATGCAAATTTCCGACATTTTCAACATTCACCGTTAGTGCATGGTGAACGTCGACATTTGCTGGTGTAAGTCAGAAATAAGAATATTTAGCAAATATTTCGGGCATACACCAAGCGACTATGTGAATGTTGACATTCACCGGTGAAAGTCTACATTCTCCAGATTTCGGTCTTTCACAATAACATATATATTTAAATCAGTTTTTATAATTTATTTATATAAAAACCTGAAGTTTGCAATGACATTCTAATAACACGAATAATCAGCTTTATTAATAAATCTAGTAATCTACCTACAATATTCAGAAATCAGTAATGAATAACTTTTTTTTTTTTTTTTTTTTTACTGTTATAAAAACATACTTGTGAAATTTGAAATCTGAGAAATAAATGAAAAGAGAGTCGAGCTTGTAAATATGTGAAATGAAAATTGGTATTTTAACTTTTTATCTACTGACGGTACTTATAAGTACCATTAAAATAACGTGTTATAAAATTCATTTAATACATCGATTAATAGTAATACAGTTTAGAATGAGTTATAGATGCATTACTTTATCTTGTTTCAAAAGCATTATCGGTTACACAAAACAAAATATTTTTAAAAGGATGATTTCTTTTGCCTTTCCACCTTTTCAGCTTTCTTGGCGTTGGGGGGGGGGGGGGGATTTTCAATTCGGAAATATTTCTATATTTCTATTGTAAGAACATTATATTTGTACATTTCTTAATTCTATAAAATACTAGGAAAAATATTTAAAGTAAAAGATTTGAGTGTTGTTACAAATATTGCACAAAATCCCCATAAATTCAAATTTAATGAATCCTTCTAAATCCTTCAATTCTTCTAAAATCCTTCTACAATTTATTAAATGATATGTAAATCTTCTAATGTAGTTTAAAAAATTCACTAAAAATGCTTTAGAAGATAAAATTTTCATGAATCCATAATTCAGTACATAAAGGGTTAAAATCCAAATTAGGAATCAACAATTTTTCGGCTTTTAATTACCTACTTATAATTCTATATATTTAATTCAGTTTTTTATCACTTTTTGATATAAAAATCTGAAGTCGGCAATGACATTCTAATCAGCTTTAATCCAATAATCAGCTTTATTAACAAATCTAGTAATCTACCTACAATATTCACAAATCAGAGGATAATTACACAACGCAAAGGAAATATTTTCCCACAGTCGAGAATTCTGATTAACAATACCGCAAAATTATATTAATCACAAGAAAGAATCTTTTCCAGCACAATAAATGTCATTTCCGCTTTAATATATACGGCCACGGGCTTTCCACTAGTTCACAAACATCTCTCCAAAATCCCATTAATATAACGCCTATAATAAGCAAGAATCTCTTTCAGAACCTAAGAGGTGTGGACCGTAACATCAAATTAGAAAATTGTTTTGGTGTTAGAGCCCCGCGGGCGCCAGCTGGGGGCATTGGCTTTTGATGTCTACGCCCCCGCAACGCCACTTATTCTTCAGAAGGTCAAGGTAATCGATAGTACGTATTGCTCGTGTTTTTTATCGTATCGAAGACGGGTTATGTATGATGCGGAAAATATCGGTTATAGATGGTATTTAACGTATCTCATCTAACTATACACAAACTTCATTTATTGAAGTTATTTTTATGGGTTATTTTTCTTCTTCTGTCTCAGATACAAAGGAGTTTTCAGTAAAATAATGGAATAAGTAGAGACACAAACATCACAAATTTTTTCGTTGAGGAGGATATTTTGAAGATCCGGGTAGGACAATACGAAGTTCGAGAAGTGGATTTGCACTTTCAGATCATTAATAAACAGAAAATATAAAAATGTCCAAGATGGTCCTACTTTGGGTTCGGTTATGTTTCCTTGTATCCCCCCCTGATTATTTCTCGTAAGAAGGGCCAAAACTAGCCTTTTTTGTACCCGGGGCAACATGGATTTTGCCCCCCCCCCATCCCTCGCGCACAATAAAAGTTATCGACAGCAGGTACTCTATGCAAAAAAGAAAAAAAAATCCTTAAAAAATAAAAAAGCTACACTAGTCAAGCGAAGAAACTGCATCACTAATGTTAAATATATGGGAGCGTTCTTTTTTAAATTTCTCACTTGCATATTAATAGTTTTAAATGATTTTTTTCCCTTGCTTAGAATAGCTGAGATTGAATTCTAACCGGATTAGTGTTTACTTTTTCGATTTTGGTTGGAGATTTTTTTTTCTTTTAAATACATAAAGTAATTTTTACTTTCACAAATTTGAAAAGAATGCTCCCATAGGTTTAACATTAGCTTGCGAGTTTCTTTGTATTTCACACATATATATACATTTTTATATGAAACGCCAGACAAAATCTTCATTTGCCGCCCCCATTCGCCTTTCGTTCTGGCGCCCGGGGCACATGCCCCATCTGCACCCCCCTAGTTTCGGCCCTGCTGCGTAAGACACAGTGCTCTTACTCATATAGGAATACCTACCGTACTGGTACTCTTCTACGAGTGCATACAAAAAGTTTGCTCTTCCAAAAGTGCCATGATACGCTTTAAAAAACATGCATTTTTATAGATAAAACTCAAAACTTACAATATGATTGTATTATCAAAATATTTGATATTCACTGATTTCAGTCTATTTGCAGGAATATTAGCGTAGGTCTCGACACCAAAACGTTTGGAGTCCTATTATATTTTGTAAACATAAATGCAAATGTAGCGGTTTGTATTTCCCCTAAGTTAATACGGTCTTGTGAATTCCAACTGATAACGAAAAACAAAATCTTCAGTTGACTTGACGCCCCCCTTTCCCCCATTCGCCTTTCGTTCTGGCGCCCGGTGCACATGCCCCCTCTGCACCCCCACCTTAGTTTCGGTCCTGTGACACAATGCTTTTACTCATATATGAATACCTACGGTACGGGTACTCTTCTACGAGTACATACAAAAAGTTTGCTCTTGCAAAAGTGCCATTATACGCTTTAAAAAACATGCATTTTTACTGATAAAACTGAAAACTTACAATGTGATTGTATTATCAAAATGTTGGATATTCGCTGATTTCAGTCTTTTTGCAGGAATATTAGCGTAGGTCTCGACACAAAAACGTTTGGAGTCCAATTATATTTTGTAAACATAAATGCAAATGCAGCGGTTTGTCTTTCCCCTTCTAGTATTAATATGGGCTTGTGAATTCCAACTGGTTTACTCCATGACTCTTTTGATTCAGCGTGTACAAATAGAGCTTGCTTAAGATTTCAAACATCTCATATTCTATTTGCTATTCCCCTTCCCCTTATGACATCTCTAAATACAATAGACTCCCTCAAATCCGCAACTCTAAAATCCGCAAACGCCTAAAATCCGCACATCATCACAGATGTAAACAAGGAAACTTTCAGTTCAGATGTAAGGACAAACTTACAGAATTTTTTTAGTTTTATATCATTCTGTATGTATTTTAATTTTCGATAATATGATTGAACTCGTGGTTTTTGATGAAGGAAGTATAAATTTATTGGTGAAAAAAAACAAGGATATTGCTGATGTCACTTGTTATCGCAATCTTTTTATTAAATATATTTATTATTAATCAAGTTTTTTTGGTTATTAAGACTGGCTAAACCTGAAATAAAAAAACTTCCTTACTATATGATTTTGATGTGAATTAATAGGGTATTTTTATGAGGAAAGTTTAATTGAATAATTCAAGAAAAATGTATCTCATCTTTATTATGCATATTTAATTACCGTAATTTCCGGTGTATAGCCCGCAGATCAAACAATTTAGTTTGGACCCAGAAATTTTATTCAGTATTTGAAGACAAATATTTACTGAGATCTAAAAAGTTACATTTTATTTTTAAAAATTTCTGGGTCGAAACACGATTGTTTGATCCGCGGGCTATACGTCGGAAATTACGGTATAAATTATTAATTATTTATTTGACCTTTACTTTTAATAATTTAATCATTTTTAAAATTACGTTACTTTTTATTATTTTAGTTTATTACTTAATTATTTTGATATTTTAGTATATTGCAAGTATTCATTATAATTTCATTTGCATTATTACATTCAAATTACTGTTTTAATAATGTAAACAGAGCAATGACCAGAAATCCGCACAACTTCTGGTCCCAAGCTGTGCGGATTTAAGGGAGTCTACTAAACATTTCCATTGGTTTGCGAAATAGCACAAAAAAATCACATAGAATAAAAACTATAGAAATTAAACGAGTAAAAACCATTGTGGAGTATGGAATATGAGAAAGGATCTGGAGGAAATAAAATTGCGCTCTGAGAAACTGATTTAGATCTTTTTACTTTTTTGTCTTTAGTTTGTTTAAATTATGAAGTTTGCAGCACCCACTAGAAAAGCCATACTCAACATGGCCCGCCGACCTTTAATGTTCGGCCCGAGGCATATAAGCATTAATCCACATTTATAAAGTTAATTCAGATTTTTATAAAAGGTTTTTAAGACCTTCGATGTTCCTTCATATATTTCCATGGGAATACAAAATATATCCTGTTATTTGTAACCAGGGGCGTCGCCATGGGGGGGTATGGGGGGGGAGCCTCCCCCCCCCAATATATTTGAAGTTAGGAAATTTGAGCTTAGAGTTGGGAAATTCTAGATTTTTGAGACATTTTCTTTTTTAAAAGTAATAGTAAAAAAAATACGAAATTTTTATTGTTTTGGTGATTATTTTGAGTACTGCAACAGTAAACAAGTTAAATTATCAAAAGAAATACAAAAAGAAATTAGCCACACTCAATCTATCATTGTATTTTTCAGTTCTACAAAAATATTGTACATCTACCAGACCTAAATTTCTCTACTCCTGTCCATCAATAACTGACTAACCAGTTCCTTTATTTCCTCCAAAACTTTGTTCCTTTCTCAAAAATTTC
The DNA here is from genome assembly GCA_963932465.1 of Maratus speciosus. Lineage (NCBI taxonomy): Eukaryota > Metazoa > Arthropoda > Arachnida > Araneae > Salticidae > Maratus > Maratus speciosus. The sequence continues at coordinate 494,287,139 of OZ010792.1, forward strand.
ACCCTACCTCCCCTTCTCCTACCAAAAGAGAATCCAGCTATTTTAATCCAAAGGGATTGCAGCTTCTTATGAAAATTGGAGATCACTTGTAGCACAACAGAACGGAATGTAGTAACCTACTTGAAACACAGCTATGGGCATGAAAATTTGATGAGTTTTCACAACTTTTTTCACTAATTTTGCGATTTTTGGACAATATTTTACTCATTCTCGTGATTTTTTTGTCGCAAAAATTAGTTAACCCTTCGCTGTCAAGTAAAAAGCGTTATATGAGCAAATGCGGATATAAGAAGTCGTTAGTTTAGATAAATTTGTCACATTTTACTTTTATTTGTGTGCGGAAATATATATATCAGTCCTGTTCGTTTATATTCATATGTGTTTATAAAATTTTAAACCAAAAGTCCGGTGTTCTGTGTTTAAAGCTGTTCTAAAAAGTTACTATAAATCTCGGCACGAATAAACCCTTCATAATAGGAAAAGAGTTTTCGTGCAAGATTTTGGAGCATCTAAAAATCCATTCGAGGATGAAAAATGTAAAAAATGGACGATTTTAATTTGGAATAGAAATATGACCATGAAAGCAGTCCATCAACTGAAGAAAAAATCGACATGTACTGTAACACTGGCACGTTGCACTTGAATAAAATTTTGAAGAAATAAAGATTTCGTTACAGACAAGCTCACAAACACTTATGAATATTAGGATGTGACTGGAGAAGCTGAGTTCCGAAAGTATAGTAGGAAAAAGGTTTCACCAAAGGTAATAGATAAAAATAATAGCACAGCAATGGACATTGATACACATAAGTTTTACAGTAAAGAATTATAAGAAATACAAGAAAATTTCGGGAATTTAGTAATGGGTTTAAATGACAATGTTCCCTATATCAAGAGAATATTGCAGTAATGCATTCCATATTTAAATTACAATTGTGCAATGGAAAAGTTAATAATGTTTCCACCTGGATATGAGAAACTGGATGTACATGACTTTAATCAAATAGCAGCAGTCAAAGCAGAGTCAAATAGCAGAGTCAAATAGAAATAAACCAAATCCCAACTCACTTATCAAACCTTTTACTCATGCCATGAAATTCAAAGACTATTTGGGTCACTCCGTCAAACTATATACTCGTACCTTAACATTCACAGCAGCTTATCGTTATGGCGTTGCATCTAATGAAAGAATCTTTAGTCAAATAAAAATTTTAAAAATATATATTACAAGCTACAATAAGGGATGACAGACTTGACAGCCTAATGCTTTTAAAATATGAAAGTGAAATAGGGAATTTTATTAAACTAAGCGAAGTTATTAACAGGTGGGCTTCTTTGAAGACCACAAGAATTAATATTAAGTGAAAACTAGTCGGATGTGCCAATCCCAAAATTTTCTTCTAGTCCATACATTTTAATGCCTCAAAATTTGCAATCACAGTGCCAAAATTAAATAACAATTCTTTGCCTATAATAACAAACTCTAAAGGTATAGATTTGTTGAATTGTGTGCATTTGAAAAGGGGATATAAGCATAGCCTTTTTCAAACAAATCATTGAATTTTGGCACCGAGCCTCTTAGATGCCTGCAACCAAAATTCCTTACTCAAAGTGCACAAAAGCAATAGCTTTGGACAGTATAGACCCAAGCCTAATAAGGATCTATTTATGTGGAAATGCTACTTATGTGGAATATGAAGTCTGACTGAATTGCGTGCATTAGTTTTTGAGATACAGCTATCGCAAAATCGTGAAAAATGCTGCATAGCAGCGTCACCTGCTATATGATATACATAAAAAGCTAATCTGGATCAAATTATGTCAAGGATTAACAGAATATGACGTTTGATCAAATTCCGTGAATAGTTTTGAGATATAATTATCGCTAAAATCATGTAAATCGTGAAAAATGCCGCATAGCAATGTCACCTGTTGGACGATTTACACCAAAAACAAATCAGTACCAATTTTTATCAAGGTACAGTCAAACCTCGTTAACACGAACTGTTTCCGATTGCCTCGTCCAGTTGTATGTAATGTAGTTTTCCGATAATACGAACTACTTTTAATACGAACAAAAAAGTTTCCCCTTGAGTGTTCGCGTTAACAAGGTTCGACTGTATAAGTGAATCTCTAAAGATTTATTGAATTTCATGCATTAGTTCTTGTGTTAGAGCGCCCACAAAATTTGTATCACATATAGACAGACAGATATTTTCTAAAAACAGTCGAATCGTGTTCAGGACTTACTAAAACGTATAAATCAGTCTAAAACCGAAAGTCGAATTTTTTCACGAATCCGATACTTTCCTCTTGTAAAGATAGAAGAATGTAAAAAGCGTATTTATTTTTTTAGTAAACAAACCCATAATTAGAATTTTTATGTTTTCAGTTTCAGAATTTTTCTTTGGAAAGGAATTTTTTATGCAACAGTATCATTATAATTATAAAACACGTTGTGCATATCATTTTAGTCGAAAATTGGAGCAATTTGTTTCAAGTTGGGAAATTTTCGAATTCTCCCCCCCCGAAAAAATATCTGTGGCTACGCCCCTGTTTGTAACTGCTAATTTAAAATTATGTTAAAACATCTTAAGTGACATTTCCTCAGTCAAAAGTTCCTTTTACATGTGCTGTTTTTGTTGTAATAGTGTATATATTTCAAATGAAAATCAAATTTCAAATTATTTTTGCTTAAAAGGCGCAAAGACCAACTTAGTGAAAAAAGTTAGTTGGTCTTTGCGCCTTTTAAGCAAAAATAATTTGAAATTTGATTTTCATTTGAAATATTGTATTCAAGGCGAATGTTTCTCTCTGGAAAAATTTCCAAATATTAATATAGATTCATCGATGCTGGATTTAATTAAGTGTCTGTGTTTGCCCCATGTTGGTGGCTCACGGAAAATATTCCATCTTGTGCTGCGTTTGTAGCCTTGCGAACTTGTAATAGTGAGAAGTTCCAGGCTGGGTATCGTTCCATGTGGTTTAGCGGTAGAACGTCAGTGCGCTATACTGATGACCCGCGTTCGATTCCCGGCATGGAATATTTTTCACTAAGTTGGTCTTTGCGCCTTTTAAGCAAAAATAATTTGAAATTTGATTTTCATTTGAAATATTGTATTCAAGGCGAATGTTTCTCTCTGGAAAAATTTCCAAATATTAATATAGTGTATATATATTTAATTCTCGGATACTAATAAAACATTATTCCAAATTAATTACATTTTTACTATATATTTCTACATTAAAAAAGTTTTTGGATTAAAAAAAGACTGACTTATTAAAGAAAATCTCCCGATTTTTTCCCCTTTAGAACTTGGAAATGCTGCACTATTATATTAATACATTTTATACTTATCGCATCGCTAATAATCCTTATTCGAATTGCCGCGGACAAAATGGCAGCAAAAAGTTTAACACCTTATTTCTAAACAACAATCTTCGCAGCATATTTCTACATTATTTTCAATAGAAATCACCTCAAAATATATTGTTTGGAGCTGGTGGTTTAAAAAATTTTTTAGTAGCATTTCTTCCGCAACAAACGTTTAATTCAACAAATTATATTTCCTTTATTATTTTGCTTTGTCTTCTTTTATTATCTTACTATTTTAATTACCCTTTTAAAGTTATTATTATGTGTGCTACGATCCGCCTAACGTTCCAAACATATGTTTGCGGCCCGCGAGTAAAAAAAAAAAGTTGAGTATGGCTTCGACTAGATCTTTGATAGTCTGATAATTTCTCAGGAAAGCGTACACATGAATACAACGGTACTCTTTATTGACAGTTTGGGGCAACAGTGACGCACATTATAAGAGCGAAAAACTTTGGGGCTATGCATATATAACGTTATCAACTTTTTGGTAATTTTGGACCCCCTCCCCCCCTTACGATATCATACGTTATCGTCCTTTGAACTCCCCCCCCCCCGGTAATGATATCGTTATCAATGTATAAAAACTCTTCAGATTTTTGAAATTTTTTTCTTATGTTTGGAGTGATATACAAATATGGTTACATATATTTTTCACATACTTTATTGATTCAAAGAGAAGTCAATAAAATATCATTTTATATATGAAATAACAGTATCTCAAATAACACTTAAAAGAAACAGTTATTGTTTAAAAGTATTTAATAATAGCTTTTTGTTACATAATGCATTCAACAGTAATAATGTCTTTTTGCCCCACACGGGGTGGGGCAGACAGAACTTCTTATTAACAAAACAGGTGGACAACATTCTCTTTTATTTACTTCTTAAACACAAGTATAATTTCAAACATACTTCGCATATGGGTTGTCGAACAGCAGATTGTATATGCATACACGTATGATAGAAGATTAGGAAAGCCAAACATTGGGGTATTCCATTATTTGGAATTGAATAATTTTGTAATCGTTTAATGATTTTAATAATAACTTTGTATTTTCATAAAAATAGATAAGAGAATAAAAAGAGATAACATACTATTTTGATGTAAAGACCAAGTTACAAAAAAGAAGAGAAAATTTTGGTTGGATCAAAAATGATAACGATATCAAAAGACAAACTCCCCTTCCCCCTAGAGATATCTTATCTGCCAGATCCCCCCCCCCCCTAAAATGATAACGTTATATATGCATAACCCCTTTTCTGCTCGCGACAGTTACTTCTGAATTTATTCTTGCTGAAAACTATTTTGAAAATAACCCTTGTTATTGCCAAAAGTCCGTAAAATCAGCACCCCAATCAAACAATTTCCATCTCTCAAAACATTATGAACATTTCTATAGAAATACAGAGGAATTATATTTGCATAAAAGTCATTACTAGCTAAATGCGATTCATTCCAGTCGGCCGGTTATCATTCTAGAAATCTGATAGTCATTCTAGAAAATGTAAATGTCTATAAAAGAGTCAATCTAGAACTAAAAACTTGTCTAGGTATCTGAAAATAAAACCCCACCCACACACAAGTTACGATATGTCTTACAAAGTATCAAGATTTACGACATGTCTTACAAAATATCAAGATCATACTGGCAATTGTTTTTATGATTCTTCTAAGAAAATATGAGATAGTGATATAATAAAATTTCTTCCTAATTAGCGGTGCAACGAACTTTCATCATGTGAAATGCACCCACTGGAGATTATTACAAGTCTTATCGATAATATTCGGAGGTTGATAATTGTAAGATTTCTAGTTGAAAAGATGTTTACAAAGATCAGGTCAAAATACAGGAGTCAATCATTTGACCGTCTTTCATCGATGATAATTTCCATGCACGATAAATTTTTGAATGATTAATGTACAAAAACATATTTGTATATACAGACATGACAAAATATCGTCATTGGCTTTAAAGCACTGTTCCCAAGGGGTACATACGTAACCACCTGTTGTGAAGAGATGGTTCACAAGAGTAAAAAATAATTTAACAAAACACATTTTTAACTTGTAAAATAATAATACACATATCGGTAGATTACTATATACACATTGAAAACTCCAGGTATCAATTTTGAGAGCAGGTAGAGAACATCGATATTAACCATATTGACACAGGAAGGCATGGCCGGAAACGTTATCCACAGGGGACACAGATACAAAGACAAGCCAACAACACAATACATAAACAAGTTGGAAATTGCTCGTTAAACGTGGCAAATGAGGTGCGTTCGTACTATAACAAATTTTATAATTATTTTTTGCACCCCATATTGTACGGAATGTATAATTTTTTGCACTTCATAAAGTGTATAGTCTTTAACATCATTAAAATGCACTCCCAATATTTTTTTTCCCATTCCCCGAACACTTTTGACTGTCCCTGTCATTAAACTATACATCCGATTTTCCTAAAATTTGAAATGGCTCGACAAAATTTTGTAACAATTATTTAATATATTTAAAATTTCAGATCATTTGGAAGGCTGTAACATCATTAAAATGCACTTGCAATACTTTTTCTCATTGGCCGTAATGTAAAGAAAAACTTTTGACTGTCCCTGTAATTAAACTATACATCTGATTTTCCTAAAATTTGAAATGGCTCGAAAAAATTTTGCAACAATTATATCTTTAAAATTTCAGACCATTCGGAAGGCTGTAACATCATTAAAATGCACTTGCAATAATTTTTCCCATTGGCCGTAATGTAAAGAAAAACTTTTGACTGTCCCTGTAATTAAACTATACATCCGATTTTCATAAAATTTGAAATGGCTCGACAAAATTTTGCAACAATCTTATATTTCAAATTTCAGACCATTCGGTTGGGTAGTTTTTACTCTGTTATATGCGGACAGACGGACGGACTGACGGACGGACAGACGGACGGACTGAACGACGACTATAGGTGCTACGTATTTATATAATTACGAACGCACCTAAAAAGGTGTAAAGATTTTTATTAGACGGAATTTAACAGTTTCGAGTTATTACAGGTTCCAATTTATTCGGTTAATAACATTTAATGTTCCACAATTTTCTTCGCTAATTTGATCCTTACCGGAAGGGGGTGCGTTACAGCATCTTGTGCCGTTGGCTGGCGAATATAAAAAATACAAAATCTAGTAGTTATAGAATACGGTTTGATAACATATGTTCAAATTTCCAATCATTTTGTAGTGCCTGTCACAGAAGACGGGCCACATGCGTTGCCGAGCACTTTCAAAGATATCTAGAGTTTCGCATATATCGAGGGGTTCGACAACGCTGTAAATCTGGTACACAGCAGATTTACCGCTATGTAAATCAAGTTAAAATCAGTAAATCAAGAAATCAAGATTTAAATAGTAAATCCTGTAATAAATCAGTAAATCCATGTAAAATCAATAAATCCTATAATAAATCAATATTTTTTTTTTTTATAAATCAAGTTACAATCAGCAAATCAAGATTTAAATTGTAAATCCTGTAATGAATCAATAAATTAGTGTACAATCAATAAATCCCATATAATATTTGCGAAACCCTTAAATCCTGTATAAATACTGGAAAATCCGAGGGAAGATCACTACATTTCAAAAATCATCTAATAAATAAGTATATCTTAAATTAAAATCGATTAAAATTTTATACTTTATCCATGGCGAGATCCATGACGTGCACGTGCGCATTTTACAACGCAGTTTAGCTCGCATATCGCATTTTGGAGTACATGAAGGATGAAGTGAAATGAGCAAAATAGTGGACCAGGCCAAACAAAACAACGTGGCTGATCAGTGATTGAGCGTGTGCATATATTACCAGCAACAATAGAGAATTATGCCATGATGGCCATCTCAAAAGCAATGGTAGTTTCATACCCAAAGCAGGGCCGTAACCACCAGGCGAAGTCAGGGGGGGGGGGGGGGGCTCCGAAATTGTTTGGTGTGGCTAATTTACAGCTTATCTTTTCCCCTCTACTTTAATGGTAAATAAATATAGATATAAGTAGAAGGCAAGTATCTCAACAGTCAAAACTTTTTATTTTAAAACTTAAAAAAATTAAAAGTAGTATAGATGATATTATCAATAAAAGATTATAAAGTCTAGAGAAGGCTCAAGAAGTTTTTAGGGGGGTCAATTTGCACTTCCCCCACCTGGTTACGGCCCTGACCCAATGGCATTGAAGGTTTACTACAGAAAGAAATCGACGCTAGATAAATCGAGTGAATGTGAGGGATGATGTGATCGGTCCACCAAACTAAATCCAAGTATTGAGTGTATAAATAATATTTGGTGTAAACTTCAAAATTTATCTTCAAAATTACCAATTTCTTCAAATACGGATAAATACAATTTAAAATTTTATTTACTTTCGCAATTTCATATCAAATGCAAATGTAACATAAGGGGCGATCCATAAATGATGTCACACTTTTTTTTCAATATTTTTTACCCCCTCCCCTCCTTTGTCACAAAGTGTCACAGTTCACCTCACCCCCCCCCCCCCCTCCCTCTTGTCACATGTCACACTATATTACTTAAGAAATATACTTGCAGTTCAGAAACAAAGCACTGCGTTATAGATCGTATTTAAAATTTTATTTTTAAACTTTAACTATGTGTTTTAATGACACTTGTGGGCATAAATATAAAAATGATTCGTGTACTTATTTTGTATGAAATAAGATTAAGATTTACTACCAAAAACATAATTAATATCCAATAGTAATAAAATATTAATATGAAAGAGCAATTGAAGACAGTAGTATTTTGGAATTGGAAACGGAATTTAATATATTTGGCTTTAAATCTTATCCTTAATTTATGAAAACAAAATACTTTAATTTTAAAATAACTTCAAAATTTAATCTGCTGAATTTTTAACCAAAATGTGTGATGTCACATTTCTTCTTACCCCCCTCTCACTCACTTGTCACAAAGTGTCACAATTTCACGAACACCCCTCCCCCCCCTCCAAGCGTGACATCATTTGTGGACGGCCCCTAATATATTTTATCAATATATTGTTTTATCTTCTAAAAAAGCATTTGCTCCAAATGCAATCCACAGTGTAATTTCAACAAAGATATTTTGTTTAAAATATACAGAACAGTTGAAAGCAATTTGACATTATGATGCAATTGCTAATCAACCGAATATTATAACGATCAATAACACTTCCGTGCAACGGATTTATTGCGAAACAAAATTTTGTAATTTTCAGCGTATTTCTAGCATGTTCATTTTTAAAATCAAAAATAGAAAGTATGAATCAATTATTAATTTTAACTTACATGAATTCTGAAGTTTCTGCAATTGAGAGCAATGTTAAATGAAATATTTTGGTAATATTCTTAAAAAAAAAAAAAAAAAAAAAAAAAAAAAAGAAAATTAGCATTTTGAAGTGCTTCCACAGTATCGAAATGCATTGCAGAAGGATTCAAGTCATCTGTACCAGTAACAGGGAGGGGTATATGTTAAACTATTATAATTAAAATGACTCATTATCTTTTAAATGACATTGAATTTATTTTTTAACGAAAACTTGTAAGTCATAATTCATAAAACAAATTTTAAAAGGAAAATACGCCTACTTGATGTAAAATATGAAATATAAACATATGTATTTCCTAATTTTACTAATTATAGTAAAAATGCTATTCAAAAAATGATTGTTTTTAAAAAGAGTTAAAACTTTAAAAAATATTTGAAGAATGATTATATTTTGTAACATTAAACTTATGCTTTTAATTAAAATTAAAAGTGGATTTTTCAATATATTGGAAAGAAAATGTGTTAAATTTTAATATTGTGAAATCTTTTTAAAACTTTAGGGAGGAAGGGAGGGACGGGGGCGGAGAGACTAATGATGTTATTGGGTCGATCGGGAAGTCGTGTCGTGTTGGGAAAGTCAATTCGTACCGGAAAATTCTGCCCGGTAATTATTAGACATTAGATATCGGAATCAATGTCTAATAATTAAATGATAGAATTAAATGATAGAAATGACTTTCCCAACACGACACGACTTTCCGATCGACCCAATGTATTGTCATTTTAAATACACAGTTCCTTTCAAGATAAGTTTACTTCTATTATAAACTAATTGACGTTGTCAAGGCCCGGGATGAAAAAAAAGGGAAAATAAATTATCGCAAAAAATAATAAATAACAGAGGACAAAATTTACTATATTGGATTAAAACATTAAAACCGGATTCCTTTTAATGAATGTCGAAAAGTCGCCGTCGATTTCATTTCTGACATTTAGATATATAAAACTTTCAATTCTGATCAATAGTTCCGGGGAAAACCGAAATTAAAAAGACCCCCCCCCCCTTTCCCTCTCTTCTAAGTGTGCCCCCGCACGCATATTTCTCTATTCACATGCTAAAAAAATATATATATCAACACTATCGGTGCGAAAATTAAAGAGAAAAAAAGAAAAAGAAAACTTCCATTCAATCTCTGGTCCACTTCTAAAACTCAGAAGCAAAAAGTAAATAAAATAAAATAGGAAAATAAATTTATAAAATGAATACATAAAGTACCTGCACAGCAGTTGAAAAAAAAATTGAAAAGCAAGTAAGTTTTCTTAGTAATTCGTGAAAGATTTTAAAAATTGAAGCATAGTCTAAGAGGTTTGGATCTTTTATGCAAACAGAGAGAGGAAAGAACCAAATGCTTAAAAGTATGTAGCTGAAAAGTCATTAACAACTAGACTGAAAAAATAAAACCCCGGAAGTTGTTTTCTCAGTAATCTCTGAAATACCCGGATATAGAAGTATTCAATTTTAAATATTTCGAATATTACTACCCATTTTATATAGTATTTCAGAGGCTGTTTTTTTATACGTTTACATCTATACAGATTTTATTAGGCATTATTTGTACCAAAAAATGGGGTATCATGTTTGTCTGAGTTATAGTCGTTAAACAGTTTCATAATATAGTTACATATTTTAATTCAATATTAAAAAAAAATACATTCACTATTGTTTTATAGAAAAACATCTCATTTCACATTTTAATAGTAAAAACAGTACTTTTGTGTTTAATAAAAATCTAATATATTTCGAAAAACACTACTCATATATATATCTGTGCTAAAAAAATTCTTAAGATTATTTCTTGGAATATCTTCAAAGTTCATTTAAAAAATCTGCGTCCTTTAAAAACCTGATTTTTCTTTGTTTTCTGACCTGATTTTTTACTGATGTATTAGCATGCAAAACAAATCTAAATAATTTTTTGTCCCATTTTATTTAAAAATAATATATATACACATGATAGTGAAATTTAAATATAATTTTCAGTTTAGAACTTGAAAATGTTCAGACTAGTTAAAGCACTGATAAAAGTGAACATTTGTTTTATAATGCTAGTGTGATTAATAATAATTAATTTGATTTGGATGAGGAAAACAAAGAGTTAATAAAAGCTTAACTGCTTAGTTGCACTTTATATACTGCACACAAAACATATAGAGGAAGTTCAGGTATTATGGAATACCATTTACATATATTTTTGTAAGTCAATAATAAAAAAAAAAAAATGCAATTTAACAAATTACAGCGACCATTTGGAAAATGATTTTTTCAAAGACTAAAATTTAAGACATAAAAAATCGCACGGAGTTGATCATACATTACGTATGCCATGGATTACATTTTTCGGTACTGTAAATTTTTAAACTTCTACGGAGCTGGTCATACCTTACGTACGCCATGGATTAAACATTAATATTCCTGGTCCAATTTTAAATGAAATTTCATTCTTAAACTTCTAAACATCCCACAATATTACTTTTTACACCGTCGTATAGAGAAAAATATGTACTTTTAAATGCAATTTGTTTGAAAGCTGTATCTCAATTTGTTTCTGAGTTATTAATTTTTTTTATAGTTTTTATTACTTTTTTTTATAGTGGCATAAGAAGTATCTATCTCTGTTGAAAGTAAAGGGAAAATACAGATTACTCTATAGACCAAGCAGAAAACGAACAAAATGCGGGATTCAGCCAATAAAACGCTTCAGATATGTTTTTGATTGCCTACCCTGACAGAGGACAATAACCATTTCCCCAAATGGTTAAAAAAAAAAAAAAAAGACTATTTCGGAACACATTTTTAATGCGTTGAAAGTGGAAGAAAAAAATGCATATCAATATTTAGCTTTGAAAAAAGTTACACTTTTCGGCTAATGGAATACGATTACAAGGAATATTAAAATTGCAAGAAAAACCACGATTTACAAGAACAACCAAAATTATTTAATAGATTATAATTTAATAGAAATAAATAATCATCAGATTCTTTGAAAAAAGTGTTTTAATTTTTACAAAAACACAAATGCAGTCTATTGTTTCGGCCCCACCACAGTTCTCATGAGCCCACACCAGGCGTTATATCGACTCCTTCCCTCTTCCATCCTCTGAATATTTTCCATTGCAAAACAGTTACACTGCATCTTCCTCATCTGGTGTACAATCTGGTAAAAAGCCTATCTCAAATGATACGTCGGAGCAGGGCTTAATTTCTAAGAAAAAAAGTACCGGAGCCCTAATATTCTGCCGTACTAAAGCCGCAGCGTACACCCCTACCCCTCTGCATATACAACTGTTCTCCCTTTTAGTTTATCACTCCTTCCGAATAGAAATCTTTGCCTAATTTTAATGTTAATTAATCCCAGAATTCGGAAATTAAAAAAGTAAGAAAAATAATTGTGATTCCGCAGCTATGCAGTACATGTATAATGAATGAACAACTAGCAAAAACATCTATAAGAAAATTCTGTTCAAGTTTTCTCCCTTTTAGTTTATCACTCCTTCCGAATAGAAATCTTTGCCTAATTTTAATGTTAATTAATCCCAGAATTCGGAAATTAAAAAAATAAGAAAAATAATTGTGATTTCGCAGCTATGCAGTACATGTATAATGAATGAACAACTAGCAAAAACATTTATAAGAAAAATTCTCAGAAAATCTTACACATAAATTCATCTCCATCTCCTACATATGCAACACACTACGTCACATATAAGTGTTTTGATACAAAGAATCCAGAAACTTGGAGATGGGAGAGAAAGCAAAGGATAACTTAGGCTTCGGTTTTTTGGAATCGCTATTGCACTGGGCTCCGGAGTCCTGTATTTATGAGCTCCGGTAAATTCCGATCAATATTTAAATATTTACTAAAAACAGAGAAGTACCGGATCCGAGCTCCGGTGGGCTCCGGCGCAAATTAAGCCCTGCGTCGGAGTGAAATGATTGTTTGTCTTTACTATACTCGTCTTGAAACAGTTGTCTAGCTGATATTCCATGCTACCCGAGACACACCATCTTGAAAAACATAACCACTTCTTTCATCAACAAGTTAGCACAGAGAAAAACTGACTAACACATCAATAAATATAACTGTTCAACTTTGTACTGAACTTGGTTAACATCACTGACAATGAGATTTTATAATTAATACGAAATTTTATAAAATTTATCTGCAAAAAACTGCAAAAATTGAGAATAAGATTTTATTTCACCACGTCGCTCCAAATACAGGTATCCAAACTGAACTGAGCACATTACCTCATGGGAGTGCCTTGAAAGTCGTGTGAGAGTTTTACGCTTGACTGTAACACAGTATGCGCCAGATATCGAAGTATTCCATATTGTCCGACCATTCCATAATACCCAAATTTCCTATCATATTCATTTTCAGTTTTAAACAGAGTTGGCCGAGTGTTATAAGTTCCTGGTAAATACCACGGTAAAAATGAATTTTACAGTTCCCGGAAAAATTTATTGAAGATGATTGAATAAACAGATTCAACTTAATGTTCAAAAAGTGCTTTTGAAAGTTACTGTAAAAATGAATAGCATGTTTTGCTAGAAACAAATTGTTAGCACCTTAATATGCAGTGTTGAATTCAGACACTTTTCTCCGGGAGGGATTTCTGTGACTCCGGGAGGGGGGGACATTGTAGAATTCCGCGGGGGGGGGGTCCCTTTCGGGCCACCCCCTGAATTCAACACTGTTAATATGCAAATTAAATGAAATTTGATATATTATGAAGTAATTTTTGATGGATTTATAACCCTCTCAGATATGAACAGTAAACTACTTTAGAAACATTAAACAAGCAATAACTTTCAAGGACATAAAAACTTTATGATACTTGAACTAATTTAGTAGCAGTAAATCAATTCGTAATCATCTCAGATATCATTAACTGATTTCAAAACAGGAAACCATTCAAGAATACAAACATTTGAACACTTACTTCACATCATACAACAAAATGCTAATTTAGAAACACGTTCCAATTTTTAATTTTACCATGTTTTAATTTTTTTTCTTAAATGGGTATAGAATGAAATAGAATGGAAATGCAAAATAGAATAGAATAAGAGATCGTGGGATACCTTGTGATGAGGTGTTGAAGTCTTATAATAACAAGGAAAAGCTTTATGATAAATTCTAAACTAAAACACTAAAATTACTTTATTAATTATTAATTTCTTGAACTAAAATTATATTTGCTAAACGTGAAAATAGTACGTTTAAAGGCGTATAAATAACTTTTAATAAACAGATCGACGTTTCGTACGCACAATCGGTGAAATTATCAAGTATTTATAGCAGATATCAAATACAACAAGAGAACTACAGCTTTAGCCGGACATACATAACAAAGAGCCTTTACAGATTAATTTTAAGAATAGTAAAATAATTTATCCATCAAAATTTTATTTCCCACCCATTATCCGATAATCAATAGAAATCTGTATCCGAATTGAGAATATATGCAGTGGCTCCAACTTATATGGGCCCATGGGGCCAGGCCCTGACTATCGCACGGGCACGAAATTTCTGAGGGCACAAAATTTTTCATAATTTCATCTAATTTTTTTATTAAAAAATGATATATGTGAAAAAATGGGATATTTGAGATATTAATATGATGAAATGACAGAAATATATCTCAATATATGGTTAAAAGAACATTTCAATAATAGAAAAAATATTTTATTGTCATACCTGGAACCGTTTTTCAATTTTCCGGAAAACTTATTTTTTTGAGCTGACACTTTTCGAATAAGTGTGTAATACTCGTATGTAGAAAAGGAAAAAAAAACTAGTATCAGTAAATGTAAATCAGCCAATCTAAGGAGGCACGAAAAATTGAAATTGCCCTGGGCACAGAATCTTGCTCGTCGGACCCTGCATGGGGCACGAGCCCACCCAATAATTTGATCTCTCCGACCACCCAATTTCAATTGATTTAATTCGTAATTATTTATTTATTTATTTATTTAATAGCTGAACTGAAATTTGGTTTTATTAATGTTCTGAAAATAATTTTCTCTCTATTCTAAAAAAAAGTAACTACCGCCGCCGCCGCCGCCGCCGCCGCCGCCGCCGCCGCCGCCGGTTTTGAATTTTTTGCGACCGGAGGTCTTTCTTCGTTAATATTAAGAAAAATAATGCATACAAAAATATGAAAATCGGTAGTATTATACAGAAATGTTTGATAAACACGCTGATGCAGACAGTTTTCAAATCGAAGAATTATTTTAAGAAATATTTAATGCTAAAGTTGGACAAAATCGTTCCACTGAAAAAGTTTTATAGGAACAAAAACTATTCATGGGAATTTAATCATTTTTAGATCATTTTATACGTTTGAAGTTCCCGGTGTGCAGATTGTATTTCTTTTTTTAATTTGGCTAATTTTTTGAGGTTTTATTTCTATTTTAAATTCAAATTTTCAGCATTTCTAGAGATATTTTTTACAGATTTTAGAAAGTGATATTAATTTAAACTGTTGCCAACTGTATAAACAGCGGAAACAATGTTTGCTTCAAAAAAAAAAAAAAAAAAGAATATTTATACGTGCAATAAATTAAAAATTTATTTACACGTGACTATTATAAACAGAAAAAAACATTTGGAATTAGAATTAAATAATTATGTACAAAAAGCAGGAACTTATTAAAAATTACGTCCTAAAAACTATAATTACACGTGAATTTTAGGAGAGAAAGGAATTTGTAAAATAATAAATTTATTAACATGCGTTAGAAGTCTTAAATAGGAGAAATTAAGTCATATTTACGTCACATTACAGTTATTACATAAAATGAACACAAAATAATATTGCAAAACGGTTTAAATTTAGATATTGCGCTAGACATTTATTTGATATTTTGAGAGGATACTTTTTAACTATTTTTCTTAGGAAAGCGCAAATAATATTTCATTTCTAACACAAGTATTTTCACGTGAATATTAAAAAGAGAAAGAATAGTTTGGTCAAAATTACGTCAGTTTAAAAACGATTAATTTAAAATGTCTCATTTAAAAGAACTTTCTTTTCGCTTTGTTAAAAAATACCGGGAACCAAAGATTCTGTTTACTTAATTCCTTTTATATTAGCTTATTTTGAAATGTTGTTACACGTGTCTACGTCATCAAGTTATTTTTATTTCGACGTTTTATTTGGATTTTTATTAATGTTGTAGTAATTTATTTGTTCTTTCGTTATTTAAAATAAAAATTATGTCAATTTGTATAATTTGGTGAGTGGTTTGGCGATTTATATAATTTGGCGAAATTAGTCGACGGGATAATCAAGTAGTACCGCAGCGGATTTGGCGTTAAAATTTCCCCAATCAAAGAGAAATGAATAGAAATCCATTTAGGGAGATCGCCACTGTTTTTTAAATTATAATTCAGTCTTTCGAAATCTTTTTAAAGCCTATCACATTAGCGTGCATTTAGAGTCTGCGGCGTCTGGACGGGGGTTGGCGAGCGTAGCTCGTAGGGGGCCAAGCCCCCTAGTGTTTGAAAAAATAGTAAGGACATAAATTAGACTTACAGGTGCACTGACAATCCCTTCCGCGCGTGTATAGTTAAATTTATCACAAAAACAAATTTCCTGCCTATTTTGTCGTCTGTTTTGATGTCTTGAATTGATAAAGCACTTAGGTGACTAAAATGTATGCTTTTCTTGACATTTAGTTTTTTGCACTTTCAATAGTTCGCAATTCCAATGTTATTTAAAATAAATATTAATATACTTATAAGAAAGAACTTATAAGAATATAATTTAACAAAATTATTTATAAAATTATAATTAAATTATAATAATTTTAAAATTTGTTTAGGAAAAACATAATTTAATTTCGAATTATCATCTTTAGTCATTCGCTCTTGCCCCCTCTCTCTCCACACACATAAATACTAAGGAGAAAAAATTATATTAGTTATTTTACTCAAAAATTTTTGTTCCCACCCACCATTTTTGAAAAGTTGGCGCTACTGAATATATGCAATGACTCAGCCTCCTTTGAGTTACCTATAATTTGGCACGAGATGCTTTATAAATTAAAAAAAAAATTATAGAATAAAATAACTTCACGTTCACAGTTGACCATTTTTATTAAAGCACCTGCTTTCATTATACCTGTGATCTCGTGTTTTGTTTATCAAATTTTTGCGAAAATAGTTTATTTATCAGTATTGGTATTGATAATGTCACCGATTGATTGTGTGTATGAGACATTTTGATCTGTTTATTAAAAAGCATTGATAAGTCTTTAAATCTACTGTTTTTCTTTTTAGCAAGTATAACTTTAGTTTAGTGATATAATGATTTTCTTGCATAATTATACTAATTTTCTATTATTTTGTAATATTTATCATAAAATTATACAGAAAATATTTAAAAGAATAAGAATGTAAATCTCAAAGATGAACAATTAAATGTATCTTGACATTTGGAACTGTTTTAATTGGAAATTACCAATTTTCTCCAGGTAGTTTTGGACGGGAAAACCCATTTTGTTATTAAAGCAATATCAAATTAAGCATTTATTTTATTTTAGTTACACTTATTAGTTTGTATAAAGTGGGCGTTACGGGGTTTCAGGACTCTTAAAATTGAAAAAAATTGGCGGGGGAAAAAAAAAAAAAAAAAAAAAAAAAAAAAAAGACCATTTTCAACACTTAATGTATTTAAATGTATTTGATTTTAAGACACAATTTTATTTGGAATGAAAGATATAAGTATGTTCTTTTATTTCATGTATTTAAAAAAAATTCAAGATGCGGAATTAGCATTTTCAGGGGATTCCAAACTGTCAGACATTTGACAAGCAGAAAACCGACATAACAGATTACGCGCAGGATTACAAAATAAATTTTGGAACTAGAATGAAAATTTTGGTTCCATACTTATACTTCAGATTGTAATAATTACCCTGAACCTAAATAAATTTGTATTAAGAGCATTTTTATATATCTAATACAAAGATGTATTTAGCTAATGCACAATTTAGAAATTTTCAACAATATAATCACCTAAAAAAATACTTTTATGAACAATAAAAAGGGAATTTTAGGTTCAGTTTATACAGACTAACATGAAACATGTGTTTTAAAAATTTCATGATAAAACATTCAGAAGTTTTTGGGATATCGTGCGCGTTATGTCCCAACACGTCATTTGGAGAAAAATGACTTCAGAGTTTCGGAAATGCCGCTTTAGCTATTGAGCGGGCATAATTCTAAAAGCCATAACTTCTGTTCGAATGGGAATTTCAAGGAAACAATCATACCAAAATGTTCAGAAAAGACAGAAGTTTAACATCCAAAAAATTTAAAATTTCGAAAATTTTGAAGCTTTAAGAGTCCTGAGACCCCTTAAGCATTGTCCAATTTTTCAGCATACTTGTACGAGGAAGAATATCTTGGAGAAGGAATTTCTTTGGGGGAGAGGATTCCCCCTCCCTTTTTTTCCGCACTGTGCAAAGACCCAACTCTTGAATTTAGGCTCTAAATATACGTTACGTATATACAGCTAGGTACTTCACAAACTAGTTTCAAAAACTCTCTAAAATGTCCTAAATAATTGTGCTTTTTAATTTGTTATTTGTGCCTTTTTTTTTTATGTCAATGCAGTTTAAAAGACTGACAACTGCGGAATTTCGAAGCAAATCTGCAATGCTTTGGAACGCAGACGCAGCTTCCGGAAGTATTGTAAACTATTCAAATGTTGAAATTCGTTTAAAAAATTGAGAGTTGTTTAGATAACGGTTTTGAAAATTAGAAGCGACTGATTTAATAGATTTCATAACTTCATGCAGAACATTAACTACTTACACAATCTAAATGGAAATATTAATTAGACGTTTTCAATTACCTTTTGTCTATCTTAGAGATTTAAATTTAACATCTGATTGTCTTTTACAATTTCAATAATTCCATTTTTAACACTTTCCAACATAGGCGAAAAGTGTTTATGAATTAGGTTTGCCTGTCTGTTACCTAACTCGCGTAAAAAATAATTACATTCCCATGAAATTGATACATGTTATTGTGGTTTACTATGGCTTTCCTCACTGTACAAAGATTGAACTCTTGAATTTAGGCTCTAAATATACGTTACATATATACTGCTTATAGGTACATCACACAGTAATTTCAACGACTTTCTAAAATGTCATAAATAATTGTACTTTTCCATTTGTTATTTGTGCCTTTTTTTATGTGAATACACTTTAAAAGACTGAGAACTGCGGAATTTCGAAGCAAATCTACAATACTTTAGAACGCAGACGAAGATTCTGGAAGTATTGTAAATTATTCAAAATGTTGAAATTAAGTAGTAGTTTAAAAAATTGATTGTTGTTTAGATAACGGTTTTGTAAATTAGAGAAGACTGATTTAATAGATTTCATAACTTCATGCAGAACAATAAGTCTACTTACACAATCTAAATGGAAATATTAATTAGACGTTTTCAATTACCTTCTGTTTATCTGCGAGATTTAAATTTAACAACTGATTGTCTTTTACAATTTCAATACAGTGGAACTTTTTTTTAAAGAACGAATATTAATCCTTTTATTTAAGGGTGTATTCGGAAAAATATTTTTCCACCCTCAACAGCTCGGAATTTTCTGAGACATTTTCGGACT
The DNA here is from genome assembly GCA_963932465.1 of Maratus speciosus. Lineage (NCBI taxonomy): Eukaryota > Metazoa > Arthropoda > Arachnida > Araneae > Salticidae > Maratus > Maratus speciosus. The sequence continues at coordinate 494,306,540 of OZ010792.1, forward strand.
CATTTTTAAAAGTAAAAACATGAAACTTGCTGGAGTGATTTCTGAAGACATGTTTAACATGCCGTGTGATTTCATTTTCAGCTCAATTAATTAGAATTTGATTTTTAAACAATTATTTTCTCAGTATGACCATTTTTTTCATTCCCAGATCGCCCGCTTCGGAAAATTCGGTTCAAAACGTCAACTTTGACAGCGTTTTTTACAGTATTTTCTGCATTTATCAAAAAATTAAGAAGCACGGCACATTATATAGTTTCTAAATAAGATAATTTCCCAGTTTGATGCGTTTGAGGGCAAAAATGAATTTTAAAATGAATCAGAAAATAAGCAGTTTGGATCGTAATACACCCTTAACGAAATTTTCTGCTGAACCTTGACTTTGAACGCCATTAAGAGGCTAGTTCAGTCAAACGAAAAGACCCGTTCGCTAACGCTAATCCTATGGAAGACATTTATAAAGATATCTCGTTTGAATTTAAATATTTTTAAATGAGTTTTTTTTGCATTGAATAGTTGAGATAGATCTGTACGAAGGCCGTTGTTTACTTTGTCGATTTTGTTTACAGGTAATTTTAATGAGGACACTTTCATTTTCGGAACCGGTTTCGAAAGTGAAAGCATCCTCATAAAAAAAAATCTGCGATCAAAATCGAAAACGTAAAAAGCGGCTTGCATACAGATTGATCTCAGCTATCCAATGAAAAAAATATCATTTAAAAATATTTAAATGCGACAGAGATATATTTATAAATTTCTTCCATAGTATTAGCGTTAGCGAACGCGTCTTTTCGTTTGACTGAAGTAGCCTCTTAACCCTTTATCTGCAGCAATTTTTTTCATGTAATATTTCTTTTTCACTTACTACAATGAAAATTAAAGGATAAACATAAAAAAAAAAACACTCACCCGTGAGAAATTTAATTATTTAGAGGTAATTAAATAAAGTGGTACTTTAAAGTATCGTCAGTACACTATGACTAAAATATCGTAACAGAAAACCCACAAGGTATTTCAAATGGCACCAGAAAATATTTTCGATTTAATAAGTATGTGAAATATAGCCTTTTACTTATTTACAAATAAATCTTTCGGCAAATTCTGGTGTCAATCATTTAGAATTGAAAATGCTTCGCCCCTGAAAGGGTTAAAAAAACTATTTTTTTTAGGTTTCGATCTTGTTAGCAGTTCTTTAGTTATGCGACGTCTATATTCCAGAGACAACATGTTCTCTCGCATCTCCACATATGAATTTACATATGCCATTTCTAGCATAGCAAAAACGAACCGGTGCCACAACTTTTTCGATTCCTATAAAAATAACAATGAAACAGAAAAGAAATACCAGGGAAATCATTACTACACTACATTTTAGTAATTACATTTTAAAGCAGATGAAAACGATGGATAACTACATAGACGAAAAGTAAAGAAGTTTTTCTCCAACATCCAGTGTACTGACGGTACTTATAAGTACCACGGAGTCATTCAACTGTTATATCAAATACATACCCCGCTCACCTAAAATAACTAGTTAAACTGTATTCTAAGATCATAATGAACACATTAAAAAAAATCCAACAGTTATCTTATATCTTTTACTGTGTTTGCAGCTATAAAAAGACGAGCGTGACAATCTGTACAAAATGTCGGCACAAAACACATCGTCTGTGTCAAAGATAGCCTCCTTCCTCGCTAAAATAACAAAATTAGAACTACTACTACCATGCATCCAGATAAAGTGGAGTTGAAAGAGTGTTTCTGCGAAGTACCATTAGAATATTAGCAATATTCACTATGGGATGAAAGTTTAAACTGAGTGGCTACTTTTAAGTATTGTCAGTAGATAAAGGGTTAATACGTAAATTAATCTTCCTATTGCGAAAAAACATTCTATATAACGAAGATTATTCCGCTTTCGTGCGCGTGCAACATTTAAATGGAGAGGTTGCTGTTGCGATGAAATATGAATTTAATTTAGCGGATTGTATGAAAATGAAATTAGTTATTTATTTAATCATTTTAAAAAGCAGAAAAACCAACGTTTAAAATGCACAAATAATATATGAAAAGCAGCAAAAACGTTTTAAACGTTGGTTTTTCTGCTTTTTAATATTGTTGCACAAAGGCTTTATTTGCTATTTTTATATTTAATCATTTGCATTCAAAAAAAGAAATGCTAAAAGTTTTCGGTACTATAAGAAGGGAATTCCAGTTTCACGAAAATGTTACAGATGACGTGAAAATTTTTATGAACAGTGTATTTTTTGTAAGAGATTTGTACAAAGTAATTTTTTTTCTTTGTAGTTAAGGCTGTTTTCAAATCAAAAAGGGCAACTTCCTGACATAAGTTTTAAACTATTTTTGTTTGAAAATGCATGAAACTAGCTGGTGTTGTTGTTCAGAAACTATGTCATCGAGCTGTTTTTTCCATTTTTTTGCAAACGCAATAGATCTTTCAGAAAATAATATCAAAGTGGACCTTTTGAACCGAATTTCCGCGCGAAAGTAGAAAAATCACTCAAGAGTGGGCGAAAAACGGGTTTGTCACGTGATCGATATCGCTTATAACTCAGTGGGTAATTGATTGATCAAAAAATGGAAAAAACAGTTTAATTCCAAATCGCTTCCATGACCAGGCTTTCCAATTTTATATCTTTCCGTTAAATAATGCGTTTGTAAATGTGTCAGAACGTTTTGCGCTTGCTCAGCGGAGCAGTTAAGGATTTGGAATACTAAGAAAAAAAAAGCGCTACGCTTTAGTTTTTAGGGTTTCGTTCATCTCACGAAACCCTATTCGTCTCGCTCCTCTGTCTGTCTGTCTGTCTGTCTGTCCGTCACAGAGCCCGTTCTCAGAAACTATACATGTTAGAGACTTGAAATTTTGGGTACTTATAGCTGAACACCTCACATCAAACAACAAATCATAAAATTTTGAAAAAGTTGGTAATTAACCGAATTACGGGCTAATTAATTTCTAAAATTAACCAATCCACCTTTTTAACGCAAATTCAAACGGACTTTCTCGAAATCATCCGTGTTTCTCCTAAGGGTTGCCAGTAAAATCAGACGAATGCACGGTTACCACGGAGGAAATTAAGCCGAAAAATGAAGTGGAGATTTTAAAGTGAAATCGTATATCAGAAAATATTGGTGCGAGAAATTTGTAAATGGAATAGACAGACGCAGAAAAAATCTACTTTCATTTGGTATAAAGTTCACATTTCTGCGATCTGTATAAGTTAAAATATCCACTAAAAATCGATAATTAAAAATTTAATTTCTTTAATTGGAAAGAGAAGGAAATAAAAAGATTTCAATTCGGCGGGAAAGCAGGTACACATGACGACGCTGCGGTTTTCCATAATAGCATATTTTAATACGAAATTTTAACTTTTTAAATATTAAATTTTGTGATTAAATTTTTTGGCATCCCGATGTCAAATTTCTCGCTGATTTCATTGATACCCATATCTAAGTCCTATCTTAATTACAAGCTGAAATATTAATTATTATTTAATTAATCGGTTTATTCCTATCAAATGCATCGATTAAAATGAAGAGACGCTTATTTAACCACGAATTAACTTAAATTAGGAAATCTAATAATTTGCCTGGGCTTTTTGAACAGCGATATGAGATAAGTATAACTCATTCATCATCAGAAAGTTTACTTCATACCACTATTTTCGAATAGTAATTTCAGGAAATATTTTGAATTATTGGTTAAGACCGCCACTCAGTCTGTTTGAAATTTTAAGATAGTTTATAACACATAGAAAAAAGTGTAAAAAAGAATGGAGTGTGATATTTCGAGGAGGGGGGGGGGGAGCTAGAATTATTTTTAAAATCTTAGCGTTTGTTACCGCAGCAAATATTTTAAATTCTTGTTTAAGACCGCCACCACCCCGACCCATCTATCTACGGAAAGATTGCGTAAAGGAGTTTCGTTCAGATATGCTTTTGTTAAGAATAGAGTGCATTCCCTGGTGGTGGAATGTGGAACTAACATAACGCGATTTTGTTAAAATTAGGAAGTCTAACAAGTCGATCTGTTTGAAACTTTAAGATATTTTATAACACATAAGATAAAGTGTAAGAAAGAATGACACGCGAAATTCCGGGGAGGGGGGGGGGGGGTGCTAGATTTCTATTTAAAAAATTAGCGTTTCTGACCGCTTTAGGTGACTTTTTGAGGGAGTCCTGAGATATATGCAACTTATTTAATATAAAATTGTCTAAAGTTTAGTTACCACTATTTCCTAATAGTAATTTCAGCAAATATCTTAATTTCTTATTAAGACCGCCACCACCTCGAGTAACATATCTACTTATAGGTTGTTTAACGGAGTTTCCTTCCGATACAGTTTTGTTAAGAATAGAGTGCGCTCCCTGGTGGTGGAATGTGGAACTAACATTTTTGTTAAAATTAGGAAATATAACAAGGCGATCTGTTTGAAATTTTACGATAGTTTATAACACATTAGAAAAAGTTTATAAAAAATGGCGCGTGAAATTTCGGGAAGGTGAGGAGAGGGGGAGGGGCAAAATATTTCTTTTTTGTTTCATACCGTTTCAGGTGCGTTTTATGATGGAGTCCTCAGATACATGCTACTTATACTTATTAAATATAAATATGTCAAAAGTTAAATTACCACTATTTCCGAATAGTAATTTCAACAATTATCTTAAATTCTTGCTGAAGACCGCCACCCCCTCGAGTAACACATCTACTAATGGGTTGTGTAAAGGAATTTCGTTCAGGTACGCTTTTGTTAAGAATACAGTGTGCTCCCTGGTGGTGGAATGTGGAATTAACAGACCGCGATTTCATTTAAAGTAGGAAATCTAACAATTCAATCTGTTTTAAACTTTAAGATACTTTATAACACACGATAATAAATTATAAAGAAGAAGGGTGCGTCGCATTTCGAGGAGGGGGGGGGGTTGAGGGAGGTGCGCGAACAAAATCAGGAAATATAACTGGACGATCTGTTTGAAACTTTAATATGGTTTATAAAACATAACATAAATTTTTAAAATCAGGCCGCCTCAAAAATCATGGTGACCATCTGCCCACTCCCCCCCCCCAAGGGGGTACTTTTCTAAATTTGGCAGATACCCGTCATTTGATATATCGTAGCATTTTGGGGGGGGGGGGGGCGAACAAAATTAGGAAATATAACAAGGCGAATATGTTTGAAACTTTAACATAGTTTAGGATGGGTTTGCCAAAATTTAGAAGGTATTCCATGGCGATAAATGTACTGGACGTTTTGAAAGAAAGTGTTTTGAAAGGAATATTAAACGAAACCCTTTGTGCGATGTATGATCACACTTACCCACTTGTTGTTTACCTCTCTTTATTACTACGTTTTTTAGACATTATTCCAATTAATTTTTTCTTATATGTCTACATTGCATAAAAAAAAATTTACTGCCCGAATAAAAATGCATTTTTCCAGTGTTTCCATGTTATGTGTATTTTTCATTTTATGCATGTGTATTTTATTCTACAAATTTCATGAATTTGAGCTGATTTTTATTTAGCAAATTTTCTTCATAACGAAGTGTTTAAATGTAACGATGAGACTTTTTTAAATGGAAGTTTCACTGTAATTCCATTTTTAACACTTTCCAACTTAGGTGAAAAGTGTTTATGAATTAGGTTTGCCCGTCTGTTATCTAACTCGTGTAAAAACAATCAGATTGCCGTGAAATTGATACATGTTATTGGGGTGGCATGTTCGGTATCGAAAATGAAGTGTGTAGCATTTACAGTTCATTTACAGGGACACTCAAAAGAAATCTATTACATTACGGTCAGTGGGAAAAAATCGTTTGCGACGTATTTTAATGATATTACGCTATTTTAAACATATTGAAATTGATATTTATCACCGAAGTGTATTACAAGGTTCTTACTATAGAGCATCGTAAGCAGATAATTTATAGTTCATTTACAGGGACACCTAAAAGAATTTGGCTACAGAAGAAAATGAACAATAATTGAACTATTGAAGCCTACGAACAACAATTGCTGGAAGGGCGTTTTCAGTTGTGGTTTGCGTTTAGTTGTGATATGATCATTTTTAACACTTTCCAACATAGTTGAAAAATGTTTATGAATTCGGTTTGTCTGTCTGTCCGTGTTCTGACTCGTGTAAATATTGTCAGGTTGCCATGAAATTGATACATATTATTGGGATTTACTATGGCATGCTCGATATTGAAAATGAAGTGTGTAGCAGTTAAAGTTCATTTACAGGGACACTCAAAAGAATTCCATTACGTTACGGTCTATGGGAAAAAATCGTTTGCGACGTGTTTTAATGATATATTACGCTATTTTAAACATGTTGAAATTTATATATATTACTGAGGCCGTACTACAAAGAGCTTACTGTAGAATCTGGCGTGTATATAAATTATCTTTCATTTACAGGGACGCATAAAACAATTTAGCAACAATACTGCTTATGAACAATAATTGTTGAAAGCGCGTTTTCAGTTGTGGTTTTAAAATGTAAGTATTTTTTTGCATATTACTTGGAGTGCATAAATTCTATAGATCATATACAGGGCTTCACAAAATATCTCAAGTACATTTTCATCTTTTAGCATCCTCAGTCGGTCGTGCAGTGGCTCGACCGGATCTGTTAAACTCTAAACCCTACTTGTAAATACTTATATTTAATCTAGTTTCTATTAAATAAGTAAAATAGTACCAGTGTGGTCATTTGACATACATACAAATTTAAATAGGTCATATATAGGGCTGCAGAAAAAAGTTCGCAAATTTTTCCGAATAACGATGGTAATTGCAGAAATTGGGTTTTAATATGCGGCATGTGTTTCCTAAATTGTTTATTTGGACACCATCTTTCACTTTAATTAACTGTAAATTTTTGTTATAGTATTCTGAATGCGTTGGAAACTGTTTTATAACCTATACGACGCATCATTTTACATTCTTGTTAACTTTTGCGTCGATAATACAATATTTTATTATTTAAACCCGAAAAAAAAAATAGTTTGATTTCCTTTGTCACTTTGCTTCCTGCTATTTTTCCCCCCATACTTTAACTACCGAAAAATTCTCAGAATGAAAAAAATAATAAAATAATAATAATATGAACTGAAAGTCAGTTCTGGAATGTTCTCTTTTATAAATGACGGCAATCCTAATAATTTTTCTACAAGGTCGAATGAAGGAAAAAAAATAGAGTATGTGATATTATTTTTGTGCAGTTATTTTTACAATTCTTTTGAATAAATATGTACTTTCGTAACTGTTCTGAGATTTTTTATTCTTTTTCTTTCTTCTACATAAGAAAGTATTGGAATCGTGAAAATATCGACTTCCTTTATTTTTGATTGATTCACATGTTTTGGAATGTCCTGTACTCGATACGATTATTTTTGGGAAATATCTGTCTGTCAGTTAGCCTGCATGCGACAAAATTTTAGTGGTTCCTTTTTCTCAAGAACTAATGAAAGGAATTTAATCAACGTTCTATGTTACAAAGGAAGAAAGTATTGGAATCGTGAAAATATCGACTTCCCTTTATTTGATGAATTCACATATTTTGGGATGTCCTGAACTCAATTTGATTATTTTTGGAAAATGTCTATGTCTGTTAGCCAGTGGCCAAAAAAGCTTTTGTGGTCCCCCTTTTTAAAGAACTAATGCACGGAATTTAACCGAACTTCTATGTACAAAGGAAGAAAGAATTGGAATCGTGAAAATATCGACTTCCTTTTATTTGATGGATTCACAGGTTTTGGGATGTCCTGAACTCGATTTGATTATTTTTGGAAAATGGCTGTCTGTCTGTCTGATAGCCTGTGTGCGACAAAATTTTAGTGGTCCCTTTTTCTCAAGAACTAATTCACGGAATTTAATCAAACTTCTATGTACATAAGAAGAAAGTATTGGAAACGTGAAAATATTGACTTCCTTTTATTCGATAGATTCACATGTTTTGGGATGTCCTGAACTCGATTTGATTATTTTTGGAAAATGTCTCTCTGTCTGTTACTCTGTATGTGACAAAATTTTTGTGGTTCCTTTTCTCAAGAACTAATGCGCGGAATTTAATCAAACTTCTATGTACATAAGAAGAAAGTATTGGAATCGTGAAAATATCGACTTCCTTTTATTTGATGGATTTACATGTTTTGAGATGTCTTGAACCCGATTTGACTGTTTTTGGAAATTATCTTTCTGTCTGTTAGTCTGCGTGCGATAAAATTTTTGTGGTCCCTTTTTCTCACGAATAAATGCACGGAATTTAATCAAATTTCATATTTGGTTAGATCTAGACATAAATTTATGCTGATTAGATTTATAGTGTATATCGCCCAACAGGTGGTGCTGCTATGCTTAATTTTTTTACGATTTCCGTGATAAGTATGTCTCAATAAATAATACACGGAATTTCACCAAACTCCATATTCTGTAAGACCTTGACATAAACAGATTCTGATTAAGTTTGTGTATGTACCGCCCAACACGTGGTGCTGCTATTCTGTGTTTTTCACGATTTCTACGATAGCTATATTTCAAGAACGAATGAATGGAAGTTCATTAAACTGCATATTCGGTTAGACTTTGACATAAATAAATGATGATTCAACTTTGATTTTGATTAATTTTGACTCAGCAAGGTGCGCTACTATACCATATTAAAAGAAATTAAAAAATTAAAAAAATATATTAAAAAAATATAAATTATCTTATATTAATTCCTGAATTAAAAAATAAAGTTTTGTGATGGAAGGGGTTTAAGATGAAAATGTAAAGGACATTATGATGTTTCTGAACTTTAAACTGACATATACAATTTATTTTTTTACTGCTGCATCATAAGTTATTTCTTTAACTGTAAAACCAATTTTAAAAGTAATAAAGGACATTCTTAAGAGATAAGGAAAACACGAATTGCGGAAAACAGCGTATTAATTGAACAATATGAAAGATTTAATTTGATTAATTATTTTTTTTTATTTCAATCAGTAATGCACCATTTTTATACAGATTTCATTTTATCTAAAAGGTAGAATCACTTTCATGAAAATAAATTAAAACTTTTAAACAGAAAAATTTAATCAAAATGTTAAATAACACCGATATTTTTTAAGTAATGGAGTAATTAATTAAGATTACTAAAATTACTAAAAAAATATTTAAAACTTTTTTAAAAAGTAAATATTTCATGCTAAGTGATTTTACGTAACTTAAATTAGATATAAAACTTTTTGTACAATTGAACCATTTAAGGGTGTATTTCGATCCAAACTGCTTATTTTCTGATTCATTTTTAAATTCATTTTTGCTCTCAAACGCATCAAACTTGGAAATTCTCTTTTTTAGAAACTACATAACGTGCCGTGCTTTTCGATTTTTTGATAAATGCAGAAAATACTGCAAAGAATGCTGTCAAAAATGGCGTTTTGAACCGAATTTTCCGAAGCGGGTGATCTGGGAAGGAAAAAAATGGTCATACTGAGAAAATAATTGTTTAAAACTCAAATTCTAATGAATTGAGCGAAAAATGAAATCACACGGCCTCTCACACATCTTTTCAAAAATCACCTCAGCAAGTTTCATGTTTTTACTTTTAAAAATGAGTCTGAAAATGTCTCAGAAAATTTCGAGCTGTTGAGGGTGGGAAAATATTTTTTCGAATACACCCTTAAACACATGAAAATTTACTAAATTTGATGCAGTAACCAGTTATAGACAAAATATACAAAAATCCAGCTAAATAATGTTGAACGTATGAGAAAACAAATAAAAGATCAATTGGATGGATGTAGAAGGAAGCTTATAGTGTATTTCACTTTATCAGGCATACATGAAATACAAATATAAGCAATACACAATCGACTTCTGTAAAAGAATAAAACTATAAGCTGAAAAATTAATTCTTTTATAAACCCTATCGACTGTAAACCAAGAAGTATAAAACAATATAAAATAAGAACTACATAGATTGAAAGAACTAAGAAAATTATTTGAAAATACTTGTAAAAATAAATTAAACTTACACCCTAGAGCAGGCACGGCGAACTTTTTTGCGTACGCGTGCCAAAAATTCACAAACAATATCTATTAACAAATGTCACGTGCCAAACTTTCGTGCAGCGTACGATGTCTATACGAAACGCTGTTTATAAAATCAGTTTGCTTTCATGCATTAATAATTAATAATTAAGAAATATTCAAAACCGAAATGCGATTTCTCTCTAATAATGGAATCAGACATTAAATTAATAAAATTTTAATTTGCAAATATGATTTATTTATGAGTACGTACTGTAATTAGTAAAAAAAAAAACTGCTAATTTTAATTTTTGTAATTTTTAACTTAGAATGAAACATCTAAGTTATAATTATCCAAGTTGTTTTAAACAATGTATTTTTAATGTATTGGTGAGATTTTTGCTGTTGTGCATTCGATGGAAAATGCTTTATACCTTGTTCATATTTTGTTATTTTTGTTAATATACATATCAAAATTGGGTCGATTTGCCCCTTTATTGCAGCGGCTGTCTAACTTTATTCATCTGAAAAATACAGATTTTAAATTTATATAGAAAAGCAAAACGCATGTCTAAAACATTACAAAGCATCACAGGAAAATAAATTTATCAAATTTAAATCGATTTTTTTTTTTTAATTTCACGTGCCAGAGAAATTGTTTTGTGTGCCAACCCTGGCATGCATGCCATAGGTTCGCCAACCCTGCCCTAGAGTCTAGGGTTGGTGAACCTTTTTATAGTCGCGTGTCATTTTTTTTTTTTTCAAAAAATATTTTACATAACCTTGACGCCCCAACTATAAAACAAATTTAGTGGATCGAAAAATAATGAATCAAAACTACTTGAAAATTACTTATTAAAATTTTTTTCTAATATGGGTAACATACATGTAAGTATTACACTGAAATAATTATAGAAACGTTTATATTTTAGAAATTAATAAAAAAATGTGATTGCGTTGTATCTTGAATGAAAAATAATTAATATCATTTTAATGCTCAGTTAATTTTAACAGAATACAAAATAAAATGGATTTATCTGGCAACTGCTCTCTATTTGATTTTTTATATTATTCATTTGAGAAAATAATGACTCACAGGTAAAAATAGCAGGGGAAATTATCAAAATGAAAAAAGGACAGTTTACATTTAAATAGTTTTCAAATTAATTTTCAAGTTGCCATAATTTAGCATCAGTATTTTTATTAATACATATGATAATCTTTCCTTTTTGGTAGTTTCCAAATACTTTCTTCGTTTGATAAATTTTCGAACTATATTGAATACGATTAAAATCCTTCAATTTCCATTAATCGAATTTAGAATTAAATCAGGTCGTCTAAATTTGTGCATTTTGTGTAAAATCACTGTATCCTTATTTAGAGACATGATCAATACCGCGCCGTGCCAAAATTATTCTTTCGCGTGCTATAGGTTCGCCGACGCTGCCCTAGACAATCATTGAAAGAGCATAAAAAAAATTTACACGTGCAGCAAAGATATATATACAAAGATATGATCAACACTGTTAGAATATGGAAAATGTATAATAGTTAACGGTTAAAAGTTAATCTTGTTAAAACATATATTTCTAAATTTAAACCAAAAAAAAATTTAAATAAATAAATAATTAGTAAAATATTATAAGTGTAAAAATTATTCAAAATTATGTATAATTATGTATACAAATTAAATAAATAATTTTTCGCAGAAATATTTAAGTACAAAAAGTTATTTTGAGGAACTTAGAATAAAAAGAAAAAAGTCAGAATATTTTAATAATAATAAAAAAGAGACCTAAAATATTTCACACAGTTTTAAGTTAAAAAATGTGAAAAAGAATGACACGGAAAAGTAACAGACAGAAAATTAGTCGACGAAAAATGATGCAGTTAGCCAACAAGACAGTTATCGGATAAACACATTTAGCCGAAGCATAAAATTAGTCGACAGGACAATAGCCGAAACAACAATTATTACTCGACAACTACATTTAGCTATCAGGACAGTTAGTCGACAATACATTGCGCCGACAGGGAGAATTAGACGTCAAAACAGTTAGCCGGCAGGACAGTTTTCCGACAGGGCAATTAGCCAACAAAGACAATTAGCCGACATGGGCTAACAATTGACATGAAACTAGTTGACACATACAATTAGCTGAAAGGATATTTTGCCGACAGGACAATTATTTGAGAATCTCAGTTAGCTAGGACAATTAGTCGACACGTAGCCGATAGAAAGTAAATCGACCCGTATAATTGGCCGAGAGAACAGGACAATTAGTCGTCAAGAACACTTAGCCGACAGGACAATTATCCGTCAGAAAAATTAGCCGAAACGGAAAACCAGACGATAGGACAATTAGTTTTACGACAAGAAAATTACCAATACGGACAAGTGACCGACTGAAAATTAGTCGATAAATATTATCGATATCAGTCGATACAATTAGCCGAAAGGACATGTAGTCATTGACTGCAATTATCTGACGACAGGTCATTTACCCGTAAGGACAATTATCCGACACGACAATTATTCGAAAGGACAGTTATCTGACATTGAAAGTTAGATGACAATTATGTTAGTCGATAAGTAGAATTAATCGACAGGAAAATCATCCCAAAGGTCATTTAATGGACAGGACATTCAGATAAAAATACAATTATCTGAAAACCACACTTAGTCGACATAACGATTATCTGACAAGACAATAAAGGTAATTAGCCCACATGGAACGTTAGGTGACAAGATAATTAGCTGAAACGGAATGCGACAAGATAATTAGCAGACAAGAAAAATTACACGATAGGAAAAATAGTCGAAACGGACATTTAACCGACAGGACAATTAGATGATATGAGAATTAGCTCACAAAGAAAAGGGGTCGATAAGACGATTATCCAACACGAAAAAGTAACTGACATAAAATTAGTCGTCACGTACAATTAGCCGACAGGACATTTGGCAGAAAAGAGAATAAGCCGACAGGACAATTATTCGACAACCGCATTTGTCCGATAAGTAAGTTAGGCAACATGGACAAGTTACTGACAAGAAGTTAGTCGACAAGTACAGTAAGTCAACAGGATATTTAGACTAAAGTACAATTGGCTAACAGGACAAGTAGTCGGCAGGACAACTAGCTAACAGAACAATTAGCCGGCAGGACGTTTAGACGATATCTAATTACCCTGTCGGCTAAATTGTCCGTTACGGCTAATTGTCTGTTGGTCAAGTGACCTTTTCGGCTAATCGTCTTGTTGGATAAAAATGTACACTTCGGCTAAATGTATTGTCATCTAAATAGCTGTTTTAGCTAAATGTCCGGTCGGCTAAATGTACATTTCAGCTAGATCACTTATCGGCTACATGTACGGTTCGGCTCTAAATTTCCGCGACCTTTAATTGAATGAAAACTGGAACTGAACTTTTTATCAGTTCCGGAACTGAAGGGCAAATTTAAAGCCACTGACATATTTTTTTATAGGATATTTTTTTTTTTTTTAATATAAGATATGCCAAACGTTAAAATGTATACTGAAACCAATTAAACTACGAAAAGGGAAAATATATTTAAACAAACTATGGTAGAGAATGAATAGTTTCATCTTAATGTAACGTGCCGAAAACTTGGTTTGTAATCAAAACCAAGCCAAAAACTGGAAAAAACTAGAACGAAAGCCGAAACTGAACCTAAAATCGTTATTTTTAAGAAAACGTAAACCAGAACTGCAAAGAAATATATAGTATAATGCATATACATGTATATCTATAATATGTAAAACCATTATGAACCAATACAAACTATCAACAACTAATGTGAATGTATAAATAATAAAGAAATTTATTCAAATTAAAAACAAGTTGGAAATTGCATGTCAAAAGGGACAAATGAGGTGCGTTCATACTACAAATAGTTTTATAAACATTTTTTGCACCGCATATTATACTGAATGTATATTTTAGTAAACATCATAAGAGCATATCATTTTCATTCTGTTCGAAAGGCTGTAGCATCATTAAAATGCATTTGAAATAATTTTTTTCCATTGGCCGCAATGTAACAGAAATTTTTTGACTGTCCCTGTAATTAAACTATACATCCGATTTTCCTAAAATTTAAAATGACTCGACAAAATTTTGCAACAATTATATATTTAAAATTTCAGACCATTCGGTTGGATAATTTTTACTCTGTTATATGCGGACGGACGGACAGACAGACGGATCGAACGACAGCTATAAGTCCGTATTTATATAATTACGAATGCACCCAATGATGTATAAACCATTATAAAATTCTTCTAAACAGATCCTTATATAACAAGAGCAACATGGAATTGAAGATACAATAAACAATGAAAAAACGTAATAATACAATACACATATGTGTATTGTATATGTACCTATGTATATGTACATATGTACATATGTAACCGTAATATATACATATGTATATATTACGGTTTGAAGTTTTCGTTTTATTTAGTCCAATATAACTAACACTGTTGTAATGCAAGAAGAAAATATTATTTCTTTTTTAATAAAATCATCTAATCAAAAGAAAAAAAAATTATATTTTGGAGTTAATTAACACAAGGTAAAATTCACGATGTAAAATAAACAGTAAGTAAAAGAAATATCACACTTTTATAAGTTAATTTAATGTTAACTTTCAAGGCTTTTTGTAAAGCTACTGATTTTTCTTTTTTATATAGCTACATATAGTGCTAGTTACAAAATTAAAAAAATCCTATTTCCGAGAATTTATAACATTTCTAAAATAAAACAAGCTGTTTATAAGGATGAAAAGGATTCGAAAAGGATAAAGTACATAAAAACCTTAATTGAACTTTTTTTTTTTTTTTTTTTTTTTTTTTTACAAAGGTTTCGTAGCCAATAAAGTGGTTTCCATGGATATTTGATGAGAACAAATATTAGACAGGAATTGCAAAAGCGATTTAATTAGATTTAAGTTTCGAACAGTTAAAAAAATGATTTTGTAAAGACGGCTTTCGAAGATATGCAAATATAATTCGAATGACATGCAATGAAACAAAGTCTGCTTCATTAAAAACTTAAGTTGTATTAATTAACATCAAAAACTATTTAATTAAAGAACATTTACTATCGCTATGCGTTATTCTCAGAATTAATTATATTCTGTAGAAAAAATATCGCTTCCAAGAAAAAAAAAATGGTCTTGACCTACAATATTTTATGAGACAATTATTAGCGTTGGTTTATTCTCGTTTGTATTTTTCGTTATACAAATGACCACAAGAACTTAAAAAAAAAAAAAAAAAAAAAGAACAAACCTTAGATAATACCCCTTTAGACTCAAAATAAGTAGATGTCTGTAGTGAAACGTAAATCGCCGCGGTTGTAAATTATGCCTACAATTCCAAGGAAATTCCACAAGGACGAAGCACACGCTTCTATTTTTTGGAATATATTTTTTTTACAGAATAGCATCGCACAGATTAGACGTTCTAAAATATTTACGATCCACGGAATGACCGAAAGGGTTGAGATTGCGTCACTGACGTCATAAAAAAGTCGCATAAATGTCGTTTGTTCTTTTCTGTAGAAATATCAAGGAAAAAAAGAAAGATAAAAAGATTACGCGTGATAGACGAGTAGGAAAGATGTAGGTGATTAATTTTTATCTACACGAGACGAAAAGAAGTATCTCGTGACAGTTAATTTTTTAGTTTGAAGTAAGAATTATTTTGATAATTAATTTGGTAAGAATACAGATTAAGCATGAATTTACAAAGATTTGTTGAATAAATGAAGCTTCTAGGTGAAAGGATAACGTTTCATAAGGAAAGAAGAACTTCAAAATTAGTGAATAATTTTTGGAACCCTACTATAATTCTAGAATGCACTTTCTACTTTAAAATATATTTGGTGAAAGTTTTCACTCATGTTTTAAAATTCTATTACGATTTGGGCATAAGCAGATTTATTAACATGGGAGCCTGAACACGCTTAGTCTAAGTCTCTTTATATACATGTTAGTTCTTAATAATAGTTTGATGAACAAGTTAAGTTAACCTATCTTTCTATCGATCTATTTTTAGTTTGGGGGCACTTCTCAAAGAGGTGAGTTCAGGGTAAGTGTCCCGAATGCCCTGGCGTAAATTAGATCCTTGATTTGGGCCTTTTTATTAGATTCTCGGTTGGTTACTTCTTTATTTATTAACATGGGGTCTTGGGCACACTTCCTTTTGGAGTTCCCTTTATATATTACATTACGGACACTTCTGAAAGGGATTTCCTGGACATGTGCTCCCAATACCCTGGCAAAATTTAGATCCTTGATTTGGGCCTTTTCCAGATTCTCGGTTAGTTATTTTTTTGTTTATTAACATGGGGGCCTTGGCACACTTCCTTTTGGTGGTCCTTTTATATATTATGCTAGGGTCACTTCTAAAAGGGATTTCCAGAGCATGTATCCCCAATATCCTAGCGTGAATCAGATCTTTGATTTGGGCCTTTTCCAGATTCTCGGTTGGTTAGTCTTTCATTTATTAACATGGGGGGGGGGGGGGGGCCTTGGGCACACTTCCTTTTGGAGGTCTCTTTATATATTATTTTAGGGAGACTTCTGAAAGAGCAGGTCATGTATCCCGAATGACCTGAAGGATCTGACACATGTCCTGAATGACCTGACGTAAATTAGGTCCTGGATTTGGGCCTTTTCTAGATTCTCGATTCGTTACTTTTCGAGAAACTATATAAAAAAATTGGAAACATGAAAAGTACTGGAAGCACGCCATACTTCGGGCAGTGATACTGTACATATAATCAGTCACACTCCGAAATATAGAGCATGGATACTTCTAGTACTTGCCACTTACCATGTTGTCATCCCAGTTTTCTCAAAAAAAAAAAAAAGAAAAGGCTGCTGATAAATTCGTTAAAATATATTTATCAACGGCAAAGTTATGGATTCAGGTTCAGAATGGAGTGAGATACCTTGCATTTGTTATTAAATAATTGAACCGCAAACCTATAATGTTTCTATGCGATTTTTGTTTGTTTCCGTACGCTGATTTGCTCTTTCATTTCTGTCAGATATTTTAGAATAGGTGCACTTATGTGAACACAATAAATATCGATACTTGAAAACTTGGCTTGTGTAATAGTAGCTGAATGGTCAAGGTGGTGCTTTGGAAAGTTGCAGTTCCTCAGTTCATATTCCGTTTCGGTAATTATTACTTGTTTAGTGTAGATTGAAATAAATAGAGAATTTCTCCTCTTGATGTAGATGTATCTTTGAAAACTTGTGACTGCAACTAATAGAAAACAAAATACGGAAACTGTACTGGAGTCACAATTTCTGAATTTTGACGAAATTTTATTTTACAGTGTATTTATTTAGATTATACTGGTTCTGTGACAAATTGTCCATACTATTTTGGGACTTCACAACAACACTAACAGAGAGATGGCATGAAGTAAATATAATTTCAGACGATTCTGTTTCTTGTAAATTAAGGTTAAACTATTTTCTGGTCTTAAAACAAATCTGATGGAAAGAAAACAAACACACCGAGCACACGAGTTTGTTCTTCATGCAAATTTGTTTTGCGACCATAAAAATATTTAGTTCAAAATTTACATCCCAAACTAAGGTTATGTACTATGTACGCAAAATCCGACGTTTTTCGTTTATTACACAGATATATGTGTACTCATGTGCAATTTACACGTTAAACTGTGTATTTTAGAGTTACCTGATAACTTTTTACACACTTTAGCAGATTATTGTCTTATCATCAAAATACACAGAACATAGGCGTAACCAGGGGGGGTGCCCTGGGTGCCCGGGCACCCCCCCCCCCCCCCCCCCGTTTCCGCAGACTCGAGCACAATTATTAAAAAAAATCGAAATCTACAAAAGAAAAAAGAAGAAGTGAAAGCAGAGTTCAATTAGTTTACTTCAGCAAACTAAACGGCTAAGTTTTGAAATGTGATAAAAAAAGAAACCCACATTCTTTTTTTTTTTTTTTTTTTTTTTTTTTTAAAGAAAAATATGTCGTTTATCTTTTTTAAAACTAGAATATTTGCAAGAATCTGTATTAGTCATAGTAATTCAAAAAGGTGGCTTTATAATCCCACTTTGACGTCCGTTGTCTGTGGGAGATGTTTTTAACGCCGTTCTTTCTATTGCATGTTTCTGCAATTTCATGAGAAATTAACGCAAGTTCTTGTTGAGGATAGAAACTATTTGTCTCTTTGCTTTGGTAGTTTAAAGTCAAGAAATAAGCAAAAACTAATTTGAAAGGGGATGCAAATGTGAAACGATAATTCTAAATTTCGATTAGCCGAGGTAAAGGGGGGGGGGGGACACATACCCTGCCTCCTTTGTAAATGAAAAATAATAACACAGAAAATTCAAATTAATCTGCAGGTTGGTTGGTTCAATTTAGTGTTTCGTGGCCATTTTTTTGACATTCTTGATAGGAATATGGTTGCAGTCTTTCAAGTCAATATAGTAATTTTTTTCTTCTGAAAATTTGTATACGATTTTTAGAGTTTTTTCTCGTTTCGCGGAGTTCTTTTAAAAGTAGGAAAAAGAACCCCGTTTCAACCTTTTAGCCCAGTGCAGTAAATTTTGACAAATTCGCGATTTTATTCCGTGATCATTTCATGATATTTACAATTTTCCCCCAAAATCGTGTGACGAAATTCACGTCTTTCTACGCGATTTTTTGTCGAAATCCGCACTTTTCGCCCTTTACCTTTGACAAAATTTGTGTTTTTTACCGCTATCCTTTGACGAAATTCGCATTTTTTACCGCAATATTTTGATGGAATTGGCATTTCTTTAGCACGCGATCCTTCGATGAAATTCGCGTTTTCATTCCGTAATCTTTTGACGAAATTCGCGCTTTCTTTTTGCGATCCGTTGACGAAATTCTCGTTTTTACCGCGATCCTTTGACGAAATTTATTTTCTGTTGCGACCGATTGACGAAACTGATATTTTTACAGGGAGATCATTTGTCGAAATTCGGAATAGTATTGCGCGAACGTTCGGAAAAATTCTCGATATCTTTCCGTACCAATTAACAAAATTCTCTACTCTTTTCCGCAACATTTTGACGAAATTTGAAAAAAATTTTCGTCAATCTTTTATCGAAATTCGTAATTTTTTTGCGCAATCTTTAAACGAAATTGGCGATTACTTTCTGCACTCTTTTATTCAAATTACCGATATTTTCCGCGATCGTTTGAAGAAATTCTCAATTTTTTTCCGGGACTGATTCACGAATTGATTTTCAGAAATTCCATAAAAGAAATAAAAATCGCGGACCCAATTTTTTTTAAATATTTACTGAATAATCACAAGTCTGTGAAAGAATCTGAAGGAGGAAATACTGCACAGCATTTTTTATTATGAGAGACTTTCCTTTTTTGTGCACAAATCGCACGATCCCGCGCGTTATTTCAAACCCTGTCCCTGAAAGAAAACTTCATTACTAGAGAAGTGTTTTTTTTTTAAACGAACATAGAATTAAACAAATTTAGGATTGGGGGGGGGGGGGGGACTGCCTTCGACAACGTACTCACGAGCAAGCTACGACCTCTTCTGTCTCGAAACAAGTGAATCTTGAATTATTGCGTTTTTTATTTCGAGCAAAATTAAATTTTCAGTTTTCTTATAAGAACTGATTTGACATTATTCCAATTCGAATTTAATCACGGCAATTGAAAAAATTACCAGAGAGTTTTTCCTGTTTCAAAAAATGTCAAAAAATCGCCTCAAAGCACGAAAACCCCCGCTAGAAAGTGCATTAAAAATTCGGAAAAGATTATAAAACCACAGGGAACGAAATTAACTAATTGGGTAAAAGATTTAAACCGGATTCGTTTTAGAAATGTCAAAAAAAAAAAAAAAAAAAAAAAAAACGCGAAATGCGAAAAAAAACCTTCTAAAGATAACATTAAAAAATTGTTAAAAATTGAAAAATCGCTGTAAGAATCTCGAAAACACTTTATTGAAAAGAAGACAAAGTTTAAAATATTGAAATCGGATTCTTTTTTACTTATTTGAAAAAATTGCCGCAAAATGCGAAAAAATTCGCATAAAAAATTAATAGAAAAATTCCAGAAATTGTCTTCCATATGCATGAGTTCAGGCATACAGGTCCTGTCAAATCTTACGGGTGCAGGCTGCATTGTTTTTTCAGAGCTCAGCGCGCGCGAGCGCGTACACACACAGAGAGACATATAAGCACCTATCTTTATTATTACAGTCGCATTATGATAGTATAATTTTTATCATCTTGATAAAGTTTAGTGTATATTATCATGACCTGCTTTACCTAATATGTTCTACACACTCTGGGGTAAAAAACCTGAATTACCGTAATTTCCGGCCTATAATCTGCAGATCATACAATTAGGTTCAGACCCAAAAATCTTCTTTCATAAAATGTAACTTATTAAATCGCGATAAATATTTAACTTAAATAATGAAATAAAATTTCCAGGTCGAAACATGATTGATTGAGCCGCGGATTACAGGCAGGAAATTACGCTATTAATGAATATTATAATTATTTATAATATTATAATAATTATTTATATAGACTTTCCTCCAAAATTTCTTGGGTCCCTCCGGTGATCCCTAAGAAGTCATGGAGTTACATTCTGAAAAAATTTCGTGCGCATGTACTGATGTACCGCATGTATTATCTGAGATTTATCATCAGGCAAAATTTCATCTACAAGACTTTGACTGAGATAATTTTAGATCTCATGCAGTGTTCCTCTGTGCCTATAGAAGTTTCCAGCATGATTAAAGGCCTTTTTTAATTTTTATAAGAAGTTAGGGTGCCAAAAGGTTTTACAGTTGTGACCACACTTAGCCACTGTCTTATATCACTGCTGCAAGGACATTTACATATCTTTTTTTTTTTAACCATTAGATTTAGTTTTAATGTTTTGAACCCCTTCTGAACCCTCCTCACGCAAACAAAAATCCCGTTTGAGCCCCTTTTAAAAAAAAATACCACACAAATATACCTTCTAAGATGGAAAACCGTCTAAAACGGAAATTCGATCGGTTTTATGGGATTAGTTTTAGCAGGTTTTACTATATAAGATGTTGCTTGTATCCAACATGTTCAGGTTAAAAAGTCTGGGCACCCCCCCGTTCAAAAGGCTGGTTACGCCTATGCAGAACAATGTGTAATTTGAAACTGACTCACCATGCGTGTTAACTTTACACATTCGTTTTTGTTTGTTACACATTCGTTTTGTTTACACAAATCGTTTTTGTATCATCAGTATACCTGTTTTATTATGTAAATGTACGCAGTTATTTTTTAGAGTGCATGAATAATTTAAGTTTTGCATAGAATTCCGTTATAGACAGGTTCCGTTTTCGTAGAACTTACTATATTTTTATGTCCCAATTTAGAAGTACCAGTCCCGCTTTATTTATCCCCTTGTCCTTTTTTTTTTGTGAAATTGGACATGGAAGCACTATTAAGAATGCTTTGTTTTATTAAATACAATTCAACAAAAAAGATTTAATCAATAATACTTTAGAAAAAATTAAATCCTTAATCAAAGAAAATGATTTAAATAATAAATAGATAAAATAATAAGAAGTAATCAATTAAGTTTAAGTAATATGCTAACTGTTGCCTTTTGAAAAACGACATTCACTAATTTCAATTGCAGTTTACAGTTGAGTTTTAATTTTGACCTCGAATACTGACTTTAGACATGACGACTGGTATGAAAATGATTTGAACTTGAAAAAACTGGTTTTATCCTACAAAAAAGCGTTAGTTAAATCTTGCTTTTAAATATTTCGTAAACATTAACTAATTAATTAAATAATAAAAAGTTTATTATGCAGAAAGTGATATTAATTAATATATTATTGTTTAATAATAATAAAAAAATTTCGTAATATAAAGATTTCAGTAATTATTGTAAAAAAAAATGTAGGGATGCTAGTATACGAGAGTATATTTTCAAATACAGAATGAATTAAAAAAATATATACATACACACACACACACACACATATATATATATATATATATATAAAACCATTAATTATATATATATATAAATATGCTGCACTGAATGATTGAAGTATATGGCAGTATATGATATCACACACTGAATAATTGAAAATGTACGTGCAATATCAACGAAATTTTAAACTAAACGGGCTATTAAACTAAATTTACATGATATTTTGGAAATGTTGTCAATGTTGCTTAAGAATATTTATCCGATATCAGAATAACGTTGATATAAAAACAAAATATTTATAATTAAATGTTATATTGATGAAGAGAAGCCCCGTAGCCTAGTGTCAGTGCGTGGCGCTACCACGCTACAACTGCAGAATCCGATTCTGAACTTGGGCAAGGTCACTCATCCTTTCATCCCTTCGTAGTAGATAAAATGAGTACCAACCACTGAGGGTTCCGCGTTAGGCTGACGGGGACATACTCTGTAATAGAACTTCGGGAGCCATGTTCTAGTAAACAGGGTTGGGCGCTGTAGGCCAAAATCCTTAATGGATTGTACTGCTACGGGTTTTAGTTTATAGTGATGAATTTTATTTTATTAATTTGGAAATAATTTAGAAAAAATCAATATTATTGCAATAATGGTGTTATGAGATGTATTACCTCAATCTAAGTATTAAGGTTTCTGCATTACTGGAAATTAATATAATATGGACGCAATTCCAATATTGACTTCTTATGAGTATATGCTACAAAATATTCATTGATAAGATATTTATCTCAAACATATTATTTGCAGAAATTTATTGTTTGAAGTTTTCGCCAGAGGATCTTTGGCTCTAAGGTTGTTTGTTCACGTAAGATGAAAAGTCAATGCCCTGTTCAACAATGCGAAACTATCGGAAACATTTTCTGACTCATTTTTAAACAAAATTGGTAGGCCTGGCTATTGAAGCAATTTGAAAAGGAATGAGGTTTTTCATTTTTTTTGATAAATAAATAACTTATCGAGCTATAAGCGATTGTTGTCACGTGACGGCAGGTTTTCTCCCTTCTCGCGCTGTCGCAACCGGAAAATGCCAACTTTGACAGTATTTTCTAAAAAACCTCCTGCCAATTTCACGCGTATACAAACAAAAATGAATTAAGAAATGTGTTAGAAAGTAGCTCTTTCGGCTTTCAGAACAGCCTTAAATGTAAAAAAATCTGCCAATCTTGAATAAGCTGATACTGAACAAATGAAAGATATACCAGACAAATAGCGCCCACGAGAGATTCAGTCTATTTTTTTAAAATTGTGTTCATTGAAATAAGAGATTTTTTTAGGCCTAAAAAAATTTGTTTAAAAATATTAATAGATTTTTAAAAAATCACTTGGCATCTTTTTTGACATTTTCATCATTTATTAGAATTTTCAAAATTATTTCAATACGAACTTTCCAGAGAATTCAGCTTGCAGAATATACAGCACTGTAAAAAATTGTAGCAAATTTTTCAGGCATTCAACTACTTTTAACTCTTTATCTACTGACGGCACTTATAAGTACCATTAAAATAACTTGTTATAAAATTCATTTAATACATCGATTAGTTGTAATACAGTTTAGAATGAGTTATAGATACATTACTTTCTCTTGTTCCAAAAGCATTATGTATTACACAAAACAAAAATATTTTTAAAAGGACGATTTCTGTTGCCTTTGCATCTTTCCAGCTTTCTTGGCGTTGGGAATTTTTCAATTCGGAAATATTTCTATTGTAAGAACATTATATTTGTACATTTCCTAATTCTACAAAATACTAAGAAAAATATTTAAAATAAAAGATTTGAGTGGGGTTATGAATACTGCACAAAATCCCTATAAACTCAAATTTAATTAATCCTTCTAAATCCTCCAATCCTTCTAAAATCCTACTAAACTTTATTAAATGATTATGTAAATCTTCTAATGTAGTTTAAACAATTCACAAAAAAAAATGCTTTAGGATATAAAATCTTCATGAATTCATAATTCAGTACATAAAGGGTTAATGGATAACGATTATTTAACTGTAATTTTATCTATATCCTGATCAAGGAGAGCGCTTTATAATATGGTCAAACAACTGTTATTTATAAAAACTGTTGAATGACAGGACATTTTGCTGCAATTGTTTTACATTGCTACTTTTACACTATTTTCTGAAAGATCTATTGCGTTTGTAAAAAAATGGAAGAAACAGTTCAATGACATAGTTTCTGAACAACAACACCAGCTAGTTTCATGCATTTTCAAACAAAAATAAATTAAAACCTACGTCAGAAAGTTGCCCTTTTGGATTTGAGAACACCCTTAAAGGGACAACCGCCATTTTTGACCCTCTTCATACCGGTCAAAAATGCTAGAAAACTGATTCAATTCCGATACCTTTTCAGAAACTAACTAATAAAGCAAATTCAAAGAAATTTTTTGGATTGTTAAGTATAGTATTTATAGCTCAACAAAATCCCTATAAATTCAAATTTAATGAATCCTTCTAAATCCTCCAATCCTTCTAAAATCCTACTAAAATTTATTAAATGATTATGTAAATCTTCTAATGTAATTTAAACAATTCACAAAAAATGCTTTAGGATATAAAATCTTCATGAATTCATAATTCAGTACATAAAGGATTAATGGATAACGATTATTTAACCGTAATTTTATCTGTATTCTGATCAAGGAGAATGCTTTATAATATGGTCAATCAACTGTTATTTATAAAAACTGTTGAATGACTGGACAGTTTGCTGCAATTGTTTTACATTGCTACTTTTACACTATTTTCTGAAAGATCTATTGCGTTTGTAAAAAAAATGGAAGAAACAGTTCAATGACATAGTTTCTGAACAACAACACCAGCTAGTTTCATGCATTTTCAAACAAAAATAAATTAAAACCTACGTCAGAAAGTTGCCCTTTTGGATTTGAGAACACCCTTAGAGGGACAACCGCCATTTTTGACCCCCTTCATACCGGTCAAAAATGCTAGAAAACTGATTCAATTCCGATACCTTTTCAGAAACTAACTAATAAAGCAAATTCAAAGAATTTTTTTCGATTGTTAAGTATAGTATTCATAGCTCAACAAAATCCCTATAAATTCAAATTTAATGAATCCTTCTAAATCCTTCAGTCCTTCTAAAATCCTACTAAAATTTATTAAATGATTATGTAAATCTTCTAATGTAATTTAAACAATTCACAAAAAATGCTTTAGGATATAAAATCTTCATGAATTCATAATTCAGTACATAAAGGGTTAATGGATAACGATTATTTAACAGTAATTTTATCTGTATCCTGATCAAGGAGAATGCTTTATAATATGGTCAAACAACTGTTATTTATAAAAACTGTTGAATGACTGGACAGTTTGCTGCAATTGTTTTACATTGTATTATATACAAATGAGAAAAATACAGGAGTTCTTTGCTGAAATAGTAATTGACAACTCTAAAAATATCCAAAATAAGGGAAAAAATAAAAAAGGCTCTTTTGAAGCCCTACTAATACAACTACTAACTTTTATATCTTTTCACAAAAATATATAAAGTAAAGATCAAACCTTCAACAACAAATGAAAAAAAAAAGCACTTTACCATTAACCTTTAACTGGTGTGACTAAAATTTGTCACACAACTGATGTGATCCGGTCTCTCAGACCCCTCGAATAAAATGAATAAAAAAAAATAACTCAAATGGTTGAATTTACTTAAATTTTGTCCTAACAATATCATCGTACTTCTCTTAGGAGCATGTGAATTAAATTGCATGAAAAAAGTATTTTATTCATATTATTTAACTTCAGTACAGAAAAGTAAAAAGCTGTAAAAGTGTTTACAGCTGGGAGTCGCTGGGCCTGGGAGACCACGTGACATCAGTTAATACAAGGTTAATACAAAGTGTATTTTATTCACCCCTTTTTATAGATTTTCTACATTCTTACGGCAGAACTGACAAATTAAGTCAAAAAGCGACGAAAGTTTCTGGTTGTACTTTTTTTTTTCAAAAAAATGGAAACATTGATGATAAAATTATTTCTTTCTACATTTAGATGGCAATAACTTTCTAGCTATAGTAAATCTGGATTTCTGCGATGGAAAAAAAAAAAAAAAAAAGAAAAAGTTAGGAGTAGATAGATTATCAACGAACTGAAAAAAACCATAAATCAAATAGATAAATAGTCAAGAAATATTCTCAGAAGGAAAGAAATAAAAAGAGAAAAAAAAAACTGATAAAAAGAAAAGGTTTGCTTTTGACCTCATATAAAATTTGTCACTAGATAAAATTATCTCCGAAGAGAAAAGATATTTAAAGATAGCAAATTTCGACAAATCATCAAGATAATTAATTGCCCAGAGATTCTTATGGGTAGCGATTTCAGTAAAAGATATAAAGGGATAATAATAATATAGGAAATCAATATATAAAAATATGAAAAAAACAAGTATTCAGTCGAAGTGTAAAAAATTAAAGCGTGCCATACACATAAAAATGAATAAGAAAAGAACAACTCTATATGCTATATTAATTATGAAAAAAAAAAAATATTTCAATCTGGAAACATCCAGCAGTTCTCGGAGGAATAAACTTTGTAAAGAATTTAAGGCTTTTCTTAACTGCTCTGCTCAACAAGCGCAAAACGTTTTGACACATTTACAAATTCATCTTTTTAACAAAAAGGTATAAAATTGAAAAGCCTGGCCATGGAAGCGATTTGGAATTGAACTGTTTTTTCCATTTTTTGATCAATCAATTACCTATTGAGTTATAAGGAACTTTGATCACGTGACAGACGCGTTTTTCGCCCGCTCTTGAGTGCTCTTTCTTCCTTCGCGCGTAAATTCGGTTCAAAACACCCACTTTGACACTATTTTCTGAAAGGTCTATTGCGTTTGCAAAAAAAGGGAAGAAACAGCTCCATTACATAGTTTCTGAACAACAACACCAGCTAGTTTCATGCATTTTCAAACAAAAATAAATTAAAACCTACGTCAGAAAGTTGCCCTTTTGGATTTGAGAACACCCTTAAGGGGACATCCGTCATTTTCTATCCCCTTCATACCGGTCAAAAATGCTAGAAAACTGATTCAATTTCGATACCTTTTCAAAAACTAACTAACAAAGCAAACTCAATGAAATTTTTTGGATAGTTAAGTATAGTATTACTTGTTACAATAAACAAAACAGATTGATGAAAAATATTTAAATTAGTTAGGAAAACTTAATTAATGTACGTTTTTTTCCCCCCGTAATTACTATAGTTCACTGGGCGCACATGATTTCTCAAAAAGGGTTAAAGATAACGGATTGAAATTTGCTGAATGCATTAATATTATACTTCTGCATAAAATGAACTAAAATCTTTGAATTATCTTAAATATAAAAAATTTTATTAAAAAAAATACCGGACAAATTTTACAGATTTCCGTTTTTCAATTTTTATCATTAATTATAAATATTATAAATAAAGATAATTAAAAGATTTTAGTTCGTTACGTTAAGCGAAGTGTTGTCTATAAATTAAAATCTATTTAAAGTTAATAAATTAATATGAACAAGAGATATCATGCACGCAGTGATATATAGTAATTACGAAAACAAAAAAAAACAATAGGTTACTTAATTAAGTTTTCCTAATTAATTTAAATATTTTTCATCAATCTGTTTTATTTATAGTAACAAGCAATGCTATACTTAACAATCCAAAGAATTGCATTGAATTTGCTTTATTAGTTTGTGAAAAGGTATGGAAATTGAATCAGCTTTCTAGCATTTTTGACCAGTTGAAAGCGAACTGTCCCCTCAAATAATGCACAGAAGATGTAACGAAAAAAAAAAAAACCTTCCAATAATTTCATTATTAAATAAAATAACTGAAAATGTGAGATGAAAGATTAAAAAAAAAAAAAAAAAAACCATGAAAAGAAAATTTAAGCATGCGTGCCACCGGAAATACGGTCGTAAGCCAAGTTTGACACGCGTGCTGAAGTTGCCGACGACTGGTATATAGCATACTTTTGCCATTCATAACATTCGCTTTCATAGTTCCCACGGAGATTCGTCGGAACACTGGACTTGAGTTCAAATTTTGTTGTACAGCAATTTGTAAATCTTTTTTTCAAGAAGCTTTTTTAATTTTGCTTTCTATGCTAAAGAAACTTTGAAACGATACCAAGATCGTGACAATCGAAATGTATTTGTGAACCGTGGTTTGGCAACAGTCTGCTCATTGTTTGCAACGACCGGTTTATGTACATTCGATGATAAAGAATTGTGCTGTTCTTGAGATGATTTTTGTTACTTTGTTATACGTGACAGATTGGAAATTCAATGTTCAATACGACAAATAAATTATTTTTCTTATTCTTCAATTAATAACTAAAGGCGATTTCTTTCCAAAAATTGATAAAATGGATTTTTTATCTATACCTTTAAATTGGAGGCATGTGAATAATTCATGTATCGAGGTTTTCAATACAGCAAACGCTTTTTAACTGTTGCTTTTTTGTTTTGTTATGAAATTAAATTATTGCCGTCAATGTTGAGGAAAACGTTCACTTTTAAAGATTTACAATATATAATACTTCTTGTTTTCTCCTATTTCTCTGTCTCATTTATCATGTAGAATATTTTTAACCTATGTTTTACCTCATGTAAAATAAATATTTTTTTTTCCCTCAAAAAATTACTTTTACAGAATAAGAAACAAAAACAAAAGAAAAACTAACCGGAAATTGATTAGTTTACTTTTTTACAAATTGCCCTTCTGTAGGGGAGACCGGGGCTAGTAGGCACAGTTTTTAGTTATTGATTTTTATTAATTTTTTATTAAAGTTTTTTATGAAACTTTAACTGTACTTTTAAAGAACAGGCATTGGGCTATAAATACCCGGAGTTTTGAGTTTATAGCTTTTGTAGTTTATGTTTAGCAGAAGCATAAAGTAAAAGGAAAATTGTGCGCCAACCTACCCCGTCACGGGGTAAGTTGCCTATACCTATGGGGTAAGTTGGCACACGCTTTATAAAATTTTAAATGAAACTCAAATAAGACACGCAGTTAAGAGAAATCAATTTCATTATTACCAGTAAGTTTAAACAAAGGCGTTATCGCCGTACAGTGTAAATTCTAAATTATACAGACACAGAAATAATGAACAAAACATTAACGTTGAGTAACTTCTATCCTACTCGATATCATCACCAGAGTTACAGTTGCCACAAATAAAAAATCGAGTGTCTCCGTTTGAGCAAGCTTCGTGTGCCCAAATTCTTGCATTGCAACCACTTTTCTTGGTGTTTGCTGTTTTTCAAGCTACCAGCACACACCAGACACCGAGCCAATTTGCCCCGTGTTCAATGCGCCTACTAGCCCCATAATAAATTTCTTCACAAAAGGGACACGTAACCATCTAATCATAAATAATCCAAGTAATTCACATATGGGGTAGGTACAGTTAATCATAGACTAAGAAAAACTGCACAAGTTAAATCGCAATTATTAAGATAAGTATCAGAAATTAGAAAAAGAATGAAGCAACAAAAAATTACTTATGAGTGCAAAAAACAAAAAAATCGTAATAAATGTCCACTGTACGTATGTAACGCTGCAAAACTACAATGAGGATTGTAAAAAGCAAGAAGAAAGGTACTCTGTGACTGGTTGCGCAATCTATCCACAAACAGGCGATTTATGGGGACTGCGCCTACTTACCCCTGTAGCCAACTAGCCCGGTCTCCCCTACTATGTATAGAACGATGATACAACCCTCTACTAAATATTGTATACATATATTTTGCAATTACTCAGCAATAGAGTAATAGTTTTATTCAGTAAAGCTTTTTATAGTAAAGCTTTTATTGATGTAGAGTCGGCCAAATATAAAGTAAAACGAAGAAAGAAATAACACACTGAATATTATAATCACCAAATCATCCTAGAAAAGAAAAACGGAAATAGTCATTTGACTAGAAATTATCATTTCTTTAAATTTATGTAAAAAAAAAAAAATTAAGATAAGGGCGTCGTCTTCATGCAGAATTTGTGCTAAACTCTGAAATTTCCAATACAAACAAATAATTTTGCGATCGTATTTACCTTCTTCGGTAAATTTTACCTTAGAATACCAAACGAGTAGCGATTAGATCATATAATTTAGGAATTATGAAGATTCAACAGTTTGGAGCACCTAATGTTAAATTAATTTATAATCGTTGCAAAACAGGTGGCAATGCAAGTAGTTTCTTAAGCATAACTCAAAAAATACTTGGCGAATGAGCTGTAATTTTGGATTCGCATATTTGAAGGTTCTAGAAATTCATTTCTGTTAAAAAATTCACGGATTACAATTAATATAGTTTTTGAAAATGAAATTCGAAAACATACATTGTTTAAAATTATTAGATTGAGCAAAAAGTTCTGGGAATTTTTTAATCTAATAGTTACTAGAATTTGTATCGTATATAAGAGTACTAGTGCACTGTAAAAAAAGTAATGCCAGTTTTCCGGTAGGAATCGGAAAAATAGTTGCCCTTATCGTACCGGAATAATTTCCAACCCAGCTCGGAATAAAATCCGTAAAATCGGAATAAAATCCGTAAAATACCGTTTTACAGACTATTTCCTTATTTTTACGGATTTTATGCCGAGCTGGGTCGGAAATTATTCGGGTACGATAAGGACAAATATTTTTCCGATTCCTACCGGAAAACTAGCTGTATTTTAATTTTTTTTACAGTGTTGTATACCTATAGGATTTCAGGAATTACGGCTCCAGAATGCATATTGAACAGTATGATTTGCGTGTATTGATCCGGCATTATTGGAGAAAAGGTCTAACGATTCTGAAAGCCGTCGATGAGATTAATGAGGGTGAAGGTGCTGGTACGGCGATTTCAAGGAGCCGCCATGGTACTTCCAGCAAATCCGGAATCTGGCAGAACGTGGCAGAAAGTGGTGGATTATGATGGTCTCTACTTTGAAGAATAGTCCTTGTTCCTTTTATTGTTAATTTGCACATAACAACGCAACTTTCACAAATTTCCCAGAACTTTTTGCTCAGCCTACACTGTAAAAAAAATCCAACCAGTTTTCCTGTAGGAATCGGAAAAACAGTTGCCCTTATCGTACCGTAAAATTTTCTGACCCAGCTCGGAATAAAATCCGAAAAAAAGAAGGAAATAGTCAATAAAACGGTATTTTAAGGATTTTATTCCGAGCTGGGTCGGAAATTTTTCCGGTACGATAAGGGCAACTATTTTTCCGATTCCTACAGGAAAACTGGTCGTTTTTTTTTTTTTTTTTACAGTGTAGTAATTTTCGAAAAAAAAAGTGAATAGAATACATAATTTTTTTGACTGGAATCAATTTCTAGAAACTTCAAATATGCGAATCCAAAATTACAGTTCATTTCGCCAAGTAGTTTTTGAGTTATACTTAAAAAATTACCCGCATTTTAACGTGTTTTGCAGCGATTACTAATGAATTTAATATTAGGAGTTCCAAATTTTTGAATCTTTATAATTACAAAACGACCGAATGATTTCCCGTTTGTTGTCCTAAGATAAAATTTACCGGAAAAAAACCAAATACGAGGTGTGGCTATTTAATAACCGGACTTATGCTGCCACAGGAAAACAGCGAGCGTGGTGCTGTCGAACTTTCTTTGACACTATTACGTGGTATCTCTTACTCTCCTATTCCCTGCTTGATCGTCAAGTTCAGATGTCGCTTAGTTTGGCTGTAGCATTTGCTCGTAGTGAATCTTGCGCCAGTGGAAAAAGCATAAATGTTCAAATGGGACAACGGGAAAAGAAACCTGAAGTTCCTTGTGAAGTGTTTTCAGCAAAACTGCCAGGAAAGCTTATGCTATGTTAAAAGAAGTGTATGGACGCGAATGATTATAGTTCACTCAAGTTTTTAAGTGGTTTAAAAGGTTCAAAGAGGGGCGACAGATGGCCGAAGACGATGCCCGCTTAAACGATCCTGCACCTCTAAAACCAATGCAAACATTACAAAAATTGATCAGTTAATCTCCAAAAATCGTCGTTTGAGTATCCTAGCAGTTGCTGAGTTGATAGGAATCAACAGAGAAAATGTTCGACTGATTTTGCATGAAACATTCAATATGAAGAATACTGGATTCTTCACCAGGACAATACGCCAGCCCATTCCGCTTTGTCCATGAAGGCGTTCTGCCAAAGCACATTATTCCCATGTTGAATCATCCACCGTAGTCGCCTGACAGAGCCCGGGATGGCCACCCAGAGAAACCCAGCAAATGCTTTAGAGTTTTAGTGCAGTCACTGGGGGATGACATCAGAACCGAACCGTCTCGCCTTCCGATGCCGAAAATTTATTTTCATTGAACTTGATACACAGTGCCAATCACAATCGGTTACTCAATTATTCTGGGCGAACCGTATCTATATACAATGCGTTAACTGTGTATACCACATTTTTCACATATTATCGTACATTAATTTATGGTACCTTTCCTGTTTTATATACGTTTTTGTGTTATACTTGGTACCTTGTTATAAACAGCTTACATAATTACATAATTCAAATACAATTACACTGTTATTATTTCTACAATAATAAGTTATCAATGGCAATGCTTTACAATCAATTTCTAATATTATAATAAAGAATTTTTCTACATAATGCAGTGTTATTATTATGTTGTAATATTTACAATATCATTTGATTCAATTACAAATGGCCTTACAATATTATTTACATTGTTGGAAAGGTAACATGTTATAATATAATTACGAACAATATTGGGTTACACCAATTTGCCATTATGCTCTAATATTTACAATTATTTAAAAATGTTTTTCAGTTGCCTGACAGAGCCCACGTGACTTCTATTTATTTTAAAATGTCAAATCGAAGCTGAAGGGGGGAAGCTTTCAGAGCATGGAATCAGCCAAAGCAAAAGCGGCGGTGACTCTCAACAAGCAGACAGAAGAGGATTTCCAGCACTGCTTTGCACAGTGGAAAATTCGGATGGTGCGCTCCAGGGATCGCCAAGGGGAGTATATTGAAGGCGATTGAGTTCTTGATGTAAGGCTGCGTTTCGAAAGGAAAAATGCTCCATCTCATTCTAAAACAATAAAATGTGGTTTTTAAGAAAAGGACGGGAGAATCAACAATGGATTCAACAACGAAAAGGCGATAAGGAGATTAGATCGAACTTGAAGGAAACTTCTCCCTTCTGCAGAATGTCCAGCAGTTTCCTTGTAAAGCCATTAAAGATGAAAAACAGCGCGTGGCCACAAGAAAAGACGCCGACACTGAAAGTAGTTCATTGATACGTCTATCTAGACTTTAATTGGTAACGAATATCTCTCAAACTGTACATTTATGTGAATGTTAATGTCATTATATTATATATTATAGTAAATATTTAAATTACTAAATAGAAATTATATAATACTATTTCACACAGAAACATGCATTTCATAAATTTTATTTTTCATAAAGCGTAACTACGATATTTTGCGGGCAGTAATGAGAAATTGGAAAATATTGATTTAAAACATGTAGATTTCATAATGCGCCTGATGAAAGGTCGTGCAAACATTTCATCAGTAGAAAGATTATTTTCCAAAATTGATCAGAATAATCTATGAAGTTATATTAGTGTAATACAGCAGCACTTCTTGCTTATAATAATTAAAATATACAGCATGAACCTTAAAAAGCTCACTGTTTTATTTAAAAGGCGACTAAAATAATAAAATAAATGTTACAAGTTGAAAATATACATTTTATTAAAAAGTCTTAGTACTTTCGGGCTGTATTTCCCAAGTCCATCATCAGAGAATATTTGCTAATTGCTGTTTATTTATGCAAAGGCGTCACTTCGTTTTGAAATGAGAGAGCCCATAATTATTAGAGTTGAAAGTAGAAGTAGCAGTACTTTGGATTGAACTTAAGTAGAGAAAATAAATATTAACTGCAGTTCCATTTATTTTATTACACCACTTTGTTCTCATACGTCACTTTCATTTTAAATGCGAATTCTACTTTCAACTCTAATAATTATTGGCTCTCTCATTTCAAAACGAAGTGACGTATATAAAAAAGTAATACAGTGAAACCTCCCTGAAAGACCACCTCTATAAGGAAACCACCTCTCATAAAGACAATTTATTTATGGTCAATAATTTTTTGCGATAGGCTCAATGTTAATTTTCCTCCATTAAAAGACCACTCTTTCCCGCCTCCCTCCTTGAAAGACCACTTTTCAGTCGACCCAGGATTACTTTCCTTTGAATGAAAAAATCTCAAAATTCCACTTTTCTCCGGAAAACACACTCAGCTAAGTCTACTTTCTTAAACATGGTGAATCAAGTTCATCATAATATGGAAGGCTCAAAAGCCTCATTGCTTTAAAAATGTTGATACGACAAAAATAGGAGTGATTTGGAAATCAAACAAAAAGGCGTCAATGACATCTACCATTTTTGAAAATTGGTTACATGACTTTGACAAAA
This sequence comes from Maratus speciosus, assembly GCA_963932465.1. Taxonomy (NCBI): domain Eukaryota; kingdom Metazoa; phylum Arthropoda; class Arachnida; order Araneae; family Salticidae; genus Maratus; species Maratus speciosus. The sequence goes on from OZ010792.1 coordinate 494,341,132, forward strand.
AGATGACGAAACAGGGTAGAATCATTATCCTTATTTTGGATAATGCTCCATATCACTTGTATGATGCACAGCTGAAAAGTGTGAAACTTTAATTTCTCCCTCCAAACATGACGTCTAAAATTCAGACGTTAGATCAAGGAATTATTCATTGTTCAAGATGGAATACAGACGTTTTGTTTTATGAAAGCTCATTTCGCTAATAAATGAGACCAAAGATGCGTCCGACATTGTGAAATCCATCAATGTACTTGATGCTATTCGATGGATAAAATGTAGATGGGATAACGTAAAGACACAAACAATTGTCAACTGATTCAGTACTTGTGGACTAAACAACGTATCCGTAGAAAAATCCATTGATGATGTCAGTGCCTTATAAGATGAAGTGATTCAGTTATCAAATGCAGCTAAAGTTGATTATGAGCCCAAATCGCATGAACATGATGAAGCTCTTGAGTGTTACGATGATTAATCTGAAGGCTGGGAGAGAAAAATTATAGAATATCTCGACAAATTTAAAACTTTAAAATTTTTATATAAAAAAATAAATTCTAATATCATTTATAAAAATGAATGATACTACAATCAAGATTTTTTAAAAACTTTTTTAGGAGATCATTCTGATTCAGACGACGAGCTTTCACCAGTTAAAGTTTCTATTTTATGTCAAGGAACACTTGTTGAAATCAATAGATTGATAGAAAGTTCAATACCTGTTAGAGATGATACTGAAATAAATAATTTGTTTAAAGAGATCAAAGAATGTTTAGAAACAAAAATTGTTAATGAGAAATTGTTAAAATCAAATCAAACTACAATTAATTCCTTCTTTAAGGCTGTATAGACATGAAATATAATAAACTACATTCAATAACAATTTTTGTTTGTAGTATGTACTTCATGAAATTTTGCTTTACCCATTACCTCTATTCAGAGACCACCACTCTTAAAGACCGATTTTTTATGGTCTAATGGGTGGTCTCCTAAGAGAGGTTTCACTGTATATATATATAAAGTCAATTCATACTTAGGTCAATAAGAGAAATTTTTTTCTGCCATATAAAACTAAAATTAATTAATTAAATTTAATTAATGAATTAATATTAAAAATATTAATTATATAATTAATGTAAAAATATCAAGTGTAATCTACTACAAGTTTAAAAAAATGTATTTGAACTTGAGTGGATGAATAATAAGTATTTTATTAACGATTGAAAATCTGAACAAGATATATAAATATAGGGAGGGTGTGAACTAATAGTAGACCTGTAATCCTATCCTGTAATCTAGCAGTCTTCAATAACTGCTTGAGTGGCGCTTAAAATGCCTTGACCAAGAAGAGGGCTCTCTCGGTCAACAATCGAGTACAGAATTGATTATTGAAAATTAATTAATTAAATTTAATTAATGAATTAATATTTGAAAAAACTGTATTAACATCAAGTGTCATGCACTACAAGTTAAAAAAAAATTATTTGAACTTGATCGGATGAATAATAAGTATTTTATTAACGATTGAAAAATTGAACAAGATATATATATAGGGAGGGTGTGAACTAATAGTAGGAATTGAATAAACAGCAATTAGTTATTAAAATATTCTCTGATGATGGGCTTGGGGAATACAGCCCGTAAGTACTAAGACGTTTTAAATAAAATGTATATTTTTAACTTGTAACATCTCTTTTATTATTTTAGTCGCTTTTTAAGGGTGTATTCCAATCTAAATTGCTTATTTTGTGATTTATTTTTTAATTCATTTTTTCTTTTAAACGCATCAAACTGCCATATTATCTTATTTAGAAACTACATAATGCGTGCCATGCTTGCCAATTTTTTGATAAATGCAGAAAATACTGCAAAAAATGCTGTCAAAGTGGACGTTTTGAACCGAATTTTCCGAAGCGGGAGATCTGGGAAGGAAAAAAATGGTCATACTGAGAAAATAAATGTTTAAAACTCAAATTCTAATGAATTGAGCGAAAAATGAAATCACACGGCCTCTCACACATCTTTTCAAAAATCACTTCAGCAAGTTTCATGTTTTTACTTTTAAAAATGAGTCTGAAAATGTCTCAGAAAATTTCGAGCTGTTGAGGGTGGAAAAATGTTTTTTCGAATACACCCTTAAGTAAAACCATGAGCTTTCTAAAGTTCATATTGTATATTTTATTTTTCAATCAAGGTGAAATATTGTGTTTCGTCCTATGATTAATTTATCATTTTTTAAGTTCTAAACAATTTTTTTTTTAAATTTTCGTTTGTTTAGTATGATTTATTTTCCTTCACTGTTTATATAAAATAAGATACGTAATCAAATTATTAAAAATATTTCAATACTTACAATAACTGCTTGTCTTTAGGCATATTTATGCAGTTAAAGTTAAGGTATTGTTTTGAGTTAACATTTGCAAATACAGTAGAACCTCTTTTATCCAAAACTCTTTTAACTGAAATTTTCGGTTAACCGAAATCCATTTTTAAAGTTTTTTTTTTTTCTTAATTTATTTACTATCACATTCCTTGTGTGCAAAATCCATTTTGAGAGCTTTTTGTTAAAACTATCATATTCCTTGTGTGCAAACGGTCCTTTCCGAACTACGAGTAACATATAAATATTTTCGATCCTCTTTCTTAGAATTTCTTTGAATTTAACTTGAGCTCCCGTAAGCTGCGAAGTGGAACAAAGAAACAAGAAAACGGACAAAATTGGCAATTCTGAAGCTTTTAAATGTTTTGCAAAGGGTTTGGCATGGCTGGAGCAGCAGAAAGACTGTGATACTGGTGAACTAATAATATTAAAAAACTCAGTGATAGAGCTGCAAAGCAAAGGCAATCGAAACTGTGACAAACAAAACATTTTTTCAAACCCTTCTGATATATGTAAAAGGTAATTAATTTAAAATTAAAATTCAAGTCATTTATTTGTATTTCTATTTTGCTATTGCTTTATTTTTATTAAGTACTTGTTACCATAATAAGAAATATTGCATATATATCTCCTTAATCTTAAAATTCAAGCATTCTCGATTATCCGAAATTTTCGATTTTCCGAAAGAGGGTCGGTTCCAATTACTTCCGATAATCGATGTTCTACTGTACTTCCAAATGCTGTATTAAATATTGCTAAATATTATTCTGAAAAATGCATTCGAATATTGTACTAAATTTATCATTTAAAAAAACAAAACAAATTTTAATTTCTTTTTTCTAGTCCAGATGAATTTTGACTACTTATGGTCAATTTTTTTTTTTTTTTTTTTTTTTTTTTTTTTTTTAACGTAAAATGAAAAAAGACACAATTTTCTGTCGAATGGTTATTTTCCTCTTCTATATTGATCTTAATTATTTTTCTGTGACAATTTCGGGATTAAAATATGTTTCGTTTTGTCTTTATTTCGTCTAACTCATTAAAACTTATTGATGTAAGTTTTTTACATTATATCAGTTTTATTCAGCAATATTATAAAAGACTTGTCATGATTAAATTTGAAGAGAATGTTGGCAATTCCTTCACACAATAATTTAAATAATAATAATAAAAAAATAGTACGCTAGATCATATCAAAATAAAAATAACAAATTCACCAAATTCAACAATCTAAAATAAATGAATAAATAAATAAAATTATTATAATGAAACCTGAAATCATTAAGTAGCCCTTATAAACTCTATGTTAGCAACAGAAATAAAAAATGCTATAAGTGAAAATTCGATAAAATAAAGCTAATATCTAGAACGACAATAAAATGCGGGTTCGTATAATCCTCTATGTGATAATACAAAAATCTAAAATAAATAAATAAATAAATGAATAAATAAATAAAATTATTATAATGAAACCTGAAATGATTATAAGTAGCCCTTATAAACTCTATGTTAGCAACGGAAATAAAAAATGCTATAAGTGAAAATTCGATAAAATAAAGCTGCCCTATACCTAGAACGACAATAAAATGCGGGTTCGTATAATTCTCTATGTCAGTGGTTCTTAAACTGTGGTCCGCGGACCCCAAGGGGTCCTCAACGCATCGTCAGGGGGTCCGCGAATGTTTAACGGTCAAAGTATATATTTTCAATTATCTAGAAGATGCGAAAATTTTTGCGAGTAAAGAAAAAATGTTAAAATATACAATATATTTAAGAAATCTCCCACTTTTTGTGCAATTAACAGAGATTTGTAATAAAAACGCAGTTTCTTAGTCGATGAATGCGATTTATATAACGATCTTTCTCAGAAACACAACGTATACACTACAACTTGTATTAAAAAAAATCAAGAAAACGACTTGATAAAATCAGCAAAACACAAATACCGCTGGTTGCACTTCGTATTCAAATTAATACCGCTTGTCCCTAATCCCACTTGTCTCTCTAGAACGGTGTTTCTTATATAGATTTTCCTGATGATTACGTCATAAGGTTTTACCGAATTTTCTAAATAGATCCAATAATTTGTATCATAATTTTTCTTCATTTTCTTCAAATTTTTGTCTAAGGGTTGACAATGACATTCAAAGTGTTCGTCGAAGTCTGCAATAAGATCAGCTGGTCAAAAGTGCAGTATATGGGTTTCCCTGCTCATATGCAGCTTCTCTTTCTCATTTTTCAACATAGTAATTTTCTTATATTATTATTATTTGATGATTTATTTTCGGTATAATAGTTTATATACCTCTATTATTTTAAGTACCCTGTAAACAATAATTTAAAGAATATCATTTATTTGAGCCTTAAATCCAGGGGGTTCGCAAAGGCAGGGAAAGTACAAAAAAGGGGTCCCTGATGACTAAGAGTTTAAGAACCGCTGCTCTATGTGATAATACTAACGATACCTGTAACTGATAAAACATTTTGTTTAAATTTGAAAACTGTTTGTCATAGAATTTGCTAGATAAACAGTCCTCTAAACCAGTGGTTATCAAAGTGTGTGCCCTGACACATTGAGGCGCTATTAGAAAACATCACGTGTGCCACGAAAAATTTAAGTCAATTTTTATCAAGATATTAAGAATTAACAGAAATATCGACACTTTAACATCCAACGTTTCATATTATGGCATTTACTTTGAAATGAGAATTAGTGTCATAAAGTTGAATTATTTGGAAGTTTTTCCTCTATTTTGATTCCCTTTAAGTGAGGAAATTATGAAAATGGTCTCAAATCTTAAGATATACATTTAATTTTTTCAGAGAAAAATGGATGCCTTTTGAAAGAAAGGGGTTACTTACAATATACAAAGCAGCAGAAAATGAAACTGGAAAATGATTTAAGACGGCTATTTGATCATTTTATTATACAAAGGAAATACTATAATAAAAAAAGAAAGAAAAACCATGCAAAAGATTATGAAACACTTTCCAGAATTTTCATAATATTATAACAAAATTTCACTGTTTAGCAAGGTGAAGGATGATACATATAACACAGTTTGAAATTACCCTCCAGAATTTCCGCCAATAAAAGGAAATGTGCTCGAATTCTTTTATGCAGTCTTGTATGTGATCTATGGAATTCATACACACTAAGTAATTTGCAAAAAATGTAGTTAAATTTAATAACGCATACTAAAAGTGTAAACGCACTTGATGCAATTATCGCTCATAGACAGTACTGCAACCGAATTCTTTTGTGTGTCCCTATAAATGAACTATAAATGCTATGTACAGTCGTGGGGGAAAAAAAAGTAAACACCCCTTACTAACTCTGCAAAAAATTATCGTAGACGAAAGTTATTGGTACCACACGATTGGTAATAAAGTCTACTTTTAAATGATGTATATAACATTTGCTTAAGGGGCCATCTACATATTAAAACGAATTATAAATTTGTTTTTTAATAGCAGTACACCATTCTGACAGCATAAATGAACTCTACACCCTTCAATTAGCCTAAAAACAATTTTATATGCAATTCGTACGATAAGTTTCCGAGAAATTAATTACTTTAAAACGAGTGTATTGTAGAGGCTGTATCCAAATTGAAGTTCTGTACTCCATAGTTGACCCAGCGAGCCCACTTCTTGATCAAGGCATCTTAAGTGCTATTCAAGTGGTCATTGAAGACTGCTAAATTACAGGATAACAGAAGAGATTTCAAAATATCTAGTCACTTCTATTATAGACGGCCCCTTAAACCACCATTTTGCCGTTTTTTAAGCATAATTTGAAAACTACTTGGAAGAAAAATGTGAAATTTGGGATTTCCATAAAGCAGGACTTAATAAATCTAAATCCATCAAAAAAATTATAAGCTGCAAATCATAATTCTTTCGAATATTAATTTAATAATTCATATCATAAAATTATAAAAATTGAAAATTCAACGTACTCATGTTTGGGTATTTTAGTATTATTGATACACAAAAAATTAGCACATTAGGAGTATAATTTCAGGAGATATTAATAAAAATATGAAAATGTAATTTAACATTAGAAGCACTAAATTTTGAATGTTTATAATTCAAAAACTTATCATTCAAATGACTTGAAATTTGGTTTCTAGGCATAGTTTGAACCGAAGATTTGAAATATCTTGTTAAAATTGGGTATTGCGATTGAAAAAAAATAAAGTTAGGGTTCGTTTTAATATGTAGATGTCCCCCTAAGAAAATTTTATATACATCGTTTAAATGTTGGCTTTATTTCCAATCGTTCGGTACCAGTAACTTTCTTCTGCGATAATTTGTTGAGGAGTTAATAGGGGTGTTTACTTTTTTTTCCACGACTGTACATCACATTCTTCATCAATCATCTTGTAGTAAATCATAGTGCAACATAATTAAACTACTCTGCAAACAGTTTTACACTCGCATAGCATTATGTAATCGAATTCTTTTGTGTGACCCTGTAAATGAATAATAAATGCTTTTCTCTGTATATTCGATAGAAAGCATGTTTTAGTACACCTAAGAAATTCATATCAATTTCATTGTGTAATGTAATAGCGTAACATCACTAAAATACACCAAAAACGATTTCCTTACATAGGCTTGTAACGGAACTATTTTGAGTGTCCATGTAAACGAATTATAAATGCTGTACACTTCACTTTCAATACGGAACATGCCTTACAAGGAAGGTCTCCTTACCGGGCATACTGAGAATATTTTGAAAAAAAAAAAAAAAACTATAAATACATGTATAATAATCACTTATAAACAGATAAAGTTAAAAAATGCTATAAAAAGTGATAGAAAATCTTTATTAAGATTGACGATCGTTTCGTTGCACAAACGGCAACATTTTCAAAATCATTCAACGATAGAAAATATTTTCACATAATTTAAAAACAATAAGCATAGTAAACAATGTCACGCGACATGATGCATAATGAAAAACATTGTAAACATAAAATTAATTTAAAAGATTAGATTAGCTATTAGTGAGCGTGGATTAATTTTCAAAACAATAACATGGTAAACAATGTCACGAGACAACATGCATAATGAAAAGCATTTCAAAATATAAAATAAAAATAAAATTATCTTGGCTATTTACGAGCGTGGATTAATTTCTACTATTGTTACTAAAATTACATAGCATCTCTTTCCAAATTTTAGGTAATTCTATGGACACTGAATCATTGCAAATATTCTTGTTGCTTAAAAATATCTCTATTGATTCTCGGATTATGGATGGTAAATAAAATCTTGATGTATAAATTAACTTGCTATTTTTAAAATCGATCTGTAAAGGTTCTTCGCTGTATAATCTGGCCAAAGCTGTGGTTTTTCTGTTGTATTTGATGTCTGCTATATGTTCTTTGATTCTAGTTTTAAGTTTTCTAGTTGTCATACCTATAACTAATACCTATATACTAATATAGGTATAACTAATACCTATAACAAAAAAACTAATTAAACTACTTATGTATGTAATAAAGGATCAGTCAAATTTAGCGGCGGAATTACAGTAGAAAGTCTCTAAAAAAAATAAAATACTTTCGAGTATTTGGCGCGAAAAGACGAAAGCGTCACGCGATTTGGCGAGCAGTACTTTCCCTCTCCAAAAGCAAACGATTTTAATGCACCTGAAAATTGCTTGTTAATTGATTTTCAGAATGCGTGTAAATAGTATTTAATGAATTTAAACTTAAAGAATGTGAAGTTTAATAAATACATTTTTCGTATTACATATTTATGTTGCTTGTTATTTAATTTTATTACTTTAAAACAATTTCATATATAAAAATATTTTAATATTTTAACCGTATTCCAAAATAAAGGCAAGTTGAAGAATGCAGCAGTTATTGATTTCAATATCAAAGAAGTCCTTGTTTCCATAGCAACAAAATTGAATCGACAGTGCTCAATTGGACTTAATTTTGGGATTGAAGCAATTTTAATTAATTTAAATTTTGTTTTAATTCATAAAATTTGATAGTTAACTTTAATTATAAATATATATATATATATGACAAAACTATAGTTAAATCAAACTAAAACTCACAAAACTAAAGTTATTTACATTAAATTTATTTAAACAAGTTCAATATGAAAATTTTTTATCTTAAAGAGTATTTGATATAAAAACCTATTTTTTTTTTTTAATTTTATTACATCGCCAACCGGTGATAAATGGCCAAATATAGAAAATTTCATTATTTTTTTACGGACATTCTATCGAGTTTTCGCCGAATTTTTTTTTTTATAAATATATCTATCCTTATGAGTAGAACATTCTATAATTTTTTCAGATTTTTTTGGAGTATGCCCGTATGGAGACCTTCCTTGATAGCAAACTGTAATAATAGATATAAATTGCATGGCAATGCGAGTATATTTAAGTGAGTTAGAGCACGAATATGCAAACAGACGGACGGATAGACAGATAGGCGGCCAGACACACTTAAGTCTGTGTTGGAAAGTGTTAAAAAGAGTCAAACTCATATATCTCTTTAAAGGTTGATGTATGCAAGTAAGTTTATAAGAATTTTTATTTTCTTTTAAAAATGTAAAATAAGTTAAACGTAAAAGTTAATGCAAAATAAGTTTATAAGAATTTAATTTTCTTTTAAGCGCAAAATAAGCTAAATGTAAAAGTTAATATAAAATAAGTATATAAGAATTTTAACATTCTTTTTAGATTGTAATAAATTGTTTTGCTCCCTTTTTTTCGGCTGTGGTAGAGTATTTTCTTTGTGTTAGTAAATAAATTAAAAAAAGAAAAAAAAGGGAAAAGAAAACATGTAATTCTTTCATAATGTTTTTTTGCCATCGTATTTTAAGTATGCCGTGAAAATTTGATCGTGGTTTTATATGCACCGTGATATGATAAAAGGTTGAAAAACAATGTTCTATAAACTATTGCAATTTTTCAGTGAATTTTTAAACCAATAAAAAAATAAGATAAAGACGATATCATGTTAGCAAATCGTTTTTTATTTGTAAAAAGTGCACGATAAAAAAAAAAAAAAAAAAAAAAAAAAGAGAGAAATAAAACAGTACAAATCTCAGACGAGATATATTCTTATTTAGATCCAAAATCGGCTTAATGAAATTTATTACAAAATACGCGAAAAAGGCTTAAATTTGCATTACCAGCGAAAAACAATTTTAAGAATCGATATTGTGTATCCAGGAGCGCTCACAGAAAGTTTAGAACCCGGTATAGATTAAAGTCAAGTTATTCCCCCCCCCTACCCCCCAAGGGATGAATGGATAATGTACTTTTAACACTAAACTACCGCGTGGGTCAAATGACCCTTTTTGAATTTTTTTTTTTTTTAAATTTCTTAAACTAAAACATTACGAAATTTCTTTATATTTCACGACTTTTATTGAAATATATGATCATATTATTTCTTAAAGTGTCTCATCTCCGAACTACCTTTTTTGCCTAGAAAAAAATATTTTAGGCTTAACTACCGCAAGGTGTCATTTCACGCCTGAATAAATTTATGTTAAATCATAAAGCTATAAATGTTTTATTTTGTAAGGACATTAGTAAATTGCGGTTTTTCGCTGTTACATAAGTTATTCTACTCTATTATATCATATTTGTTAATGTGGGATGGTATAATTAGAAATTGACTTTAATCCGAGTGAGATTCTACAGTGGTGTCCAAAATTAAGGACCAATCACAAAATGCTAATTTTCAAGTTCGCGAATACTCAAAAGGAAATAATATAAATTCGAATAATTACTATCTCTACAGTACAGCATCTATATATACAGTACAGCATCTATATAGCATCTCATTCATGTAACATGTGGTCACAAGTGTCACAGTCACTACGGTGTAGCAAAAAGTAGGAAATTCCATACATCTCATTATGAGTCTCAAATGATCACTATATGTGACTCTACTGAGGCGTCGCTGTGACAGCTGGTTTGTAACGAGTCACCATGTGACTTTACAATGTAGTTACATTGTGACTCTCATGTAACTGTCATCTGCGTTCTCAATTTCAAAGTCATCGTGAACGTTGCATTGTGATAAATTACCAAATAATGTCACATTAAAGTCACATGATGACTTTCACGTGACAGAGAGACTATTGTGAAGTCACCATTGTGATCTTTTGTGAAAAGTCACCATGTGACTATAATGTGATATTATTTGGTGACTTATTATAATGCAACATTCATGATGACTTTGAAGTTGAGTCTAAAAATGACAGTCACATGAGAGTCACAATGTAACTACATTGTAAAGTCACATGGTGACTCGTTACAAAGCAACAGTCACATTGACGTCTCAGTGGAGTCACATATAGTGATCATTTGAGGCTCATAATGAGACGTGTGGAATTTCTTATTTTTTGTTTCACCGTAGTGACTGTGACACTTGTGACCATGTGTGACATGAATGAGATGCTATATGGACTAGCTGTGCGGTAGGGATAGTAATTATTTGAATTATATTATTTCCTTTTGAGTATTTGCTTACTTAAAAATTAGCATTTTGTGACTGGTCCTTAATTTTGGACACCAGTGTAGTTTGAACATTTCAGATTATATCGAGAACGAAATAATCTTAAAAATATGTGGTGAACATAAAAAAATTTGCACAATATTTGTTTATTAAATTTTCGAATTTCTTGAAATAATTATTTTTTTTCTTAATTTTTTTGCGTAATTATATATATTTTTTACTTCAGCCGTTTGAGGGGCAAGTAAATGTGTTTCTGTAATGCCGAATTCACACCGGAATCTGAAAAAGATTTATTGCAAAATAGGGAAAAGCACTTTTACGATTTTTTACCACCAAAGTTAGAAAAGTAAAATTTAATAATTTTTTTCTGGTGAAAATCTTCATTATTCGAAGGTGGGATAAAATATACCCCACCGCCCCTCAAGGGGTTAATAAATAAACAATTTGTAATAATTAGTTGAAAAAAAATGTTTCATTCATACACCAAAGTGTATCAACTGGTGTATTTTTCGCAAAGCATCGTAAAATACATAACTTTTTATATAGGGGTCATTTGATTTCCGGTAGGAATAGGAATAAAAAAATATCGGTACGTTTAGTGTTAATGCGAGTTTTTTCAAATAGAAAAACTGGATAATTATAATAATTATAACATTTCACCTTTCAATTTCTGTATTATCATAATATTTAAAAACTTCAGTAACAAGTGCAGTGCATGTAAAACTCTTGTAAAAGAAGGATTACAGAACTAGTCATTTCCGTTTTTTACAGTTGTTGCATACATAACATTGACATTTATGCTAAAATTACAAATTAAGTTATCGACACTAGAAATGGTAATTTAAGGCCAGTCGTAATTAACTGAAGCCAAAAATAATCATTTAAATTTGTTAGTAATTTTATCTTTTAAAAGAAACTTGTGAAAGCGGAACCTATCTATAACGTAATTAAGCCTAGAACGGAAACCTTTGTAGTTCCTGTGAAAAGAATGCAACAAACGGTGTATCTTCATACACAAAACCTGTTTAAAATGGAATCCTACTCTGGTTCCTTGCGATACCGTCTTAGTATATTCAGGGGCGCGCCGACCCAGTGTGCAAAGTGTGCACCGCGCACAGGCGCCAGAATACTAAAGGCGCCAAATATTTTAGGCGAAGCTGAAATATTTGAAATTTTTTTATTTAATTTAAATTTATTAAACTCGAAAGTGGTTTATTTCTGATACATTTATGAATTTATTTTTATTTTAAAAATATATAAAATTTGCAGATGTTTTTCAGTGGCGTAGCTTTAGGAGGGATGGTGGGGGGGGGGGGGGGGAGTCTCAAGTCGAAAGGCGCCAAGGTGTCGAAAGATAAGTTGAATGTTAACGGCCGAAGGGCGCCACATAAGTTTTAACGGCGCCTTCAAGCGACTGAAATACATTAAAAGAAAAGAAGCTAGAAACTTTACAAATTCGGAAAGGAAACCGCAAATGCCGTGTTTGGCATCCCTGCTCTAGATCAGGCTTTTCCAACCTTTCCGAAAACAGGATGCGCATTGCAGCTGGTGGCAAATATGGATGGACTCCATTATTCAAATGATTGAAAATATGTAACACTTGTATCTTATTGTAGTATTGGTAGCGATAGACATACTGACGATCAGGGCTTAATTTCTAATAAAAAAGTACCGGAGCCCTAGTATTTTGTGGTACCGCTACTAAACACCGTACCGTTCCCCCCCCCCCCCCTGTCACTCCAATCTGCATATTTATATATCGTACATTATTTGCAAAATTTAAAGCATTTTTTTATTTAGCAAAATAAAACTAGTATGTTGTGGCCATCACAAAACTTTCTTCTATCTCATACATGTCAATGCTTCAAAATTCGCTATCACAGTGCCAAATTAAATGGCAATCTGTGCTCATCATGAGAATTCTAAAAAGATGAAATTCCGTGCATTAGTTCTCGAGGTGTCGCTGAAATCGTGTAAATCCAGCAAAATGCAGCAATGCAGCGCCACCTATTGGTTTATTTACACCCGAACCTAATTATCATCAACTTATGTCAACGTCTAACTGAATATGAAGTTTGAGGAAAATTCGTGCATTAGTTCTTGAGATAGAGCTATTGCGCAAATCATGAAAAATGCAGCATAGCAGCGCCACCTGTTGAGCGATTTACACCAACACATAATCAGCAGCAATATTAATCAAGTTATACTTAAATCTGACGTTTGATGAAAATTCGTTCATTAGTTCTTGAGATAGAGCTATTGAAGAAATAGTGCAAAATGCAGCACAGCAGCGCCACCTATTGGGCGATTCACACCAACACGTAGTCAGCATCATTTCATATCAAAGAGTAACTGAATCTGAAGTTTGATGAAAATGTGTCCATTCGTTCTTGAGATAGAGCCGAGGATAGAGCTATTGCAGAAATCGTGTAAATCCTGCAAAATGCAGCCTAGCAGCGCCACCTGTTGGGCGATTTACACCAAAACGTAAACAGCATCCATTTATGTCAAGGACTAACGGAACCTGAAGTTTTATGAAAATCCTTGCATTAGTTCTTGAGATACAGCTATTGCGGAAATCGGAAAAAATGCAGCATAGCAGCGCCACCTGTTCAGCGATTTACACCAAAAACTAATCAGCACCAATTTTCATCAGGGACAGAGTTGGGCAGTATCGAAAATACATGTATTTGAAATACATTTTCAAAATACATTTGTATTTTGTATTTTAAACGGACTAAAGGAAAGTATTTTGGTAATGTATTTTGAAATGATTTTTCCAAGTATTTTGTATTTTAAAAATACTCAAAATACATTTCTGTCGATTTCAAGCTGCTTTTTTAAAACCGCAAAATCTAAGATTCACAAAAGCAAAATACGTGCCTGACTGTTTTGTTTCGTCTTAGGATTATAATGAATGCATCTGCTCTGCTGAAGTATTTTTGCTGAATGATTACAAAACGTTCCAGTTTTTATAGTTCTAACGTTGCTATGAGAATGAAAAACTACTGTGTGATAAACAGGAAGAATCATTTAGAGTTTTGCTGTGTATTCTATTTTTTAAATACGATAGAAATATACTGCAGTTAGTTATTTAGGAGACTCATGAAAGAATGACTCAGCCCCTGCTGGTAATGTATCAAGTGAATTAATTATTTGGGATAATACAGTTGCGCTGTATTAAGCGGGAATTTTTTAAAAAATAATTTCTGTTGATAATGTTGTTAAAAAGTTAACGCATTATGCATGTGTAAAACAAGGTCTACTTTTATAAGTGGGACTTTTCAAGCCACAACTAACTTTAAAATTCATTTAAAAGTAAGATTTTTGGTTTTATAACGGTTATGCATTGATTGAAACATTATTTTTTATAGCTCCTTTGTATTCATTGTATTAATGTTCAGGTATAACTTACCCCTCTCGTGATATTTATTAAATGGAGAATGAATTTTATTACATAAATATAGTTCTATTTATTGATATATTTATTATTACAAATACAGTATGTATATGTTTAAATACAGTTTTACAATATAAATGAATGAGATATTCAATACGTTATGAAAATTTAAAGTCATTTTAATAAAATCACTTATTCAAGATTGATGAAACTTTAAGACAGACCACGACGAAGAGCGATGCATTGATTACAGGCACTTTCAATTTATTAAACTCTAAAAGATCATTACTAAAGCTCACTACTAAAAGAAAAAAATAAGAAAAAGCATTATTTGGTGTCATTTCCGCATATTATTTAAGTATTGCGCGGCAGCGCAATACTTATTTATTTCCAGTGTCACTTCTCAATGTTAATTTAACATAGAAAAGCCTATGGAGATGATAACTTTTTCATTTTTTCTTCCCACCTTTTTGTCCCTGATGCCACTCATTTTTTATTCTTTACTAATAATATTATAAATTTAAAGTTTAAAAACGTTTGCCTGACGTCAGGGTCAAAACGAATGGCAAAATACTTTTGCATATGGGTGAATTATAACCCAGAGAGAAACAAGGGCCAATTTTTTTGTATATTATTCAAATATTTTTCTTAATAATTCCAAATTTCACTTTTTTCATTGAGAATCAACGGACATTTTTAATAGAAAATGTAATATTTTTTCTTCATTGTTGCAAAAATTTCAAAAGCCGTAATAATAATTTATTTGGTTTTAGTAGAAAGATTCCCGCGTGAAAAATTTTAATTGAAATAGTTTTTTTTTTTTTTTTTTTCAAAAATTAAAAAGGTGAATATGGCGTCATAGTGGAAATAAAAAGGATATTTTCAGAATACGTTTTTGCTTTGGTCAAGTTTATATTTTAGTAAAAAGTTTCTAATGGATAGCTATTTTTACGCAGGTAGCGAACTTAGTGGGGAATTACATAACTTAAATTTTAAAATGTTTTTTTTTTTTTTTTGAGGTGAGAACTATTTATACCCCAAGTTAAACTTAGGTAATAATTTTCTGATGTGTTTACATCACCCTTTGGGAGAGAATAAGGTTTAAAAATTCAAGTAAAACTCTTATTTTTTTATTTTTTACTGTATCATAGCTATAATATTGTTAAATATTAGCAGTAAGGATTCAACAGAATTTACATTTACATTCATGGCGTTCCTGAGTGGGAAATAGGGTATCTAAATTTAAGTGAAGTTAATTTTCTATGTGTTGATTATAGATTTTTTACGTTCAGATTGGAAGTTTTTGTCCAAACTACCGCAACCTGCATTACTACAGTGGTGAAACATTTTGAATCACACATTGGTAAACTGCATCCCAGATTGTGATGCAATACCGCATACATCAAAGCCTGATGATGATACTCTGTATTAATTTTGAAATGCGTTCGTCTCAGTGCTGTAGTCATTAAAAAACATGACATATTAAACAAAAACATAATTTGAAGAACAAATTAAAAAAACAAAATTTATTTCCTACATTGTTTAAGCCTGAGAAGGGACAGCTATTAAGTTATTTCATTCAATTAGTTCTACATTTAATGTTAAATTTTTGTAACAAATTAGTTAAGCCAATTGAAGATTAAAAAATAAAAATAAAATTCATACAATATGATACTTAAAACATCCTAAAAACTTAGATTCCGTTCAAATGAAATCGAAATAAATCTTAGACTTTTTTTAAAGTTTTGTATTTTGCATGCATCTTATAATTTTATGCACAATTTTCATAAACATAATACAAAATCTGCAATACAAATATTTTCAATTAAAAATGGAAGAAGTCTAAGATTTATTTCGATTTCATTTGAACGGAATCTAAGTTTTTAGGATGTTTTAAGTATCATATTGTATGAATTTTATTTTTATTTTTTAATCTTCAATTGGCTTAACTAATTTGTTACAAAAATTTAACATTAAATGTAGAACTAATTGAATGAAATAACTTAATATCTGTCCCTTCTCAGGCTTAAACAATGTAGGAAATAAATTTTGTTTTTTTAATTTGTTCTTCAAATTATGTTTTTGTTTAATGATATTCCTAGGTCTTAAACAAAAACATTTAGCATGTTGTTTATTTTATATTTCTCTTTAAATTATTTCTTATTTTTTATTCATGTGAAGCACTCATATTTAAGTTGCAATGATCGAGGCATTAATGAATTATCTCTCTCTCTCTCTCTATATATATATATATATACAGACTTCCAACAAAGGGGTTATGCAATTCGTGTATATACATGCATAACTCTTGAACTGATGCTACGATTTTCAATCTCGCTCACTCTTCTTCTACTTTTTTTTTTTTTTTAAAGAAAGGGTTTAGTTTGAAGGTGACAACGTTTTGATTTTAACAGGACAATACTATAAACCTTTTTTTGGTTTTATAAGCATTAACTTTCGTAAAAATGAAGCTATCATCACGAAATTTTAATATATGATCCATCGTGTACTGCACGTCAAAATGAGCGATATTAAATAGCTAAGGGAATTAAGTAAAATGAACGTGAATTACTGTTCTGCACCAAGTAAGTAACCAGATTTTACCCGAACGCACATCAACCACAGATGCCGTTTGGGTCAGGTGGAAGCTCATTCTTTCATTGTGGGTCGGGTTCGACTTGGTTTGACCCTAATTCGAGTTCTGGTCTGTTCTAGTTGACACTTGCGAGATGGGTTTGAAATAGTGCTGAAATCGTAAGAAAAAAGTCACGGTTTCCTGCGGATTCAGTTCCAGCTGAAAAAATTGCACTTTTAAAATCCTTAATAAGAGCTGTCGGGGGGGGGGGGGAATCTATGTTCTTAATATCCTCATCTGAGCAGTCTCTCTTAGGCTGTGAAAACAGAGGTAGGCGCTGTAACTTTATTGATTAAACAGAGAGTGTACAGAGCTTCTTAAAAATAATCCAGGTGGTATACGGCGTATATCTCCGTATATCCTCCACTACATCGCTGGTTTGTTAACCTATTTTAAAAATAAACTTCACTATATTGTTTAAAATGAAAAAAAAAAAACTATTATTTTGTCTAACTGTTACTACGCAAACATACACGGCCCGAAATAACAGGTCTCGGCCCGAACCCAACCCGTAGAAAAATCTTTTTAGCCCGTCCCGTCCTGTACAAAAAAAAAAAATAATAATAATAATAAATATTGGCACAGCCTGGTATAAAAGCTAAAAGTTCGGCCCGATCCCAGCTCGTACAAAACCTTGATTAACCCGGTCCAACTGAATTTCAACAAAATATTGATTTTTACGCCAATATGGTTAAAAATCGTCTCGTATGAGGAATTCTGACAAAAAATACTTATTTTAGCTTTTTTCATGTTACTTTTCATTTTTAAGAAAACATGCTGGACTGCGATATTTATCTTTTAAATGTATCTGTATTTGTATGGAAAAATCTTAGTTATCATTTAAAATCTAATCCACATTCTAATCCACATTCCATGGTGTAGAGACTTAAATATATGAAAAATGCTATAGCATAAAATCTTCCAAGACGGAATCGACAGGAAAGGAGAATATCCGTTATAGACAGGTTTCGTTCTTAGCAGGTACATAGTTTGTTGTAAATGTATTCTTTCCGCGCGTGTTATTATATTCATTTTGCATGGATCAACACATTTTTCAGTTTTACACATGATTCGTCTTAGGCAGGTTCTTTTTCACAGTTTCTTTTTCTGGGCTTTAACTTCATTGCCTAGAGATACTATATGTACTATTCTTTAAAAATAATAAATTTAGCAATTTAATTGTAGAATAATGGCGATTTTTAAAAATATACATTTTGTGCAAAAACTGTTGGGCCGTGCCAGATTTTACTGATATTTGCATAGGCCAGACCGGGCAGGGACGGGCCAAACATTTTCATACGTGTTGGGTTGGGACCGAGCTTGAAAATTTTGGACAGTGCAGACCTCTATGAAGAATGAAGTTCAGAATCTTGATTATCTCCACCAGTTCTTTTTTATTGTAAATTTTGCCATATTTTATCAGGACGTTTTCTTGATCCAATTAGGTCAAATTTTCTGTTATGAAAAACCGATGATAAAAGATTAAAAATTCTGTATAAGATGCTCATCCCCAAGGGACTAAGCCTCGATTCAGCCCGTAAAAAAAGAAGTCAGGCCCGGACCGGAAAGAATGATGTCGAGGTCCCGACCGGCCCAAGCCTTCAGAAAAACATAAAACCCGTGCCTGACCCGGAAAGAGTGAAATCCAAGTCCGGCTTGATCAGAGTGTTCTGAATGAAAATTGGCCTGCCAGGCACGGCCGGTGCAGACCTGTAACCTTATGCCCAAACTTTTAAAATTTTAAATGTATTTTGTATTTTCAATGTATTTTGAAAATACATGTATTTTGTATTTGGATATTTTAAAATTCGAAAAGTATTTTGTATTTTGTATTTTAGGTTCTAAAACTAATGTATTTTGTATTTTGTATCGAAAATGACTTTTCGATGTATTTTGACCAATTCTGATCAGGGACTACCTGAATATAAATTTTTATTAAATTCCGTGCTTTAGTTCTTGAGCTAGAGCGCCCACAAAATTTGTGTCACTCACAGACAGACATTTTGTAAAAACATGTTTTTCGGGTTCTCTGACCCCTAAAACGTGTAAATCCGTCGAAAACCGGAATTCGAAAATTTTCATGAATCCAATACTTTCCTCTTGTAAAGATAGAAGAAAGTAAAAATTAAATAATATCTATCAGCATATACTTAGCTGTCAACTATTCCACTTTCTAGTTATCACTCCTTTTAAATAGTAATCTTTGCCTAATTTTAATGTTAATTAATTGCAGAATTCTTCGATTAAATATGGTAAGGATTATGATTCGGAAATAGTGTTAACACAAAAAAGGATAGTTTGCAGATACGCATTTTTAAGAAAAAAAATAAAATGAAATTTACCGAAATTAATATTTATTTGCTGAAAAATGGACTAATGTTTTTCAATTTCCTATAAAAGGTGCATATCTTAAACTATAATCGATTCCTTCTGGTTAGCAGTAGCAATCTTTTGTGGTGAGTCCCTGAAAATCAGATTAGATTAAAAATTTGACACAGTTATCGGAAAGATTCGGTGCTTTTATACAAAAAAGGGGAAACACTGCTTGATTGCTTTCTATCAGAATAACTATACATGGCAATTATATCTACTTACAAATGAAATTGACTTCGTAAATCTGCAGAGCAGAACCTTAGCATGGGCAATGTCCATGATACAAAATAAATAGAAAAACCACTAACGTGTCTTTTATACTCGTACACAATAGAAGACAAAAAACCTCAAACTGATGCTCGTTGGCTAAAAACAGAAAATATTCTTTTCAGGTTAGATATGATATCTAAATATTAGAAAAAAAAGCCAATAAAAAATTACCCTACTGTCACAAAAGAAAATCGAACTGAAAGCAAATTCATCGTTCAGTCTCTTGAGTGGCGCCGTATCAACACGTCGCCGACATAAATATGAATGTAATTAATTTGAAATAGAAAAACATGATTTCTGTTTTCCCTTCATTTTGATCAAAATAGCATTAAAATGATTTGAAATAGAATATAACACGTAATTTTGAAGGAGGAAAGGTTTTTTTCCCCCCTATACATGAATAAATGCAATTTTGAATGTAATTGTATTGCACAATGATAAAGCAACATAAGCCCCAGGTTATGCACGGTTCTTATGTAAATTACCGAAAAAAGCACAAATTAATCGGCTACATATAACTGAAACAATAAATAAGTAAAACAGGATATAATTTAAAATGCAATGCTTAAAAAAAATTAAAAGCGCCATTCGATTCGAAACCAATTTAATAGTCACGCCTATCATTTTATGCTTTTACGCATAAAAACGAGCCCATGAATATGTAAGAAAGTTTCATGTTGTTCAGGAGGTAAAAATATTTTTTAGAACAACTTCAAACTGAATTACGTTTCATGGAAATTTCAATTGTATTTATTAGATTTGCTTTGAACAAAGAATAATTGGTCAAGTGCGAGTTTCACTCGCGTACAAAAAGTTCCGTACAATAAATTTAAGCGTTGACGTTGTAAAAAAACTTGCCATTGTTCTATTAAATATTTATCAATAATTGAATTCAATTGGAATGAAAAAGGGTGACTATTTATCGTTATGATTCGCCTTACCTAAAACAAAGACCTTGTACAAAGTTTAAAGTTGACATTGTGACAAATGCGCCTTGAAAGGATGTTGCAAAGTTGCATCGCCGCCTTGATCTGTGCTGCCTTTATCTAGAAAGGTTATTAATTAATATCTACTAATTATCCAATATCCTTTTTGAAAATTATTATCAGCAATCCTTGGATGATTTCGTGACGATGAGTACCTCGAACTCCCCCTAATTTCCTAACTGAGCGCCCGCAAAGTAAAGTTTATGTATAACGGAAAAGTGCGATTTTCTGAAAAACTATATGACCTAGGACAGGGTTGGCGAACCTATGGCACGCGTGCTAGAGTTGGCACGTAAGACAATTTCTCTGGCACGCGAAAAAATAAATTTTATAATTATTATACAGATGAAATTTAATTTCTATTATAATGAATAAAATTTTGTTTCATACGGACAGACTATCACAAATAAGGCAATTATTTTTGCATGAAAAGAATTTTCTTTTCTTGCGATGTTATGCAGCGTTTGCGACATGTATTTTGCCCTTCTGTATGATTTTTATAATGTTGTATTTTTCAAATTAATTTTTTTAGACAGTCCCTTCAGTAAGATGGCAAATGGATCCAATTTATAAAACTATCAAAATATGAATCAGGTATAAAGCATTCTCCATCGAACATACAACAGTAAAAATCTCATCAATAATTTATTGATACAATGCTTAATGCAACTTGGATAATCATAACTAGATGCATAAATAATAAGGTCAAAAATTTCTAAAATAAAATTTCGTATTTTTATTTCCTTATCATAGTGAAAATTATTACATAAATGAATCATATTTACGAATTAAAATTTTAATTTAATGGTTTATTCAAATATGCAGAGAAATAGCATCTGATTTTTTAACTAGTGTTTTGTATAAACATCGTACTTTGCAAAATTATTTTATGTCAAAATGTGGCACGTTACACCATTGATAGATATTGTTGGTGAATTTTTGGCACGCGCACGTAAAAAGGTTCGCCGATCCTGACCTAGGATAATGCTGCTTACTTGCTTAATGACAAAATTATTTTGCGTTTGCGTATTCGGGATAGAACATAATACAGTGAAACCTCTCTGTAAGGGCTACATACCGTTCCATCGAAAATTGGCCCTTATGAGGGGTGGCCCTTGAATAGGGGTGACAAAAAACAACAACTAAAATAAGGAAATCACAGCCTATGTAGGTGAAAAACTGTTTATTAACATTTTCAAACTCTATATATATATGATTGAAAACATTTTCTATTGAATTTTGTTTACTTTTCATAATTTTTTCACAGACAATTTTGGTTTCTCTTGATTTTTTTACTTTATGGAACAAATTACTTAAATTTGCATAATTTATTAATGCCTTAGAAGGAGATATTAGTTCATTTATTTATGCTAGCGTTTTTACACACAAGTGCAAAAATTGTGCTTCAATATGCATTCACAGTTTTAGTAAATGTGGAATCAGTTTTTCTAGATAACCTGTTATCCTTTGTGGGCCCACAACAAAGGGTCAAGTTTTCCCTCCAACCCAACCCCTACAGGTTGAAAGGTCTAACAAAGTGTGAGGAACACATGTTTGTCGTCCTTCATTGTGTTTCTAAATCCTCCCCATTTCCCCCTGCCTTCTTTGTTGCAAGTGCAGTTGTCTGCTGAACTCTTACCTTTTGGTTCAGAAATTCAATACACCTGTTTAAGATTTAAGGCACATGTGAAAAAAATGACCTTTATGAGGGGTAGGTGCGGCCCCTAATAGAAGTAAATTTAGCATTATGTCTATGGGAAAAATTTTCGTTCCTAAAAATATTGGCCCTTAATAGAGGTGGCCTTTGAATAGGGGTGGCCTTTAAAAGAAGTTTCACTGTATTAATTTTCAGCAACAACAACAAAAAAAAAATTATAATTGAAATCAAAAGGATAAAAAAATCCGAAAAAGAAGGAAGGGTTAAGCATGTGACAAGATAAAGATACGTTTCGACAATTATTATATAAACAGCATAGCGGTTCTATATTTGCTAATATAAAACCAATCGTTCTAGGACGGGGGAAACATTTAAAAATGCACCCCTAATTATGATCTACGTGTGGTAATTGTTTAAATCGCATCTTACAATAAAAAAATTATAATTCGCTCCGTAATTAGAGAAAATATTTTTCTACCTTTATGTATATTTACCGTATTACGAGCACCCCTTTCCTTGTGTCATGGTGCTACCATTAATTATTTGAACACATTTATATTTCTTAATTAAAGTTTGTTTGAACTGCTTTAAGTACAAATATAAATAAAGACGAACGCTTAAAAATTCGGGGAGAGATGGTAAAAGCTAATTTCTTAGGAGGTATGCCATTGTGGTGGGAGGTAGCAAGCAGCTGAAGCACCCATTTTTTAGGGATGTCCGTTATTTACATAGCTGTCAACATTCCTTATTTTTAAAGTCAAACAAACATATTTTGAACAAGAAATTTAATTTATTAAATAAAATAAAAAAGAACCCCATAAAAACAAGGCACATTTCATTAAACAAAATTTCAGGTTCAAAATTTGTTTATTTGACCTGGAGAAAACCCCGGAAGGTTGGCTTGGCAGGTATGTATTTATAGTTATTGAATTTTTTTTTTTTTTTTTTTTTTTTGGGGGGGGGTGTAGGGAGGAGGGGTTTGGGTATATGGGGCGCTAAGTGAAGTTCTGCACACAGGCGCCGGATACTTCCGGCGCGCCCCTGAGTATATTTTATTGCATTTAACACTCCGGCAGGCGCACGTTTGGACTTGTGGGTTCGGCCGCAGTGCGGCTGTTTTAAAATCGCCATTAACCCCTAATTAACCCGTAATCGAGTGACAAATATTGGTGCATAACTACCGTGAGCGGCAGGTCAGACCGCTTAATTCAAAGATGAATAAAATGCTATATTAACTCTAAAAATAGTATTTCTGTACTAAACTTCCTGTACAGGACTATTATATTTAAAATTCAGTTATTCAAAAGTCTCTAGTGAAAGTAAAAGGACTCCAAATAAAACAAAATTTAACCAGTATATCTAGTTAAACTGAAAATTTGAGAAAATTGAAAAATGCAGCGGTCTGTGAGACCGCTAACAGCGGTTACGGGTTAACTCAATTTTAACCCTCTTAAAAATATTAGTGACCTTGATTGGGAAGTACAAATAGATAATATTCTAAATCTGATTTAAAAACCTTGATTTTTTAACCTCAAAACAAATATGAATTTCCGAGGCAGCCTTCACTAAGTCTTAGCAGCGCGCCTGACAGACACATTACGCCAGACCGAGGGTTAAGATCAAAACCTTTTAATTAAAAATTTTTACTGGTGGTTATTATTAAAATTTAACACCGTATCTTTCATTTAAAATGTATTGCACATGCAAAAGTAACACCGACTGGGCCCCCTTCAGTTCTAGGCTCGGTATAACTATCCTCTTTGTCCTGCCTTGTGCACACCTCTGTGCCAAAGAATTTCATTACTGTATGCACAAAATTTGACAGTTAAATATTGGAGCAATATACAGTGAAATAGGTTTAACACGAAACTCAGGGGACCAACATTTTTTTTCGTGTTAAAAGAATTTCGCGTTAAAAGATTCGTAAAAAAAGAACAAAACTCACAAATATTTTCGGCATCGTCAAATTTTACTTCGCTTTCCTGTTAAACTACTAATAAGTTTCATCCATTAGGATAAAAAGCAAGTAAAAAAATATTGTTTTGGGGGGGAAAAATCAGATATCTTTTTTTAAGTGTATTTTTCTGCATTCTGAGATTCTTGTTTGAACGAAATAAGCAAAGCTGTCTCTAAATTTTCGTGCTTAGCAGTTCTCATAGCTTTCGTGCTTAGCAGTTCTCTGGCTTAAACATACTGCGCTCAACCATTAACGTAATGGGATCCCTGTTTTTTATTATTGTTGATAAAGTAGAATTGGCAATGCCAAACTCTTTGCAGATTTCTGTTTTTGTCCTTCTTTTCATCAACTGCATTAGGCAGCTTCAGAAGCGAAATGGTAGTTTGTTTTCGCACCGATTTCTCAGCCATTGTGCTAATAAAACATTAGCTAATTTACAAAAAAATAGGAAATTCACTGATTTTCACCCAAAATTCAGTGGTTTTACCAAAAATTCAAAAATTTCAACTCAAACTAACTAGCTCGAAAGCGAATTTTTTTCGTGTTAAACGATTTTTGTTTCGTGTTAAAAGAAAAAAAAAATGTATTAAATTGCATAGTATACTGTCCGGACCGCTATATCATTTCGTGTTAATCGATTTTTCATGTTAAGCGTTTTCGTGTTAAACGTATTTCACTGTATATAGATTTTGCTCTGAACATACCGACTGTTTCCATACTTTCAATGTCATTCTTACCTACAAGCCACTGAAAATGAACAACTTATCATACGAACAATGTACTAAATGGTTCTTCATTCAATAGGTTCAACGGCCACATAATTCATATGAATAAGAAGTGAGTGTTCGGACAAAACATTCTGTCCACCAATTAACGAAGCGTAGATAGAGTGTTAATCAGTAACGGGAAGCTTAATTAAAAAATATTAGTTCCGGATTTCACGCGTTTTTTTTATTTATGCATTTGTAGCTGACCAGGTTCGGACGTTGACAGCGGAAACATCGTGATGACCTTAAAGGACTGAGCAATTAAAATGCGCGGAACCTCAAGGTCTCCTGTTCTTCGTAATCTAGAAATTCGTGCACAAGCACCGAAATATTTAAAATTCTGAGATATTACTATGTGTTCTTATTTATCTGAGTGATAAAGTTGAATGTTTGAAATAACAGCTTAACTGTGACGTGACAGCTTAATTTGTAACTTATGAGATTAAAACCGACGCTTTTATATTGAAACAAATTTCATGTGACCTTGAAAAAAAGTTGGTATATATTGTATCATGACATGTTCATTTTCAAAAGAGTGCTTTCTGCTTTACTCTACTCCGAAACATATCAAAATTTCTATACGAAAATGAGATTACGAATGTATAGACAGGTACATAGACAAAAGATACACCACAATCAAATCGAATTAAATTCGCGCCAAGGCGAATTAGAAAGTAGGGGAAAGTAGGATAATGACGCTCACTTAAGGGAAAACAGGAATAGCTAGTCAAATTTACACAAAAAATCAATATTTTATTAATGAAGTATAACTCCAAAGCATAAGGAACAGTTTGCAATCAACTAATTCGCATAAAATTTTTAGGAATGTTTTTTATCGTTTTATTTAATTAACAATGGATTGAGCGGTAATGCCCAACATGGTAGGGTAATTGCGCTCAAAATTTGAATACAACATTTAAGTTGGCTTTATTTATAGTTGGCGTAACAAAGCACAACAAAAATAAATAAAAGCATGAACGTACAGCTAAATGTATATATTTTGAAGAAATAGTGAGTAAATTAACATTTGAAAATAAGAGTGTACACTTACCTTCAAGTTAGATTTTTACAATTTTATTATAAAACAATCTCAAACTAATAACGTGAGGACACAAAAATACTTTCCTCCCGACGGTCACTATATCCGTATAAGGAACTTACGATGAAGTTCGCCAGGTGCTGTACCGATCGCACGTTTTCAATACTATTCTGTTTAGAGATATTTGGGTGAGTGGGATTGCTCGATCAGCGTCATTACCCTACTTTCCCCTATACAAGGTGTCTGAAAATTATACGAGTAGAACAATATTTGTACAGGAAATTCTAGGGCCTTAATCCATTTATTAAATCAGAAATAAAGAGTGTATTACACAAATTCGAATGTTTCCAATTCCAATTCTGTTCCAGATTGATATACTGTATCAATAGATGTTCATTTTCAAAAGAGTGTTTTACTCTACTTCGAAACACATAAAAATTTCTATACGAATATGAGATTACGAATGTACAGATAGGTACATAGACAAAAGATACGCCGGAATCAAATCGAATGAAATTAGCACCAAGGCGAATTAGCTTAGAAAGCATACAAGGTGTCTGAAAAATATACGAGTAGAACAGTTTTTGTATAGGAAATTCTAGGGCCTTAATCCATTTATTAAATCCAAAATAAAGAGTGTATTACACCAATTCAAATGTTTCCAATTCCAATTCGGTTCCAAATTGAAGATGTTTGTTCATAACTTTAAAAATAATGAAGATATTTTAACGAAATTTGCAGCAGACTTACCTTTCTTTGTGTCAAATGTAACGATATCACAAGAAGAGGACACATTATCCACATTCAAACAGTAATAAGTTCATTGCGCCTTGTTTGAGAATGTAGTTTTCTATACATATACAGAATAACTTATCGAATTACTAGGGAAAGCAGGGGAATGACGCTCACTTAAGGGAAAACATGAATAGCTAGTCAAATTTGGACAAAAAAATCAATATTTTATTAACGAAGTATAACTCCAAAGCATAAGGAACAGTTTGAAATCAACTATTTTTCATAAAAGTTTTAGGAATTTTTTGTATCGTTTGAGCGGTATTGCTCGACATGGTAGGGTAATTGCGCTCAGAGTTTGAATACAACGTTTAAGTAAGGCAAAAGTCACATATGTAGTTGTGTGGGCTGTTCACAGCACCGCAGACTTTTTGCAAGACTACACATATTGTGTTAGACATATACTGGGCTACTTTTTTTATATTTAGGTTTTTTGATTTTCACCACTTTTTTGAAATCGTAAAATTATCCTTGCTTAATGACATATTAATAAAGGCGAAAACAGAGAAATTTTACCATTTCAAAAAAGTGGTGTCAATCAACAAATTTGAATTTAAAAAAAGTTGCCCACTGGCAACCCTTCTGCTGGAATTCCACGCGAGCGCCATTACCCGTCATCGCCATGTTGGGTTTTATTGCATTATAATTTGCGTAACAACGCACTACAAAAATAAACAAAAGCATGAAAGTACAGCTAAATGTATATATTTTGTAGACATAATGAGTAAATTAATATTTGAAAATAAGAGTGTACACTTACCTTCAAGTTAGATGTTGTAGAATTTTATAATAAAACAACTTGAAACTAATAACTTGAGGACACAAAAATACTTTCCTCGCGACGGACACTAAATCCTTACTGGGAACTTAAGATGAAGTTCGCTAGGTGCCGATACCGATCGTACGTTTTCAATTATATTCTGTTTAGAGATATTTGGTGAGCGGGATTACCCTTCTGAGAGTCATTACCCTACTTTTCCCTATATTCTTCCAGCGCGTTTCGTAATGTCATCGGGTTTCATATGAAAACGATCTAAGCCTGTTGAAAATTTCTTTAAAATAATTTATTATCGTTAAAGCTATGAACAAAAAATCCGGATTTGGCTTGAAGTGAGATTCTTCGTATTTTTGACTAAATACAGTAGAACCCCGCTAATCCGAGCTAGTTGGGACCGGTGACTGTTCGGATTACCCGAATTCTGATAAAAATAGAAAAGAAAAAGGTTTTAGCTAAAAGAAAATATAAGTTATAAATATCCAGTAGTACAGTAAACATCCTCTAAACCAGCATCCAAAGGTCCGGTATCCTGGATAATCCGGCACCACTTTAAAAAAAAAGTATTGCTTGTTTAATCTCTCTTAATGTTTATAACAATCTAAAGGATCTTCAAAATAAGAAATTACGTAACAACTAATTACAAACGGTACAAAATCGCGAATCTATAAATAGCTCAGTCACTACATCAACGGGGGGGGGGGGGGGGGGGTCGGAGAAAAAACATTTCTGTAGATAATTTGCGAAATCAAGCTGTTGCAAAGAAAAACAATTTTTTTTCGTCTTATTAAATGCTTTTCGCATTAAAAAAAAAAAATTATAGTGACTGGCAAACAAATTGATATATGAGATTTTTTTTAAGGTGGCTTCTACGAGTAGGCCTACAGTGCATGTTTTCCTTTTAAATTCGTGTACATATGTTGTATTTTTACATTATTGAATTTTTTTTCTATTTCAGCTTGTTTAAGGGTGTATTCGAAAAAATATTTTTCCTCCCTAAACAGCTCGAAATTTTCTGAGACATTTTCAGACTCATTTTTAAAAGCAAAAACATGAATCTTGCTGAGGTGATTTTTGAAGAGATGTATAAGAGGCCGTGTGATTTCATTTTTCGCCCAATTAATTAAAATTTGAGTTTTAAACAATTATTTTCTCAGTATGACCATTTTTTTCACTCCCAGATCTCCCGCTTCGGAAAATTCGGTTAAAAACCCCAACTTTGATAGCATTTTTTACAATATTTTCTGCATTTATCAAAAAATCGAGAAGCACGGCACATTAAGCAGTTTTTAAATAAGAGAATTTCCCACTTTGATGCGTTTGAGAGCAAAAAATAATTTAAAAATGAATCCGGAAATAAGCAGTTTGGATCGAAATACACCCTTAATGAATAAAAAACATGTTTTACTGCCATTTTTTGTTTAATTTTAACTTCTACACGTTTTCTCCAACATTCATACTGTAATCCGGAAAATTTCGTGGTAAAAAGTGTAAAAAGTACTTTTTTGTTTTTAGTACAGTAATTCAATATTTTCAGTTAATCTCTTAAATATAATTTTCGAAAATAAAATCGGTTCGGATTAAACGGAATTTCGGATTACCGGGGTTATACTGTAAATGAACTGTGACACAAGTATCTTGTACAAAAATTGTTAGTTGTAGAGTACACTATGTTCGTATGTTCAAAGTTCGTACCTATATTTTTTGTGACACCTTGTAGTAATAGTAAACACGCTAAAGTTTAGGAAATACCAAAGGGAATCTTATTTTTTCTACAAGAAAAGTAAATTCACAACTACGAGTACAGTTTCACGAAGCAATTGATTAGCGTCTCTCTTTATCCTGTATATTAGTTACAGTAAGGAGTTAACTCTTAACTGATGTAAGCGGTCTCATAGACTGCTGCTTTTTTCAATCTTTACAGTTTAACTATATATACTAGTGCGATTTTGCCTCGTTTGAAGCTCTATTACTATATAGTCTTCTGAAAAGAGTCATTTTAATTATCCTAGTCGTGTAAATAAAATTTAGTACAGAAACAGTATCGTTTGAGTTAGTTAGGCGAGTCTTTTATTCATTTGTCAAACAAGTGGTCTCAGAGACCGCTATTATTCGACAATTTCTCTCACAATAGTTAAGGGTTAACAGTTAACACGGCTGAAATTAATCAGAATCTTTTCCTTTCTTTTTCTTTTTTTCCCCATTCCAGTATTTGCCTTACTGGGTCTGATAAAAAACTATATAGGGGAGGTAGGGGAGGTTTGACACATAGGGAGAGTTGATACATTGACAATTTTTCTCAACAAATGGCATTAACAGACATTGTAATAGATGTAAAGTCTTCTTTTATTAGCAGAGGCCATCATTAGCTGGACTTAGCAGGGAAGAACTGACAACGTTTTTTTCTTTTTATTTTGAAGACTTTTGGAATGTCAATGTAAATTTTTTTAAATACTGTTTTTCTTTCATAACTCTTATTATTGTGATGATAATATCTTGTATTTTTTTTATTTGTAAAGTACATTGTTAGGGTGAGTTTTAACAGAAAGCAGATTGGCATTTTGCAACTGCATTTGTACAAAAGTCATTGAAAATCCAATAAGGCATGATAGGGAGGAATGATACATTAGTGCTGGGGAGAAATGATACATTTGTATATTTGAAATTTAATAGTTTTTTTAAGTTGTAAACTAATATAGGACTGTAATATTCATTATTGTTTTACAGCAAGAGCTACTGAAATTGATAAGGAAGAACAAAGAGATCATTCATAGAGATTATGTAGGTTACATAGAAAAGCAGTGCTATGATAGATGGTTAGTTCGCTTTGCTCGTCATGTAGTAGGAAAAAACTTTAAATGGCCTTAAAGGGAAATTGTTTCTATAATTGACGAGGGGCAAATAAAAAAAAAACATTAAATCCACCCGATTTTATTTACCAAAATGATAGAGTTGCTAGTTTTTCTTTTAACCATTTCAGGGGTGGTGGTATGTTTATGAAACCACTTAATTTTAATTCCCAAACGCCACATTGGTACCAGCATTTTGGTAAAATATTTTCTATTTAATATGAAAGGGAAATATAGCCCTTTTCTTATTTCCAATTAAATTTGTTGGTAAAATCCGGTGCCATTCATTTATTCAACACTTAGCATTTAAAATGCTTTGCCCTAAAAGGGTTAAAGAAATCTTAAATGTGCTAAATTTAGGTTAAATTGTTTGCAAATCAGCAATGTTCACTTCATTTTTCCTTGCAGCAAGATCTCTAGGGTTCTTTTTTTCAATATTTGTTTTCTAAAAAGTGTGTTAATAGAATTGTTTAAATAATAGCAATTGTTTAAATATTTTTGTAAAAAACATTTCTGAAACAAAAATATGTCAATGTCATTTCTTTTTCAATTTTACTTAAATATTTCAAGATTTATCATAAAAAATTGTATGACACATAAATTGAATTGTCTGCATTTTTTTTTTTTTTTTTTTTTTCAATTTGCAAAGCAATGTATCAAATCTCCCTTGCTAGTGTATCAATCCTCCCCAGCAATGGGGAGATTTGATACCGTAGTAACCATTCACAATAACTGGGATATATTTTTTGAATGATTATTTTTTAAATTCACAATATTTTTAATAAATGAATAAAAGGTCACTTTATAAGAAAATACGAAAAATTTGTTTAAAAATAGGTTTCTAAGGGTTGTAAAAAACTAGTAAAAGAATAGTGTATCATATCTCCCCTACCTCCCCTACTATGTATATGAGATTTTGAAAATTCGATTTTTTAAATCTAATGTGTTTCACCTTCGATTCCTATTTGATAAATATATTAAATTGCTTCGAAGGAGCGTTTACTACTGAAAAACGTTTTTTAATCACAAACACAAACCTAATCGTGAACTTTCCATTTTCATCTTCCGCCGTTACATCATTCAAGCAAATCCTGGTGCCATAAAACGAAATGACAGCACATAAAACACGCGTTCTCTGAACAAACACTTTAATGTAGAGTTCGTCCAAACTTCCTGCTGAGATAGATCAGATGAGCAAACAGACGCGTACACGCGCCGGTAAAACTGTTTCCATTGTAGTACACGAAATGATTCGATAAGAAGAAGGATCGACTAACGAATTAAATTAGCAGCATTTCCCAAAATAAACAAACATAAACAGTTCGTGGTAAGGGGGATAGGCAGGGGTAATACATTTCGGAGCAAATCAGTGTTATTTTTCATATTTAGAAATGATCATCAGGCAAATATAGCTTCAGCTGTTCATTAATTAAACCTCTACTGTTCATGTAATAGATACGATACCAAATGTTCAGAGAAAGGGAATGAGAATTTGAAGTCAGATTATTATTAATTAAATCCAGAGTATCAAATCCGGGATTTCCGTGTAACAGAACATAAGTAAATATAATTTTTAATTGAAACCGCTATTTTCTACATTTAATATATATATTGCTCACTAACAATCAAAAACGAATTTTTATTCAAAACAATGATATAAAAGTTGCCCTATTTTGCGATAGACAAAAATTCATTTCGACACTACATTCTGTAATCAAAATTTTAAAAATAACAAAAATTGCAGTTAAAATTCAGTCGAACAAGTTAATGAAAAGGAAAACGGAAAAAAGTGGAAATATAACGAAATTGATCATGAAAAATAATCCGGCGAATGTTTTTCTTTTTAGTTTAAAAATTATCTATTATTTTTCCTAATGAATCTTAAAAGTATATAAAACTGTAACCAATAACCTAGACTTCAATGTTATGAAGCTAAAATTTTCTCAAAAGAACATATTTGTAATAATTAGTTTTATAGTTAATGGGCTCTGCAGAACTATTAAAGGCCCTGTCAGATTAAAATATTGAATAATTATACGGAATAATTATTCCGAGGGTGAATAATTTCACGTTAAAAATATACTTCTTAAAAAATCGATGGAAAAATCGACAAATTAAGTCCGATTAAAAAAAAAAATTGTTGCTTTGACATATAAAATAACATGCGTGAATGTCACTGGAAGTGATAGAGAGACATAGATACAGGGTATTCCTCCAGTTCGTTAACCAATGGCTAATTCCTAAGCCGTTAGTTTTAGAGTTATAACTATATAGAGCTAACACCCAAAAATGGTTCAAATGTTTTTCTTCATCATATCAAAAGCCCTTTACGTCAAAATGGCTATTTTGTTAAAAGAAGAAAAAAAAACGAAATTTAGTCTTATAGGGTTTCACTAGTTTTATAAGTTATATTTAGAAAAACTTACCCTGTGCAAGTAAAACAATAATACAGTAAACTCTATCTAAGGCGGAATCGGTTGGGACTTAGAAAATTTTCCGTGGTAGACAATATTCCGGCTTATGCAAAAAAGCTCCCACCTCCCCCTCAAAAAAAAAAAAATCTCGATTAATTATTATTTTTCATTGATATTCCTGACTCGAAAATCGATTGAAAACTGAAGTTCTGAAAGATCCTTTGTCTTTATAGGTAAATGAGAAACGCTATTCAATTTCTTAGTACTGCTGTAATACATGCGAATTGGCGCGTGCTCGCACAGGTAAGGTAGAAACAAAAACATGCACTTTGTTGATTATATATGATTTCACACACAAAAAGTAATAAACTTCGAGAATGAGGCAGAACGCTATAATTTTGAATTTGAGTACAACCTTAAAATATAATATATTGTACTTTAGAAAATATGTATTTTCATAAATTTGCATTCTACTAGAAATAATAACTTTTAAATTCAATTTTGTTAAGAAAAAATGTCATAAGCAAAAATTCCTTAAAATTTAAACAGTTTCTGCTCTTTTGAATTAATTTTTTCAAAGTGTTACGGAATTTAATTGACATCCTCGACATTGAGCATTTGACTAAACAGTTTTAAAGTTTGATAAACGAAATGCCTTTCATTTTTAAAATATCCTTTTTTTCGCCTTATGCAAAATTTTGGTTTCGGTGGGACCTTAAAATCTTTTCCGTTTCCGCGTTAGACAGATTCCGCCTTATGCAGCATGAGTTAATGTTATTTTCTATGGGTTCGACGGGACTTGAAGAATTTTCCGCGGTAGAGAGATTTCCGGCTTATACAGAGTCCGCCTTAGGCAGAATTTACTGTAATTCCATTCCTCTGCGACCAAAATTTATAACACTTTAGATTTTATAAACTTTCGGCCTTTGCTAAACTTTGGCACTAAAAACGGAAAAACGCGTTTATAGTACCAGAAAACGCTGGATTTGAGAAAGGCTCCCCACCCCCCCCACTCTTAACCCACTGACCGCCAAAACTATAAGGTTGAAATTTTCAACTTTTTAGCTGAACGTCGTTTGCCACCACAAACTCTGAAAGATAATTTTCGCTTTATATGATCTTAAAATTTTATATCTTTAAAGAAGAGCCAATATTTTAATTGAAAAATAGTGGTGGGTATCAAAATAATTTAAACACAGTCGGACCTCGTTATCCCGACACCCGGTTTTCACGTCACTCTGCTTATGACGTCAGTTTTTCAAAGTCCCGATTCTCTTTACATGATTTTAATGTAAATAAACTCCGGATTTTACGTCGTTAAATAATTTCGGACTGCGGATATCCCGTCGGTTTAGAAAATTTGTTCATTTTTCATAATTCATCTTATAAGCACATTATAATCTTATAAGCATCTTATAAGCATATTATAAGAAATTAAGCGGTAAGAAATGTCTTAGCCAAACTTTTCACAAAATTGTAAAATTGTCTAAAATACCCATTGAGATAAATGAGAAATTTTAATTCAATCCTTTATCTGAATAAATGGTGCTTTCTTGTGGTTACGCGACGTTTTTCATCCGACTAAAACCGAAGCATTGCATTGCATTGAAACGATCAGAAACTATCTAAGATCTGTTTCTGAAACAACGAATATTGATTGCAATTCATTGTATAACACTGAAAAAAAGAATTGTAGGAAGCACATCTAGGGATAAGCAAACCTTAATTCATCAATATTTCATATAACAATAAAAAAACAAGTCATCATAAATCTGATTTGTATTATTTTCAATTTTGTTTCTGTGTCTATTTTGTTTAATTGTTTAATTGTTTGTTTGACTGTTTTATTGCTTAAAACTGCAAGAACAGTTATGAATTTAAATTGCCTTAAATTAATTAAAAATACAGCTTTTTATAAACATATTTTTCTCCAACTCCGGTTACCGCGCACTCCGCTTATGACGATACTTTTTTCTGGACGTTAGAGTGTCGGGATAACGAGGTTCGACTGTAAGTGCATTTATTTTGATTGTTGCGTGAACGCAACACCAGCGGGTAATGGGTTTAAGAACCCATCGAGTTTGGAATGAAAGTTAACTGTAATCAGTTATCCTCCAGACATATTTTTTGATTTTAAAATGAATTATTACTTTTCAATAATACATTAAAATGGAGTATAAATTCGAAAACAACAATCTTTATTTCAATATAATGAAACGGAAAGTTTCCCCGAACTATAAGTCAATAATTTATACTGCGCTAATTAATGGACTCTTTGCCGAAACGTACTTTTTATAAAAAAAAAAAAAAAAAAAAAAAAAAAAAAATACATGTACCCATGTTAAAGTTATAACTGAACACATACAAAATATATTCGTATAGGCATTTAAAATAACATGCACGAATACATTATAAGGGAATTGTATAGAAATCCGCACACATTTGTTAGAATTGTTACTTATTTACTGTTATTGATCCCTGTATAAAAAATTAATGTACTAAACTATTCCGAGTATATTTTTCAATTTAAAAATTAATTGTTACTTTCCCATAATACATTTAAATAGAGTGTGAAACCAAAATCAGTAATCAATTTTCAATGTATAATAAAACCCAAAAAATCGTCAAAACAACGCACTAATAACGCAGTCTGATAATTAAGAAACTCTTTGCAGAGCTATTGTCACAGCGGATTAACAGAATTAAGGCATAGATTATTCCAAAAATGAATTATTCCATGTGAAAAAAAAAACACTTTTTAAAGTTATGTCTGAACACACTTATACACCACAAAATGTAACATTCTTTAGGCGCATAGAACATTCGTGTAAGTCGTTGTACAGGAAATTGTAGCGAGCTATACTTGTTAGCATTTTCCCTTTTTATCTTTAGAGCCCCAGAATAAAACTTAATTTATTCTTCTAAAATATTTGTCTGATTTTAAAATTAATTATTATTTGTCAATAATGCACTTAAATACCATATAAAAACGCTAAAATTGTCTGAAAATGACATTAATAAAAGTTAGTCCGACATGTAATGGAATCTTTACACAATTATTAAATATGACGTTTGATTAATAGAATTAAATGAAGGATTTATGCTGACAGGTTTTAAGACATCATTTTAGAGAGCAGTAACAATAATAATAACAATACTACTAATAACAATTTTGATAACGTTGCCTTACAAAACAATAACGATTCTTTTCTTCTTATCGATTAAAATTTTTTAATATATAACCTACATTTTAACATAGTAAAACAGAAATTTTCTCAAAAGAACATAGTAATAATTGATAACTTGATAATTAATGGACTCTTCGCAGAATAATTAAATGGTCAAATTAAAATAATTAAATGCATGAATTATTTCATGACAAAAACGCATTTAAAATAAATAATGTACCATGCCAAAATTATATCTAAATACATAAAAAAAAAAAAAAAAAAAAAAAAAAAAACCTCTTTTTGCTATTGTATACAAAGTAAATAACAAGCTATTGGACAGAAAATAAAACAGTAATGAAATCCGTGCAGGATTGTTAGCAATCCAATAACCTCAGAATGAAATTTAATCCTTTAAGTGGCAAAGCACTTCCACTACAGAAATGTTGAAATGAATAAATGACTCTGGAATTTAGGAACAAATTTATTTGGAAATAAGATAAACCTATATGTCATATACATAATGGAAAAATGTATACCAAAATTATGGTGCCACTGTGGCATTTGGTAATTAAAATTAGGTGGTTTCATAAACGTACCACCGCCTTTGAAAGGTTAAATGTAGTCAGATATCTTCCAAGAAAATATTCTAATTTTAAAATTAACTTTTCAATAATACATTTAAATACTGTGTAAAATCGAAACCAACAACTTTTATTTCAACATAATGAAGCCTAAACTTTCTCTAAACAACAGAGTAAGGAGTAAAAACAATTTGACACCCTGACTTTTAAGGCTTTTACAGTTATTTATTTATTTAAATGTGAAGTGTTTATAAGAATCCATTTGCCATATTTAATTATCTTTTAGGCATAATAAATATCTAAAATTAATTAGACATAATAAATTCAGGAATATGTGCAGAAATCCGTATATGTTTATTAGAAATCCAAAAGTTGACTCAGTATAAAAATTATATTATAATCAGCTATCTTCTGCGTACATATTCTTCTTTTAAATTAATTATTACTTTTCAATAACATATTCAAGAACAAAAAACCATTAGCAACGACTCATATTTCAATATAATGAAGCCGAAACTTTTTCCAAAACATTAATAATCGATAGTCCGATAGTTAATGGACTTTTTACAGAACTATTAAATGTCACGTCGGATTAATAGAATTAAATGCATGAATTATTCCGGGAATGGACGTATAAGATAAAACAGCTATAGAGAACAATAATCAATTGCAGGAAAAAATTGCATCCTTTACAAAGCGATCGGGATCCTTCTACGCTTATCTGATTAACATTACTTAATTGCCATTATTTAATATATATATATATATATGGGGCATTCTCACAATCTTTTGACTTTTGGGGGAAAAAAATCTGGCGAAATTAATCTTGCTAAAATAACATTTCAATCTGATAGACGAATGCATTAATGATTCCAAATAAAGAAAAAAATGGTCAGCAGCGAAAAAAAATGATTTAACTGAGGTTTAAGCTAAACTTGCGAGTTTGATTTTCCTTACCATTTTACCACTATAACTTTTTATTTTCTTCTAAATTTTTACTTATAATGAATTTGCATAGTACCCACAGGACATTCAAATAAGAAATAATGATAATGTAGTATTTTTAGTACAAAATTTTGGTATAACATTGTCTTAAAGGGGTGTTAAAGAAGGGACGGTAATGTAAAAAAGGGGGATGGTTGGTATAGGAAAAAAGGGACGAAATGGGGAAAAAAGGGACGGTAAAGATGGAATAGCAAGGAAAATTACCACCTATTTTAGGCAGATCATGATAAGACTAAGTGGTAGCCACAATGTTCATTGATTTTTAGAAACAGGCACATTACATTGGATTAAAAAAAAAAAAAAAATAATTTACCTCGAAAAGTGCAGGAATAAACCTTGCGGACGGTGAGACTACCAATAAAGCCACGATGCTTGAAATTGATATTTAAATGCTGATTTAAATTCTACAGTAAATTTCCTGCCAAAGAATTTTAGACATTATTTCTCTAGCATACTTCTGCATCAGAAAAAACTTGAAAAAAATTCTGTGGTTGCATCTGAAGTGATTTTCTGTATAATTTTAGAAGAGGGATGGTAAAAAATCTAAAACCTAGGGACAGAGTTTAAAAAAATAATAACAACCCTAAAAATGTGTGCAGGCTAATTTTTAGCTACTTATTTATATAAAACAATAGTTCCAGTTTCAGAAAAGAATTACATCGAATTATTTTTATTGAAACAATTTTATCCAGACAGCTCCAAACTTAAAAATCAGCTTCAGGGACACGGGACGGTATAGGAGTTTTCCAGGTGTTTGGACCCCCAACATCGTCCAAAACTTATTTATCTCGTTAATATTGTTGTGCAATCATGCAATGGGGTGTTCCCCAAGTATATGAAGCAAAAAAAAAAACACACAAAAAAGTGTATTAATATAAAAATTATTATTGAGGGACATGAAAGTCAAAAGATTGTGAGAATGCCCCATATCTATATTTTATCATACTGGAATGGAAATTTTCTAGAAAGAACACATTCATAATTAATAGTTTGAAAGTCAAGATGGACTTCTATCCGTGCTATTAAATATGTTACGTCGGATTAATAGAATTAAAATGCCTCAATTATACCATATAAAAGCGCACATAACAAAATGATGTAAACATGCTAATGTTATGTGTAAACACCTACATGAAGATAACTTTTATGCATAATAATTAAATAAGATGCCGGTGCACAGGAATATGTACACAAATCCGTATATGCTTATTAGCAATCGGACTCAAAATGCAAATTATGTTATAATCTGCTATTCTCCGCGTACATATTTCGATTATAAAATGAATTATTACTTTTCAGTTGCATATTCAAGAACAAGAAAAAAATCGAAATTAAGACTCATATTTCAGTATAATGAAGCCGAAACTTTCTGTAAAAAAAATATTAAGGGCTGTTCTTAACTGCTCCGCTGAACAAGCGCAAAATGTTCTGACACATTTACAAATTCATTTTTTAACGGAAAGATGTAAAATTGGAAAG
This sequence comes from Maratus speciosus, assembly GCA_963932465.1. Lineage (NCBI taxonomy): Eukaryota > Metazoa > Arthropoda > Arachnida > Araneae > Salticidae > Maratus > Maratus speciosus. Next base: position 494,380,165 of record OZ010792.1, read on the forward strand.
CCTGGCCATGGAAGCGATTTGGAATTGAACTGTTTTTTCCATTTTTTTTATCATCAATTACCCACTGAGTTATAAGCGATATCCATCACGTGACAAACCCGTTTTTCGCCCGCTCTTGAGTGATTTTTCTACTTTCGCGCGGAAATTCGGTTCAAAAGGTCCACTTTGACATTAATTTCTGAAAGATCTATTGCGTTTGCAAAAAAAAAATGGAAAAAACAGCTCGATGACCTAGTTTTTGAACAACACCACCAGCTAGTTTCATGCATTTTCGAACAAAAATAAATTAAAACTTATGTCAGGAAGTTGCCCTTTTGGATTTGAGAACAGCCTTAATAATCGATAGTCCGACAGTTAATGGGCTCATCAGAACTATTAAATGCCACGTCAGATTAGTAGAATTAAATGCATGAATTATTCCGGGAATGGACGTAAGATAACACAACTTTAGAGAACATTATCAAATAGCTTGACAACATTACCTGCTTTACAAACAGATCGAGATTCTTCTCTCATTATCTGATTAAAGTTATTTAATTAATGTTATTTAAAATATATCTATATTTTAACATACTAAAGTAAAAATTTTCACAAAAGAACACATTCATAACCAATAGTTTGACTATTATAATGAACTTTTAGAAGAGCTTTTAAATGTGTAACATCGGATTAATAGAATTAAATACCTAAATTATACCATATGAAACATGCACTTAAAAGAAAAAGATGTATTCATGCTAAAGTTATGTGTGAACACATACTTGAAGATGTAGTTTATGCTAAGATGCCAAGGCGCAAGAACATGAATATAAATCCTTATTTATTTGTTAGCAATCTAAAAAGAGGACTCGGAATGCAAATTATATTATAATCAGCTATTCTCCTCGTACATACTTCGATTTTAAAATGAATTATTACTTTTCTATAACATATTCAAGAATAAAAAATCGAAATTAACAACTCATATTTCAGTATAATGAAGCTGAAACTTTCTCCAAAACAACACATTAATAATCGATAGTCCGATAGTTAATGGACTCTTTACAGAACTATTAAATGTCACGTCGGATTAATAGAATTAAATGCATGAATTATTCCGGGAATAGACGTAAGATAACACAGCTTTAGAGAGCAATATTAATCACTGGATAACATTGCATGGTTACAAGGCGATCGGGATTCTTCTCTCCTTACCCGATTAACATTATTTAATTGACTGACGAGGAAATTAAATAGGGCTCCATTTCCTTTACAAGAAATTTAAAACGCGATGTTGTCAGTTTTTGTTTTGTGCTCGAACCTAGTTGCTATTCCTTACAGCATATTAACTTAAGGAGATCGATTAGGTATAACGAATTGATCATTTATAAAATCGTTTCCTTTCGCGCTAATTGGAATGTATCGTTTATATCTTTGTTATTGGAACAGAGCTGATAGCTCGGTTAAATGGAAATAAAATTGTTGTTGAACTGATCTGGTGAAATTACATACAAAAAAGAAAATAAAGTTGTAAAAATGTGATAAGAAATCGTAAGGCGAAAAAAATCACAGATTTTCTCAAAGAACTTTCTAATAAAGAAGAAAAAAAGATATTTGAAACCATTACATAAATTTATTGTTGAGATCAAAACCTAAAATACAGTGGAACCCTAATAAAGTGGGCCCAGTTAACCCCTTGAGGGCGGTGGGATATATTATATCTTATTAGATATTAAATATATTATTATATATATATAATATATTTATATAATATATAATATTTTATTATATATATTACATATTTTAATATATAACATATTATTATACATTAATATATAATATATTATTATTACACACTGGTCATCAAAATTAAAGGATAATGAGAAAAAAAATATACTCACTAAGTTAATGTTGAAACCAGTGCTGCAATTATTTATGTTAATTAAATACTATTGAACTCAAAATTGCACTTCCGCGCATACGTTAGCGTCGGAAATATGCAAATTAGATGATTGACAATGTGTGCGCAATGGACGTATGTTGGAATTCTGGTCTGTAGCTTTGTTTAAAGTGAATGTGGTGTCTGAATGTGATCAGTATTCATTAGTTATGGCTCAAAGGCATCATTTAAGTAGAGGTCAAAAGTGGCAAATAATTTGTAGAATCGAGGAATGTCAAAAACAAATGATGGTCGCCCAAGATTTGAATATCCCTCAAAGTGTCATATCAAAAGCTTCGAGCCGCTTTTTAAGCACTGGATCCGTTGATAGACATCCTGGTCAAGGGAAACCAAGAGCAACAATTGCATCTGAAGACCGTTTTTTGTCATTGTGGCTCAAAGAATCCGCGAAGCGACTACAAGAGATTTGGTTCAAGACCTCCAGGCTGCCACAAGAGCTCAAATTACCTGTTCTACTGCTGCACGAAGGCTTAACGAGGATGAACTGGAAACAAAATGTTTGTGTCCCACTCACTCCAGCTTTCCAAGGGTCCCGTTTAAACTGTTGCCCTCGTCAAGTTCAATGGAGGTAAGAAGACTGGGCTCAAGTATTGTTTACTGACGAGTCCAGATATAGTCTGAACACTGATTCTAGACGTGTTTTGATCTGAAGAGAAGAAGTAAGACGCAACATGCCCTTCCCTTGTCCGTTAAATATGCCGTTCGAGTCCAATATTTTTGGCTTCATTGAACATGACGACAGCAACAGTTTAAACGAGTCCCTTGGGAAGATGGAGTGAGTGGGACACAAACTTTTGGTTTTCTCGCATGCAGTCCATCCTTGTTAAGCCTTCGTGCAGCAGTAGAACGGCTAATTCGAGTTCTTGTGGCAGCCTGAAGGTCTGAAACCAAATCTCTTGTAGTCGCTTCGCGGTTTCTTCGAACCACAATGACATAAAACGGCCTTCGGATGCAGTCATTGCTCTTGGTCTCCCTTGACCAGGCTGTCTATCAACGGATCCAGTGCTTAAAAAGCGGCTCGAAGCTCTTGGTATGACACTTTGAGGGATATTCAAATCTTGGGCAACCTCCATTTGTTTTTTATCTTCCTCGATTCTACCAATTATTCGCCACTTTTGACCTTAACTTAAATGATGCCTTTGAGCCATAACTAATGAATACTGATCAGATTCAGACACCATATTCACTTTAAACAACACTACAGACCAGAATTCCAACATACGTCCATTGCGCACCACATTGTCAATCATCTAATTTGCATATTTCCGACGTTAACGTATGCGAGGAAATGCAATTTTGAGTTCAATAGTATTCAATTAACATAAATAATTGTTGCATTGGGCATTGGTTGCAACATTTATTTAGTGAGCATATTTTTTCTCATTATCCTTTAATTTTGATGACCTGTGTATATTAAAATCCTAATTTTAATCAAGATTCGCACCAGAAACTTTTAATTATTTTTTACTTTTTTATTTTTCGTGGGAAAACGTTGTAAAATTGCTTTTCCTTATTTTGAAATAAAAGTTTTCGATAATTCCGGTGCACAGAAACACAATCGCCTGCCCCTGAAAGGGTTAAACATTATTATCTGACAAATCGGACTTACAAAAAATTCCCTGCAAATTGCAGTGTTGTTCAGTCCTAAAATTCCCCATAAACCTGTGGGCGTGAAATTATTTTTTAAATATTTCATCATGGAGTTAATATTTTTTACTATATTTTTCTTAGTTTACAAAATATTTCTAAAATATATGATTAATGTAATATTTTATGTGTTAAAAGCTACCGAGCTGTGAATAAGATTTCAACACTTCCAATAAAATTCGGTATGTATTTTAGAAATATTTTGTAAACTAAAAAAAAAAAAAGAGAGACGTCCTTTAAGAAGAGTACACAGAAAAAATAAATTAAAATAATAATTTCCGGTTGAGATACGTACAGTGGTGGTCAAAAGTTTCCGGCGAGCATAAAAGTTTTGGTTAATTTGTAAGTATACCTACCTATATGAAGAGGAATCTCACAGAGATACTTATACATTTTATTGACATAATAGTTAGGAACTTATTTATCGAATAGCAAATAAATATCAATAAATTTAACCGATAAAATTAATTGCAAAGGAAAACACATGTTCTCAAATGTTTCCAGCCATCTTGGATAGTTGGGAAAAAATTGGTGTTATAATAGAAAATAACAGTGATCAACAACATTTACAATTAGTGTTTTGCCGTTATGCCTGTAGCAAGAAGTACTGTGGCGCAGCGACGTGGCATCGATTCAATGAACGGTTGAAGATTGTCTATGATAAGTTATTCCACTCTTCTTGCAATTTTTGGGGAAATTCTTTTGAATTGGAATATTTATAATTCTTCACACGTTTGTCAAGTTTGTTCCAGGTAACTGAGCTGGCCATTTCAAAAGCAAATTTTTTTTTTTTTTTTTTTTTTTTTTTTTTTTTTTTTTTTTTTTTGCGAAAGACACTGTTTGACGAGCTTGCATGCATGCTTTGTGTCGTTATCATGATGAAACAAATAGTTGGGGAACAATTTTTCCTCCAATAAGGCAGCAAATGATCCTGCAAGATATCCTTATACATTGCCCCATTCATCTTGCCGCGGATTTCAACTAACGGGCCGATACCTTTTCCGGAAAATGCTTCTCACAGCATAACGTGTCCTAAGCCATGCTTCATTTTAGGAATACATATTTCGAATTATATCTTTTGTTTTTAGGTCGTCTGACTTAGTGTCTGCCATCACTCCCAAAAAGACTGAACTTCGATTCATCGGAAAATAGTACTTTTTTCCCAGTTCAAACTTGACCAGTCTTTGTGCTCCTTGGCAAATGCCAGTCGGGCCCTCTGATTTCTTTTTACTTATGAAAGGTTTTTTAACACCGACTCTTCCATAAAGTCCTACGTCACGTAAGCGTCTTGACACGGTAAACCGACTTTTTTCAGCAATATTTTCACTCCGTAAATCACGGGATATTGCAGCGGCATTTCATCAACTGTCTTTTTCTTGATAATTCTGTCCACACGAATAGTTATTTTCCGGGGTCTCCAGAACCGTGGCATGTCCTGAAGGCCATGGCCATCTTTATATATATTTTAAAATATCGTTCACAGTAGATTTTCCGATTGATAACTTTGCCGCAATCTCACGATAGGATTGACCCTTTAGCGACAAACAAATCACTCGTTTACGAACAATAATTGTTGAACTTTTCATTTTTGAATTTCAACTACGTTATTCATTCTGATTAATTAATAAACATGGCGAAAAAGATACTTGATAGCATAAGCTAATGAATGACGAATGGCCGGAAACTTTTGCACACGGAAATTTTGAATTCTTCCCCTTTGCATCAATTGTCTCCAATATCCAATCAAAATGATCACGTGGTCAGAGGTCATTTGCATATTCCTAACTTTTGGAGCGATTGAGCTTCTTCTTCGCTGGAACTATCTGGCAAACAAATTAAAAAAACTAACTGGCCGGAAACTTTTGACCGCCACTGTATGTTAAAAATAAAAATGCACGCCCACAGGTTTAAAAGTAGCGAGGGGAATTATAGATCTCACTGACCAACACCCTTAACTCATGTATAACGAAACTACAAACTCTAAATATCATTTATAACAAACTTTGGTTGAAAAAAAATATAATTTAAATTACAAATACCGAATTATACTAACTTAACTCGTATAAAAGTTTTAAGATAAATCTACATAAACAGATATACTTCATGTGACTGAATCAATTCTCAGCGAGACTCCAGTTGAAATTTCTTTCTCTTCACTGGTTAGGATAAATTAATATAACATTAAATATTAATATAATTTGTAAAATATAATTAAAGAAATATAAGTTTCAATTATTACATCATTATGGAAATGATAAAGCAATGCATTATGCTAGACCAGGGAGGGGGAACTTTTTCACATCTGCAGGAGAATTTTTTTCAGAATAGTTTTTAAGTAACCATGACGTGCCAGTAAGCACAATAAATAAATAAATAAATAATATTGGATCAAAATTAATGAATAAAATTACTTAACTTTTTGTTTATTAGGATTTTAAAATAAAAAAACTGGGTGTAACATGCATATAGATGTAATAATTATAGTATCAATCATATTTTAGAAAGTAATAAAAAAGTAAATGTAATCCCTATTATTGTTTTTTGGATTTCAAATAATTAATATAGTGTTCATACCTTGGTTACTGTTCACGGAATGCAAGCTGAATGAGTTATCAGACGAGTGGTTCTATTTCAGTTTTTCATAACATTCATTTCCGAAAATAGTGACTCGCAGGCATAGGTAGAGGGGGAAAAAATAATAAAATGGCAACTTCCATACAAAGTCGCTATAATTTCATCAGTGGTATATTTTCTCTTATAATGCCGAGTGATCATTCGCTTCGATATTCTCCAAAACTTCTTTTAATTAACTTATTCAGCTCATATTGAAATTGGTTGGAATTCAATAAGTTGGATTTCCCTTTCTTCAATTTCAGAAGGGAAAACAATAGATAATTAGAACCGTTCAACTCGTTTCAATTCATGTTTTTTTTTGTTTAATTCTGCTCTAAGTTTTCGAACCGCAATCAATGTTGTGTCGAAAATATTCTTTCGCGTGCCATCCCTGTCTATATCTAGGACAGGGTTGGCGAACCTTTTTGTTGCCACGTGCCAAATTTGATCAAAAAATATTTTACGTGGCTAACTAAAAAACAAATTTAGTAGGTGAAAAAATAATGGCTTATAATAACTTAAAATTGTCTATTATGATTTAAAAAATAGGAGTAACATACATGTAGGTATTATACACTATAATAACTATGGAAACAAATACATTTTAGAAATTAATAATAAAAAAAAAAGAATAATGCGATTTAATTTGATTTCTGTTGTTGCATCTTAATATCAAGTTAATTTCAATGCAAACTGAACCGGATTTATCTGATAAGTGCTTTCAGTTTGAGTTTTGATACTATTCATTTGTGAAAACAGTGATTCGAAAGCATAAATAGGCAGAAAAACTATTAAAGGTGTTCTCAAATCGAAAAGGGCAACTTTCTGAATTAAGTTTTAATTTATTTTTGTTCGAAAATGCATGAAACTAGCTGGTGTTGTTGTTCAGAAACTATGTAATTGAGCTGTTTTTTCCATTTTTTTTTGCAAACGCAATAGATCTTTCAGAAAATAATGTCAAAGTAGACGTTTTGAACCGAATTTTCGCGCGAAGGGAGACAGAGCACTCAAGAGCGGGCGAAAAACGGGTTTGTCACGTGATCGAATTCGCTTATAACTCAATACGCAATCGATGGATCAAAAAATGGAAAAAACAGTTCAATTCCAAATCGCTTCCATGGCCAGGCTTTCCAATTTTATATCTTTCCGTTAAAAAATGAATTTGTAAATATGTCAAAACGTTTTTCACTTGTTGAGCAGAGCAGTTAAGAACAGCCTTAAAATGACAAACGTCAGTTTCTTTGAATAGCTCTGAAATAAATTGTAAGTTGCCACACCTTTACCATCGGAATTTAGTAATGTCTAATAACCAATTCTTATCCATAGTTTTCAAATATCGTATTTATTTGAATAATTTTTGAGACCATAATTAATTAGCTTGGAATATAATATGCGGCAATTATTTTTTTTTTTCTATGTCCATTTAATCGAATTTAGAAAAGATCAGTCGCGATTTTGTATAATCTCACTTTATTTTGATTTAGAGCCACAAGCAATGTCATGCCAAAATTATTCTTTCGTGTGCCAAAAGTGGCACGCGTGCCATATGTTCGCCATCCCTAATCTAGGACTTCCTCACAATGTTAATCTCGTTATTAAGGCAGGTTCTACCTCTTTGCATCAAAGTTCTCTATTTTTTAATACTTTGAGGGCTAAGTCCGAATGTCGCTCGGGTTGCCGTTTTCGGTGAAGTGAACTAAGCATGAGAGCCTCTCGGGGTAAACTTTTAGCTCTCTGGGCTACAAAAGTACCAACTATATACGTTCGCGGTCTTTTCAGATATTATTTACAAAAATTTTATTTAAAAAAAAAAATATATATATATAGTATATATATATATATATATACAGTAGAGCGCCGATTATCCGAACAAGTCGGGACCCTACCCAAGTTCGGATAAGCAAAAGTTCGGATAAATGGACAGACAATTTAAGGGATGTTCCTGACTATGCTAAAATCTTCACACTTTATCCCCGCTTTGGACTGACAGTATTAGTTAATGCTGGCATGTTTAAAAATTGATTTTTGTCTTTTTAATTTTTTTTGTTCACTTTTTTATATTATTTTCTGAACTCCAGACATTGTAATTTAAGCAAAAAAGCTTTCGATTGTTGCTTGCTTCAAAGAAGACATTCTTTTCAATGCTGTCATATTTCAAATTTTGCTTAAATACGTTAGTTGAATAGGATCAGTATTCTTCTGCCGTTCGAGACATTTCATAGCTGTTTCCAAGCATTCAAAGGCTTCGTTATGTGATGGACCTGGGTCATTTTCAGAGCATTCGTTTTCATTTTCTTCAATTTCTTTTTCTTCTTCAATCTCATCCACAATCTCGTCATCATTTAAAATCTGATACCCAGGTCTAATAGGATGTTTGGATAGTTGGAAGTTCGTTTAAAATTTTTTTTGAGAAAAATAGGCAGTTCGGATAATTGGAAGTTCGGTTAATTGGAGTTCGAATAATCGGCGGTCTACTGTATATATATATATGTGACCTGTGGCAACAGTCTGTAAGAGACGACGGCAGCGCCACGAGTCGGCGTAGAAGAATACCTTTTTAGAACATTCGACAGACGCGGGAAAAGAAGGTAAAAGAGGTGGTTGCAAAACACCGAGCTCTCAACGACGTTTCATTAAGACGCATTAAGACGAATGAGTGTTTAATTTCATTAATGTTCTACTTAATTGTAATTGTATATAGTGTAAATAGTTCATTTAATATATTTAATTCTTAAAGTTAGCAAGTGTTATTATTCGAGTATGAGTCTCCTTTTCCCCGTCACACGAGGGCTTGAGCCGGGATTGGATTATTTTTGTTTTCAATTCTCTACCCTAGACAAGACAAGTATCATTTTTATAACGACGCCAAAGTTCTTTCAGAAAGTAAGCCGGAGCTGTAAATTTATAAAGATCATGTCGTGTGTGAAGAATACAATTTTTTTTCTACAGCCTTGGCGACTGGCCAACTCTTCAGTTATTTTGAAATAACTGCAGCAATATATTATTCCAAACTGGAAATAAATTGATTCATCTTTTTTCAACGACAGAAATTAGTGGGTGAGTACTGTTTACTTTTTTTTTCTTTTCATCATGATTTTAAATGACATTCCAGTCATCGCTTTTGCATTGAAAAACGAAAAGACGAATCGAATAAAATTATTACATAAACTTTTGTTTTCATCTGAAGGCGATCGTTTAAATCGATCGCGAATAAGAGCATTTACGCGATTTCCATTCTGTGAAACCGATGATGAATTTACAAGTAAAGTAGAGGAAACCGCTAAAAAATTTTCTTTACTTGAACTTATAACTATTGCCACTATTTTACGCATCGAAATAGATGGCACAGAAACTGAGTTATCTAAACGCATAATTTCATTTTTAACTAATTTGGAATCCCTCCAAAAACATATTGAAACTAATGTCGATACAGATGGCGAATCGGAAGAAATTTTCAACAATTCGCCAGTGCCAAACGATAAGTCGAATATTAAAATTTCTGAATTTACCAATAAATGTGCTATTAATGCTTCAAAAATTGCTCAGGATTCTATGTTTATGCCATCAGTAAATTTTCGCGATGTTGAATCGCTGGTACCTACATTCAATGGAGAGAAGTATGAAAATGTTCATTTATGGTTGCAAAAATTCGAATCCTTTTCTTCCTCTTTTAATTTAGGCGAAATGCAAAAATTCATTTTTGCGCAAAGAGCGCTCGGAGGCATTGCTTCTTTATTCGCTAAGAGTGAAAGCAACATTCGTTCTTTTCCTGAATTGAAACATGCCTTAGTTACCGAATTTGGTTCGCAGATTAATTCGGCTGAAATACACGAAATGCTTAGTCATCGGCATATTAGACAAAAGGAATCTTTTTTTGAGTATTTCTTAATTATGAAAGAAATGGCTGGACGGGCCAATATTGATGATCAGTCACTTATACGTTACATAATCAATGGCATTCCTGATTCTCCTCAAAATAAGTGCATACTTTACGATTGTTCTGATTTGCATGAATTTAAACAAAAATTGAAAATTTACGAAGAGATTACACACCACTCAAAAAATGACTCTGGTAAAAATATAAATCATTGTCAAAATATGAAATCGAAACAGAACTTTGACAAATTTGTTCACGAGAATGTTCCCAAATTTAAACCAAAACATGCGGATGCTGAAAAGCCAGCATTTCATTCTAATAATTCAAGAAATCAGAACACTAAAATCTGTTTTAATTGTGGGGAAAAAGACCACATTTCTAAGTATTGTTCTCACAAGAACAAGGGATTTAGATGTTTTAGATGTAATTCTTTTGGGCATAAAGCCTCTGATAATAAGTGTTCTACTGAGGCACGTAACCCTAAGATACAAGTGAATAATTTGGCTTCCGAGAAAAATTCTCGACAAGAAATGCATAAAATAGTTAAAATTTCGGGTGTCGAAATTGATGCTCTTATCGATGCAGGTAGTAATCTTACTTTGCTTCGTGAAGATAAATATTCACAGATGAATTTGCCTACGTTAACACCGGTCGGTTTAACATTAACTGGTTTTGGTAGTGGTAGTACCACACCACTTGGCTCGTTTCAGGGTGATATAAATATAGATGATAACATTTTTTCAACAAATATTTATATAATTAGTAAACATCATATGAATGTTCCTCTTATTATTGGTACTGATATAATTACGCAAGGTACTTTGCTTTATAATAAAAATGGTATTTCCCTTAGTAAACCAACATCTGATGATAATTTGTTTGTATACTTAGTTAATTCAATTGAAGATCCTCTTGATGTAGATTTAAGTCATATTCGTAACAAAACATCCCCCCAAGAAGAGAAATTACACAGTTATGAATTGGAAGTTCTCGCGGTCATTGAAGCACTAAAAAAATTTAGAGTTTATTTGCATGGAACTAAATTTAAACTTGTCACTGATTGTGAGGCCTTTCAAAAAACTATGGATAAAGCTGAACTTAGCGCAAAAATTGCAAGGTGGGCTCTTTTTCTCCAAGATTTTCATTTTGTTGTCGCTCATAGACCTGCTAAACAAATGCAACACGTTGATGCTCTCAGTCGATATCCAGTAATGTTAATAACACATAATGAAATTACGCAAAAAATTATCGCAGCCCAAGCAACTGATGATTTTATAAATAGCATGAAACAAGCGGTTGAACATTCCCCAATTGATGATTTTTTCTTAAAAAATAGTGTATTATATAAGCTTCTCCAGGGCCATGAATTATCAGTTGTCCTTCAAGCCATGTATACTCAAATAATTCAAGACGTGCATTCCAAAGGCCATTTTTCGGTACAAAAAACTGAGGATCTCATTAAAAGAGATTATTACATTCCCAATCTCCATAAGTTAGTACAGACTGTCATTGCGAATTGTGTACCATGCATTTTGTCCTCTAAGAAATCAGGAAAGCCCGAAGGATTCCTTCATCCAATCCCTAAAGGCGATACTCCCCTTGACAGCTTGACACGTATCACGTCGATTTTCTAGGACCACTACCTTCCACGAATAAAAACTATAATCATCTTCTTACCGTCATAGACGCATTCACAAAGTTTGTGTGGATTTATCCTGTTAAATCAACGTCTGCCCGTGATGCTTTAGACAAGTTAAAACTCCAACAGACGGTGTTCGGCAATCCACGCCGCATTATTTCCGATAAAGGTCCTGCTTTTACATCAGCTGATTTTCAAACCTTTTGTGAACAAGAACAAATAGAGCATGTTCCAATTGCTACTGGGGTGCCACGTGGAAATGGGCAAATTGAAAGATTTCATTCCACTTTAATTCCGGTTCTCACAAAACTATCCTTAGACGATCCTACCAAATGGTACAAACATGTCCCCGCTGTTCAAAAAATCATCAACAGTACCAAATCAGATACCACTAAATTTTCCCCTTTTGAATTAATGGTTGGTGTTAAAATGAAAACTAAGGATGACATTCGCATAAAACAACTGTTAGAAGAAGAACATACCAATTTAGTAATGCATGACAAAAACGATCTGCGAGAGATTGCTAAAAATAACATTCTCCAACACCAACAACAAAGTAAGCGCCAATATGATAAACGTCGAAAACCACCAAGATTATATCAAATTGGTGATTTGGTCGCGATCCAGCGTACTCAATTCGGACCTGGACTGAAACTTAGAATAAAATATTTTGGCCCTTACAAGGTTACATCTGTCAAAGCTAACAACAGATATGAAGTGGAAAAGGTTGGACACCATGAGGGTCCAAACAGAACATCCACTGCAGTCGATATGATGAAGCCGTGGTCAACCACGTAAAATTTGACATTCAAAGTGTTTTTCTTCTTCTTTTCTTCCTTTCCGTTATTGTACATATTGTGTGGTGCTTCAAGAATATGAGAAAAAAAAAAACATTCAAGAATTCGTCTTTCTACAAAATATTTTCTTTTGTGTGTTTCTTCTTTTTTTCATCACCTGTGTTTACATCAAGAATAATTTTAACAAAAAGTTAAAATTTTGTTAAAATAGAAACCCCCCTTAAATGTGGGGAAACTGTAACGTGTATACATACATATGTTACAGATATAGGGCATATGTTACAGATAATGATTCAATTTCTATAAAACAAGATAGTTTTGAACTAAAGGCACAGTACTCAATAATTTTCTGCTTTATAAAATATATATTTATTTAATAACATTCCAAAGATACCCTAAATGCGACAAAACTATGGGGAATCGCGTCACATTTAAGCACAATGAACTGACAATAGATCATTATAATGCATCCCTTGAGACGAGAGGTTGTGCGTATTATAACGTTTTGCGTTATGTAAACCATATTTCGCACACCATTAAACTTATAAACATGGCGAAATGTGTTTGGAACATATTAATATACAGAAGATCTTTATACTACATTTCTTGGGACCAGACGTTGTGCAGATGATAAATATTTACCTTATAAACATGATCCAAATATGCCTGGACTAAATCATTATATTGCCCATTTCTAGAAATTTTTAATTCAGTAATAGCAGTTTTTTCATTGTAAACTCTAAATTTAGAAGATAAACAGGAAATAAAGCCTGAAACTAAGTCCTTTAGTAGAGGGTATCTACCGGGTGTCCTAAAAAGGACTGACTGATTTTAAAATTCAATAACTTGTAAACGATGACAGATATTTAAAAAATTCTTGCAGGAGGGTTATGCATAAGGTCAAAAGTTTTTTTACAGTTATTTTTGATTTTAGTTCGAATTACAAACAATAGATGGCGCTGTAAGCAATAGACGCTAAATTCAGGCTCGATTTTTGGTACTTCGTGGCCCGGATAAGACATTTCCATCTCCTTTTTCCGCATGGAACAAGATAAAGGACCAAAAATCGAGCCAGTATTTAGCGACAATTGCTTACAGCGCCATCTATTGCTTATAATTCGAACTAAAATCGAAAATCACTGTAATAAAACTTTTGACCTTATGCATAAACCTCCTGCAAGAAATTTTTAAATATCTGTCACCGTTTGCAAGTTATTGAATTTTAAAATCAGTCAGTCCTTTTTAGGACACCCGGTATATTTCTACAATGTGGATTGAGGGCACTTCTTAACAGTAAAATTCATTGTTTGCATCTAAGAAGCTTTGCGTTGACAATTGCATTATATGGAATTCGTTATAAAGATCGTCTACTGCATTTGAAAAATATTGGTAAAACATTAAAAATATTTTCAGCAAAATACCAATATTGGTGAACGGTTCGTAATAAAGTAAAGTTTTTGAAAAAAAAAAAAAAAATCGATGTTTCAGATATAGTCACATTACAGTGTAGATTTTTCTACCATTATATAGCAGAGTTTCCTTTAACTGCGATGTTTCATTTTCAATATGGGGATAATAAATAAAAATCAGTTCTAGCCCAATATTAGTGTTCTTATAAAAGTCTTATTCTACTAAGCCTGTGTGGTTTATCTGAGTTTCAAACATATTTTAATTTCTTTAAATGTATATAACATTATGAGTTTGCGATCATTCGTAGCAATGACCTTTATTTTTTCTCGCAAACGACCGTCTCGCACAATCCTGAGTGGTCATTTTTATAACAAGATCGGCAGCTCAGGTTTAGTGACCTACCTTATTTGGCAAAAATCCCAGTGATTCAGGGTGCCACTGTTTTAGATAATAATCAATTTTTTAAAAGTCTGTAACCTTAGTTACCTAAGCTTTTCGACACATGAATAGCTCGAAATAAACTTTTCACTCATTCTATTTTTTATTAATATTATTTTTAGTAGAGATTTTTTAGATAAGCCATAATGAAAACATAAAAATAATATTGCATTAGATTTACAGATATCGATTTAATTGGGTGCAGTGAACTATCGATAAAAGGTTCAATGTCGGATTTTTTAAAATTTTTCTTTATTTTTTGTAACCAGCCTGTTTAAGATAAAACAATTTATGGGTAAGGCTACGATGAAGGTTCAACATACTCGATACTTGAAGTAAAATGTGAGCTACAATTTTTCAATAAATGTGAAACATGTTTTCAAATCAGTGTCTTTTCTTTTTTTTCTGTAATTACTTATCCAGACAACTTTAACCAAAAAAGTTGCAATACATCTTGGAATTTAATAAAATATGTATCACTTTTAGAGATATTTTCATATAGAATTAAGAACTTTTAACAGTTTTTTAATTAATAAGATTGTTAGAAAATTATGAGAAAGAATGGCAAGAATATTCAATAATTAATTTTAATAATTATTTGATATTTTAATTATTATGTTCGTTCGAATTTAAAACTATTTGTAACCTACAAAAATGCAATAGAATTTTCTTTTTAATTAGCTTTAAAAATTCCTTCTTTTTTCTCAGGCACCACATCTAAATAAGTATTATTTTAAATGTTAAGAGTCGTTTGAATTTTTTTTTAAATTTATCTTTACATCGATATGTTTTTTATTACCTTTACTTTTTAAATTCCTATTCAAAATGTGGTTAGATGCAGGACATGTACATGCTTTCGTGAAGTCTTTCAATCGAACAGTTGTTCTCATCAATAATATATGAAAATTAATTGGAATCCGAGTATATTTACTTGATTCAGAGCACGGATAGGCCGACAGACAGACAAACAAACCGTATTAAAAGACACTTTTCAACTATGTCGGAAAGGGTTAAAAATTGCGTTGGAAAAAGGGTCGAAAAAGGTTACATAATGTAAGCGTAAAGTATGCTTTTCCTTTGTTGTTGACCTTTTTTCGGGTTCAGTACTCAAAAAGTGAAAATGGAACCATTATAAGATCACTCCTGTGTCTGTCTGTCCGTCTGCCACAGCTATTTTACTCTTCAAGTATGGAACGTGGAAAGTTCAAATTGGCTTAAGTAATAAAGGCTATTGACTCACATATTTTTAGATTATTATTAACGATTCTTGAGTTAGAGCTCGGACAGACGACTGACTGACAGACAAACCGAATTCATAAACATTTTTCAACTATGTTGGAAAATATTAAAAAAAAAAAAAAACAAAGAAAGAAAAAACCCAGAGGGTTATATACATCGCAGGCATGGGTTCGCAACCAGAGGGTATACCCATGCCCATATGTGTTCTGCTATAGCCAGAATATAGGAATAAGCTAGAAACCGGGGGTATACGGAGCTTTTTAAAAATTCCAGAAAGTATTAGACTGTATACCACTGTATATCTTCAAGTACAGTCCTGATTTTAAAGAAACAGAAAATAGTAAAATTTTACTTTTGAATATTGATACAGCGCACAGAGGAGTATTTTATGAAAAATGTGGACAAAATTATTTTGTGAGCTATATCAAGTTGAAACGTCGTAAAAAGCTATTTAGAGTCATTATATATAATTAAAAAAATAATAATATTAATTTTTTTTACGCATTTATAAAAAATCTTTCCTTTTTAATCCGTAAACTACTATTTAAAACAGTTAAGAATAAACATTTATGATATTTAATGAAATATTCTTTTTTTTTTACATATTTATAAAATATTCTTTCTATAACTTACTATTCTAATCATATTCATCTTCTTCTGTTTCGTCTTCATCCTCATCTTCCTCTTCTTTTGGATGTTGTCCGTATGGTGTTTCTGATTGTTTCGCTTGAAAAAGGCTTTCTTTTTTTTCTTAGGCTTTCTTAGTCTTGAACTACTTATAAAAGGATCAGAATTAGTAAACGTCTGTTGCAGACATTTTCATTACATTGCTCACGAGAAAATTTTCGGCAAAACCTTTGCCTATATTGGCGAAAATGCTTGTTTCTAGCTTCAGCAGCCTCCTCCGAAAGTTGACCGATAGGCAACATTGCATGTTTAATTACTGTGGCCCCATGTACTAAAACTTTATGTACTGTTGGTGGCATTGGGTGCCACTCATATAATTCGACATAAAGATTTGCAGTTTCTTCGGTATAATTTTCAAATTTCTTAACATCAATTCTATGTCCACTGGACAGTGCCTCTAAACGTAAAGGAACAAGAGAACTCGGAAATACATTTGCATCACTATCAGAAGTATTCTGAAATATCTGTTTAAATTGCGATTGTTGGGAGCCATCGCAACCCCATTTAGATATTTGTTGTTGTGATATATTTGTTGTGTGTTTAGATATTTGTTTGATAAATTGTGGTTTCCTTCTTCTGTATTATTTTGAATAACTTCTAAATATTTACACAGTCTTAAAGAGGTGTGATCAAGAAGATCCTGTAGGTTAACTTTAGCGCTCGTTTTTGTTATATTCATCGACCCCTCATTTATTATAGCAATCTTTCTTCGCTTTCTTAATCAGAGAATAACAAGTAAATATTCTTATTTGCACTATGAATAATTTCCCATTGCTTTCTCGTTAGATCAGCTTCTACAAAAATTGATAAGGCTCCTGATTGCGTATGCTTCTTAATGGTGTTTTTTTTTTTGCTGAAGTTATAACTTTTCTATAGTTGGTAACTCTTGTTGACTTAGAGTTATATGTTTCATGAGTCTCGAGGCATCAATATTATCAGCAGCTCGTTGATTTGTTACTTGCTGCATATGTTAATTGATCAAGAGGTACTTGCTTCCTTAAATCTCTTGATTTTCGTCAATTGCTTCTGTCACACAATTCGGCGAAATCTTTTGTTGGTCGACCTTTCTTTGATATTGTACAGCTAGTATCTTCTACAGCTAATTTTATGGAACTGTTCACTTATCTTAAGAAAGCGACTTTTTTGTCCTATTGGCAGCCTCCAATTTTTCTTTAAAATAGCTTAACGAACGTTTTAATGATTCTTGTTTATCTACCGGACATTTCGTCATTTTTATTACTTTACTTTCCATGAAACACAATTTTTCATCTATTTTCTTATTAGAACAATCTTGCATAAGGTCAAACAGCAACTTTCTTGAAAGATCTTTTGCTGTCACTGAAGTTTCTAAAAGAAAAATGAAGATTTTTCGTTTTCAAAATAGCATCATCTTTTGATACCATTTTTTTTAATAAAACGGTAAAAAAAAGTTGATGCAAGTTGAAGCAAGATTTTATTTTATGAATATAACAAAGAATATCTATTATTTTATATTCCAACAAAAAGTTGGAATGTATTTATAAATCACTAATAATTTAAAAGAACTA
This sequence comes from Maratus speciosus, assembly GCA_963932465.1. Taxonomy (NCBI): domain Eukaryota; kingdom Metazoa; phylum Arthropoda; class Arachnida; order Araneae; family Salticidae; genus Maratus; species Maratus speciosus. The sequence goes on from OZ010792.1 coordinate 494,397,998, forward strand.
GTAAAAATTACACTTATTTTTAAAGATAAAACAATGTGGCTATATTCATTATTAAATTCTTTTATAATTAAAACTAAATACAGTAATTTAAGTACATACCTCCCACTTCTTTGTCCATAAAGAGTTTTATTCAGATCTCCACTGTATGCAACAATAAATGCAATTAAATAATGAGCTTCTCACCACAGCGCTGAGAAAAGAGAAATCTGCGATGCACGACAGCTGTGTTCAGACTGATAACGCGACGGGGAGTGTTACCGAACATTCCTAAGATATTGTTTACCTGAAGCACTGACTAGTAAGCTATACAAACAAATAAACTATTGCGGTTTTTAACGAAGTTCATTTTTCGACTTTTGTCCAGCTTGTTTTAGAAATACTCCTCTGTGCAGCGTAATTCAAATCATTATCTACATAAAATTGTAAACTAAGCAATAATCTATGTATAACGCGTGATTTTTCTAAAGCATTTACTATTGGATACAGTATCTAAAAACATAGTAAAAATTTAAAATACCGTATTTTCTTTGCAGTTATGAACACATCTTCTTTATTAACACTTTAATAACCAAACCTGTTACAAAAAAGAAATAATCACATTAGACAAGAGTACAAGTGATAGATATAGTATACAGAGTGTTGCCGAATTCGACCAACAAATTCAGAGTGGTGATAGAGCAGGCATCAAGAGGAGGAAAAATTACCATAGAGCATGGGGTCGCAAACCACCCATTTAATAAAAAAGACAGGGTGTTCTACCCTTACCCAACTTTGATTGACGGTAATAACTTTCATAAAACTGAAGTATATTATAATGAAACTTTTAATATACATTCTCACCTTTGTTGTAAATTTGATAACATCGAAAAAAGTATTAGAAGTTTTCATTATAAGCGCCAGCAGTATGCACTTGACGCTTCATATTTTATACTGCGATTACCAGTCCATACGATATCATCGATTGCGTGAGCAACCTGTATTTACCCGACTGCAAAGAAGGGTTATGTGTTTCACGCGTATCTGGGTATGTGGATTTCTTTATACCCTTGAAAAATCCCAGCGGCTGGATGGATTTTAATGAATGAGGTCTCTATCGATTCGTCTTAACCGTCCAATGATTATAGGCTAGGTTTTGTTTTTATAAATTCAAAATGGCGGTCGTAAAATACAAAATGACAGTAGACACGAAAAAATCTTTTACGCCCCATATTGAGTGGCATATCATTGGATAGGTGTTTCAAAATGAAGACGATGTTTCATTGACTATTTTACAGTCAGAATTAAACTAAACTATGTGGCTATACAATCCAAGAAGGATCTGGGCCGACAGTACCCATCTCTGTTTTCTTGACCCTGGGCCCCGACCCCCGAGGTGCTATGCAGCATGCGTTCCTGCCAACCTAACGCGAGACCCTCGGTGTTTAGTTCCCAAGCAAGCTTGGTACTCATTTTATCGATCCCAAAGGGATGAAAGGCTAAGTGAACCTTGCCCAGTCGGGACTCGAACTCTGGACCTGCGGTGCGGCAGACAGGCGTGCTGACCACTACACACGCCACTGGGCTTCTTTACAGTCAGAACATCCGTTTAAATATTACACAACATGGAAGTTGTGTATGTAGGATCTCTAGCTTTACTGAAACTCTAAGCATCGTAAACATCTATAGGCCTCATCAAAACAGTGTTTATAGATAGGAACTAACAATTAAACACAACTTAAAAGTCATCAATGCAAGTAAATAAAAAAAAAAATAGATAAGTAAGACAGTGCTGGAAAATCTGCGCAGAGGTGGAGCCTATTGACACCAGTAAATTTTAGTGGTATTTTTCGCCTTATCTAATGACAGAATTTGTGAGTTTTTATTAAGGTGAAGAATACTATAAAAATTTAGTGCTGTCAATAGGCTCCTCCTCTGCGCCAATTTTCCAACACTGAAGTAAGATAAAAAAAAATAGTTTAACATTGATGAACAATAATTAATTAGTTCACTTTTTACGCAGTCGGGTTTTTTTATTTTTTAAATTTATTTCAGACGTTTTTGTGATGCTGTCACATTTGATACAAAAGGTAAAGTCGTAGGGAAAAAAAAAAGTAAACACCATTTACTAACTCTGCAAAAAATTATCGTAGAAGAAAGTTACTGGTACCACACGATTGGTAATAAAGTCTACTTTTAAATGATGTATATAAAATTTGCTTAGGGGGCCACCTACATATTAAAACGAACCATAACTTTTTTTTTTCAATAGCAGTACATAATTCTGACAGCACAAATGAACTCTACACCCTTCAATTAGCCTAAAAACAATTTTTTATGCAATTCGTGCGATAAGTTTCCGAGAAATTAATTATTTTAAAACGAGCGTATTTTAGGGGTTGTATCGGTACTCGATTGTTGACCGAAAGCGCCCCCTTTTTGATCAAGGCGTCTTAAGCGTCATTCAAGCAATCATTGAAGACTGCAAAATTACAGGATAGCATAGGAAATTGCAAAATATCCAGTCATTTCTATCACAGACGGACCCTTAAACCGTTATTTTGCCGTTTTTTAAGCATAATTTGAAAACTACTTAGAAGAAAAATGTGAAATTTTGGATTTCCATAAAGCAGGACTTAATAAATCTAAATCCATCAAAAAAAACTGTAGGTTGCAATTCATCATTTTTTCGAATATTAATTTCATAATTCATATCATAAAAATATAAAAATCGCAAATTCAACGTATTTATGTTTGGGTATTTTAGTATTATTGCTATACTAAAAAAAAAAATTAGCTCATTGGGAGTATATTTTCAGGAGACATTAATAAAAATATGAAAATGTAATTTAACGTTAGAAGCACTAAATTTTGAATGTTCATAATTCAAAAACTTATCATTCAAATGACTTGAAATTTGGTGCCTTGGCATAGTTTGAACCGAAGATTTGAAATATCTTGTTAAAATTGCGTATTGTCATTAAAAAAATGAAGTTTGGGTTTGTTTTAATATGCAGATGGCCTCCTAAGCAAATTTTATATACATCATTTAAAAGTAGACTTTATTTCCAATCGTTCGGTACCAGTAACTTCCTTTTGCGATAATTTGTTGAGGAGTTAGTAGGGGTGTTTACTTTTTTTTCCACGACTGCACATATCGCTGCATTTTTATTGCAATATTTATAGTTTTTGCAAAATTATTACCGTCAAGCCGACTTCGGTCACGGTGAAACACCCTGTATTTGTGATATTTTTCGTCTTCTTGATGCCTACTATCACCTCTCTGAACTTGTCGGTCAAATTCGGCAACACTCTGTATATGCGAAGTTGCAATACAAATATTTTTTTTTACGTTCTTCTAAGCTACATTAACATTAATTCTATGGAAATATCAGATGAAGAAAGGAAAAATATTCTGTTTGATGTTTCCAAATTTAACATTTTTTTTCAAATGCCACACGTGCGCATCGAAATCGATAAGTGAAATAAATATTCAGATGCATATACGATTTCAAATGAAAGATTCATACAACTCGGGTAAAAGCCGACGAAAGAGATTATTTCTTGATTCCATACATTCTTTGTGTGTGTTGCCTTTTGGATATATTCCCACTTTATATAAACAAATAATTTCGATTAAGATTTAATTAAAGGGGCCCGGGACTTTGAAGTAAGCAAAAACTCATTCGAAAATTACAAATTTTTGTTTTTTGTGTTATTACATTAGAATTAAAGGACAGTGTTTACCTCAAAATTGGTCGAAAAGCCGTTTTAAAAAATATAATAAAAATAAATTAATTAATTAATAATAAATAAACGAAAGTCTGTTTAATTGTGAGTATTTTGACATCTCATTTTTACCCATACGGCAATTACATTGCGAGATATTAAAAATTTTGTTAATACACCAAACGCAATTACTCAGACAAATTAAAACTTTAAAGTGCTTTTTCTCCATGTTCATATTTTCTTCCTTTTCATGTTTTAAAAATGCTAAGACTTTTTTTTTTTTTGTATTTGAGATACAGATTTAAACTTTTTTACACATGTTATTTATTATGTATGTGATAAATCTGCTCATGGATTTAGCCTTCAGGTTTTTTGTTATTTTTAAAAAAAATAAAAGTATATGAAGGTATGCTAGATTTTATCGTTTTACACTACATATGCCAGTAAAAAATATATATTAAATGTAATATTAGCTGTATCTAAAAATCCGCGTGCAGTCGTGTGTAATACACATTTGAAAATCTTAAAAAAGAAAGAAAAAAAATTGGGCAAAAATATCAATATTTAAAAAAGTAGTAGAGATTTTTAAAAATTCATTTTTTTTTAATTTTTTAAAGTTTTAATTAAATATGTAGTTTTTTTTTTTCAAAATGTACTTTTAGTTGAACATTGAAAAGCAATGAGATCACCATTTGAACCCTATTTTAAAAATAAACAAAATTGTTGAAAAGATAAACTGTCCTTTTAACATGCTACAATTTAAACACAAAATATATTACACTTGGCAGAAAATGTGTTTTCGTACTTCATAATGGTAAATAAAGAAATTAACCCATTAAAATATATTTCAAATGCATTTTTCTCAAAACAAATTTTTTGCAATAAATACATTCTAAAAATGCTCTATACGTTTTAATATTTATACATTTATTAATGTTCATTTAAAAAATATTCAAGACTTTCTTTTGAAAAATTGGGTCAACCTTGACCTGAACTTGACCTGCAACGAAAAAGTTCGGATCGGGTTTGGGTAAAATCGCATTATCCGACCTGATGCTGGACTCAAGGAAGAAGTTAGTTAAACATACCAAATCTTTGGAGTAATAGTAATTATTTTTAGGTACATAAGTTTTCAGAAATGATACTTAACACATTTTTAATAACATAACATTCTGGTATTTGCAAGGCAGGAAAATCTCAAACTTTTCCCTAAACATTAGCAAGCCTTCTTACTAATTATAAGTATCTATGTAAATAAAACTCATCAATTTTATCCGTTGTGGCATGAAGGTCTTTTAACTATTATGCCATTATAATACGTGGATTGCAATAAATATTCAAATTATCACAGCTTTATATATCACATTCTCGTATTTGCAAGGCAGGAAAATCTCAAACTTTCTCCTAAACATTAGCAAGCCTTCTTACTAATTATGAGTATCTATGTAAATAAAACTCATCAATTTTATCCATTGTGGCATGAAGGTCTTTTAACTATTATGCCATTATAATACGTGGATTGCAATAAATATTCAAATTATCACAGCTTTATATATCACATTCTCGTATTTGCAAGGCAGGAAAATCTCAAACTTTTTCCTAAACATTAGCAAGCCTTCTTACTAATTATAAGTATCTATGTAAATAAAACTCATCAATTTTATCCGTTGTGGCATGAAGGTCTTTTAACTATTATGCCATTATAATACGTGGATTGCAATAAATATTCAAATTATCACAGCTTTATATATCTCATTCTGGTATTTGCAAGGCAGGAAAATCTCAAACTTTTTCCTAAACATTAGCAAGCCTTCTTACTAATTATGAGTATCTATGTAAATAAAACTCATCAATTTTATCTGTTGTGGCATGGAGGTCTTTTAACTATTATGCCATTATAATACGTGGATTGCAATAAATATTCAAATTATCACAGCTTTATATATCACATTCAAAATTTTTATTAAAAAAAGTTATGCACTCTGAAAAATCGGGAAATTTGGCGTCTCGCACAATGGTTCCACAGGACGCCTCTTCTAACCCCTAAAAAGTGGGACATTAGGCGTCTCGCGCAGTGATTCGTCGGGACGTGTCTTCTAACCTCTAAAATTCGGGACATTTTGGCGTCTCGCACAGTGTTTCTACGGTACGTGTCTTCTAACCTCTAAAAATCGGGATATTTATCATCTCGCGCCGTGGTTCTGCATGACGCGTCTTCTAATCTCTAAAAATTAAGGCATTTGTTGTCTCGCGCACTAGTTTCGCGGGACGCACCGGCTAATCCCCCCCCCCCCCCTCTCCATCTAAAAAAGGGACATTTGGTGTCTGGCGCAGTGGTTTCGCGGATAGCGTCTATTAAGGGTGTATTCGAAAAAATATTTTTCCACCCTCAACAGCTCGAAATTTTCTGAGACATTTTCAGACTCATTTTTAAAAGTAAAAACATGAAACTTGCTGGGGTGATTTCTGAAGACATGTTTAACATGCCGTGTGATTTCATTTTCAGCTCAATTAATTAGAATTTGATTTTTAAACAATTATTTTCTCAGTATGACCATTTTTTCATTCCCAGATCGCCCGCTTCGGAAAATTCGGTTCAAAACGCCAACTTTAACAGCGTTTTTTACAGTATTTTCTGCATTTATCAAAAAATTAAGAAGCACGGCACATTATATAGTTTCTAAATAAGAGAATTTCCCAGTTTGATGCGTTTGAGGGCAAAAATGAATTTTAAAATTAATCAGAAAATAAGCAGTTTGGATCGGAATACACCCTTAAGGCGCAGTGGTTTCGCGGATAACGTCTACTAAATCCTAAAAATCAGAACATTTAGCGTCTCGCTCAGTGGTTCCGCGAGACGTGTCTACTGACTTCTAAAAATCGGGACATTTGGCGTCCCGCGCACTGGTTCCATGGGACGCGTCTTCTAACTCCTAAAAAGTGGGATATTCGGCGTCTCTCGCAGTGATTCTTCGAGACGCGTCTTCTAACCTTTAAGAATTAAGACGTTTGGCGTCTCGCGCAATGGTTCCGTGGGACATGTCTACTAATCCCCCAGCCTTCGTATCCAATCGCGCCCGTCGGCCTAATCGTTCGGAGTTTTCGTGGTTTTCTTCGAATCGTGGATTTCCATGCGTAAATACGGGTTAGGTTCCCTTAGAAAGACCTTTACGAAGGGCACTCCCCCCACCTTAGGGCCTATATCTCTCGTGTTGATAATTGGCCGTCATAAACACAACCAACCAACCAACCAACCACTAATCCCCCAACCTTGAAAAGGTACATTTGGCGTCCCGCGCAGTGGTTCCTCGGGACCTTTTTACTAAATCCGTAAAATTCGGGACATTTGGCGTCTCGTGCAGTTGTTTCGTGGGGCGTGTCTCCTAATCCCCGAAGATTGGGACGTCTCGGATCAATCGAGGCACCTCACAACACTCCATTTATTCAGTCAAAAATAGTAGGGGTATATCTAGGATAGATGGCCATAGAGGAGAGATGGCCAATCTAAATATTTCGAGAACTATACCATAGACTGCAACATACTCTTTGTTCGTAAGAAATAGTTCAACATGTTCATTTATTTCGAAGTGCAGCTGTGTTTTTCAATTATAAAAAGAAAGAGTAATTTTAATGTTTATTTAATTTAGTGGTTGGATATTTTTGTTAAGTTATATATCGGAATGCTTTGCAGTTTGCAGTTATCTATGTTACATTTTTTTACTATAAAGACTTTTAAAATACGTATATAATCCAATCTTTGCTTCTAAGCCTAAAAAAAGACGTACAATGGTGAAGTGACGCTTTAAATTGGGTGGCAATGAGTACATCAATTTTAGGAGAGATGGCCACATCAAATCGATGAGAGATGGCCACCTACAATCAATATTTCAGAATTATACGGAGTGAGGATTTTTACCATAATTATTTAAAAAATAATTATATAATTTTTATGTTTATAATTATATTAATTGATATAATTATTTAAATTTTAACTAATATAAATATTTCAATAGCAATAATATAATAGGACCTAACGATGTATTTTTATTTCAGAAAATATTGAAAAACTGCGGAAACGCTCATTCCAGAAACAGATAAAGTTGATACATAAACTTAAAACCGTGAAAAATCTAAAATAAACGCGAGAAAAAAACAAAAACATGGCACTTCCAGTAGCGAAGAAAAAGAAATACTTTTGAAATTATTAGATCCTACAGATTCCGAGGGAATAGAATTGGATGAGGATCACTGTGTTGGTTGTGGAGAAGAATATAATACCACAGCCAAAAATGATTACTGCATACTAGAGATGTGTCATTTGTTGAGGAACGACTCCAAAGGAACGATTCCGGCAGTGAAACTGAAGGAACGATTCCATTCTGTAAAAAGGAATCGGTCCTTTTCGGATTCGGTCCTTTTTGGACCGACTCCTCGGATTCGGTAATTTTTGGAACGGTTCCTCGGATTCGGTCCTTTTTGGAACGGTTCCTCGGATTCGGTCCTTTTTGGAACGGTTCCTCGGAATCGGTCCAAAATGTACCGACTCCGAAAAGGACCGATTCCTTGGAGTCGGTCCATTTCGGAATCGTTCCAAAAAGGACCGAATCCGAGGAACCGTTCCAAAAAGGACCGAATCCGAGGAACCGTTCCGAAAAGGACCGATTCCTCGGGAATCGGTTCTTTTCTTGTAGACTGGCCAGTTTTAATAAATTAAAATACGCTATTTTATTTCAAAATAACAGATTTTGATTCTATTAAAGCTGACTTTATTGCCAAAATATCCTTCTAATGTGTGTGCCAGTCCCCCCCCCCCCTCCTCCTCCAAAAAAAAAAAAAGAAAAGTAAAGAAAGAAAGAAAAAAGAAATTGAAGTGCGGGGCGGAGTAGGGCGTTTAATAAACATTACTATTTCATCTTCTTGTGCTAAATTAATCTGAAAGAAATAATTAAAAAAAATATTTTATACGAATTGGATTTTTTACACCTGAGAGAAAAAGTGCCCGAGATGGGATTCGAACCCAGAAACTTTACGTGCTTTACCGATTGAGTACCTGGACCCCGAGGATAATGGAACACCATGTGTACTTTAATACACTAATACATTTTCTAATTGGTAAATGTATCATACGAAATGAATTTTTTCTAAATGAATTCTTAAGGCTGTTCTCAAATCCAAAAGGATAAATTTGTGACAAAAGTTTTAATTTATTTTTATTCGGAAATGCATGAAACGAACAGGTGTTGTTGTTCAGAAACTATGTAATCGAGCTGTTTTTTCCGGTTTTTTTGCAAACGCAATAGGCCTTTCAGAAAATAGTGTCAAAGTGGGCGTTTTGAACAGAACTTCCGCGCGAAAGAGGCATAATTTCTCAAAAATGGGTGAATAACATGTTTGTCACGTGATCAAAATCGATTATAACTCAATAGGTAATTTACTGATCAAAAGATGGAAAACACAGTTCGATTCCAAATCGCTTCCATGGTCAAACATTCCAATTTTATATCTTTCCGTTAAAAAATGAATTTGTAAATGTGTCAAAACGTTTTACGCTTGTTGAGCAGATCACTTAAGAACAGCCTTAAGAAAAACAAAGAAAATGCTTGTTTAATTACTAGTGAAAAATATTTTTTCAAATCTGACTAGAAACAGTTTTGAATAATGTCAGAAATATATCACTAGGCCATAAAAATTGCATTTTAATAGGATAATAATAATAACTGATTTTCAATTATTTTAATAATTGTAGAGTTACGCACTTTCATGCATATTTCATTATTTCATGTTTTTTCCTCAAACATAATTTCAATTTGAGAATCCTCTTTGTCAAAATAAATATATGACCAGCTACGAGCGCTCGAGTACCACTTTATTTCCACAGTTTGGCGTCTTGTTTTTCTCTCCTGAAGAAGATGATTAAAAAAATCTCGAAACTCCCTAAGATTGTTGTTTTAATCAACTTACATTGAGGTTTATTACATAGAGTAAAATCTGTTAGAACAAGGAATTTTTGTAAAACGTTTCTTTCTTTCTTAAGATAATGAATATTTCAAAAAGCATAATGTCTAATAATAATAATAAGATAACAGTAACAGTGGTGGGTGGGATTGAAATAATTTAACCGCGGTTCGCTCTCTTAATGGACGTTTTGAGTATAAAAACGGGAAAGAAAAATCACGTGCTACATATAGATTATCGGACTTTCTCCAACACTGCGACATATATAAAGCTGCATATTTTATGCTTGTTTCGGTTTATTAGATTTATGTTAACCCTCCGCCTACCAGAGGCGTTCAATGGCCCCGACAGGTACATTTATAATGATATTTCTAATTTATTTTTAAAACTGAAATTTCTGTAAATATGGGTTTTTTCTGGGATGTTCTATTCTTTTGAGTAGAACATTCCAGAAAAAGTCACATATTTACAAAATTTTCATTTTTTAAAATGTGAAAAATCAATTTTAATGTATCTATCGGGTCCTGTTGCACCGGTCTGGTATGCCGAAGGTTAATATTGCATTTAAAATTTTTACAATATACGAATTTAATTATTGGTTTCCAAAGAATGCACGTTGTGATTTTGTACAGTTTTTTCAATTGTTATTTTACTTCTATTTCTTGCTAAATAATTAGAATTTAAATAACTGTGACTTTGTTTTAATTCAACGTAAAATAAAAGCAAAAAAAAAAAATCGTTTATCGTAATAATGTCTTATAATAATTCAGATTTCTTGATCGTTATTGATACTCGTAAATCCCGAGTTCAATGCCACGATTAATGCCTGTTACTGTGGTGATGGATAATACATATCTGAGTTTAATTTCGAGCAAATCAAGGCTCCCTTCATGCTAAACTAAATTTAATGTTTCAAGCCTAATACCAAATTTCCGTTTTTATTGAGGTAAAACTTATTGCAAATACGATACTAAATTTTATGTATTTTCCTTTCTTATTGTTATTCTTTTCACTTAGAAGATTTATTTATTTATTTTCTTTTTTTTCTTAAATTACATAAAGTTTTCTGAAAAGTTCGAATTTAACAAAATGTTTTATCTATTTTAAATAGTTTTGACAATAAAAAGTTTAACTCCGAATAAAAAATAGTTAAATTCTCAAAAAATTAAGGTTGGTATTATCTATAATACGTTTACAACAGATATCTTTCATTCAACGGCCGAAACATCGTCAAAAGGATAGTTCTTTATAGAATACTACACTCTGTAATAATAATGGACATACTTTTAATTTGTTTAATTTAATTAAACCAATAAACCGTTTTTCAGTTAAAATGTTAGCAAATTTCAAATTTAAAGAAATAGAACTTTGAAGTTTAGTGAATCACTATTTGGCGGAGATAATATGTACTATATATGAATAAAATCATATATATTACTATATATATATATATATATTATAATATTAATGCATATAATATTATCTTATAAATATCACTAGCCATAGCCCTGCTAATGAATCTGTTTACAAATCATCTGAAGGAACTTCTACCCTTTCGTGTAACACAAGTGTTCCATGACTTCATGAGTTATGAAGCTCCAAAGATCCCAATCCAAACAAACATATCAGCATTGCAATTCACTCACACCGAACTGAGGTTCTGTATCATATAAGTGAAGAGAGGGTGACGGCGGATGGGGGTGTGAAATTAGAGAAATTCCGGTAGGTTCTCGTGAAATTGGAGATTCAAAAAGAGTTGTAAGTTTATTGAAATTCTACGTAGTTAACAGCAGTTCACAAATAGCGATGTTAGGGTAAAAGACAAGACATACATCAGGCACTCAGGAAAGACAGTGTGCAAAAACGTGCTTTACTTTTTAACTCTTTCCAATAAAGTTAGTGTTTATGAATGCGGTTTGTCTGTCCGTCAGACCGTCTGTTCACGCTCTAAGGCAAGTCACACACTAAGGCGACACATAAGACATGTCGCTTGAATTCGCTAGAAAAACTGGTTTAAAACAAGTTTGCAACTACTTCGTTCTTTGTTTCGACCGGTTTTTGCACTTCATGTTGCGCTTTGTGTCGTTGTGTGGTCTCAGTGTGTAATATACCTAATTCCCGTAAATATACTCGGATTCCCATGCAATTGATATATGTTAATGATGTTTACCATGGGATGTTTGGTATTCAATATGAAGAGTGTAGCATTAATAGTTTATTTACAGGGGCACTCAAAAGTATTTCGTTACATTATGGTCAATGGGAAAAAATCGTTTGCAGCGCATTTTAATGACATTAAGCTATTTCAAATGCATTAAAATTGATATATATCACTGAATTGCACTACAAGATGATTGCTATAGAATAGGGTGTTTCACTTCTGAACCAGATCCTGAAGGCGGTGATAATAATGTTGATGAATTATGCGAAATATCCTGTGTGCGTAAAGTTAGGGAGCTGAGGAGAAAGACGATAAAGGGCATAAAGTTATTGGAAGTACGGACACTGGAACAAAAATGTAATCTGCTTTAACTAGTTACATATCCAAACCAGTAGGGCCATCCAAATGAAAAATGAGATTCAGAATGAAAAATGAAATTAAGATTACCTAGAGGTAGATTTTGAAGAGGAATCTATGAGACTAAAAATTCCTAGACCCTGGTGACAAATATCAGAGCAATAATAAAATTTCCTATACAGGATGTCCACTGTCAACGATGTCCAATAGCTAATTCCTAAACCGTTAGTCATAGCCATATAGTTCCAATTACAAAAATGTTTTAAAAGAGGGTAAAGAAGTATTTAAAAAGTGATTTGGGTCAATAGAATCATTTCTTGAAAAATTATGAAATTTAATTTTTTATACGATCCCCCGGTCCTTCTAGTTATAGTTAGTAAAACTTTCCTATTACACTTACAAGTAAGACAAATAAAAGTCCTATTATTCTACGACTAAAACTGACCGAAGTAATGGCTGTTTCAACTTGGAGCATATTTTTTGCTGCGAAATAGGGGTCATTTACAAATTTACTAGAAATATAAATAATCTTCAGATATATAAAAAATATAGTTGATGGTAAAATTAACATTGCATTATAAATTTGAAATCTATAATCATTCTGAAATATTAATGCAAAATATACAGCTTGTACTAAACATATAACAGGAAAAAAATAATAGAATTTTCGTTAAATAAAATGTTGAAAAGCAACAGCCTCGATTCTTTACACACTGAATCCAAAAATGGCCTTCATTTTTTATCACAAAGTACAGATTTTTTGCAAATCGTAAATTTGAAAGCTAAAAAGTGAAAAATTTTCGGAAATCTGATTATGATAGTATAAAATAGATGTAATTGTTATTTCTTTAACTTTTGATAATTGATTTTTATGTATTTTTTACTATTGAATCCGAAAATGACCTTCATTAGTTTTGGTGTAAATCGCCCTGTAGGTGGCGCTGCTATGTAGCATTTTGCAGGATTTCCGCAAAAGCTCTATCTCAAGAACTAATGCACGGATTTTTATAAAACTTCAGATTCCGTTAATCCTTGATATGAATTAGTGCTGGTAAAGTTTTGGTGCAAATCGCCCAACAGATGGCGCTGCTATGCTGCATTTTGCAGCATTTACACGATTTTCGTAATAGCTCAATCTCAAGAAATAATGCACGGATTTTCATCAAACTTCAGATTTAGTTAGTGCTTGACATGAATTGACGTTTTGCCCCTTGTGGCGTAAATCGCTCAACAGGTGGCGCTGCTATGCTGCGTTTTTTGAGATTTCCGCAATAGCTCTATCTGAAGAACTAATGCTTGGGTTTTCAACAAGCTTCAGATTTAGGTATACTGGATATGAATTAGTGCTGTTTATGTTTTGGTGTAAATCGCTCAATAGGTGGCGCTGGTATGCAGCATTTTTCACGATTTCCACAATAGCTCAATTTCCAGAACTAATGCACGGATTTTCATCAAACTTCAGATTCTGTTAGTCCTTGACATGAATTGATGTTTTGTACCTTTTCCTGTAAATCGCTCAACATGTGGCGCTGCTGTGCTGCATTTTTGTGATTTCCACAATAGCTCTAGCTCCAGAACTAATGCACCGATTTTCATCAAACTTCAGATTCCGGTATACCTTAATATGAATTAGTGCTGTTTGTGTTTTGGTGCAAATCGCTCAACAGGTGGCGCTGCTATGCTTCATTTTTCAGAATTTCCCCTACAGCGCTATCTCAATAAGTAATGCACGAATTTTCATCAAACTTCAAATTCAGGTATACTTTGATACGAATTGGTTCTAAATTGATGTAATTTCTTTTACTATTTAAATGATTTAATTGACGTGATTTATTTAGAAGAAAGTTTTGTGATGGCCACAACATACTAGTTTAACTTTGAAATTTGCCATTTACAAAAAAAGTCTAACATGATGGTTAAATATGAAGGTAATTTTTACATTCAGTGCTAAAAAGCACATACAAATCAGTCATAAAAGTTAAAAAATACATCCATCGACTCTATTTTATAGTATTAGCTATTTTTTCAATTTTGAAATTTACTATTTTGAAATTTACTAGTTGCGAAAAATTCTGACATGAGGGTTAAAAATGAAGATAATTTTCGGATTCAGTGCTAAAAAATACATAAAAATCCTAATTTTAAAAATACATAATTTTAAAAATAAAAAAACACAACCATCGCAGTCTTGTGTTATCTAATCTAAAACTTTTTAGAAAACTTGTTGGCAGTAATCTATCCGAAATTTTTTGTGTTACCCTGTAAAATAAGTACATAATGGTAAGCACTGAAAATCATAATAATATTACATTGTCATCTGATTTACGTCAATATGTAAAATTTAACCTCGATCGCATATTTTAAAGTGAGTTGAATTTCGAGTACAAATTTTGAACTGGAAAGACATATATACCATCGTTTCAAGTTAACCCGTTACCCGCTGGTGTTGCGTTCACGCAACGGTCAAAATAATTGCTCATGCTTACATTAATTACTTTGTCACCACTATTTTACAATTAAAAAAATTGCCTTATTTATTGGCAGAAATTTTGATATTTTAATAAAGCGGAAATTACCTTTCTGAATTTGTGGTGACAAGCGACTTTCAACAAGAAATTTGAAAATTCCTACTTATAGTTTTGGCGGTTAATAGGTTAAATAAAAGCTTATAAAAATAGCATAGTTTTTGTTAAAAAAATCATGAAAAGAAACAGCTTCAAATCCTTACAAAAATCTGTCGTAATGCGATTTCTTTCAAAGCGCAGCTACACATGAAATAAATCCTTCAAATACTTTAAGCACTTTGTTTACGACCCCTAGAAGCATGGCTAAACTCATGTGTATTCGGATGCAGAAAAGTGGCATAAGTCTTGCATTTCAAAGTTTCGTATAACTTCATGAATTTTAGTGTTAGATGAATAGGACTTTTTTTGTCTTTCTTTTAAGAGAACAGGAAATTTTTACTAAATATCTCTTATAGGGCGGAGGACCGTATAAAAAATTAAATTTCGTAACTTTTTTAGAAATATTTTTATTGATCCAAACGACTTTCAGAATAATTTTTTTCCTTATTTAAAACATTTTTGTAATTGGAACTATAGGTCTATGACTAACGGTTTAGGACTTAGCCACTGAACATCGTTGAGAGTAAAGACACACTATATAAAATAATAATATAAATGGACGGTCATTTGACGACATATTTTCAAGAGAAACCAATGATTACACTGAAAATCGAATAGACCTTGCACCGCCCTTAAATTTCCAAGAGGAATTATGCTTTATACCATAAATCATAAAGTTAGAAATAACTGCAAATTAACTGCACACGCTGATCAATGAAATGAACTCTTAAAAACAAAATCATCTGTCCAAAACATTACAAAATTAAAGCGACTGGATGCCTAAGAAAATGGATGGGTACATAAGAAAATAAATTAGTAAAAAATATTATGGATTGCATGTGGTTCTCTTTATCTCGGAAGTGTTTTTTTCCCCTTGGAATCCTTTATTTTTCAAAATCGTTCTTTTTTTCTCGGAATCGTTCCTTTTTTCTCGGAATCGTTCCTTTTTCTCGGATTCGTTCCTTTTTTCGGAAAGATTCCGAAAGGAACGACTCCAATGAACTCGTTCCTTTCGGTGAACGATCCGGCTGGAACGATTCCTTAAAAGGAACGATGTTGCCCATCTCTACTGCATACAATGCATAAGGTATCACAAGTGGTTCCATGAAACGTGTACAAACCATCAAGATCTTTGCCGAAAATGTGGTAAAATTTAACATAAAGGAAAAGATTAAAATTATCCCTCAAATTTTGTTTATTCAAATTTTATTCACTGATTTTCCGTAATATAATTGCATCTTTACAAATTTCTGTGTGTTTTTCATGATTAACTACATGAAATGTGTTATTTTTTGCTATTTTAACTTCATTTTTAGGTGCGTTCGTAATTATATAAATACGTAGCACCTATAGTCGTCGTTCAGTCCGTCCGTCCGTCCGTCTGTCTGTCTGTCTGTCCGCATATAACAGAGCAAAAACTACCCAACCGAATGGTCTGAAATTTGAAATATAAGATTGTTGCAAAATTTTGTCGAGCCATTTCAAATTTTATGAAAATCGGATGTATAGTTTAATTACAGGGACAGTCAAAAGTTTTTCTTTACATTACGGCCAATGGGAAAAATTATTGCAAATGCATTTTAATGATGTTACAGCCTTCCGAATGGTCTGAAATTTTAAAGATATAATTGTTGCAAAATTTTGTTGAGCCATTTCAAATTTTAGGAAAATCGGATGTATAGTTTAATTACAGGGACAGTCAAAAGTGCTCGGGGAATGGGGAAAAAATTATTGGGAGTGCATTTTAATGATGTTAAAGACTATGCACTTTATGAAGTGCAAAAAATTATACATTCAGTACAATATGGGGTGCAAAAAATAATTATAAAACTTGTTATAGTACGAACGCACCTCATTTGCCACGTTTGACGAGCAATTTCCAACTTGTTTCTTTCTTGTATTGGATGGCCATCTCTCCTCGGCTTGAAGGAGAGATGATCATCTGCCAATTTAATTTCAATTTTGTTTCCCACTTTTTGTTCTCGATATTTAATTATTTTTTGTCCAAAATATGATGAGTGTATGTATATAAGAATTTCAAATATGCATAAATATTTCTTGTATTTGCATCCTGAGAATTTTTATTTTAATCTTTAAAACTATGGCCATCTATCCTGGACTTACCCTATGGCTTACTCCGAGCCAAATCCGGATTTTTTGCTGATGACACAACAAGAATTCTAAAAATGGACCTATTCGAGCATAAACAATACTGAAATTGTCTTTCCATAATTCAGAATGTGACCGATTGTACATAAGGGTGTATTCGAAAAAATATTTTTCCACTCTCAACAGCTCGAAATTTTCTGATGCATTTTCGGACTCATTTTTTAGAGTAAAAACATGAAACTCGTTGAGGTGAATTTTCAAGAGATGTATAAGAGGCCGTGTGATTTCATTTTTCGCTCAATTAATTAGAATTTGAGTTTTAAACAATTATTTTCTCAGTATGATCATTTTTTTCATTCACATATCTCACGCTTCGGAAAATTCGGTTCAAAACGCCCACTCTGACAGCATATTTTTACAATATTTTCTGCATTTATCAAAAAATCGACAAGCACGGCACATTAGGTAGTTTCTAAATAAGAGAATTTGCCAGTTTGGTGGGTTTGAGAGCAAAAAATGATTTTTAAAATAAATCAGAAAATAAGCAGTTTGGATCGGAGTACACCCATAAGGGGTCACTGACTGAATTACGGCGCATTTTAACCACTTCCCGTGATATCTTATTTCACACAAAACAAATTTGAAAATTTCTTTAACCCCTTAAGGTTGTTCTCAACTGCTCAGCTCAACAAGCGCAAAACGTTTTGACACATTTACAAATTCATTTTTTAAGGGAAAGATATAAAATTGGAAAACCTGACCGTGGAAGCGATTTGGAATCGAGCTGTGTTTTCCATTTTTTCATCAATAAATTACCTATTGAGTCATAAGCGATTTTGATCACGTGGCAAACACGTTTTACATCCTTTCTTGAGTAGTTTTTCTCCTTTCGCGCGGAAATTCGGTTCGAAACGCCCAATTTGACACTATTTTCTGTGCGTATAGTAATACATGGAAAATATTCCAGAGAGAAACATTCGCCTTGCATACAATATTTCAAATAAAAATCAAATTAAAAGTAATTACTTAAGAGGCGCAAATAGTGAGAAAGTTTCCAGGCTGGGTATCGTTACATGCGGTTTAGTCGGTAGAGAACGTCAGTGCGCTATACTGATGGCCCGGGTTCGAGTCCCGGCATGGAATCTTTTTCACTATGTTGGCCCTTTGTGCCTCTTAAGCAATTACTTTGAAATTTGATTTTCATTCGAAAAGATCTATTGCGTTTTCAAAAAAAAAAAAAAAAAAAACGGAAAAAACAGCTCGATTTCATAGTTTCTGAACAACAACAGCTGTTAGTTTCATGCATTTCCGAACAAAAATAAATTAAAACTTATCTCATAAAGTTGCCCTTTTGGATTTGAGAACAGCCTTAATTCTCGCTCCCGTGATATGCACGGGCTGTGCCTTCTATTCAGATTGTTTGATTCCCACCAGTTTTATAAAATAGTGTAATTGGCTTTATTATGGTATCATTTTATCTGTCATTAAATAAGTTGAATATTTCTTTTTTTTTTAAAGTGGTGGCAATAAGCAATTTGAATTTTTAAACCGTAATTTAATGCGACCGTTAAGGGGGTTAACTTTAATATTGTTTAAGTTAGGAACGAAAAATCAGATTTGGCTTTTAGCGATACATCCTGTATTTTTGACTGAAAAAAGTGGTTTACGATCCTGGTTTCCTATAAAAGAATTATTCTTCTTTGTGAACATCATCACCCCTCTTATTTTTTTTAAACATTTTATGAATGCCCTGTATATTTATCTGCATTTGCATCTTATTGGTTATCGTACATGCGGCATTCTCACAATCTTTTGACTTTCGGAAATAAAAATCTGGTGAAATTAAACTTGCTAAAATGACATTTTAATCTGATAGACGAATGCCTTAATGATTCAAAATAAAGAAAAAAGGGTCAGCAGCGAAATTTTTTTTTATTTAACCCAGGTTTAAGTTAAACGTGCGAGTTTAATTTTCCTTACCATTTTACCCCTATAACTTTCTATTTTCTTCTAAATTTTTACTTATAATGAATTTGCATAGTACCCACAGGACATTCAAATAAGAAATAATAACAACGTAGTATTTTTAGTACAAAATTTTGGTATAACATTGTCTTAAAGGGGTGTTAAAGAAGGGACGGTAAGGAAAAAAGGGGATGGTGTAGGAAAAAATGGGACGGTAAAGGAGAAAAAAGGGATGGTAAGGATGGGACGGTAAGGAAAATTACCACTATTTTTAGGCAAATCATGTTAAGACTAAGTGATAGCCACAATGTTAATTGATTTTTAGAAACAGTTATTTACATCGAATTAAATAACAACAACAAAAAAAAATTATTTGATCTCGAAAAGACCAGGAATAAACCTTGGCGACGGTAAGACTACCAATATAGCCACGATGCTTGAAATTGATATTTAAATGCTGATTTAAATTCTGCAGTAAATTTCTTGTCAAAGAATTTTAGACATTCTTTCTCTAGCATACTTCTGCATGAGAAAAAACTTGAAAAAAATTCTGTGGCTGCATCTGAAGTGATTTTCTGTATAAGTTTAGCAAGAGGGATGGTAAGGAATCTAAAACCCAGGGACAGAGTTCAAAAAATAATATCAACCGTAAAAATGTATGCAGGTTAATTTTTTGCTACATATTTATATAAAACAATTGTCCCAGTTTCGGAAAAAAAATTACATCGAATTACTTTTATTGAAACAATTTTATACAGACAGCTCCAAACTTAAAAATCAGCATGAGGGACACGGGACGGTATAGGAGTTTTTCTGGTATTTGAACCCCCAAAACTTATTTATCTCGTTAATATCGTTATGCAATCATGCAATGGCATGTTCTCCAGTATATGAAATAATAATAATAATAATTATAATAAAAACACAAGAATATGTACTAAAATAAAAATTATTATTCGGGGACTTAAAAGTCAAAAGATCGTGAGAATGCCCCACATGCCAAACTAATAAATTAATTCCAAATTCTAATATCAAAAGTTCGTATTTTTAATTTTGGAAGTAAATGTGAACAACATGAGAATCGGTATTCACAGGGAACACCCAAATGACGTATTTAACGACTCGTACACTCAATTCGCAGAAGCGAGTGCCCCAGAAGCATGGAAAAATTCCTCTGGGTTCCTTATCTCCAATTCTCATCGGGGAAAGATGCTGAGGAGGAAATGAAAAGAAAACCTAAACACGCGTAGCAGATAGACAGAGAGATCCATGCAAGATTTCAAAGACAGGAGAAGCAGTGCGTGACATGGGAAAGTAGACGTATGCAAAATAAGTTTAAATGGAACAGATGAAGCTGTAATAAATATCTGAAATATAGAAAAATTTAAAAGGCATACACTGTATAATGGTGATAATTAGAGATCGACCGAAAATTCGGTTTCATTTACGTTTTCGGCCTAAAATCAGAGTTTCGCCGAAAATTCGTTTTCGGCGAATATACTGTCGATAATTTGGCCGGACTGAAACTATCTGCATTTCAAAAATCTTGTTTCTTCTTTAGGAAATTTTCAATATTACTCATTGATTTGAGCTGTATAGGCTCAAATAAGATACTCTTTATTTATTACTATGAACTTCACTATTTATAAATTATCAGTCATGACTGACTGAAGGCGTGAATGCAAATTATAAAGCAAGCAGTGCCTATAGGACTAAATTTTGAAGACGCTTTTCACGTGCTCATTAAAAGCTGCAGACTTAACAGTAATAGGAAATTTTTAGTTTGAAACCTCAGAAGAGTTTCGAATACTCTTTGATTAAGTATAACATATGATCAAATACAAAAATCATTATAAGAGATAAATCGAAGTATGCATACCTAAAATAATTTTAATCAGACAAAATTCGTATAATAATAAAATCATTCTGTGTCGTAGATGAATGAATTACAATTTATTTTAAATGAAAATGAAAAGTTTTGGTCAGAGGCAGAGAGAGCCAACTTGCCACGCGTATAATTAATCAATAATTATGTGTATTTAATAAAGACGTCTAATTAATTAAAAATTATGTATATTTATGTATATATTAATTACTGTTTTTGGACATCTTCGTTTTCGTTTTCGGCTGAAAATAGGAATATTACAGAAATTCGGTTTCGGTCTTAAAAACCCTTTTCGGTCGATACTTTCTTTTAAATCGAGGGAAAATAAGAAAATATTTAGATTCGAAAGTAAATAATTTGTTCAACCCTTTCTTCAATAGGTAGAGCACTCACACAATAATTCGAAACATCGAAAATCTTACTTGTTTGAATATTGTTCCACATTTCGAAAAGCGATCTTTATCTTTAGAAATCTCAGAAACAAATATATTTTCAGAATTTAAGGATATATTCGAAAAAATATTTTTCCACCCACAACAGCTCGAAATTTTCTGATACGTTTTCAGACTCATTTTTAAAAGTAAAAACATGAAACTTGCTGAGGTGATTTTTGAAGAGATGTATAAGAGGCCGCGTGATTTCCTTTTTCGCTCAATTAATTAGAATTTGAGTTTTAAACAATTATTTTCTCAGTATGACCCTTTTTTTTTCATTTCCAGATCTCCCGCTTCGGAAAATTCGATTCAAAACGCTAACTTTGACTGTATTTTTTACAATATTTTCTGCATTTATCAAAAAATCGAGAATCACGGCGCATTATGTAGTTTTTAAATAACAGAATTTCCCAGTTTGATGCGTTTGAGAGCAAAAATGTATTTAAAAACGAATCAGAAAATAAACAGTTTGGATTGAAATACACCCTTAAAGAAGCATTTATTAAAGCAATGATTCTTTTGCTGCCACTCATTTTCGGAAACGTTTCCGCGTAGTTTTTTTTATTGTGTGTTAATTTGTTTTCTCAACCTAGAATATAGGTTTTTCGGATGATATCCATTCTCAAATAAACAATATCATGTTCAATAAAACCTGTTTTATTGAACGATAAATTAGCAGTACTAACGTTAACATAAAAATTAATAATTTTTTATTACTTTTTGCATAAATTCACTCACGTAGCTGAAGATGTTTAATTGAGATTTGGTAGCATTGATAAAAACCGATATTACAGTTTGATAAAGTAACAAAATCATTATAAAACATCAGGGCCGAAACTAGCCTTTTTTGTGTCCGAGGCAAAAATGGATTTTGGCGCCCACCTCCGAAAAGAAAATTTACAAAGAGAATTTTACTAAGTTTCTCATAGCCGAATTATTTTAAAATTTAAAATATGTAACCATATAATACGTAATACTGAACTACGTAATCAGCTTTTTCAAATATTGATTAATTAAAACCTTGAAAATGGAATGGAAAGGAACCGAAAAATATTCATTTTTATACAGGTTTCCATCTTAGCAGGTATATTGTTGGTATTCTTTTTGTTGATTTTTTTTTTTTTTTTTTTTTTTTTTTTTTCATTTAAGACCGGATTCCGTTATAGACAGATTTGATTTTCACAAATTTTATGGTAGTTGTAGTATTACAATTGAGACGTTTAAAGTCACAGTGATATGAATTAACAGACTATATTAGTCACGCGAAAACATTCGCAAGCTAATGTTAAACCTATGGGAGCGTTCTTTTTAAAATTTCTCGCTTTGTATTTTAACAGTTTTAAAGTTTTTTTTTTTTTTTTTTTTTTTTTTTTTTTGTTTGCTTAGAATAGCCCAGGTTGAATTCTAACTGGGTTAGAGTTTACTTTTTCGATTCTGGTTGCAGATTTTTTTAAGTTACTTTTACTTTCGGTTAGTTTTCCGTTTGGATTTTCCGGCTACGAGACATTTTTATCCAAATTTCATATATACAGTAAAATCCCGGTCATCCGAAAAGCATGGGACCAAAGCATTTTCGGTTAACCGAGGTTCCGTAGGAATTTTCGGATAACCGGGGTTCTATAAGAATTTTTCAATAACCGGGAGGCTTATAGTGATAACTTGTTTGATGAAAATCTGTGATGGATATGTTGAAGTACAAGAAGATGCAACAGCATCACATGTGTTGTTATTTAAAAGGTAGTGTGATAAAGCAGCATTGAAACTATGCAACGTTGAAAAACAAAAGAAAATCACAATATATTTTGTAAAAAAATGATGTGTCGTACGTGTCTGTCTGATATAGTGTCCGAAATTACGCAATGGACCAAATAAGTAAGTTGACTGTTTATTTCATAAAGAACTTGCTTTTTCAACACTATTTCTACCAGTGTCCCATAACACCTTTGAAAGTTTTGATTTTTACTTACTTTGTTTCTAATTTTTAAAGCTAATAAGTATTAAAACAACTCTGAAATGTATTAAAAATGATTCCGAATTGTTTTCATCTAAAACTTACAAATAAAATAGCAATCATAAATCAAAATTTGTTAAAAGGTGTCATTTGACATCGATCCAAATAGTGTTGACAATAAAATTTTTCACATATAAAAAGGACTTTGAGGAATTGTAAGGTCTTTCGGTTAAGCCGATTTTCGGATAATCGGGGTTCTACTGTATATACATTTTTGTATCAAACGACAAACAAAATCTTCATTTGCGCCCCTTCGCCTTTTGTTCTGGCGCCCGGGGGACATGCCCCCTCTGATCCTCCTAGTTTTGGCACTAGAACTACTCGGAAACGTTTCCCAAAACCAGAGATAGCAAAAAGAAAAAATAGATATATAAATGCCTTTTTAAGTCTTGAAAATATAGCGATTTCTGAAGTTTCTAAAGATAAAGAACGTTTTTCGGAATCGTGTGTAACTCGGAAGAGATTACTGTATATTTTCGTTCGTGGTTATATTATGTTTTCGTAGAATAAGAAACATTTGTCTTTTTTAGGTGCGTTCGTATAATTACATAATTACGTTGCACCTATAGTCGTCGTTCAGTCCGTCTGTCTGTCCGCCCGCATATAACAGCGAAAAAACTACCCGACTGAATCGTTGGAAATTTAAAATGTATAATTGTTGCATAATTTTGTGGGGTCATTTCAAATTTAATGAAAATCGGATGTATAGCTTAATGACAGAGACAGTCAAAAGTCTTCCATTATATTACGGCCAATGGGAAAAAAAATATTTCAAGTGCATTTTAATGATGTTCCAGCCTTCCGAGTGGTCTGAAATTTTAAATACATAATGGTTGTAAAATTTTGTCGAGTCATTTCCAATTTTATGAAAATCGGATGTATAGTTTAATGACAGGGACAGTCAAAAGTTTTCCATTACATGACGGCCAATGGGAAAAAAAAAATATTTCAAGTGCATTTTAATGATGTTACAGCATTCCGAATGGTCTGAAATTTAAAATATATAATGGTTGTAAAATTTTGTCGAGTCATTTCAAATTTTATGAAAATCGGATGCATAGTTTAATGACAGGGACAGTCAAAAGTTTTCCGTTACATGACGGCCAATGGGAAAAAAAAATATTTCAAGTGCATTTTAATGATGTTACAGCCTTCCGAATGGTCTGATATTTAAAATATATAATGGTTGTAAAATTTTGTCGAGTCATTTCCAATTTTATGAAAATCGGATGTATAGTTTAATGACAGGGACAGTCAAAAGTTTTCCATTACATGACGGCCAATGGGAAAAAAAAATATTTCAAGTGCATTTTAATGATGTTACAGCATTCCGAATGGTCTGAAATTTAAAATATATAATGGTTGTAAAATTTTGTCGAGTCATTTCAAATTTTATGAAAATCGGATGCATAGTTTAATGACAGGGACAGTCAAAATTTTTCCGTTACATGACGGCCAATGGGAAAAAAAATTATTTCAAGTGCATTTTAATGATGTTACAGCCTTTCGAACAGAATGAAATTGATATGCACTTATGAAGTGCACTAAAATATACATTCAGTACAATATGCGGTGCAAAAAATATTTATAAAACTAGTTATAGTACGAACGCACCTCATTTGCCACGTTTGACGAACAATTTCCAGCTTGTTTTCTGTTGCAGTGTAAGGCTGCATAGAATAAAGTCATTTGAGATTTTTTTTTTTATTTTCCTAACAGAGTGGTGTCGTCTTGAGAGATTGTCTACTACATGTTTACTTTACTTCTTTCTAACCTTGAAATCTTGAATGCAAACAACGTTTTTATTCGTGCATTGGACTCGACAAGCTTCATTTATGCTAAATACACATTTTTACCGCTTAAAAATAAAAGAACATTAAAAAAAAAAAAAAAAAAAAAAAAACAAGCATTACGTATGAGCCAAAACGTGTTTGGGGACTGTAGCATATAAAATGCATTTTGAGAGTCCAATGAAAATACTATTATCTATCACTGTAAAAAAAAAAAACGGACTAAAAAACGGAAATACTACTGGCAATATAGACGCCAGTACTATTTCCGTTTTTTTTTTTTTTACGGGAATTTTTACCCATAAATTACAGAAAATTTTCCGTTAACGCCAGTACTATTTCCGTTTTTTTACGGGAATTTTTACCCATAAATTACAGAAAATTTTCCGTTAACGCCAGTACTATTTCCGTTTTTCACGGGAATTTTTACCCATAAATTACAGAAAATTTTCCGTTAAAACGGAAAATTTTCTGTAATTTATGGATAAAACTTCCCGTAAAAAAACGGAAATAGTACTGGCGTCTATATTGCCAGTAGTATTTCCGTTTTTTAGTCCTTTTTTTTTACAGAGATGTATATTATAAAGGACAAACATGTCCGTGCGTAACGCCAGCGTCATTTTGATGGTGGCAACAGCAGACGATTGAATTTAGCTTGTACTGCAATTTTTTAAACTTCTAAACAACGCACATTTTCAATTTTTACACCATCGAATAAGGAAAAAAATTAATTTTAAATGCAATTAGTTTGAAAACTGTATCGCAATTTGTTTGAAAACTGTATCACAGTTTACTAACTTTTTATGGTTCTTAAAATAAAATAATTTTCAAGCATGCATTTAAAAAAAAAAAAAAATCTTTATCGCGTGCAGACGATTGCGAAAGATAAATCCATTTTCACTTAAATTAATATAAATAGTTCAGCATTTTTTTCCGACTTATATTCCATAACGAAATTAAAACTTCACCAATAAGTAAATAAAATACAAAATATAAATAAAGCACAAATTTAAGTTATGTAATCGAACTCCGCGCTCAGACACCTGAAATTATCACAATAAAAAATGCTGTCTTAAATAGCAATCTTTGGCGATTTCTTTTTCTTTTCTTCTGGCACAAGGCTAGCACGAAAGCGTCGCTTTTTATAAATTTCAAAACTTTATTTGAATGCATAATTGTTATTTTTCATACAAAAATGATTTTTGGAAGTGAAAAATATTTTCTGTTTTTCCAAACTGATTTTTTTCAATGAATCATTTTTATCATACAGTTTTCGTTTACTTTAAAACGATTTGTGTGTTGTTAAACTTCTTCCACCAACCCCAAAAATATCTATGTTCCGGATTTTGTCTCCAGTATAACAGCGTAATTTTAAATAAAAACATTTATTTTGACGTACACGCAAATTTAGCAAGAATTTTACAAAAATAGATGAAATATGAAGATATATTATTTTGTTATATTTTACTATTGGTCGCCAATCAATATCTTAAAATAGGGACAAAAAAAAAATCATAAAAATTTAAATAAAAATCGATTTAAGTAAAAATAAAATCTGAAAATTAAAATTAAAATTAAAAATATAATCAAAATAAGAGAAATAAAGTTTTTTCTCATTTCTTTACTTCCAAAAATAACTCTGTCCAGATTATACATGATATAACAGCTTTATTTTAAATAAAAACATTTCTTTTAAAGTACACGCAAATTTAGCAAGAATTTTACAAAAATAGATGGAATATGAAGATATATTATTTTGGAATATTGGTCGCCAATCAATATCTTACAATAGGGGGAAAATTGTAAAAATTTAAATAAAAATCGATTTAAATAAAAATGAAATCCGAAATTAAAAATTAACTAGTCGGATGTGCCAATCCCAAAACTTTCTTCTATCTCATACATGTTAATACTGCAAAATTCGCTAGCACAATGCCGAAATTAAATGGCAATCTATGCCCATCATGAGGATTCTAAAGATATTAAATTCCGTGCATTATTTCTGGAGATAGGACTATCGCTAAAATCGTGTAAATCATGCAAAATTCTGCATCGAACACTGCATTCACCTGTTGGACGATTTACACCAAAACACAATCAGCACCAATATTTATCAAGTTATAATCTGAAGTTTGATGAAAATTCGTGCATTAGTTCTTGAGATAGAATTATTGCGGAAATCGTGAAAAGTACAGCATAGCAGCGTCACCTGTTGGGCGATTTACACCAAAACATAATCAGCACCAACTCATATCAAGGACTAACTGAATCTGAAGTTTTATCAAAATCTGTGCATTAGTTCTTGAGATAGAGCTATTGCGGAAATCGTTAAAAATGCAGCATAGCAGCGCCACCTGTTGTACGCTATACACCAAAAACTAGTCCGCACCAGTTTATATCAACGTCTAACTGAATCTAAAGTTTTGTAAAATTCCGTGCATTAGTTCTTGAGATAGAGCGCCCAGAACATTTTTGTCACATATAGACTCACAGAGTGATTGACAGACAGTTTCTAAAAACCATCAAATAGTGTTCAGGACCTTTTACAACGTATAAATCTATCGAAAATCGGAAGTCGAAATTGTTCACGAATCCAATCACCTTTCTTCTTGTAAAGATTGAAGAAAGTAGAAATATGATCAAAATAAGAGAAATAAAGTTTTTTCTCATTTCTTTACTTCCAAAAATAATTCTGTCCGGATTCTACATTATGATTGCTTTATGAGTTAACATTAAAAAAAAAAAAAAAAAAAAATTAATATTAATGAAATTGAATTCAAAGATTAGACACTAGTAAATGGAATGTGTTTTGAATACTAAACTGTTTACGAACAGTTGATTGTTTTTTTTTTCTTTTTTCATGCAAAGTTAAATGAACGGAATCCATAACGAGCAAAGTTTTTCTCAAGATTAAAAGACTAACTTCTCATAATTATCCAATTTGTATTTTCAAGATGAATTACTACCTCTAGCACAACTGCCTCTTAAATGAATACCTCCGCAGCTTAATCACCCTCCTTATCAATTTTTTAAAGACCCCCCCCCCCCTAAATGCTGAAACGAGGTTTAAATTGCCATCTATTAACATTTCTGAACGTCTCTAGATTGCATTTTAATTAGTAGTTCAACTTTTGCAGATTAAACGTCCTTTATCTACAACTAGCTATGAACTAGTTATTATCTGTTATTTTTTATCATTTAGTAATTTGTGACTAAAGAATAATAATAACAAGAAAGAAAAATTATGCGTTAAGAATAGATTATGAAACACTTTCCAACACTTCCATAGAATACTTAAACAAAACTTCATTGTTTAGGGAGATACGGTAAATGAGGTACCTAAAGTAAATATTTTAAAAAACGCATAAAACATTTGAAAAACTGATTTCAGAAATTACCGCCCGTAGCCAAATATGTTTTCCAATTTTCTTGTACAGCCATGTATTTGATCTATAGGGTGTTATATGTACTATACAGGGTGTCCGGTCTCAACGGTGTCCAATGGCTAATTCCTAAACCGTTAGTCATAGACATATAGTTCCAATTACAAAAATGTTTAAAATCAGGTAAAGAAATATTTTAAAAGCGATTTGGGTCGATAAAAACTTTTTTTTAAAAAAATTACGAGATTTAAATTTTTATACGGTCCCCCGGTCCTATAAGTTATATTTAGCAAAATTCTCCTTTTACACTGACAAGTAATACAAAAAAAGTCCCGTTGTTCTACGATTAAAATTGACCGAGTAATACCAGTTTAAAGTTGGAGCATATTTTTTGCTGCAAATTGGGGGTCATTCACAAATTTAGTCGAAATATGATTTCGTCAGATATATTAAAAAATGGTTGAGAGTAAAATTAACATTGCAATATAAATTTGAAATCTTTAGTCATTCTGACATATTAATGCAAAATATACAATTTGTAATAAAGATTTAAGAAGAAAGAAAAAAACAGAATTTTTGTTAAATAAAATTATGCTAAATTAACAGCCTCAATTCTTTACAAAATGATAGGTAATTTAAAATATTATTAGATTACACTAGCCTGCAAAAGTTGGGTTATGTCATGTTTTTTAGCTTTTGATAATTGATTCTTATGTATTCTGTACCGCTGAATCCGGAATTGACCTTCATTTTTAGCCATCACATCAGGATTTTTCGCAAATTGTAAATTTTAAAGTTAAAAAGTTCAAAGTTAAAATTTAATCTCCTCCCCCATCTCATCACACCACCCAGCTGTAAGAATCCCAAGATAAGGAAAAATATCGAATAAATTATTGAATAAAGTAAAATAAAATACGCTTTACATATGTTTTATAGCATGAGATTTTCGCTATATTTTAACTTACATATTTGCAAAAAAAAATTCTAACGTTAAAATGGTTAAAAATGAAAGTCATTTTCAGATTTAGTGCTAAAAAGTACGTAAAATACAATTATCAAAAGTTAAAAAATACAACCATCTCCTCTACTTTATAGTATCCGATTTTTGTTATTCTTTAAATATGACAATTTGATTTGCGAAATATCCTGACATGATGGTTAAAAATTAAGGCAATTTTCGGATTCAGTGCTAAAAAATACATAAAAGTTAAAAAACCCAACAATCTCCGTCTTGTATTATCTAATCTAAAACTTTTTCTTAAACTTCTTTTCTTAAACTATAATCTATCCGAAATTTTTTGTGTTATCCTGTAAAATAAGTATAAATGGTAACCGCCGAAAATTATAATAATATTAGATTGTTATCGGATTTGCGCCAGTATGTAAAATGTAATCTCGATCGGATATTTGACAGTGGGTTAAAGTTCGAATACAAATTTTGAACTGAAAAAACATACATAAGATCGTTGAAGTAACATAAAAACTTATAAAAATAACATAATTTTATTAAAAGAAATCATAAAAGAAACAGTCTCAAATCCTGACAAAATAAAACATATGTTATTTCAGCCAATCTGAAACTTAATAAATGTTAACTTAATCGTAATACTTGTACGATTTTTTTCAAAGCGCAGATTCACATGAAATGGGATCTTCGAATACTTTAAGCACTTGGAATGTGACCCCTCAAAGCCAAGCCGAACTCATTTGTTTTCAGAGCAGAAAAGTGGCATAAGTCATGCATTTTTAAAGTTTCACAACTCGCACAATTTTAGTGTTATATGAATGGGACTTTTTTTGTCTCACTTGTCAGTGTAATAGGAAAATTTTACTAAATATAACTTATAGGACCAGGGGACCGTATAAAAATTTAAATTTCGTAATTTTTTAAGAAATGTTTTTATTGACCCAAATCGCTTTTAAAGTATTTCTTTACCTGATTTAAAGCATTTTTCTAACTGGAACTATATGTCCATGACTAACGGTGTAGGAATTAGCCATTTAACACCGTTGAGACCGGACACCCGGTATAACGTAAAAATTTAGTTTAAGAGGTCTCATGACTCTTAAAGCTTTAAAATTTTCGATTTTTTTTTTTTTTTTTTAGATCTTGAACTCCTATTTTTTCTGAACATTCTGATATACAGTAGAACCTCTTTTATTCGAAACTGTTTAACCGAAATCCATTTTTAAAGTTTTTTTTTTTTTTTTTTTTTTTTTTTGACTATCACATACCTTGTGTGCAAATCCATTTTGAAAGTGTTTTTTTAACTATCACATTCCTTTTGTGCAAGCGGTCCTACGCATGCTTCCGAACTACGAGTACATATAAATATTTTCTATCCCTTTTCTTAGAGTTCCTTTGAATTTAACTTGAACTCCCGTAAGCTGAGGAGTGGAACAAAGGAAACAGAAAAAATTAGCAATTCTGAAGCGCTTGAATGTTTTTCAAAAGGTTTTGCATGGCTGGAGCAGCAGAAAGACGGTGATACTGGTGAACTAATAATATTTAAAAACTGCATGATAGAGTTTCAAAGCAAAGGCAATCGAAACTGCGACAAACAAAACATTTTTTCAAACCCTTGTGATATATGTAAAAGGTACTTAGTTTCAAAATTAAAATTCAGGTAATTTATTCTTGTTTCTATTTTGCTTATGCTTTATTTTTATTAAGCACTTGTTACCATAATAAGAAATATTGCACATACTTCTCCTTAATCTTAAAATGGAAGCACTCTCGATTATCCGGAAATTTCGATTTTCCGAAAGAGGGTCGGTACCAATTACTTCGGATAATCGAGGTTCTACTGTAATTGTTTCCTTTAAATTCCTAATAGAGCAGAAGTTATGGCTTTTAGAATTATACCCGTTCAATAGCTGAAGCAGCGTTTCCGAAAATTTGAAGTCATTTTTCTTTTGGGCATAACCCGCACGATATCTCAAAAACTTCTGAATATTTTGTTCATGAAATTTTCAAAACATATGTTTCATATTAGTCTGTATAAACTGAACCTAAAATAAAAAAAAATATATTTTTTTAGGTGATTATACTGTTGACATTTTCTAAATTTTGCATTAGCTAAATACAACTTTGTATTAAAAATACAAAAATATCCCTGCCGGCCCGACCTACAGGCGGAGGTAGATTTCGAAGTTAAGTATATACTAATTTCACAAACAAAAACCAAATCATGATTAGAGATAAACCCACTTTAACAATTTTATCTGGCCGCTTTTGACGAGTTTTTATTTCATTTTTATATTAACTGGTTTTATCAGAATCATGTTAGGGCTGTATTAAAAAAATACTTTTCCATGCTCAACAACTCAAAATTTTCTGGCATAACTCCAGATTCATTTTTAATAGGGAAAATATGAAACTTGTTGACGTGATTTTTGAAGAGATTTATAAGCGACCTGTGTTTTTAATTTTTGTTCAATTAATAAAACTTGATATATAAACAATTATTTTCTCAGTAAGACAATATTTTTCGTTTCTAACACAATCGCTTCGGGAAATTCCGTTCAAAATGCCCACTTTGACATCATTTTTTGAAACATATTCTGCCTCTGTCAAAAAATCGATCATTACGGTACATTATATAGTTTCTGAATAAGCGAATCTACCAATTGGATGCGTTTGAGAGCAAAAATGAATTTAAAAATGAGTCAGTAAATAAGCAGTTTGGATTTGAATACTTCCTTTTCCAACACAATCCGCTTCGGGAAATTCGGTTCAAAAGGCCCACTTTGACAGCATGTTTTAAAATATATCCTGCCTCTATCAAAAAATTGACCATTATGGTACATTATATAGTTTCTGAGTAAGAAAAGGTACCAATTGGAAGCATTTGAGAGCAAAAATGAATTGTAAAATGAGTCAGAAAATAAGCAGTTTGGATTTGAATACACCCTTACTAAGATGTTTTTTTTTCTTCAACCGCTATGTATTTTTAATCTGTTTTTGCTGTAAGAATTGGTACTATCCAAAACTTGCCTATATAGATGTTGTAGACAATATTAAGAAGATATATGATAAATTCATGGGGATTTTATATCTTTTGAATTGAGCGAGTTATGGATTTTTTTCTGCTTCAAACGCCCTTTTTGTTTTCGTTTTTATTTTTTTTTTTTTTTTTGCGGTACGAATTGGTCCTATCAAAAACTTTTGAGTATAAAAGTTGTAGATAATGTTAAGGAGATTCATGATAAAACTAATTGGATTTGATATCTTGAGAATTGACGAAGTTATGAATTTTTCCCCCAAAAAACCCTATTTTTTGCGCCCCTTGAGCCCATTTTTAACTTTATCAAAAATCTGTGATACATAAATTTTTGTCCCTATTTTTAGAAGTAATAAAAACTTTAAACTGATTTGATATGTATAAAAATTAAGAAGTTATGGGGAGTTTTCGGTTTTCACAAAACCCCTCCCTATTTCCATCCCCTTGGTCCGATTTTGCCCATTAACGAACTTGACCGAGATTTTATGCCCCTTGATTTTATGTATCAGTTTGGAAGAGATTGGTGCAGAATTGTGGACGTTATCGTGTCCAGAAGAGAGTGATATATATACATAGATAGATACATAGATAGATAGATAGATAGATAGATAGATAGATAGATATATAAAGTTTTTTACTGAGGGTGGTTTTGGGCTCTAGGGGTCATAATCGGTGTAGATCTGCAAAAATTTTTCAGAAATTCCAACATAGGAACGACACCAATAGGTAGTATTTCATACGAAATCTACCTAAAAATGATTTCGATAAATTTATTTAGGTTCAGGGTAATCATTATAATCAGAAATATAAGTAGGCACCAAAATATTCATTTTAGTTGCAATATTTATTTTGCAATCCTGCGCGTAATCTGTTATGCCAATTTTCTGCTCGTCAAATGTATGACAGTTTGAAGCTGCATGCTAATGTAAATGCTAATTCTGCATCTTGCAATATTTTAAATACATGAAATGAAAGACCATATATATATATATATATATTTCATCCCAATTAAAATTGTGTCTTAAAATCATATACCTTTTAAAATATTAAATGTTGAAAATGGTCTTTTTTTTTTCAGTTTTTCTAATTTTAAGGCTCCTGAGATCTCTTAACAAGAAAACGCATAATAGGCTGAAATTTATACTAATAGACGGAAACATACTTGATTACTTTTGTACAGCCGTGTATTTTACGTACTACCTTTATATACACGCCACTATTTAGCTAAAATTTAATTCAGTCTAAAACACTTTTAAAACGACTGAAATCACATTTCCAGAAATTATCATCCATAGACGGCCATGTATCCAGTTCTTTGAGTGGCCCTGTATATAATTTTATCTATATTCTACAAACATCTCTTACTATACTAAATGTAATTCAGCGTAAAAATGCATAACTCATTTAAAAAACAACTCTATGCAATTTAGGCTTATACTCAGTAACCACCACGAATTCTTTTGTGTAGCCCTGTATATGATATATAGCATTTATACACTACACATAGTACGCAAAAATTTAGTTAAACATGAAACGCATATCATAACTAAAAATGCACTTTGAGCAATCACCAGTAATATACAGTACGGTAGACTGGGGCACGTTTACGCAGTGCACTTTTTCGAAACGAGTTATAACTGGCGCGCCACCAGTCATGACAGATTGATGCTGCTCCCTTGTGGGTATTTTCAAACGTTTTTGAGCGTCAGTCGAGCTTCGGTCTAGCATGAGGAAAGGATAATCTGTTTTCTGTCGAGGTGAGCAAATTTTGTGTTGAACTTAAGAAAACTTATTGTGAACTTAATAAAACTTATTGTGAACTTAATAAAACTTATTGTGAACTAATAATACTTAGTTAAGGATAAACAAATTAGCAGAATTTTATCCTTTTTTTGAGAACTGTATTTGTATGAACAGAAATGTTATTAATTTTCGTTGCAAGTTAAAAATAAATTCAAACGTGGCGGCGGGGCACGTTTACGCATTGAGATCGGGCACCTTTACGCATGTTCAGAAAGAAGAAATGACGTAAAAATTTACTAGTTTCTATAGAAGCAGAACAAGAAGACAGCAAAGGAAAAAGTATGAAACCAAAAACTGCAAAAGGGAAAATGTTTGTCCACTCTGGAATAAACAATATAGTGAATGAATGTGATGACGAAAATGAAAACTGTGCATGTATTTATTGTTTGAAATCATACAACCAATCCAAAAAAGTCAAGACTGGGTTGAATGTCTTAGATGCAAAAGGTGGTCCCATGACAAGTGTGCAAAAGGAAATACTTTATTTTTTGTATGTAAAAACTGTAACAGTGATGATGAAGATGACTAAATAGCTTTTGTTTTTAATTAGCAATAAGCCTTATGTTTTCAGTTTAGCCTATAAAATGTTCTTTAATTAATTCTCTTTATTTTTTTAAACAGTGTTTTAAGCTATAAATAAAACATTTCAATTTGATTAAATATTTATTTTACTTACTTCTTGGTATCACTTATAATATGCGTAAACGTACCCCACTTACGCAAAAGACTTGGACCTAAAAAAAAAAAAAAGAAAAAATACGGTTAAAAACACAAATAGGGCAACAACTGAATACGCAAATTTTGACTTTATTAACTGCTTTATAAAATCACAATGTCTAAAATAATCATCTAATAAAAATCACAATGTCATAAAGATTAGAAAATTCATTGAAAAAAATCCGAGTAAATGTGCCCCGGTCTACCCTACTTCATATACAGTGCAGTATCCGACATCTTTTGAGTGTCCCTGTAAATGCTACGTGCTTCATATTATACAGGAAGTAAACTTGTAGTAAACCTCAGCAACGTATAAATTTCATTATATATAAAATAGTTTAACATAATTAAAATACGCCGCAAATAATTTTTCCCCTATACCATTATGTAACTGAATTATTTTGTGTGGCCCTGTAAATGAATAATAAATATTCTTTGCACTGCAAATTCCACAGAATGCATATTTTAGTGCCCGTCATAAATACATATCATCATGCGTGAAAGGGTGTAACATCATTAAAATATATTTGAAACGATTGTTTCCCAAGGGCCGTAATGTAACGGAATTCCTTTGACTGCCCCTGTAACGCTGCATTGCTATACATGCTGCAAACTTCATTTTCAATAGGGATCGTGCTATAGTAAACGTCAATAACATACAAAAATTTCAGAACAATCCGAGTATTTTACGAGAGTTAGAGCGTGGACAGATGGCCAGACAAATCGAAGTCATAAACGCTTTTCAACTATGTTGGAAAGTATTTAAAAAGGATATTTATTAACAGACAGTATCTGATCTCTATCTCCTACAGCCCGATTACGAAAGATTAACCTGTTTGCACTTAACAGAATATAAATAATTCAATATTTGTTTCCAGATAATATTCTATAACGAAATGAAAACTTCATCAATGAATAAATAAATAATATAGATAAGACACAAATTCAACAGATAGGTAGCCGAATTATGGGCTAAAACCATTGAAATTATCGGAATCAAAAGGGCTGTTGTTAGTAGTGATCTTTAGTAACTTCTTCGGATATTAACTCATGGCATGCCGCTAATACGAAAGTTTTGCTTTTAATAAATTTCAAAACTTTATTTGTAAATATTATTAATATTTTTCATATAAAAATGCTTTTTTGTGTTCTTTGTGGACAATCTAAAAAATTACATTAAATGCAAAAATCTATTACAGTGAAACTTCCGTGTGCGACCACCTCCATGAACGATCATTTTTTCATGGAACGAAATTCATTCCCATAGGCTCAATGCTAATTTTACCTCCATTCAGGGACCATCCCAGTTGAATTCCCTCCATGATCGACCCATTTTTTCAAAGAAAATGAAACAAATTTTGTGTTTTCCTGGTCGCTTAAAAAAGGTTTTATTCCGGATAAATAACTCCGGAGAGTGCATTATTCATCAAACTTCTAAACTAAGTTGAGATTTTTTTGCCCGGTAACTTAAGTGTTTAAACCCCTTTGTGCCTTTTTAGGCAATGAATTTAACACTGATTACAAATTAAGATTGACGGCCGGTCAATAAACTCCCCTGCCCTATTCTGTCAGGAAACTCTCAAAGAAATAGATAAATTAAAGAAATCGTCATTATTTGCTCCCGTCCAGAAAAAAAATTGCATTTATTTACTGAACTTCGAAAGGACATGGGAATAAAAGTTATAAAAGATAAAACCGTAAAATCAAAGCAAACGTCAATGTATTCATTTTTTAAATTAAGTAATTAAGTTAATTAACTTTTGTTTTGATACTTAAATTTTCATATTTTTTCCTAATGTGAAAAATAAATTTTAGTAACATTAATTGTTACCTTTTTTCAACAATTAACCCTTTGCACTCGAAGTTTTTTTTCATTCGTATTACTAGCAACTCGAAGCGATTTTAGTTATATCTTATTATTTTTTTTTAATTCTTTCTGTATACAAATGTTATGATATATATATTAAAAAAAATAATAAAATTATCACATTTTGTAATCGTCTAAAGTGTGATACCTCTCGAAGCAATTGCAATATGTAATCTTGGCTTTTCTAGACAGGTATAACAAAATTATTTGCATTGTCTCCGTAGCGTGGCCCTCGAGTTGAAGTAAAATTTTAAATGGCTCCGCTCCGGAGCTCTCGAGTGCAAAGGGTTAAAATCTAGATTTAAACATGACCTCCATTAAGAGACCATCTCTCGGAGCGACCAATTTTATTGGATACGGCAAGTGGTCGCTTTAGGGAGGTTTTACTGTAGTTAAAAATAAGAAAACGGTTTTCACCTAAACTTTGTAACTACAGAAGAAATCTGCGACTGTAAACCCAGCATGCCGGGGTTGGATCATTTAGTAAATGTAATGGCGATTATCTATCAGATGATAGAAACGTACTCCCAGTTACGAAAAGCATACAAATCAAGTATAGCTTTAGATACGCATTCGTTTCGCAATAAGATGTATACATATTAAAATACGAGATTTATTTCTAGGCCCTTCTCCTATAACTTATATTCAAAAAGTTGCTGCTCTATGTCTGAGAATATGGGGGAAGGGAAATCCCATTCTTTTACTTCATACCCAGTCATGATACTTTGAATTTTATGAATTTTCTGTGTTTTCTTGGATTAAAAATACGTCTTTTTAGGTGCGTTCGTAATTATATAAATACGTAGCACCTATAGTCGTCGTTCAGTCCGTCTGTCCGTCCGCATGTAACAGAGCAAAAACTACCCAACCGAATGGGCTGAAATTTTAAATATATGATTGTTGCAAAATTTTGTCGAGCCATTTCAAATTTTATGAAAATCGGATGTATAGTTTAATTACAGGGACAGTAAAAAGTTTTTCTTTACATTACAGCCAATGGGAAAAATTATTGCAAGTGCATTTTAATGATGTTACAGCCTTCCGAATGGGCTGAAATTTTAAATATATAATTGCTGCAAAATTTTGTCGAGCCATTTCAAATTTTATGAAAATCGGATGTGTAATTTAATTACAGGGACAGTCAAAAGTTTCCCGTTACATTAAGGGAAATGGGAAAAAAAGTGCATTTAATGATGTTACAGACTATGCACTTTTGAAATGCAAACAAATACACATTCAGTACAATATCGGGTGCAAAAAATAATTATAAAACTAGTTATAGTACGAAGGCACCTCATTTGCCACGTTTGACGAGCAATTTCCAACTTGTTATTTTTAGAAAAATGAATTGTGAATTTTACTTACAGGAAAATGATGAAGCTATTTGATTCTATGGGGTTTGAAATAAAAGGCATTAAACCTACCAAAACATAACATGTCTATAAAGGAATCGTGGTGTAATAAATCCCTTTATCTACTGACGGTACTTATAAGTACTATTAAAATAACTTGTTATAAAATTCATTTAATATATCGATTAGTAGTAATACAGATTAGAATGAGTTATAGATGCATTAATTTATCTTGTTCCAAAAGCATTACACTGTACAACAGTGGTTTTGTTCTAGAACTAAAATTAGTTGATTCTAGAACAGTTTTTGGCGCTGATTCCAAATATGCTTTCCGTTTATCTCTAGGTGGTCCAGGCTTTGAGAAATTTGCATATTTAAATTTATGCAAATTTAAGCTTTTTTGTGCTATTTTATGCAAATTTTAGATACAATATATGTCACATCTAATTACGTTTTCTAGATAATGACTGCTTGACTATTTGCTTCAGATAAATGTCACGATTTGCATATTCTTAACATTTATTTATCAGTTATTAAGCCTAATTTGCATATATTTCAATGGTGTAATGTTTACATCACTATCAACTTTAAAATAGTTGCCACAGAATTGACGTAATGTTTTTCTAGACTAGATTTTTACGCTAATTTCAAATTCACAGTCTGTTTTCTTATGTCATGTCTAGTTTTTGGGTAAGATGGATTTTTACTTTTGCACGGCATTAACACAGGTTTGATATAAGATGCTTTTTAGGGGTGTGTAATTCTTTGACAAGAAGGTGAACAGGGTCAGATTCATATCAGGACATAAACAAAAATTTATATAATAATAAAAAAAATAAGTAGTAGAATCTATCCTAACTAGTTGAAGTTTATCATACAAAGTATCATAAAAAGTTATTTCTGGCTTTTTTGACAAAAAATTAAATTTCACTTTTTTCAAAAACTAGACGTGATAGAAGAAAACAGATACAAGATTTGAAATCAGCTCATAAAACTGGTTTAGAAACATATTAGCGTACTCGTGTATTACTCGTGCGTACTCGTAAATATTTGAACGTCAAGAAACATTATTAGAAAAACATGAAAAATATGCAAATTAGATACAATATTTCACAGTCACATGTCAGTATAATCTCAGAAATAACGTTTTTGTTTGTTTGTTTGTTTTATTGGACACATACATCAGACTTGTGTGCTTGACAACAAGGCCCGCTTATAAGTCATCGTCGATATACAGGGGCGAGATAGCACAATGAAATTTACAGCACAGAGAATTTTTACATCCGGGAGCTCCACAAAGAGTGTGCAACGGAGCCAGCGGGAGTCGAACCCGACAAGCCTCCTACGCTCTAAGCGATTAGCAGCGTGGTGTCTTAACCACTCGGCCGCGGAGACCCCAACGTTTTTGTGAAGTAAATTAGGTAGTAATCATAACACACACAATATATATATATATATTTAAAAGAATGGTTTCTTTTGCCTTTGCATCTTTTCAGCTTTCTTTGCATTGGGGGGGGGGGGGGGATTTTTCAATTCGGAAATATTTCTATATTTCTATTATAAGAACATTACGTTTGTACATTTCCTGATTCTACAAAATACTAAGAAAAATATTTAAAATAAAATATTTGATTGGGGTAATAAATATTGCACAAAATCCCTATAAATTCAAATTTAATTAGTTCTCTAAAATCCTTTTAAACTTTATTAAATCATTAAGTAATTCTTCTAATGTAGTTTCAAAAATTTATGAAAAATGCTTTAGATGATAAAATTTCATGAATTCATAATTCAGTACATAAAGAGTTAAACTAAAATATCTTATGATCTAGACAAAATTAATGCCACACACTTGACACTTACAATAGACAGCGCACCTTCTAAAACAAGCTGGGTGTAAAATAAGATGTTTGATAAGTAAATAAAGGCTTAAAATTCTTAATAACACCATAAAAATAACAAATGAGCAAGTTGTGAATGTGATTGACCGAGATTTCTTATTAGATATTTTATTTAACTTGTCCCTTTCAATTCCACTTTCTTTGTCTTGCTCCTGCCTTCAAAGTAGTAGCACGTCTTCTTTCCGCCTGATGAAGAAAGACAAAGTTCTTTCGAAAAGCCTTGCGCATTTCTTATTTTTATGGTGTTACTTAAAAGACTTTTGCCTTTATTAATTAATTAGATTAATGTTAGCTTAATTAAATTCCACTCTAACAATCCAATTTATTTCTCGTGAAATTTACGTGGATTTTTTTCTCCTTTTTAAAAATAACTTTCGAAAAAAGAGGAGAAAAATAAATAAATAAATACATAAATAAAATAAATTAACAAGATACTTATGCGAGTAAAACATTAAAATTTTGTGATGATGGGAATAATTTTGCACACACAAAAAAATCCCTGGAGGGGGAAAAAATCTGGGAGGGGTAATTACCTCCCTTACTATCCCCCTAAAACCGCAACTAGTAAGAAAAATGCGTTAGATATGAAATGCAATTTATTCAAATCTCTAAAATATCTTTGCAAGTTAAATTATAAAATTCCTTTTACAGAAAATTCTTAGTTCATTATTCGCTCCGTCCTTTTATGCAAATGTTATCAAAGCAAGTTTTCAGGTTTTTTAAAATTACATAGCCTTCTAAAAATGAAAACGAAACTACGTATTTCTCTAAACAGAATCTTTGAACTAAGTCTAACATTAATTTTTTTTTCTAGAACGAGTTTTCCCAAATGGAAATATTTCTCCAGCTTCTAAAAGTATGGTATTTTCTCTCCGTCTTCCATGTAAAGTCTGTATTTTAGATGACTCATTAAAGTTCTATAACCTTAATTTATGCTATTTTAAGAGTTATTATTGCTCCGCTTATTATTTTAAAAGTGTTAACGTTAGAGATTTTGAAATATAATAGGAACTGGTACATACAGGTTCTAAAGCATTGATTCAAAGCAGGTTTTCATGCAACGAACTCGTTGTTGATTATGGGTTTTGTATGAAATTTTGAAGTAAATTTTTGTTCTTCGTTTAAATTGCGATAACAATCCAGTAGAATTTAAATTATACGTCATATACCAGATATGGAAGGAACTGAATAATTGAAGATTTTCGATGTTGTATTCTAATTAACCAAATGATGTAAATTGGTGGGTGTATTAGGAGAATCTCAAAATATAAAATATATCAAATTAAAGTCTGTATTTTAAATGTCTCATTAAAGTTTTATAACCTTAATTTATGATAAGTTTAAGTCAGAAATACTGAGTTCAATAAACAGTGTGATTATAAAGTAACTTTTCCTTCTTGAGATAGATTGAGAAACATGCGGGTAACTAAAACTAATGAACGGGACCAAATGAATAAGACATTCTGTAGTTAAAAGTTTTGCAGACGTGGGGAACTCCAATTATGAAATATTTCTCAAATTAAAAATATTTTTATTAAGTGTAATTGAATTATTTTCTTTTTAATAAAAATTAATCCACCAGAAAGTAATAGCAATTTTGAATAAAAAGAGTTTTTCATTTAAGTTATACAGTAAAACCTTTCTATAGCGATGCTGCCTACAACGATAAATATGTCTCTGACAAAGCGAAAAGCCAAGACAGAAAAATAGTTAGGACATGTTGTATGCAAGATACCCTGGAAGATAACACACACACACACACACAAAATTAAATATGGACAAATGTACAAAATAAGAAGCTCCAAAGAATTTTTGCCTTTAGTTAAGGTAATATACAGTAAAACTTGCTTAAGGGTGTTCTCAAATCCAAAAGGGAAACTTTCTGACATAAGTTTTAATTTATTTTTGTTCGAAAATGCATGAAACTAGCTGGTGTTGTTGTTCAGAAAGTATGTAATTGAGCTGTTTTTTCCATTTTTTTTTTTGCAAACGCAATAGATCTTTCAGAAAATAATGTCAAAGTGGGCGTTTTGAACCGAATTTCCGCGCAAAGGAAGAAAAAGCACTCAAGAGGGAGCGAAATACGTGTTTGTCACGTGATCAAATTCGCTTCTAACTCAACAGGTAATTGATTGATCAAAAAACGGAAAAAACAGTTCAATTCCAAATCGCTTCCATGGCCAGGCTTTCCAATTTTATACCTTTCCGTTAAAAGATGAATTTGTAAATGTGTAAAAACGTTTTGCGCTTGTTGAGCAGAGCAGTTAAAGCTGTTCTTAACAGCTCCGCTGAACAAGCGCAAAACGTTCTGACGCATTTACAAATTCATTTTTTAATGGAAAGATATAAAATTGGCAAGCCTGGCCATGGAAGCGATTTGGAAGTGAACTGTTTTTTCTATTTTTTGATCAATCAATTACCCACTGAGTTATAAGCAATATCGATCATGTGACAAACCCGTTTTTTGCCCGCTCTTGAGTGATTTTTCTACTTTCGCGCAGAAATTCGGTTCAAAAGGTCCACTTTGACACTATTTCCTGAACGATCTATTGCGTTTGCAAAAAAATATAAAAAAACAGCTCGATGACATAGTTTCTGAACAACAACACCAACTAGTTTCATGCATTTTCGAACAAAAATAAATTAAAACTTATGTCAGGAAGTTGCCCTTTTGGATTTGAGAACAGCCTTAAGAACAACCTTAAGCGAAATTGT
The DNA here is from genome assembly GCA_963932465.1 of Maratus speciosus. NCBI lineage: Eukaryota > Metazoa > Arthropoda > Arachnida > Araneae > Salticidae > Maratus > Maratus speciosus. The sequence continues at coordinate 494,440,736 of OZ010792.1, forward strand.
AAAAGGCCGAGGAAAGAAAATCTGATATAGACAGATTTTCATCTCAGCTGGTCTACCCGTCTGTTATCAAGAAGTCGTATTTGGTGGAGGGGGGGGGGGGGGTCGGGTGTTTGCAAGAGAAGTTCTGTTGACATCAGGGCTCTGTGGAGTCGGAGTCAGACCCATTTTTGAGCAAAAGAGTCGGAGTCGGTCATTTTCCCCATCGACTCCGCAGCCCTGGTTGGCATAGAATTTGTACTTATTTCAAAATATACATTGCGCTTTTGAGGTTATACAGCAATATCTCACAGTTCGTTTCCTCGATATACAGATGAATGCAAGTGGCTATTAAAAAGTCCAAAGGCACTGAAGGCAATCTAAAGAGTCGTTTATTATTCAGGATAACATTTCAGAGGATCGGAAGATATAAGTTAAATCCAAGGATGGCCCTCTGTCATTTTCCTTTTTAGATCCTCTCGGTAGGACGGTTACAATCCAAGAGTCTGGGAAAAAATTACATTTTTAATGCCAAGATTTTATAAATCCAGCCAGGATAAGTTCAAAAATCGTGAAAAGAAAAGGACATTGCATTCACAAATGGGGTAATTTAATTTTTTTTTTTTGAGAAGTGAATAAGATAATATACAGTAAAGCTCTCTCAGGCGGAATCGCAAAAAACTGGTGAAAAAATCTGACTTAGACAGATTTCCGTCTCAGATGGTCTACCCGTCTGTCACATCTTCGCATTGTTGATTGCAAATTAGATCACTTAGCGAATGCATATCACAGAGGAAAACGCACTTCCAGAAATTATTGATCTTAGTCAGTACTTTAACCGAATTCTTTTGTGTCTCTGTAAATGAACTACAAATGCATGCACTCTTATAATCTACAGAAAACATGAAGTGCACTTCAGGGATTTCATTATGTTAGATGGGATTTCCTCAGTCCTCCATGTTTTCATACCTTTGAGTGCAGGAAAACACAATGGTAAACCTACGAGTCAACCGCTAAAATCGGGTTTTCAGGTGTTTTATACCAAGATATGACTTGGCAGACCGATTGCGTTTTAATATGCGAATCGAGTTTTAACTAATTCTGGTATTTCAGCCACGAACTTGATGAGGTGATTGCTGTGCTGCCGCCTCCCGATCTAAATCATCATAACATCATTAAATTGCACCGCAAACGGTTTTTCCCCCCATAGATCATAATGTAATGGAAAACTTTTGAGCGTACCTGTAAACGAACTACAAATGCTACTTATTCTATACACCGGAGAAAGCATGTTGTAGTCCATCTAAATGATGTATATGAATCTCATTATCTTTTAACTATTGTAACTTCAATAAAATGCTCAGAAAGCGATTTTTATCCCCACAGACAGTAATGTAACGTAATTCCTTTGTGTGTCCCTGTAAAATGAACTATAAATGCTGCATACTTCATTTTCAATAGCGAACAATCTATAGTAAAGCTCATAAAAATTTCCTGAGAATCCGAGTATATTTACGAGAGTTAAAACACGAACAGACAGAACGAATTCATAAACACTTTTCAACTATGTTGGAAAGTGTTAAAAATTCTGTTGGGAAAAAGTGTTAAAAAAGGCTACATAATGTAAGCGTAAAGTACGTTTTTTCTTTGTTGCCCTTTTTTATTGTTTTTTAATTCTTACAGGACCCTGGATTTTTCGCAACTGTCGTTTGATTGAATATTTATGTCCTGATTTAAAGTTTAAATGAAGTCACATAATAGCTGATTTTAACGTTAGTCAGTTGAAATACGATTTTAACCAGGTGTGCTCCGTCGCGTCGTCTGAATGACAGTTGCGTAAGACGAGACCGGCATGTCAGACAGACAACAGAATTTGCGTGGAAGTGAGGGGGGGTACATTTGCTGACTAACCGAATCCCCCACATTCACAAATGTTTCAAATGAGTTAGCTAAGCAACTGGTGGGCGTTGTTATAAAAGATATTGGAAATTAGAGTTTAAAAAGATAGAATTGCATTGTTTAAATTTCAAGCTTATCTCATTAAATAGACAGTTAGAGTAACAAAAATATGCACAACATTTGGTTCATAGACAATACACTGGCCTCCAAAAGTTAAGGTACAGGAACTGGATGCTTTCGATTGCACACGTTTTGTCGAATATCTACAAAAATTATTGTCGAATTGTTCTTGAACTTCTAGGATGAAAAGAACATGTTTGATTTCATATTTCTCGGTGAAGATTTAGTCGGGAGGACAATTAGGGGGCTAATAATAAATTTAATAATAAAATAATATTTGCGATCACCTATGTAACAGAAAATGCTGGAAATGGTTTGTCACTGTGTTAAATGACTATTTGGGTCTTGTTCAACGTTTGTGTGCATTTGTGTAAGCATAGCACTCATATTCGTGAAGATGTTATTGTGTCTGTGAAAAATTCAAAAGTTTTTTGCTTATAGCATACCGAGTTTTCAACCAAATTTAACACAACTTTCCGAAAACTTGCCAAAGAATAGTAGCAACAGTATATCGCAATTAAAACATGAATATATTGAATATTTGATGAGATTTGGGCATTTTTCTGAGATAATTTTTTAGCTGCGCATGCGCGGAAGATTTCAAAATTTTTATTTCATAATTTGGTAGTCAGTAATTTGGAGCAACTTATATAAAAAAGTCCAGTCAAATATCGCGAAAATTCACAAAGATAGGGTAGATATAGTGAGTTGCTTCCTAAAAATAGCTTTATTATAAGGGATTTTCCACAACTTTTCAATCAGCTCACTATATCTTTCTAAGTTTTCACAACATTTGACTGGACTTTTTACAGAAGTTGCCCCAAAATACTGACTACCAAATTATGAAATAAGAATTTTGAAATCTTCCGCGCATGCGCAGTTTAAAATTATCTCATAAAAATGCCCATATCACGTCAAATATTCAATATATTCATGTTTTAATTGCAGTATACTGTTGCTACTATTTTTTGGCAAATTTTCGGAAAGTTGTGTTAAATTTGGTTGAAAACTCGGTATGCTATAAGCAAAAAACTTTTGAATTTTTCACCAGACACAATAACATCTTCATGAATATGAGTGCTATGCTTACACAAATGCACACAAACGTTGAACAAGACCCAAATAGTCATTTAACACAGTGACAAACCATTTCCAGCATTTTCTGTTACATAGGTGATCGCAAATATTATTTTATTATTAAATTTATTATTATCTCCCTAATTATCCTCCTGACTAAATCTTCACCAAGAAATATGAAATCAAACATGTTCTTTTCATCCCAGAAGTTCAAGAACAATTCGCCAATAATTTTGGTAGATATTCGACAAAACGTGTGCAATCGAAAGCATCCAGTCCCTGTACCTTAACTTTTGGAGGTCAGTGTATTTACATTCTGTGTCGCAGACAATCACAGGACACAGCGGTAAATGGCATTCATTTCTATTTCTCAAAAAGCGAGCCCCCGCCAGCCTTATATTGCGCCAATATTATATCTAATTGCTTCACATTCGAAAATTTTACAAATAAATTTTATTGCAAACTCCTTCAATTTTATCGAAGTTGTTAAAAATATAGTTACTTAAAGATATAATTAATCCAAAAATATTAGTGTTATGTCAATATTTCATCAATATTGAGAGAGTTATTAATAGACAACATTGGCTATACCAGGTGATTCAAAAAAGATACAATGGCGATTTCCTTTTTTCCTCTTAAATCGCTGATGATAGAACATACTTCTAACCACAAAAAGCACACAAATCAAGCATAGCTTTTAGACAAGGTGTTTGTTTTGCAAGAAGCTGTTAATATATTAAAATAATAAATTTAATTTTTTATAGAGCCCCGATTTCTTATAAGTTATATATAAATAAATGTTGCAATGCCTCTAAGCAGGATATTAAAAAAAAAAAAATCTCATTCGTTTACGACCAAAACTTTCCCAATTATGATGATGCTTTAAAATTCATAGAATTTCAAAGCTTTCCAGCTCTAAAAATGCGACTTTTCACTTTTAAATAAAAAATTAACTTACTTAAAAATGTAAAAAGTGAAGTTTGATTGATAGGTCGATTCGGTAAGTTGCTTTAAGACTGCTCTTAACTGCTCTGCTCAACAAGCGCAAAACGTTTTGACACATTTACAAATTCATTTTTTAACGGAAAGGTATAAAACTGGAAAGCCTGGCCATAAAGGCGATTTGGAATTGAACTGTTTTTTCCATTTTTTGATCAATCAATTACCTATTGAGTATAAGGAATTTTGATCAAGTGACAAAAACGTTTTTCGCCCGCTCTTGAGTCTCTTTCTTCCTTCGTGCGGAAATTCGGTTCAAAACGCCCACTTTGACACTATTTTCTAAAAGATCTATTGCGTTTGCAAAAAAAAAAAAAAAAAAAAAAAAAAAATGAAAAAAACAGCTCAATGACATAGTTTCTGAACAACAACACCAGCTAGTTTCATGCATTTTTGAACAAAAATAAATTTAAACTTATGTCAGAAAGTTGCCCTTTTGGATTTGAGAACACCCTTAAGACATTTAGCTACCAAGGCTGTCCTTTCTAATGGCCTTACATAATTAAAAAGAAAAAAAAATCAGATAAAATCCCTATTGGAGGAGTAAGAACTAATCTCAACACTCCACGACTACCACTACCACGATTGCAGACGAGTGCCTTAGCCCTCGTGACCGCAGGCATCCAAAAATTAAAGTACATCCAATATTTTAATATGAAAAAGATTAAAAAACATAACTAATTTTCTTCTCCCTTTATAGTTTTAGAAAATTCCGAATAAATTTTTTAAAAGAAAGTTCTTAAAGTAAGTCTATTGCGAAATTGCACATAATAAGGAACAAAAGATCCACGAGTTCTAATAACGCTATATATCTATTAGCTCACATTTAAGTATGACTGTGTCAATATCAGTCTATTATAATTATTTAGTAATTAACGCTTGTGTGCAACTCAATTTGCCATGTGGAAAAGAATGATTACAAAATAAAAAGAAAAGCGTTCATTTTCCTTATAAAAAAGAAAGCTGAACAGTTACGGAACAGATTAAGCAAGATTTAAACGTCAACTTCAAATTTTCCTTAATGAACATCATGTTTATATTCAAATATTATAATAATTGGTGAAATTACAGTCGATCGTAAAACAAACATATGTAATACAGTTGAAATTGAACCCGATAAATAACCGTAAATTAATTCATTACAATAAAATATTAAACAAACTGGTGTGTGCAAGAAAAATGCTCAGAAAGCTTGAGTAAAACAGCTCCTGCTTCCAAAGTGTTAGCACGTCTTCTTTCCGCTTGTTGAACAAAGACAAAGTTCTTTCGAAAGCTCTTGTGCTTTTCTTAATTTTATGGTGCTAATAAGAAGTTTTTTGCCTTTACTAATACTTTAACTTAATAGATTGGCTTATCTTGTAATTAATGCAATACCCCCCTATAACATTAAATATATTGAAGGGGATGGTCTCCGGATACAGCTTAATCTTTAGGGCATTTTTGAAAAAATTTTGTTGGAAGAAAATAGATCAAATTGAGTCCAACCAATTAGCAGGAGTATACGAAATACCTTTCACCAAAGAAGATGGAACAAAGCAGTTTTATATAGGTATGACAAGCAGAAAACTTAAAACTAGAATCAAAGAACATATAGCAGACATCAAATACAATAGAAGAACCACAGCTTTGGCCAGATTATGCAGCGAAGAACCTTTACAGGATCAGGATCACTCTGCCAGGGAGCCAACCAAAAATGGCATAGGCATGAACCCCTGACAGAAAAGTACCCTCTGCGACCTGCAAAACCACAGCTGGGGATTAGCCCAAGAAATACAATGACAAAAAAAAAAAAAAAAAAAAAAAAAAAAAAAAGTAAAACTTACAAAGAGCGCCCTGGCGCAGGAAAAGTGGTTAAAATAAAACAAAGATTAAAAATCAAAATTTATATTTTATAAACGAAAAATGCTTATTTAGCTCGTTGTAAATAAGTCTGAGTCTGTGATAATTTGATTTCGAGAGCAGTATGTTACGCATGTTCCAGCTAAGTGTCCGGTTACGGATAAAGTTAAATGAAGTAGGCATCAATGGACATTTACTAAACAGATAATGTTTGACATCACCGATGTTTCCACATAGGCATTTATCACTCTGGCGTTTTCCCCTTTTATAAAGATAACTAGGAAATGCCCCATGTGCAGATATAAAATAGGCATGGACTTGCGAGAAACACAAAAATGAGGTATCCACTTTTTTAATAATACTATGCGTGTCTCTTCCCTTATCGCTATAAGACCATTCGTTCTGCCAAATTTTAATAATATTGCTTTTGTAGAAATGCTTCACAAACGAAACAGGGATAGGAATGTTTATTTCAGCATCAAATGTACCAGTCTCAGTGACTGATTTGGCAAGGTAGTCTGCGCGCTCATTTCCGACGAAACCAACGTGGGATTTAATCCAGCCTATATTAATAGTTTTATTATGCAATACTCGTAAATTCGTATAAATATTAAAAAGAATTTCGTCCGTTGGAAAAAGATTTTGAAGCGCTTGAACTGAGGACAAGCTGTCTGTATAAATGTGGAATACACTGTATGAGGAGTCTCTACACCACTCAATTGCGGAATCTAAGGCGGTAAGTTCAGCCTGGTATACCGTATTAAATAATTTAAGTCTAATTCTCTTCTCAAAGATAATATCTTCTTTCAAAAATACCACAAAAGCCGCTCCAACGCCCGTAGGCATCTTAGAACCATCTGTATATAGAACTGGGTGGTTGTACAAAGGGACCTTCTCAGTAATAGCACGTACGAAATTGACATGATGATCATAATAAAAGTAGGGATAGTGAAAAGTATAAACTTTTTTCATCAAACGATCTGTTAAAACATAAACATCTTCTATCCAATCGGAACCATCATTATTCTGAACTTCAAAACATAAAGCCAGTTGTTTTAATTCTACTTCGATTGGAGGAACTCCTGAAAGTACACAAAGTGCCTGTGTTGATATTGACCGATATGCGCGAATGATAGATAAGAGACATAGCCTTTGGCATGAGGATAAACGCTTAATTCCATGGCTCCGTAAATCATTAAACCAAATTTCGTAACCGTAAGTAATCTGTTTCTTTAGCACTGAATTGTACCAAATTCTTAGAAACTCAAGTGGTAATCCTTTATCACGAATTCTTGTCTTTTGGATATTACAAGTAAAATCTTTTATTTTATCGCGGGCCATATCGAGATGTTCCAACCAATGGAATCTACTGTCAAGATAAAATCCCAAGTACAGCAAATTATCCTTAACAGATATGCTCCTACCCTGGAGTTTAAAAATAGGTCGACGCTTTCTTGATATATATTTTCCAAAAAGCATTGAATCAGATTTTTCAACACTAATTGACAGATGTAAACCACTACAGGCTGCAGCAAAGTGGGAAATGCTAGCATTGATGGTATTCTCAAGTGCAGGTCTTGTATCACTGCCTTCAACAATAACAGAGTCATCAGCATAAGAAATAATTTTTTGACTGTGTCGCTTATAAGTTTTGATAATCTTATCAGCAACAATGGTCCAAAGCAGGGGTCCTAAACAGGAACCCTGCGGGCAGCCCCGGAAGATTCTAAACCATCTTATGCCTCTAACAAACTTGAATCCTATGAGACGATGACTGATATAATTCTTTAAAGTCGTTTTTAAATACTCATAAATCGGAAGTTCATCAATTAATTCAGCCAAGATAAACCAATCCATCTCATCAAAGGCTCCAACCACGTCAAAAGAGATGAGCGAACAATATTTGAATTCTACCTTTACAGGATCAGGATCAGGATCAGGATCACTCTGCCAGGGAGCCAACCAAAAATGGCATAGGCATGAACCCCTGACAGAAAAGTACCCTCTGCGACCTGCAAAACCACAGCTGGGGAATAGCCCAAGAAATACAATGGCAAAAAAAAAAAAAAAAAAAAAGTAAAGCTTACAAAGAGCGCCCTGGCGCAGGAAAAGTGGTTAAAATAAAACAAAGATTAAAAATCAAAATTTATATTTTATAAACGAAAAATGCTTATTTAGTTCGTTGTAAATAAGTCTGAGTCTGTGATAATTTGATTTCGAGAGCAGTATGTTACGCATGTTCCAGCTAAGTGTCCGGTTACGGATAATAAGAGACCTTTACTAGACCTTTACCTACCTTTACAGATTGAATTTAAAAATAGCAAGTTAATTTATCCATCAAGATTTTATTTACCATCCATAGTCCAAGAATCAATAGAAATATTTTTACGCAACGAGGATATTTGCAATGATTCTGTGTCCCTTGATTTACCTAGAATTTGGAAAGAGATACTAAGTAATTGTAGAAACAATAGTAAAAATTAATCCACACTCGCTAATAGCCAAGTTAATTTAATTTTATTTTATGTTTTGCAATGTTTTTCAGTATGCTTGATGTCTCGTGACATTGTTTACCATGTTATTTTTAAATTATGTGAAAATTAATCCAGGCTCGCAAATAGCTAATTTAATTTTTATTTTATTTTATGGTTGCAATATTTTCATTATGCTTCATGTCTCGTGACATTGTTTACTATATTATTGTTTTTAAGTTATGTGAAAATATTTTCTATTATGATTGATTTTGAAAATGTCGCCGATTGTGCGATGAAACTTAATAAGTCTTAATAAAGATATTCTATCACTTTTTATAGCATTATTTAACTTAATTTGTTTATAAGTGATTATTATACATGTTTATAAAATTTTGTTCGTTTAAATAATGCGCATAGAAAAAAAAAAATAGCTTTTACCCATGGAGGAAAGAGATAGATGGAGATGCAGTATGTCGTAAAAACGGTTTGTAATATGATGCGCGTTATAGCTCAAATTTAAATGCCCTCATTCGGGCCAAACAAAACAAGCACGTGGAACAGGGACCGAATTATTTGACATCTCCCGTGCATTTTTTTTCTCGAAATGAAAATCATCTGCTTATATTTAAGCATTCTAAAGTAGCATTTCATTGTGATATGAATTAAAATCTGTATTACAAACTAAAAGTTTTTTTTTCTTTTTTTTTGCGAAACCACGTGATTGTGTTTGGGCTGAACGTAGCGGATTTTAGGGTTACATTTTTGGCGTCACCTCCAGCCACCCACGGCTGCGGAGTCGGAGTCGAAGTCGTCCATTTTACAAGCAGGGCTGCGTAGTCGTAGTCGGAGTCAGGCCCATTTTTAAGCAAAAGAGTCGGAGTCGGATCTATTAAAATTCCTGGAGTCGGAATTTCGCCCCCACCGTAAATTCCCCCCCCCCACACACACACACACACCGACTCGGCAGCCCTGCAGCCACCACACTTCAACTCTGTTCTTTCTCTTATGGGTTTTAGCTTTTTATTGTGCTTGCGCGTAAGTGTGAGAATACTGCCATATAAAAATGTTGATATTTTAATCGATCTAAGCTCGCCCAAAGTTCATTGCGCACGTATGTCGTGCACCAGTAAATCGGCGTAAATGACTGCGCACTTAATAATCAAGTGGGGAAAAAAAATTACACAGATTCGTAAAATATATTGAATTACTAGTTGGATTGCCTAGCCTCAAATTGGTAAAATAAACCGAAATTTCACAGCTATTTGAAATTTGAGATCAATTTTTGCCAGTAATTTGTCAATTTCAAAACTTTTAAAAAATCCAAATTATTAAAAAAAACTCTTTTTTTTTTAGTTTTTCCTACAATTAAAAAAGCTCTATTAACTTTCAAAATACAAAATACTGATAACTTGAATGGTTTAAGAGTGAGAATGCATGAAAAAAAAAAAAAAACTCTGTTTCAAGAAAACGAGTGTAAGTCCAGCGTGCCACCTGTTTAGGGATTACAATCCCGGGATTCGCGATACTGGTTGATTTTCAGCCCCGAAAATTCTGAGATTTTAAAAGCCAAATCCCGAGATCTTTGGGAATGAAAACTAATTTTGTTGCAGACTTGAGTAAGTCATATGTATAGAAATCTTTTGGATGCAAAAGTCTTACGTTCTAAAACATAGTTTTTCTACACTGTAAAAAAACCACTGTAAATTTGCCAGCACAACTCAATCACAGTTGAATGTACTGTATCTTTCTTTGGTTTCCTGACTATTTAAACATGAAAAATACAATAGTTGCGTAAAATTAACAGTACAATGTACTGGCAATTTTGGACGCATTTGGACCACAGCACAAACTACTGGCGTCCAAATTGCCAGTACATTGTGCTGTTAATTTTACGCAACTACTGTATTTTCCATGTTTAAATAGTCAGGAAACCAAAGAAAGATACAGTACATTCAACTGTGATCGAGTTTGTGCGTGAGATGAACAGTACTTTGTACTGTAAAAATGTCGTTTTTTTTACAGTGTATGCAATTATTAAGAGAGAGCTGCTTTGAATAGTTTTTGTTTTATTAGTCCCAACAAATATATAATTTCAAGTATGTGGATATTAAACTACATAGGAATGATGACTGCATTTGGAGTTAATAGTCTTCTTTAATTTTCTGCACAATAATGAGTATTCAGTAATATATATAATTATTTAAAATACACAGATAACTGGCTTCAAAACTTTTTCTTTTTAAATCCACAAGCAATCTGGTATTCTACTTTAGAATCCACAACATATTACTGATCATTTTGTCACATGGCATAACGCATAAATAATTTTAATCTTTATGCGACTGTAACAGATGATTTGTAACACCGAATATTATATGCGTAATTCAACAGTTGCTTTATGTTACAGTGCATCTTTATCCGATGAAGCCATCTGAAAACATTACGTATAATAGGGTAGTCATTTAAAAAAAAAAAAAAAGTCTTCTACTCTATAGTAACAACATATTAAAATTTCGTAGCTAGACCAGTATTTTAATTATGGGATTATATTTGTACTTAACAAAATATATTCCTGTTAAAAAAGTTGTACATATGAAACTATGATTATTTTCAAAATGAAAATATTCACATACATATAAATAATATACAAGACTCCCTTAAATCCGCGACCCTAAAATCCACGAATGCCTAAAATCCGCATATTTTTTCAGATGTAAACAATGAAATTTACAGTTAAGTTGCAGTAACAAAATTCAAGATGGCGCCGAAATCAGCGACTACCACAATGCTTTTTTTTACCAAATTTTTTGTTAATCCTTTACTTTTGGCTATTGCAGCTGATTTATTACTAAATAAATTTACATTACTTTTAATTTTGATATAAATTAGCATATCTATATCAAAAATTCCAGGGTTCGAAATGGAAAAATCCACGAACCGGAACGCTATTTTTAAATTATTGCTCGCGGAATTTTTTTCTTAAATTATAGACAAATTTATTTCTAAACATACAAAGCAGTATAAGAAAAGCATTCAAGACTCTAAATAACCGTCCACATAATGCTAGTTCTTTGGTGCTAAGAATGAATAATGACGTATCGATCTTACGATCGCTTTACCACTAGATGGCAGCATAGGACTTTTTGAATCGAATTGAATCGATTTCATTGGTAATAATTTAATTTTTTTCTAAAGTTTTATTTTACATAATTATTTTAATAATTACTTACTTTTAAACTAATAAATTATTTTAATATTTTACTTATTTTAATGTTTCACTCTATTGTAACCATTCATTATAATTTCACTTGCTTCACTACCAATCAAATTAATGTTTCAAAAATGTAAACAAATCAATGACCAGAAATCCGCAAAATTCTAAAATCCGCATAACCCCTGGTCCCAAGCTGTGCGGATTTGAGGGAGTCTACTGTATTAAAATTTCCTGGTAATTAGAATAATCTTGTAAAAGATAGTCTCTTTTACATAGTGTCGACTCCTTACAAATAAATAAATAAATAAAAATTAACGCATAAATTTAAAACACTCTGTGAGCATTCATTAAATATGTAATCAAATTTTAATAAATTACATTTCTAATAAAACAAGCTGTTAGAAAACCTTGCTCTGCGTAGATAATCACAAGAGATGTTATTAACAAAGGATTTATTATAATTAAAGTAGAATTGAATAGAATACCATTAATTAAGCTTTGAATTCGGCTAAAACCGACAATCATTCCTAAGAATCAAATCACATAAGGCAATGCATAATGTTGCCCAGTGTTTTACTATTTTTAAATCCTAAATAATCTAACTAAAATATCAAACTCCGATCCGATGAGACCATTTTCAAAAATTTTAATAAATTATTTTAAAGATGCAAATAAAAAGATAACTAAAATGCTGAACAATGTTTAAAAAGGGCAAATTAAGAGGATTTGTATAAACAACATATTACCAATAAGCTAATGAGTTTTGTGACTTGTGAGTCTGTGAAAATTATTTTAATGGAAATGAAATAAACTGTATGGAAGTAAGGATCTGTTTCGGAAGAAATTGGATTCTTTAACCCTTTATGCATTGACGGTACTTTTAAGTACCATTGAAGAAAATTTAATATAAAATTTATTTACTCTGTCTATTAATAAAAGTTTATTTTTCTTTCCACACAAAATACTCTGTTCGACCAAATTTAGAAAGCGTACAGAAACAGTCGAAGCTAAACACAGTCGACTCTCTGTTTAACGTCGCTCTACTTAACGACGACCTCTAATTACGAACGATATTTTGCGGTCCCGGCTCCTTTAAGTAAAAAAATATCTATTTAAAGACGAAATTGTTTCTATTTAACGACAATTTTCACGTAGTTTTTTTTTTTTTTTTTTTTTCATGATCCCTTTAAACATGTTAAACGAGGCAACTTCATCTGATAGAAAAACACGGTTCCTTGCAATTCAGATGATTACAGATAAAGGAGACGTGTGTAATTGTTGGAATGTAATGATTCATTTTCTATCTCCGCCCCAGAAAAAAATTATCGATTTTAACGAAGACGCTGTAACAACCGACTTCCTAAATTTAGATCAAATTTATGAAGACATCGCAAATGAAAATGCAGAAGGTAAGTAAGTAAGCACCCACCCTGGGAACCCGCTTTTGAAAAAAAATGCAGAAGGTGGTGATGAAGCAGATGATATAGAATGCGAGACACCACACCACCTCCTTCTTCCTCAGATGCGAATTCTGCCCTGGATATTCTTCGCCAGTACATTATTTCATCAAAAATGAAAGATGACTTATTCAACATTCTTGAGAAGTTTGAAGCAAGGGTCACAAAACTAGACCACCATTGAAACAATCTAAACTTTTTTTATTTTTTAAAAACTTAATTTATTTAATTAAATGTATTATAAATATTTTTATTGTACTGTTAGACGTAAGTAACACTGTTTAATTAAATGTTTTATAAATATTTTCATTGTATTGTAAGTAACGTTGTATGTTGTTCTTGCATGTAGTATAATTAATGCAATTTGTATTTGTACAAAAAAAATATGTAGTATTATATCTATATCAATAAAAAAAAGAAAGAAAACATAAAATAAATTTAAATAAATTCATAAAATATTTCTAAACACACTAATATATTGAGAAATGTATTCACAGTTCTAAGCCTGTAAAGTGTGAAGGTTAATGTTTATCAAATATTATTTTTCCACAAATTCTGTTTAAGGACGATCTCTATTTAAGGACGATTTTCGAGGTTTCTTGAAAGTCGTTAAACAGAGAGCCAACTGTATTCTCAAAAAGTGGTAATTTTCTGAATCATTTACATTGATATAGCTTTTCTTTTTCTAAAAAAAAATTATATGAAGAATTTTCAACTGCGAAAGCCTTTCCATTTACAGAGAGGATCATAATACATTTAAACTTAATCACATTGTTTTTATAAGAATTTTGATATTTCCATAAGAATATTTTTGGTTAACTAACCTGATTATTTTTGTAAATATTTTACAAAAAAGAGTTATAACTACCGATTTATTTAATAAGTTTTAATGAGAAAACTTATCTAAATTTCACATTATTTAAAAATGGTGTCTTCAGATATTAAAGAAGATAATTATTGAGTTGAAACAATTTCTTGATAAATAATTCTGTAAATAAAGGGTTAAAGGTCTTCATTAAAATTTTTCATCTTAAAACAGAAACCTACACAAAACTTTTGATCATAAAACAGGATCCTTCACAAAGTTACTTGTCTTAAAAATAAATCTTTCACAAATCTTTTTCATCTCCAAACTGAATCTTACACAAATATAATCATTTAAACTAAAATATGACGCGTCACAAAACAGCTGAAGTTGCCGAAAAACATATCGCTCACCCTCAAGGAAAGTGACACATCTCGACAAAAGTAAATTTCACAGGAGAGGCAAAAGAAAATGTGCATGATTTTAATATAACATGAAATTATAGCACTTATCTATGCATGCAGGAATAAAAACTTTTATAAAAGCATAAAACCCTTAACGCTGTTCGCAACTGCTCTGCTCAACAACCGCAAAACGTTTTGACACATTTACAAATTTATTTTTTAACGGAAACATATATAAAATTGGAAATCCTGACCATGGAAACGATTTGGAATCGAACTGGTTTTTTTTTTCATTTTTTAGGTAGCTTTCATTACAAAAAGTCCTTCCGGCCAGTGCCGGGAGGAAGAGGTAGCTTTCAAATACCTTATTTTAAAAAAGCCAACTTATATTATTCAAACACACGAAGCTCAATTTAGTGGAAACCGAATATAGGAGATTCAATACTAATTTTTATCAATACTAAATCATTATGAATGAGAATTTCACGAAATTAGTCAGCTTTATCCAAGCTGCTTTTATTTAAAGTAACTTATATTTGGCTCAGATGTTGATGTATACTATCCACATGCTTTCTCACATGGAAATAGGCGAATACGTGTGTTATCGCGTGACAAATACAAGATCGTTTCAAAATGTTAGCCATACTAGAAATTCAAAGTGCTATAATTCAACCATTTTTTAAGATATAAACAAAAGAACAAATTTTTAGAAACAAAATTTGATCCGGAATCTTTGTATCAAGGCCAAACACATAAAAAAAAAATCTTTTTCATTTTCCAATTTTTTAATACCTCATTTTAAATTTTAAATTTAATTTTTTTAAATGGCAATCCTTTTGAAACAAGATGGCGAATGAAGCTGACCAACGAACTCGGTCGAAACATTGGTATGTACTATGTACAGACCAAGTAACATACAAATCGGTTCATAAATACGCTTGTTATCGCGTGACAAAAATCAGGTCGTTTTAAAATGTCAGCCACAATAGAAATTCAAAACGCTATAACTCGGCCATTTTTTTAGATATAGACGAAACAAAAACTGTTCCGGGATCCTTGTATTAAGGTCAAACACATACAAAAAAATCTTTTTCATTTTCCAATATTTTGGTATCTCATTTTAAATTTTAAATTTTTAAAAATTTTTTAAATGGCCGCCATTTTGAAACAAGATGGCGGATGAAGCTGGCCAACGAACTCGGTCGAGATATTTGTATGTACTATGTACACACCAAAGTACATCCAAATCGGTTCATAAATACGCCTGTTATCACGTGACAAATATCAGGACGTTTCAAAATGTCAGCCACGCTAGAAATTCAAAATGCTATAACTCAGCCATTTTTAGAGATATAGACGAAACAATAACTGCTCCGGAATCTTTGTATAAAGTTAAAATACATAAGAAAAAAATATTTTTCCATTTTCAATTCTTTGGTACCACATTTCAAATTTAAAAATTTTAAGAAAATTTTAAATGGCCGCCATTTTGAAACAAAATGGCGGATGAAGCTGGCCAACAAACTCGGTCGAGACATTGGTATGTACTATGTACATACCGAATTACAGCCAAATCGGTTCATAAATTCGAGAGTTATAGTATGACAAAGGTCAGATATATATATATATATCAACTTTTGAACGGAGGGTGGTTTCGGGGTCTGGGGGTCATGATCGATGAAAATATACCAAAATTTTTTGAAATCGCTTTCCTCCGAACGGCTGCAATAGGTAGCTTTTTGTAATGAAAGCTACCTAAAAGCTACCTAAAAAGCTACCTATTGCAGCCGTTCGGAGGAAAGCGATTTCAAAAAATTTTGGTATATTTTCATCGATCATGACCCCCAGACCCCGAAACCACCCTCCGTTCAAAATTGATATCCATATATATATATATATCTGACTTTTGTCACACTGTAACTCGCGTATTTATGAACCGATTTGGATGTAATTCGGTGTGTACATAGTACATACCAATGTCTCGACCGAGTTCATTGGCCAGCTTCATCCGCCATTTTGTTTCAAAATGGCGGCCATTTAAAATTTTTTTAAAAATTTAAAATTTGAAATGCGGTACCAAAAAATTAAAAATGGAAAAATATTTTTTTCTTATGTATTTGACCTTTATACAAAGACTCCGGAGCAGTTTTTGTTTCGTCTATATCTTAAAAAATGGCTGAGTTATAGCATTTTAGGTAGCTTTCTTTACAAAAAAGCTACCTATTGCAGCCGTTCGGAGGAAAGCGATTTCAAAAAATTTTGGTATATTTTCATCGATCATGACCCCCAGACCCCGAAACCACCCTCCGTTCAAAATTGATATATATATATATATATATATATATATATATATCTGACCTATGTCACACTGTAACTCCCGTAATTATGAACCGATTTCGATGTAATTCGGTGTGTACATAGTACATACCAATGTCTCGACCGAGTTCGTTGGCCAGCTTCATCCGCCGTTTTGTTTCAAAATGGCGGCCGTTTAAAATTTTTAAAAAAATTTAAAACTTGAAATGTGGTACCAAAAAATTAAAAATGGAAAAATATTTTTTTCTTATGTATTTGACCTTTATACAAAGATTTCGGAGCAGTTTTTGTTTCGTCTATATCTTAAAAAATGGCTCAGTTATAGCATTTTGAATTTCTAGCGTGGCTAACATTTTGAAACGTCCTGAATTTCGTCACGCGATAAAAGGCGTATTTATGAACCGATTTGGATGTAATTCGGTGTGTACATAGTACATACCAATCTCTCGACCGAGTTCGTTGGCCAGCTTCATGCGCCATTTTGTTTCAAAATGGCGGCCATTTAAAATTTTTTTTTAATTTTAAAATTTGAAATGTGGTACCAAAAAATTGAAAATGGAAAAATATTTTTTTCTTATGTATTTGACCTTTATACAAAGATTTCGGAGCAGTTTTTGTTTCGTCTATATCTTAAAAAATGGCTCAGTTATAGCATTTTGAATTTCTAGCGTGGCTGACATTTTGAAACGTCCTGAATGTTGTCACGCGATAAAAGGCGTATTTATGAACCGATTTGGATGTAACTTCGTTTATACATAGTACATACCAATGTCTCGACCGGGTTCGTTGGCCAGCTTCACCCGCCATCTTGTTTAAAAAAGGCGGCCATTTAAATTTTTAAGAAAAATTTAAATTTGAAATGTGGTACCAAAAATTGAAAATTGAAAAAATATTTTCCTCTTATGTGTTTGACCTTGATAAAAAGATTCGGGAGCAGTTTTTGTTTCGTCTATATCTTAAGAAATGGCTGAGTTATAGCATTTTGAATTTCTAGCGTGGCTGACATTTTGAAACGTCCTGATTTTTCTCACGTAATAACAGGCGTATTTATGAACCGACTTGGATGTACCTTGGTGTGTACATAGTACATACAAATATCTCGACCGAGTTCGTTGGCCAGCTTCATCCGCCATCTTGTTTCAAAATGGCGGCCATTTAAAAAAATTAAAAAATAAAAAAAATTAAATGAGATACCAAAAAATTGGAAAATGAAAAAGATTTTTTTTGTATGTGTTTGACCTTAATACAAAGATTCCGGAACAGTTTTTCTTTCGTCTATATCTATAATAAAATGGCTGAGTAATAGAATTTTGAATTTCTCTTGTGGCTGACATTTTGAAACGACCTGATTTTTGTCACGCGATAACAGGCGTATTTATGAACCTATTTGGATGTAACTTGGTCTGTACATAGTACATACCAATGTCTCGACCGAGTTCGTTGGCCAGCCTCATTCGCCATCTTGTTTCAAAAGGGTTGCCATTTAAAAAAATTAAATTTATAATTCAAAATGAGGTATTAAAATATTGGAAAATGAAAAAGATTTTTTTTATGTGTTTGGCCTTGATACAAAGATTCCGGAGCAGTTTTTGTTTCTGAAAATTTGTTCTTTTGTTGATATCTTAAAAAATGGTTGATTTATAGCACTTTGAATTTCTAGCATGGCTAACATTTTGAAACGATCTTGTATTTGTCACGCGATAACACACGTATTCGCCTATTTCGATGTAAGAAGGCATGTGGATAGTATACATCAACACCTCGACCATGTTCGCTGGCCAGATTCATCAGCCATCTTGTTTCAAAATGGCGGCCATTAAATTAAAAAAAATATATATATTTAAAGTGAGGTGCAAAAAAATTAGAAATTGAAAAAGGTTTCTTTCTTAAGTATTTGATCTTGATATAAGGATTCAGGAGCATTTTCTGTTTATCTTTACCTTAAAAAATGGCTCAGATATAGCAGTTTCAATTTCTATTGTGGGTGACATTTTGAAAAATCTGATTTTTTGCATGCGACAGCACTCCTATATATTAACTGATTCCGATGTGAGTGAGCATGTGCACAGCAATTACTAAGGTCTCGACCAAGTTCACTGCTTAGCCTCATCCACCATGTTGTCTTAAAATGACAGGCATTTTAAGAAATTGCCGAATTTGGCAGCCAAATATAAGTTACTTTAAAGAAAAGCAGCTTGGATAAAGCTGACTAATTTCGCGAAATTCTCATTCATTATATTGATAAAAATTAGTATTGAATCTCCTATATTCGGTTTCCACTAAATTGAGCTTCGTGTGTTTGCATGATATAAGTTGGCTTTTTTAAAATAAGGATTATGAAAGCTACCTCTTCCTCCCGGCACTGGCCGGAAGGACTTTTGATCTATCAATTACCTATTGAATTATAAGCGATTTTGATCACGTGACGCGGCATTTTTCTCCCCTTACTGAGTGGATTTTCTTCTTTCGTTCGGAAGTTCAGTTCAAAATGCCAACTTTGGCAGTATTTTCTGAAAGATCTATTGCATTTACAAGAAAACGGAAAAAACAGTTCGATGACATAGTTTCTGAATAACAACACCTTCTAGTTTCATGCGTTTCCGAACAAAAATGATTTAAAACTTATGTCAGAAAGTTGACCCTTTGGATTTGAGTACAGCCTTAAGCTGTTCGCAACTGCTCTGCTCAACAACCGCAAAACGTTTTGACACATTTACAAATTTATTTTTTAACGGAAAGATATAAAATTGGAAATCCTGACCATGGAAACGATTTCGATTCGAACTGGTTTTTTTTTCATTTTTTGATCTATCAATTACCTATTGAATTATAAGCGATTTTGATCACGTGACGCGGCATTTTTCTCCCCTTACTGAGTGGATTTTCTTCTTTCGTTCGGAAGTTCAGTTCAAAATGCCAACTTTGGCAGTATTTTCTGAAAGATCTATTGCATTTACAAGAAAACGGAAAAAACAGTTCGATGACATAGTTTCTGAATAACAACACCTTCTAGATTCATGCGTTTCCGAACAAAAATGATTTAAAACTTATGTCAGAAAGTTGACCCTTTGGATTTGAGTACAGCCTTAAGGATGAAGTCGTAGGATGAGGATTGGAGGGTTAGGTAATTTTACCTCCCTACACAATCCACCCCTCTTCTGTGATCACAAATGGACATATAGCGTAATAAAGTGATTTTCCTTATAAGTATACTTATGAAACTCTTTGTATAGTATGACGCACATATGACAGATCTGTTAGTGAAAAAAAAATATTATCTAGGTTTATCTAGTTTATTATCTAGGTTATTATCTAGGTTAGGAGCGATATTATCTAGCTTTTAGATAGATAAAGGAACTTGTTTAAAATGTATAAACAAGAACTTGAATATAATAAACATTTGAAATTCACAAAATTATGATTAGATTTTTCACGAATATAAAAAACTGTTCACAATTTCATAAACAAAGAGCCCTGTGAGAAAAGTCTGGTCAGACCCCTGGAAAGACGAACCAACCATTCGAGATATAGTGTTATTAGAAATCCTTTAAAATTAACAGCATAGTCAGTGTTGACTGATTCTCAGAAGTTGTAACGTATTTCATACTTTTCGCAAGTCAATTATGCGTAGTTACACTTTCTTTGATTTATGTGTATTATTATAAAAGTTAGAATATTAATTCTGTATTAATTATATTTGTAAAAATGTTAAAAAATGAAGTAATAATTGAGATATTCCAATTTTCTGAATCCCGGGACCGGTCAAGTGATCCCGCAATTGACTCTAAAAGGAATTCCGAAATCCAGGAATTAGAAATTAGCTTCGGGATTGTAATCCCAAGCCGTTACATCGGCCCGGTTAAGGGTGTATTCGAAAAAATATTTTCCACCCTCAACAGCTCTAAATTTTCTGAGACATTTTCAGACTCATTTCTCAAAGTAAAAACCTGAAACTTGCTGAGGTGAATTTTGAAGAGCCGTGTGATTTCATTTTTCGCTCAATTCATTAGAATTTGATTTTTAAACAATTATTTTCTCAGTGATTAACAATTCTCAGTGATAAACAATTATTTTCTCTCTTCATGACCATTTTTCTCATCCCTAGATCTCCTACTTCTGAAAATTCGGTTCAAAACGCCAACTTTGACAGCATTTTTTACAATATTTTCTGCACTTATCAAAAAATCGACAAGCGCGACACATTATGCAGTTCCTAAATAAGAGAATTTGGCAGTTTGATGCGTTTAAGAGGAAAAATGAATTTAAAAATAAATCACAAAATAAGCAGTTTGGATTGGAATACACCCTTAAACTGGTTGTCATGATTTAAATATTAAGTGGAGCAAAAAACAGTTTTGTGAGCATATTCTAAAAATTTTAAAAGTTTGAAAAAGCAAAAACAAAATTATTGATTTTTTTTTAAAATAAGTTTTTTGAAAGAACCTCCCTTTAATAAACAGATGTTTTCGAACTGAAAAAAAAAATCATTTTTAACTGAAATGAGTTTGCAATTAATTTTGAATGTTTCCTTTTCGGTTTTATTTAATTTTTAATTAATTTATTTTAATTTATTTTTACATTTTTACATTTACATTTATGTTTATATAATCATTTATTTTCGGGGGACGGTGGGCGGGTATTTTAATTTGGCAACATTTATTTCTGCACCTTTAACATATTATCGTTCCATTTTACTCTCTCATATAATAACTATAACTAAAAAAAACCCAAAACATCTCTGTAATAATTACCAACAGCATTTGTTTTTGTACAAGAAGTGCGTACTGATTTAGGAATGAAAAATAAATATATAATCCTGAAAGGAAGAAAAAATAAATCTACTCTACCCTATGCAATTTTTGAAATATTGGTAGTCTAGAAATAAAAAATTGTTCTACCTCTGAATTTTCAAATGGTGATACCCCCTTTTGACATCGTATTTGTGATCCTTGGTCCAGAATCAGTCTCGAAAAAAGGCATAATTTATACTATTTCTTAAATCTTCATAGTTTTATAAAAGGAAACGTGTTAAGAGTTTATCCATGAATTTCGAAAAAATAAAATTAAGATCCTAAAATAAAATCTACCTGGAAAATACAACTAGTTACCAGAAAAAGTATACAATATTTCTAAATATAAAACAAACTCGCTTTTCTTTAAAAAAGAACGTCATATCATATTTTCTCTTCCTTGGGAGCTTTCATAGCCGAAGGCGGTTCTTTTAGATCAGCCATACTCTACCTGCCAAAACTTTTATGTACCGCCGAAATACACAATTAGTAATGCATTTTCATAAAAAATTGACGCTCGCATAAAAGTTATTTACGGTATCGGCATATCTTTAAAATGTCAATTTCGATCAAAATTTCATTTCAAAAACTTACTGTTTTAGAAAAAGAAATAAGGTGAATTTTATCATCCTGGAGCTTTTTATGCATTTATATTTCTTACAAACTTTTTTAAACTAAGTTAAAAGTTTTTTGTTTTGTTTTTGTTTTTTTTTCACAAAAGTTATTATTATTATTATTATCATTATTATTATTATTATTATTGTAAAATTTTGTTGAAAAAATTGTCATACCTCAATAAATAATGTTCAATTACCTCAAAAATTTTTAAATAAGTTTCAAATATATATTCAAAGGAAGTAGACAATTCTTAGGCTGGTGTACTGAAAGGTTTATACGTGACATAGTTTTAATTTAAGAATTATTAGCGTTTTTCATGAATTTTCACCGTTGTTTATATATATATAGCTATGACTTTTAAGAGGTCTCAGGACTATTAAAATTTAAAAAAAAAAGAAAAAAAAGAGACTATTTTCAATATTTAATATCTTAAATTGTATATGATTTTAAAACAAATTTTTTATTGGGATGAAATATATAAGTATGTTCTTTCATTTCATGTATTTAAAAAATTGCAAGATGCAGAATTAGCATTTACAGGGAGCTCCAAACTGTCAGACATTTGACGAGCAGTAAATTGGTATAACAGCTTACGCGCAGGATTTCAAAATAAATTTTGCAACTACAATACAAATTTTGGTGCCTACTTATACTTCAGATTATAATAATTACTCTGAACCTACATAAATTGTATTTAAAGCATTTTTATATTGTTAATACAAAGTTGCATTTAGCTAATCTAAAATTTTGAAAATTTCAACATTATAATCAGCTAAAAAAATATTTTTTTGAACAATAAAAAGAAAATTTTAGGTTTGTACAAGCTAACATGAAACATATATTTTGAAAATTTCATGAAAAAATATTAAGAAGTTGTTGAGATATCGTGCGCGTTATTCCCAAAAAGTCATTTGGAGAAAAATGACTTCAAAGTTTCGGAAAGGCCGTTTCTGTTATTGAGCAGGTATAATTCTAAAAGCCATAACTTCTATTCTAATGGGAATTTCAAGAAAATGATTATATCAAGATGTTCAGAAAAGATACTATAAAAAATATAAATATAAAATATAAATATATAAAAAATATAGGGGAGATTAGGGAGGGTTGACCCACTTTTTACAAAATGATTTTTTATTTTTTAAATATTGAACCTAGAATAAAGTTTTATATATCATTTTGTTCGTTGTACAATCAGTATTCAAAATAAAATTGCTACATAAGTGTAATATATAAGAAATTTAAAAAATCATTGATTTTAATCATGAGAAAATAATGGGTCAAGGCTCCCCACATATGGGAAGGTTGACCCACTATATGGGAGGCTTGACCCACTTTGTTTTATAGTGAAATATTTGTGAAGAGGAATAAAATCAGTTAAAAAAAGGGAAAATGACTTTATGCTACATGCTTTAATTATTATAAAAAATACATTTTTGAAAATATGAGCCTTAAACAAACCTGTTTAGACGCAATTAAAAGTCAGAGGAAAAAAGTTTTTTTTAAACATGATTTTTTCTGAGCAGGTATAGCAGTAAAGCAGGGAAAATGAAAATTTGACATTTAAGGCAGTACTCCGTTAGAGACAGGTTCCGTTTTCAAAAGGTTGCATGTATTATTATGTCCAGATTTAGGATCCACTGTCCCCTTTTTTTTGTCTCCTTGTCCTACTTTTTGTGACACTCAATCTGAAATATCTAGTTTTCACATAGTTTGACTTAATCTTACTGTAATCACCCTGGTGAGATTTGTCTACAGACCTCCCTAAAGTTTTTCGATCGATGCTATGAACTTTCGCAGCCGCATGAGCAATTACTTATCATTAACATCTTTTAAAGCTTTCAGTGGCAAAGTACTTTCAGTACTAAAATGTTGAATAAATGACTGGGCCCTGAATTTACGAACAAATTGATTTGGAAATAAGAAAAAGGGTATATTTCACATACATATTAAATAGAAAAGATTCTCGCAAAATTCTAGTGCCATTGTGGAGTTTTAGAATTAAAGTTAAGTGGTTTCATAAACATCCCATGCCGCTGAAAGGTTCTATTTACCTATTGTAAGTAATATTTAAATGGGAAAAAGTTCCTATCAACTTTCCCATTTATATTTCATTAAATTTTTCCTTGCAGTGGATACTACAGCAATTTTTCACATTTTTCTTTAATCAGTTTTAAACATTTTCTTTTCCATCACCCCATTTTACTGTAGCTTTACAGAATAAATGTACATTTTTTTATATATATAACCATTAACCTTTCATTTTGCACAGTGTATAGTAAAAAGATCTCCAAAATCATTTAATTAAGGGAGACTTGAGCATCTGGTCAACCCTACCTCACATTGATTGGGTCAAGCCTCCCCACATATCCCTTTTTTAAAGAATAGCACATTGTTATATTAAGACTAACTTACTGTACAATCTTTATGCCTGGAATGAAATCTCGATATTTCTGCATTATTTAAAACCTACTTATTTAAATTTCTATAATATATTTTATCTGAAAAAAGCTTACAAAATATTTCTAAAAAACACAACTTTTAAGGTAAAAACACTTCACAATTGATTTTTCCACACATATTTCGATTATCTGTATGAAACAAAGACTATTGTTTGAGCATTCTAGTAGCTTTGCTGGACACCTATTAATAAAACTCTCAAATTCTTTTAAATATGAAAAAAGATGGGTGGGTCAAGCCTCCCGTATGGTCAACCCTCCCTAGTCTCCCCTAAATATATATATAAAATAGTTTAACACAGGGTTGTAAAAAACCCGTTTTTTTTTAAATAAAAAACCCAGCCCGGGCAGGTAGCTGGGTGGGTACCCGGGCAGCCACCCACTACAATCCTTAAGGTTGTAAAAAACCCTATTTTTTTTAAACCCAGCCCGGGTGGGTAGCTGGGCGAGTACCCGGGCAGCTACCCACTACAACCCTGGTTTAACATCTAAAAAAAATTAAGATTTCGAAAATTTTGAAGCTTTAAGAGTCCTGAGACACCATAAATTATTCATGCTATTGCCATAAAAATAGTCTAGTAGCTGTATAACATTATTATAGTTATCATGGTATTCATAAAACATATTAATAGTTTTAAAATTATCTAACTTTAAATAATAGCTTTAAGAAAAAAGCAATTTTTCTGTTAATTTTATACTATAAAAAAATTAAATTTCTTATTTGTATGTAATTAAAATTCCTATAAAAAGCACAAATAAATGTACTAAAATTACTTGCAGGTGAATACGTATAATACCAAATTATATAAAATACATTAAAAATATCTTAAAATACATTAAAGACAAAAAATGTTTTCAGCCATTACACGATCGTCATCATTGGGGATTTAAATGTTGTTATTATTTTTCTTTGCGCTTATTCATGAATAGTCTAGAACAGTGATTCCCAACGTGGTGCGCACGCCCCACCGGGGGGACATTTGATTCTTTAGGGGGGCAATTTCAAATTTGTAACTCAGCCTTCGCTCACCTTTTTTTTTTTTTTTTTTCTTTTTTTAGAAAAGTTAGGTTTTAAACTAAAAATAAAAGTAAAACATGCAAAATTTAAAAAATAAATAGGTATTTTTGTTGAACGTTGAAAAAGCTTAAAATCAAAATGTTAAAATGGAATCATTACCAGAATAATTATATGAGCAATTTTTTTTTTATTATGTTAGCACCACCTTTTCCTCTTTTATTATACTTAAAAATTTCTATAACTTTTCTGGTTACTAATGTATTTTACAATTTTTCAAAATTATTTATCGAATGATCTATTTTTATCTATTCATTCTTCTGTATGTAACATAAAGAAACTTCTACACTTGAAATTACTTAAGAGTATATTTAAATCTTATTGTCTTTAACATATTTAACATAAAAAATATTTGAAATGACTAAATGTGGTACTAACAACTTTATAAAATTTTTAAATTTTTAATAGCATTAAATAAAAAAATGGATAAATTGTAAATAACTATGGCTGTGGTGCAGGCCTCCCACACGGTAAATGAATGTATAACATGTACAATTTAAATTTGAAAATGTCATAATACATGGCAGTTAATTAACGATAATTGGGGAGGGAAAAAGATAAATATGTTTTGATGGGGAATAATGTCTACTTAAACTTGATAAAGGTCAGAACCTTGAAATGCTTCTTGTGCACTTTGTTATCTATAGAAAGGAAATTTGGTGTCCAAATATTTTGCAACAACTTTCAATAAGTTACTAAAATTCAATGTAAAATGTGTCATCGTTTTCAATTTTAATACTAAATATGAGAGTCTCTTTTGTCGTTTTGGGACAATAAAATATAGGCATATAACACTTTTGTTAAACATTCAGGTAAGTTGGGAAGGCACAACAAATCTATTTTGGCATAAAAGTGAAGATTTATAGCCTTAATTCCATTTATAAAATTATACTAAAAACACATTTGTGGAAGAAAATTCAGCTCTATGATATGTTAAGAAATGTGAAATAAATAGTTATCGTTAAAACACTGTTAGGCTTTCTTCAGGTGAATACAATTCGATTTTCGAATAATAAGAGATATAGGTTACAGAATATTTGTGTGAGGAGTGTGTGTGTGTGTGGGGGGGGGGGCATCGTGATTTTTCAGATGCTTCGGTGGGGCGTAGGCAATGAAAGGTTGAAAAACACTGGTCTAGAAGAAAATTCAAAATACAAAATTCAATTAAAATTGTTTGGGGTAAAATTCGCAAAAAAGCATATTGAAACATTATCTTCTCCTCGTCACTACCCCCCCCCCCCCAAAAAAAAAAAAAAAAAAAAAAAATCCATGCTTGCGGTTTTCAAACTTTACAGGTATGCATGCAATCCGTTAAAATTTCGAATTTTCACAAAAATTGAAACTTTAAGAGGAAGGGGAGTAATTTTTGCCCCTCATATGTAAGGGGCAAAATTTGTTCCCCTAATGTGTACATACAGAGCTTTTTTTGTTAATCTGTCCGAAGAAGAAAGTCTCAGTTTAAAAGTCAAAGGATTTATGTCATTGTTTTGCATCAACCACACAGTGTGTGTGAATGAAAATTTCTAAATTATAGTCTCAAACCGTTCTCAACTCAAAATTTAAGTTTTTTAAAAACTATATCAGTGTTATAAAAATAACACTGATATAGTTTTTTTTTTTTTTTTTTTTTTTTTTTTTTTTTTTGTACCATTGCATCAATTAAGATTAATTATGTATTTTAGGAGATCCAGCAGCGAACTACACCAGTGATGCGTCACGACTACTGTTACCAGGTTCACCGATTTTGAAGGGCTCCAAGTCCTGTCCCGCATAACCACTGCGCGGGACGCCTAAAATCCCGATTTTTTTCAGGATGCAAAAATTCTTTTAAATTTCTTTTCGCACCACGCTATCGATATTTCATAACATGCATCGAGTGGGACTTACTACAGTAAAACCTGTGAAGACAGACCATGACTATAGCGGAAATTTTTTATTGTTCGTTCGGAAGAAATACCCGACAAATCTACTAGCGTAGCCAAAAACTTGACTTGTGACTAGTGTTGCCAGGTGTCCCGATTTTCAGAGGTCTTCGAGACCCGTCCCGCGTAACTACTGCGCGAAACGCCAAAAGTTCCGCTTTTTCATGTTTCATACATTCTTTTAAATTTCTTTTTCGTACCTGCGTACTATTCATTGGTCTGCATCTACTGGGACTTAATACAATAAAAGCTATGAAGACAAGACCTGCTTATAACAGAAAAATTTTAAACTTTCGAATGGAGTATTATACATATTTAACTGCTCGGACGGATTCCTGTCTAAAACGGAACTTTACAGATAATAGCATTTCTGTTTTTCTCAGGTTTTATTATACTTTGTTTAGTAAACCCTATTGAATTGGACCTGTTTATAACGAAATTTTGTTTAAAAAATAAAAATTTCACTATCCAATGATTTCTCATTCACGGGTTTTATTTTTTAAAGTAGCCACGTTTATCTTGTACAGTGAAATTTGCTAAGACAAAATCGCAAAAAATCGGAGAAACATTTTGTTTTAAACAGGTTTTCGACTTTTCAAAGGTAATTGTATGGAATTCTTACCGTAGGAACAGTGGAATTTTTATGTTTAAAACAGCATGTCGTTATAGGCAGGTTTACTTTTTAATAGGGTTTATTTGTATGTCCAGATGTAGAAGCTGCTGCCCGCACATTTTGTTTACCTGTCCCGTTTTTTTTGTGACGCTGAGCCTGGAAACACTACTTGTGAGACATACCGATTCTGTTTGTACAGGTTTTACTGTACTTTGATTATTAAACCCAGTGAAAACGGACCTTTTTATAACGGAATTCTGATTTAAAAGTAAAAATTTCGCTTTCACAGGGTTTACTGCATACGATTGTTGTGTTTATTTAGTATAGTAAAATCTGCTAAGAAGAAATCGTTAGGAACCTGATAAAAATTATGTTTTAAACAGGTTTTCGTCAGGAGGTATAATTGTATAGTACTAATACCGTGCAGACAATGAGATTTTTACGTTAAAGATAGGATTCCTTTATAGACGAGATCCATTACAATACGGTTTATTGTATTTTTATGTTCCGATTTACAAGCCTTTGTCCCGCTTTTTTTATCTCTCTGTCCCGTTGTTTGGGACACTGGGCCCGGCAACACTAGTTGCGATTCATAGTCTGGGAACTGCTGCGCTTAAAATATCTAGTAATAAGAAAATTTTCCCAATATGTCAGAAACTCGACATATCAAAAATATTGATTTTTTATTTATTTCATCATTGATATCTTAAGACGATATATCGAAAAACTGATCGATATTTCGTAAAATGTTGACATCATTGCATATTTTTTCTGATTTATTTCATTAATGAGCTGATTCATCTTTGCACTGTACATGCACAAAGATACACTATTTTTCACGTGGAAACGAGTGAATATACGATAATCTCAGTATTATACAATTGTTTCCTCTATAAATAAGTAAAGTGAACACTTACCACGTAGAATAAGCCAAAACACACATGACAGCTTCAATGATCTTGTAAGAAATCTTGTTTATCTTCCAAAGTAAAAATACTGGTGACAGAAAGCTCGTACAAGATAATAAAATATGATGGGTCTTAAAACACACATATACGTGCCCTTAAAATGTGTTGTTTTGAAATTACCGAAATAAATATCCAATTAATACTCGTAACGTGCCAAAATTAAGCGATCCTCTTGCTTATCTCAGCGCTTTTGCACAGTTTCTATTTTCCAACAGTAAATAGCAGTTCTTCCCTGTCTACTTTTTTAACATTTGGGATGATGTCGGTGGCAACATTCCACAGAGTTCAGTCACAACATGGTTCCTCCCACTAGCAGATGGGGATTTATTTGTTTTAAAACAGGAGCTGTTTTCCGCATCTGTGGCTGGCAGATGGATTTTGACACTGCATTTAAAAAGCATTTATTTATGTATTTACGGAAAGAATATTTGACGCAAGTAAATATGACAGTAAATAACCGATTGAAATGAAGATTACATAATTTACGATCATTTGACATATTTATTTGCATAATTTTTCTCTTTTCATGTTTTATGCAGAGGAGAAAGCACCTCTTACGTTTGAAAAATGTTTTGAACAGAAGAAAAAAATATCGTATTAAATATAGATTCGATTGTATCGGCTTTTACACGAAGAAAATGAAATATTTTCATATTATTGTAAGGGAATTTCACATTAATCTAAACAATGTCGTGCTCTTGGCACATATAAATATATTTGTAAAGTCGGGTTTAAAATTACCTGGTTTGAAAGAAATAATATCTCGAATTCTCTTTTCTGTTATTTTGCAGTGTAAGTCTACATCATAACATGAGGGCTAGTATGATTGATAAATCATTTTTTATCGAAAAATAATTTGTATAAGATTAAATCGGTTCTGTTTATTATTTGCTGTAGCTTATCATAATCTAAAACAAGAAAGAAAAATCATGCGTCAAGCATAATTATGAAGCACTACCCAATACTTCCAGAATATTGAAAAAACAAACAAACAACAACAACAAAAAAAAAAAAAACTACCGTTTAAAGGGGCTAAACCAGATTTGAACAATTGCCGTGTATAGCTGGAAACGTACTTCTTCTTAAAACGGAATTCTTTTTAAAAGATCTACAGATCTGCATATACCTACACTACACAGTGTGCTAAAATTTATCTTAGTTACAAAACGCATAACAGTCGAAAACTCAACTTCAGCAATTCCCACGAATAGATGGAAAAGCTTTCGAATAACGTTGCACAGCCCTGTACATTATCTTCAGGTTTTTATACTCCCTTCGTATTGCATAAAATTTAATTTAAAAACAGAAAACGCACAAGACAGCTGAAAACGTACTTTCAGAAATCATCATCCACTGGCGGCACTATATCCATTCTTTGCTTAGCCCTGCATATGAATTTATTTATATTTTACAAAAATCTCTTATAGTATACTAAATGTAGTTCAGCTGGAAAATGCATAACCCAATTAAAAACATCGCTTTAGCAATTCATGTTCATACAAAGCAATGCTTGCGAATTATTTTGTAACCCTATCCATGATGTATAGAATTTATACACCCCACGTAGTATGTAAAAATTTAGTTAAACATAAATACGCATATCACATCTGAAAATGCACCCCCGCGACTTTTGTTGCTCATGGACGGTACTGTAATTGAAACCTTATGTGTCCTTGTAAATGAACGATAACTCTTATGAACGTCATATTCTACAGTAAGCATCTTGCAGTGCATCTCAATAATGTCTGTAAATTTCAATATGTTTCAAATAGTGTAACATTATTAAATAAGCTGCAAACAATTCCCCCCTGTAAACCATTATGTAACCAAATTCTTTTGAGTAACTCTGTAAATGAATGATAAAATCTTTGCACATAGTAGTCTACAGAAAGCACGTTTTAGTGCAATTCATAAATGCATATCAATTTCATTATGTTTGAAATAGTGTAACATCATTAAAATATACCGCAAACCATTTTTTCCCCTTTGGCCATAATGTAACGGAATTCTTATGTCGGAAAGTGGTAAAAAGAAGAAAGCATTAAAATTTACCAAGAAAATTTAACATCTTGAAATCAAATTTAAAATTAAAATAATCTACTCCCGTAAAATGAATGACAAATTTAGATCCACTTAATGGTTCCATTTCCTTCTTCTTCTTTTTTTCTCTTTTTAGGTGCGTTCGTAATTATATAAGTACGTAGCATCTATAGTCGTCGTTCGGTCCGTCTGCCCGCGTATAACAGAGCAAAAACTAACGTTAAGTATCACTTAAGAAAATTAATCATTAATGAGGATTTCCATAGAATTAATGATGTACAAATGCAAGTTCTGAACATTGTCTATTAAGTAATCTGTTTCACAAAAATGGAGTTTTTTAACAAATTAGAAAATCTTTCAGGGTTGATAGACTTCAAGACAGACCATTTTTGTCCAGGAAACCATAATCGCATTCCACTTATTAAGTCATAAATACAATGCATCTCATCTCACTCAACTTGGATTTTCGTTTGTTATTTTAACAATAATGAAGATATAACTATATTTTCAACAGACTTGCTTTGATTTCTGTGAAATACGATGGTATCATGATGAGAAGTGCTCGAAATTGCCACAGTTCATAGTTAAACAACTATGAGCTAGACATTCCTTTATTCAGAATGCAGTTGACAATATTTATACTATGTCGCTGGCTAAAATTCAATCATTTTCAGTGATATCATCACATTTAATACAAGCAAAATTAATATGAAACAAATCTCGCTCAAATATCTTCATTATTGATAAAGTTGTGAACGAAAATTTAGTTTCGGCTTGTGGTTACATACCCAGTACTTTTGATTGAATATATTGTAATTTAATTTTGATGAAATAAATGGATTGAGATGTTGTTTCTTGTTCAAAAACTGTTTGTCTTGATCATATTATCTCTGTTGAAAGTTTGTTACAAGATTTTAGGAACAACCTGTATGTTTACAATCTCTGAAAATGATCGCCCAATCCATACAGTGATCTAGGATGCATTTAAAAACTTCCTTACTAAATCAAGGGGAGTAGAAATGTTATTCTTGCTGAATTGCCATCATTTGAAATTTGAATAGATTGTACTATTTATTTATTTTTACTTTAGTCTCTTCCTGACAAATAAATAGTATATGACTCTGCAAAGTTTTTCTTGCAATTTCTCTTTGATTTTAAAATGTTTGCTTTAGAATTTAAGAAAATTTTATTGATTTGTTTTTATTCCCAGAAGAAAGCATGCAATTTAAAATTTTATTTATATATAAAAAGTTTTAAGGCTGCTCTTAACTGCTCTGCTCAACAAGCGCAAAACGTTTTGACACATTTACAAATTCATTTTTTAACGGAAAGGTATAAAATTGGAAAGCCTGGCCATGGAAGCGATTTCGAATCGAACTGTTTTTTCCATTTTTTGATCAATCAATTACCTATTGAGTTATAATAGATTTTGATCACGTGATAAACACGTTTTTCGCCCGTTCTTGAGTGCTGTTTCTTCCTTCGTGCGGAAATTCGGTTCAAAACGCCCACTTTGACACTAATTTCTGAAAGATCCATTGTATTTGCAAAAAAATGGAAAAAACGGCTCAGTTACATACTTTCTGAACAACAACACCAGCTAGTGTCATGCATTTCCGAACAAAAATAAATTAAAACTTATGTCAGAAAGTTGCCCTTTGGATTTGAGAACACCCTTAACTATCCTCTTGTTAAATATCGCGCCCGTCGGCCTAATCGTTCGGAGTTTTCGTGGTTTTCTTCGAACCGTGGATATCCATGCGTTAATACGGATTAGGTTCCCTTAGAAAGACCTCCACGGAAGGCACTCCCCCCAGGGCCTATATCCCTCGTGCAGATAATGGGCCGTCAACAATCAAACCAAACCAAAACCTCTTGTTAAATAACTCAAAGCAGATTTTTTTTTTAAGTTTACTTGTAAAAAGCTCTTATTTATCAAAATGCAAGTTTCTGTATTAAATATTATGTAAAATTGTTTTAAAATTTAACTCTTTAATGCCTTTAAACTTTGAAATATAAAAGCATTCGGCCTAACACTTACTATTCGGCAGGCCGAATATTCGGTATTCGGGCAAAATCACTATTCGGTGCATCCCCAATTACCATATATTATTTGCGAATATTTTTATATTTATTTTCAATTTTTGGCATTTCTTGTATCCCTTTTATGCTTTCAGAAATGATTTACACTTATACGAAAAGCAGAGCATTGCATGAAAACGATAGAATAATATAGGTTTCTTATCTCTCCCGCCACCCCCCCACCCCCCCACCCCTTGGCAAAAGCTTAGTCTTTTTCTTTTGGCACTGGCCATTTTTATGCCTGTCTTATGTTTTTAACACTAGAAAGACTGAAACTTAGTATATACCTATATTGCCCAAAAGCAGTCAAAATGACTGCATTGTGAAAGAATTACTAATGTGTAAAGAAATTTGTTTAAAATTAATTTTTAATATTTTTTATATTATTTACAGTTATATAACAAGTTATTAGTAAACATGAACAATAAAATAACTTACGCATTATTATTTGTACATTTTATGCAAATGAAAGTGAAAATCTTTTTATGTGCACATCTTCCGCAGACATACTTTTGACATTTTTCACATATATTATTTGTTTTGTTGTTGTGGCAAAGTCGTACTTGACAAATTTTGCATTTGTTAGAATGGGTTGCATTTGATGATGTTGCAGTTGGATATTTGTGGGCCTTGATATTCTGATGAATGTCTTGCAGCTCTGTATTCGGTGGAAAGCTCTTCTGCTAATTGAAACACTAACTCTTTTCATTGTATTTGTATTCTTGTCGTTTCTTTGTAAAGGATCTAAGCATTTATAGCAGCCAAATCTAAAATGTTGAAAAATATTTGGAGGGGCCATCTAGGAGAACTAGCTTTTACTGTATATTTTCCGGCCATTTGATCCGTCATATCAATTCCAAATTTTGTGCTGTTATAAAATTGAATAGATTCTGGTAACATTTTTTTTATTACTTTTATCAATTTTCACAAATTTATGTTTAGAACTTAGAACATCTACTCTTTTATTTGGTTTGCTTTTATATGTTGTAAAAACACAATTCTTTGATTTATATAGCAGAATGGGAAAACGAGGCATGTTATCCTTCGTTTGTTCGGCTGCTTTGGGTAGTTCTCTTTTGTTTCCCCTAATAGTTCCAACTAGAGTTGTTTGTTTGGCCAATAATTTTGTCGCGAGTGACATGCTAGTGAAAAAGTTATCAGTCGTGATATTTCTTCCACAGCTTGTATATGGCTCGACAAGTTTCAGAACAACGTGTTCACTGAGAAGCAGTGACGATGGTCGTTGTTCATCTTTTCTCAAATAAGGAAAACCATTCAAAACATATTTGCTACTAACATCTGATTCAAGCCAGAATTTGATGCCAAATTTGTTGGGTTTATTAGGCATATACTGTGTAAACCTGCATCTGCTTTTGACGGAAATAATTGCTCGTCAACTGTTATATTTTGCCCTGGTTGATATCAAGCTTGACTATTTTCAATGAACTTGTCCCATATTTCCGAAACAAGGGCAAATTTATTTGTATGTATGCGACAACTTCTTTCGGTTCTTTTGTCAAAACGAATAAAACGCAGGATTTGCTTGAACTTTCCTCTGGCCATAGTTTTTCTGAAAAATTCGGGACCCCACTTTGCTATCCATAAATAACTCAGTTTTAAATTTTTTGCCTCGTAGGCTCCACGAGTATATAAAATTCCAACAAATGCACCTATTCCGGTAATGCTGTTATCTAATCGTTCCTCATACTTCGGCGGCCTTCTTCTTCTATGAATTTTTTAAATGTTTGATAATATAGTTATCCATTATCAACCAGAATGCACTGATGGGATTATTAGCCATAATGTACCTTTTGCGTAGCGTTGGCCCTTTCACACCCTTGAAAATACAAGTAGATGGTAACTTTCCAGGAATACTACCTTTGTCAAATTTTGGCCACACAGTACCATCGGCAGCTGTTTCGGTCTCCTGAAGGTGTTTTCACTTTCTCCATTAGAGTCTGAGTTGCTTACCATCCTACACCTTTTCCTGGGCATATTGATGACACTTCCCTCTTCATCATTGGTGATCGACTCTTCCTCGCTATCTTCAGTGGCAGATATTTCACTTCGAATATAATCCGCTTCATCTTCAGATGATAGTTCAGAATTTGTTGCATCTGATTCTATATCGGAGCATTCTTCACTTATGTTCGTTAGCTTTTCCAATAACTCATTTCTATTTGACATTTCTTTCATGAATTTAGGGCGCAAAAGAGAAAACAAACAACTTGTTAGAACAAGTATCACTGCATAAAGATCCGAATAACAAGTACTAATTTACCTTATTGAGCAACTGCAACTTATCAAGTATACACTCACATCGATAATTTATCATTTGATAGTAATCGAAAAATAATCAAAACTGTTATTTCAATACAGAGCCGAACTGATCATATAAGAAATTTACTCAATTCAATAATAAGAGTCATTTGATTAGTAAAAATTTCCCTAGCAGTCAAAATGACCGCTTTTGGGCAATATAGGTATAACACCTATATATATATACCGGAAATGAAGGAGGGGGAAGTAACTACAATTATTAATAAATGCATTTATATGTTGTACAAAAAGTCACAAAATTCTAAGAAATGTGTCATTATATACATAATTGTTTTTCTAATTGAAATTAAAAAGCAGTCAAAATGGCTTCCTTGGGCAATCTAGTGTTAAGTGCGTTCGTAATTCTATAAATACGTAGCACCTATAGTAGTCGTTCGGTCCATCTGTCTGTACGTCCGCATATAACAGAGCAAAAACTACCCAACCGAATCGTCTGAAATTTTAAATATATAATTGTTGCAAAATTTTGTCGAGTCATTTCAAATTTTATGAAAATCGGATGAATAGTTTAATTACAAGGACAGTCAAAAGTTTTCCGTTACATGACGTCCAATGGGAAAATATTATTTAAAGTGCATTTTAATGATGTTACAGCCTTTCGAACAGAATGAAATTGATATGCACTTATGAAGTGCACTAAAATATACATTCAGTAAAATATGCGGTGCAAAAAAATATTTATAAAACTAGTTATAATACGAACGCACCTCATTTGTCATGTTTGACGAGCAATTTCCAACTTGTTATTAAGTGCATTAATTTTCTTATAACGCAGAGCAGTGTATCCTCATAAATTTGTCGCAAGGTTGCGTCAGTGAGTCACGAAACTTGTACATTTTATTTAAGATTTTATTAGTCTCTGTGCTAGAATTTCATTTTACCAGAATCTTTTTACCAGTAACCAGCTAAAAACTGAATTATTTCTATTTTAAGGTTATTGCAAGAAAAAAAAAAAAAAAAAAAGAAAAGAAAAGAAAAGAAAAAGAAAACAGACTTAGGATAAGTCTAACTTGAGAAACCCAGATAAATCTACGGGAAATGGGTTGTTTCTCAATAAAGGAATTAAAGGGGAAATGATTTAAAAAGAAAAAAAAAAGGAAGAGAAAAAGAAAGAAACTTTCTAGGCAATAAAAACAAACCTTTTCATTGTCTATTTGTTATTCGTTCACGAATGAAAAAAAGTTACATGTACTTACCCTTTGTTAAAAAATCATTTTTATTTTAAAAATTACGGTATAACGCAAAAATTTCACTAAAATCGTTATTAATTTCTTTATATAAATACTTAGAATAACAAATAGAACAAATTATTTAAGGCAGGTGTTACCAAACTTTTAGATCGACGTACCAATAAATAGCAGTTCATACTTCCACATACCACCAATACAAATTCGGAGCTAATACAGAAAAATGTGTGTAAGCGGAATATGTCTAAAACGAAATATTTTTCCAGTCTTTTGTGCTTCTGTCTGAGCAGGTTTTATTGTATTTAATTGCATAATTACATTATTAAATTGGTACTTATATTGACTGCTTTATATTGACATTCAAATAAAATGTACACTGTTAAAAATATCGTGAAAAATTACCTCTGTTTTTAAAGGCTATTTTCTGACCAATGAGAATACGCAATAATCGTTTATGAAGCGTTCTCATTCGTCAGAAAATAGATAGCCTTTAAAAACAGAGGTAATTTTTCACGATATTTTTAACAGTGTAGTATCATAATTACATTTTAATAATATTTATAGTGTGTGTAAAAACTATAAGGACAGCAAAAAATTGTAAAAATTTTGATAAATTGAAAATGCGACAAGTGAAATGGTAATTTAAGAGGCTACTTCAGTCAAATGAAAAGACGCATTCGCCAATGCTAATCCTATGGAAGAAATTTATAAAGATATCTCGGTCGCATTTCAATATTTTTAAATGATTTCTTTTGCATTGAATAGATGAGATCGATCTGTATGCAGGCCGTTTTTTACTTTTTCGATTTTAATTGCAGATATTTATTATGAGGATGCTTTTACTTTTGAAACCGGTTCCGAAAATGAAAGCATCCTCATAAAAAATACATGTAAACAAAATCGAAAAAGCAAACAACGACCTTCGTACAGATCGATCTCAACTATTTAATGCAAAAGAAATCATTTAAAAATATTGAAATGCGACCGAGATATCTTTATAAATTTCTTCCATAGGATTAGCATTGACGAACGGGTCTTTTCGTTTGACTGAAGTAGCCTCTTCACTCTAAATTAAAATGTCTGAAATTCAGACACTTAAGTGTCTGAAATGGAGTGTTCAATTTTCAGACATTTTAAAATGTCTGAATTTTTTCAGACACTTTTTGCGTCTGAATTTCAGACACTTCAAACGTCTGAATCGCATCCATTTTTTTGTAAGCATCATACGTAGCCAAGTTTGACCACGTTGAATCCTGGAAAAATATTTGGCTGTGGTCCTGCCCTCTCCCCCCCCCCCCAAATACAGCCTGATTTTTTTTGGTGCTCTCAGTTTTGGTATACAATTTTCGTTACGCTGATAATTTAAATCTTTTACGACATTGTACTGATTATAATCAATATCTTGAACTTCAGGAGTAGAACAAGATTAAAAAACAAAAAATATTTATCTAAATATTAGATTTTTTTAATTTATTTTGTTTTTAACCTTATTTTACTTTAAAAGTTCAAAATATTGATTATAATCAGTACAATTTCGAAACAGATTTAAAATATAAGCTTTACAAATATTGCACATCAAATTTGGGGGCACTACAGTCGTAATGTACAGTCGTGAATAATGAAAATAAATAAATAAATATTCTACTTTAATAACATTGGGGAAAAAATGACTTTGGTATTTTGTTAAATATATTTGCGTTTTTAAACTTGTCCTACTCTAAAAGTTCAAAACTTTCAATCAGTGAAAGATTTAAGATATCAGCTTTACAAAAATTCATGCAAAATCCCCCCCTCCCCCCCCCCAAAAAAATGAAAATACTTATTTAAAAATTATGTTTTTAAAAAAATTATATTTCCACATGGGCAAGTTTTTATGTAGATCAGAGGGTACTCACAAAAGCTATTCAACTATCAATAAAAACAAATAAGTACATATTCTATATTAAAAACATGAGGAAAAAATAACTTATGGTTTCCAAACTTCTTTCGTCTTAAATATATACAGTAACATCTGTCATTTTTGTATTTTTCATATAAGTGCATATAAATAAAGTTACCACAATTTTAAATACGAAATCTAGTTAGAGGTTTTTAATTTTCCCATTATAAATTTCAAATTACTTTTTTATTAAAAATAATAAAAAAATCAGTATTAGAGTTGATTGCAAATCAAATACATATGTATATTTTTACAGGCAGCTTCATATAATAGACGAGTCTCATTTACTTTATTTATCTTTTTTTAATCTGCGGTTTTATGCCAGGAAGTAAGAAAGCATTAGGTCATCTTTCAAAGTTTTTTTTTTCTTTACTTCCTTGTGGCCGTCCTTTACTGCGAGATAAAAATTATCCATTGAAACTAAGAACTGACATTGAATATATAATTCGTAATAAAAAAGAACGTCATAAGTTTAAAAATATATACTTCTAGAATTAGTGGGGTTTTTTGCGAACAGATTCAAAACTAATTAAATTTCATGCAAGATTTTGTTTAGTACAATAAATAAAATCATAAAATACACTAATTTTACTACTATAAAGAAACTTACTTGAGTTGCTGCAAGAGGTAATAAAAATTCCTCGATTTGAAATTTTAAAAACTACCACAACCACAGTGAGGGAGAAAGACTTTCATCAGTTTAAAAGGTAATCCCATAATACATCCGACTAGCCATATTTAAAGAATGAGATGTTTCATCCTCAAAACAGGGCCCGCCAGACAAAAGTTTCTTTTTTTTTTTTGCCAGCTTCGACAGGACGAAGATGAATAACACAATATTATTGATATAAATTAATACGAGTTAACACTAAGCCCATTGCACACGCTTTGTAGAATTTCCGGGTGTAATCTTCAACCGTCGTCTACTTCTGTTCTGTGTCTATCCCGCCCTTATATGGACGACAGCTTCTAAGAGACATTTGATGTCAAGCACACACGTCAGATGTATGTATTCAATAAATAAATAATCCAAGTGAATACGAATTTAAATCACAGAACTTCACATTCCGCGAAAAAAGAATTAAAATACATGCGTACATAAAAACAAACTTCGTTTGAATTACAACGTATACCAACTTTGAACGAAGACATCTAAAACGCATGCGCGACTGGCAGTGCCCCAGTGCCCCCTGGTGGTTATTGCGTCGGAAGAATCAAAACGTCTTAAATTAAGACACGTTTAAAGCAATGAAGTGTCTTAAAATAAGACGTTTGCGGATATTTTAGACATTATTCTCAGTTCGTTTACACCATGGTCATAGTAAGACGCTTATGTATCTTAAATTAAGACATCTATAGTGTCTTAATTTTCAGATTAAGACACTTAAGTGTCTAAAATTCTTTTTCAGTCACATATGTGTCTAAATTTAAGACGCTTCTATTTGCAGTGTTAATGTTGATCATAAAGTAGAAATACTAATATAAAAGTCAACAGAATGTATCTGCATCCTTTTTATTGCGAAAAAAATCATAATTATGCAAAAAA
Organism: Maratus speciosus; assembly: GCA_963932465.1. Taxonomy (NCBI): domain Eukaryota; kingdom Metazoa; phylum Arthropoda; class Arachnida; order Araneae; family Salticidae; genus Maratus; species Maratus speciosus. Next base: position 494,480,892 of record OZ010792.1, read on the forward strand.
ACGCTATTTTTGATTGTGTAAAAACTTTAAGGACACCTGTATTTTTTTTTTTTATAGAAATGGTATATATAATTATTATTAAGGATCGACCAAAACAGATTTTTAATGCCGAAACCGAAACCGAATTTTGGAGATCTTCCTTTTTTTCGGTCGAAAACGAAAACGAATATGTCCAAAAACTTTTTTAATGTAATTAAATTGTGTAACAAAATGACTGCCTTCCCTTATTTTTATAGCATATAGATGGCGCTGTTGCCACTGTCGGCAAAATATCCTGAGATATTTTGCCAAACATGAAGTGATGAAGTGAAGTGAATGTATGTAATCATGATTGCGCGGGTTTGGTAGAATTTCGGCGAGTGTACGAAATGTATCTCATCTAGAGATGTTTGTATGGAAATATGTATGTTCCAAAGTTATTTTTGCGCTTTTCGCGACTTTGTATATATTTTGTGTGTAATTGATATTAAAATGTGTTTGTTTAAGTGTCGAAAGAGTTTATCCAAACCCACATCGACACAAAATGACGCCCAACGTGAAAAAATCTCCTTCTTCAAAAACGAAATAAAAAGGAACCGCTATACCAGGTTCAAAATATTGTCATCCGGACAATAATGACAGTGAATAATTGTGTACTTGTCATCCTGACAAAGTAAGTGATTAAAAAGAATCTCCAAATTCTAAAGTTTGAGAAACCAAGAAAAACGTTTTCCTTCTATAGTGTATTGCCGCCCTGGCAAATGAGTAAAAAGAATCAGCTAGATTCGTAATTGTGTGAAATCATCATTTCAAGAATATGGTATATGGAAAAAAGAACCACTTCGTTTCTAATGTGTGCACTCTTTTTGATATTAAATCAAGTAATTAGTGCCATCCTTATGGAATAATTATTTGTGGGTATGCTTCAAGCTTCAAAGTTCTCAAGACGAAAGTGTGCTGTTAAAAGTGAAAAAAAAAAAAAAAATCTTTCAGTTTATTTCATAATTGTTGTTTGTGATCATCGAAAAGCCTTTAGTCTAAAATGTTTTCGAAATAACTTTCAGTGTTCTACTATCGCCGATATTCTGTGTGTTTAAAAGAAATCTGAAACCGCCATATGAATCAGCGAAAAGTGATTAGCTAAAGAAAGATAAATCTTATTTTATTTGTTTTGTTACCGGTAAAAAGTTGAATTTTTTTTTTTCTGTTTATTGCTGGCCAGCTGGTGTTTATTTATTTTTAAATGCTGTTTTATGTATGTGTTTTTTTTTTGTTTTTGTTCTTTTGAGTATTATGAAAGATTAATTTTCTGAAAAAGAGATTTATATAATTTCTTTTGGTAATATTTTTTTCTTTTCTTTTTCCAGTGCAATATTATTTGAGTAAGTCAATTTTATGATTATTTGTTCTAACTGTGCACAGCGTAGTATATTAGAAAAGAAAAGTGATTTCAGTAATCGTCAATAATTATTTAGAATGTTGTTTATTTTAAAGAAGTAAGTAAGTACTTTATTTTGATATATTTGTTGCTTTCATATTTATTTGTGAATGAAAATTTTTTTCACATCAAATTATCGATGGTATTTCATATACTTAAAATTTTATGATTTAAAAATTTCTGACAGTTTTATACGGTAAGTTATATTAAAAAAAAAAGTTGCATATTAACTGATTATAATATTTTTGCATTAATATTTACATGAGCTCATGTTTAATTAGAGATAGATTTTGGGTATGGTATTAAATTATTTTTTGTATGTTTCATCAATTGTTTATGAAAGTTTATGCATATTTACCTGTAAGGGGAAGGTAGTTATTTTGTTATTTGATTATTTAATGGGTCAAGTATTGCATATAATTTTGTAATTTAAGCATAAATTTAACTGATTTTAGGAAAAATGGCGTTTCTTTCTAAAGGAAAAAAAATCGATTTATATAATTTGGCTACCGAATTAGAACTTCAGGTAGATGCAGATGATAAAATAGTAGTCTTGCGTGAAAAAATTATGAAGTGCGCCCTTTTTAAAGACGATGAACAATTTGTAAAAGAGGCATTGATTGCTATCGTGGAAGATAGAAAAAAACAAGAGAGCATAGAAGAACAAAATAAGAAAATACAAGAGAGCATAGAAGAACAAAGGGTTGAGGACAAACGTATCGCAGAGGAAAGAGCTTATGAGTTAGAAAAACTTAAGCTGCAAGCTCAAAACCATACCGCGACAACTGTCCCACAAAATCAAATGGACCAGATGCGTATAGATATTAAAAACATCCTACCACCATTTAATCCGGAAAAAGATAATATGTCGTTGTTCTTGACAATGTTTGAACGTCAAATGAAAATGTTAAATGTCTCCAAAGATTTTTGGGTCTCACAATTAGTCGCCGTACTTCCGAATGACATTGCTAAACTTATAGCAAGAGAGCCTGAAGAAATGTTCAAAAACTATGCACATATTCGTGACATTTTGTTAAAAAGATTTAAATTAACAGCGGAGAAGTTTAGGGTATTATTTAGCCGACATCAAAAAAGAGAGAATTCTACTTGGAAAGATTTTTACTTTGAAATTAGAAATTATTTTGAAGGTTGGTTATCCGAATTAGAAGTTAATTCATTTGAAAAGCTCTCAGAACTAATAATCGCTGATCAGATTAAAAAAAAGTGCCCACCAGAATATAAAAATCATTATTTAGATGGTTGGGACAAACTAAATGACCCTGTCTTGTTGGCCGAAAAGCTTGACATATATGAAAATATTAGACCCCCTTTTCAAAAATCAGCAAGTAATTCAAAATCGCGTGAAACACAGAAACTTGTTTTGTCAAAAAATTCAAATGGTCAGGAATTCTGGAAAAATCAGGTAACCAAAAATGAAGCTAGCGAACATTTTGGAAATTTCAAAAATACTTCTACCTCAAAATATACGAATTCACGCTTTGTAAACGATGATAAGCGTCCAGTTATAAGCTGCTATGGCTGTGGGAAACAAGGTTTTGTAAAAGCAAAATGTCCTAATTGTTCCCCATCCACGCAAGTAAAATCAGCAAATTTTAGTTCCCTACATCTCCAATCTTGTTATATTAATACACAGGCAACACCTATGTTGTATATAAAGGTAAATGGTATTACAGGGGTAGCTTGCGCAGATACCGGAGCTACACATTCCATTGCTGGGGAAATGTTGTTCAAGCTTCTCCGTGACCAAGGAACTTCGTTCGAAGAGACCAGTGTAAACATAACGCTCGCTGATGGCATACGAAAAGAAACTAACGTTCTTCAAGCAACAATCACTGTTGAAATAGAAGGTCGTAGAACTAATACAACGATTTTTGCGTTACCCGGAGCCACCGGAAATAGAACATTGTTAGGCATAGATTTTTTGAATAAAATGGGGATTGTGTTGGATATGCGAAGCCAAAGTTGGTATTTCCAGAACAATCCAAGATATAAAATTCCTTTTGTTGATGATCCTTTCAAAACGACGTCTGAAATCCCAACACCAAATGTCAAAGTTAACACAGTTATGTTAAGAGAAAATGAAGGTCAAAACCTATCTGCAATACAACGAAAGAGACTTAATGACTTGCTTGAAAAATTTTCCAATACCTTTCAACCAGGGGGAGAAGCAACACCCGTCGTCGAACATCACATAAACACTAGAGAACATCGTCCTATATCATTACCACCTTACAGATTATCACCGGCAAAGAAAGAGTTGTTGAAAACAGAAATTGATGATCTTCTTGCCAAAGGAATTATTGAGCAATGCGAATCTCCATATTCTGCACCAATCGTGCTCATTCCTAAGCCAAATGGTAGTGTACGTCTATGTGTAGACTACAGGAAGCTCAATGAGGTGACTATACCGGATACCTATCCACTCCCTCGTATGGACGATCTTCTACATCAGGCAAAGACTGCCCAGTTCATGACCACTCTGGATCTGAATGCTGGCTACCATCAGGTGAGTGTCTATGGGCCTGATCGTGATAAAACTGCTTTTGTATGTCCTCTCGGAACATACCGCTTTCGAAGAATGCCTTTTGGACTCCGTAACGCTCCTGCAACGTTTCAGAGGACGATGGATAACTTTCGCAACGGACTCCCAGATGTAAATATTCTCTCTTACCTTGATGACCTCATTATTTTATCATCAAGTTTTGAACAACATCTATCTGATCTTGAAGCTGTTTTTCAAAGATTAGACAAATGGAAACTTTCTGCAAATCGAGAAAAATGCAACTTTGCATGTTCCAGAGTAAAGTACTTAGGACACTGGATAACTCCAAATGGCCTAGAAGTTGATCCTGGGAAAATTGATGCTATTGTGAGGATCCCGCCTCCCAAGAATATAAAACAACTGCAATCGTTTCTGCAGACATGTTCATGGTATCGCCGTTTTATACAAGATTTTGCAGAAATATCCAGACCGCTTAGTAACCTCACTAAGAAGAATGTGCAATGGCATTGGGGTGCCGATGAAGAAAATGCATTTCAAGCCTTGAAGCAATGCCTGGTTTCATCACCAATATTGAAACAGGCTGATGAAACAAAACCCTTCATCATTCGAACCGATGCAAGCAATTATGCTCTTGGAGCAGTACTTCTCCAGGGTAAAGGTGCGGAAGAGCATCCGATTGAGTACGCCAGTAGATTACTGACTCCTGCAGAACGCAACTATCACACCACGGAACGGGAAGCTCTTGCTGTTGTCTGGGCTCTTAATAAATTCAGAGGATACATTGACGGAACAGAAGTTACTGTGGCATCCGACCACCAGCCTCTCCGATGGCTCATGAGCTTAAAGTCCCCTTCTGGAAGACTTGCCAGATGGGCTTTACAGTTGCAAGAGTTTAATGTGAAAATAGAATACATTCCAGGTAAAGCGAACGTCATAGCTGACATGCTTTCTCGTCCTGCGTGTGATCATATCAGTAAAGAAGATTGTGATATTTGCACCATAATGATTGATATCCCTGCTAAAATGCCTAGTGATCTACGTGCTGAACAAATGAAAGATGAAGAATTAAAGAAAATTATTAAAAGTTTCGAAGATGAAGAAAAAACTCTAGACTACACTAACTGGACTGAACGTGGTTATATTATGAACCAAGGAGTTTTATACAGGTATTCCCCAACTTCGGAATCTGAAGAAGCACAACTAGTAGTCCCCTCACATGAAAGGGAGAAAATTTTAAAAGAACACCATGACTCACCTACGGCTGGTCACTACGGTGCTGAAGGTACATTTAATAGAATATCCAAAAGATATTATTGGACTGGAATGCGTTCATACATTGCAGATTACGTCAAACATTGTGCTGAATGTAATAGGTATAAACCTTCTAATCAAAAACCATCCGGTTTGTTACAAACACCAGTGTATTCACAACGATTTGAAGTTCTATCAATTGATCTTTTTGGCCCTTTACCAAAAAGTAAGAATGGTAAAAGATGGATATTCATAGCGGAAGACTGTGCAATAAGATGGGTTGAACTATTTGCCCTTACAGAAGCTACTGCAGCACAGTGTGCAACTACGTTGCTCGAAGAAGTTATACTTAGATATGGTCTACCCAGACGTATAATATGTGATAACGGACCACAATTTGTTAGTAGTGTAATGCAACAACTTTGTTTTCTTTTAGGTATCAAACAAAACCCAACTCCCATATATCATCCTCAGGCAAACCCTGTGGAGAGAAAAAATAGAGATCTCAAACCGAGATTGGCTATATTAGTAGAGAATGACCACTGTTCATGGGAAGAGAAACTTCCAACAATACGTTTTGCAATGAATACTACTAAGTGTGACACCACTGGAGAAACAGCAGCATTTTTACAATTTGGGAGAGAATTAAGAACGACAGACGATGTTCAACACGACATTCGTGCTGTAATTCACAATGACAACTTTGTACCTGAAATTACACCATACCTCAAGAAATTTGCAAACTTCACCAAAGACATTAAGGACAAAGTTGAAGCCAAGCAAGATCAAAGAAAGAAATACGCTGACCGTAAAAGAAAATCAGGACATTGTTTTGCTCCAGGAGACAAGGTTTGGGTTGACTTACATCCAGTAAGTAAAGCCTCTAGCAATAAAACTGCAAAGTTCATGCCTAAACGTGACGGACCATACATTATTTTAACTCAAAAATCACCCACCACATTTGTTATAGCAAGCATGGACAATCCAAATGAACCGCTTGCTACATGTCATACGTCAGCTTTGAAACTGTGTAATGACGCTGACATTGTGCCTATTGCACCTATTAGGAAACGTGGCAGACCACCTAGAAAAGTTACTGGTTCCTCACCGGGACGTCCGCGGAACCAGAGGGGGAGGTTGTAACAAAATGACTGCCTTCCCTTATTTTTATAGCATATAGATGGCGCTGTTGCCACTGTCGGCAAAATATCCTGAGATATTTTGCCAAACATGAAGTGATGAAGTGAAGTGAATGTATGTAATCATGATTGCGCGGGTTTGGTAGAATTTCGGCGAGTGTACGAAATGTATCTCATCTAGAGATGTTTGTATGGAAATATGTATGTTCCAAAGTTATTTTTGCGCTTTTCGCGACTTTGTATATATTTTGTGTGTAATTGATATTAAAATGTGTTTGTTTAAGTGTCGAAAGAGTTTATCCAAACCCACATCGACACAAAATGACGCCCAACGTGAAAAAATCTCCTTCTTCAAAAACGAAATAAAAAGGAACCGCTATACCAGGTTCAAAATATTGTCATCCGGACAATAATGACAGTGAATAATTGTGTACTTGTCATCCTGACAAAGTAAGTGATTAAAAAGAATCTCCAAATTCTAAAGTTTGAGAAACCAAGAAAAGCGTTTTCCTTCTATAGTGTATTGCCGCCCTGGCAAATGAGTAAAAAGAATCAGCTAGATTCGTAATTGTGTGAAATCATCATTTCAAGAATATGGTATATGGAAAAAAGAACCACTTCGTTTCTAATGTGTGCACTCTTTTTGATATTAAATCAAGTAATTAGTGCCATCCTTATGGAATAATTATTTGTGGGTATGCTTCAAGCTTCAAAGTTCTCAAGACGAAAGTGTGCTGTTAAAAGTGAAAAAAAAAAAAAATCTTTCAGTTTATTTCATAATTGTTGTTTGTGATCATCGAAAAGCCTTTAGTCTAAAATGTTTTCGAAATAACTTTCAGTGTTCTACTATCGCCGATATTCTGTGTGTTTAAAAGAAATCTGAAACCGCCATATGAATCAGCGAAAAGTGATTAGCTAAAGAAAGATAAATCTTATTTTATTTGTTTTGTTACCGGTAAAAAGTTGAATTTTTTTTTTTTCTGTTTATTGCTGGCCAGCTGGTGTTTATTTATTTTTAAATGCTGTTTTATGTATGTGTTTTTTTTTGTTTTTGTTCTTTTGAGTATTATGAAAGATTAATTTTCTGAAAAAGAGATTTATATAATTTCTTTTGGTAATATTTTTTTCTTTTCTTTTTCCAGTGCAATATTATTTGAGTAAGTCAATTTTATGATTATTTGTTCTAACTGTGCACAGCGTAGTATATTAGAAAAGAAAAGTGATTTCAGTAATCGTCAATAATTATTTAGAATGTTGTTTATTTTAAAGAAGTAGGTAAGTACTTTATTTTGATATATTTGTTGCTTTCATATTTATTTGTGAATGAAAATTTTTTTCACATCAAATTATCGATGGTATTTCATATACTTAAAATTTTATGATTTAAATATTTCTGACAGTTTTATACGGTAAGTTATATTAAAAAAAAAAAGTTGCATATTAACTGATTATAATATTTTTGCATTAATATTTACATGAGCTCATGTTTAATTAGAGATAGATTTTGGGTATGGTATTAAATTATTTTTTGTATGTTTCATCAATTGTTTATGAAAGTTTATGCATATTTACCTGTAAGGGGAAGGTAGTTATTTTGTTATTTGATTATTTAATGGGTCAAGTATTGCATATAATTTTGTAATTTAAGCATAAATTTAACTGATTTTAGGAAAAATGGCGTTTCTTTCTAAAGGAAAAAAAATCGATTTATATAATTTGGCTACCGAATTAGAACTTCAGGTAGATGCAGATGATAAAATAGTAGTCTTGCGTGAAAAAATTATGAAGTGCGCCCTTTTTAAAGACGATGAACAATTTGTAAAAGAGGCATTGATTGCTATCGTGGAAGATAGAAAAAAACAAGAGAGCATAGAAGAACAAAATAAGAAAAAACAAGAGAGCATAGAAGAACAAAGGGTTGAGGACAAACGTATCGCAGAGGAAAGAGCTTATGAGTTAGAAAAACTTAAGCTGCAAGCTCAAAACCATACCGCGACAACTGTCCCACAAAATCAAATGGACCAGATGCGTATAGATATTAAAAACATCCTACCACCATTTAATCCGGAAAAAGATAATATGTCGTTGTTCTTGACAATGTTTGAACGTCAAATGAAAATGTTAAATGTCTCCAAAGATTTTTGGGTCTCACAATTAGTCGCCGTACTTCCGAATGACATTGCTAAACTTATAGCAAGAGAGCCTGAAGAAATGTTCAAAAACTATGCACATATTCGTGACATTTTGTTAAAAAGATTTAAATTAACAGCGGAGAAGTTTAGGGTATTATTTAGCCGACATCAAAAAAGAGAGAATTCTACTTGGAAAGATTTTTACTTTGAAATTAGAAATTATTTTGAAGGTTGGTTATCCGAATTAGAAGTTAATTCATTTGAAAAGCTCTCAGAACTAATAATCGCTGATCAGATTAAAAAAAAGTGCCCACCAGAATATAAAAATCATTATTTAGATGGTTGGGACAAACTAAATGACCCTGTCTTGTTGGCCGAAAAGCTTGACATATATGAAAATATTAGACCCCCTTTTCAAAAATCAGCAAGTAATTCAAAATCGCGTGAAACACAGAAACTCGTTTTGTCAAAAAATTCAAATGGTCAGGAATTCTGGAAAAATCAGGTAACCAAAAATGAAGCTAGCGAACATTTTGGAAATTTCAAAAATACTTCTACCTCAAAATATACGAATTCACGCTTTGTAAACGATGATAAGCGTCCAGTTATAAGCTGCTATGGCTGTGGGAAACAAGGTTTTGTAAAAGCAAAATGTCCTAATTGTTCCCCATCCACGCAAGTAAAATCAGCAAATTTTAGTTCCCTACATCTCCAATCTTGTTATATTAATACACAGGCAACACCTATGTTGTATATAAAGGTAAATGGTATTACAGGGGTAGCTTGCGCAGATACCGGAGCTACACATTCCATTGCTGGGGAAATGTTGTTCAAGCTTCTCCGTGACCAAGGAACTTCGTTCGAACAGACCAGTGTAAACATAACGCTCGCTGATGGCATACGAAAAGAAACTAACGTTCTTCAAGCAACAATCACTGTTGAAATAGAAGGTCGTAGAACTAATACAACGATTTTTGCGTTACCCGGAGCCACCGGAAATAGAACATTGTTAGGCATAGATTTTTTGAATAAAATGGGGATTGTGTTGGATATGCGAAGCCAAAGTTGGTATTTCCAGAACAATCCAAGATATAAAATTCCTTTTGTTGATGATCCTTTCAAAACGACGTCTGAAATCCCAACACCAAATGTCAAAGTTAACACAGTTATGTTAAGAGAAAATGAAGGTCAAAACCTATCTGCAATACAACGAAAGAGACTTAATGACTTGCTTGAAAAATTTTCCAATACCTTTCAACCAGGGGGAGAAGCAACACCCGTCGTCGAACATCACATAAACACTAGAGAACATCGTCCTATATCATTACCACCTTACAGATTATCACCGGCAAAGAAAGAGTTGTTGAAAACAGAAATTGATGATCTTCTTGCCAAAGGAATTATTGAGCAATGCGAATCTCCATATTCTGCACCAATCGTGCTCATTCCTAAGCCAAATGGTAGTGTACGTCTATGTGTAGACTACAGGAAGCTCAATGAGGTGACTATACCGGATACCTATCCACTCCCTCGTATGGACGATCTTCTACATCAGGCAAAGACTGCCCAGTTCATGACCACTCTGGATCTGAATGCTGGCTACCATCAGGTGAGTGTCTATGGGCCTGATCGTGATAAAACTGCTTTTGTATGTCCTCTCGGAACATACCGCTTTCGAAGAATGCCTTTTGGACTCCGTAACGCTCCTGCAACGTTTCAGAGGACGATGGATAACTTTCGCAACGGACTCCCAGATGTAAATATTCTCTCTTACCTTGATGACCTCATTATTTTATCATCAAGTTTTGAACAACATCTATCTGATCTTGAAGCTGTTTTTCAAAGATTAGACAAATGGAAACTTTCTGCAAATCGAGAAAAATGCAACTTTGCATGTTCCAGAGTAAAGTACTTAGGACACTGGATAACTCCAAATGGCCTAGAAGTTGATCCTGGGAAAATTGATGCTATTGTGAGGATCCCGCCTCCCAAGAATATAAAACAACTGCAATCGTTTCTGCAGACATGTTCATGGTATCGCCGTTTTATACAAGATTTTGCAGAAATATCCAGACCGCTTAGTAACCTCACTAAGAAGAATGTGCAATGGCATTGGGGTGCCGATGAAGAAAATGCATTTCAAGCCTTGAAGCAATGCCTGGTTTCATCACCAATATTGAAACAGGCTGATGAAACAAAACCCTTCATCATTCGAACCGATGCAAGCAATTATGCTCTTGGAGCAGTACTTCTCCAGGGTAAAGGTGCGGAAGAGCATCCGATTGAGTACGCCAGTAGATTACTGACTCCTGCAGAACGCAACTATCACACCACGGAACGGGAAGCTCTTGCTGTTGTCTGGGCTCTTAATAAATTCAGAGGATACATTGACGGAACAGAAGTTACTGTGGCATCCGACCACCAGCCTCTCCGATGGCTCATGAGCTTAAAGTCCCCTTCTGGAAGACTTGCCAGATGGGCTTTACAGTTGCAAGAGTTTAATGTGAAAATAGAATACATTCCAGGTAAAGCGAACGTCATAGCTGACATGCTTTCTCGTCCTGCGTGTGATCATATCAGTAAAGAAGATTGTGATATTTGCACCATAATGATTGATATCCCTGCTAAAATGCCTAGTGATCTACGTGCTGAACAAATGAAAGATGAAGAATTAAAGAAAATTATTAAAAGTTTCGAAGATGAAGAAAAAACTCTAGACTACACTAACTGGACTGAACGTGGTTATATTATGAACCAAGGAGTTTTATACAGGTATTCCCCAACTTCGGAATCTGAAGAAGCACAACTAGTAGTCCCCTCACATGAAAGGGAGAAAATTTTAAAAGAACACCATGACTCACCTACGGCTGGTCACTACGGTGCTGAAGGTACATTTAATAGAATATCCAAAAGATATTATTGGACTGGAATGCGTTCATACATTGCAGATTACGTCAAACATTGTGCTGAATGTAATAGGTATAAACCTTCTAATCAAAAACCATCCGGTTTGTTACAAACACCAGTGTATTCACAACGATTTGAAGTTCTATCAATTGATCTTTTTGGCCCTTTACCAAAAAGTAAGAATGGTAAAAGATGGATATTCATAGTGGAAGACTGTGCAACAAGATGGGTTGAACTATTTGCCCTTACAGAAGCTACTGCAGCACAGTGTGCAACTACGTTGCTCGAAGAAGTTATACTTAGATATGGTCTACCCAGACGTATAATATGTGATAACGGACCACAATTTGTTAGTAGTGTAATGCAACAACTTTGTTTTCTTTTAGGTATCAAACAAAACCCAACTCCCATATATCATCCTCAGGCAAACCCTGTGGAGAGAAAAAATAGAGATCTCAAACCGAGATTGGCTATATTAGTAGAGAATGACCACTGTTCATGGGAAGAGAAACTTCCAACAATACGTTTTGCAATGAATACTGCTAAGTGTGACACCACTGGAGAAACAGCAGCATTTTTACAATTTGGGAGAGAATTAAGAACGACAGACGATGTTCAACACGACATTCGTGCTGTAATTCACTATGACAACTTTGTACCTGAAATTACACCATACCTCAAGAAATTTGCAAACTTCACCAAAGACATTAAGGACAAAGTTGAAGCCAAGCAAGATCAAAGAAAGAAATACGCTGACCGTAAAAGAAAATCAGGACATTGTTTTGCTCCAGGAGACAAGGTTTGAGTTGACTTACATCCAGTAAGTAAAGCCTCTAGCAATAAAACTGCAAAGTTCATGCCTAAACGTGACGGACCATACATTATTTTAACTCAAAAATCACCCACCACATTTGTTATAGCAAGCATGGACAATCCAAATGAACCGCTTGCTACATGTCATACGTCAGCTTTGAAACTGTGTAATGACGCTGACATTGTGCCTATTGCACCTATTAGGAAACGTGGCAGACCACCTAGAAAAGTTACTGGTTCCTCACCGGGACGTCCGCGGAACCAGAGGGGGAGGTTGTAACAAAATGACTGCCTTCCCTTATTTTTATAGCATATAGATGGCGCTGTTGCCACTGTCGGCAAAATATCCTGAGATATTTTGCCAAACATGAAGTGATGAAGTGAAGTGAATGTATGTAATCATGATTGCGCGGGTTTGGTAGAATTTCGGCGAGTGTACGAAATGTATCTCATCTAGAGATGTTTGTATGGAAATATGTATGTTCCAAAGTTATTTTTGCGCTTTTCGCGACTTTGTATATATTTTGTGTGTAATTGATATTAAAATGTGTTTGTTTAAGTGTCGAAAGTGTTTATCCAAACCCACATCGACACAATTGTATATATTATAATAATTAATAAATACATAAATGTATTATTAATTAATTATACGTATTTATTAAATATGCATAATAATTAATGAATTATGAGTATTTATGGAAATATACATAATTATTAATTAATTATACGTGTGTCCCAAATTGCCTCTCTCTGCCTTAGATCCAAAATCTGAGTTTCGCCGAAAACGAAACTCAGATTTTGGACCGAAACTCAACCGAAAATATCAGTATTCCGAAAATCTCGTTTCTTCCGTCGGAAATTTTTAACATTTCTCATCGATTTGAGCTTTGTCGGCCGGCTGAAATGAGACTATTTATTGCTACGAATTTCGTTGTTTGTAATTATCAGTCATGACTGACTCAAGACTTGAATGCCAATTATAAAGCAAGCAGTGTATATATAACTAAACTTTTTAACGCGCTCATTAGAAGCTGCAGACATAACAGTAATAGAAAATTTTCAGTTTGAAACCGCAGAAGAGTTTCGAATACTCTTTGAGAAAGTTCAAGTATAACAGATGATCATTTACAGAAATCATTATAAAAGATAAATCGAGGTGTGTATACATAAAACTAAACTATTTTTTTATTAAATGAAATTCGTATAATCAGAAAATCTTTCTGCGTATTTGATGAATTAATTACGTTTTATTTTATATGGAAAAAAAAAAGTTTTGAATCTAAAGCACGGAGACTTGGGCCACACGTATAATTAATTAATAATTATGTATATTTCATAAATACACATAAATAATTAATTATTATGCATATTTAATAAGTACGTGTAATTAATTAATAATATATTTATGTATTTATTAATTACTATAATACATAAAATTTAATTACTTTAAAAATTTTTTGGACATATTCGTTTTTGTTTTCGGCCGAAAATAGGAAAATCTCCAAAATTCGGTTTCGGTTTCGGCATTAAAAACCTGTTTTGGTCGATCCTTAATAATAATTATATATACCATTTCTATAAAAAAAATACAGGTGTCCTTAAAGTTTTTACACAGTCAAAAATAGCGTTTTTTTTGCATAATTATGATTTTTTCGCAATAAAAAGGACACAGATACATTCTGTTGACTTTTATATTAGTATTTCCACTTTACGATCAATATTAAATTACCATTTCACTTGTCGCAGTTTCAATTTATCAAAATTTTTGCTGTCCTTATACTTTTTACACACATTGTACATTATCAAAATACAGTGCTTTGATGGGAAAAAAAGCTACAATACTTAATGACATATTGGCGCAAATTGATTCCCTTGTATATATGATTAGAGTGTGCTTGCTTTATCAAACACAGCCTCCTCATGTCTGCTTGAATCTTAGTTTTAGACTTTAGTCAGATTCGATGTTTAGTTTAGACCTATATTTGTTTTTCATATAAAGAAGTGAAGAGAAAGCATTTAAAAAAGAATAATTTTTGCTAAAAACAGACAGTATGGTTATCATAGGGTAATCTTTTCTCACTAACCTGAATTCTGTTACATTCTGAAATCTTTTTAATGTGAATTCCAGCAATCCATTGTTATTGTGGTATTTTTTATTTCATTTCATGCACCGGTGTCAGACTTTTGCATACCAGTAAACAGAGCTTCACGTACGCGTACAATAGTTTGAGAACCCCTGATTTAAGGTATAAATATCCTAATAAATAAATAAATAAATAAATAAATAAATAATAGTAATAATAGTAATTAATAAAGCATTTTGAAATATCTATTTAGGTGTTCCTTGTAACTTTATCTCAAACACTCTAAAAATATATTAGGAAGCACTGATATGGAGTACTGTATATTTTTCAGAGTGCTTGAAATAAAGCTACCTGGAACTCTTAAAATAAGTATTTCAATTCATTTATTCGTTTATTTAGCGCATTTTTTTTTTTTACCGATTAAGACATTTTTATCCTAACTAATTTAATTTCTTTTGTTATTCAAAGCATTTATCTGAATAGCTTATATATGTATAGATATATAAAAAATTGAGATAAACTTTAAAAGAAAATATTATGAACTATAAACAGAAAGACAAAATTAGCAGCCATCATGCGATGGTTACAAAAATATTAAATCTAAAATTACACAAAATATTCTGGCATTTTTCCAAATATGCCCTTTTTTAAAAAGAAAAATTCGATATAGCTAATAAGTAACAGCATATTTTCTATTACTATAAAATTAGCTGTCTGCAATTATTTTTTGTTTAATCTAAATTAAATAAGGTTAATCTTTATATTAGTTTCCAGAATGTTTTTATTACTTATTTTTTATGCTCTATTTAATACACAAGTAGATTTAGTAGAACTTTTTGTTTTGTTTTCAAACAAAACAAAGTTTTTGTTAACCCTTTTAAGATATATCTCATCCTACATTAAATACATATTGTTATTAAGATGTACCTTTTCCTATATTATACTATAATTATTTTTATTCAAAATCTAGCTTACATCCCCACTCCCATTCCGGGCGTTTCGGATACGGGATAATAACCTTAAATATAGGAGGGATGGGGGATGAATGGGACATGTTTGCAAAAATATTTATTTTTAGTACTTTTTTAAGTTATTATCAATATTACACATCAAATTTCATACATTAGGTATTTGACTTCATCTATGCACAATATTTAGTCTAGATTATTATTATACAGTAAAATATTATAAAATTAAAAAAGCCTTACTCTCTGTCCCAATCATCCCTATAGGCTACTCTATAGCAGGGATGAATGGGACGCAAATAGGGATGGATGGGACACAAACATTTTTCTCCCTGCATTCAATGTTACCTAATTAAAATTTATAATTATAAACTTATATGTAATTATATTTGTAATATATGATCTTTTAATATGGCTATTATATCTCAGCATTGCTAATCAATTCTTTTACTGCAGTTTTAACTTATAATGCAAACTTCGACTGTCTATCAGTTCCCTTTTCCCACTTACGAGACATTTTAGATATCAAATGAAAGTGAAAACTGTCTTTGAAATACGACATAGTTAATAGTTTTCATTCACAACTTATTAATTAATATTAATTAAATGTATCTTATATATCATGCACAAATGAAATTTTGTTAGGGAAAGTGCGAGTGGGGATTTATTTAAGCGCAAGTTCCAAATTCAATATAATTTACCGCATTTGATCAATAAACATATACAACTTTCTGCTCAAAACAATTAAAGGATATTGCAGTTTTAGGTGGATTTTGTATCTGGTAAACTGTTTAGCTGATTGATACATGGTCGACAGACATAGTAGGTTATATGAGAATAAATCACACATGTTTGGCAGAAAAAAAAATGCATTTTATTGTGCATTTGTGTACTAAAGAAAAAAAAACACAATTTGTGCATATGAGAAAAAAAGAATAAGAAAAGGTGTTTTCTTCAAAGAAAATCATTTTCAGTAGGGGGTATGGTTTCCACGGGCGGCCAGCAACGTTGAACACCTTTGAGGCATGGACTCAATGAGGCTATTAATGACGAGTTGGGGTATTCTGCCCCACTCTTCCAGAAGAGCTCTTTCCAGTTCTTGGAGAGTTTGTGGGGGTTGTTGGCGGCCAGAAACTCGTCTTCCTAGAGCGTCCCAAACGTGCTCGATTGGATTCATGTCTGGAGAACACGCTGGCCATTCCATTCGAACGATTCCTTCCTCGAAAAGGAAATCCTTCACCCGGTTTGCACGATGTGGCCTGCAGTTATCGTCCATTAAAATGAAGTTATCTCCGATTGCTGCAGCGTAAGGGACTACAATAGGTCTGAGGATCTCATCCCTATATCGGCAACCAGTCAGAGCTCCATCTCGAATGATGTAGAGGTCACTGCGCCCGTCAATGGAGATGCCACCATACACCAACACTCCTCCACCGCCAAATCTGACACTTTCGTGCACGAACGCAGGATTATTCCTACTGCCACGGTCCCTCCAGATGAAAATACGCCTATTATCCGGATGCACAGAAAAACGGGACTCGTCAGAAAACAGAATATTGCTCCATTCATTTCTCCTCCAGTTGACATGCTCGGTTGCCCACTCCCTGCGGTCGCGACGATGCCTTGATGTTAATCTAACACATACCATTGGTCGGCGAGCATACAGACCTACAGCATGGAGCCGGTTTCGGACAGTCTGAGTTGAAATCGTGGTGCCTGTAGCCGAGCGAAGGTGTTGTTGGAGAAGAGTAGCGTTCATGGTTCGGTGTCTCCGAGCTGTTAACGCTAAATACCGATCTTCATTGGGCGTTGTTGCCCGTCTACGACCTTGCCCTGGTCTTCGGCCTGCACATCCACTCTCCAAAAAACGGTTCCAGATCCTGGAAATGACACTTTGTGACACTCCAATGGCTTGCGCTACTTCGGCTTGAGTTTGGCCCCCTTCTAACCTACCAACAATTCTCAAAGCTTCTGAATCTGTCAAATGACTTCGCTGAGACATCGTACTCATCGAAACAAAGCAATCACTGAATGCCGATCATCATTGTCTTCATTCTCTTTTATCCAGTTGAAAGTCAAATTTCATTCGCTGCCGCTGAAGCGACGTTTTTGACGTCGAACTCAAAATTTGCATACTCCACAGTTTGAAAACCAGAAAAATTTGCATTTGTGATTCTCTTCTTCTATTTTCGGCAAAAAAAAATTTCGTTTATATCTTTATTTTATATAAAACTTCAAATATCCTTTAATTGTTTTGAGCAGTGTATTTTGACAAAGTTTCAATAGCAATTTTTTGATAATATATTTAACATTTATTACAATACAATAATTAAGAATCAATATAATTTTTAATAATAAACAACCTATATAATACGAATACTGTTTAATATAATACTAATAATTAACATATAAATCATTAATTTATAAACCTATCCTATATAATATTTTTTAGTTAATAAATAAATGTTTTTCTATCTCTAGGAATGAATGAAACTGTCCCATTCATCCCCATTTGAAATTGTCCCAATCATTCCTATGATGCATAGATTCACTTATCCACCATTTTGACTCAGAAATTATTTTTTCACATTGGTTAATACTCATTCATTTTAATTACCAATACTGAACCTTCAAATAAATAACTGCAACATATCTTATTTGTTTATATTGTATAAAATATTTGACGACTTCAAACGTAAAAAAAAATTACTTTTTAAGCAGAGTTTCGAAAATGCAACTTTGCAAAAAGAAAAAAATAAAAACAGCCATGTGGTTTTGCTTTTGGTTCTAAAGCACTCTATGGTAGTATCATATATGAGAATAGAAAGCATTTAAAAAAATGTTCATCGCCTGAAATATTACGTGGTATGCAAGCTCCGTTCTACTTTTACAAACAATCTTAAAATTGTATGATTTTCTATTTTAAAACGAAAATCGATCCAAACGAACCTAGAGTTCAGAGCCCCGCTGTCTTCGGCAGCGTACACGCTTAAATTTATATGATTATATATTTTTATATAAAACAAATTTTTTTATATAAAACCTTCAAATTTTACATTTTTTATATTACTATTTTCCACTCTTTAAATAAAGAAAAGTGGTTTAAAGAAACCCCTTTCGAAATCGGTCAATTACCTGTGGTGTATTAAATTAAGACATTTTTAACCACGGAGAAAAATAAATCTCCCTGATGAATCCATCGCCCTCTTTTAAAACGCAAAATTATAACTCCGGAGAATTCAGAGACCATTTGCAGAAGCCATTGCCAGCACAATAGCGAACTCCCTCTTTAAAAAACGCGAAAAGATATCTCTGAATATGGAAGATGGACAGGATTCTCGGATATGCGCAGAGATCGCCGACACTCAAGCAAATTCAGTAATAAGCGTCAGATGAGATTTTTTTTTTCTTCTTTTGTGTGGGTGTGTGTAAAATTGACTTTTAGTAAATCTTTTTTTATAATAGTAAATATTATTATTATTATTATTACTATTATTATTTTAAAGATACAGTTAAAACCCTAAAGGTGGATGAATAATGGTTTTCTTTTTCTTTTCTGTGTGTGTGTGTGTGTGGGGGGGGGGGGGTCATCCGAGAAACGGGATGTGGCATTTTAAAACTTGGAAGAAAAAACGAAAAACATAAAAACAGTTATGAAATCGATCTCCAGATGTTTTTTTTTTTTTTAAATAGTAAATATAAATACTTTTTTAAACAAAAGCTACCGTTACAATCAGTTCTGTAGTACTATGAATGAGTGGGTATATTTTTGTTTTTTTACATTTTTATCCAGGACACGCGGATGTCATTTTAAAAATGCAGAAAAAACGGAAAACATGAAGACTTATACGAAATAGACCTTCAGCAAAAATGGTTTTTTAAATAATAAATATTAAAATAAAATAAATATTTTTCTTAAAAGAAAGATACCGTTACAAACGAGAAGGGTCAGTGAAAATGTTTGTATTTTTCCTTTCCTTTTCTTTCTTTCTTTCTTTCTTTTTTTTTTTTTTTTCTAGTTCCATAGGGGACCCGACGATTGCAATTTCAAAATGCAGAAAAAACGGAACCGTTCCCTTCGTCTGCTTGAAAAATTGAGGATTCCCGGACATCCGCAGAAGCTATCGCTGAGACATTGGAAGCCCATTCTAGAGATTTGCTCGGGCCTATTTTCATTCACGGCACTCGGGCCGGGCCGGGCCTAACTTATTTTTTCTGTACAGGGCCGGGACTGGTTTCATTCCTAGTCCTCACAGCCCAAAATTTTCAGTCCTAGTTTTTATCCAGGCCGTATGAAATTCATTGTCTCAGTGTGGCCTGGTCCATTCAAAGGTCAGTAAAATTAGGCCTGGCGCAAAAATTTTTGCAAAAAATGCATACATTTTTAAATCGCCATTAATCTACGCTTAAACATTAAAATTTATTCTTTTTAAAGAATAGTAGATTTCTACGCTTATTAAAATATAGTAAAAAGTGTGAAATAGAACCTGCCTATGACGTAACCCTGTTTTAAACTGAAAAACGTGTTGATCCATGCAAAATTAATATACTAATACGTAAGAAAAGAATATATAATACATTTACACTTGGTAAGAAGGGAACTTGCCTATACCGCTTTTTTTTTTCTCTTTTCTATGCAATTCCGTCTTAGAAGATTTTACTGTATGGCATTTTTCAGATTTTTTAACACTTCAATACATGGTATATGGATTAACAATATTAATGATAACTGAAACATTTACATACAAGAAATAGAGATTCATTAAAAAAATAAATATCTCAGCCTGCGGCACTTCTATAAAAATGAAGATTATAAACATGAAAAAAAAAGTTAAGATGAATATTTTTGGTCAGAACTACGAGACAAATTTTTAACCAAATCGACGTAAAAATCAATGTTTTGTAGAAATTGACTCGGGCCGGGCTTGGGCCGCGATTTTAACTTTTTTCCGGGCCAGACCGGGCTCGGGCCGAACTTTTAATTTTTGTATCGGGCCGGGCCGAATTTTTTTTCTATGAGTCGGGCCGAGTCTGGAAATTTCGGCCCGTGCAGAGCCCTAGCCCATTCGTTAGTGTTAAATATCTTTCAACGATGATTTTACTTTACTCAAACCTATAATTACTATTACAATTTAAAACTAATTATTTCAAACTATAAAAATAAACATAAGAAATTAATTTGTCCTTCCAGTGGGGCAGAAAATAGAAATATTCGTCAACTCTTTTCTCTATTAAGTTTGCTATGCCTTATCTATAGTAATATAGTCAATAAATTTGGGGGTCAGATATTGTCTAACGACATTAATTTCCAAGAAAATGCATTTACACAACAAACAGAAAGACAAAAATATAGGGCATAATGCGTTGGTTAAGAAAACAGAATAACAAAAATTAGATAAAATATTTAGGTAATTTCCCGAAGATTAGCCTTTTCTTTTCCGAAAAAGCCAATTAGTGAGAGCATATTTTCTATTACTTTAAAATTAAGTATACTTAGAATATTTCAAATGAAAATCAAATTTCAAATTAATTGCTTAAAAGGCGCAAAGGCCAACCTAGTGAAAAAGATTCCATGCCGGGACTCGAACCCGAGTCATCAGTATAGCGCACTGACGTTGTACGACTTAACCACATGGTACGATACCCAGCCTGGAGCTTCTCACTATTACAGGCTGGCAAGGCTACAAACGTAGCACAAGATGGAATATTTTTCCGTGAGCCACCGACGTGGGGCAAACACAGACTCATAATTAAATCCGGCATCGAATCCAGCATAATTTGAAATTTGATTTTCATTTGAAATATTGTATACAAGGCGAATGTCTCTCTCTGGAATAAAAATTTCCATATATTAATATATACTTAGAATGTCTTTTTATTATTTCATTTCTAGCCGACTCACCCGGCGTTGCCCGGGCCCGTCAATTTTCCTAAACGAATTCTTCAAATGATAAATCTTTAATTTAATATCAAGTATTTTTTATTATTTTATTTTTTTTCTGTTTTATTTAATATTCAAATAGCTTTAGAAGAAAATTTTACTTTGCTTTCAACTTTTTGCTATTTTATATTTAGAAGAATTTTCTTGTATAATTTATCTTTTTCTTCTTCTTCATTTTTTTAAAAATTAAATATATTTCGAATCCCTCCTTTAATTTAAAAATTAAGTGCTTTCAGAATTTCTTACTGTTATTTTCATCTTCAAAAATCAAATTCAAGAAGAAAAGAAATTTGATGATCATATAAAAATATTTTAACAACCATAAGTCAGAAAAAAAGTAATAATAATAAATGTGTAAATATTTTCCAGAAAAGAAATTAATCCATTTTTCTACGAATTTTACTGAAGCTTTCTTATTTATAAAGAAAAGAGTCAAATAAAATAAATTGAGAGAAAAATTGATATTATAAAAAAAGAATTAGATTTGAGATTTTGCGAAGGAACTTGTTTTATTACGAGGAATTATGTGAAGACGCCTGCCTCTTTTATAAAGTGAAAATTTGTGAAGGAACCTCTGCTATTAAAGGGAATTTTGTGAAGGGGCCGCAAAGAGGACCTAATTTTATCCTGAAACGACTCCTTTTTACGTTTTGTTAACTTTTTGTATTCTTCTACCGTATTCAATTTTACAAAATTCAAGATTCAGATTTTATGTGTTCAATATTCTTATGATACTGAAAGTTCACGTTATTTTTAATATGCTTATAAAAAAAAAAAAAAGCATTTGTAATCTTTATTTAATGAATTGCCACGACTAATTTTTATTATTATTATTATTTGTTCGAAATTGCAAAATTCTTTGACTTAGTGCAGCCATACTCGAACTTTTTACTCGTGGCCACAAACATATATGTTTGGAAGGTTAGGCGGGCCGCAGCACACTTATATAATCACTTTAAAAAAGGTAATTAAATTAGTAAAGTAATAAAAGTAGTATAACAAAGCAAAATAATAAAGTTAATATAATTAGTTGAATTGGATGTTTGTCGCAGAAGAAATGCTACTAAAAAAATTTTAAATCACAAATTCCAAGCAATATACTTCGAGGCGATTTTTATTGAAATGTAGAAATATGTTGCGAAGATTATTGTTTAGAAATAAGGGTGTGAAACTTTGTGCTGTCATTGTGTCCACGGTAATTCGAATAAGGATTATTAGCGATACGATAAGTATAAAACGTATTAATATGTATAACAGTGCAGCATTTCCAAGTTCTAAAAAAAAAAAAAAAAAAAAAATCAGGAGATTTTCTTTCTCAACGTAAAAACTTTTCTAATGTAAGAAATATATAGTACAAATTTAATTAATTCGAAATAATGTTTCATTAATGTCCAAGAATTAAATATATATAACACTATTACAGCACAAATAGAACTACATGTAAAAAGGACTTTTGACTAAGGAAATGTCTTTTAAGATGTTTTAACATAATTTTAAATTAGCAGTTATAAATAACAGGACATATTTTGTATTCAAGTGAAAATATACGAAGGAACAACGAAGACCTTAAAACCTTTTACAAACATCGCAATTAATTTTATAAATGTGGATTAATACTTATGTGTCTCCGGGCGCACATTAAATGTCGCCGAGCGACATGAGGCCTCAAAGATTGAGCATGGCTGGCTTAGTGGCTCTGCAAACGCCATAAATAACTGGACCAACATGTCCAGTCAAAAGGATATGGCTTTTAAATGAAATTCAGAAAGCCGCTACCTGTAAACAAAAAGTTTTATGAATAGAAAATATAATAATAAATCGGGATCTGTCAAAAAATAAATAAGTGAAAAAAAAAAAAAAAAAAAAAAAAAAACGCATAAATTAAATACGCACAAACGGTGTGCACTAATTACGTGAATAATAACAACACAGAAATAACTATACAGTCGTTTTTTTTGCTTTTTAATATACAGTCGTGTACAGATTTTTAGGTAGCTTTCTTTACAAAAAAGCTACCTATTGCAGCCGTTCGGAGGAAAGCGATTTCAAAAAATTTTGGTATATTTTCATCGATCATGACCCCCAGACCCCGAAACCACCCTCCCTTCAAAATTGATATATATATATATATATATATATATATATATATATATATATATCTGACCTATGTCACACTGTAACTCCCGTAATTATGAACCGATTTCGATGTAATTCGGTGTGTGCATAGTACATACCAATGTCTCGACCGAGTTCGTTGGCCAGCTTCATCCGCCATTTTGTTTCAAAATGGCGGCCATTTACAATTTTTAACAAAAATTAAAACTTGAAATGTGGTACCAAAAAATTAAAAATGGAAAAATATTTTTTTCTTATGTATTTGAACTTTATACAAAGATTCCGGAGCAGTTTTTGTTTCGTCTATATCTTAAGAAATGGCTGAGTTATAGCATTTTGAATTTCTAGCGTGGCTGACATTTTGAAACGTCCTGATTTTTCTCACGTAATAACAGGCGTATTTATGAACCGACTTGGATGTACCTTCGTGTGTACATAGTACATACAAATATCTCGACCGAGTTCGTTGGCCAGCTTCATCCGCCATCTTGTTTCAAAATGGCGGCCATTTAAAAAAATAAAAAAATAAAAAAATTTAAATGAGATACCAAAAAATTAGAAAATGAAAAAGATTTTTTTTGTATGTGTTTGACCTTAATACAAAGATTCCGGAACAGTTTTTCTTTCGTCTATATCTAAAAAAAAATGGCTGAGTAATAGCATTTTGAATTTCTCTTGTGGCTGACATTTTAAAACGACCTGATATTTGTCACGCGATAACAGGCGTATTTATGAACCTATTTGGATGTAACTTGGTCTGTACATAGTACATACCAATGTCTCGACCGAGTTTGTTGGCCAGCTTCATTCGCCATCTTGTTTCAAAAGGGTTGCCATTAAAAAAAAATTAAATTTAAAATTCAAAATGAGGTATTAAAAAATTGGAAAATGAAAAAGATTTTTTTTTATATGTTTGGCCTTGATACAAAGATTCCGGAGCAGATTTTGTTTCTGAAAATTTGTTCTTTTGTTGATATCTTAAAAAATGGTTGATTTATAGCACTTTGAATTTCTACCATGGCTAATATTTTGAAACGATCTTGTATTTGTCACGCAATAACACACGTATTCGCCTATTTCGATGTACGAAGGCATGTGGATAGTATACATCAACACCTCGACCAAGTTCGCTGGCCCGATTCATCAGCCATCTTGTTTCAAAATGGCGGCCATTAAATTAAAAAATATATGTATATTTAAAGTGAGGTGCAAAAAAATTAGAAATTGAAAAAGGTTTCTTTCTTAAGTATTTGATCTTGATATAAGGATTCAGGAGCATTTTTTGTTTGTCTTTACCTTAAAAAATGGCTCAGATATAGCAGTTTCAATTTCTATTGTGGGTGACATTTTGAAAAATCTGATATTTTCCATGCGACAGCACTCCTATATATTAACCGATTCCGATGTGAGTGAGCATGTGCACAGCAATTACTAAGGTCTCGACCAAGTTCACTGCTAAGCCTCATCCACCATGTTGTCTTAAAATAACAGGCACTTTAAGAAATTGCGGAATTTGGAAGCCAAATATAAGTTACTTTAAAGAAAAGCAGCTTGGATAAAGCTGACTAATTTCGCGAAATTCTCATTCATTATATTGATAAAAATTAGTATTGAATCTCCTATATTCGGTTTCCACTAAATTGAGCTTCGTGTGTTTGCATGATATAAGTTGGCTTATTTTAAATAAGGATTATGAAAGCTACCTCTTCCTCCCGGCACTGGCCGGAAGGACTTTTTTTCTTATGATCGCTGGCGTAGTTTAGAGAAGTATTTTGTTTATAAGTAAATTTTATTGTGTTTTAAAGTATCTGGCATTCAAAACCATCTCTATCTACAGTTATCTGTATAATTTGCACAAACAGATGGCATTTTTTAGCAAAATAATATTCCTTGTGCTATATCGACCTAGACCTGAGGTATTCAAAATGCGGTACCGCAAATTGAGTCCATAATTAAGAATATATATTATAAAATGCATCGCCAAAAAAAAAAAAAAAAATATTCTATAATTTATTTTATTTTTTATTACCGTATTTTATGGAAGAAACGCCGCGGCGTTTACGAGTTTGAAAGTTAATTTTTTTTCAAGTGCGGCGTTTACGATTATTTTTTTACGCGAGCATAAAATTGGGATAAAATAAAAATTCCTTAAGACTGTTCTCAAGTCCCCTGCTCAACAACGCGAAACTTTCTGACACATTTTCTGATTCATTTTTAAACGCAACGGAATAATTTGGAATGTTGATTATTGAAGCGCCTTGAAATCGCATTTTCCCCTTTTTTGATAAATAAATTACTTATCGAATTATAAGTGATTCTGGCCATATGACAAGTTTTTTGCCTTTCTTGAGCTGCTGGAGTGAGAATTCGGTTCAAAACATGCACTTTGACAGTATTTTCTTTAAAATCTTCTGTCTTACCAGAAAATGGAAAAAGTCTTGCAATTACATATAGTTTCTGAATAAGAAAATCTGCGAATTACATGCATTTCGGAACAAAAAGGAATTTAGAAATGTGTCATAAAGTAGATTTTTGGAAGAGATGGCAAAATGGATATCACAGGTCCACACAACGCGCTCTGGATGGTTTAGATACCAACTGACATCTGGTTAATTAAAAAAAAAAATATTTAAAAATAATTAAAACTTGATTTAAATATTTTAAATAAAATTTTAGACATCTTAATTTCAGGCACCTTACACTGTCCAGAAAACTGTGATTAAAGTTAGGTCTTTGTGACGGTGACGTTCCTACGGGTGCAGCGTTTACGAAGGGTGCGGCGATTATGATATTTTCTAGCTTATTTAAGCCGATTTGAGGAGTGCGGTGTTTCTTCCATAAAATACGGTAATTAATAATCTCAATACTGGAGTAAATTATTGCAAGTCTGGACCAAAGCGCTTCATCTCATCTTTCGGAACCTCCATAAAATACCTCCCCTCTTAGATAATGGACCTTATCCATCACACAATTAACATTAAATTGTTAATATATCACGTATAACTTAAGGGTGTATTCCGATCCAAACTGCTTATTTTCTGATTCATTTTTAAATTCATTTTTGCTCTCAAACGCATCCAACTGGGAAATTCTCTTATTTAGAAACTACATAATGTGCCGTGCTTTTCGAGTTTTTGATAAATGCAGAAAATACTGCAAAAAATGCTGTCAAAAATGGCGTTTTGAACCGAATTTTCCGAAGCGGGAGATCTGGGAAGGAAAAAAATGGCCATACTGAGAAAATAATTGTTTAAAACTCAAATTCTAATGAATTGAGCGAAATATGAAATCACACGGCCTCTCACACATCTTTTCAAAAATCACCTCAGCAAGTTTCATGTTTTTACTTTTACAAAATGAGTCTGAAAATGTCTCAGAAAATTTCGAGCTGTTGAGGGTGGAAAAATATTTTTTCGAATACACCCTTAACTACACAGCTTTTTCTCAAGGGCCCTAAAAGCGGAAACGGAAGGTAGCACATGTTATCCTAACCAAAGCATAAGGCCATAGGGCGATGCTGTGCACCTCACTGAGTTTACTCTTGACAAGAAGAAAAAAAGAGAGGAGAACCCACTCAGCGAAACTAATGCACAAGTTAATTCTGATACGCAGAATTAAAAACTGAAACGGAAGGTATAACAAGTCCTTGACCATTACAACTGAATTTGTTTTTCCAAAGAAAACGATCCAGTGTTTCTCTTCACATCAAAGAGTGTTACTATGACTCGAGCAGGAAGGTGGCTTTTCCTAGTCACACCCTTTTCCTAGCGAAATCCTCAGCAGGTGTACAATGAAATTTTAGGTTAAGGGTGTACTCAAATCCAAAAGGGCAACTTTCTGACATAAGTTTTAATTTACTTTTGTTCGAAAACGCATGAAAGTAGCTGGTGTTGTTGTTCAGAAACAATGTCATTGAGCTGTTTTTTTCCTTTTTTTGCAAACGCAATAGATCTTTCAGAAAATCGTGTCAAAGTGGGCGTTTTGAACCGAATTTCCGCGCGAAGGAAGAAAAAGCACTCAAGAACGGGCGAAAAATGTGTTTATCACGTGATCAAAATCTATTATAACTCAATAGGTAATTGATTGATCAAAAAATGGAAAAAACAGTTCGATTCCAAATCGCTTCCATGGCCAGGCTTTCCAATTTTACACCTTTCCGTTAAAAAATGAATTTGTAAATGTGTCAAAACGTTTTGCGCTTGTTGAGCAGAGCAGTTAAGAACAGCCTTAAGGGTATATTCGAAAAAATATTTTTCCACACTCAATAGCGCGGAATTTTCTGAGATATTTTCAGACTCATTTTCAAAAGTAAAAACATGAAACTTGCTGAGGTGATTTTTAAAGAGATGTATAAGAGGCCGTGTGATTTCACTTTTCGCTCAATTAATTAGAATTTGATTTCTAAACAATTATTTTCTCAGTATGACCATTTTTTTCATCCCCAGATCTCCCGCTTCGAAAAATTCGGTTCAAAACGCTCACTTTGACAGCATTTTTTGCAATATTTTCTGTATTTATCAAAAAATCGACAAGCACGGCACATTATGTAGTTTCTAAGTAAGAGAAATTACCAGTTTGATGTGTTTGAGAGCAAAATTGAATTTAAAAATAAATCATAAAATAAGCATTTTGGATTGGAATACACCCTTAAGGGGGCTGGTCACTCAGATTCGGAATTCTCTTCCGTAATGGGACTTTGGACTATGGACTTTTGATGCATTCGTATATTTAAAATATCTTCTCGGGAAATTCATATTTTTAACATCTTTTTTCTGTGTACTCTTCTTAAAGGATGTCTCTTTTTTTCTTAGTTTTCAAAATATTTCTAAAATCTACGCTGAATTTAATATTTTATGTGTTAAAAGCGGGCGAGTTGTGAGTAAGATTTTAACACTTGCTATAAAATTAAGTGTATACTTCAGAAATATTTTGAAAACTAAGAAAAAAAGAAACATCTTTTAGGAAGTGTACACAAGAAATAGAAGTTAAAAATATTAATTTCCCCTGGAGCTATTTTAAATACAGTGAAACCTCCCTGTGCGACCACCTCCATTAAGCGACCACCTTCCTGAACGACCATTTTTTCATGGAACGAAATTCATTCCCATAGGCTCAATACTAATTTTACCTCCATTCAGAGACCGTCCTAGTTTAACCCCCTCCATGAATGACCCATTTCTTTGAAGAAAATAAAACAAATTCTATTTTTTCCTGGTAGCTTGAAGAAGGCTTTATTAGAAAAATAATTCCGGAGAGCGCGTTATGCATCAAACTTCTGAACTAAGTTTAGAATTTTTTTATTATTCCGGTAACTTTTAAGTGTTTAAACCCCTTTGTGCCTTTTTAGGCAATGAATTTAACTCAAATTTAACAAATTAAGAATGACGTTCAATAAACTCTCAAAGAAATAGATAAATTAATGAAATCGTCATTATTTGTTCCCGTCCAAAAAAAAAAAAAAAAATTCATTTATTTATTGAACTTCGAAAAGACTTGGAAATAAAAGTTATAAAAGATAAAACCGTAAAAATCAAAGCAAACGTCAATGTATTCATTTTTTAAACTCTGCAGTAATTAACTTATGTAATTAACTTTTGTTTTGATACTTAAATTTTCATAATTTTTCCTAATGTGAAAAATGAATTTTAGTAACATTAATTGTTACCTTTTTCAACAGTTAAAATCTAGGTTTAAACATGACTTCCATTAAGAGAACACCTCTCGGAGCGACCAATTTTTATTGGAACGGAACATGGTCGCTTTAGGGAGGTTTTACTGTATACGAATCCATCAAATGCCTATAGACTTTATATTAGTGAGGGGAAATCGGAAGCTGAGTGACCAGCCCCCTTTAAAGCGAGTGATTCACAGTTGAAGCTGAAATGGTACCGCAGTCCTTAACTTTATAACTGCTATTCAGGGGCGTAGCGACGAAAATATTTTCGGGGGGGGGGGAGAGTTTAAAATTTTCCCAACTTATAATTAAAAAAATTCCCAGCCTGAAACAAATTACTCTATTTTCCAACTCTAATTTCCTACTCTAAAATGATATGTTCAATGTGTGTTTAATGATAATGATACTTATACGCAAAGAGGGAAAAAAAATCTTCCCAAAGAAAAATGTTGAAACAAAAAACATCAAAATTATAATTATTGGTTCATTTAATGAAAGTTTTTGTCTTCAATTCTGTACGAGTCATAATCGTACTTCATATGAAAATAGCCTCATATTTTTAGATTTTTGAGGAAGGAACAAAGTTTTGGAGGAAATGTATTAGAGACACTGTTGAATGACAACAGTAGAGAAATTCAGGTATGATATTTTCGTGATATTTTCGTAGCACAGAGAAACATAATGAGAAATTGAGTCTGGCTGCTTTTTGTATTCCTTTTGAAAGTTTAACTATTTTACTATTACAGAACTTAGAAGGATAGTGAGCAAAACAATAAAAAAATCTTTCTTTTTTTTTTACTTTTTATATAAAAAAAAAAAAAAAAAAGGTGTTTCAAAAATCTATAATTTTCCAATTCTAAGATCAAATTTTCCAAGTTCACATACATTGGAGGGGGGGGGGCTCCCCCCCCCCAATAACCCCCCATCGTGACGCCTCTGCTGCTATTTTTTTTTAATTGACTGATTTTTCTTTCACGATCACCTGAAGAAAAAACTGTTTTACAAATAATATAACAACAACAGCTACTTCTAAAATATGAACAATGTTTTTTTCCGGAAACATAAATAAACACTAAATGCAAACTGGCATAGACATAGAGATGTTGCGAAGCTACGATTCACAAACACAGTCTAATTATACAGGGTGTCCATATCAGAGAGAAACCCCTCATACATTCAAATTTATAATTTTAGCCGTAAAATGCATCTGGTAGTACATCCCGTTCCACAAGAACCCGAAACTGTGAGTTCTCACCCTGTGGGTAACCGAGTACCTGGAAACTGTTTGCGGGACCTGAAAGCCTTGAGTAACTCATAAAGTACAAATCACTTAGCACAACAATATTCCTTTTATTGATGGTTCTTTACATATTCCCAGCCCTGGGGCCAGAAAAAATTAAAGGCAGCGAGGCATCTCTTAGATTATAATATTTTTTTAGTAATCTTCTGCTACGGAACAGTAGTGTATCCGAGTTTTGTCCATTTGGCGTACATTAGATAACACAGGCCAACCTTACACCAAAAATATAAAAATAAGACACAATTTGGCGAAAAATGAAAACCTCAGTAAAATAAATCTGATGACATATATATTATTATTTCCTCAAACAATATACAACCTTTTCAATAAATCGTTAAATCAGATTGAGAGAAATGAAAAACGATGCTGTAATCAACTGACAAATTAAATAATAATTTTTGATTTGTGAAATGCTTTTCTTAAAAGGAAATTACAAATTTTCTATGATTGCTGCATTACGGATACGTGAAATCCGTTATTTATGAATTAGAAAATTAATATTATCGCGTAAAGTAATCTAAAGAATAATATATCACAGGGAAATAAAATGCTTTTATATACAAAATATGTAACAGTAGAAAAATAATTTGTAATACATTTCTCTGCCCTCTATTAAGATTTAAAAAGAAAATACTAAAAGAAAGAATGGTTAATGATAGAAAATTGATTCTTTTTCAGAAGAAAATGAGTGTCTGAGTAAAATAGCTATGTAGTTTAATAATTAATGTTTCCTACGGAATTTAAGACAATTATATGTGATTGACATCGCAGTCCACTCTAATTTCTAAACCGTTAGGCATAGACATATAATTCCAATTACAAAAATGTTGAAAACAAGGTAAAGAAGTATTTAAAAAACGATTTGGGTCAATAAAAACATTTCTTAAAAAATTTCGAAATTTAAATTTGTATACCGTCCCCCGGCCTTATGAGTTATATTTAGTAAAAATATCATATTACACTAAGAAGTAAGACAAAATAAAAATGTCCCATTCTTCTACGATGAAAAAACTGACCGAGTAATAGGTGTTTAAAATTGAAGCATTTATTTTGCTACGAAATAGGGGTCATTCACAAATTTACAAGAAATATAAATAATCATCAGATTAAAAAAAAAAAATAAAAATAAAAAAATAAATAATAACAATAGTGGAGAGTAAAATTAACATTACAATATAAATTTGAAATCAATTTTCATTCTGACATATTAAAGAAAAATATACATTTTGTACTAAAAATATAAGTTAAAAAATAAAGGATTTTTTGTCAAGTGAAATGATGAAAAGCAACAGTGGCAGTTCTTTTCAAAATGATACACATTTTTAAATATTATTAGATTATATAATCTAAAACTTAATTAATAAAAATCAAAGTTATATTAAAACTTGCTCAAAGTGAATCCCTTCGGCTGCTATGCAGAAATGTACACGCGAAACAAATCCTTCTAATACTTTACGCACTTTGTGTACAATCCCTCGAAGCCTAGCCCAACTCATCTGTGTTCAGATGCAGAAAATTTTCATAAGTCATGCAATTCAAAGTTTCATAACTTTGTCCATTTTAGTGTTAGATGAATGGGACTTTTTTTGTATTACTTGTTAGTGTAATAGAAATTTTAATAAATATCATTTATAGAACCGGGGACCGTATAAAAATTTAAATTTCGTAACTTTTTTAGAAATGTGTTACATGACCATTTTAATGTTACATGAATGGGGCTTTTTTTTATGTATTATTTGTTAGTGTAATAGGAATTTTTTTTTACAAAATGTCCTTTAGGACCGGGGGACCGTCTAAAAATTTTTATTTCGTAACTTTTTAAGAAATGTTTTTATTGATCAAAATGACTTTTAAAATATTTTTTTATCTCATTTAAAACATTTTTGTAATTGGAACTATATGTTTATGACTCACGCTTTAGAAATTAGCCATTGGACAGCGTTGAGAGTGGACACCCTGTATATATGTAAAAATAATCTATATAAATAAAATAAAGTTTTTTTTATGTATATGTGTGTGTATGTTTGTATGTCTATTTATTTGTTGGCGATGGCCAGGGAAATCTATCACAGGCAGAGCTCTGGAAATTTTGTTTCAAGTAGACGAAGACAGGTCCGAATCGGGTTTCAGGTTCGGGTTGGTTTTGACTCTTGCGATATGTCTAAGATGTTTTTCAGGTTAAAAATCTATGTAAAATAAGACCTCGATAATGGACACTCCCGAAAAGCGGACACCTCAATTTAGCGAACCCTTTTTCAATTCCTAGCACTTATATATTCGCACGCTTATACCTCTGAATAGTGGGCACCTCCATATCTACACATGTGTATGTGTGCATAAACTTTTTTGTGTGTCTCAAAAACGAAATATTAATAACATTTTTAATATTCCTAGACAAGAAAAAAAAATGGTTAGAAAGAATAATCTATGATCACATTTTTTATATACATTTTGTTTATCATGCAGCAAATTGAACATATGCTTGTTCATATTCAAATACGTATTTATTTTCATCTGAAAAATAGTTTTGCTCAAAATTTTTGTGAAAATCCCTAGAATCTGATTTGCAAAACTTCTAAATATGATCCGCAAGATATAGTCTATAGATTGAACCTGACCTGCAGAAAGAATCATCCTGATCCGGAAAAAGGAAAATTAAGGACAACGCGACCCGATGCAGGACTCCTGAGGTGTCCGCTATTCAAAGGTTTTACTATATTTGAACGTTAAAGGATATATATTTGTCCATTTTCCTATTAGGTAGCTTTCATTACAAAAAGCTACCTATATTGCAACCGTTCGGAGGAAAGCGATTTCAAAAAATTTTGGTATAGTTTCATCGATCATGACCCCCAGACCCCGAAACCACCCTCCGTTCAAAATATATATATATATATATATATATATATATATCTGACCTATGTCACACTCTAACTCTTGTAATTATCAACCGATTTCGATGTAATTCGGTGTGTATATAGTACATACCAATGTCTCGACCGAGTTCGTTGGCCAGCTTCATCCGCTATTTTGTTTCAAAATGGCGGCCATTTAAATTTTTTTTAAAAATTAAAAATTTCAAATGTGGTACCAAAAAATTGAAAATGGAAAAATATTTTTTTCTTATGTATTTGACCTTTATACAAAGATTTCGGAGCAGTTTTTGTTTCGTCTATATCTTAAAAAATGGCTGAGTTGCAGCATTTTGAATTTCTAGCGTGGCTGACATTTTGAAACGTCCTGAATTTTGTTACGCGATAAAAGGCGTATTTATGAACCGATTTGGATGTAACTTCGTTTATACATAGTACATACCAATGTCTCGACCGGGTTCGTTAGCCAGCTGCATCCGCCATCTTTTTTAAAAATGGCGGCCATTTAAATTTTTAAGAAAAATTTAAATTTGAAATGTGGTACCAAAAAATTGAAAATTGAAAATTTTTTTTCTTCTTATGTGTTTGACCTTGATAAAAAGATTCGGGAGCAGTTTTTGTTTCGTCTATATCTTAAGAAATGGCTGAGTTATAGCATTTTGAATTTCTAGCGTGGCTGACATTTTGAAACGTCCTGATTTTTGTCACGTAATAACAGGCGTATTTATGAACCGATTTGGATGTACCTTGGTGTGTACATAGTACATACAAATATCTCGACCGAGTTCGTTGGCCAGCTTCATCCGCCATCTTGTTTAAAAATGGCGGCCATTTAAAAAAATTTTTTTAATTAAAATGAGATACCAAAAAATTGGAAAATGAAAAAGATCTTTTTCGTATATGTTTGACCTTAATACAAAGATTCCGGAACAGTTTTTGTTTCGTCTATATCTAAAAAAATGGCTGAGTAATAGCATTTTGAATTTCTAGCGTGGCTGACATTTTGAAACGTCCTAATTTTTGTCACGTAATAACAGGCGTATTTATGAACCGATTTGGATTTACCTTGGTGTGTACGTAGTACATACAAATATCTCGACCGAGTTCGTTGACCAGCTTCATCCGCCATCTTGTTTAAAAATGGCGGCCATTTAAAAAAATTTTAAAAATTAAAATGAGATACCAAAAAATTGGAAAATGAAAGAGATTTTTTTCGTATATATTTGACCTTAATACAAAGATTCCGGAACAGTTTTTGTTTCGTCTATATCTAAAAAAATGGCTGAGTAATAGCATTTTGAATTTCTATTGTGGCTGACATTTTAAAACGACCTGATTTTTGACACGCGATAACAGGCGTATTTATGAACCGATTTGGATGTAACTTGGTCTGTACATAGTACATACCAATGTCTCAACCGAGTTCGTTGACCAGCTTCATTCGCCATTTTGTTTCAAAAGGGTTGCCATTTAAAAATAAATTAAATTTAAAATTTAAAATTACGTATTAAAAAATTGGAAAATGAAAAAGATTTTTTTTTATGTGTTTGGCCTTGATACAAAGATTCCGGAGCAGTTTTGTTTCTGAAAATTTGTTCTTTTGTTTATATCTTAAAAAATGTTTGAATTATAGCACTTTGAATTTCTAGCATGGCTAACATTTTGAAACGATCTTGTATTTGTCACGCGATAACACACGTATTCGCCTATTTCGATGTAAGAAGGCATGTGGATAGTATACATCAATACTTCGACCAAGTTCGCTGGCCAGATTCATCAGCCATCTTGTTTCAAAATGGCGGCCATTAAATTAAAAAAAAATATATATATTTAAAGTGAGGTGCAAAAAAATTAGAAATTGAAAAAGGTTTCTTTCTTAAGTATTTGACCTTGATATAAGGATTCAGGAGCATTTTTTGTTTGTCTTTACCTTAAAAAATGGCTCAGATATAGCAGTTCCAATTTCTATTGTGGGTGACATTTTGAAAAATCTGATTTTTTGCATGCGACAGCACTCGTATATATCAACCGATTCCGATGTGAGTGAGCATGTGCGCAGCAATTACTAAGGTCTCGACAATGTTCACTGGTTAGCCTCATCCACCATGTTGTCTTAAAATGGAAGGCAATTTAAGAAATCGCCGAATTTGGCAGCCAAATATAAGTTACTTTAAAGAAAAGCAGCTTGGATAAAGCTGAAATTCTCATTCATTATATTGATAAAAATTAGTATTGAATCTCCTATATTCGATTTCCACTAAATTGAGCTTCGTGTGTTTGAATGATATAAGTTGACTTTTTTAAAATAAGGAGTATGAAAGCTACCTCTTCCTCCCGGCATTGGCCGGAAGGACTTTATAAAACATAAAATTGGATTAGAGGTACAACTGTAGATTACTTTTCATAGTTGCATTAAAACATGATTTACTTTCAATTTATTGCGGGTTCGAGTCGGGTTGCGGGTCGAGGAAATTTTGTTTTGGCGGGTTCGGGTCGGATTGCAGGTTGACTTTAAATGGACTTTTCGGTTTCGGGTCTAGTACAACTCGAACCGCGCAGGCCTCTATACCCGAGGCTGAAATTTTGAATTTTGTTTTTCATTTTATATTGAACGGAACGATTCCGAATTTACATCTCTCCGAATTTACAAATTCTCCGGCCTCAGGCTCAGAAATTTGACCCACTCATAAAAGCAATCCAAATTCAATCTTTTAACGCGATTTAGTAAATTTTGTCCACTTTTCAATAAACTTTATTCAGAATTCATACAGCAATTTTTGAAAGTTTCGCGACTTTTTATTCACATGCCCATTTCTCTGAAATTAAGAAGTTTGTGTTTTATCCATCGATATCTATTTGATGCTATATCCATCGAATCTTATATTAGGTAGATTTCGTATGAAATACTACCTATTGGGATCGTTCCCATGTTGGAATTTCTGAAAAAGTTTTGCAGATCTACACCGATCATGATCCCTAGAACACAAAACCACCCTCAGTAAAAAACTTTATCTATCTATCTATCTATCTATCTATCTATATCTATATCTATATATATATATATATCACTTTCTTCTGGACACGATAACTTTCGTAATTCTGCACCGATCTCTTCCAAACTGATACATAAAATCAAGGGGCATAAAATCTCGGTCAAGTTCGTTAATGGGCAAAATCGAACCATGGGGATGGAAATAGGGAGGGGTTTTGCGAAAACAGAAAACCCCCCATAACTTCTTAAATTTTGTACATATAAAATCAGTTTAAAGTTTTTATTACTTCTAAAAATAGGGCCAAAAATTTATGTATCACAGATTTTTGATAAAGTTAAAAATGGGCTCAAGGGGCGCAAAAAATAGGGTTTTTGGGAGAAAAAAAATTCATAACTTCGTCAATTCTCAAGATATCAAATCCAATTAATTTTATTATAAATTTCCTTAACATTATCTACAACTTTTATATTCACAAGTTTTTGATAGGACCAATTCGTAACGCAAAAAAAAAAATTAAAAACGAAAACAAAAAGGGGGTTTGAAGAAGAAAAAAATCCATAACTCCGTCAATTCAAAAGATATAAAATCCCCATGAATTTATCATGTATCTTCTTAATATTGTCTACAACATCTTTATAGACAAGTTTTGGATAGGACCCATTCTTACAGCAAAAACAAATTAAAAATACATAGCGGTTGAAGAAAAAAATCATCTAAGTAAGAGTGTATTCAAATCCAAACTGCTTATTTACTTACTCATTTTACAATTCATTTTTGCTCTCAAAGGCTTCCAATTGGTACGTTTTCTTACTCAGAAACTATATAATGTACCGTAATGGTCGATTTTTTGATAGAGGCAGAATATATTTTTTTAAATGCTGTTAAAAAAGGGCATTTTGAACCGAATTTACCGAAGCAGATTGTGTTGGAAAAATCATTGTATTAAGGATGCACTCAAATCTAAACTGCTTATTTTCTGACTCATTTTTAAATTCATTTTTGCTTTGAAACGCATTTAATTGGTAGATTCGCTTATTCAGAAACTATATAATATACCGTAATGATCGATTTTTTGATAGAGGCAGAATATATTTCAAAAAATGATGTCAAAGTGGGCATTTTGAACGGAATTTCCCAAAGCGATTGTGTTAGAAACGAAAAATATTGTCCTTCTGAGAAAATAATTGTTTATATATCAAGTTTTAATTAATTGAACAAAAAATAAAAACACAGGTCCTCTGTATATCTCTTCAAAAATCACGTCAGCAAGTTTCATAATTTTTTTTTTTTATTAAAAATGAATCTGAAATTATGCCAGAAAATTTCGAGTTGTTGAGCATGGAAAGTGTTTTTTTGAATACCGCCCTAACATGATTCTGATAAAACCAGCTATTATATAAAAATGAAATAAAAACTCGTCAAAAGCGGCCAGATAAAATTGTTAAAGTGGATTTATCTCTAATCATGATTTAGTTTTTGTTTGTGAAATTAGTATATTTGACTTCGAAATCTACCTCTGCCTGTAGGCCGGGCCGGCAGGGATTTTTTTATACCCCTCTATGTAACAGACTTTCGCTAATCGTTAAAAATAAATAAACTACTATTTAAAAAATATTACATAGTTTTTTTAATTATTAAAGAAAAGTGAGGGAATAGGGGAGAAACTTTCGGCGTTATTTTGTAAGTTAGTTTTGTTGATTTGCTAAGTAACGCGTTAAAACCAGTGCTATGGCGACGCACGCTGTAACTCGGAAAAGGTTATTGTATACTTTCGTTCTTCGTTATATTATAATTTTCTAGATTAATAAACATCTTTCTCTTTTTTACAGTACATTAAGATATTTAAATTTCGTAGTGAATCGAATATGTTTACGAAATCTAGAGAACAAATAAAGAAACAGGTATAGAACCGTAATCATTAACATTTTCAACTAAGTGGAAAGTTTTTATGTGACGAATACACCAGAAAGAAATATTTACAGTGCATTAAGATATTTAAATTTGGTAGTGAATCGAATATGTTTACGAAATCTACGAGGGTGGTTCAATAATTATTGTCCCTAGTGTATATAAAATATTTATACTGCGATTGTTGTTGTGGAATATCGAAACCTAATGTCTTATATGCCTATATACTCAA
Source organism: Maratus speciosus (assembly GCA_963932465.1). Taxonomy (NCBI): domain Eukaryota; kingdom Metazoa; phylum Arthropoda; class Arachnida; order Araneae; family Salticidae; genus Maratus; species Maratus speciosus. Next base: position 494,519,160 of record OZ010792.1, read on the forward strand.
TTTCAGAACCATAGCTGCTATACTCACATAGTTTTGGAAAGGAGGAGTGAAAGGAGAGAAGCGGGGGGGGGGGGGGGGGAGGCTGATTTTTAGCTTATGCGGCTAGATTTGTGACACTGGATGAGACGTAACTACTGTCGTTTGGACTTGGGATCATACTGATGTAGCCACATCTCAACCATTGTCACAAATGTAGCCTCATAAGCTCCAAACCAGCAATTTACCCTCACACCCCCTAATTAAAAATTCCCCCCAAAATAGGTCTTTAAAACTTCACCCCTTCCTCCAAAACTATGTGAATATAGCAGCTACGGTTCTGAAATTGAGCATATAGGCATTTCAGAGATTAGCCTTCGATATTCCACATCCACCATCGCAGTACAAATATTTTATATACATTGGGGACAATAATTATTGAACCACCCACGTAGAGTACAAAGAAAGAAACAGGTAGACAACCTCATTAGCTATTATTTTAACACAATCAAACTGATTGGTAAAGTTATTCTACGAATTGAATATTTCCAACTGAGCGAAAAAATGCCCAGGCTGGGAATCGAACTCAGATCCTTGGCTTACAAGGCCAATGCTTTTCCATTTAAGCTAACTGGGCCGACAACCAGTCAGCATATTTCGCCCAGGAAACCTTATTGGTTGTAACAGAGAAATGGAAAAGCATTGGCCTTGTAAGCCAAGGATCTGGGTTCGATTCCCAGCCTGGGCATTTTTTCACTCAGTTGGAAATATTCAATTCGTAGAATAACTTTACCAATCAGTTTGATTGTGTTAAAATAATAGTTCATCTACGTACCCATCGTTTATATGGAGTTCCTTTACCTGCGGTTTATTCTGTTGAGCTGTCTACTTGACAGACCAGATGTTACAACCAATAAGGTTTCCTGGGCGAAATATGCTGGCTGGTTGTCGGCCCAGTTAGCTTAAATGGAAAAGCATTGGTCTTGTAAGCCAAGGATCTGGGTTCGATTCCCAGCCTGGGCATTTTTTCGCTCAGTTGGAAATATTCAATTCGTAGAATAACTTTACCAATCAGTTTGATTAGCATTTTTACCTAATAGGAAAGTTTTCATGTGACGAATACACATGACAGAAATATTTACAGTGTATTAAGATATATAAATTTTGTAGTGAATCGACGAATATGTTTAGCATTTTCAACTAATTGCAAAATATTTATGTGATGAATACACCTGAAAGAAATAGTTACAGTGTATAAAGATATTTAAATTTCGTAGTGAATCGATGAATATGTTGACGAAATCTAGAGAAAAAAAATAAAGAAACAGCTAGACGACCTTAATCATTAGCATTTTCAACTAATTGGAAATTTTTTATGTGATGAATACACCTGAAAGAAATAGTTACAATGTATTAAGATATTTAAATTTAGCAGTGAATCGACGAATATGTTTAGCATTTTCAACTAATTGCAAAATTTTTATGTGATGAATACACCTGAAAGAAATAGTTACAGTGTATAAAGATATTTAAATTTCGTAGTGAATCGACGAATATGTTGACGAAATCTAGAGAAAAAATAAAGAAACAGCTAGACGACCTTAATCATTAGCATTTTCAACTAATTGGAAATTTTTTATGTGACGAATACACCTGAAAGAAATATTTACAATGTATTAAGCTATTTAATTTTTGTAGTGAATTGAATATGTTCACGAAATCTAGAGTACAAATAAAGGAACAGGTAAACAACCTTAACCATTAGAAAATTATCTGATGGATAATTTCTGATGTAGGTAGAATTTGAAAGATCCTATATATTCATTAACAACAGAATAATTTATTAAAACCAAATTTTTTTACTATCGGTATTCATGAACGATTTCAAGATGATTAATCGTCGAATAAATAACGAATTGCTTTTTGATCGAATTAATTACTGTTATTAGAAGAGCAATTTTTTTCTGATATAATAAATCTCGCTTTAGTTCAACGAACGAAAAAGAGGTAGCAGTTTACATTGAGATAGTTATAAATCGTCTGAACAACTGAGCCAAATTTAATTTAAGGGGAACCAGAAAATAAAATTCTATTAATTAAAAAAAAATGCAATTTTATGGATCTGTACTCAAAAAGTAAAAACGGAATCATTATAAGATCACTCCTGTGTCTGTCTGTCCGTCTGCCACAGCCATTTTACTCGTAAACTATGGAACGTGGAAAGTTTAAACTGGCTGAAGTAATAAAAGCTATTCACCCACATATTTATAGATTACTAACCATTCACAAATATATTTAGGGAAAATGTAGAGGGGCTAATTAAGTTACCTGAAAAAAATAATATTTGTAATATCGTGTGAAAGCTTTCGTAACGCTGAACTCAAAAATACATTCCTTTTAATTTTAGATACTTTATTTTCAGAGATATCGTCGAAAATGTAATTCGAAAATACGCCTCCCCCCTCTATTTCCGAACCTACGGAAACTAAAATCATAAAGAAATTAGGGGTAGTAGAAGTTAATTCAAACCTTGCAGAAAAACTCTAGCGATTACTCTAGGTCGCATCGTTTTTGAGAAAATCACATTTTTCCGTTACATATAAATTTCGATTTGCGGGCGTTCAACAAAGGAGCTGAGGAGCGCTAGAGGTACCTATAATCTTCGCAAGCGTATAAAAGGATTGTTGATAAAGATTTTCGAAAATAATTGTCGGTAATTACCCGAGATAAAATTAACCCTTAAAGACACGGACGGTTTGGACATACATAAAGACACGGGCGGCGTACTCTATGCAACATCGGATTTTAAAGCCTAGATAACAACTTTTAATAATTTATTTGTATGATGCAATGATCAGTTACTAATTCATGTATTTATTGTACGGTTGGTTGGTTGGTTGATTTTTGACGGCTGATTATCTACTCTAGGGATATAGGCCCGAGGGAGGAGTGCCTTCCGTGGGGGTTTTTCCTAAGGGAACCTAACCCGTATTTACGCATGGAAATCCATGGCTCGAAGAAAACCACGAAAACTCCGAACGATTAGGCCGACGAGCGCGATTGGGTTCGAACCCAGCACTTCCCGTCTACCAGCTTCGAGAGCAGAACCTCTCAGCCACTCCTGGGCGTATTTATTGTACGAAATCCTCTGTACGCGAGTAATACTCGCACTTGACCAGTTTACTTTTTTATTGGTTTAAAGTAATTACACAGTTTTTAGAGTTAATACCGCAAACCTCATGCTTTTATCATGGTTAAATCTGGAGATATGGCGTTGTTTGTATTGTGATGTCGCGCGCAACCTGCCCTCTGACGAAAACTTCATTCATCTCAGAATGAATTTTTTCATTTCATAATTTGTCAACTTTGAAAGGACATATCTAAAATTTCTTACAAGGTATATGCATGAAATTTTCAACAGAATTTCTGTATTATATTTCTAATAAATTGTCTTCAGTATTTTTAATTTTGTGTGAGAATTGTGAACATATGCTAATTAATACAAAAATCGCTCATGAAAAAATTTCATCTTTTCACTTCAAAATTTATTATGAACTTTATAATTGATATTTTTAAAAATCCTGAAGGCAAATTAAAATGACACATTTTCTGTACACAACAGTGAAAAATTATACAAATCAAGCAAGTGGTTCAAGAGTTATATCAAAAATTAAATACGTTTTAATTTTTTAATTTTACTTTTTAAAAAAATGTTTTAAAGTTTTCAGAGTTTTTTCCCCATGAAAGATGTTCTTTACATAAACACATATTTAAAAAAAAAAAAAAAAAAAAAAAAAAAAAAAAATCATTCGAAAATATTTATAAATAAGAAAAAATAGGATTTTGTGTCCCGGAGACCCCCCCCCCCCTTCCCATTTAATCAGAAAAAAATTAATATTACATTTTAATCAAATGGATCTAATTTGATGGGGAATTTATAGCATTTTCGAAAAACTATGTGTGCTGAGCAAATAAGTTATTAAATGTTCTGTATTATTCTAAAATCATCGTGATGCCACATTCATTAAATATTTATACTTTGTTCTTAAAAGTCATTAATTAATTAATTTTCCTGTAATTCGCAGAGTTACTTCTATTTTCTTTGTATCTATTTCTAAGAAAATTTAAAAATTTATACATGGAATTAATTTAAAAATTCTGCGCTAGTGATTGCACAATCTTTTCAATCTTTCACCAACCTGCATTTTTTTTTTTTACTTTTTTCCCCGAGTTTACCTTATGATCTGATGATAGGATACGCTGTTTTATGGAATATTATTTCAAAATATTTTTTAAATACGTCGAAACCTGTTGAAACGGAATCGCAGTTTCGTCTAGTTCCGAAACTAGTCTAGTTATAAAGCTTTAAAAATGGCTTTCTAAAAATTGATATTTTGAATTAAGACACACATTTCAGTAATCTGATAACTAAAATAATCTTATACGCAATTTTTTTAAAACCTATAAAATTTAAATAAATAAAATTTACTTACAATGAATAATGTATTGCCAAAGGTTACTTTTTAACGTGAAATATGTATTCGAAATTTCAAACACTAAACATGCAATTCATTTGAAAATTACCCATATTTGTGGGAAATAAAGTATTTTTTTCTTTAGAAAAGTAGGAAAAATATGATTTGAGAAAAACACATGCAAAATTAAAAAACCATTAGAATTCGTGTTAAGTACGCGTTGTCAATTTCAAATAGTCCCAGTTCTAATGTAAATATTTTCAAGCGTTTTTTTTTTTTTTTTTTTTTTTTTTTTTTTTTTTTTTTTTTTAACCATTTGGAAAAATGGTTATTGTTCTCTGTCAGGGTAGGAAATCAAAAACATATCTGAGGCGTTTTATTGGTTGAATCCGCATTTTATTCGTTTTCTGATTGGTCTATACAGTAATCTGTATTTCCCTTTACTTTCAACAGAAATGGATACTTCTGTTGCCACTATGACAAAAAAGTAATAAAAACTTAAAAACTTAAAAAAATTAATAACTCAGAAACAGATTGGGATACAGTTTTCAAACAAATTGCATTTAAAAGTACATTTTTTTCTTTATACGACGGTGTAAAAAGTAATATTGTGGGATGTTTAGAAGTTTATGAATGAAATTTCATTTAAAATTGGTGGAAAAGCCTTTTCCCGAACAGCCAATGAAATGCTTGGATAATACGTAAGTTTCAGGTGGATAATACGTAAGTTTCAGGAAATCTTGCAATTTTTACGTGTAATAACACTATTAATGTTTAATTCATGGCGTACGTAATGTATGAATCCGTGCGATTTTTTATGTCTTAAATTTCGGTCTTTGAAAAAATCATTTTCCAAATGGTCGTTGTAATTTGTTAAATTGCTTTTTTTTTTTTTTTTTTTTTTTTATTCAGAATTATATAATCTTTTTAAAAATAGCAAAACAAAAAATCGATTTTTTTGAAGGGTTAATATTTTTTTTTATAATTGTGGGGGTATTAATTTGAAAGTAAAGTATTGTTTGCAATAACTTTCTACATTTCAAACATTACACTAAATGTATAACTAAAGATCCCTTAGACGAAACGTATTATATAAAAACATTATTAGAAATATTATAGATAATACAAAATCAAAGAGATATTCAAAAAACTAAATTTTAATAAAGATTGCACATTATTTCTATTTTTTACCACTACAGCAACGTGTTGAAAAACTTGCATTCGTGATCTTAATTTACATAAATATTAGTGGTATACCGAGTAGTACCTTGGCCGAGTAGCCGAGTACCGAGTGCTCAGCCATTTACTACTCGGCCGAGTATCGAGTATTGATACCAAGTATCGGGTGATTGTATGTAAGAAAGAATCACTGATGCGCACATGAAATGAGCTTAGGGCAGTGGTTCCCAACCTTTTTTTGGCCACACCCCATTAAAGCCTCTGTAAAAACACTATGCCCCCCCCCCCCCTAATCTGTAATTTATACCTCTTATTATTTAAAAAAGTGAACTCTATTCACACGTCGGAAGCATAATAAAGCCTTAACAATAATTATTCATTTCACATTTTTTAACTTATCAAAGAGGTCAATATTTTGTCACAAATATTTTTTTTAATAATTTTATAAATACAATGAGATTATACATCGTTGCCTTTGCGCCAAAAAGAGTTTCTTTGCACTTTTCCAACTTACCTCATCGTTAAGGGTGTTCTGAAATCCACAAGGGCAACTTTCTGAGATAAGTTTTAATTTATTTTTGTTCGAAAATGCATGAAACTAGCTGGTGTTGTTGTTCAGAAACTACTGTGTAATTGAGCTGTTTTTTCCATTTTTTGCAAACGCAATAGGTCTTTCAGAAAATAGAGTCAAAGTGGGCGTTTTGAACCGAATTTCCGCGCGAAGGAAGAAAGAGCACTCAAGAGCGGGCGAAAAACGTGTTTGTCACATGATCAAATTGGCTTATAACTCAATAGGTAATTGATTGATCAAAAAAATGGAAAAAAAAAAAAAATCAATTCCAAATCGCTTCCATGGACAGGCTTTCCAATTTTATACCTTTCCGGTAAAAAATGAATTTGTAAATGTGTCAAAACGTTTTGCGCTTGTTCAGCAGAGCAGTTAAGAACAGCCTTAACAATAACTATTCATTTTACATTTTTTAACTTATCAAAGAGGTCAATATTTTGTCACAAATATGTTTTTAACATAATTTTATAAATGCAATGAGATTATACATCTTTGCCTTTGCGCCAAAAAGAGTTTCGTTGCACTTTTCCAACTTACCTCATCGTTAAAGGAAAGTGTTATACGGTCTGCATTTTTATTTTCACAGAATATCTTGGAGAGATTTGATAACATTTACATATTTAAAAATTTATTTTTGTAACTTACCAAGAGTTGGTGTAAAAGCTTTGGACACTAAATTTTCTTTCTATGGATAACACAATACACAAGAAGCATTTCAAGATTCTCATCATTAAATTTAAATAGCCACTATTCGTCATCACAAAGCATTTTTCTATATTTTGAGGAAGAATATGAAAGTTTAAAAAATAACTTAAAATTTATACGCCTTTATTGTATAATTTATATGGCTTATTTCTTTAAAATTTAAAATGTATATGTCATCACTGCCTGCACTACAGCCATAGATATTTACTATTCACACATTTTATAAAGTATGTAGTAGAGGTCTGCACGGGCCCGGGCTTGGCCCGAGGCCCGTACCCGGCCCGGCCCGCGGGCTGGGCCGGCGGAATGAAGGCGAATTTTCAAACGGGCCGGGCCGGGCCGGCAGAATTAGGACAATTTTTTGAACGGGCCGGGCCGACAGACAAAATTAACGGGCCGGGCCGGGCCGATAAAAAAATTAATCGGGCCTGTCGGCCCGATATAAGAATTCAAGCGAAGCAGATAAAATACGAGCCATTTTCAATGAATATGATATATGAGAAGTATAAATGTGTGTCACAAGCCGATGCGAGTTTAACAACATCAATACAGAAATGTAACATGTCCATCGTAGAGATCGGCATCGGACAGTTACTAGATTGCTGAAAAAAATTAAACCCGGAGTCAGACGACTCGTGCCGGGACGGAACTGGTCTTAATCGATCGAAGGATGTGTAGGACAGGTATTACGTTTTGTAAAACAAAGTATTAATAGTGATAACGAACTTATGTTAACAGTATCTTTGGAAATATACCTTAAAGTGGTTCTCATATTCACTGCTCAACAATGTGAAACTTTCAGACACATTTTCTGACTCATTTTTAACTATAAAAGCATAAAAGCAGGCCTGACTATTGAAGGAATTTGGAAACGAATAGCTTTCTCCATAATTGATAAATTACTTACAGAGATAACAGAGATTCTTGTCACGTGACTGTACGTCTTTCTCCTTTCCTGTGCTATCGCTTCCGGAAATTCGATTCAAAACGCTAACTTTGGCAGTATTTTCAGAAAGAATAGTTTCTGAATAAGAATACCCGCCAATCTTACGCGTTTCCGAAAAGAAATGAATTCATAAATGTATCGAAATGTAGCTCCTTTAGACTTGAGAAAATGAGAGAAATATTTTCACAAATCTACTTTTTATTATACAGCTTCAAAAGTTATCATGTTTTTAATCCTTTATTCTCTACTGCATTAATCTTTTAATGAATCCTTATTTGAATTTTGAAATATCTGTAGAGACGATGACTAAAACACTGTAAGTAATCGTTAATGTTTACTATTGTGTGTTTTCTGTTTTGCGAACACATAGTAATCTAAAATATACTGTAAAGTGTTCCCATAAATATGTATGTAGTATTCATTAATAGAATCTTAATTGTATGTCAAGAAAAAACGGATTTATTTTGTAGAAATTGAGTCGGGCCGGGCCGGGCCGGGCCGGGCCGGGCCTGTTTTCACTGATTTTTGTACGGGCCGGGCCGGGCCGAGAACTGTAAAAATGCAAACGGGCCGGGCCGGGCTCGGGCCGAACTTTCAATTTTTACACCGGGCCGGGCCGGGCCAAGATAGCTTTCGTTCGGGCCGGGCCGGGCCGGGCCCGGGCCTGGAAATTCCGGCCCGTGCAGACCTCTAGTATGTAGTACCTGGTTCAGATAATTCATATATTTTTTTGGTTAAATATGTTCAATACAGTCAAATTTATATATACTTTTAAATAGTTTCCCGTGAAAAGAATCTTCGTGTGACATTATAGCATAGCGAATAGTAGTTGAAAGTTTATTCAGTAAATAATCGAAAGTGTTACGAAAAATTGTAAAATACTGCTCCATAAAAAATATAATAAAAAATATTGATACATAAAAGATATAATAATCCAATATGAGACTAAAACTGATTTTATAACCTATCATTACTTATTCTGATAAATGAAATCTATCCTTCAAAAATGGTTATTACTCGCTGTAACAATTCCTTGAATGATTGAAAATGCTTCATTTTCTAACTTACCTTATTATTATTTTTTTTTTTTTGATTAAAAGAATTGTATTGGCTTTACAGTCTGTTTACATTATTTCATATGTACACCATACAAAGGTGTGCTTGCAGCGAATGCATTTTTTGTGAAATTTACTAGAATAAAAGAAATGTCTTATCTCCTGAAAATGTAGAAAAACATTTGGTGTTTTTGCCACATAATTTATAATATAACAAATCCAATTATTATTTTTTTTTATTTCATTTATTGTATTTTCTGTTTCTACATACAAACTGTTTCTTTATCCACAATCACAATCTTTTCCTACAGGTTTAAAAATGACTTATTTTTATTTGTATAAATATAAAACTAAATTTTAATCAGCATTAATTTTGCATGGGGTTTTTAGGTAGATTTCGTATGAAATACTACCTATTGGCGTCGTTCCTATGTCGGAATTTCTGAAATTTTTTTGCAGATCTACACCGATCATGACCCCTAGAACCCAAAACCACCCTCAGTAAAAAACTTTATCTATCTATCTATCTATGTATCTATCTATATATATCACTTTCTTCTGGACACGATAACTTCCACAATTCTGCGTAAATCTCTTCCAAACTGATACATAAAATCAAGGGGCATAAAATCTCGGTCAAGTTCGTTAATGGACAAAATCGGGCCAAGAGGCTGGAAATAGGGAGGGGTTTTGTGAAAACAGAAAAAACCCCATAACTTCTTAAATTTTGTACATATCAAATCAGTTTAAAGTTTTTATTACTCCTAAAAATAAGGCCAAAAATTTATGCATCACAGATTTTTGATAAAATTAAAAATGGGCTCAAGGGGCGCAAAAAATAGGGTTTTTGGGAGAAAAAAAATTCATAACTTCGTCAATTCTCAAGGTATCAAATTCAATTAATTTTATTATACATCTCCTTAATATTATCTACAACTTTTATATTCACAAGTTTTTGATAGGACTAATTCGTACCAAAAAAAAAAAAAATTAAAAACGAAAAAAAAAAAAAAAGTGGGGTGAAGAAGAAAAATTTCCATAACTCGGTCAATTCACAAGATATAAAATCCCCATGAATTTATCATATATCTTCTTAATATTGTCTTCAGCATTTATATACATAAGTTTTTGATAGGACCAATTATTACATCAAAAACAAATTAAAAATACATAACGGTTGAAGAAAGAAAAATCATCTTTTTGGGGGTGTATTCAAATCCAAACTGCTTATTTTCTGACTAATTTTTAAATTCATTTTTGCTCTCAAACGCATCCAATTGATAGAGTCTCTTCTTCAGAAACTATATAATGTACCGTAATGATCGATTTTTTGATAGAGGCAGAATATATTTCAAAAAATTATGTCAAAGTGGACATTTTGAACAGAATTTCCCGAAGCGATTGTATTTGAAACGAAAAATATTGTCCTACTGAGAAAATAATTGTTTATTAATCAAGTTTCAATTAATTGAAAGAAAAATAAGAACACATGCCGCTTATAAATCTTTTCAAAAATCACGTCAGCAAGTTTCGTATTTTTTCTATTAAAAATGAATCTGAAAATGTGCCAGAAAATTTCGAGTTGTTGAGCATGGAAAAGTATTTTTTTTAATACTGCCTTAACATGATTCTGATAAAACCAGCTAAAATGAAAAAAAAAAAAAACTCGTCAAAAGCGGCCAGATAAAACTGTTAAAGTGGATTTATATCTAATCATGATTTAGTTTTTGTTGGATAATTAATATACTTAATGGACAATTAATATACTTAACTTCGAAACCTTCCTCCACCTGTAGGCCGGGCCGGCAGGAATTTTTTCTTACCATTTTGTGTATTTTGTAGATATAATTTTATATGCCGAGTAAATAGTTTTTATGAATTATTTAATATAGTATACATTTTTACTCGAATTGACCGAGTACCGAGTATATAGATATACCGAGTACTCGGTACGGCTCTAATACATATATAAAAAATTCATTTTCATGGGACGTTCACATTTCCCGATTTCCATACCACCCTCCTAAAAGAGGAGTCCAGTTTTCGTCCACTGATATTATAAATGCAGCTGTTAATGTCAATGTCAATACAGATTCGAAATAAAAAATGACGGACAAACGCCTGGAGTTCGTACCAAGAAGCCACTGCTGCCAGCTGCCAATTAGAAATTCCACTATCATTCCCTGCAGCCATCGCATAGTTCTCGAAGGAAAAGGGGAAAAAAATGGCTGATAATGCCCATCTTCGTTTCTAAGAATGGAAGATGACGATTTAACTGATCCCTTCGAGAATCGCATATTAAATATTAAAAAAGCAAAAAGATCATAATCAGATTTGAACAGCACGAATCAGTGACTCTGGAAAACGTGGCAGAAATGTTTGAGCAAGCGAGAATATTAATGTGTAACTAATCTTAATCCCGCGAATTCAGAGTTTTAGATTGAGAAATGCTCGTTATTAAGAAGCGCTTAAGAAAGGCAATTTTCTAATTTTGACTTTTTTAATTGCTAATAAATAAACTATCACTTTTTACTGGAATGGAAGAGACAGTTTTTATATCTTATAAATTATAGCAATCATTCTAAAAGACAGCCGTAGCAATCAACGCAATTTAAATATATATATATAAGAAGGAAAGCAAGAAACTAGAATTTCAGGCCCATAGTTTCAGTTCATGAAGACCAGCACTGTAGTGGCCAGCACGCCTGTTTACCACGCTACAGGTCGAGAGTTCGATTCCCGGCTGGGGAAGTTCACTCAACCTTTCATCCCTTCGGGGTCGATAAAAGGAATACCAAGGTAGCTTGGGAACTAAAGATTGAGTGCCCCGCGTTAAGCTGACCTAACCAGGACATATGCTGGATAGTCCCGCTTTAGGCTGACCACCTGACCAGGACATATGCTGTATAATACCTCGAGACCCATAATCGAGAAAACAGGGTTGGTTTCATTTTGACGACTGAAATTTTAAAACCATTCGTTATTATTATTATTATTATTATTATTATTATTAATTGACAAGGGACCTTCAAAGTCATTTTATTATTATTATTTTTTTAATTGCACCTTAAATACTCTTCAAGGGCACACTATATGAATTATGGCATATATTTATCACACAAGAAATTTAAAAAAAAAATTGCGAAAAATAAGGAATTTTCCAGAATATTTTAAGCGTTATCAAGAACTTTCAAAGTATCCCAACCTCACTCTATATCAATTAAAATCTCCAATATTTTTTACGGCAATTTAGTTAACATATACAAATAAAACCGTGCATCGAATTTTATATATTTGAATATAAAAGTAAGAAAAAAAATATTTTCTAAATTGTATGAAATTTTCAGCATTTTTTCATCCTATTTATGCACTTAACTACCTTTAACTTTTCCAATTATGTTTAGTTTCAAAAAGCTATGCACAGTTTTATTTATATATGTAAACCAAACGGGAATTAAAAATATTGAGGATTTTAATTGTTATGGAGAGGGTTGGAACATTTTGAATATTCTTGATAACGCTTACAATATTCGGAAAAATTTCTTATTTTTCTCAAAAAGAAAAAAATAATAATTTTTTGTCTGACCAATATATTAGGGCGTGTTGAATTTTTCAACTTCCCTTTTCAAAAAATGAGGAGAGTCAAAAAGTTGTGTTTTGATTAGCTATTCACAAATATATTTACATGAACTGGCAATGAAATTGATTTGCTTGGTAAATAGCTACTTCAATTTCGTGATATTTTGCCGTTTCATGTAAAAATCGCAGCAAACGGTCTTTTCTCAAGAACGCTTTCTTATCATTATTTCTGTTTGTACTTCTGCTCTAAGGCTAAGAATATACTTATATAATACTATAACATCTGTAAAAAAAATTTATTCCACTCGTAAAAGTTTTTAACCTAGCTATACTCATTTGCTACTGAGTGTATTTTTATTAATTTTGATTAATATCATACAAATGGTCAAAGAGAGAAGGTTGGATCTGTTGGACAGCATCAAATTTGATTACCAGATCTACCTGAGCACAGAAGACTAATTATAAAGCAGAAGAGGCAAGAAGATGAATTAAGAAGAATTTCTGAATATAAGCAGAAAAGGGAGGAAGAGTTAGCATTACAAACAAATGAAGCTTTTTTCTCCGACGTAGATGAAGAGCTAAGTGATTTTACAAATGAAGAATCTGAAGAACATTTTCAGATTCCATGTGATGATTCTGATCTACCTTCTACTTCAAGTACAAGTCAGTATAATACATTAAAATTGCGCAATGTTGCATTGCAAAGTATTAGGTGTGGTGCCGGTCTACGTGCTACAGCTGCCATTACAACAGCTGCATTTTTGGATGCTGGATTAATTACTGAAAGAATCAGGAGTCTTGTGGTTGATCACAATAAAGTAACAAGGGCGCAAGCAAAATTCATGAAATCACTTGATGAAGAATTCCATGTTCGATGCCGGACAGGCAATATTGAATGTATCTTTTTGGGGGACGCCAAGATTCCACTAAAGTTCTGTTACAAGGTGCGCCAGGTGGAAGGTATCTTTGCCATTTCACTTCAGACAAAGAGTTAAGGGTGTATCCCAATTCAAACTGTTTATTTTCTGATTTATTTTTAAATTCATTTTTGCTCTTAAACGCATCAAACTGCCAAATTCTCTTATTTAGAAACTACCTAATGTGCCGTGCTTGTCGATTTTTTGATAAATGCAGAAAATAGTATAAAAAAATACTGTCAAAGTTGGCGTTTTGAACCGAATTTTCAGAAGCGGGAGATCTAGGGATGAGAAAAATGGTCATACTGAGAAAATAATTGTTTAAAAATCAAATTCTAATGAATTGACCGAAAAATGAAATCACACGGCTTCTTATACATCTCTTTCAAAATCACCTCAGAAAGTTTCATGTTTTTACTTTGAGAAATGAGTCTGAAAATGTCTCAGAAAATTTCGAGCTGTTGAGGGTGGAAAAATATTTTTTCGAATACACCCTTAACGAAAAGGAAACCTGCTGAAGTTATTGCTAACCATCTTGTGGATTTTTTAAAGAAAAACAGCATTGATAAATGTTTGCAGGCTATTGGTGGTGACTCAACGAATGTTAACACTGTATGGGAAAGAAGAGTCATGCATTGGGTTGAGGCAAAGCTGAAACGTAAACTTATCTGCTTGGTTTATACTCTTCATACTAATGAGCTACCTTTGTGGCACTTGATTACAGAGTTGTATTGAAAAACTTTTACCTGACAACAAGTGGATTGGTAAGATTGTCAATATGTTTGATGCTGCAACAGAACTTGGAATCAATTCCTCATTTGCAGGATATCTTTTCCAGAATCTTTGGTTGTAGGGGAGACCGGGCTAGTAGGCGCAGTTTTTAGTTATTGATTTTTATTCATTTTTTGTTTAAGTTTTTTATGAAATTTTAACTGTACTTTTAAAGAACAGGCATTGGGCTATAAATACCCGGGGTTTTGAGTTTGTAGCTTTTGTAGTTCATGTTTAGGGGTAAGTTGGCACACGCTTTATAAAAATTTAAATAAGACACGCAGTTAAGCGAAATAAATTTCATTATTACCAGTATGTTTAAACAAAGGCGTTATAGCCGTACAATGTAAATTCTAAATTATACAGACATAAAAAATAATGAATAAAATATTAACATTGAGTAACTTCTATCCTACTCTATATCATCATCAGAGTTACGGTTGTCACAAATAAAAAATAGAATGTCTTCGTTTGGGCAAGCTTCGTGTGCCCAAAATCTTGCATTGCAACCACTTTTCTCGTTGTTTACTGTTTTTCAAGCTAGCAGAACACACCAAACACCGAGCCAACTTGCCCGTGTTCAATGCGCCTACTAGCCCCATTATAAATTTCTTCACAAAAGGGACACGTAATCATCTAAGCATAAACAATCCAAGTAAATCACATATGGGGTAGGTACAGTTAATCATACACTAAGAAAAACTGCACAAGTTAAATCGCAATTATTAAGATAAGTATTAGAAATTCGAAAAAGAATGAAGCAACAAAAAATTACTTATGAGTGCAAAAAACAGAAAAATCGTAATAAATGTCCACTGCACGTAGATAACGCTGTAAAACTACAATGAGGATTGTAAAAAGCAAGAAGAAAGGTGCTCTGTGACTGGTTGCGCAATCTATCCACAAACAGGCGATTTATGAGAACTGCGCCTACTTATCCGTGTAGCCAACTAGCCCCGGTCTTCCCTACTGAGTGACACTGTTGTCAAAGATCTCTCTACAGATCAGGTTTATGGTTACAGGTTAACAAAGGTCGTAAGGACAGGTGTACTTCTAACTTATCTGGCATTATTAGAAATTGGTCCTGTAAGCCGCACTCGGTAGTTAACAATTGCAAATAGGATTTGTCGCACATGGGTTTCAAAACATGGCCTTAAAGGCAACAACTTGAAGAAGTTACAACTGCTTGTGGAATACATTGTTGGTGTTTACTATCCCTATTGGTTTACAATGAAATAGAAATTCTCTTGGGTGGAAGGACCTCGCGACATTCTTTCTCCTAAAATATCAGAAGAAAGCAGTAGCAGATATTGTTTTGCCAACAATCCAACGTTCATCGTGTTTTGCATTTAGTGAAATGGTACTTCAGACACTTTTATGTTCGGAAGACCAAGAAGAAAGAAAAGCTGGGGTCCAGAAGATAGTTGAATTAAGGAATGAAGATGATGATATACCAGGAGATAGAGGTCTGCACGGGCCAAAATTTACAGGCCCGGGCCCGCCCCGACTCATAGAAAAAAAATTCGGCCCGGCCCGGTAGAAAAGTTAAAAGTTCGGCCCGAGCCCGGCCCGGAAAAAAGTTAAAATCTCGGACCGAGTGAGTTGTTACAAAACATTGATTTGTACGTCGATTTGGTTAAAAGTTTGACTCTTACGAGAAGTTCTGAGCAAAAATATTTATCTTAACTTTTTTTTCATGTTTCTAAACTTCATTTTTATATAAGTGCCGCAGGCTGAGATATTTATTTTTTTAATGAATCGCTATTTCTTCTATGTAAATCTTTCAGTTATCATTAATATTGTTAATCCATATTCCATGCATTGAATTGTTAAAAATTTGAAAAATGCTATAGAGTAAAATCTTCTAAGACTCAATTTACATAGAAAAGAAAAAAAAAAGCGTTATAGACAAGTTCCCTTCTTAGCAAATGTAAATGTATTATATATTCTTTTCTTACGCATTAGTATATTAATTTTGCATGGATCAGCACGTTTTTCAGTTTAAAACAGGATTCCGCCATAGGCAGGTTCCTTTTCACACGTTTTACTACATTTTAATTTAGCTATATTTTAATTAGCGTAGAAATTTAGTATTCTTTAAAACGAATAAATGTTAATGTTTAATTGTAGAATAATGGCAATTCAAAAATGTATGCATATTTCGCAAAAATCTTTGGGCCAGGCTTAATTTTACTGACCTTTGAACGAACAGGTCACGCCGAGACAATGATTTTCATACGGGCTGCCACAAAACTAGAACTGAAAATTTTGGGCCGTGAAGACTAGAAAAGAAACCAGTCCCGGCTCTGTACAGAAAAAATAAGTTAGGCCCGGCCCGATTCTTCCGGATAAAAGTAAGGCCCGAACCCAGCCCGGCCCGTAGAGAGTAGTCACTAGGTCCGGCTCGGCCCGAGCCTACAGAAAAAAGTATGGCCCGGGCCGGCTCGAATGCCGCAAATGAAAATAGGCCCGAGCTAGACTAATTCTGGACTAATTTCTAGACTAATTCTGGACCAAGGATCTCAAATACGGTGTCAAAAGGGGGTATCACCAATTGAAAATTCAGAGGTTGAACATTTTTTTATTTCTAGACTACCAATATTTCAAAAATTGCATAGGGTAGGGTAGATTTATTTTTTCTTCCTTTCAGGATTATATATTTATTTTTCATTCCTAAAATGGTACGCACTTCTTGTACAAAAACAAATGCTGTTGGTAATTATTACAGAGATGTTTTGGGTTTTTTTAGTTATAATTATTATAATGAGAGAGTAAAATGAAGTGATAATATGTTAAAGGGGCAGCAATAAATGTTGCCAAATTAAAATCCCCCTCCCCCCCCCCGAAAATAAATGATTATATAAACATAAATGTAAATGTAAGAATGTAAAAATAAATAAAATAAATTAAAATAAATTAATTAAAAATTAAATAAAACCGAAAAGGAAACATTCAAGAAGAATTGCAAACTCATTTCAGTTAAAAATGATTTTTTTTTTCAGTTCGAAAACATCTGTTTATTAAAGGGAGGTTCTTTCAAAAAACTTATTAAAAAAATCAATAATTTTGTTTTTGCTTTTTCAAACTTTTAAAATTTTTAGAATATGCTCTCAAAACTGTTTTTTGCTCCACTTAATATTTAAATCATGACAACCAGTTTAAGGGTGTATTCCAATCCAAACTGCTTATTTTGTGATTATTTTTAAATTCATTTTGCTCTTAAACACATCAAACTGCCAAATTCTCTTATTTAGAAATTACATAATGTACCGTGCTCTTCGATTTTTTGATAAATGCAGAAAATATTGTAAAAAGTGCTGTCAAAGTTGGCTTTTTGAACCGAATTTTCCGAAGCGGGAGATCTGGGAATGAAAAAAATGGTCATACTGAGAAAATAATTGTTTAAAACTCAAATTCTAATTAATTGAGCGAAAAATGAAATCACACGGCCTCTTATACATCTCTTCAAAAATCACCTCAGCAAGTTTCATGTTTTTACTTTTAGGAATGAGTCTGAAAATGCCTCAGAAAATTTCGAGCTATTGAGGAAAACATGAAACTTGCTGAGGTGATTTTGGAAGAGATGTATAAGAAGCCGTGTGATTTCATTTTTCGCTCAATTCATTAAAATTTGATTTTTAAACAATTATTTTCTCAGTGTGACCATTTTTCTCATCCCTAGATCTCCCGCTTCTGAAAATTCGGTTCAAAATGCCAACTTTGGCGGCATTTTTGTACAATATTTTCTGCATTTATCAAAAAATCGACAAGCACGCCAGATTATGTAGTTTCTAAATAAGAGAATTTGGCAATTTGATGCGTTTAAGAGCAAAAATGAATTTAAAAATAAATCACAAAATAAATAGTTTGGATTGGAATACACCCTTAACCCCTTTTTTCGGAAATTTCAATAATGATTATAATCAAGCGCAAATTTACCAAGGTAATGACTAAGGAGAAATCTTTTAAATTAGGATATTACACATCAAAAGGCAATTTTCTGGACCCCCCTCATTCACAAAAATCACGAATTTTTATTTTTGACCTCGAAATTAACACTTCCCTACCAATATATGCCGTAATTCATGCCGTAATTCATGCCGTAATCCCTTGAATAGTATTTAAGGTGTAATTAAAAAAAAAAAAGAAAAGAGTTTGAAGAAGGTCCCTTGTTCCCTTAAGACTGGAAAAATTTTGAAGGATTTTATTTCATAATAGTGTACCAAATGATAATAAACTGATATGTTGTTTAAAAGTTTAAATGTATAACTAATTAACTAACTAAATATTTCTTTCTAATTAAAAACAAGAAAAAAAAGTAATAATAATAAAATATATTTTTATTGTAGTTTTAACCCATTAAAGACGGAATTATTTTTTCTTTTTAAAATACAAAAATTGCCTTTCGAACTGCTTTTTAAGAAAAGGAATATTTATCTTATTTTACAGCAGAGTTTCTGACATTAAAGAAAGTGAAGATTTTTGTTCTAAATTACTGGTATTCCAACAGCAAAAGGGTTGACAGCTATGCTGTGACCATATGGTAACGCTAGTCCTTAATGGGTTAATTTAGAATGAGAGAGTATACATTTTTTTTTTCTTTAGATCAGAATATACACGGTTTATGCAGGGCGTCCACTCTCAACTGTGTTCAATACCTAATTCCTAAACCGTTAGTCATAGATGTATAGTTCCAATAACAAAAACGTTTTAAATGAGGTAAAGAAATATTTTAAAAGCGATTTGGATTAATAAAAACATTTCTTAAAACATTACGAAATTTAAATTTTTATACGGTCCCCCGGTCCTATAAGTTATATTTAGTAAAATTTTCCTATTACATTGACAAGTAAGACAAAAAAAAAAAAAAAAAAAAACATTCATATAGCACTAAAATTTACTGAATTATGAAACTTTAAAAATGCATGACTTATACCACTTTTACGCATCTGAATAGAAATGAGTTCGGCTATGTTTTGAGGGGTCATATACCAAGTGCTTCAAGTATTCGAAGAACTTATTTCATGTGTATCTGCGCTTTGAAAAAAATGGTACAAGTATTACGATTGAGTTAACTTTTTTAAAGTTTCAGATTGGCTAAAATAATTGTATTTTAACATATGTTTTATTTTGTAAAGATTTGAGACTGTTTCTTTTCATAATTTCTTTTAACAAAAAATATGTTAATTTTATAAGTTTTTATTTAACTTCAACGATCATATGTATGTTTTTCCAGTTCAAAATTTGTACTCGAACTTTAACTCACTTTCAAATATTCGATCGAGGTTAAATTTCATATACTGATGTAAATCCGATGACAACCTAATATTATTATATGATTTTCGGTGGTTACCATTTACACTTATTTTACAGGATAACACAAAAAATTTCAGATAGATTACCGCCAAGAAGTTTAAGAAAAAGTTTTAGATTACATAGCACAAGACTGCGATGGTTGTGTTTTTTAACTTTTATGTATTACTTCGCACTGAATCCGAAAATTACTTTAATTTTTAACAATCATGTTAGGATTTTTCGTAAATCATAAATTGTCAAAGTTGAAAAATAACAAAAATCGGATACTGTAAAATAGAGGAGACGGCTGTGTGTTTTTAAGTCTTGATAATTGATTTTTATGCACTTTTTTAGTACTGAATCTGAAAATGACCATCATTTTTAACCATCAAGTTAGAATTTTTTGCAAATTGTAAATGTCAAAGTTAAAATATAGCGAAAATTTGATACTATAAAACACATATAAAACTTTTTTTATATTATTTTATTTCATTTAATTCAATAATTTGTTCAATTTTTTGGCTTATACTGAGATTCTTACAGCTAAACAGCTGAGGGGTCCGATGAGATGGGGGAGGAGGATCAATTTTAACTTTGAACTTTTTAACTTTGAAATTTACAATTTTTGAAAAATCGTGACGTGATGGTTGAAAATGAAGGTCATTTTCGGATTCAGCGGTAAAAAATACATAAAAATCAATTATCAAAAGTTAAAAACACAACTATCACATCTATTTTATAGTATCAGATTTTCGCTATTTTTTCTTTTTTTAACTTAAAAATTTACGATTTGGAAAAAATCTTTACGTGATGGTAAAAAATGAAGGTCAATTTCGGATTCAACGGTACGGAATACAAAAAAAAAAAAAAAAAAAAAAAAAAAAAAAAAGAATTATCAAAAGCTAAAAAACATGACAAAATTCAACTTTCGCAGGCTAGTGTAATCTAATAACCTTTTAAAATATGCATCATTTTGTAAAGAATTGAGGCTGTTAATTTTCATCATTTTATTTAAGTAAAATTCTGTTTTTTTGTTTTTCTTATATGTTTATTACAAATTGTATATCTTGCATTAATATGTCTCAATGATTAAAGATTTCAAATTTATATTGCAACGTTAATTTTACTCTCAACCATTTTTTTTTATTATATCTGACGAAATTATATTTTTACTAAATTTGTGAATGAACCCTAATTTGCAGCAAAAATTATGCTCCAACTTTAAACAGCTATTACTCAGTCACTTTTAATCGTAGAATAACGGGACTTTTTCTTTCTTTTCTTTTCTTTTCTTTTTCTTTTTTTTTTTTTTTTTTTTTTTGTCTTACTTGTCAGTGTAACAGAAAAACTTTCCTAAAGATAACTTATAAGACCGGGAAACCGTATGAAAATTTAAATTTCGTAATTTTTTAAGAAATGTTTTTATTGACCCAAATCGCTTTTAATATACTTCTTTACCTCCCTTAAAACATTTTTGTAATTGGAACTATATGTCTATGGCTAACGGTTTAGGAATTAGCTATTGGACACCGTTGAGAGTGGACACCCTGTATAGACCGCTGTATATCCTCCACTACGGCACTGTTTTCAATGCTATTCAGCATCCTTTCTGTTCTAGATTTTTCAGTTTCAGATTGGCAAAAATATGTTTATTCTTCACAAAGCGGATTTTCATTTGTTTTCGCTCTGTTTTTAAAAAAGTTGTTCTCTCAACAAAAGGGAGAATATAAAAACAAAATAAATATCGAAGAAACTGCTTATACCAATTTGAAGTAGACAAATATTTTTATAGTATGCGGTTTTTCAATTCTATTTTAAAAAGGCTTTTTTGGATCCAATCCGTGGTCAACGCCATAGAGCCTGATGTTAAAATCAAACAGAATTACAACCTTTGGAGAGTTTTAAACTCGTATGTACCAATTTCTTTCAAAAACTTTCTTCAAATCATTATTTCCAACACAAATTACAAAATTCTCCTTCTGCTAACGATTTGCAGTATTCTAATGGGTAGGAAAAGAAGTAGCCTCTATATTCATCCGGCATCTGTAATAGCAACTTTCATATTCTCGACCTGCTTTCACCGCCGGTCAAACAATAGAGTTTTTCCTTTGAAAAAAGGAATGGCCTCATTAGTGACTTTTACGTTCACCATTTTAAACGGCAAAATTTTTTTTCAAAATGCTAAAGAATGGAGGAGCAATGAGACAAAACAATTTTGTTGTGATATTTCCTAGAAATTTACAACTTGTATACAAGTTTTAAATTTCTAACTATATTTTAATTTTAATAACTATAATTTCTAACTATATCTAAATTTCTAACTATATATAGTTATAAATTTGGTACGTTTCGAATATCGGGAGGAAAAATCAAATATAAATATCACCAGTAAATTTTCCGTCAAAGATATTTTTAGCCAGAGTATCAATTTACGCCCGTTAAAAGCCAGTACTCTCGAACTCGGTTAATACGAAAGGAAGAGAATTATAAAAAATCCTCGTATTACCCGTTACTCGCAATATCCGTGAAGGTAATAAATGTCTTAAAAACACAAATACAATTAAAATAATTACTATTACTAATTATCTTAATTATTTCAATATTAAAATTAGCATAATATCATAAAGTTAAACAAAAAAGTGAGTAGAATGTTAAAATTCATCTTTAAAAGTTAAAATCCCACAAAATGTGCTTTATTACTTAAAAGATAAAAATATAAAAATATTTTAAATTACATTGTACAATTCTCAGCACTTTCTACTATAGACATATAGTCATTATCAGGGACGAAATACAAAAACTGATGTTACAAAAGTCTTATTTTTCAAATTTCACTCCCTTGATGGAGAAAGCAGGGAAATCCGTCTTAGACCATAGTCCAGGCAATAGAGACCGTATAGGGGCTCTACCTAGCAAAATTCATGGTAGTTCTGGAAAAAGGCTTACTATATGTTTTTTGGGTCGCTAAATTCGAATTTTTAGCTTCCCACCAAACTTTCCTCCGGCACCACCACCCCCCCCCCCCTCAAATTTTGGTAAAAAGCCCCCCCCCCCCAAAAAAAAGGTTTTTATTAAAAAAATTAATTTTCTTATTGTTTTAGAGAAAAAATATCTAGAAATTCGGAAAGTAGACAAAATTTGCAACAAATTAGATATATGACATTATGACTTAGGATGAAGGGGAAGTGGGGATCTGCCTCGGAACATGCGCGCGGTGCTGCGTGAACTAAGTTGCGCAATTCCACTTAATCACTCACACGTTTACATTCGCCCTCCTATCAGTGGCGTAGCTACATATTCTGCGCCCTGGAGCAAGTAAAGTTTGTGCGCCCTATTGTCACACAAAAAAGTTCTGCGTAATTTTGTTTTGAAGTTACATATATATATATATATATGTAACTAGCTGACCCACCCGGCGTTGCCCGTGCCCGTTATAATAATATACACAAAACTCAAGTTGTATGATTTTATATATTCATAAAGTAGTTCCAATAAGCCTGGTTTTAGGAGTGGCCCGCTGCCCTCAGCAGCGTCTAGCGTGTTCCCGACAAACCTCTTTCTGAACGAACCTGTGGCCTGGGTGCCCGCTACCAAAGGCAGTGTATGCCAGGAGTGTTCCGTACGCACTGGAGACAATAAGAAAATCAAGTTGAATGAGTAAACACCGTAGTAATCGAGCCCATAGAACCCGAGATAAGAATGCGAATCCTGGCGGTGGAACTACAATCTTTAAAACAATCGTAAGCTAAGTTGAATGGACCAATTTATGTTTAAATAGAGCCCGTAACAACTGAGAAAAGAATGCGCCGTTAATGTTCGAAAATGGTGCTAACTGAAGTCTAAGACAAACTTTCATAATACAGAAAGTAGCTGAATCGTAATCTAGGTTGAATGAACCAATTCTCGTTGAAATCGGCCCCCTAGAAGCCGTAAAAAGAATGCAGCCCGAAGCAGTGGAAGTTGCTTCTTGCCTCCACACCTTCTAAATTTAACAAAATAACCTTTAGCATTAATGTGATATTTAATTTACGGATGAAATCCCATCCCCTCTAAAGTTAACCACTTACCTTTAACAGTAGGGCGAATTTGAATTCACGGCTGTAATGAGTAAACGTAAAGTTGATGCCGTAAAAGAAGATTAAAATTCGAAAAAAGTGGTAGCTGGAGTAAAAGAAATTTTTTAGTGATTTATAAAGTAGCCGGAGGACCCTATAGAACTATGCTAAAGAAAAATGCAAGACTATCGGATAATTTTTAAAGAAACTGCACCAAGGACCCTAAGAAGGCGATTAATATTCAAAATTGGTGGTAGCAGAAATGTGGTTTTTTTTTTTTTTTTTTTTTTTTTTTGTTATTCATGTAGTAGCTAAGGACTTAAGAAATTGTAGGGAAAATATCCTAGTGAATCGGATCATTTTTATGGGGGGGGACCAAAAGGAGCCTACTGATAACTGAGAGCAAGGCCTAAGATGAAAACATGATAAAAGGTCCTAGTACTTAGTGCTTTAGATTTTCAATTACTCGAAATTAAGTATAAGGCATAAGTATTTATCATTAGAAAAATTTTCAAAGAAATGCTTAAAAAAAGAGCCCTAGAATCCCAATAAAAATATGAAGGCGTTGGCTCGGGGAGAGAAGTCCAAGACTCAATTTTGAAGTTATGCAATGAGAATGAGACCCAATTAGTCGGTGAAAAATGCATGACGCACAAAAAGTTACCCTAGGGGGCTAGTGTCTGTACTGAAATGTAGAAATGAAAAAAAAAAACTAAATGGAAAAAGAGCCCCCAAAACGAAGGTCGGATTAAAAGGGTACAATTTATTAACAATTTAGGGCACAAAAACTTCAAGTGGCCTTGTACCAAGCCCCAGGGGTCCAGGGTCTCAACTGGAATGTAGCTGGGCAAGAACCCCAAGAAGGCGATTAATATTCAAATTTGGTGGTAGCTGAAGTCTAAAAAAATTTTATGTTGTTCGTGTAGTAGCTGGATTTTCTAAAATGTTGTTACAAATAAAAGGTAGTGAATCAGGCCATTTTTATAGGAGATATAATACGAGGTCCAAAAGGGGCCGACTGATAGTTGAGAGCAGGGCCATAAGATGAAAACATGTTAAAAAGTTCCAGTACTTAGCGCTTTAGATCTCAATAAGTCGAAATTAAGCATAGGGTATATATTAATCATCCGAATAAAATCTTAAAGAAGCATGAAAAAAAAATTGGAAAATTCTTCCCAATTAAAATACCAGAGTGCTGGCCCAGGGAGAGGAGTCCAAGTCTAAATTTTAAAGTTATGCATTGAGAGGTTGACAATATTAGGGTGTGAAAAATGCATGGCGCACGAAAATTTAAAGAGGTCCAGTGTCTTAACTGGAATGTAGAAATGGAGAATAATTAAATAGGAAAAGGGCCCCCAAAACGAAGAATATCGGGTAAAAAGGGGTCAAGTTCTGAGCAATTTAGGGCATGCAAACTGAAAGGTGCTATGGGGGCGCCGGTCATAAAAAATTAAAAATCTGAGCTCCAGGTGTATCAGGACTTGTCTTGGAATACCCGAAGCCTACACATTTAAAACAAATACTTGATAAATGATTTTACAAAAAACTAAATAAAATAAAATACGTATATATATATATATATAATTCTTGGGGCACACCATGTCGCTATTGGTCACAGACAAAATTACAGAATATATACGTTAGGTTTTCGAAGATTTAAATAGTCCTCTGAAGAAAAAGAAACTTTCAAGCAAAAAAATCAATTCTTCTGCCTTGCAAAGAGAAATAAAAATCATTAATAAAAAAATGCTTCGAAAAAGTGGTTTTTTTTAAAAATATTATTAAATGATTTAAGACTTTTCCTATATAATGCTTATAGCAAATTTTAAAACTTTTAGCGTCACCTGAGGAGGGATCAGCTTTACCTGGTTTAGGGCGCACCGACCCGCAGGTCCATTGCCCGGCGGGCCAGTCTGCCTTATTTAATACTAAAATTCTGCGATTAAATAAGGTTTAATGCGAGAAAATCCTGTTGCAAAAAAGTGGTGTAATTTTGCATAGGCCATAAACACTGAATTTGGTACTTAACTTTTTCTTTCTTTTTAAAGCTTATCGATTCCGCATTTGACGTTTGCAATATTTTCAACCTCTCAAAAACAATACTCACAAAATTTAAGTTGCTGCTTCCCTCACCCCCCCCCCCCCCTCCCGTCTAAAATTTGTCGCCGTGGGATGATGTGGAATTTATTTAAATCCATCTCTTATTATTGTTTTGTAATCGGTATTGATGCTGTTGTGTTTGGAAGACAGGAGGTGATAGAATAATATTGTAAAGTTATTTTGGATATTGAAATTCCAAATCATTTTTTTAGGATCGATCGTATAGTGTATTTAACATTTTGTTGTGGCCACAAAAGACCACTTTGACACAACAGTCATTAATTAAAGAAAATCTGAATTTACTTATCATACTTTTGGAAATTAAGAACAAAAAAATAAAAGGTAAAAGCATTACCTGCATTGACCCGAAAGAACAGAAAAATGATGGAGACATTTGCAGAAAGAAAATAAATAGATGAGAAATCTTCCTTGCAAATTTTTTTATTTATGAAGCAATTTTTTTGCAGAACATAGCGCGTTATCATAGAGTACATATCTTATTCTTTTAGATGTACTTTTTTATGATCGACACATACATCTACGTTCTTACTAAGGAAAATAAAATATTTTTTTTCCTTTGGGGAGTATGGAGGCACAGGCATTTAGATGATTTTTATAGCATCATAATTCTACGACTCGAAATAAAAGCAACACTTGAATAAAAAAAAAATAATGATGCCGTCAACAGAATTTTTATCCACATCCTATTGAAGAATCAGAAGTAACTGATCAAAGAATCTCACCACAAAAAAAAGACGACACTATGCAGACGATTACACAATCAAAGCAATATTCTCGCACTTTTAATATTTCTTACTGTAGATACGAAAATCCATTTATTATTATTTTTTTTATTTTTTTTTTTTTGTAGAAGGGAAAGAGGCATCCACCCATTCTCTGCGTTCGTTAATAGAACACTCATGCAGGCGTGGACATAATTCTTGACAGAACGGCAAAAAGGCAGCCATTCTGTATTGGAATCCCAACTCAACTGCACTACTGAATGCGCACGAGCTCTCCGAGAAGAGGAGTAAAGGGGGTTTGCTATAATCCTTGAAACACGCCAACTTTGGCTGAATGAACATACAGGCGCCCTGCATTGGCATAAAATGCAATGCTAAAGTATATAAAAACTGCTTTTAAAAAGGGAAATTTGATAGATTTCACAGAGATAAGATGCCAAACAGTAGTAAAGAGTTATGAATTTTGAAATTACGAATTAAACTGATTTAAATATTATAGGCTAAGGGGCGGAGCTACAGAAGGATATGAGTTCACAAATAGAAAGATATGGAACTTTCCAGATAATTCTTTTACCGGAAGTACAGATTTCAAAACGACGTTTATGATTTTAAAATGAATGAAATGCTATGCCAGAAAGAAAAACTTACAGGGGAGAGTTGAAAAAAAAAAGGAATTAAAATAATTTTGGAATGCGGATATTAAAATTAAATGAATACAAGATTAATAAAAATATTTTCTAAATGAAATTAAATAAAAATATGGCAGTGGTTCTAAGTAACCACAACAGATGCATATTTAGTTTCCACTAAACAAACAAACAAAAAAAAAACCTTTAAAGTTTTCTTTTCTTGTATTTCGTCTGTAAAATGGTCAATAATTTTCTTCAACTTGTCAGGCTATTTTTTTCCAAATAATAAATAATAATTTCGTAAAATAATTACTGTAAATTACTACTGTTACATCGTACATATAGGTTCGTACATATAGGTTTCTCAGCGGTGAATTCTTTGGCTACCATTATTTCCATACAGTAATCATCAAGATAAATTTCTAAAAAAATTTTAATATAAATTTACCAGAAAGATTATTTTTTGGAAATAATGGTAGCCAGTAAAGTGACCGATGAGAGCCCTGTTAAATAAGTTTACTTTAAGATCTGAAAATCTTCAACAGTCGACCCCCCCCCCCCCCCAAAGTTACAGAAAACAATCAGGCATGCTGAAACGGTGTTGGAGAAGTTATTTGAGGCTGCAATATGGTATGAATTAAAACTTCCTGAATAGAAGTCATTTCTTTCAAACTGTTTCAACTGTGTATGAAAACATGTTTTAAATCGAAATAGTTGAGCTTAAACACAAGGCAAAATATCGTAGCTGAATACGCTGATTGTAAAAAGATTCATCTATAATGTCTAATTAATAATGAAAAAAATTATGCAAATATTTTAAGAAATCTTCATTACTCTTTTTCTAATTTTGCGCCCTTAGGATTCGTGCGCCTGGAGCAGTCTGCTCCAACTGCTCCACGGTAGCTACGCCCCTGCCTCCTATCTCCCCTCCGAACTTTCTCTATAAGGTTTACTGTAAGTTTTTTGGGTCGCTGAATCCAAATTTTTAACTTCCCCCCAAATAGTTGTTTTTAACTTAAATTTCTTATTGTTTTAGGGGAAAAGCATTACAAAATTCAGAAACTAGACAAAATTTGCAACAAATAGGATACATGACATTATGACGTAGGATGAACGGGGAGGGAGAGGGCTGCCTCGGAACATACACTGCGGCCCTACGTGCTCTAAGTTATGAAGTCCAAGTAATAGGGGATTTTACCTGGCAAAATTAATACTAGTCCTGGATTTCGACTCGCTTTATGTTTTTTGGGTCGCTGAATCTGAATTTCTAACTTCCCACCAAAATTTCACTCGGCAACCCCCCCAAAAATTGATTTTTTTGAAAAAGTTTGGTTTTTGAGAAAAGAGCGCGGGGAATTTTCCGAGGCAGCCCCCTCCCTCCCCGTTTATCCTACGTCATAATGTCATATATCCTATTTGTTGCAAATTTTGTCTAGTTTCTGAATTTCGTAATGCTTTTCCCCTAAAACAATAAGAAATTTAAGTTAATAACAACTATTTTTGGGGGCCGGGTCCGGGGGGGGGGAAGTTTTGGGTGTAAGTTAAAATTTCGGATTCAGCGACACAAAAAACTTAAAGTAAACCTTATAAGGCAAGTTCGGAGGGGAGATGGGAGGGCGAATGTAAACATGTGAGTGGTTAAGTGGAATTGTGCAACTTAGTGCACGCAGCACCGCGTGCATGTTCCGAAGCAGATCCCCTCTCCCCTTCATCCTAAGTCATAATGTCATATATCTAATTTGTTGCAAATTTTGTCTACTTTCTGAATTTCTAGATACCTTTCCCCTAAAACAATAAAAAAATTGATTTTTTAAATAAAAACCTTTTTTGGGGGCTTTTTACAAAAATTTGGGGGGGTTGCCGGAGGAAATTTTGGTGGGAAGTTACAAATTCGCATTCAGCGACCCAAAAAACATAAAGCAAGCCAATTTCCAGAACTACCATTAATTTTGCTAGGTAAAATTCCCTATTGCCTGGACTACCAGTATTAGCAGGTTGATTTGTAGGATATTCCTTTCGGTGCAATCAAAAATTTTTTCTACTATAGACAGGCTATGTTTTCACAGGTTTTACTGTATTAAGTTCCATTCGATAAAGACTAAGAAATAGCATGGTTTTAAAAGAATTTGTGCACCATGAAAAATCGGGAATTTTGTGGTTCGGCGGAACGGGTCTTGGAACTCCTGAAAAATCAGGACGTCTCGTATAAATCAGGACACTGGCACACCGGAAATCTGGCAGCACTAGATTTATAGTACACGACCACGATATGAAAAATTCTGTAATACGAAAACATTTCACTTTCTTTTGGTACTACACTGTTAAAAATCTGCAACAAACTGTCCAGCAATGCGACCGTTTTTAAAGATAACAGTTACTTGGCCGTATTATGAAGCGCAGCTGACCATATTATTGACAATATTATTTTCAGAATAAAGTTAAATTACGGTTATGTAACCGTTTTCTGTAAAAACGGTCAAATTTCTGGACAGTTTGCTGCAGATTTTTAACAGTGTACAGTTGATGATGCGTCAGTGCTAGATAACTATGGCCGATCATCAAAATTTTCGTCCAAGGGCACCGAATTATTCTCACGTTTTTACAAATAATGTACGCGAGAAGTGCATGAATATTGCTGCATAATACTGAATGCACAAATGTAAATGAAAAACTAAAAATCGTTATGAACCATAAGTTGCACTATTTATTAACATTGAAATTTCCCCATAAAAAAATTAATTTGATAGAGTCAAATGTGATAGAAAATACGAAGAATTAATACTGCACAACGCAGACTCGAAAATGTACGTATGCCGAAGAAAGTGAGATTCTACAAATAAGATAATCATAACATTAAAGGACTCAACTGAAATTTTGAAACATACATATCGTCGCCTCAGAGCAAAAGAAAGGACATCTAGTAATAATAAAAAATGAGATGTCTGACTTACTGCTATGAGAAACCGTGTTTGCATCTAGTGGAACAACTTCTGAAACACAAAGTTATGTTTAATACTACTATATCTCACCTGTGTTTTATAAAATTTACCCAGTGTTACACTAGATGCAGACACAGTTTTCCATAGCGGTAAGTCAGACATCTCATTTTCGATTATTACTAGATGTCCCACTGTTCCTTTGAGGCGAAGCGACGATATAACCTCCTGAGACCTGGCATCCATTTAAATGGATGTTTTGCTTTCTCCTTCTATTGCGTTAAATTTCATTGTAGCTATCTAAAATCAGTTTGGCATGGTAATGAATCAAAAATCAACATTCAGCTTTTGGATTTTGGCAACGGTAACTACTTTGTTTACAAAATGGCGTAATAAATGAGTCAGGTTGGAATTTTACGTTCTGCTGGTAAGTTTCGTTTTTATGTTATTTTAATTTGTTTAAACTTTTTTTTTTTTTTTTTTTTTTTTTGCAATTTTAATAGCAGATGTTAATACTTGCCTTATGTTCTTTATAATAAATTATATTCTTTCCCATACTTTTAGCATTTTTTAAATTACTTTAAAGCGAGTTATGGCCTGAACATCCATTTAGATGGATGTGCTGTGAAACAAAATAAAAGAATCGAAATTTATTAATTTCTTCAAAAACATCATTTTTGATGCCTATTTGTTGAAAAAAACTCATATTAAAAAAATATATATATGCATTATATTTTGCTTGGGTCTCAGGAGGATATTAGACAGAAATATTTTAGACGCATCGCATCAAAAAAAACATGTAGCTTAGAATATGCAGAAACGTTATATGTACATGTACATACACTTATGATATCAGTGGCAATTTTAACTTGCATAAGTCATGTAATGAAAATGTATCAGGAAGTTTTTAATTTCTTACTCTATTAAGATATTTTACAATAAAATTTCCACCAAAGTGTTCGTTCCACTGAACACTTAAACTTTGTGGGCCCACCCAGTGTACTGTGGATGCTGCGGATATGTGGCACTGTCGATGAATGCGGGTGTCATGCATTGCGAAAGCTGCTTTAGTAACTGTGTAATGCAGTCTACATAGGTGAAACCAGCCGTACGCTTGAAACAAGACTTAAGGAGCATAAACATGCTTTTAGAAATAAAAATTTAAATTCTAAAATTGTTGACCACGCCGTGAAAACTGATCATTTTCCGAGTTTTGAGAATGCTTATATAATTAGATCAGGCTGCAGCATTTATGCAAGTCGTATGTTTTTGGAAGCTTGGTACACGAGAACTGCTGATTTAGCAATTAACGAGGCTGCATCTCTACCAATAGAATATTCAGTTTTGTTTTAACTATAAATTTTTTGGCAACTTGATGTAATGTTTTTCTACTTGTTGAACTTTAAAATCTAGTATGACTTTTACGTTAGGAATTAGCTGATGAGGGATTCAGAATGAACCCGAAACTTCCTTTTATATTGTTTTTAGTGTTTTATCTTGTAATGTAATGTAATGTCTGTTATTTTGAAAAGTTTTTATAAATATGCTTTAGTAAGTTTTCCCGCTAGATAAATGAGATAAATCGATTTTAAAATATTGTGTGACCTCAAAAATCTGGCATTCAGAAGTCCGGCAACTTCAAAAATCTGTCATCAAAGTCATCTCTCCCTAATCCCCCCCCCCCCCCATTTTTTTACACTTCCAACTTACAAGAGAAATAAACATAGCAATTGTTTACAAATTCAAAACTTCCCGATCGAAAACAATGCATTAGCGAACAGGGAGATCGCTCACGCTGTTCTAAATAGAACCACTGATAATGCTGGTAGTAGCTCAGAGGAAGGAGTACGAAGAGCATAAGAAAGGTGACACTGGAAAAATGTATAAATTTCACTCGAAAATTAATATCTGCTTTAGAAGAACAAGACTGTAGGGTAAGGTGCCCTATTATCGTTCCCCAGTCACTTTTAGGCCCGTGGAAGTTGTAATTTTCAGTGAAAATCTACCAAATTTGGATTTTGCATAGACTATTTACCCACGCACATACAAACATAGGCAAATATCGTACAAAAAATTATAACAATTCGAAAAATCGTTTTTTCAAAAGTATCTAAAAAATGCAAAAGAAAAAAAAAATGGTCCCAATTTCGCCTTCCCAAAAAATTCAATACGCCGAGGCTTAACTTATAACTAAATCAAAATTTATTTCTAAATGAGTAAGTCATTTACATTAAAGTAAGGCACAAAGAAAGGTACTAATTATCAGTGGAAGAATAACATAACGAAACATTAGCCATTCAAACATGAGGAAAAAATTGAAAAAATGTCATGAAAAAGCATTCCTAATTTCGTCCCCGGGACGAAAATAAGAACTGCAAGGTGGACGAAATTGGGACCACGCTACTTCCCAATATGACGGAGCTTCAGTTCCTGCAAGATGAACTGAGCGTCCTAAAACTCACTGTATGCTACTGTCAGCATCTTACCAACGTAAAATACATGCAATGAATAAGAAATAAATACTTACAGTGCGGTAAATAACGTTCTACAAATGACGTAATAAGAATTCGGGTCTTCTAAATATAGGAAATTCCCCGTCTTTAATTTATGTATGCGTCTTGGCGAACGAAACTTTCAACAGTGACCCCTTTTACCTACCGTCCCCCCGTGTCTTGCGTCATAAGTGGCGCCACATTCGCAGAAGCGGAGAAGTTAAGGGGGACGAAATTAGGAGAGGGAACGAAATATGGGCACTTTACCCTATTATCGAAATTGATATTCTTCATTTGTACAAAAAACTAGAAAATCTTGTTAAAAAACGGCCGAAAAAATTGAAACAAATAAAATTGACGTAGATGTCTTGGAAATTATACGAGAATAAATGACTTCACTGTTTATTAGATTTTTTTTTTTTTTTTTTTTTTTTGTAACATAGAAAATATCAATTAAAGTAAGATTTTCTTTTAAATATTTATTTTTCTCTTTTTCCCACCTGAATATCACTTGACTCATAGGCGTAACCAGCCTTTTGAACGGGGGGGTGCCCAGACTTTTTAACCAGAATATGTTAGATACAAACAATATCTTATATAGTAAAACCTGCTAAAACGGAACCTCATTAAACCGGCCGAATTTCCGTTTTAGACAGGTTTTCCTCTTAGAATTCATAATTGTGTGTTATTTCTTTTAAAAAGGGCTCAAACGCGATTTTTGTTTGAGGTGAGGGGGTGTGAGAAGGGGTTCAAAACATCAAAACTAAATCTAATGGTAAAAAAAAAAAAAAATAAGATATGTAAATCTCCTTGCAGCAGTGAAATAAGACAGTGACTAAGTGAGGTCAAAAGTGTAAAACTTTTTGGCGTCCTAACTTCTTACAAAGATTAAAAAACGCCTATAATCTTGCTGGAAACTTTTATAGGCAAAGGGGCATTGCATGAGACGTAAACCTAGCATTATCTATGTCAAAGTCTTGTAGATGAAATTTTGCCGGATGATAAATCTCAGATAATTCATGCTGTACACAAGTACATACCCACAAAAGTTTTTCAAAATGTGACTCTATGACTTCTTAGGGATCACCGGGGGAGAACCAAGAAATTTCGGAGGAAAGTGCACATAAATAATTATTGTAATATTATAAATAATTACAATGTTCATTAATAATTCATGTTTTAACTCAGAATGTGTCCAATGTATTAGGTAAAGCAATACACTAAATTTTGTCAAGATGATAAAAATTATATTATCATGATGCGGCTGTTATAATAAATATAGGTGCTTGTCTGTCTTCGTGTGTGTGTATACGCGCGAGCGCTGAACTCTGAAAAAACAATGCAGTCCTCACAACCGCAAGATTTGGCAGGAAAGTACCCGTTTGACTGAAGTCATGCATATCGAAAACAATTTCTGCAATTTTTCAATCAATTTTTTATGCGATTTTTTTTCAAATTAGTAAAAAAGAATGCGATTTATATATTTTATCCAGTAAACTTTGTCTTCTTTTCAATAAAGTTTTTTCGAGATTCTTAGAGCGATTTTTCAATTTGTAACAATTTTTTAATGTTATTTTTAGAGGGTTTTTTTCGCGTTCCTAAAAGAAATCCGGTTTAAATATTTTACCCAATTAGTTAATTTCGTTCCCTGCTGTCTTTTAATCTTTTCCGAATTTTTAATGCGATTTATAACGGGGTTTTTTGCACTTTGAGGTGAGTTTTTGACTTTTTTTTGAAACATAAAAAACTCTCCGGTAATTTTTGCAATTGCCGTGATTAAATTCAAATTGAAAGAATGTCAAATCATTTCTCATAAGAAAGCTGAAAATTTAATTTGGCTCGGGAAAAAAAAAAAAAAAAAAAATCGCGATAATTCAGGATTCGTTTGTTTCGAGACGGAAGTGGTCGTAGCTTGGTCGGGGGTACGTTGCCAAATGCAGTCCCCCCCCCCCCACACACACACCTGATACTAGATTTCTTTAATTCTATGTTCGTTTAAAAAAAAGCAACCAGCGAAACTCCAATAGTAATGAAGTTTTCTATCAGGGGCAGAGTTTGAAATAACGTGCGAGATTGCACGATTTGTGCACAGAAAAGGAAAGATCCGTATAATAAAAATGCTGCGCAGTATTTCCGCCCTTAAAATTCTTTCACGGATCTGTGATTCTTCAGTGAGTATTTAAAAAAAATTTTAAGTCCGCGATTTTTATTTCTTTTGTGGAACTTCTTAAAATCAATTCGTGACTCGATCCCGGAAAAATTTAAGAATTTCTTCAAACGAGCGTGAAAAATATCGTGAATTTCGATAAAAGAGTGCAGAAAGAAATAGCGAATTTCGTCAAAGATTGCGCAAAAAAATCAAGAATTTCGATAAATGATTAACGAGAAAATGTTGCAAATTTCCTCAAAAAGTGGCGGAAAAGAGCAGAGGATTTTGTTAATTGGTACGGAAAGATATTGAGAATTTTCTCGATCGGTAGCGCAAAACTATCACGAATTTCGACAAATGATCCCTGTAAAAAAAATCAATTTCGTGAATAGGCCGCAAAAAAGAAAATCGTCAAAGGATCCCGGTGAATAAGAGAATTTCGTCGAAGGATCGCAGAAAGAAAATGCGAATTTCCTCAAAAGATCACGGAAAGAAAAAGCGATTTTTGTCAAAAGATCGTGTAAAGAAAACACGATTTTCATCGAAGGATCGTGCTAAAGACATCCCAATTTCGTCAAAATATCGCTGTAAAAAAGCGAATTTCATCAAAGGATCGCGGTGTAAAACACGAATTTTGTCAAAGGTTAGTGTTGAAAAGTGCGGATTTCGACAAAATATCGCGTAGAAAGACGTGAATTTCGTCAAATGATTTTGTGAAAAATTGTAAATATCATGTAATGATCGCAGAATAAAGTCGCGAATTTCATCAATATTTAAAGCACTGGGCTGAAACATTGAAACCGGGTCCTTTTTCTAGTTTCAAAAGAACTCCGTGAAACGAGAAGAAACTCCAAAAATCGCGTTAAAATTTTCAGAGGAAAAAAATTACTGTAATTGACTTGAAAGACTGCAACCATATTCCTTTTACAAATGTCAAAATATGGTCGCGAAACACGAAATTCAACCAACCAACCAACTTCAGATTAATTTTAATTTTCTGTGTTATTATTTCTCATTTTCAAAGGAGGCAGGGTCTGTGCACCCAACCTTTCCCCCGGCTAATCGCCTTTTACAATTACTCTTTCACATATGCATTCCCTTTCAAATTTTTTTGCTTCATTCTAGACTTTAGACTGCGAAATCAAAGAGACAAATAATTTCTGTTTCTATCCTCCTCAAGAACTGCGTTAATTTCTCATGAAATTGCAGAAATATGCAACAACAAAAAAAAAAAAAACGGCGTTAAAAAAATTTCCCACAAAAAAAGAAAAAAAAAAGTCAAAGTGGGATTATAAAATCTGCTTTTTTGGATTACTACGACTAATACAGATTCTTGTAAACATTCTAGTTTTAAAAAAGATAAAGAACATAATAATAATAAAAAAAAGAACGTGGATATTTTTTTTATCACAGTTCAAAACTTAGGCTGTTAGTTATCTGACCTAAACTAATTTGCTAAACTTTTGCTAATTTGAACTCTTCTTTCACTTCTTTTTTTTCTTTTGTACACTTCGATTTTTTTAAATAATTGTGCTTGAGTCTGCGCTAGCGGGGGGTGCCCGGGCACCCAGGGCACCCCCCCCCCCTGGTTACGCCTATGTGACTTTGAATTAATTTATCAATATAGGTACCATTAAAAATATTGGAAGAACACTGATATTCTTTCAGAAATCCGGACTTTTAAAAAATCTGGCTTAGTCTCTGTCAGTGTTGAATTGAGGGGGTTGCCCGGGAGGGGGGCATTCTTTCGCGGGACATTGAAATGTGCCGCCGGAAGGTTGGAGATTTTATGCTTTTTAATGGGCAAAAGTGCAATTTTCCCACCGGATCTCTAAAATATCCCACCTAAAATAGCTGCAGAAATCCCACCCGGAGGAAAACGTCTGAATTCAACACAGCTCGGTTCCAACGATGCCGGATTTTCGAGGTTTATACTAGACTCAATTTATCCGATGCTTCAGTTTAACAGTGTTCGTTTTATCCGGGATCTGTTCCATTTAGGACGAATTTAACGGACAAAAGTGCAATTTCCCCATCGGATCTCTAAAATATTCCGCCTAAAATAGCTGCAGAAATCCCTCCCGGAGGAAAACGTCTGAATTCAGCACTGCTCAGTCCCAACGATGCTGGATTTTCGAGGTTTATACTGTAACGCATTTAAGGCTGTTCTCAAATCCAAAGGGTCAACTTTCTGACATAAGTTTTAATTCATTTTTGTTCGGAAACGCATGAAACTAGAAAGTGTACTTATTCAGAAACTATGTCATCGAACTGTTTTTTCCGTTTTCTTGTAAACGCAATAGATCTTTCAGAAAATACTGTCAAAGTTGGAATTTTGAACCGAACTTTAGAACGAAAGATGAAAATCCAGTCAGTAAGGGGATAAAAATGCCGTGTCACGTGATCAAAATCGCTTATAACTCAATAGGTAATTTATTTATCAAAAAATGGACAACACAGTTCGATTCCAAGTAGCTTCCATGAACAGGCCTTCCAATTTTATATCTTCCTGTTAAAAAATAAATTTGTAAATGTGTCAAAACGTTTTGCGCTTGTTGAGCAGAGCAGTTGAGAACAGCCTTAATGGACAAAAATGCAATTTCCCCATCGGATCTCTAAAATATTCCGCCTAAAATAGCTGCAGAAATCCCTCCCGGAGGAAAACGTCTGAATTCAACACTGCTCGGTTCAGAGCCCGATTAAGATTGTCTGGGGCCCAAGACCGACCAGCTTTTCAGGGTTCTTGCAAAATAGAGATTTTTTTTTAGAGTGTTCAGAAAATTTCCTTCATTTTAAAAGAATGCTCATGAAACTCGGGTTAATTTAAGTTCTCTTTTGCTGTTTAATGCTATATAATACCATAAATATTTCTTCAACAAATATATTTTTAAATGATTCTCATAAAAATACTTCTTTTCCACAGAATTTCTAATTTAAGCTTTTGAGAGAACAAAAAAGTGCGTGCAAAGTGCTAATAGAGGTATAAGATATCACAGCTTGAAATAAAATAAATTCTAACGAGACTTACGAAATTTTTTCTAAATCATTTTACTCATTTTGGGGCCCTCGCTTGCAATGGGTCCAAGGCCATGGCCTAGTTGGCCTGTGCGGTAAGGGGATGTGCATATATAACGTTATAATTTTAGGGGGGGAGGGGGGTCTGGCACATGGTACCGTAAGATATCTCTAAGGGGAGGGGGGGTTTTGTTTTTTGATATCGTTATCATTCTTGATACAACCAAAATTTTCTCTTTTTATTTGTAACCTCGTCTTTACGTCAAAATAGTATGTTATCTTTTTACTTTCTTCTATCTTCAATAGAAGAAAGTATTGTAATCGAAATTTTTTTCGACTTCCGGTTTTCGACGGATTTGCATGTTTTAGGGGTCAGAGATTCCAAAAAACATGTTTATAGAAAATGTCTGCCTGTCTGTGTGTCCGCCTGTCCGTCTGTCCGTCTGTCTGTCGCCATTGTACCATCAAAAAGTGTATGAAGTTATGTATAGAATTAAACCAAAATTTTATTATCAGTTTTTGGCTATGGCAAGCAGGTCCTCCTGGAATTTGGAAAAAATTCGCCGGTAGGGGGCGCTGATATAACAATTTTTGTGAGATTTTGAATATTGTACCATCCAAAAGTGTATGGAGTTATGCATAGAATTGAACCAAATTTTTAGTTTAAGTTTTTGGATATGACAAGCAGGTCCTCCCTGAATTTGGAAAAAATTCGCCGTTAGGGGGCGCTGTAATAGCGATTTTTGTGCGATTTTGAATATTGTACCGTCCAAAAGTGTATGAAGTTATGCATAGAATTAAACCAAATTTTTATTTTAAGTTTTTAGCTATGGCAAGCAGGTCCTCCCTGAATTTGGAAAAAAAATCGCCGGTAGGGGGCACTGTAATAGCGATTTTTGTGCGATTTTGAATATTGTACCGTCCAAAAGTGTATGAAGTTATGCATAGAATTAAACCAAATTTTTATTTTAAGTTTTTGGATATGGCAAGCAGGTCCTCCATGAATTTGCAAAAAATTCGCCGTTAGGGGGCGCTGTAATAGCGATTTTTGTGAGATTTTGAATATTGCACCGTCGAAAAGTGTATGAAGTTATGCATAGAATTGAACCAAAAAAAATTTTAAGTTCTTGGCTATGCAAGGAGGTCATCCCTTAACACTAGAACCGCGGAGCGGGTCAATTTGACCCAAATCGATATTTAAATTCTTGCCGCGCGAAAAATATTAATTGAAAAAACATTTCCTTTACTGACTTTTAATATTTTAAGGTAAACAACAACTTAACGAATTTAAAAACGTATAGCATAAATACATTTCCTGTTATAAATCGTTATACCTAGAACCGCGAAGCGGGTCAATTTGACCCGTAGTATGCTTTACGCATAAAAGACGAAAAAGAGATACATTTTCTCGGAAGTAACGAGAAAGTACACCTCCCTCACCCCGAATTCCTCTAATGGACAGATCTGGTAGTGGAAACAGTGAAGGTCTTCAGCCAAGGTCATATATGCACAGTGTGAAAACAGGTCGAATTCAGACGAAAATTAGAAGTGATATTTAGGAGAATTCTTGAAGTTTCATTTTTTAGGTATTTATTTTAAGTTTAAATAAGATGTCACGACGACGTAATCTTACCGTTACAGAAGCTTTAGAATATTTGCAACAGTTATCTGAAAACGATTCAGAAAGTGATAATAATGATGACTGTTTTTCAATTTTGAGTAGCGAGGATGAATATCTGCCTCCAAATGAAGAAAATTCCAATTCTGATGAAGAAAATGAAAGTGATGACGACTCTACCAGTGCCCTAAATATCGCTGGACCTTCTCATCGCAATGATGATGATGATTTATCAGTGTTAAATGAAAGTGCATCTTATTTATCAGATAAAAAAGAAGAATTGAGATTTCGTACAAAAGGCACTTACACTCAGAGAAATTTGAAAAAGAAATCAGCTGTAACGTGCGAATTCAAACTTGGAAATGAAGAAGTTGGTAAAGATGGGACAGTTTGGGATGTTGTAGAAATAGGTACTAGCAACAAAGGAAGGAAGGCACAGCATAATGTTTTAAAGGAAGTTGGGGGCCCAACACCACATGCTAAACGCAATATTATGGATAACAGTCCGGCAAGTGCCTGGTGACTTCTTATAGACGAATGGATATTGAAGCATATAAAGAAATGTACCGAAGACGAAGCTCATCGGCAGCTTCATGAACATGATTGGGTTATTACTTTGGATGAAATTGATGCATTTATATCAATTTTATATGCACGGGGCATATATTGCGCAAAAGGGCTTGAACTGCATAGCCTATGGTCAGTGAACTGGGGACCGCCATTTTTCCGAAATACAATGCCAAGAGACAAATTTCGTGAAATAATGAGATTCTTGCGCTTCGATATAAAATCAACCAGATCATGTCGTCTAGAGACAGACAAATTTGCCCTCATTTCTGATATCTGGAATCGTTTCATTGAAAATTGCAAGACTGACTATACTCCAGGGCCCAACATAAGCGTAGATGAGCAATTATTTCCTACAAAAGCTAAGTGTAGGTTTACTCAATATATGCCTAACAAACCAGACAAATTCGGTATAAAGTTCTGGTTGGCTGCAGATGTTGATTCAAAATATCTGATTAATGGATTCCCATACCTTGGAAAAGATAACCAATGTCCATCTA
This sequence comes from Maratus speciosus, assembly GCA_963932465.1. NCBI lineage: Eukaryota > Metazoa > Arthropoda > Arachnida > Araneae > Salticidae > Maratus > Maratus speciosus. The sequence continues at coordinate 494,559,430 of OZ010792.1, forward strand.
ACGTTTCTCTTTCTGAACATGTAGTACTGCGACTAATAAGTCCATATGAGAACAAAGGTAGGAATGTTACTACAGACAATTTTTTTCAACATTGAAGCTAGCAGAGTCATTGAAATCTAAAAATACCAGCCTTGTAGGAACTGTAAAAAGATCAAGAAGAGAAATACCAACCTCTGTAAAAATGTCAAAATCAGAATTCCATGCGACAACTGCATTAGCTCATAAAGGTATCAGTTTAACTGTTTACCAGGGAAAAAGAAATAAAAATGTGTTGTTGCTCAGCAGTCTACACCCAACTGTTGAAATTTTAGATAATTCTAAAAAATTACCTGATACAGTTGCTTATTACAACGCAACTAAATTCGGTGTGGATGTGATTGACCAGATGACAAGAAAGTATACTGTCAAGTCTGCTTCACGTAGATGGCCAGTGCACGTATTCTATAATATTTTGGATCTTGCTGCAATCAATGCATGGGTTTTATACAAAGCCGTAACTGGGAAAGCTATTAGTAGACGGCAATTCATTCAAGATTTAATTGAAGAATTGCGAGAACAGTTTGTTCGCCCCCGACAAAAAAGGGTGTTTGAGTGCGAAGCAACTACTAAAAATGATGGACAACCACAACCTAAGCGCAAACGAGTCCGATGTCACACTTCAAAATGTGAAAATAAAACTCAAGATATTTGTTCACAATGTAATGCCCCCATTTGTGGTAAATGTACAAACCGTATTAGCAAGTTTTGCATACAATGCATACAATAAATTGGATTAAATAAACCTGTAAAACTAGTAAGTAACTGTTTTTTACTCTATTTTTATTTTTTGTTCTATTTTCGATTAAAGTTATGAAGTCTAAGTTTATTTTTGGTTAAAATATATGTGATTATATTTAAGGAAATATGAATTTGACTATCATTTTCTAAAATTTCTCCTGCATTATTTCTGAAATGTTATATAAATTATGATAAATATTGATTATTATACGAAAATATAATGTTTTAGTTAATTAAATTAAAACATTTGGGCATATTTATATATTTATTAATATCTAGGGTCAAATTGACTCGCTCCGCGGTTCTAGGTATACCGAAAGTCCCGCGGTTCTAGTGTTAATTTGTAAAAAAATCGCTCGTAGAGGGCGCTGTAATAGCGATTTTTGTACAATTTTTGTGCCATTTTAAATATTGTACCGCCGAAAAGTGTATGAAGTTATGCAGAGAAATGAACCAAATTTTATGTGTTTATTTTTGGTCATGTCACGAAGGTCCTCCCTGAATTTGGAAAAATTCTGCCGGAAGGGGGCACTATAATTGCGATGTCTGTACCATTTTCATTATTGTACCATCGAAAAGTGTATGAAGTTATCCATATAATTGAACCAAATTTTTTGTGCATGTTTCTGGCTATGGCAAACAAGTCCTCCCTGAACTTGAAAAAATTCCGAAAGAAGGTGGCGCTATAATTCCGATCTCTGTGCCATTTTCATTATTGTACCATCGAACAGCGTATAAAATTATGCATACAATTGAACCAAAATGTTTGTGCTTGTTTTTAGCTTTGGCCAACAGGTTCTCCTTGAATTTGGAAATATTGCGCGGTAAAGGGGCTCCGTGCTAGCGATTTTTGTATACTTTTCTTGATTTTTCGTAGTTCTATTGTGCATCGGCGGCTCATGCAGCGGCGGGAACTCGCTTCCTGCTATGCCGGCTACTCGCAAACAGCTGATAACGACAGAATAAGGAAAAATTAATAATTTTAACAAATATCATGATATAGATTAACTCGTTTTTAGTCCGTTTAATTGACTTGAGCAGAAATTTAAGATGAAAATCAAAGTTGGTATAGTATTGAACTAATAATATTGAAGTATTAACATGTGTAACTAGGTTTTGAAATATTAAGATGTATAAGATAGAAGAAAGTTTTGGGATTGGCACATCCAACTAGTTTTAGTATGTTATCTTATTTTTATGAAAATACAAAGATATTATTAAAATCATTAAATAACTATAAAACTATTTATTTCCAAAATATGAAAAACACCAACGTTTGGCATTCCTATTCTGCCGCATGTGTATGCATATATAATACGCTGTTCGAGAAACCTCATGCGAAGTATGCTTGAAATGGTACCTGTGTTTACTAGTAAATGAAAGAGAAAGTTTGTTGTCCACCTGTTTTGTTGATAAGAAGTTGTGTCTGCAACCCCCCCCCCCCCCTCCCGTGTGGGGGCAAGTGCAAGAATATATTATTACCGTATTTTATGGAAGAAACGCCGCACCCGTCGTAAGCGCCGCACTCCTCAAAATTGGTCTAAATAAGCTTAAAAATATCGTAAACGCCGCATCTGCGGGAACGCTACTTTTGTCGACAATATCTCATTGACCTAACATTAATCAATGCTTTCTGAACAGTATGTGCCTCATTTTTAATAATTTAGAATTCTAAAATTCTATTTAAAATATTTAAATCAGGTTTTAAATATTTTTATGTAATTTCTTTAATTGAGAAGACGTCAATTGTCATTAAAATCATTCAGAGCGCGGGACGCGGACCCTCTCCTTAGGTGCACAACACTTTTTTAAGTGGCCATCGCAACTTAGCACCCTTTTTACGTCGCATGCACTTTAGCCCTTTTTTAGCTTCTACTCGAAACCCTCAAACTCTGAGTTGTCAATATCTGAGTGGAAGAGTAGTAAATTTTCTTTGTCCACCTGTATGGTTCAGTATCATCATCCGAAATGTCACAGTTTTTATAATCGGTAGAGTCAGAAAGTTTCGCGTTGTTGAGCAGGGGGACTTGAGTTTTATAATAATATATTCATGGGATTAATGAATTTTTATTTTAGCCCATTTTACGCGCGCGAAAAAAAAAAAAATCGTAAACGCCGCGGCGTTTCTTCCATAAAATACGGTATTGTTGAATGCATTATGTAAAAAACATATATTATTAAATACTTTTAAATATTAACTATTTCTTCTAAGTATTACATATTAGCATTTGTATTTATTTTACTTTATCTTTTTCTATTAACGATTTATTATGCTGTTAATTAAATATACCGCAGATGGTTATTTTGCCTTTTTATTACGCATTAAATATTACAGTTATGATTCCCCGCTTAATCAAATACCCCTCTTAGTCGAATATTATTTCTGGAACCGTCAATATTCGTTTAAACGGGGACGACTGTATGACAAATTCTGTCATGAACGAAAACTGGAGGCATTTCACTTTCTTTTGATGCAGCAGCTGATGATGCGGCAGTACTGGATGACGTTTATTATGGATTTACGCGGGGTCATGCACTGCCAGAGATGCTCGAGTAAGTTTTTCCCGCCTGCAGGCTTTTCTGGAGAAAGTTTTTTAACGCCGCCGTCCAAGGTCGAACAGGGCTGCAAGACAAGGTAACCAAATGGCTGGATTCGTAGCGTTGTTGCGTCATTCCTCTCTCTATGCCACATAATCATAATAATTTTCATATCAATAACGTGGCTTCTGTTTCTTTTTTTTCTTCGAAGTTTGTTTACTTACCCATTTTTTAACGCTCCTAAAGTGTAATCTTCTTCATAACTTGTATGTCGTTGAGACCGAATCACAGTCTTTAAGAAGTAAATGACTTAGTTATACAACATTATCTCCATATTTTTGCGTCAGACGAATCAAATATGCACAGGTAATTAGCAGTTCTGGTAACGAAAAAAGATTTAATGGGATGTTGGACAACGAAATAATTAAGATTATTTAATCAAATTATTTAAAACAGATAATTACAAATATGTATAAGCTAAAAGTTAATCGTCGTCGTATACACGCAGAGACTAGAGACACTAGAGACTCCACGTCTTTAAGTCCTGCTCCATCCTCATTATCTGCCCGCAATCACGGCTTATTATGCTGAATTAACAGTTTTTTGGCAACATTCTTTACGTCCTTAGGCTGAGCGTTCTGCGTGGGAAAATGACGAGATCAGCAAGTTACTTGATAGAGACAGCAGAAAACGTATATTTAATTCTATTTCAAGTCATCCTGAATCCCGACCCGAACCCGACAAAAAAATTTTGTTGACACGCAACCCGACACACGTCAACTGGAACCCGAAATGGAAGAAAAATAATCCATACAAAAATACAGTTATGATTTTAAATTTTATGTGAAACGATAAATGTATATACAGGATGGTCATTTTTTTTTTTTTTTTTTTTTTTTTTTTATCGATATATGACACCGTATCGATCGTATTGTCCAAGAGAATGGTATCTCAAATATGGTATATAGTTATTTTACGACATGGACTCAAAAACGACGTGAAGAATAATAATCGAGCTCTCAGCGTTACGGTTACAACGACAATATTTTGAAGTTTTCTAATGGAAACACCTAAATTTTTTCATCGCAAAATGGTCTTTACGGGGCAAAACCATAAATGGTATTAAAAAAAGAATCCTTCTAACACAACAAAAAAGCAGATGTTAACTAGTCTTCTGTCATTGCTTCTTTCTTTGTGTAAAGCTATAAAAATAAAGAAACAAAACTTCTCTTAGTAAATTAAACGTGTCCTTTAATATAGGTATTTCACTGAATGCTCCTAAAGCAAATATCTGTTATATGGACAGCTACAGCCCCCACAAGTTTGTGACTAGCATCTTGTAGATAAGCTTATTGAATTGTAATTTTATCTCTGTTTTCGAAAAATCTTTTTAAAGTGCAAGGCTATGACCAAAAAAATATTTTGCTAATTCTCCGATATATTGACACTAATGTCATCCAAATTAATATTTTAATATATATAATAAAAATGTAGTTTTGTACGTATGGCTTGAAAAATAGCTTTTCAGGAGCATACATTGAAACAACTAAGTTTGCCAATTTTTTTGAAAGTTTGTTGATATTTCGCAGTAATAGTCTCACTTTATTTTTTATGAGTAGATCTATATTAGACCTATATAAGCCAATTTATTTGACAGCGTTGAAATTTCACTCTTCCAGAGTTCCATTATGAAAAATTCGCATGAATTTTAAAGATATTTTAACAATTGCACTTATTTTTGCAATTTGCGGAAGAAACCTTACAATAAAGAGATGCCTAGCGTAATATTCTGATTTTTTAATCTCGGCTGTTTTGACTAAAGGCATATTACAGTCCTCCTGACAGAAATTTCGGAAGGGGATCAAACACTATGATGATCCCCACACTGGCTGTGCCTTTACTAAAATGGGTATCATAAAGATCAGTCACAATTGCTTTTATTACCCTCAATAAAAACCCCGCGTTATTTGTATTCTAATGGACAGCCTTTCTCTGTTATTCGAATTCGACATTGATCTTGTGTTAACAACAAACGCAATATCTCAACTCTCAACATCTACACCTGCATCTTTTTAGACGGCAGTTTAGATTACATATCCTATTTGTAGCTTAGATGGCTTTCCCATAAAAAGTGATAAAAGCAATGCGGCAAACAATTTAGTTCACCGTTTTTTTTTTTTTTTTTTTTTTTTGTTGTTGTTGTTGCTCTTGAGAACAATCTTTATTCAGAGAATTATTTAAGAAGAAGGAAAGGACCTCCCATGAAAAAAAAAGGGGGGGGGGACGCAAAGAAATGATATTTTAAATACTTTTTTTTTTTACTTATTAACCCTTTACTTATTAACAATTTTTATTTTTTTTTAATGAAAAAAATTATTTGAAATCTATTATCAGTCTAATAATGGGAAAAATTGTAAAAAAAAATAAATTTCAAATTTTCAGCTAAAATTTGATATTTTATGGTGTGTACCATATGTACACAATTAGAGTTTTAAAATATTATAATGCTATATTTTGCAACTAAATGAGCTTAAAATAATTAATTTTATCTGCTTAACACTCTGCAACTTTTTTTTTATATTAATATTTTTAAGTATTCAGTAAGAATAATAAAAGTAAATCTTACCTTAATAGCTTGATCGATTTTTTTTTTTTTTTTTTTTTTTTTTTTTTTTTTTTTTTTTGTTTCCGAAGAGCAAATTCTAATTTTTTGTCAAATGAAGCCATCTGACATGGACAAAATAAGTGTTATTCCATTCTTTGGACTGTTCTTGATCAGGGATCATATTGGCCAAATTCATGGCACTTAATGAGAATTACACTGTTTTTAGGTATGTGCCAGATATGGCACGTGATGCCCTGAAGGGTTAAAGCATAAATCCGAATTCTAAAATCAATCCTGTTGAACAATATTACTTACCATATAGTACACTCTCAGAAAAATTTCATCAAAAAGCTTAAAAAATACAGGTAGCAAGTTACCGGAACACTTCTGAGATTGGACGAACACGGAACACCCGACTTTAAATTGGAACATTTCGACCAATTTTTACGTTAGATTGGGAAATTTTCTGTATTTCGGGGAAAATGAGCAAAACAAAGCAGAATTTTCCGTATTTTAATGTAGGCATCTTAGGGAATGATATGTTTTATGTGTTCCACAATAAATAAATAATTCATTATATCATAACCCCTAAATCAAATATACACATAGAAGGTCTTGAACCAAATTTTTCTTGCTCATGATTGAATTAATTTGTTTTTAAGAAAATAATCATTTTAATTTCTTAACGCATATCATTAAAGCAGTTTGTTAACAACCGACAAATAATGACTTCGACAATCTTCAATTCAATTTTTCTCATCAACTTTTCCCTCTAAGTAACCAAAAATTAACAGAGTAAATAAATGAATTGCGACTCTGGTTTCTTCTACAAAAAATGTTTGTGGTAGTTTTTTATAGTGTTACCAGGTGCACTATCACAAAAAGCGGGACAAGGAGACAAAAAAAGTAGGACAGGGCTTCTAAATTGGGACATAAAAATACAGTAATTCCTATGAAAACGGAACCTGTCTATAACGAAATCCTCTGTTAAATTTACAAAATTCATGGTCAATATGGAAGAAATGCCTAAAAATTATACCTGCTAAGACGAAAACGTCTAAAGCGAAATATCCTCTTCGGTAACTTGAAATTCAGTCTTAGTAGATTTTACTATGTTAAAAAAAACACAATATTTAATCTTATATAGTAAATTTGTGAAAGTGGAATCGCTAAAAATCGAAACAAATTCCGTTTTAGAGAGGTTTTTTGATCGTACATTTATAGATGGTTGGTATTCCTGAAGTATGAAATGTTTACATTTAAGTCAGGATTCCGTTATAAACAAGTTCAATATTGAGAGGTTTTAGTAAACAACGTATGCAATAAAACCTGTAAAAACAAAATCTTTAGGGACCGGAAAAATATTTCGTCTTAGACAGGTTTCCGTATTAGCAGGTAGATTTGTACATTATTCCTTTCGGCTGAATCATAAAAAAATTCCATCATAGACAGGTCTGCAGCGATGAAAGCTCTGCGCCACAAATGGCTGATTTTAACCACTAAAGTTTAATAGAATCCTTTGCTTTATTAAATTTCAGAAATATCGTCATTTAATAAAGCGAGAAATAATTAAAATTTAGTGATACCAATCGACCATTTGTGGCGCTGCGCTTGCATCCCTGGGTCTGTTTTCACAGGGTTTTCTATATTATAGACCGGGAGACGGAAGCACAGACAATCAGCTCATCCAGTTTACGGCTGAAATTCCAGAGTTAGCTAAAACTCGATTCGAATATTAAAACGCAACTGGTCTGCCAAGTCACATCTTGGTGAAAAACACCTGAATTCCCGATTTTAGCGTTTGACTCGTAGGTTTACCATTGTGTTTTTCTGCACCCAAAGGTATGAAAACATGGAGGACTGGGAGCAGGAAAACACAATGGTAAACCTTTTTCAGGCGTTTTCCACCAAGATAAGACTTGGCAGACCAATTGCGTTTTAATATGCGAATAGAGTTTTAACTAATTCTGGAATTTTAGCCGTGAACTCGATGAGGTGACTGTGTGTTCTGCCGCCTGCCGGTCTATTAATGCTGTTCTCAACTGCTCTGCTCAACAAGCGCAAAACGTTTTGACACATTTACAAATTCATTTTTTAACGGAAAGATATACAATTGGAAAACCTGACCATGGAAATGATTTGGAATCGAACTGTATTTTCCATTTTTTGATCAATCAATTAATTATTGAGCTATAAGCGATTTTGATCACGTGACAAATGTTGACAGCTATTGTGAAATATAATCTCCAAACAAGGACATTAAAATAATCAAGCTAAGTAAATTGTTTTTCATGTGTCAAATGTGATTTATAAAAGCAATTATCAAAAGTGATTATGATCTGAAGGAAGGAAGTGAAAGTGAAAAGTGATTGCACAATCGTAAACAAACATTCTATTATAAACATTTCATGATAGTCGAGAACTAGAGACATTGATAAACTCTATTTTTAAATTACTATAAGTATAAATATTGATACAAATAATTTAATATTTATGTCACTAATTTCCTGTTCTTTATTGCTTATAATATTTTATACATGGTTTTCTACTGTTACTTGTAACCTAGACTCTCCAAAGGAGAGATGTATTTTCTAAAGCTTTATTAAATGTTAATTTTCTTTCTATTTAAAAGTTCCGACGTATTTCAATTCACAAGTCAAAATTCTTTACCCGTGTTTTAAGATGACACAGAATATCGCATCGCTATAAATGGATTATATCAGAAATACAAGAAGAAGCTGTAGACATATAATTACCCTTACCGACGCTGGATGCCAGATCATATATGGATATACATAAATACAAGGTAAGCCCAATTTATTTTACCTATGTTTCGTTTTATATTGAAAAATAAATAGTTTATTTTTGAGGAAAACCGAACATCACGCAAATAATGTTAGCAAAGTTTAAATACTGCTAACAACAAAGACGTTTTTCATCTTTCTTGAGTGGGTTTTCTCTTTTCGCGCGGAAATTCGGTTCAAAACGCCCACTTTGACAATATTTTCTGAAAGTTCTATTGCGTTTGCAAAAAAATGGAAAACACAGCTCGATTACATAGTTTCTGAACAGCAACACCTGCTAGTTTCATGCATTTCCGAACAAAAATAAATTAAAACTTTTGTCATAAAATTGCCCTTTTGGATTCGAGAATAGCCTTAAGATGCAGGCTAATGAATAATAAGTACAAAAATAATTTTTAAATAATTTGCGCATCCCGAAAAATTGACTTTTGGCGTCGCGCAGCAGTTACGCGGGACAGGTCTCGAAGCCTCTGAAAATCTGGACGTCCCGCATAGATCGGGAAACTCTTCTACAAAAAATGTTTCGTGTAGTGTGGCTCTACCACCTCTTTAAGTTTGTTTTACCTAACATTCCGTATAAGAGAGTTCTACGATCGAAGCAATACCGTCTTTGTTTTGTAAGCATCAACTCTACCCAGGATTTTTCTTATGAGACCACAGGAGGATAAAAACTTGGATAAAAAAGTACTTTCTATATTCTTAGCTCCATGTGCGAGTCACACGGTATAGGGAAGACTGTTCTTCTTCGGCAATTAAAAAAAAAAAAAAAAAGCAATTTAACAAATTACAACGACCATTTGGAAAATGATTTTTTCAAAGACTAAAATTTAAGACATAAAAAATCGCACGGAGTTGATCCTACATTACGTACGCCATGAATTAAACATTAATAGTGTTAATACACATCAAAATTGCAAGCGACAAAAATCGCTCAACAGATTTCCTGAAACTTACGTATTATCCAACTGAAACTTACGTATTATCCAAGCATTTCATTGGCTGTTCTGGAAAAGGCTTTTCCATCGTCAGATTTCCAAGAAATCTGACGACCCATTTTAAACGAAATTTCATTCTTAAACTTCTAAACATCCGACAATATTACTTTTTACACCGTCGGATAGAAAACAAAATGTACTTTTAAATGCAATTTCTTTGAAAGCTGTATCTCAATTTGTTTTTGAGTTATTAATTTTTTTTGTAGTTTTTATTACTTTTTTGTCCTAGTGGCAACAGAAGGTATCCATCGCTGTTGAAAGTAAAGGGAAATACAGATTACTGTATAGAGCAATCAGAACACGAATAAAATGCGGATTAAACCAATAAAAACCTTCAGATATGCTTTCGATTTCCTACCCTGACAGAGAACAATAACCATTTTTCCAAATGGTTAAAAAAAAAAAAAAAATAGATATTGACTATCTCTATATTCCTTTATATATCTTAAAATCTAATAAATGGACAGAGCAAAAAGATTAAAATCAAGAGTTGGGAATTTTCGGAAAATCTTATTCAGCAAGTATTGGTGATGAGACGTGGGACGTGGCTACATCCCTATGATCCCGAGTCCAAACGGCAGTAACCACGTCTTATCTACTGTCACAAATCGATCACAGAACTGCTTCAGGTCTGGCTCTATAAGCTCCAAACCAGCCTCCACTCCCCCCCCCTTTCAAGCTAGGTGTCACCTGTCACACCTAAATCGAAAAAAATAATATGTTAGTATAGCAGCTACGGTTCTGAAATTGAGCCTATAGGCATCTAAGACATTAGGCTTCAGTATTCCACATCAACCATCGCAGTACAAATATTTTATACACACTCGGGACAATAATTATTGAACCACCTTCGTACATCATAAGAAACTACTCGGATACATTTCCGAAAATCTGTGGTAGCAAGAGTAACTTTGCATTTATAAATGCTTCTTCAAATATCGAAAACATATTGCTTTCCAAGGTTTATACAGATAAAGAACGTTTTTCGGAATCGTGGGCGACTCGGAAGAAGTTGTATATTTTCGTGTTATATTTTCGTATATTAAGAAAAAATTGTTGTTTTTTACAGTGCTCTTTAGGTGCCCCAAAAGAAATTATGATTTACGAGCCTGAATGATTTAGATGAAAAATAGTAAATTAACTGTCCCACGCAGGACATAATAGGGACGACCCGCAACAACCCTGTTCAGAACTATTTGTAGAAAGAAACAAGAAAGAAAAAAATCATGCGTCAAGCATAGATTATGAAACACTTTCCAACACATTCAGAATAATATAACAAAACTTCACCGTTTAATATAATGTTTAATCGAACCATATGAAAACGCATAACACTTTGAAAACCCAATTTCAGAAATTTCCATCTACAGTCGGGAAATTATTCGAACTCTGTACGTGAAATATAGATTTGTATCTATAAATTACATATATGCAAAAACTGAGTTCAGTTATGAAATATATACCACAGTTGGATATTCCCTTTCAGCAATTTCCACTCATAAGGAGAATGGCACGTGAATTATTTTGTGCAGTACTGTATACGAGGTATAGAATTCAATTTATACACAACAAGTAACATGCAAAAAATTAGTTACATTTAAAAGCGCATAGTGGAACTGAAAACGCTCTTCCAGCAATTATTGATCAAAAAGAGTACTGTAAGTGATTTATTTTGTGTGTTCCTGCAAATGAACGATAAAGGTTATAAATGCCCTATTCTATAGTAATCCTCTTGTAGTAAAATTCAGTTATTTATGTCAATTTTAATGTATTTGAAATAGCGTAATGTTATTAAGGACGTACTCGAAAAAATATTTTCCCACGCTCAACAACTCAAAATTTTCTGACGCATTTTCAGACTCATTTTTTAAAGTAAAAACATGAAACTTACTGACTTGATTTTAAAAGAGATTTATCTGACCTATGTAATTTATTTTTCGTTTAATTAATTAGAACTTGATTTATAAGCAATTATTTTCTCAGTACGACCATTTTTTTTTCGTTTCCAGCACTATCGCTGCGGGAAATTCGGTTCAAAATGCCCACTTTGACAGCATTTAAAAAATATATATTCTGCCTTTATCAAAAAATTGACCAATACCCCACATTATATAGTTTCTGAATAAGAGAATCTGCCAATTGGATGCGTTTGAGGGCAAGAATGAATTTAACAATCAGTCAGAAAAAAAAGCAGTTTGGATTTGAGTATACTCTTAACTGTCCCACGCAGGACATAACAGGAATGTCCAGCAGCAGTCCTGTTCAGGACTATTTGTAAGGAGAAAAAAGCATTTATTTCAAGAGAACATGCACTATAATTTACAAAACACCATTATTTAACGGAAAGTTGATGAATTCGGAACAATATTGAAGAGTTTTTTTTTTCTTTTGAGCAAGTGGAAACGAGTTTCACGCAACTAGGAGGAACCTTCTAAGGAAATTCGGAATAAACACCTTTATTGATCAAAGTGTTTACTGTCCGTGTATGTCTTCAGAAACTATTACGTGACTGATCATAAGTGCAAACTTGTTTCGCAGGGGAAATCATTCATGAAAGAAGTGAAAAGAATATCATCACCGAACGTCTGATAATGATTCTAAGTTTTAACAAGAAAAATAAATGGTTTTCTTGTTAATTAACCAGAGGAGATAATGTTTCAGTTATCGAAATCACCATTTCTTTTTCTTTTTTTCCCCTGAAGGGTTTTAATTACAATTTAAGATATCCAAAGCGTTCGGAGTGCTTTTTCAAATACATAGCATAGATAGATATATTATAACGTCTTTTAAATACTTGTTTAATCGTTTAAAAAAAACAACGATAGATTCCAAAAGGAAATACAGTGAAACCAGGATTTTGCGTTATCCTGATGACCACAAAATAAAAGAAAAATCATACGATGCGTATAGATTACGAAACATTGAGACAACATTGTTAAAATATCTGCGTCTTTTTGGTATTCCTCGTCTTTTGGTGCATTATTATTATTATTATTAATTAAACATGTTCGTTCCCGCTCAAGAAATGCACCTTATTAGGCAAATATTCGATAATCACTACGCATATGCATACAATTCGAATTTCAAAATGTGCAAAAACAGCACAGAACAAAATGAAAAATATAAAGAATTGTATGGGCCCAATGCTCTGTGTCTAAATTTGCAAAAAAAAAAAAAAATATTTAGTGTTACCAACAATTATACCTCTAGAATAAGTACAAGATACGTAACTGCTTCTATTATCGGCAAAACCGAATTATAAAAAACGCTTCTTATGCTTATATTCAGAATTTCACCACCTTGTTGAAACCTTGTTGAATTTCATCGTCAGATCCCATCACCACAAAGACCTTTACGTTTTTTTTTTTTTTTTTTTTTAAATCTTATATGACACCATTACAGGTAATTTAGAATATTCTCGATATCATTTTTGATTCCGTTTTTATGGATGGTTGGGGCTTGATTTTTGGAATTTTTCATGTAAGTTTTGATGCTAAATGGGCTGTTCAAACATTTGATAATTCGCTAATGTTCTTACCCTATATTGGCCAATTCATTATACCCATTATTTAAAGATGCTGTAAAACTATTTTAAAAACAAGTATACTAATACGTGTGCTTGGATATCATCATTTTTTTTTTTTCAAACCACAGTACTGAAATTTTCCCGCTTAAAAATGTATAACATTGGAAAACATTTCAAGCTATAACCGGAGCTATAACCGAAGTTCAGCCCGAGACGGAGTGGGCCGGGCACCGGGCCGAACTTTTAGTTTTGAAACGGGCCTGGCGGGGCCAAGATAACTTAACGTTCGGGCCGGGACAGGCCTGGACCTGGAAATTCGGGCCCGTGCAGACCTCTACGCTGGTGTCCGTAAAAGGTAACGTATCCGAATATTTGTGTGGTACAGTAAAATATTATGAACGTTCCAGGTAATATATCTTATAAGGAATATGTAATGCAGAAAATATAATGCAGAAATGACATATATATCAATTTCAGTTTGTTTCACACAGTTTAGCCTTACTAAAATGTACTTTAATGAATTGCAACCTGTAGACAATAACGTATCTTAATTATTTTGTGTATCTCTGTAAACGAAGTATAAAGGCTACACATTTTCCTACCATTTTCTATTGGAAACATATTGTAGTCCACCTCAATAAAGCAAGTAAATTTTGTTATATTTAAAGTAATATAATGTCCGTAAAATGCACTTCAATAAATTTCCAACGGTAGACCCTAATGTATTTGAATTCTTTTGTGTGTTCCCGAAGAACATTTTATTTCTCATATTAACGATATATAAAAATTTCATGGCTTTCTAAGCATATTTACGAAAATTAGAACATAGGTTGAACAAAATCAAATTTACAAATCACATAACATAAGAATATGAATCTATCCATAAAAAAAAGGTGGCAATTGAAAATCCGCTTTAAATAATATAAAAATAAAAAACGATAAAATCCACAAATTCATCATACAGAAAATTAATTAAAAAAATCAATTACTTTAAAAGTGAAAAGCTTAAAAGGAAAGGTCTTACACTTACAGTATTTAATTTTCAGAACATAATGCATACCATGTTGAATGAGTCAGGCAGAAATTTAATTAATTCTATGAAAAGAAGAAAGTATCTAACGTTAAACTTAAAAGAAAAGAAAAAAAAAAGAAATGTGAAAAAAAAAAAAAAAAAAGATAAAGAAAAAATAAGTTAATACTTAAAACCAGAGATCCGCCTAAAAATTTCCATCACAAAGGAAGAATATGCAGATTATGTAAAACGGTAATATTCAGCATTAAAGAAGACGGTTGGGATGGTTCGATTTTGTTTCTCTTTAAAAAATGTAAATGAAGTACTGGATTTTTAATAAAAATAAATGTTCTTTGGTGATTAAATTATTTTTCATTTCATAATAAAATATGTTAAGTCCTTTTAATAAGGATTATATAATGTTTTGCAAATTCTTTGCCGAATATGAAATGTCGAAACTTTTTATGGCGCAGTTTGTCAGTATAGTTGGAATTAAGAGTCTTGCGCAGGTCGGGCTAATTATTATTATTGTTATCGTCATCTTACACGTCTACGAGATGGGTGTTAAATACGTGTTGAAAGTTTAAATTACAATACGAAACATTATTTACAAAACAGTTTATATAATACAATTTTAAAAACACAGCGAAACTCCACTCAAAACGAAAAAGAAAAAAAGCGCCAAATGAAACAACATTAAGCATAAAATATACAAAATAATGGTGCCAAAGTTGCAGATATGTATTCTATGCAAAAGATACTGAAACTAAGATTCTGTTTTGAAATCTAAGAAAACCGCAGAAATGGTCGGATGGCACTGAAAAAATTCGTTTAATTAAAATAATATACGCCTTTTTTTTTTACTTTTTATGATTTGCCGCGTGATCGGAGGTATTCAGCTGTAAGTACACAAAATTTCAAGTCTCTAACTTATACAATTTCCGCGTACGAACTCTGTGACTGACAGACAGGCAGAGGAGTGAGGTGAATAGGGTTTCGACAGATGAACGAAACCCTAAAAATGGTGCCAAAGTTGAAGGTGTAAACAGATTTTCAAAACACAACTATCGGGAAATAATTTATTATAAATGTAACACGTTTATATAAAAATCAAAAATACTATTAAATTCTAAAGTTCTTGAACATTAATGTTTACAAAATTCACATATAAAAATCACTTTGTTAATGTGCCAAGAAGATTCGCACTGCTCAGTATTATTATTTTTTTTTTTTTTTTTTTTTTTTTTTTTTAAACAACCTGAAATATATTTGATTCAAATTATTGCATAATCCAGTATATTGAAAATAATCCAGTGTATTGAAAAATCTTTTTAAACTAATTAAATTATACTATTGCGTACATGTTTAAGTTGTATTGTTAAGTTGTTTAAGTTCAAAACAATTGCAGTTAATGATGCTATATAAATATTTAAGGTAAAATAAACAAAGTATTTTCCTTCCTGCATGTTTTCATTGTGCATATAAAGAAACATTGTACATTTAATTAACAAAACGCATAATATAATACATTTCATGTTTTAAATCTTAAATTTTTTACACACAAACTGCTTGCAATAAAATTTATTTCATCCGGGCAATTTCACGAAGTATCTCCCTGATTATGTGGAGGAGTAAGCATTGTGACAGCCTTATTAACCCGTTGGGGACCAGCATCTTTTACATGAATTTTATTAGGTTGACACCACTTTTTGTCAAATAATTAAATTTAGTTTATAAATCAAGAAAATGACTTAATTAAGTAAGGAAATTTTTACTTTTCTTTTTTAGTGGTATCAAAAACAAGTGCTTTAACCCCTTGAGGACCAGCATCTTTTACATGAATTTTATTAAGTTGACACCACTTTTTGTCAAATAATTAAATTTAGTTTATCAATCAAGAAAATGGTTTAATTAAGTAAGGAAATTTTTACTTTTCTTTTTTAGTGGTATCAAAAACAAGTGCTTTAACCCCTTGGGGACGAGCAACCGGTATTCGTGCTGTGTAAAGTGCTCAGAATCGGGGGTTATTCTCACCAGTAAAGTTTTATTGTAAATTTTGTCTTATTTAATTCGCGCATTTTCCCGATTCAAATAGGCAAAAATTTCTGTTTAAAAAAACGGTGATTAAAGATTAAAAAATCTGTAAAAGACGCTCGTCCCCAAGGGGTTAAGCATCTTTTGAAGATGCATATATGGACCCATGGTCCCGAAGGGGTTAACACTGAATGTAAGAAAAAGTAAAAGTATGACTGGATTATAGAAATGAAAAATACATTTTATATTTTAAAGAAAACAACGCACCAACCTGACTTACAGAAAATCAATTTTATATGTCTGAACATAAAAGGATAAAATACAAATTCTTAATTTTTTGTACTGAAATAAGTTGAAAAAATTTCAAAATAATAATGAATTCCTATTTTAGCTAAAATTTTATGTGAATTGCATGCATTTACAGATATAACTATGCTCTTAGTAATTTAGATTTAGTAAAAGTCTTTTTTTATTAATTAACAACAAAGTGTTTGAAATTTAACAAAAAGTACATCAACCTGTTTTAAACCATGAAAATAATACAAGATCAATTATTATTTTATTTTATTTCCAATATAATATTTAAAAAAATTACATTCAGTATATACTTTTAAAATATAATAATATTATTATAACACTGAATATTCACCAGTTTTCGGTTATTCGGCCAAAATCACTATTCGTTACATCCCTAATTCACATATTAAAAATGATTCGATTGATTAAAAAACGACACTTTTTCATGCAGGAAGGAGAGTCTCTTTTTGCAAGAATCCAGAACAGAGTATAGACATAGAAACAGAGATTAAAGCAAACACTATGGTAATAATCGATTTTAATTAAAAAATAAAATAAAATAAATATTTTTTAAAATAACAAAATACCCTTCAGTATACGAAATCAAAATGAAATTAAAATCCATTTCAAAATTTACAGCCTATTGAAAATAATAAATTCGATTTATTTGGATCACATTTACAAATTCATTTTTTAACGGAAAGATATAAAATTGGAAAGCCTGGCCATGGAAGCGATTTAGAATTGAACTGTTTTTTCCATTTTTTGATCAATCAATTACCTATTGAGTTATAAGCCATTTTGATTACGAGAGAAACACGTTTTTCGCCCGCTCTTGAGTGCTCTTTCTTCCTTCGTGCGGAAATTGGGTTCAAAACACCCGCTTTGACACTATTTTCTGAAAAATCTATTGCGTTTGCAAAAAAAGGGAAAAAACAGCTCAATGACATAGTTTCTGAACAACAACAGCAGCTAGTTTCATGCCTTTTCGAACAAAAATAAATTAAAACTTATGTCAGAAATTTGCCCTTTTGGATTTGAGAACACCCTTAAAATTAAAAGTAAAAGTGGTATTAGTTTGTTACTCTTACATGTATAAACTCAATTAAATATAATAAATAAGGACCTCACCTTGTATACTCAAATGTGAATACAAAACAATAAGTTGCTATCCAACGCACACTTTCTTTCGAGATTTTAAACAAAGATGTAAAAATTAAAATCACAAAAATAAATGAATATGTCTTGAATATGACTTCGATAATGTAACATGTAAATAATTGTTTGCCGATTGGTATTTTAGAAAATTAACTCCTGAAGATGGTTTTAAAGATAAACCGAAACGTCGAGTATAATTTTTATTTTTCTGAATTTTAATTTTCACATCTTTGTTTAAAATTTCGAAATAAAGCGTACGTTGGATAATAACGTACTCTTTTGTTTTCACTCTCAATTAAACAGCTGAAAATGTTTAATTGAGAATTGGCGGCATTCTAAAAACCGAAATTTCGGTTTGTGAAAACTGTATTAATACACTATAAAAACTACTCGGGAACTTTTCCGAAAATCAGTGACAGCGAAAGAAATGTAGTTTTTATAAATGCTTCTTTAAATCTCGAAAATACATTGGTTTCTGACGGTTTCCAAAAACAAAGAACACTCTTTGGAATCATAGGTAACTTGGAAGAGGTTATTGTATATTCTCGTTCGTGTTTATATTGTATTTTTGTAGATTTAGAAACATTTGTCTTTTTCTCCAGTGTACTTACTAAGATGAAAATCTGTCAAAAATGGGATCCCCCCAGTCCCTTGCGATTCCTTCTTAGCAGATTTGAGAGGACAGTTTATCTCAAAATGGGTCAAAAAATAGCTTTCCTTATTTTAATATTAAATGAAAGCTTGTTTAATTGTGAATATTTTGACATACGGTTATTTGTATCGCGAGATATTGTAAATTTTGTTAATACACCCACCCAAATTAAAACTCTAAATGGCTTTTTCTCCATGTTCATATTTTCTTCACTTTCATGTTTTAAAAATGCTAAGGCCTTTTTTTTTGTATTTGAGATAGAGATTTAAATTTTTTTGTGTATGTTCTTTATTATATATGTGATAAATCTACACATGGAATTAGCTTTCAGGTTTTTTGTTATTTTTTATAAAAATAAAAGTATAGAGATTTAAACTTTTTTTGTGTATGTTCTTTATTATATATGTGATAAATCTACGTATGGAATTAGCTTTCAGGTTTTTTGTTATTGTTATAAAAATAAAAGTATAGAGATTTAAACTTTTTTTGTGTATGTTCTTTATTATATATGTGATAAATCTACGCATGGAATTAGTTTTCAGGTTTTTTGTTATTTGTATAAAAATAAAAGTATAGAAATTTAAACTTTTTTTGTGTATGTTCTTTATTATAATGTGATAAATCTACGCATGGAATTAGCTTTCAGGTTTTTTGTTATTTTTATAAAAATAAAAGTACATGAAAATGTTTTAGATTTCACCGTTTTTAGGGTTCCGTACTTAAGGGTGTATTCCAATCCAAACTGCTTATTTTGTGATTTATTTTTAAATTCATTTTTGCTCTTAAACGCATCAAACTGCCAAATTCTCTTATTTAGAAACCTCATAATGTGCCGTGCTTGTCGATTTTTTGATAAATGCAGAAAATATTGTAAAAAAAATGCTGTCAAAGTTGGCGTTTTGAACCGAATTTTCAGAAGCGGGAGATCTAGGGATGAGAAAAATGGTCATACTGAGAAAATAATTGTTTAAAAATCAAATTCTAATGAATTGAGCGAAAAATGAAATCTCACGGCTTCTTATACATCTCTTCAAAAATCACCTCAGCAAGTTTCATGTTTTTACTTTGAAAAGTGAGTCTGAAAATGTCTCAGAAAGTTTCGAGCTGTTGATGGTGGGAAAATATTTTTTCGAATACACCCTTAAAAAGTAAAAGCAGAACCATTATAAGATCACTCATGTGTCTGTCTGTCCGTCTGTCACAGCTATTTCACTGTAAATTATGGAACGTGGAAAGTTCGAATTGGCGGAAGTAATAAACGCTAGGTACCCACATATTTATAGACTATTAACCATTCACAAATACATATAATGAATGTGATAAATGTAGGGGAAAATGTAGAGGGTCAAATTAAGTTACTTGAAAAAAAAATCATTTCTTTGTATATTATGTGGGGTATCGTGTGATAGCTTTTGTAACGCCGAACTCAAAAATACATTTCGTTTAGTTTTAGGTATTTTATTTTCAGAGATATTGTCAAAAATGTAACGCAAAAATATGCCCCCCCCCCTCCCATCTATTTCCGAATCTACTAAAACTAAAATTATAAAAAAATGAGGGGGGGGGGGTAGAAGTTAATTTAAACATTGCTGGAAAATTATAGCGATTATACCTTAGGTCACATAGTTTTTGAGAAAATCGAATTTTTCCGTTACACACAAATTTCGATTTGCGGGCGTTCAGCAAAGGAGTTGAGGAGCGCTGGAAGTACCTATCATTCCAGAAGTATAAAAGGATTGTTGATAATGATTTTCGAAAAATAAATTGTCGGTAATCATCCGCGATATTAACCCTTAAAGACAGGAACGGTTTGGACATACATAAAGACACGGGCGGCGTACTCTATGCACCATCAGCTTTTAAGTCTAGATAACAACTTTTAAGGATATATTTGTGTGATGCAATGCCCAGTTACTAATTCATATATTTATTTTGCGGAACCCTCTGTGCGCGAGAAATACTGACAGGTTATTCACTATATATATCAGTAAAAAAATTATATTAAATGTAATATTAGATGTATCTAAAAATCCATGCACAGTCTTGTGTAATACACATTTGAAAATCTTTTTAAAAAAATTGGGCAAAAATATCAATATTTAAAAAAGTAGTAGGGATTTTTTTAAATGCAATTTTTTTAACTTTTTTAAATTTTTTAATTAAATATGCAGTTAATTTTTTTTTCTTAAAAATTCACTTTTAGTTGAACATTGAAAGTGAGTTCACCATTTGAACCACACTTTTAAAAATAAAAAAAATTGTTGAACAGGTAACCTGCCCCCTTAACTATAATATAATGCCTTTCTAGAACATTTTGAAATTTTACGGCAATCAATCTGCACAATTTTCCAAAAATAAACGCTATTGTGAGCGCTAAAGAGAAAAAAAAAAAAATGTTTTACTGGTAATCTGCAAATACACTGTCATCGCGTAAAAGAGTTTTGCTGCAAGCATGAACGCTTTAAAAACGTCATTTATCAAAAGGTAATTCACCCAGACAGAAAATAACTCTCAAGTTAAAAAGATTCAGCTGAATGATAAAAAAGTACTTAGTCTTTAGAAAAAAAAAATCTCCTTCTACATTTGAATCCACCAAGCAGTAACAATAGAGATCGGGATTTTATCTATCCTTTCGCCGGAACAAAATTAATTTGGCGTTATTTAAAGGATTACTTTTTCATTACACATGGTGATGTAACTTTATTATATCACATTCATTTATGACGTACCTTTAAAGACCTGCATTAAAAATGCATCATTTTTATTAGTTTTTTTCTTTATTATTTTCTTAAATGTAGCAAATTTTTTAAATAATTTTTGCCTCGATTAATTTTTCAGATAAGTAACTTGATAATCGCGTATTATAGTCTTTTTACAAAACTGAAATAAAAGAAATGGGGAAGAATATTTAAACTTTAAAAGGTGTCCGTAATTTTGCGAATTGTTCGTACAGATATTTTAACATGCCATAATAATAATAATAATAAAAGTTTGTGTTAAATTTGAATACAATGAAAATATTAGAGAATAACAATTGCGAAACATAATTTAAAGGAGAAAATTACTGTAATATAAAATAGGAAATTACTTTAGCTTTACACTAATTATTTTTTGCATGATTAATTTATTAAAATAAAATTTAAGAGTCTAAATAATATTATTTTTTCATGAAGATCCAATCTTTTTTCACATAGTTAATCTACAAAAATATTGTGAAATATTTTACTCATTTTTTAAGAGTTGAAAAATCTCCAGCATATCTTTAACAGGATGTTTTAATCTTTAAGAATCGAAACTTTTAAAAACTAAACCTACCTTGAATAATTCAAATAATCATAACTTTTTAGAAACACATTTTATCAAATTTTCTTTTTAATTTTCTATAATTTTATACATATATATATATATAAAATATTTCTAAATGCAAGAGAATAAAAAAAAACTTAATTACTCACTTGAATAAAAATAATTTGACGTTATTTAAAAGATTAATTTTCTGTATTTTTTTCATTACATATCGATTTAACTTTATTGCGTTACATTCCTTTATAACTTAAAATTTTTAGAAACGTAGAAAATGAGTTATTTTAATTAAACCTTTCTAAAAAATAACAAGTTTTAAAATAATTTTTTGGTCAATTAATTTTATAAAAAGCATCTTGATAATCAATTATTATCGTTTTTTCGAAACTGAAAGGAAAGAAAAATCTGAAGTATTTAATTTTAAAACACGCTATAAATTTATTGATTTCTTTTAATTTGGCAGGATTTTAAAAAGGAGTGGAATTTCTGAAAAGAATTAACAAAGAGGCCATAATAATTGAGTAACACACTTAAAAAGATTTATTTGCATCGATGCAAATAGAAAATTATTTTAATTATGTAGTAATAGTTTTATTATTTTTGTACATGATTTATTTTCTAAAATAAATGAAAGAAAATCTGAATTAACAGTAATTTTTCATTCAAATTCAAATAATTTCTTTTTTCTCAGTTGATTCCCTTGTATAAATTTATGAAATGCCGTATATTTCGGCGTATAACAGTAGGTTTCATTCCAAACAAGTGTGTATGTGTTATGTGCCGGAGCACATTATACCCCGAAACATGCGGTATTTTATTGCTTTATCATTCTAAAGTTTCCAATACATCTTGAATTAAAAGCTTTTTCAAACTTTACGTAAAGAGCATTTTAAAGTAGTTCATGAGACTTACCTCAAATATTCAAATAATCATTAAGCCTTTAAAAAATATAATTTTTCCATGTTCCTTTTAATTTTTTATAATTTTGTGAAAGAATTCTCTTAAAAAGCAGCAGAATAATAATAAAAAAGGTTAAAGAATCTACAGTGTTTAGTGCTTTTTTAATGTGTTGATTTAAAATATATTTCTTTTAAAAAGAAACACGATTCTTCACTGTAAAAAAAAAAAAAAAAGAGTCAAATGTTCCTTTTAGCTTGTTATCTTTCGGGCTCGACACCCTTCCAATATTGAAATTTCATTTAAAAAAAATCAGATTTTCAGATTTTTCCACATATTTTCGACTACATACTGACAAAATGTCTGACGGATACTGCATATAGAAAGAACTACATGACTGATTTAACCAAAATCGGATAACATACTCTCTCTTTAAATAAAAGTTTTAAACTCATTTATCACATTTCGTGTTTTTTTTTTTTTTTCAGATTTTCCATGTCTCTAAAATGCTAAGGCTTTTGTAAATATGAATTAAAGGGCTTGAATTTCTTTTTTGGTTGAAAATCATACTTAACTCTTCTGCTCAACAAGCGCAAAACGTTTTGACACATTTACAAATTTTTAACGGAAAGGTATAAAATTGAAAAGCATGGCCATAGAAGCGGTTTGGAATTTAACTGTTTTTTCCATTCTTTGATCAATCAATTATTGAGTTATAAGCGATTTCGATCACGTGACAAACACGTTTTTCGCCCGCTCTTGAGTGCTCTTTCTTCCTTCGCGCGGAAATTCGGTTCAAAACGCCCACTTTGACACTATTTTCTGAATGATCTATTGCGTTTGCAAAAAAATGGAAAGCACAGCTCAATTACATAGTTTCTGAACAACAACACCAGCTAGTTTCATGCATTTTCGAACAAAAATAAATTTAAACTTATGTCAGAAAGTTGCCCTTTTGGATTTGAGAACACCTTTAAGGGTAAGGATAAGATTTTTGATATTTTGATAACTACTTAAAAAAAAAAAAAATCGTGATTTTCTATGCTTTTTTCCGCTTGAAAATACTAGTTATTATTATTTTTCTCTAATAGTAATGCTTAATAAACAACAACAACAACAGATTCTTAAAGGGACAACGGACCTTCAAACTCATTTTTTTTTTTTTGATTGCTCCTTAAATAATATTCAAGGGCATACTATATGAATTATGACATATATTTATCACACAAGAAATAATAATAATAAAAAAATGACAAAAATAAGGAAATTTCCTGAATATTTTAAGCGTTATGAAGAACGTTCCGAATATCTCAGCCTCACTCCATATCCATTAAAATCTCAAATATTTTTCATGCCAGTTTGGTCTACATATACAAATAAAACTGTGCATAGTTTTTTGGAACTAAATATAACTGGAAAAATTAAAGGTAGTTAAGTGCAGAAATAAGATGAAAAAATGCTGAAAATTTCATAAAAATTAGAATTTTTTTTTAAAAAACCTTTATATTCAAATATATAAAATTCTATGTACAGTTTTATTTATATAACGTACACAAAACTGGCATAAAAATATTGGGTGAAAACTCTGGATGAGTTGAAAAATATCAACAGTCAAATAAAACTATTTTACTGTTTTTACCCGACTACCAAGAAGGATTATGTGTTTCACGCGTATCTGAGTATGTGGATTTCTTTATACCCTCCAAACATCCCAACGGCTGGATGGATTTTAATGAATGAGGTCTCTATCGATTCGTCTTAACCGTCCGATGGTTATAGGCTAGATTTTGTTTTCCTGAATTCAAAATGGCGGCCGTAAAATACAAAAGGGCGGTAGAGACGAACAAAAAATTTTACACACCCTATTGAGTGGCATATCATTGGATAGGTCTTTCAAAATGAAGACGATGTTTCATAGACAATTTACAGTCAGAAGCTCCGTTTAAATATTACACAACCTGAAAATTGTGTAGGTTAGGATCTCTAGCTTAAGTGTAACTCTTCTAACCTTCATAGACATCTATAGGCCTAATCAAAACAGTGCTTATAGATAGGAATAAAATTAATATACTATTAATAATAATGTAATTAAACACAACTTAAAAGTCATCAATGCAAGTATATATATATATAAAAAAAGGTCAGTAATGTAAAAAATAGTTTTACATTGATAAGAAATAATTAATTAGTTTTCTTTTTACGCATTTGGGTTTTTTGATTTTTATAATTATAGATAGCTTGTTAAAGTTTTAATCTTATACCTTTTTAGCAATTAGAAATAATATGCCAATATTTCTGTTTGAGAAATCTGATTTGTACTGTAAAATCTACTCGGAAACGTTTCCGAAAATTATGGGCAGCAAAAGAAACTTTTGTTTCAGAAATACTTATATCTCTGCAATCTATTGCTTTCTAAAGTTGCTGAAGATAAAGAAACGCTTTTCGGAAACTCGAAAGAGGCTATATTTTCAAAAACCTTGAGAAAGTTAAGAGCTAGATTAAGTGCGTATTCCAATCCAAACTGCTTATTTTGTGATTTATTTTTAAATTCATTTTTGCTCTTAAACGCATCAAACTGCCAAATTCTCTTATTTAGAAACTACATAATGTGCCGTGCTTGTCGATTTTTTGATAAATGCAGAAAATATTGTAAAAAAAAATGCTGTCAAAGTTGGCGTTTTGAACCGAATTTTCAGAAGCGGGAGATCTGGGGATGAGAAAAATGGTCATACTGAGAAAATAATTGTTTAAAAATCAAATTGTAATGAATTGAGCGAAAAATGAAATCACACGGCCTCTTATACATCTCTTCAAAAATCACCTCAGCAAGTTTCATATTTTTACTTTGAGAAGTGAGTCTGAAAATGTCTCAGAAAATTTCGAGCTGTTGAGGGTAGAAAAATATTTTTTCGAATACACCCTTAAGGCTGTTCTTAACTGCTCTGCTCAACAAGAGCAAAATGTTTTGACACATTTACAAATTCATTTCTTAACAGAAATTTATAAAATTGAAAAGCCTGGATATGGAAGCGATTTGGAATTGAACTGTTTTTTTCATTTTTTGATCAATCAATTACCTATTGAGTTATAAGGAATTTTGATCACGTGACAAACCCGTTTTTCGCCCGCTCTTGAGTGCTCTTTCTTCCTTCGCGCGGAAATTCGGTTTGAAACACCTACTTTGACACTGTTTTCTGAAAGATCTATTGCGTTTGCAAAAAAAGAAAAAAAAAACAGCTCAATCACATAGTTTCTGAACAACAACACCAGCTAGTTTCATGCATTTTCGAACAAAAATAAATTAAAACTTATGTCAGGAAGTTGCCCTTTTGGATTTGAGAACACCCTTAAGAAGCATTTGTCTTTTTGTACAGTGTTAAGTAGGATAACAGTGTAGATCAAGATTCTATCCGTTCTGTCTAATGAACAAAATTAATTTGATGTTATTTAGGGAATTATTTTCTGGCTTTCTTTTTCATTTCATACGATGTTGCTACATTGTAATGTCACATTCTTTTATAACTAAAAATTTTAAGACATACATCAAAAATACATTATTTTTAGATTGTTCTTCCTGTATTATATTCAGACTTTAAAAATAAATTTTGTCTCAATAAATTTTGTTCAAAATTAACTTGGGAGACAATTAAAAAAATAGTATTTAAATTTTAAAATTATTATTAATTTACCGAATTCTTTGTACAAATTTTTAATTTGATAGAATTAAAATATAAATAATAATATTTAAAACTGTGCAAAATTTTGAACATTGCGAACAAATGAGAAAACGAAAATTATATAACATAATTAAAAAGACTACATCGATCTGAAACAAGAAATTACTTTAATTTTTTACAAATTATTCTTTGGATGGTTAATTTTCTAAAGTAAATTTTAAAATTCTAAATAACCAATGTTTTTCGTAAAGATGTAAGAATATTTTACATAGCTGATTTACAAAAAAAGTATGAAATATTTTACTGATAATTTAAAAGTATTTTAAAGCCCCTAATATACCTTTAATTGGATATTTTGGATTTAGATTAACCTCAAATGATCACATTTCTTTTAAATATGTATTTTGTTCAATTTTGTTTTAATTTTTTGAAATTTTGTGAAAGAATTATTTTAAGTTTAAAAGAACAGAAAACCCTAGATTAAAAAAAAAAAAATTACAGTGATTTAGATTTTTTAAGTCACTGATTTAAAAATATATTTCTTATTTTAAAAGAAAAGTTATTCGGGTGATTGGAATTTTATTTGTCCTTTCGCTTGAACAAAAAAACTTTCATATTTAAAGGATTATTCTTTGCATTTCTATGGAGATGTAACTTTATTATGTCACATTCTTTTATAGTTTAAAATCTTAAGACAAGTATTGAAAATGCGTCATTTATTG
This sequence comes from Maratus speciosus, assembly GCA_963932465.1. Lineage (NCBI taxonomy): Eukaryota > Metazoa > Arthropoda > Arachnida > Araneae > Salticidae > Maratus > Maratus speciosus. The sequence continues at coordinate 494,586,427 of OZ010792.1, forward strand.
CGATATTTTTTCCCTTCTTTTAAAACGGAAAGTTTCATAATAACACGGTAAGTTTTTAAAATAATTTTCTCTTCAATTAATTTTATAGAAAAATAATTTTATAATCACTTATAAGGTTCTTTTCACAGAATTTAAAGAATGAAACCAGGAAGTATTTAATTTTAAAACATACAACAAGTTTAATAAATTTTAAAGTATTTTTAAAATATTATGGAAATATGAAATACAATGGAACAAAGCGAAAATAATAGAAACGCACTTAAATAAATAGATAAAAAAATTTAATTTTACAGTAATTATTTTCACATGGTTGATTTTCTAAAATAAATTTAAAAATATCTAAATAATTAATAATTTTACTATAATATTTTTTCCCTTTTTTTGCGCAATTGATTCACTTAAATGAATTTTGAAATATTTTATTTATTTTTGAAATGTTTTGGATTGCTCAATACAGTAGAACGCCGATTATCGGAATTCCAATTAACCGAACTTCCAATTATCCGAACAGCCCATTTCTCTCTCTTAAAAAAAAAAAAAAAACAATAATAATAAAAAATAAATAAATAATAACCGAACTTCCAATTATCCGAACAGCCAGTTTCTCTCATTTCCCCCCCCCCCTTCAAATTTAGCATGCGAAATCCAATCCCCGATTAGAATATCGTTGGGATCAGTAAGAACGAAAAAGAAGTTGAAGAAAATAAAGAAAATTTGATATGATAAAAAAAAAGTAAACAAAAACAAAAAAAAAATAAAAATAAAAAAGATAAAAAAATAAAATAAAATAAAAATTTTAAACACGCCAGCTCTAACAGGTGCTCCTAAGTCTGGGTAAAGTGTGAAGGTTTTAGTATAGCCCGTAACATACCTTAAATTGTCTGTCCGTTTATCCGAACTAGACTCGGTCCCGACTTGTTAGGATAATCAGCCCTCTACTGTATATATTTAAAATTGGCCTGTTAAATAAGCTTCTATCGAGGGCATTAGTTTTTTTATAACATCCCCGAAGTGACATCAAATACATTTTCGCAAGTGCATTAATTTTTGTTATTCACTGTCACGTTTATACTTTAGCTTATTTTATTTTATTTTATTTTATTTTTTTGAAAATCTGTACAATTCAGACATTTAATACAGTTGCATGTTGATACCATCGTTTAGCCCTGGACTCCTTAGCATCTAAGCCGCGGGTACTATATACTATATCGACAGTCCGCCATCTTTAGTAATAATGCAGTTTCGTTGACATAAACTGAAATTTGGTGAAAAATTATATTCAAACACTTATAGCTCTAAGATGTCGATTACTATTAATATTAGTGATTTTAAGGTCTAATATACTATCGAAATAATCGTTTGTGGCGTACGATCGAGATGGGCTTATGGTCGATCCATAGCGTAGGGTGAAAAGAAAACGCTTTACTCGTGGTATCTCTGTTCGTAGCATCGATAGCGGTCGCCCTCCTTACTAATATAATGCAGTTTCCTTGACGTAAAAGTAAAAGGTCAAATTCTATGAAAAGTTAAATTCAAACGCTTATAACTCTAAGAAATCGACAGCTGACGATATTATAGATTATTGTAGTCTGATACTACGGAAATAATCGATTGTGAAATACTAACGACAATCTTCAATTCTTAGCGTTAGAGTGAATAGACTGGTTGGTAGTATCTCGTGCTCGCACTGTTCGTAATATCCATGGCATTCGGCCTCCTTCGTAATTATGCAGTTTCATTTACATAACAGTGAAACGTCAAATTCAGTAAAAAATGAAATTCAAATGTTTATAACTCTAGGAAGTCGATAGCTAGTCTGATACTATTGGAATAATCGATTGGGGAGTCCTAACGAGAATCTTCAATACTTCGAATGAATTGACACTGCTCGTTATATCTCGTTCTCGCGCTGCTCGCAGTAACGATAGCAATTGGCCTCCTTCGTATTAATGCAATTTCATTTACTATAAAAGTAAAAGGTCAAATTCAGTAAAAAATGAAATTCAAATGGTTATAACTCTAGGAAGTCGATAGCTAGTCTGATACTATTGGAATAATCGATTGGGGAGTCCTAACGAGAATCTTCAATACTTCGAATGAATTGACATTGCTCGTTATATCTCGTTCTCGCGCTGCTCGCAGTAACGATAGCAATTGGCCTCCTTCGTATTAATGCAATTTCATTTACTATAAAAGTAAAAGGTCAAATTCAGTAAAAAATGAAATTCAAATGGTTATAACTCTAGGAAGTCGATAGCTAGTCTGATACTATTGGAATAATCGATTGGGGAGTCCTAACGAGAATCTTCAATACTTCGAATGAATTGACATTGCTCGTTATATCTCGTTCTCGCGCTGCTCGCAGTAACGATAGCAATTGGCCTCCTTCGTATTAATGCAATTTCATTTAATATAAAAGTAAAAGGTCAAATTCAATAAAAAATGAAATTCAAATGTTTATAACTCTAGGAAGTCGATAGCTAGTCTGATACTATTGGAATAATCGATTGGGGAGTCCTAACGAGAATCTTCAATACTTCGAATGAATTGACATTGCTCGTTATATCTCGTTCTCGCGCTGCTCGCAGTAACGATAGCAATTGGCCTCCTTCGTATTAATGCAATTTCATTTACTATAAAAGTAAAAGGTCAAATTCAGTAAAAAATGAAATTCAAATGGTTATAACTCTAGGAAGTCGATAGCTAGTCTGATACTATTGGAATAATCGATTGGGGAGTCCTAATGAGAATCTTCAATACTTAGAGTAGAATGAATTGACATTGCTCGTTATATCTCGTTCTCGCGCTGCTCGCAGTAACGATAGAAATTGGCCTCCTTCGTATTAATGCAATTTCATTTACTATAAAAGTAAAAGGTCAAATTCAGTAAAAAATGAAATTCAAATGGTTATAACTCTAGGAAGTCGATAGCTAGTCTGATACTATTGGAATAATCGATTGGGGAGTCCTAATGAGAATCTTCAATACTTAGAGTAGAATGAATTGACATTGCTCGTTATATCTCGTTCTCGCGCTGCTCGCAGTAACGATAGAAATTGGCCTCCTTCGTATTAATGCAATTTCATTTACTATAAAAGTAAAAGGTCAAATTCAGTAAAAAATGAAATTCAAATGGTTATAACTCTAGGAAGTCGATAGCTAGTCTGATACTATTGGAATAATCGATTGGGGAGTCCTAATGAGAATCTTCAATACTTAGAGTAGAATGAATTGACATTGCTCGTTATATCTCGTTCTCGCGCTGCTCGCAGTAACGATAGCAATTGGCCTCCTTCGTATTAATGCAATTTCATTTACTATAAAAGTAAAAGGTCAAATTCAGTAAAAAATGAAATTTAAATGGTTATAACTCTAGGAAGTCGATATCTAGTCTGATACTATTGGAATAATCGATTGGGGAGTCCTAATGAGAATCTTCAATACTTAGAGTAGAATGAATTGACATTGCTCGTTATATCTCGTTCTCGCGCTGCTCGCAGTAACGATAGAAATTGGCCTCCTTCGTATTAATGCAATTTCATTTACTATAAAAGTAAAAGGTCAAATTCAGTAAAAAATGAAATTTAAATGGTTATAACTCTAGGAAGTCGATAGCTAGTCTGATACTATTGGAATAATCGATTGGGGAGTCCTAATGAGAATCTTCAATACTTAGAGTAGAATGAATTGACATTGCTCGTTATATCTCGTTCTCGCGCTGCTCGCAGTAACGATAGAAATTGGCCTCCTTCGTATTAATGCAATTTCATTTACTATAAAAGTAAAAGGTCAAATTCAGTAAAAAATGAAATTTAAATGGTTATAACTCTAGGAAGTCGATAGCTAGTCTGATACTATTGGAATAATCGATTGGGGAGTCCTAATGAGAATCTTCAATACTTAGAGTAGAATGAATTGACATTGCTCGTTATATCTCGTTCTCGCGCTGCTCGCAGTAACTATAGAAATTGGCCTCCTTCGTATTAATGCAATTTCATTTACTATAAAAGTAAAAGGTCAAATTCAGTAAAAAATGAAATTTAAATGGTTATAACTCTAGGAAGTCGATATCTAGTCTGATACTATTGGAATAATCGATTGGGGAGTCCTAATGAGAATCTTCAATACTTAGAGTAGAATGAATTGACATTGCTCGTTATATCTCGTTCTCGCGCTGCTCGCAGTAACGATAGAAATTGGCCTCCTTCGTATTAATGCAATTTCATTTACTATAAAAGTAAAAGGTCAAATTCAGTAAAAAATGAAATTTAAATGGTTATAACTCTAGGAAGTCGATATCTAGTCTGATACTATTGGAATAATCGATTGGGGAGTCCTAATGAGAATCTTCAATACTTAGAGTAGAATGAATTGACATTGCTCGTTATATCTCGTTCTCGCGCTGCTCGCAGTAACGATAGCAATTGGCCTCCTTCGTATTAATGCATTTTCATTTACTATAAAAGTAAAAGGTCAAATTCAGTAAAAAATGAAATTCAAATGGTTATAACTCTAGGAAGTCGATAGCTAGTCTGATACTATTGGAATAATCGATTGGGGAGTCCTAACGAGAATCTTCAATACTTAGAGTAGAATGAATTGACATTGCTCGTTATATCTCGTTCTCGCGCTGCTCGCAGTAACGATAGCAATTGGCCTCCTTCGTATTAATGCGATTTCATTTACTATAAAAGTAAAAGGTCAAATTCAGTAAAAAATGAAACTAAAATGATTATAACTCTAAGAAATCGATAGCTAGTCTGATACTATCGGCATAATCGATTGGGAGAGTGCTATCGAGAATCTTCAATATTTAGCGTAGAATGAAACGACATTTCGCTCGTAATATCTCGTGCCGACACTTCTATTAGCTACGATAGTAGTGCACTTCCTTCGTACTATTAATGAAGTTTCATTGATTAAAAGTAAAAGGTCAAATTCAGTAAAAATTGAAATTCAAATTGTTATAACTGTAGGAAGTCAATAGCTAGTCTGATACTACTGGAATAATCAAATGGCTGGTCCTAACAAGAATTTTTAATACTTAACGTAGAATGAATTGACATTGTTCATAGTATCTCCTGCTTGCACTGCTCGTAGTAACGATAGCAGTCAATAGCTTACTACTGGAATAATTGATGGAGGGGGTACTAACGAGAATCTTCAATACTTAAAGTAGAATGACTCGACATTTTGCTCGTAGTATCTCGTGCTCGCACTGCTCGTAGTAGTGGCCTCCTTCATATTAATGCAGTTTCCTTGATTATAAAAGGTCAAATTCAGTTAAAAATTAAATTCAGACGCTTATAGCTTAAGGAAGTCGATTGCTATCGATATTATTGATTGTTATAGCCTGATAAGATCGGAATATCGTGAAGTACTATTGAGAATATGCAATTCTTAGAGTCGGGTCAACAGACTTTGTTCGCAGTATCTCATACATAAAATAAGAAACCACATAAAATCCCACAAAAGACAGCACTGATGAAATGTCTCACGATCTCTGATTCCCTTCCAGGATAAATGTCTAAATATGCCCCTGAGATGAAGATGATATTTCTGGCCAAACAACATTTGATCGCTTCCCTTATTAACAGACAGCTTTTAATGACAACTTCTTGACTGGCATCAAACCACGCCCATTTCCTTTGAAATTCTTTTCAAGAACACTTGCCTCACTTGTTTGTGACAGAATACTAAAGCAATTAAGCATTCTGTATAGACCTTACGAGGTATTAATTAACTAGAGCTTTTCGAATAATCTCAGATGTGAAAAAGTTGTTCCGTGACAGAGAGTTATTAAATGTGCATACTACGAAATTAAGTACATGATTTTAGTAATATTGTTTTTTTTTTATATGTACATAATAACGATGTTTTAAGGAAACATCATGTTTATAATGACAGCATACATTGCAATATTATTTCTGAGGTCTTCTTAATACTTCCAGAAATGTCATCAAAATCATTAAAATGACCATCATTACTGCATATAAGAAACACTAATTCATCCCTGTTTCAAGAACGCATTTCTAAAGATTCGATTTTTAGATCTTTCTTGTCTTCTCCTTTTCGGAAAATAAGGCTCCTTATCATTCAGATCTCAAATTCTCTTCTCCATTATTGAACTTAAAGCCGTGGAATGCATTCGTATATTTCAAATTTGTTATCAAAACAATATTATTGCTATTACTAGCCGCCCTTGGCGACCAGTTTGGTCTTCCTTAAATGTAATTCTAAGCATGTATCATGTTACTTTTACTCATAATTTAATTTACTTGTTCAATTTTCCGCTAAATCGGAAGATTCCGATTGAGAAACAAAGAACTCGGAATATTTATGTTAGCCGGACGCAGGGGATAAATCGCCAAACATTGTTCCTGTAGCATTTTTTTTGTATTTTATTAATTTCATTTAAAATATAATCCTTTCACTCATTTTATTTAAAATACACGATTTTAATCCATTTATGCCTAGCGTATCATTTTTGGGACGTTTCGAATTTTGATATTTTTTTATAATTTTCTTCTTCTTTCCAACATGAAAATTGAATGAAGTAATTGTCTATAAATGTCTTTATCTATTACCGAGAGATGACAGCATAAGGTTGATATTTATTTGCTTAAATGGAGGCCTTTTTACGGTGCTTATAGATTTTTCATTTTTCAAGATGGCGAAATGTAAAAAGTAACTTTATTTGTATTTTTTGTATCAAAGATCCAAATAAATAAGCCATAATCTTAACTTTGTAAATTTCTTTGAAATACGTATTTTTTTAAATTGCGAAATTATATGTTCAAACCTATATTTTCTGCATGTTTGTAGCGTACAAAATATAGGGCGCTAGGCGCAGATGGGTATATATTTCTATTAGCCATTTACGGGACAGTTCTTTATGTAAAGTCCTTTTCAAGGTGATTTTGAAGTAAATTGTTTTTTAACCTCAAATTCGATTATTCTTAATTTATTATTAACAATCCTTATAATGTTATTACTCTCTGTAAAGAAATAAATATATTTTTTAATCATTCATAAAAATACTAATTATAGTACATAATATACAATTTAAAAGTTAATTTATATAAATTTGTACAAAACATATAATTATGCATTTTTCCACATATTCTATATTTAGTACGTTTATATTTTATCAAATAAATACAAAAATACTTTAGCGTAATTTTTTAAAGTATTTTTCAAGTTTATTTTGCAATATTTTAAAGTGATTTTACCAAAAAATTTGAGAATACAAAAATTCAGGCATAAATGGGTTAATTTAAAACTGAAACATTTAAAATTCAGAACTTTTACTTATTTCTTAAAAAAAAGAGAAAGAAGAGAAAAGAAAAAGAAAAATATTAAATGATATCATAAACCATAACATTTAATTTAAACATCAAAGCATTACGGGAAGAGTTGAAAGATGTCAACAGTCAAATAAAACTATTTTACTGTTTTTAAAGTTTTAATCTTACACCGTTTTAGCTATTAGAAATAAAATAACATATCAAAGCATTGTTTTAATTTACCACGCGAGAAATAAAAAATGCTAACTGGCGAGTTAAAAAATGCCATTGGCGAGATTTTTACCCAGCTAATATAAAAGTACCACGAATTCTTTGCGATAAAGGCAACTTTTATGTTAGTTTTATTCGAAAAAATAATTTTGATTGAAAATGGCTGCGCAAGTGAAAAGCGTAATTATCTATGACAGTCACATCACTTGAACTATTATAACATGGATGAAATGATGCCGATGGAACAATATTTGGCAATTAATCACCTGCGCCAAGTACCAAAATGGCCACCTAGCATATAAAAAGTGAAGTGGTCAGCTCGGAACTGTTGATGACGGCCACGTGACTTGGGTTATTATTATAGAGATTATTATTATAATTATTTTTCATTTTCCCCCTATGTAGTCTTCTTAAATGCTGATTATTTACAGTATATTTGATCAAATCCATATTATAAAGCAAAAACATGCCCGTGGGTAACGCTGACGTCATATTAACGGTGGCCACGATCTGACCAATGAATTTCACTTTTACTGTACTTTTTTTTAACCTTTAAACATAGCACAATTTCTATTTTTACACGATTGAATAGGGGAAAGAATGTTCTGTCAGCTGCAATTTGTTTGAAAACTGGATTTTTTTTTTTTTTAATAGTTTTTAAAATAATTTTCAAACTTGACTTTTCATGATCTCTATTACGTACAGTCTGACTACGAAAGATTAACCTCCGCACTTCAAACAATATACTATATAGTTTCCGGCTAATATTCCATAACGAAATTGAAACTTCATCAATAAATAAATACAAAAATAAAATAAAAATAATAAAACACAAACTTAACATACATGTAGCCGGAGCGCGCTCTAAAACCTCTAAATTTATCAGAATAAAAAAGGCTGCTTTAAGTAGCGATCTTTTGGGGATTTTTTCGGCTACAGTGGCTAATGCGAAAGTTTTGGTTTTTAATGAATTTCAAAACTTTATTTGAATATATTATTCATATTTTTCATATAAAAAATGCTTTTTGATGTTATTAGAAGGCAATCTAATAAGAGACATTTTAAATGTAAAAATATATATTAGAGTTTTCAATTTAAAAATAATGGTTTGCAACTATGTTTTGTAACACGGGAAGCCCGGGTTGGAACGCAGCATACGAGATATCTCTCGTATGCTACGGTTGGAAATCCCTAGTATTTTAAAAATATGTGGCTGTATTTGTTTCTCTTTTGTGAAAGCATTTCAATTTTAGAGAGCCGATAAACGGTGTAGAAAACTACATTACTACTGTCTTCAAAATTTGATAATTTGATGGGAAGGAAACAACATTTATAGAAAGTATAAACCAATAGTTCCCTTTTTAGGGTTCCAAACTTAAAAAGTATAAAAAACAACCATTATAAAATCACTTCTGTGCCTGTCTGTCGGTCTGTCACAACCATTTTATACGTAAACTATAGAACGTGGAACGTTCGAATTGGCTGAAGTAATAAAGGCTTCTGAACCACATACTTATAGATTATTAACCATTCACAAATATATTTAGGGAAAATGTAGGGGGGCTAATTAAGTTACTTGAAAAAAAAAAATCTTTCCTTTGTATATTGTGTGAAAGCTTTCGTAACATTAAACTCAAAAATAAATTTCTTTTAATTTTAGGTATTTGATACTATTTAGTCTACTATTTGATATTATTTAGGCTTCATATCTTTCTGAACTTTCACGGTATATCCATTTATGCTTTTCTAGTATATACAGCTATACCCAATCCTACGTTGTGTAGTTTTTTTACAAAGTTTTATTATACTTTTAGTAAGGATTTTTTTTTTGTATAATACAGTTACTAATTAATGTATTTATTGTACGGAACCCTCCGTGCGCGAGTAATACTCGCAATTGACCGTTATTTTTATATATATTTATATATATTATATTTATTTTTTCAGTTCAAATGCAATTTTAAGCACTTCAAAAATCATGGTCTCCCCAGCCCACCCTATAAAATATAATTCTTATTATTTAAAATCTGAACTCTCAATTGTACGAAAAAATCCTAAAAGCGCAGTGATACGTGCAGCAGTTCCTGCACTTTTTCTCAATCTGTGAAGCAAGAACAAATTTTCACTTTATTAATTTTAACACAATTGTTTTAATTGGTAAATAAATGACACGAAACGTAATTTCCCAACTAAGTGAAAAAGTATCTAGGCCAAGATTCGAAAAGGGACCTCCAACTGAGCTATCCTGGACAAATCTGGGGGACAATTCACCCAGAGAACCTTGTTTATATGAATAAAAATTTCATATCTTCGTGTTGATACTACAAATGAATGTATATAATAATGTTATTGTTTCTCATAGAAGTATTTACATTTATATGCATGGTAATCTAGTTGTGAAAATACGAATTTTGTGGATGTTTTGGGGAATTAATGTAACACATAACATGCAAAAGTATTGCTCGTAGGAGGGAATATACAAGTCCAAAAGACGTGAAGTGGTTTTAATCAATTATGATTAGAAATGTTTTCCGAGGGTTTACATACATACTTTGTATTAAATATCCTGGCCAGAACATTTAATACAAAGTATGATTTTCTCAAGTATATTCGATCCAAATATAGTCTTTGATTTCATTTGATGCAACTCAATTAAGGTTTATAACGATTTTTACGTGCGTTCGTAGTTATGTAAATACGTAGTACCTATAGTCGTCGTTCAGTCCGCATATAACAGCACAAAAACTATGCAACCGAATGGTTTGAAATTTAATTATACATAATCGTTGCAGAATTTTGTCGAGTCATTTCAAACTTTATGAGAATCGAATCCAAACTTTAAAACATATTAATAAAAGTTTTCTTCATTCTATTAAATCCTATCATACGTAATTAATTCAATGGTATCCCCAAAAGAGGAGCATATAGCTGATATTAAATATAATAGAAAAACCACAACCCTAGCAAGATTTCATCAAGAAGAAACCCTCCAAATAAATTTCAATAAAATTAAAATAATTGAAGAGCTAAGTGGAAGAACATGTTAAGTAACAAAATTTACATTTGAAGAAATTTGATGTGAAAGTTTTCGTTCTCAATTTTAATGATTTATTTTCTGTTTGATACCATGTGTTTAAAATATTAACAGGTGTGGTACTAAACTCTATCAAAAAAACTTATTCATATTTAATTTTTAAATATTAAAAAATATTAATATTATTTGGATTATTAAATATTAAAATATTAAATATTAATGAATAATGAATAATGTCTTAAATCTTCAAGGCTAAATAGAGCTTTGCTATTTTAGCTTTACCATGTGATAGAATACCTGATAACACCTTCGTCCAAAAGATAAAATCATTTTTAAGAAAATATAGCGTAACACCCCTCATAGCATGCATGGTCACGGTGACGTCATTGTGACGTCACTGTAAGTCACTGTGGTCACGTCACATCTGTGACCAAAATGCCACCACTCAGTGACGTCACGTTGTGACTGAGATGTGAACTTCTTAGAAAACTTTAAAAAATTACAAAAATTCTTCAAAACATGTTATTTACTGTAAAATTATATATTTTTCTATCAATGAAAAAAAAAATTGAGACGTCATTGTTATGTCATTGCATGTAACGTACATCACGTCATATATGTGACCAAAAAAAAAAAAAAACCACCATATTGTAAGTCACAGTGTGAAAAAATTATGAACTTTTAAAATCTTTGAAAATGGAGAGAAATATTTTAAACAGTCCCGAGTTACAGCGGCATGAGGAATGAAAATATATCAGTGGATAGCAAATGGTAAATTCTGCCTCGAAGGGGGGGGGGGGGCATAATATATAAAGTGCACGATACAAGCATTAAAGCAATTTGGATAACATATTTAGAATTAGGAGCATTAAATCTGTATAGTATTCAGTTTGCAGAGAGGAAACTATTTTTTTTTTGCCAACCAGTGGTATTCGAAACACTTCTGTGGTTTCAAAATAAATATTTTCTATTACAGTTAAGTCTGCAGCTTTTAATGAGCAAGTAGAAAGAGTGTTCAGAGTTTAGTCGGAGTTTTTTTCTTGAGAGAGTTTTTTTCCTGACAACTATTTAACTATTTTAAGTAAGTATTTTTGAAAAAATTCTACTTCTTTCAGACTTTTCAAATAAATTAACATTTTCCGAAAATAAAAAAAATATATACAAAATTTATGCAAAATGCATGATAATAATTAATTATTCGTATTTCAGATTTGTATTTTAGAGATATGACTTTAAAAAAAAATTATTTTACAAATTGTTTTATTTTACAGAAAATTAATATGAAAAGATTGGCAGATTGACAAAGAATTCTTTTATTTTATCCTCGATAATCCTTTTTTATTTATTAAGAACATATCGCTCACCCGCAAGAAAAGTGACACATCTCGCAGAAATTCATTTTGCGTTTTATTCCACTAAAAGGTTTGTCATAGGTGCGTCTTGCTACACAAACAGTTTCATAAGTTTAGCTACACGGAAAATCACGTTATTATGCTATATGTCCATTTGTGACCAAAGAAGAGGGGTGGATTATGTAATGAGGTAAAATTATCCAACCCTCCAAACCACATCCTACGTTTTCATTCTTATGTGCTTTACGCTTTTATGCACTTTTCAATTCTTGCATGCAAAGCTAAGTGCTATAATTTCACGTGAAAGTAAAATCATGCACATTTTCTTTTGCCTCTCCTGTGAAATTTACTGTTGTCGAGATTTGTCACTTTTCTTGCGGGTGAGCGATATTTTGTGTTTATTACGTGTGAAACAAATTTTACTTTTAGAAAAGGGGGGTGGGGGTTCATTATTACCCTTAAATTGATATTTCCTCATTTTAAAAATTTAAACAAAGTTTTATCTAATAAACTCTAATTATTAATATTATTATTATTATTATTATTATTATTTACAAAAAAGAACCTTTACAATCCATTGTAACTTGAATTGTTTGGTAACCGATAAAAAGAAAAGATAAAACACATTGGAAAATTCTTCAAAAAGAAAATTTTAATTAAAGACAGTTTCATAAAATTATTGCGCATTTGAGTTCGAAATCTTTTGTATTCAAAAACAAAACGGTAAAAAAGAACATCTGCTGAAAATCAAAATCGTCTGCTCACAGAAGAGGAGACGCCGGAAGTTTACTCTGTTTAGAACATCACGAAGTCTACAACACTTTTTTATAAAATAAGAGAAAGAAGCCCGCCATTTTAAAATATTACAAATACACGGATATTATAAATGGGACGTAAATGTAAGTCTTATTTAATTTGAATGTTTTATCCCTGTTTTGTATATTATGATGACTTAAATAGTTTTATGTTATATTAGTAAGGGACTGTTCTGCAATTCTTTTCAGAAACATTTTCCTATTCGATGCTGCGTTGAAAAATATCTTAATCTGCGATCACTTAAAAAGAAAAGAAAAAAAAAAAAACAGCTGCGCAGAGACTGATTCATAACTGCATTCATAGTGGAATTAATTTAAAGATTAATTTGATGTTACTTGAGATTGAAAATATGTTGAGACAATGATTTGGAATTTTTTTCGGCTTCTTACTGTTTTGTGTTTCCTGATTACTAACACTTACAGTAGTTATAGACATTATTATTTTGGAGTTAAATATGATTTTCGATTATTATGATATTACGAAACTATTTCAGATTAGAAATTATCATTATATTAGGAAAATGTATTTTTACGTATTACACTAGTGAAACTTTTCAAAGATTTTTCTTTTAGTGCTAATAATATTTTAAATTATTATTTAAAATCATAAATCTTCATACCAATGGTTTTCAGATTTAGCATTTGCCAAAATTATAAAATAATAGAAATTTCTTATAACATATGCGAAGATTTTTGAGATATTGTTAAATCTAATAATACATTTAATTTATCTATTATAATTTATTGTTGTTTAATAGTACAATTATAAATATTAATTATTATTTTTAGTGTTTTTCAAATTGGTATATTTATTATTTTTTTTATTGTATATAAGCATTTTTTTTCTTTGTGATTTTAATCTAACATTTAATTATAGACATTCTGAAGCGGTTATTAAATTTTCGTCTATTATAAAATTATTTTCTAAGTTTATGATATACGTAATTATTGGCACTAAAAGTAAAATATGATATTTAAACATTGAAATAAAAAGTTTTTCGTGTCTAATAGGAAGTTTATAGATTAAACTACTTTAGTATATATATTTTTTAAGTCATATTTATTTACATAATATAGGAGTGAATATATTTTTTAAACAGATTAACAGTGTTTAACTTCGGTTTGCCTGTCCGTTTTTGTGTATAGCCGTTTCTCCGCACTCTAACTCTCGTAAATAAACTCGGATTGCCCTGAAACATTTAGATATTGACGTTTACCATAGCCCGTTCCTTATTTCTAATGAAGTTTGTAGCATGTTTAGTTCATTTACAGGGACAGTCAAAAGTATTCCGTTACATTACGGCCTATGGGAAAAAATCGTTTCAAAGGAATTTTAATGATTTTACACGCTTTCAAAAGGAGTAAAATTGATATGCATTTTTGAAGCGCATTTAAATATGCATTCTGCTGAATATGCGATGCATAGAATAGTTATTGTTCATTTACAGGGCTAAAAAAGGAATTCCAATACATAATGCTATAGGGGTGGAGGGAATTGTTTGTGGCGTACTTTAATTATGTTAATCTATTTCATATATAATGAAATTTATATACGTCGCTGAAGTTTACATACTATAAATTATTTCATGTATAATACGAAGTGCATATAGCATTTACAGGGACATACAAAATATTTCAATACTATATTGTATCCGAAGTACTGTTCATTAGCGATGATTGCTGGAAATGCATTTTTAATTATGATATGCGCTTTTATGATTCACTATATTTATGCACAGTATATGGTGTATATAAATGCTACAATTCATATGCAGGGCTACACAAAAGTACTCGTAAAGGTTACTGCGTATGGGCGCAAATTGTTTAAAGGTGGTTTTTAAATGAGTTGTTCTTTTTTACGCTGAACTACATTTAATTTACTAAGAAATGTTTGTAGAATATAGATAAAATGATATACAGGGTCACGTAAAGAATTGGATACATTGCCGTCTGTAAATCATAATTTCTGGAAATGTGATTTCAGCAATTTTAAAAGTGTCATAGTTTGAATTAAATTTTAACTAAATAGTGGCGTGTAATAAAGGTTCTAGGTAAACTACAGGATTGTACAAAAGTATTTAGTATCTTTCCATTTATTAGTATAAATTGCTGAAAAAGAATTTCAACCTGTTATGTTTCAATTGCTAAACTAAATTTCCCCATTATATAGTATATATATCAACCTACAGATCAAATACAGGACTGTTCAAAAGAATTAGAAAACATATTTGGCTATGGACGGTAACTGCTGAAATCAGTTTTTCAAATGTTTTATGCGTTTTCTAAAATGTTTACTTTGTTATCTTATTTACGTTATTTCCCTAAATTACGATGTCTTGTTAAAGCATTCAGGAAGCATTGGAAAGTGTTTTATAATCTATGCTTAACGCATGATTTTTCTTACTTGTTTTTTCTTTTTCGCAGATCAGTCTTTTCCTATAAAACATACCAAATCTATTTAGGTCATATTCACAAAATACAATATACACGGGAATAAAAAATTTAAATAAATATGGCTTATCATGTCGTATTTAATAAAGCAATGACTAATCATAAAACATTAAAATCTTACACATTCTTAATATCGAGCTTGTACTCAAGATCAAGCTTAGAACTTAATAAAAAAAAAGATGTCAGTTGATAAGCATTGTTTTTTAAGTGGAAAAATTTTAAATATTTTAGAAGAATAGGACTCCAAAATAGCGATATTTTGCTAAAAAGTGTGGTAAAAAGATAAGATTTTACATTTCAAACAAAACTTTATTTCCAAATTGTGCATTTTAAAATACATCACAGTTTTTATGACAAGAACCATCACAGTATTAAAACTTGGAAATTTTTCCAGAGAGAAACATTCGGCTTGCATACAATATTTCAAATGAAAATCAAATTTTAAATTAATTACTTAAAAGGTGCAAAGGCCAACATAGTGAAAAAGATTCCATGCCAGGACTCGAACCCGGGCCATCAGTATAGCGCACTGACATTCTCCCGACTAAACCACATGGAACGATACCCAGCCTGGAAAATTTCTCACTCTTACAAGTTGGCAAGGCTACAAAAGCAGCACAAGAAGGGATATTTATCGTGAGCCACCGAGATGGGGCAAACACGAAACTTAATTAAATCCAGCTTCGATTGAAACTACATTAGTACTTGGAAATTTTTCCAAAGAGAAACCTTCGCCTTGAATACAATATTTAAAATGAAAATCAAATTTCAAATTAAAACTGCCTTTTAAGCATGTAATTTGAAATTTTATTTTCATTTGAAATATTGGATGCAAGGCGAATGGTTCTCTCAGGAAAAATTTCCAAATATTAATATAGTTTCAATCGATGCTGGATTTAATTAAGTTTCGTGTTTGCTCCATGTCGGTGGCTCACGATAAATATCCCATTTTGTGCTGCTTTTGTAGCCTTGCCAACATATAATAGTGAGAAATTTTCCAGGCTGGGTATCGTTCCATGTGGTTTAGTCGGGAGAATGTCAGTGCGCTATACTGATGACCCGGGCTCGAGTCCCAGCATGGAATCTTTTTCACTATATTGGCCTTTGTGTCTTATAAGCAATTAATTTGAAATTTGATTTTCATTTGAAATCATCACAGTGTTTATGACAAATTCGTCACAATTGACACATATTTCACAAATTGGTCACAATGTGACTTCAAAACATTGTCACATTCGTCACAGGTTCGTCACAAAATTAATGCCAAAATAGTCACAAATGACACACTTTTCACAAATTAGTCACACCGTGACTTCACAGAGTGGTCACAATGTGACGTCACAAACGATCTCTAAAACGGCCATAACGACCTCGCATTCTAGTCACTGTGACGTCACATCGACGTCACGTGACGTCACATCGACGGTCACAAAATCACAGCGTGACTTCACAACGACGTCGCCGTGACGTCACCATGCCTTACGGGACGTTCTTCCACTCAGCTCTTCAATTTACCCCTCCAGTCTGTACTATCCCTCCATTATAAGATAAACCATAGAGATTGTAACGAGCAAAAACTCAATATGTGACGATGCAGCATCATTTCACTTTCCAAAAATATGGCTCAAGCTACTCAATGGGTACGAAAATAAAAATAAAATAAACATCCAAGTAAAATAAAAAATAACGTGCATAATATGAAAGAATATGTGGAAAACTGAATGATGGCGTGTCGCAGACCATGCAAATTTAGAATAGCTTTATCTATTTATTTTGAAAATGACTCGGGGTGAGTCGAAACATGTCAACAGTCGAAATAAACTTATTTTTACTGGCTTTAAAGCTTTAATTTACACCTTTTAGTATTTGAAATTAACGTATTCAAAACTTATTATCACAAATTAAGTAGTATGAAAATAATTCACCATAACTCGTTGCAATTGAAATGCACAAGTGACTACTGACCTATTAACGAGGCTTTTTCATAATACTTCTACTTTTGTTACTAGTAGATAAAGCACCCAACCATGGATCATCGATCTAAGCTATACAAAGGTTAACACAAGTTTTATTTGTAGCAGAATGAAATGAATGAACAGGTTTCCTAACACGCAATGTAAAATAAAACGGCTATACATAGCAACCTCACAAGGTCATCCAGTTTGTTAAAAGTTTTTTCATATAGCGAGATTTCAAAACCGAGTAATTGCATACATGTCCTACGATGGGATGATGGATCTATATTCAGAGCTAACTAAAATGATGTCCATGGTTTCCACAAATGGAAACACAAGGTTGAAAAAAATCAATAACATCAACGAAATTACTCCACATAAATGAAAAACGCCGCTTTTAGAAGTAAAACCAAGATACA
The DNA here is from genome assembly GCA_963932465.1 of Maratus speciosus. Taxonomy (NCBI): domain Eukaryota; kingdom Metazoa; phylum Arthropoda; class Arachnida; order Araneae; family Salticidae; genus Maratus; species Maratus speciosus. The sequence goes on from OZ010792.1 coordinate 494,603,970, forward strand.
AACTAATTTCCTTTGTATACATACATACATATATATATGTCCCGAAAAACTATTTAATTGCATAAAAAAAATAATAATTTAATACTTTCTTTTCTGTTAGTTTTGTTTTAACCCTTTCAGAAACAAAATACTTCTGCGGCTAAACTGTTAAAGTTCTTGAATGACACCATAATTTATGAAAAAATTTATTTGAAAATAATTAAAAGCTTCTCTTCCTGTAACTTTTATTAAGAAATTCTAAGAGCCATTTCGCAGTTTGGAATTAAATTGAAGTGTTCGCTCCATGCCAACACCGCCCTTGAAAGGGTTAATTCAGTTTCCCTTCAAACGCCGTTACTCAAAGCAATATAACAATATGTTACATGTTAAAGTGTTTATATAAGTTGAAATTTTGCGTTCTTCAAGTTGCCAGTATTCTTCAAGCAATTTTCAATCATATATATATATATATGTACATAAAACCGTATAACACAACTCAGACACATCATGCACCATGGGGGAATAAAAATTATAAATTGAAATATGCTCACACCTGTTTTGTATGATATCCAGACAAAAGAAGTAAATAAATATAACAAAGAAAAGATAAATTATATACAGGGTGTCCCTAAACTCATGGTACATACGTTAGGGGGCGATAGAACACAACTAGACAAGTACGACAAATCACCAACAATCCATGATCAGAAACGCTTTCCTGGCGCGGTAGTGATGACACAAAACACAAGAAAGACAGGACTTTTATAAGAGGAGAAAGCATGTTTATTATCCTTAGTGCAACAAAAAACTAAGAAAAAAGAACGTTAAGGCTGTTCTTAACTGCTCTGCTCAACAAGCGCAAAATGTTTTGACACATTTACAAATTCATTTTTTAACGAAAAGGTATAAAATTGGAAAGCCTGCCCATGGAAGCGATTTGGAATTGAACTGTTTTTTCCATTTTTTGATCAATCAATTACCTATTGAGTTATAAGCCTTTTTGATCACGTGACAAACACGTTTTTCGCCCGCTCTTGAGTGCTCTTTCTTCCTTCGCGCGGAAATTCGGTTTAAAACGCCTACTTAAGACATTATTTTTTGAAAGGTCTATTGCATTTGCAGAGAAAGAAAAAAAAAAAAAAAAAAAAAAAAAAAAAAGGAAAAAACAGCTCAATTACATAATTTCTGAACAACAACACCAACTAGTTTCATGCATTTTCGAACAAAAATAAATTTAAACTTATGTCAGAAAGTGGCCCTTTTGGATTTGAGAATATAATATATAAGATTTGAGATATAATATATAAACTGAAAGACTATATAAACTAATAGAAAATTAAATAGCTTATACAGTAAATTTAAGTTTAGTCTTTGTAATTTATTACATAAATCATTTATTTACATTTACGAAATACGGGGGTGTATCAATAAGTTTTTGCCCTCACATAGAAATAATTGAGTGAAATTCATGAAATTGCTACATTGTTATATATATATATATATATATATATATATATATATATATATATATATATAAACAAAAGGACTACGTCTCTACCAATAGAATATTCAGTTTTGTTTTAACTATAAGTTTTTGGCAACTTGACGTAATGTTTTTCTACTTGTTGAACTTTAAAACCTAGTATGACTTTTGCGTTAGGAATTAGCTGATGAGGGATTCAGAATGAATCCGAAACGTCCTTTTAAATTGTTTTTAGTGTTTTTATCTTTCAATGTAGTGTAATGTAATGTATGTTTTATAATTGCTACATTGTATTAGTCTTTTTCTAAATAGTCACCGTGCACAGTAACACATTTCTGCAAACGGTATTTCAAAGAGAGGAGAGAGGATGTATTCCAGGAGTTGCGATAATAGACCCAAAGGGGGTCTACTATTTTATTCTCGTACTTATTTTTCTAACTTTTGCGAACCCTCACATGTGACATATTTTTGGAAAGGCCTGAGACCAATTATTCATGCTATGCTCCTCCCGAGCCCTTCCCTCAGGGGGGTACTTTTCTAAATTTTGTGGACATCATTCATGCTCCCCCCCCCCCCCCCGGGAGTCAAATTTGTGGGGAGGTGCTCGGAAGGTGCATAGCATGAATAAGTGGCCACAGGCCTTTCCAAAAATATGTCACATGTGGGGGTCAGCAAAAGTTAGAAAAATGACCCCCTTTGGGTCTTCTATCACGCCTCCAGGAATACATTCTCCCCCCTCTCTTTGAAATACCGTTTGCAGAAATGTATTACTATGCACGGTGACTATATAGAAAAGGACTCATACAATGTAGCATTTTCTAAATTTCACTCAATTATTTCTACACTACATGGCCAAAGGTGGCCGATCACTTGCGATTTTTGACGTTTTATTAAATATCAAGAAAAATACACGAGGAATCAACTTGAAACTGCAGGTGTGTAAACAGTATAGCATAGGTCATATATTTCCGCGAAGATTTTTTCCCGAAACCCCATAGAGGACCATCAACAAATTGAAAAAGAACGAATATCTTTTGGATAACCCTGTAAAAACTAATATAGAAAAAGCGTTCAAACTCAAGATTATTAATAAGTGTCTTATTTTAATAAACTGTGTTCATTTTCCTGAGGATAGCATTTATACTAGTAGAGAAATTAAGGTTTTTATAAAAACAGTCCCAAATTTCGCCAAGTTTTTGCTTATAATTTGCAGAGTTCTTAATATAAAAAAAAAAGTTCTTTTCAGAAAATATGACAAACAGCATTGTACACAATACTCTGCAACCAGAATTAAAAAATAATAAAAATTGGATGAAAAATGAGCAGATTTACTAAAAATTATTTCGCTGCGCATGCACGAATGCAATCAAAATGTAATATGCATAATATATTAGCTAAGTATATAGAGTAACTTTTGTGAAAGTCCCAAATTCATAGCTTGAAAATTCTGAAAATTATCGTCGATAGAATAGGCTCGAAATCCGTTGTTCCGAAAAAGAAGCAAAAAGATAAGGAATTGTATCAAATATCTGTTGATTAGTGCCAAGATAATATATTTGGATATGCAGTGAATTCTCGATAAGTCGAAGTCAGATAAGTCGAAGTTTACACGAGGTCCCGGCCCCTTTATTGCAATTCAATGTTAAGCTTTCTCGTTCTGTCGAAGTCTGCATCTTTTAAGTCGATTTTTTTTCCGATAGAGAAAAAACAGTAATTCGACTAATTTCTTAATTTTTCAGCCACAGTTAAAAAATACTGGCACTTTCTGTTAGAAAAGACTTTTCTGCACCCCTCCGTCGGCTTTAAAGGGCGCTGTTTTTACTTCTTACATCGGTCAGTTGTGGAGTCGCTGTAAGTTTTAGAATTTCAGCTTAAATCGTCCTATGCCCCACCCCTACTCCACACTGTAAAAAAAAAAATAAAAAAAATGGACCAGATTTCCTGTAGGAATCGGAAAAATAGTTGCCCTTATCGTACGGGAAAAATTTCCGACCCAGCTCGGAATGAAATCAGTAAAATCGGAATAAAATCCGTAAAATTGGAATAAAATCCGTAAAGTACCGTTTTAATGAATGTTTCCTTTTTTTTACGGATTTTATTCCGAGCTGGGTCGGAAAATTTTCCGGTACGATAAGGGCAACTATTTTTCCGATTCCTACAGGAATACTGCTCGGATTTTTTTACAGTGCACCCATTCATTTCTATTTTACGCATTCCCATTTCTCAACACTTATTCTTTGGAAACAGAGCCGGTGGCTAAGTGAATTCTAATTGATCAAATTTTCCACGCTTTTATGCAAGGATTTTTTTTTTCGATTCTATTGAGATTCCATTGAAGTTCTTTACTTTAATGTTGAGTCTTGTCATTTTAGTGTTTGTTGCAGTTACAGCGTGATACGTTTGCAGTTGGGTCTTTCAAAATGTCGAAGCGGAAATTACAAACTCTTACTTTAGAACAAAAAGAAAATTTGATGAATGATATTGAAGACAATCCTAATTTAAAGAAAAAAGATATAGCCCTGAAATATGATATCCCTCCCAACACTCTATCTACCATACTGAAAGATAAAGAAAGCATTTTCAAAAGACCTAAGTCAAATGTCAACCCAAAGTGCAAAAGGATGAAAGTGTGTGCCGTCCCAGATATCGAAATAGCCCTTGTAAAGTGGTTTACATATTACAGGACAAAGAAGAGTGCAATTCCTTTAAGTGGTACGATGTTACTGTAGAAAGCTTTGGATTTCGAAATATTATTGAATGTGGAAGGCTTCACTGCAAGCACGGGGTGGCTTGAAAAGTTTAAAGCTAGACACATTATCGTGTTTCGGACATTACACGGTGAAGCAAAATGTGTGTCTGATGAACTGTGTGATGCATGGAAGACAGTTTCATTACCCAAACTTCTTGCAGGTTTAGTGCAGACGACGTTTTCAATACGGATGAAATGAGACTTTTTCATAAATGTTTTCCTAACAAGGCGATGATGTTTAAGGGGGAATCATGTTCCCTTTTGAAAGCTAAGTAAAGAACGTTTAACTGTCCTTGTCGGAGCAAATGCTTCTGGAACAGAAAACTTACCTTTACTGATCATCGGTAAATACAAAAATCCTCGCTGTTTCAAACATAAAAAGTCACTTCCCGTACAGTACAGATCTAATCAAAAAGCTTGGATGACGCTAATATTCTTCGAGGAACACATCAGAAATTTGTATGTAGTGTTTCATGCAAAAAAGCGTAAAGTGTTGATCTTCGTTGATCAGTGTACAGCTCACAGTCAACTTTTGAACTTGAAATCGATCAAAATAGAATTTCTCCCTTCTAGCACAACTACTAAGCTACAACCAGCAGACCAGGGAATAATTAAATGTTTAAAGCATTCCTACAGAAAGCTTCTAGTGCGGAAGGCAATCGAGGATGATGAAAATAGAATAAATCAAAAGTTTTATACGTGAGAGGCAATTAGACTAATTTCGACTGCCTGGAACAACGATGTGAAACAAATCGCTATCAAAAATTGCTTCAGTAGATGTGGCTTCTTTGCAAGCAATGCGGACTCATGTGTTGTGAATGAAAATCTACAAGATCAAACTATTTCTGAAGATGACGATACTGAGTTTTTGAATATTGACGAAAATGTTGCAGTTTGTGGAGAACTTAAAAAAGGCCGAGAACGATTCTGAATCTGAAAAAGAGGACGAGGAAGTAAATTGCGTTTCACCACCAAATAATCAAGAAGCACATGCGGCAATGAAGACACTACAGCAACATTTCGAAAGTAAGAGACGGTGTGGACGATTCTCTTTTTCTTTGTTTACAAAATGTGAGCGACTTTCTAACAGGTGAAAGACAAAAAATTTCCTTCAAACGTCATCATTAAGAAGTTTTTTTCACAAAATTTGAGTTTGTAAGTACCTTATATTATGTACTATTAAATTGTATTTTTCTTTAGTGCTCATTTTTCCAGACTCCGTAATTACAGTATAATTGCAATTCCTATCTATAAGATTGAATTATTTTTATATTTTTTCTGTATGTATTTAAGGATTTTTGATAAGTCGAACTTACGATAACTCGAATATTTTTGCCGGTCCCTTCGAATTCGACTTATCGAGAATTCACTGTATGTTATGATATATTTGGATACAAACCCTTATCTTTTTGCTTCTTTTTGGTAACAACGGATTTCGAGCTTATTCTATCGACGATAATTTTCAGAATTTTCAAGCTACGATTTTGAGACTTTCACAAAAGTTGCTCGATATACTTAGCTAATACATTATGCATATTACATTTTGATTGCATCCGCGCATGCGCAGTGAAAGACTTTTTAGTAAACCTATTCATTTTTCATCCAATTTTTATTATTTTTAAATTCTGATTACAGAGTATTGTGTACAATGCTGTTTGTCATATTTGCTGAAAAGAACTTTTTTTTATATTAAGAACTCTGCAAATTATAATCAAAAAGCTTGGCGAAATTTGGGACTGTTTTTATAAAAACCTTAATTCCTCTACTACTATACATGCTATCCTCATAAAAATGAACACAGTATATTAAAATAAGACACTTATTAATACTCTCGAGTTTGAACGCTTTTGCTACAATAATTTTTACAAGGTTATGCAAAAGATATTCGTTCTTTTTCAATTTGTTCACAGTCCCCTATGGGATTTCGGCAAAAAATCTTCTCGTAAATATACCTCCTATACTATACTGTTTACACATTTGCAGTTTCAGGTTGATTCCTCGTGTATTTTTCTAGATATTTAATAAAACATCAAAAATCGCAAATGATCGGTCACCTTTGGCCATATAGTGTATGCGTGAGGGTAAAAACTTATTGTACACTCTCGTAGTTCTTTTTGTTTTGTTTTGTTGTCTCTGCGTTCACTAGAAATTAAAACATTGCATTGCTTAGTGGAAGTATTTTGTGTGACTATATAACAGCATAAACATTAAATCCAAAATTAATTTTACTTATGAGCTTTTTACTCTAAAATGAATAGCTCAAACTATTATTATGACTTTATCAACACACTATTATAGAATCTAGACTACACAAAGAAATTAGAGACATTATAATGTACATACATTTTATGGAATGGGACAATGCTATATTTGAATGAATCTTTTTTATGTTAAGAGTGTTCTTAAATCCAAAAGGACAACATTCTGACATAAGTTTTAATTTATTTTTGTTCGAAAATGCATGAAACTAGCTGGTGTTGTTGTTCAGAAACTATGTCATCGAGCTATTTTTTCCGTTTTTTTGAAAACGCTCTAGATCTTTCAGAAAAGAGTGTCAAAATTAACGTTTTGAACCGAGTTTCCGCACGAACGGAGAAAAATCACTCAAGATCGGGCGAAAAACGGGTTTGTCACGTGATCAAAAAAGCTTATAACTCAATAGGTAATGGACTGATCAAAAAATGGAAAAAAACAGTTCAATTCCAAATCGCTTCCATGGCCAGGCTTTCCAATTTTATATCTTTTCGTTAAAAAATGAATTTGTAAATGTGTCAGAACGTTTTGCGCTTGTTGAGCAGAGCAGTTAAGAACAGCCGTAACCAATTATAAACAAAATCAATCTTGTAATTAAAAAGAAAGCATTTAAAGGTTAAAATATTGTACATTCATAGAAACTGCCTTGACTAGACAATTCAGTACGCAAACTTCTAATCGGGATACCTCCCCCCCCCCCCCTCCACCTTCCCCACACACAAAAAGTAGTATGTATATATATACAAACGTTGTACAGTAGATGCCAATAAATAATGTTGCAACGTTGTAATCGATTTAATAGATTAGAATAAAATTATTTTTTGACAAAATTTTTGGTTTGTAAGTGTTTCGAAATTTAATGCATCAAATTTAGCTCATTTAATCTTAAAAATGGCAACAACGATTGATTATTCTCTACTCCTATTTCCCCATCAATTAGATAAATTGCGAAATACAAAATTGAAAAGTAAAAAATTTGAAAAACAAGTCTGTAAAGCAGCCGGACGCTTAAGAATTAAGAATTCTTTGAATACAAATGGAGTTGAATATCGATCTAATTCTAGGTGCTTTTCTTAGAACAACCTCTTAAATTCACATCGGATGGCATATCTCAGAATATTTTTCGCCTGGATTAAAACGATGCCTGCCAGCTGTAGAAAAAAGGAATACCAGTAGAATTTCATGTGATAAGAGTATTCTGTTGAATTTCGCTCTTTAAAAAATGAATCATTTTCAAGAAACTCAGTTTAAAATATGTATGAAATGCAGTTCATAAGCTTGAATGAAGCGCTTTACTTTTCCTCCAGACTATCCTAATCAATATCACATCTCACTCTCGATACAGGATATTTTAAAACTGATGCGTGTACATTTGTTTTTGTTATTGTTTGTTTCAATCATACTCTAATCTGTCCAACAAAGTGCATCCGCATTCTTATCACTTGAATCCAAAGAACGAAGTTGATAATCAAATGAATTACTGGAAAAAAAAAATCATGTTGCATTTTAATTCTGTTACGCCATGCTAAATCTGTTCAGCTCATGATAGCAGAACCAAATTTACATATAAGAAAGAATAAGCTATAGTTTGGTCTCGCATTTTATTATTTGCAAAGGTGGCTTATTAAAGATCGATCGAAACAGGTTTTAAAGGCCGAAACCGAATTTAGGTAATTTTCTTATTTTCGGCCGAAAACGAAAACGAAAATGTCCAAAAAAAGGTTTTAAGAAATTAATACATACATAAATATACATAATTATTAATTAATTACACGTGTAGCCCAAGTTTGTTTATTTCCATATGAAATATAATGCCATTAATTCAGCAAAGGGAAAAAATGATTTTCTAATTATACGAATTTCATCTCATTAAAAAAATGTTTTAGGTATACATACCCCGATTTATCCTCTATAATGATTTTTGTAAAGGATCATCTGTTATATTAGAACTTTCTTAAAAAGTATTCGAAACACTTCTACGATTTCAAACTAAAAATTTTCTATTACTGTCAGTTTTGCAGCTTTTAATGAGCATGTGTAAAGTGTATTCAAAGTTTAGTGATATACGCATTTCTTGTTTTATAATTTCCACTCACGTCATGTCTGATAATTACGAATAGTGAAGTTCCTAGCAATAAATAAAGAGTGTCTCATTTGAGCCGATACAGCTCAAATGAATGAGTAATGTTGAAAATTCCCGAAGGAAGAAAAGAGATTTTTGGAACAGAGATAGTTTCTGTCCGGCCGAATTTTAGGCAACATTTTCGGCGAAACTCTAATTTTGGGCCGAATTTTCGGTCAATCTCTAGAGCCTATAATAAGTTATTGTAGTGTGTGTGGAGGGGGGGATATAGGCAACTACTATATACCGAGGCCCCGAACTTATAACGACATCAAGCGAAAGTGAAAGCCTATTTTTTTCTGCATCATTTAAAAAAAAGCAATAGCACCCCCTCTCGGAAAAAAAAGAACTTTCCACCCGGTCCCGCATCTGGTTTTTATTCTATTCCAATGAAAGTAAAAAAAATAAAACAAAATTAACACTAAATATACCAAGAGCCGGCCGTTTTACCGGTGCCAAACAAAAATATTTCGATTCGAACCAGAAATTTCTTCATAAAATAAATAAAATATTTTTGTAAAAAATTCTGGTGTGAAACATTTTTATAAAACTTGAGCAAAATTCCCGATATATTTAGTGTTAAATCCATGACAGAAAATTAGAGCCCCTCCAAAAACGGGCCTTCATATTTGGAAAGGCGTCACAAATTTCATAAAACATTTATTTCATAGATATTCGATTGAGTATGTATATCACAGATATCTGCGGTCTATTTTTGCTGCTTTGAAAATTCTGCAAGTTAGAGTTTTACCTTATCTGCACCACTTATGTATCAGTAATACATTCAATGTAAGAATGGCGTTTTATTTATATTTTTATCGATTTGATTAAAAAAAAAGTTTATTGTAATTATTAATTGTATCTCTAAGATAAACGTGTCCAATTACCCTTTATTTGTATGTCGAAATACTTTTTTTTTTTTTTTTTTGTATTTTCTAATATAATTAAAGCGATTCTTAGTGTATGCGAATAAAAGGTCTGAAATATTTTTTTAAATATTTGATAATATTATTTTGATATTTAGAAATAACAAAAATGTTATAAGCTCAATAGAAATAAAAATTTTATACAGTTTAATTTTGTACATGACATAATTTGAAAAAACAATTAGAACATAAAAAAAAAAAAAAAAAAAAAAAAAAAAAAAAAAAATCTGATAGCTTTTCAGCAAAACAACAACAACAGTAAAAGAGACAGTATTTTTGCGCCTTTTTGTTTGTTCGTTTGTTTTATATATAAAACATTTGCAAAAAAAAAAAAAAAAAAAAAAAAAAATGTTAGCTATAAGAATAATAACGCAACAAACTAACATAACTAAGAACATAAAAATCTAATAAAATTAATTGTAAATATTATACAACATTAAAAATTAAATAAATAACATATTTCCCAGAATGAGCAAAATTCATGACAAAAAGAATGTAGAAACTGAGCTATAATTAACTCTGCAAAGTTTTTTTTTATTATTAATAACACTTCAACAAGTACCTTTACGAATTCGATTTACCTGGCAGTCTGTGTGGCCGTAAATTGCGTAAATATGCTCTGATTGTAATTGCCATATAATTCTAAATGCCATGTAATTGATGTTATTGAGGTTTACTATGGCATGTTAAGTATTGAAAATGATGTGTGTAACATTTATAGTTCGTTTACAGGGACACCCAAAAAATTCCGTTACTTCGCGGTCTATGAGGAAAAATCGTTTGCGGTGTACTTTAATGGTATTACAACATGCATGCAACACGAGACGCACACTATTCAACTGGTAGTATTACAAGATGCTTAATATAGAATATGGTGAATATAGTTTTTATAGTTCATTTACAGGGACACACAAAAGAATTCGTTTACACAGGTTAGCGTTTCTATTTCTGGTACACTCGAACTCGCTTATAGCGAGCGTGAAGGGACCGTGATATTTGCTCGTTATAACCGGGTGCTCGTAAAAAACGGGTTCTTAAAAAATATAAAAATTCATGCATACTTACTTTATTATACATATTTATTTTTTCTGTACAGTACAAAAGAAGGTGGTTAATTTGCTTTGAACTGTTTTACTGTCTCTTTCTTGTGTTATTGTTCTTCGGAGAAGACTCATGGCCCGAAAAACATCGCCATTTGCACCCCCTGGCTTCGAAAAAAATGTTAAAGTTTTTTCCCCCGCACTCAAAAGCCGTTGAGTATGCTGGGGTCGGTTCAGCTCGAAATTCTTCGTATTCGTCGTTATCATCGTCGCTCTCAAGATTTATGACTCATCACTAACTTTCGGTTGACTTCGGAATGTTAAAGGGATTATTCTAAGAAACAATTATCTGAGCTGGGGAGGTGGAAGTCGATAGAAATTTTAAGAATCACAAAAATATCCCTCGCTATAACCGGGGCTTGCTCGTTAAATGCGAGTTATGATATCATTGACTTAGTATTGTATCAACCAAATATTTCTGATTTTCTCGTTAAATCCGGGTTCTAGTTAAATCAAGGCTCGCTATAAGCGAGTTCGACTGTATTTAAATTCATCGATTTTTTTGCACTTTACTAGGTGTGTATAAATTCTATAGGTCACATAAAGAACTGCACAAAACAACGCGAGTACATTTCGGAACATAGTGACGGAAAATTCTGAAAGGGATTTGTCAACTGTGTTATGCATTTCCCAATTGAACAACATTTTAGCATACTATGTAGTATATATACAAATCTGTAACAAGACTGCACAAAAGAATTCGGATATTTTTTCTAATATATATACAAATCTGTAACAAGACTGCACAAAAGAATTCGGATATTTTTGTAATATATATACAAATCTGTAACAAGACTGCACAAAAGAATTCGGATATTTTTTCTAATACATATACAAATCTGTAACAAGACTGCACAAAAGAATTCGGATATTTTTTCGACTGCTGGCGGTAATTGCTGAAATTGGGTTTTCAAATGTGCCATATGTTTTACAAGTAGTTTACTTCGACATCAGCGTATTAAACGGTGAAGTTTTGTCATTTTATTCATCTGAATGTGTTGGAAAGCAAAATCAACGAGTGGGAACCTATATATGTTAGGGGGAAATCCTATACAATGGTCGACCAAGAAACAATGCTGCATTGCATTATCATCGGCAGAGGCCGAGTATGTGTCAGCAGCAAATGCAGCAATTGAAATAAAGTGGCTTGTCAATTTACTAACGAATTAAGCCTAAAGCAAACCTTACCTATAAAGCTATATGAAGACAGCCAGTCCACAATCAAGGTGATAGGATTAGAAAAGCACTCTAGTAAAACCAAACATATTGAAATAAGATACCACTTGATAAAACAGCTAAAGCAAGAAGGGACTATCAACCTAAAGCACTGCCCAAGCAAATTGATGATAGCAGATCTGTTTACTAAACCAATTCCCAAACCTGCTTTTCAAACCCATAGAAGGAACTTAAATTTGTGTGACAGTCAAACTTCAGAAATTAAGGAGGAGTTGATGGACATAAATCATCAAGATGCATAACTGTGCTAAAAATAAACTAATTTCTTCAGTTACATAAACAATATAGCTTTTGAATTTAGCCATAAATCTCTTTATAATACTAATGCATTTAACCTTGAAATTCCTATAAAGATAATGACTTGTTAAGTGGCTAAATTATACGCATAATCTACAGTGAACTGATTTATTGTTATTATTATGTATCTTGTAATGTAAACATTTTCTTTCATTCTGAACAATGTAGCTAATCCAGGAAAGAAGCATATAAAAATGCTCTTTTATTTACAATCTATAAAGTGTGAATTAAATAACTTAAAATGTTATCGCTTCTTCATTTAATATGGAAATAATCCAGAATTTCTTTACTTAAGGGAGGCATAAAATGTGGTGCATTGGAGAATACAATTTTCTTCAAATATAAAGTTAATAATATCGTCAACTAATACGTTTTGGGATAAAGGTAAAATGTGGATTTACACCGTTAACGGATAAGTATCCTGAAAAAGGGTAAGTTTCAATTTACATTTCTTACTCACGCCTATTTATTGGGATTCAAATCCTATCATTCTTGAGTCATGATTTTTCTTTCTTGTCAATACACACACACACATACATATATATATTTGTTATTTAGGATAACATTATTATTTTTTTCTCCGCGACTCCTTTCCTTCAGTTGGATCACAACTGAGTATAGATAGTATTATTTCTATCTGACAAAGCAATATCATCAGTATGATACATAAGTATTGATTTGTTTACGCTGAAAGTTTGTTATTCCTGGTAGAGTGTTTTGTTGAATAAAACAGTAAAAAAGTATAAGGGGAAGAATTTAGAGTGAATGGAACACTTACTTTATATTAGAGTAAACAGTAATATCTGCTAAGAAATATAACTAAAAGTGAATTTCTTGCGAATCTGCGAAATACATCTCATAGAAAATGCTACGGTATTTTCATCTTTCAAAGCATAAAAGGTTTTTTTTTCTATGCTTTATTGTAGAATAGAAACTATATATATATATATACAGGGTGTTCCAAAATTCGACCGACAAATTAAGGGGAGTGATAGAAAGCATCAGTAGGATGGAAAATTACCATAGAAATGTGGTCGCAAACCACGTATTTAATTAAAAATATACGATGTTCTGCCCTAATTCAATTTGTGTTGACGACAATAACTTTCAGAAAATTGAAGTATATTATAATAAAACTTTTAATAGACATTCTAACCTTTGTTGTAAATGTGATAATATTGAAAAAAGTTGGTAGAAGTTTCCATTATGCGAGCCAGCAGTATGCACTTGACGCATCCACATTTTGCACTGCGACTCCCAGTTCATACGGTGCCATCGATTGCTTGAGCATCCTGTATTTCCAGAACTTTTCGCGATGTTATATAACATTTCACGCAAAATAAGGTACATATCGTTGTATTTTCATTGTAATGTCTTGATTTTTCTCAAAATTATTACCATCAACACAAGTTCAGTTAGGATGAAACACTCACTCTGTATTTGTGACTAAATATGTAGCTGGCAGTCCCATGTTCTATGGTAATTTTTCAACCACATGATGTCGTCTATCACGCATCTTAATTTGTGGGTCGAATTTTGGAACACCCTGTATATATATACACTTAAAACATAACTTAAAAACATAAAATCTGCTGTGAATTCCTCCCTCCTCATTACTGACTCTAGCAAGTACTCTCTCAGGGCCGAAACTAGCCTTTTTTGCGCCCCGGGGCAAACATGAATTTTGGCGTCCCCTCCCATTCTTCCTCAAAGTATATTTACAAAGAGAATGTTACTAATTTTCTAATGGCCGACTTATTTTAAAATTTAAAATATGTAATATTGAACTACAAAAATTGAATGTGACGTCTGTTGCAATTATAGTTCGTTCACATAAAAGAATTCGCATGTATTGCCGGCTATTTACAGTGTTTGCTTATAAAGTAGAGTTCCGATTATCCGAGTCCCGCTTAACCGAGTTTCCGCTTTAACAGAGTTATTTTCTTCTAATAGACTGATGGTTTTCATTATTATGAAACAGCCATTATAAATGGAGTGTTAGGTGAAGATGAAAGAGCAGTCGTAAAAAGTTTGAACTCTGATTTTCTGGTCAGAATGGGAAAAAAAAAAAAATGGTCATATTTTTTTTTCTTTGCAAAAAAAAATTATGGCCATTTTTTTTCCCATTAACTTTTTAATAATTAATAATGGCTGTTTCATAATAATGAAAGCCATCAGTCCGTCAGAAGAATATGATCGATTCCAAAGGTATAATCTTTCATTTGGAGCCCCTTGGCTCTGGTGCCCGGGGCACATGCCCCCTCTGCCCCCCTTAGTTTTGGCTCTGTAACTCTCTCATACCTTCTGTGGCAAATTGTGCCCGTTTATATGCTTTACCTAAGGTTCATAAGCCTGATATTCCGTTTCGCCCCATCGTTTCCAATATTGGTACTGCCTCCTATAAGCTTGCAAAACATTTAGTTTCCAAGTTTTCCCCCCTCATGGTTAATAATATTTATACGTCAAAAAACTCAGTTCAATTTGCTAATAGAATTCGTAATTTCCATCCAACAGGCTACACTATGGTTTCGTTCGATGTCAAATCTCTTTTTACAAATGTTCCTGTACAAGGATGTGCTTTAGATTGTTTAAGAAAAAGATTAAATGAGTTTCATTATTTTCAATATGAAATTGAGAACCTTATTTCTTTAACCAGTGTTTGTTTATCACTAAATACTTTTGTGTTTCAAGGGAAGTTTTATAAAACGTCGGAAGGTTTAGCTATGGGTAACCCTTTAAGCCGTATTTTGAGTGATATTTACATGCATTATTTTGAAGTTAAATTATTTGAATTAATACAATTTCCATTTTATACACGCTACGTAGATGATTCCTTTGCTTCGCTTGATTTGTCTAAACATAATATTAATGCTGTTCTTGATTTATTTAATTCAATTGATCCATGTATACAGTTTACTTTTGAAATTGAAACTCAACAACGTCTAGCTTTTCTAGATATCCTGGTAATTCGTAATGATTGTGAGTTTTTGACGACTGTTTACCGTAAACCTTTTGCCGTGAGCTTACCCCCTCATTATAAGTCCAATCATCCCCCACATCAAAAACTTGCAGTTTTCAATACTCTTATTTTCCGTGCACGTAAAATTTGTTCAAATTCTGCCTTATTTAATAGTGAAATTAACTATATAAAAGCAGTTGCCATCGATCGTGGATTTAGTTTGAATATCATCAACCGCATTTTATCTAAACCTCAGATAATCACCGATTCTGTTCCAGCAAATAAAGAAGTTAAAAATGTTGTTGTCTTACCTTATTTTCCTAAAATCAGTACACAAATTTCTCGTATTCTCAACAGGTTTAGTTTTAAAGTTGTTTTCTCTCCAACCAATAAAATTTCTTTCTCCAATCTTAAAGATCCTATTGACGATCATAATACCCGGGGCATTTACAGAATTTTTTGTGAGTGCGGCCTCTCTTACATTGGGCAGACGAAGCGTGCACTTAGAATTAGGCTGAATGAACACCAGAATTACGTTAGAAAGCAAGAAATTGACAAATCTGCAATAGCGAAACATCGTTGGAATGCCAGCCACCAGTTCAATTATCCAGAGGCAAAAATTATTCAAAAATGTAACTCAGTATTTGATCTAGACTTTTATGAAGCTCTCTATATTCATAAACATACTTCCATCTTAGTAAATGATATGACCAGTACCCCTTTTCTTTCACCAGTGTGGAGAGATCCTGCGCAGTGACTCTTTTTCAGTTAGTTCTGTTCATTTACGTCATTTCTTTGGGATATATAAACTCTTACATCTGCGTTTTTCAACCAATCCATAAGCCAGTTCCCGGGGCTATAGTCGGGGGGGGGGGGGGGGTTCTTTAAACCCATTTAATATTTTATTTTTATTTTATTTTTATTTTTTTTATTTAAAAAAAAATTCTTACTGAGGAACGTGATCAAAGTATCCTTGAAACGATCGTATGAGTATTTTTATCGTTTTGTACGTTATTTGTGCGTAAAAATCGTTGTTTAAGATTTTAGCTTTTCATTATATATATATATAGAGAGAGCTAAAAAAATATCAGAGCTAAAAAAATATCTATGTACTTTTGAAATTCTTATAACTTTTATATAATCTTAATTATTCCTTTATAAAAATGCTACATTAATTTTATAGAAGATCATAAAAAAAAAAAACCCAAGTTGCCCTTCGAAAAAAATTAATACTATAAAAAAACTCGAGTATTTTTCGCACCCTCTATTTTTATAACCGAAGATATGGTGAAACAAATGCGCAAAACATACGCACTTTCTATGGTATACAAAATTTTATGTTTTGCTGATATTAAATCGAAAAATCTAGTTAAAAATAGCTGTGCGTCTCACATATACCAAACTTCAGATAAAATGATGTACAGTCGTGGAAAAAA
Source organism: Maratus speciosus (assembly GCA_963932465.1). NCBI lineage: Eukaryota > Metazoa > Arthropoda > Arachnida > Araneae > Salticidae > Maratus > Maratus speciosus. The sequence continues at coordinate 494,620,510 of OZ010792.1, forward strand.
AAAAAAGTAAACACCCCCTACTAACTCTTCAACAAATTATCGTAGACGGAAGTTACTGGTACCGAACGATTTGAAATAAAGTCTACTTTTAAATGATGTATATAAAATTTGCTTAGGGGGTCATCTACACATTAAAACAAACCCAAACCTCATTTTTTTTCAATGGCAATACCCAATTTAAACGAGATATTTCAAAACTTCGGTTCAAACTATGCCTAGACACCAAATTTCAAGTCATTTGAATGATAAGTTTTTGAATTATCAACATTCAAAATTTAGTGCTTCTAATGTTAAATTACATTTTCATATTTTTATTTATATCTTCTGAAATTATCCTCCTAATGTGCAAATTTTTTGTTTAGCAATAAAACTAATGTGCCCAAACATAAATACGCTGAATTTTCAATTTTTATAATTTTATGATATGAATTATGAAATTAATATTCGAAAAAATTATGAATTGCAACCTACAATTTTTTTGATGGATTTAGATTTATTAAGTCCTGCTTTATGAAAATCCCAAATTTCACATTTTTCTTCCAAGTAGTTTTCAAATTATGCTTAAAAAACGGCAAAATGATGGTTTAAGGGGCCGTCTATGATTGAAGTGAGTAGATATTTTGAAATTTCTTCTGCTCCCTTGTTATCTAACAGACTTCATTGACTGCTTAAGGTGCCTTGATCAAGAAGGCGGCTCTCTCGGTTAGCAATCGAGAACCCAACTTCAATTTGGATACAGCCCTTAAAATACGCTCGTTTTAAAATAATTAATTTCTCGGAAACTTATGGTACGAATTGCATAAAAATTTGCTTTTAGGCTATTTGAAAGGTGTAGAGTTCATTTATGCTGTCAGAATTGGGTATTGCCATTGAAAAAAATGAAGTTATGGTTCGTTTTAATATGTAGATGACCTCCTAAGCAAATTTTATATACATCATTTAAAAGTAGACTTTATTTAAAATTGTTCGATACCAGTAACTTTCTTCTACGATAATTTGTTGCGGAGTTAGTAGGGGGTGTTTACTTTTTTTTTTCCACGACTGTACCTTGTCGCGCCCTACGGAGTGTCGACATTATATTATACACTCACCTTAGTCATCTTAATTTCCCAGTCCGGTTTTGCACGAAAGATTGCTCGCATGCATCTATCAGTTTTGAAAACAAAAACAGCGTAAAAAAGAAAAGAAAAATCGAATTTTGAAATTTTGATTTAAATGAAAAATTATTAGATATTACAATAATTAAATGAAAAATCTCTATACACTTCAGAATTCAGAAATTTTAAATTATAATAAAATACACCTGTAAATAAAATATTTAAATGATTTTTCTATTTCATTTATTTTTTGCTTTTATAGTTTAAGAACACTCATACTTAAAATCAATCGCATGAATATTGTGCGAATTGAATTTTCTTCCTTATGCAATGACTTATTTAGGAACTTAACTATCACATAAAATCATAATACAGTAGAGTCGCGATTTAACGACCTTCACGGGATTACGGCAAATCGGACTTTAAATCGAATGGCAGTTAAATCAGAAGTTACTAATATTGGTTTTCTTAAATGCAGTTCACTAACAAATAACATTCTAATGTAATAAAAACTATTGATTTATATAATTTAAAAAATATATATTCGTTGTTAATTGCCATAATTTTTAAAAATAAAAAATACACAAAAGTTATGGAATAATTTTATTATAATTAATTTAAATATTTTACAAAAGTAAAAAATAAGTTAGAATAGTTTAATTAATATTTCTTGAAAAATGATGTTATACTGTTTTGCTTCAAATTGCGGCTTAAAATTGCAGCTTAAAATTGCGGCAAAAACTTCCAAAAGGGATCCATTAATCATCTGAAAGTAGTCGTTAGAATTTTTTTCCCTTCCAAAAATTTTCTGTGGTATTGATGACATCCTTTGCTTCTTTTGATCAAGGACAGGGTTGGCGAACCTATGGCACGCTCAGGGCCGAAACTAAGGGGGGGAGGGCTGAGGGGGTATGTGCCCCGGGCGCCAGAACGAAGGGGCGCCAAATGAAGGATTATACCTTTGGAATGAATCATTTTCTTCTGATGGATTGATGGCTTCTATTATTATGAAACAGCCATTATAAATGAAGTGTTAGGTGAAGATGAAAGAGCAGTCGTAAAAAGTTAGAACTCTGATTTTCTGGTCAGAATGGGAAGAAAAAAAAAGGCCATAATTTTTTTTTTTTTTTTCTTGACAAAAATCCATCAGAAGAAAATAACTCGGTGAAAGCGGAAACTCGGTTAAGCAGGACTCGGATAATCGGGACTCTAACTGTGTATTTCATTTTTTAAATGATCTTTAGAATATTTTTGTTGGTGTTCAGAGGGGAGTCATGACCTCCGTGACCTCCCCCTTGGATTCGCCATTGTAGATTAAGTAGTTCAGTATTACATATTTTAAAATTTAAAAAGTTGGCTATTAGAAAAGTAGTAAAATTCTCTTTATAAATATACTTTGCGGAAGAGGGGGGGGGGGCGCCAAAACCCATGCTTGCCCCTGGTGCAAAAAAGGCTAGTTTTGGCCCTGGCTAGCGTGCCAGAGTTGGCACGTAGGTTCATTTTTCTGGCACGCGAAAATTTTTAATTTGGTAATCGTTATACAGAAAAAAAACCCATGTTTTGTTTCTGTTATAACCAACAAAATTTTATTCCATACGGGCAGATCGCATTTTTTTTTTTTTTTTTTTTTTTTTTTTTTTTTTTTGCATCAATTAAAATTAACGCATCTTTTCCTGTCATGCTATAAAGAGATTTTGACACGTATTTTGCCTTTTTATATGAATTAAAAAAGCTGTACTTTTCAAATGAATTTCGATTCACAGTCACTGCAATAAAATGGCAAAGGGATCCAATTTAGCTATGTATGTTTGTAAAAATAACAAAATATGAACCATATTTAGAGCTCTTTTCATCGAACGTACAACAGTAAAAATCTCATCAATACGTTATTAGTATAATGTTTAACGCAACTTGGAAAATTATAACCGAGATCATGCATTAATAATAAGTTAAAAATTAATTTTAAAAAATCTGGTATTTTTTCCACTTATTACAGTACGTACCGCATAAATGAATCCTATTTACAAATTAAAAATTCATTCATTTAATGGCTGATTGCAATATACAGGAAAACCTCACGTTGATTTTTAATATATTTTAATTATTAATGCATGAAAGTAACTGATTTTATAACCAGTGTTTCGTATAATCATAGAACTCTTCAAAATTATTTTTGAATAAGTTTAGCACGTTACATTGTTGATAGATATTGTTTGTGAATTTTCGGCAAGCGCGCGTAAAAAGGTTCGCTGAGCCTGATCTAGGAGGTGTTTCTGGAACGTCATTATTTCCTCATCGGAAGAATTTTAGGTAGATTTCGTATGAAATACTACCTATTGGCGTCGTTCCTATGTTGGAATTTCTGAAAAAATTTTGCAGATCTACACCGATCATGACCCCTAGACCTAGAGCCCAAAACCACCCTCAGTAAAAAAACTTTATATATCTATCTATCTATCTATGTATGTATCTATGTATATATATCACTTTCTTCTGGACACGATAACTTCCACAATTCTGCACCAGTCTCTACCAAACTGATACATAAAATCAAGGGGCGTAAAATCTCGGTCAAGTTCGTTAATGGGCAAAATCGGACCAAGGGGATGGAAATAGGGTGGGGTTTTGTGAAAACCGAAAACTCCCCATAACTTCTTAATTTTTGTACATATCGAATCAGTTTAAAGTTTTTATTACTTCTAAAAATAGGGCCAAAAATTTATGTATCACAGATTTTTGATAAAGTTAAAAATGGGCTCAAGGGGCGAAAAAAATAAGGTTTTTGGGAGAAAAAAATTCATAACTTCGTCAATTCTCAAGATATCAAATCCTATTAATTTTATCATGAATCTCCTTAACATTATCTACAACTTTTATATTCACAAGTTTTTGATAGGACCAATTCATACTGCAAAAAAAATTAAAAACGAAAATGAAAAGGGCGTTTGAAGAAGAAAAAAAATCCATAACTCCCTCAATTCAAAAGATATAAAACCCCCATGAATTTATCATATATCTTCTTAATATTGTCTACAACATCTATAGAGACAAGTTTTGGATAAGACCAATCCTTACAGCAAAAACAAATTAAAAATACATAGCGGTTGAAGAAAAAAATCATCTTAGTAAGGGTGTATTCAAATCCAAACTGCTTATTTTCTGACTCATTTTACAATTCAGTTTTGCTCTCAAAGGCTTCCAATTGGTACCTTTTCTTACTCAGAAACTATATAATGTACCGTATGGTCAATTTTTTGATAGAGGCAGAACATATTTTAAAACATGCTGTCCCTTTTGAACCGAATTTCCCGAAGCGGATTGTGTTGGAAAAATCATCGTATTAAGGGAGTATTCAAATCCAAACTGATTATTTTCTGACTCATTTTTAAATTCATTTTTGCTCTCAAACGCATCCAATTGGTAGATTCGCTTATTCAGAAACTATATAATGTACCGTAATGATCGATTTTTTGACAAAGGCAGAATATATTTCAAAAAATGATGTCAAAGTGGGCATTTTGAACGGAATTTCCCGAAACGATTGTGTGAAAAACGAAAAATATTGTCTTACTGAGAAAATAATTGTTTATATATCAAGTTTTAATTAATTGAACGAAAATTAAAAACACAGGTCGCTTATAAATCTCTTCAAAAATCACGTCAACAAGTTTCATATTTTTCCTATTAAAAATGAATCTGGAGTTATGCCAGAAAATTTCGAGTTGTTGAGCATGGAAAAGTATTTTTTTGAATACCACCCTAACATGATTCTGATAAAACCAGTTAATATAAAAATGAAATAAAAACTCGTCAAAAGCGGCCAGATAAAATTGTTAAAATGGGTTTATCTCTAATCACGATTTGGTTTTTGTTTGTGAAATTAGTATACTTAACTTCGAAATCTACCTCCGCCTGTAGGCCGGGTCGGCAGGGATTTTTTTTAATGTCCTGCTAAGGATTAAGTCATCTTCCAAAAATTCCCTCTCAAGTTTCAACTTATCGTCAACGGCAAAAAAATTCTCAAATGCTACATTTTGAGAAAAACGACATGTTTTCGTAATTCTTGCATTATATGATTGAAATCTTCAGTTTCAGTGTTCTCGAAAAGGTCGCTAAATCAAGATTGAAATTATTTACGAGTCGTTAAAATAAACGAGCAGAAACATTGTGAGTATTAGAAAACGGTCGGGTTCTGATCCAGTGGTCGCTAAATCGCGAGGGGTCGCTAAATCGGCGGTCGTAAAATCGAGAGTCTACTGTAATAATATTCAAATAACTCATTTAGAGGGCTGCCACTGGGAGCTACTTTCTTTTTCTTTCGTCTACCACTACTTCCATACGAAAATAATCTACCATAATGATTATTGATGGGAAATAGTGGTGGATAAATTAATTTAAAAAAATAGTGGCCAATGGCAATCCTTGCATATAAAAAAAATTAATATTAAAACCTGTGTTCCTAATTTCACTATCAACTAAAAATGCTAGGTGTTGTCTATAAAAACAAAAAATATCTACTTCCCTATCTTGTATAAGGATTAAAAACATTAATAAAAGATGATAAAAGAGTTAAATATAACTCACCTTTTATCAGAATTCTTAGAGATAATGTAACAATTTATAAACAGACTACAAATTTCGCTTATCAGAGACGGATATAAATATTTTGCGATCCTAGAGAGCATATACCAATAGGGTTTTAAAGGGTCAGGTAACTTTAACACTTTAAATCCGAAATCTATATTATAAGGCAAAAACATGTCCGTGAGTAAGGCCAACGTCATATTGAAATTAAAAGTTATTTTCGCGTGTGTTCTGCTCACCGGGTAGTACGCCCTGTAATCCGGGAAGTCCGGATTCTAAAAACTAAACCTCTGGCCCATAAGGCCATAAGGATCTGGGACCACAGTGCCCAACTCTATTTTCTTGACCCTGGGTCCACAGGTGCTGTACAGCACACGCCCGGGCTTGTTGGTCAGCCTAATGCGGGATGGAAATGGATTTAAAAAAAATGGCCATAATTTTTTTTGAAAAAAAATTATGGCCATTTTTTTCCCCATTCGGACCAGAAAATCAGAGTTCTAATTTTTTACGGCTGCTCTTTCTTCTAACGGCTGATCTTTCACCAACACTTCATTTATAATGGCTGTTTCATAATAATAGAAGCCATCGGTCCATCAAAAGAAAATAACTCTGTGAAAGCGGTAACTCAGTTAGGTGGGACTCGGATAATCGGCACTCTAATCAATATATCATTTAAAAAATGATCTTTAGAACATTTTTGTTGATGTTCAGAGGGACATCCCCCTTGGATCCGCCACTGTAGATTACGTAGTTCAGTATTACATATTTTATGATTACATATTTTAAATTTTAAAATAAGTCGTCTATTATAAAATTAGTAAAATTCTCTTTGTAAATATACTTTGTGGAAGAGGGTGATTACGAGCACTTTGGGGGGGGGGGGGGGGGGCGCCAAAATCCATGTTTGCCCCGGGTGCAAAAAAGGTTAGTTTCGGCCCTGGTCTATAAAAAAATGTTTCTTGGACATGAAAATGTTTATTTGAAAATTGATAGCATCCGAAGAACCTACATTCCGTGTTGAGAAAACTGATTAACACACTATGAAAACGACTCATCAACGATTTCGAAAATCAGTGACAGCAAAAGTAACTTTCTTCATAAAAATGCTTCCTTGAATCTCGAAAAAATATTGACTTCTGACGTTTCTAATGATAAAAAAATGCGTTTATTACGAATCATGGGTAACTCGGAAGATATGTATATTCAAAAGCACTTCTCTAGAACGGGACAGACGGACATACATACATATATATATATACAGACCTAAATTGATAAATGCATAACATGCTTTTGTCTTTCATAATAGCAGGGCTGCCATGGACGACTATTTTTTAATTCTACCTCATACCACTTTCTCGAAACCAACAATTATTGACATACTGTTCGAGAGCATTTGCAAGAGAAATACACTACAAAATCTGTTTTTTATTTATTTATTTATTTATTTTAAATAGTGGTGTGAATAGAATAGAAAAATGGTTGCCTGTGGCAGCCCTGTAATCGGTAACAAGATATGTATTATTTATAATCTAAATTACAATATTGATAAACTTTACCTCCAAATAAACACATGTTATTTCGTAAATGCATAAATTTCGTAAATTGAACTCAAAAAAAAAAAAAAAGACAAAGAAGAAGAAGCAGAAGAAGAAGAAAAGCAGTTTTTTAATAAGTTCGAATACTTCGAGCCCGGAATACCATTTACTGTTTATGTAAATAAAAGAGCTCCTAATTAATTAGTTTAAATGGCATTAAGTTCTGACGGCGATGTTTTAAAAGAAATCTAAAGATAACAGACCACAAGCTTTTATATGTACTGTGAAGAGGCTATTAAATATAAGCCGAAATGCTCTCATTTTGGTGTGGAAAAAAATGACCCCTTTTACTTACAAATAACCTATTGAAATCTGAACTTTCTAGAAATGACAGTAAAAAAGTCCCTCGCTTCACTTAGAATTTAGTATGTACTATACGTAACTACGTAACGTTAACAAAAAATTAAATAAGTAAGTGAATATAAATTACAATATCTAAACAGTAAAAAAAAAAAGAAAAAGAAGAAGAGGACGGTCTTAACCCTTTTAAGAGATGGTACTTTTAAGGCTGTTCTTAACTGCTCCGCTGAACAAGCGCAAAACTTTCTGACACATTTACAAATTCATTTTTTAACGGAAAGATATAAAATTGGAAAGTCTGGCCATGGAAGCGATTTGGAATTGAACTGTTTTTTCCAATTTTTGATCAATCAATTACCCACTGAGTTATAAGCGATATCGATCACGTGACAAACCCGTTTTTCGCCCGCTCTTGTGTGATTTTTCTACTTTCGCGCGGAAATTCGATTCAAAAGGTCCACTTTGACATTATTTTCTGAAAGATCTACTGCGTTTGCAAAAAAATGAAAAAACAGCTCCATGACATAGTTTCTGAACAACAACACCAGCTAGTTTCATGCATTTTCGAACAAAAATAAATTAAAACTTGTGTCAGGAAGTTGCCCTTTTGGATTTGAAAACAGCCTTAAGTGAGCTAAATATTTTTAAAAAGTGGTAATTTTCTTAATCATTTAAATTAAAAAAAAAAAAGTTATATGAAACATTTTCCAAAAGCCTTTCTATTTACAGAGAGAATCATAATACATTTAAATACATTGCTTTTATAAAGAATGTGATATTTCCATAAGAGTATTTTTGGTTAATTAATCTAATTCTTTTGGTAAATATTTTGCAAAAAAAAGTTATAAATACATATGTATTTAATATCTTTTAATGAAAAAACATATCTAAATTTCACATCATTATTATTTAAAAATTCCATAATATCTTCAGATATTAAAGAAGCTAATTATTGAGGTAAAGCAAACTCTTGATAAATATAATTCAGTAAATAAAGAGATAATAAGCTGAAATACTCCTTGCCCGGAATACTATTTTACTGCTTATCTAAAGAAAAGAGCTTATAATTAATTAGTTTAAATTACATTAAGTTCTGACGGCGATGTTTTAAATGAAATGTAAATATAACAGCCCGCAAGCTTATATATATAATGTGAAAAAGTCATTACATGCCCTAATTTTAGTGTAAAAAAAAAAAAAAACAAAAAAAAAAAAACACGTTTTACTTACAAATAACCTATTGAAATTTCCACTTTCTAGAAATAACGATAAAAAAGTCGCTTGGCTTCTAATTAATAATGTACTCTACCTAGTTTTAACAAAAAATGAAACAAATAAATGGATCTAAACGACAATATACAGTGGAACTTGTCCCTATTTAACAAAGTTTACTACTTAAAGAAATTTTCTGCTGAACTGTGATTTTGAACACCATTAACATGTAAATTAATCTCCATTTTACGAAAAATATATTCTATATAACGCAGTTCATTTCACTTAACACAGCTGAACCATTTAAGACAATTGAATACCCTACTGATGATGACATATTGAAAAGTGTAATAACATATAGTGAAGAAACTACAGTGAACGATGAAGATGATAATGAAGAAAAAATTGAAATACCTTCAAAAGAATAAATGCTAAAGAATTCGATACAATAAGGAGGGGATTCCAGTTTCACGAAAATGTTACAGATGAATTCTTCGGACACTTACAAAAGTGCGAACATTTTTATGAACAGTGTATTTTTTATAAGAAACCTGTACGAAGTCATATTACAGACTTTTTTAAAGTTAAGGATTTGGAATACTGAGAAAAAAGAGAAAAGATGCCCTACGCTTCAGTTTTTGTTTACCTCTCTTTTTTTATGTGTTCTTTTAGACATTATTCTAATAAATTTTTTCTCATATGTCTACATTGAATAAAAAAAAAAAAAAAAAAAAAAAAAATACTGCCCAAATTAAAATACCAGTACATCCCAATACTTCCCTTTTATGTTCATTTTTCATTTTATGAATGCGTATTTTATTATAGAAATTTCATGAATTTAAGTTTATTTCTATTTAACGAATTTTCTTCATAACGAAGTGTTTAAGTGTAGCGATGAGACTTCGTTAAGACTGTTCTCAATTGCTCTGCTCAACAAGCGCAAAACGTTTTGACATATTTACAAATTCATTTTTTAACAGAAATATATAAAACTGGAAAACCTGACCATGGAAGTGATTTGGTATCGAAATGTGTTTTCCATTTTTTTACCAATAAATTACCTATTAAATTATAAGCGATTTTGATCATGTGACAAACATGTTTTACCCCTATCTTGAGTGGTTTTTCTCCTTTCGCGCGGAAATTCGGTTCAAAACGCCCACTTTGACACTATTTTCTGAAAGATGTATTGCGTTTGCAAAAAACTGGAAAAAACAGCTCGATTACATAGTTTCTGAACAACAACAGCTGCTAGTTTCATGCATTTCCGAACAAAAATAAATTGAAACTTATGCCATAATGTTGCCCTTTTGGATTTGAGAACAGCCTTAAATGAAAGTTTCACTGTATATTAAAGTTTACGCCCAAATGAATGCACGTTATTTCGAAAATGAGGCGCAAATTCAACTCAAAATTCCCTCAGCAAAGTGTAATACACTGTAAAAAAAGAAAAAAAACGGACTAAAATACAGAAATACTACTGGCAATCTGGACGCCGGTACTATTTCCGTATTATAACGGAACTTTTCCCGGTAAATTACAGAAAAATTTCCGTTAAATTCCAAAAAAAAAAAAAAAAAACGGAAAATTTTCTGCAATTTACTTGGAAAAAGTTCCGTTAAAATACGGAAATAGTACTGGCGTTTAGATTGCCAGTAGTATATCCGTATTTTAGCCCCCCCCCCCTTTTTTTTTTACAGTGAAAAGAGTGGAACTGTGACTAAGATTTTAACACTTCATATAAATTTAAGTCTATACTTTAGCAATATTTTGAGAAATGAGAAAAGAGAGACATCTTTTAGGAAGTGCACACAAAAAATAGAAGTTTAAAATATTAATTAACTCAGTTTTTCGGGAAAAAACAAAATATAGGAAGAAGAAGATAACAATCTTAATAACCTGAAATACTTCTTGTCCGGAATACTATTTTACTGCTTATGTAAAGAAATGAGCTTATAATTAATTAGTTTAAATGGCGTTAAGTTCTGATAGCGATGATTTAAAAGAAATGACAGTCCATAAGTTCATACATATAGAATGCTAAGAAGTCATTAAATAGAAATCAAAATGCTCTAATTTTAATGGGGAAAAAAATGACCCCATTTACTTACAAATAACCTATTGAAATTTCCACTTTCTAGAAATGACGATAAAAAAAGTCGGCCGATTCACTTACAATTAATTATGTAATGTAGCTAACTTTAACAAAAAATAAAATAAATAAATAGAAGATTAGAAGCAACGCTAATACATTCGTGATAAAATAAAAAACTACAGGATGTTTTATTTTGAGAATTTCCAGGTATATTATATAGTAAATTAAAAAGTAAAGCTTTCTGAAAATTAGGAATTTCTATATGATTCACGAGTAAAATATATTCTTAACTTAATTTGTATTTCACTTTAACTATATACAGAGAAATATTAAATTCACATAGAGTATCCTTGATGATTCCATATGTAGAACATATATGCTACATATGGAAATATTGAATTTAATACATACGAAGGGGGGGAAATGGAAAGAAAACACAAATATAATGTATTTGATAATTATAGACAACAATAATAAAAATGAATGAATAAATAAATAAATATATAGATATACAGTAAAACCTCCCTAAAGCGACCACGTTCCGTTCCAATAAAATTTGGTCGCTCCGAGAGGTGGTCTCTTAATGGCAGTCATGTTTAAATCTAGATTTTAATTGTTGAAAAAAGGTAACAAATAATATTACTAAAATTTATTTTTCACATTAGAAAAAAATATGAAAATTTAAGTATCAAAACAAAAGTTAATTACATAAGTTAATTAGTGCAGAGTTTAAAAAATGAATACATTGGCGTTTGCTTTGCTTTTACGGTTTTATCTTCTATAACTTTTATTTCCTTTTCGAAATTCAGTAAATAAATGCAATTTTGTTTTTTGGACGGGAACAAATGATGACGATTTCATTAATTTATCTATTTCTTTAAGAGTTTCCTGACAGAATAGCGCAGGGTTAGTTTACTGACCGTCATCCTTACTTTCTCCTTAGAGTTAAATTCATTGCCTAAAAAAGGGGTTTAAACACTTAAAAGTTACCGGAATAAATAAAAATTCTAAACTTAGTTTAGAAGTCTGATGAATAATGGAATTATTATTCTAATAAAACCTTCTTCAAGCGACCAGGAAAAACGGAATTTGCTTCATTTTTTTCAAAGAAATTGGTCACTCATGGAGGGAATTCAACTGGGATGGTCTCTGAATAGAGGTAAAATTAGTATTGAGCATATGGGAATAAATTTCGTTCCATTAAAAAAAGGTCGTTCAGAGAGGTGGTCGCTTAATGGAGGTGGTTGCACAGGGAGGTTTCACTGTATATATGTTATAATATTTAGAATCTAATACGATAATTGCGGTTGACTGGAAAACAATATCGTCGAACTCATAGCAAAGTATGTTACGAAGATGAATGTAGATGGAGTTGGCGTATAGATGTACGAATATGAAGTAAAGAAAACTAGAGCAACAGCTTCGCCTATTTAATTGAACAGCTTACTCTTTATATACGATGATCATTCCTCATTAAAGATGGTTGGAAGTCCAGTGGCTTATGAAAAAAGACAATGGAAATGAAAATTGGGATTTCTCCAGGAGACAAGTAACGAAAGCAATACTGATCACAGGATTTTATTTAATAAGATATGGGCAGCAGTTCTCACAACTCACGATGCAGTTCCATTAATAACTTCGATGTAGAAACATCTATCGACAATAGTAATCATTTGATTACATCAAAAAGGTAAAATCGAAAGGGTAAAATCTTTAGAACGAACTTCATTTTCTCAGACACACAGCCAGGGGGCAATTTACAATTAAAAAAATTCAGCAAATTTGCTGGAGAATCGTGCGTAACTGATTTTTACTCTTCAAGCGTAGGAATATCATTTTAACGTGTCGTACGCGCTCTAAACCAATTAAAATGCAAAGGAATCACGTCATGAATAGAGTACTGACAGAGCGGGTGGAGGGACAATAAAGCAAAAAGGAACGCCGGAATAAAGCGCGGGAAGGTAAAATAAGTTGCTGGAATAAAAATAAAAATGGCTACCAAAGAACATTTTAAAATGCGAAAGATCAGAAATGGAACAATTAATTTAAGAATACCAAAAGCGTAATAATTAAGTGAGTTAGACAAGTGAGACATTAAATTAAAGGGAATTTAACAGAATTAATGATAGAGATTATTTAAGAATAAGAATTTAGTGAATATATATAAATAAATTAGAATAATACAGGGAAATCGCTGAGATAGATCTAATATTGTAACATATATTTTTTAAACGAAGAAAATATTCCAAATTATATTTAACGAAAAGTGAACATTAACTACGGTTGAAAGCATGTTTAAGTGCGCTTATGTCACCATCTATATATTATAAAATCTATTTTTTTTGAGTAACGCTGACATCATTTTGACGTTGGTTACACCTGACGATTAAATTTCGCTTTTACTGCATTTTTTTAAACTTCTAAGCATCGCAAATTTTAAATTTTTACGCCGTCGAGTAGGAAAATAAAAGTTCTTTTAAATTCAATTTACTGGAAAACTCTAACGCAATTTACTGACTTTTTATAGTTAAATTTTTTTTTTATTAATTAAAAAAATAATTTTTATTAATTAAAAATTATCATAATTTAGAAAAAAAACTCTCTCGATCGCTTGCAGACGATTACGAAAGTTTAACTCATTTGTACTTAAAACAATATAAATAGTTCAGCGTTTGTTTCCGGCTAATATTCCATAATGGAATTAAAATTTCATCAATAAATAAATAACATTAATCTAAATAAAACACAAATTTAAAAGACCTATAATCGACTAATTAAACCACTGAAATTATCAGAATCATAAAGCTTGCTGTATGTAGGGAATCTTTGGCGATTTCTTCGGTATGCGGCTAGTCCGAACGTATCGCTTTTGATAAATTTCAACACTTTGTTTGAATACTTTAATGTTATTTTTCATGTAAAAATGTTTTTTGATGTTTTTAGTGGATAATCCAAAAAATACATAAATGTTAAAAAAAAAAACTGTTAAAGTTTTTTTAAAAAAGAGGTTTTTTTTTTTTTTTTTTTTTTTTTAGCATTTAATGTTTATCTTGAAAATCATGCCTGATCATTATTGCCATTCATGTTTTTTCACAAAAAATGCGGTTAGAATACTTCAATGTCGCATGGCACCGAACTTACGGAAAATTCACTGCTTTTTTTTGTAAAAAGCGCAAGCAAGTGAATTTATTTGTGTAACTGTTGTATACTGTTAAGGTACCTTTCTTCCTTTCAAAATTATCTTTGTACTCGGAGCATTCTTTGAAAGGTCTCCTCAAAGCGTTCGAACATATTACCGATATAGAATCCTGCGCGGGTCGTGTTATACCCGACCCGAACGCGATAATTCCATTTGAAGTTTACTCGCAACCCAACCCGAACCCGACAGAACAAATTTACTCAACCCGCAACCCAATCCGAACCCGACAAAATAATTTTCGGCGACCCGTAACCCGACCCGAAATCGACATATTTCAACCGGCACCATATCCAAATCCGAAATACTACAACCCGCAACCTGAACCGAACCCGAAATGAAAAAAATACAAAATCATGTTTTATTGTAATTATGAAAAGTAATCTATAATTATATCTCTAATACCAATTTTATGTTTTACATAGAAAATGGACAAATCTACCGGGTGTCCCAAAAAGGACTGACTGATTTTAAAATTCAATAACTTCCAAACGGTGACAGATATTAAAAAAATTCTTGCAGGAGGGTTATGCATAAAGTCAAAAGTTTTATTACAGTGATTTTCGATTTTAGTTTGAATTACAAACAACAGATGGCGCTGTAAGCAATAGTCGCTAAATACAGGCTCGATTTTTGGTCCTTTCTGTTGCTCCATGCAGAAAAAGGAGATGGAAATGTATTATCCGGGCCACGAAGTACCAAAAATCGAGCCTGAATTTAGCCTCTACTGATCGTAGCGCCATCTATTGTTTGTAACTCGAACTAAAATCGAAAATCACTGTAAAAAAACTTTTGACTTTATGCATAACCCTCCTACAAGAATTTTTTTAATATCTGTCACCGTTTGGAAGTTATTGAATTTTAAAATCAGTCAGTCCTTTTTGGGACACCCGGTATATTCTTTCATATTCAAATATATAGTAAAACCTCTGAACAGTGGACACCCTGGGATTGTTGAATAAGAGTCCTGCGTCGGGGTTCCACATATTAAGACTGTGTAGTTAGGAGGTGCCCCACTATTCAGATAGGTAAAAACATACATATATATATAAGTTTTAGAAATTGAAAAAGTGTTCGCTAATTAGAGATATCCTCATTTTTCGGAGTGTCCATTATGGAAGTCTTACTGCATATAGACCTGAAATAGCATTTTAACCTGAAAAATATTTTGGACATTCATTTGAAAAATCGGGTCAACCCGAACTTGACCCACAAGAGTCAAAACCCAACCAAAACCGACCCGAACACGATACGATGAAAGTCAGTCCGACCGCAGCAAAAAAGTAGAAGTCAACCCGACCTGAACCCGAACCGCAACGAAAAAAGCTCCGGGTCTGGTCGGGTGTGGGTAAAAGCGTGTAACCCGACCAGATGCAGGACTCTATACCGATTACCGTATATATCGGTTACTACTTAAGGCTGTTCTCAAATCCAAAAGGGCAACTTTATGACATAAGTTTTAATTTAGTTTTGTTCGGAAATGCATGAATCTAGCAGGTCTTGTTGTTCAGAAACTATGTAATCGAGCTGTTTTTTCCGTTTTTTTTTTTGCAAACGCAATAAATCTTTCAGAAAATAGTGTCAAAGTGGGCGTTTTGAACCGAATTTCCACGTAAAAGGAGAAAAAACACTCAAGAAAGGCTGAAAAACGTGTTTGTCATGTGATCAAATTCGCTTATAACTCAATAGGTAATTGATTGGTTCAAAAAAGGACGTACACATTTCGTATCCAAATCGCTTCCATTGTCAGGTTTTCTAATTTTATATCTTTCCGTTAGAAAAGGAATTTGTAAATGCGTCAAAACGTTTTGCGCTTGTTGATCAGAGCAGTTGAGAACAGCTTTAACATGGGATTTCGCGATTGGTAAGTTTCAGTAAAGCGGCCCCAGGTACGCTTCCTCCTTTGAAAATGACATTTGTATTGGGAACATCCTGTGAAATATCTCCTCAAAGCGTTCGAACATATTACCAATTACCGTATATATCGGTTACCACTTAAATATATTTAGAGCAGTATCTTAAATTATAATCAGCCTAATATAAGGACTTAGCTTTTCAAGACCTTCTAATGGAATAATGACATAAAGGTATAAGTCCTTCTTTCCTCGAAACTCAATTTAAATTTCAGTTTTAACGAAACTCAAAATTCCAATAAACTGAAATTCCATAAATAAGACATGAGTTGAAAAATGATGTTTTAAGTGATAATTTTCGTTAATTGATACAATATGCTTAAAATTAAAGCAACTATTGTATACATTTTGCAACATTTAATGCATTTAAAAAAAATGAATTATTTTTCTAAAGGAATATTTTCCCAGATTAAAGTTTATTATAATTCGACTTAAAATAATGCATTAAATTACAATAGACATCAAATAAAAGTGGTAATAACGCATAGCGAGAAAATGTATGATTTAAATATTTTTAAAATTTACATTCCGCAGTAAGAGTAACTTCCATTCCAAGTATTAAAATAATGTATACTTTAAGATATTTAAGAGGAATTTTAAAATAACATGATTAATCATTCAACATCGTGAATTATCAATCGTGAACTAATTTGAATTATGTACTAAAAAAGAACTTCAAATACATCTTTGCATATTATTCTATTTGACTGCTTGTTGGAATTCCTTCGTAGCGGTGAGTTTCGTTTACATATTTCAATTAAGGGATCAGGGAATTTTAAAAAATAAATATTTATGTTTCTCGAAAGAGCAATTCATCAAAGAGATGATCTGTACCCCGAACTTAATAAATATTTCATAGATAATATCATTCAGTTTATTGAAAATTTAAAATATTTTAAGCTATTACTTAGGTTTTTTTTAATTGAAGGTTGCATGATTTAAAATTTTCAGAACATTTTCCGCCTTTGTAGGATTCCATATTTTAAAAGGATATAGTATAAGATGGCTTTGTTGTCCGTCTCTCTATAAACATCGTTTTTTTTTCGAACAGCTGAAGGTATCAAATTGAAATTAATATCAAATAATAAAGTCTGTAGCCTCATGGTTCTGTAAAAAATTTGAGCTTTCAACTCACTGCAATAAAAAGTTGCGGCATTTTTCAATATTTGAATTTTTCATAACCGAAACCCATGCTAAATGAAAGTATTCTGGCCGAAATTTGTTCATATTTTTCTTTGATAGGCATGCACTTGTTAACCCTTTGAGCTCTGGTGGGTGAATTTCTTCAAAATACCCAAATCTCACATTGACCCAGAATTTTGCATTCAAAATACCCAAATCTCACATTGGCACCAGTATTTTGCAAGCAAAAAATTAGGTTTGTTTTATGTACGAAAATGTGCGCTTACTTATTTTCAAATAAATTTGGTCGAATATTTCGGTGCCATTGCGACATCTGGGTATTAAAATTAAGTGGGAAGAAATTCACCCACCAGAGCTCAAAGGGTTTTAATAATCGAAAATACTAGTAGGAGCAATAAAGTTAGAGACAAATTTTTATTTTTCTAAATTTGACATACAATGCGGTGTTGTCCATTCTTTCTCAGACACCACAAACAAATCTGGTTAAGATTTAATAGATAATTAATTAAGTTATAGATTTACGATACAACAATTACAGGAAACGTCTTAGGCCAGGGACGGCGAACCTGTGCCAAACCTGACACGCGATAGAATATTTTCCGCACGGCATTGATTGAAATTCTAAACCAAAATCGAATTAAGTTAAACAAAACCCGCAAACTTATACAAGCTGGGTTTTTCATTCTTTTCTTTTTTTTTTTTTTACTTTTTTTTCTTGCAACTAATTGAATTTCTGAATTATTTCAATGTTGGCTCAATAACTTATCAAATTAAGAGAGGGCTGGGAGAATATCAAAAATAAACACATGAAGAAACTAAAGCGACTTGTTATAAAATAAGTAGTTTTCACAACAGTTTGCTCTATTTATTCCTGCGGGTCATTATTTTCGGAAATGGTACGAAAATCTTAAATATTAGAAACCCAAACCACATGTTAGATAACTCGAATTCAGCTTGCATCCTATTAAAAGTAAGTAAGGAGAACACCATATTAATTTTTGGCATAACCGACATAGCATTATTCACCATTTTATTACTTTATAATATATGTTAGTCTAATTATTAGATGAATATTGTTCCATATTTTTAAATCCCAGTGAACAAAAATCCAGAAATTTTGATCCACTAAATTATTTTTTGGTGCTTGGCACGTCATGGTCACGTAAAATATTTTTAAAAAGAAATTGGGCACGCGGATGTAAAAAGGTTCGCCGACCCTGTCTTAGGCTGTTCTCAGTAACGCTAACTTTTGAAAAATATTGGGTGGGCTCAAAAATTTTTGAGTAAAATGACACAGTTTTTTCCCCCTTGGTGCCAGGGTGTAGTGGAGGGTATACGGAGGTATACGCTGTACACCTTCTGGATTTATTTAAAGAAGCTCCGTATACCCTCAGTTTCTCAAATAAAGCTATGGCGTATACTCTAACCATGGACCATGGACGTTCATGACTCTAACGCATACCCTCTTCCTTGCCTATAGCCTACACCCTCTGCTTTTTTTATGACTACAACACTGCTTAGTACGTGTGTGTGAGAAGGAGAGAGAGGAAGAGGCAAAGAACGTAGAGGACCTCTACGTCCTCTACGTTCTTTGGAAGAGGAGCGAATGACGAAGGGTGATAATTCGAAGTTAAATTATGTTTTTCCTAAGCAAAATATAAAATTATTATAATTTAATTATAATTTAATAAAAAATTTTATTGAATTATATTCTCATAACTCTTCCTTATAAGTACATTAATATTTATTATAAATAATATAAAAATTGCTAACTATTCAAAGTGCAAAAATCTCGATGTAAAAAAAAAAAAAAAAAAAAAAAAAAACCATATAGTTTAGTAACCTAAGTGCTTTATCAGTTAAAGACATTAAAACAAATGTTTTTGAGAGAAATTTAATTATACATCCGCTGAAGGGGCTTCCAGTGCTCCTGTAAGTCTAATTCATGTCCTAACAAAATTATTTTGAGAACGTCAATAAAACCAAATTTCATTTCAGCAATTAAATAAATAAATACCGAATAAATCAATTGTAACTGGGTGGCTGGAGAGACTAAGTTATTGGGTGGGCTCTCACCCCACGAGTCCATATAAATTGGCGTCCCTGGCTGTTCTTATTATTGTATATTTGTAAAGAAACCAGGTACTTACTACACTTTACAGTAATATGATAATGGTACGGAGCTCTCAGTATGCTGATGTTTCTACAGGTAAAGAAAAATTTTAGGAATCATAGGGGTCAATATCTGAAAACTGGACTATTTCACCCCAGAATTTTTATTCTTTTGAATTAATGTACCAACTTTCAAATATAATTATATACTATGATGTGATGGTTATATACTATGATTATATACTATGACATGTTTTGTCATTTGAATTCTGTAGTGTTTTGAGATCAAGGATGTATATTTTATGCGTAGGATAAACTTTTATGGAAGAAAGTGTCTGTTAACACCATAATCAGTGTCTAATAATTGGGACTGAGGGGATTCTTTTTTGTCTTAAAAGCTGCACAGCCATTTTGTTGAATCATTTTGCCCACATGTAAATTATTAAATATGCCATGTGACATTTTTATGTTACGTAAATAAAGTTGCAATAAACTTTTTGTTTATAAATAAGAAGTTAAATAGGGGGACATGAATGACGCTATTAAAAAATACTCATCCCTATTCAGAACAAAAACTAAATATTTCTAAATATGAAACAAAGAGAAAAACAACATACCTTCATCGACGGTGGTTAGTTGAACTTTAGTTGCTGTTGCGATGGAAATGATTCTGCCAGCGCCACCTAGTATCTGTTAACCTAAATGTGTGTTTAGAGGGGCTGAGATGATGGTCAACCTCAGGGGCAAATATATTTACTACAATATTTTACTATACAATCTATACTAAGAAAGGATAATTATATTTTCCCATACTTTATATGTATAGGTATAAATATATAATAGCAAAAGTTAATAATATTTATAGAAATGTTTACAGCATACATTTAATATTGGATATTTGTACCTGGGGACAGTTACTGAAGTGATAATTTCGCTTGTTTAAAGCTCAAAATTAATTATTTATACACATTATATGTCCATTTATCATTGGTAATTGATATAACAAATGTTACAAAATATTACGTTTTTCAGTTTTTGGTTTTAGTATAATTAATGAAATATTATTGGCAGTGGAGGCAAATTGCCCAATTTTCAGATATTGACCCATAGGTAACTGGGAAGAGATAATTGTACTATATTTTCGTTCATGGTTATTATATCATATTTTCGTAGAATAAAAAAAAAATTATCTTTTTTACAGTGTATTTAAATGCATGGAAAAAAATAATAAACACAATATGTTTAAGTGATAAATTTTATTTATTTATCAGAAATATTTTAAAAGTGTGTGTCTGCGTTGGGGGGGGGGGGTAATATTGCAATATACAGTACAGCCCCAATTATCCGCGGAATTGGGTGGCAAGGGCACCGCGGATAACCCGAAAAAGACTGAAAATGGGTTGAAAGCACGAAAAAAAAAAATAAAATTCAACATAAAAACTATGTTTTAGTGTACAAAAAACATAAACGTTTAACCCTTTGTTGCATACTGTCCACTACAGTGGACAAATTTGGCAATTTTTTGTTACCCAACCTATTTCATTCACAGTTCCTATTTAAAGCTTATGCTATTTTTTGATATTCATGCTTTCAGGGAAAAAATCGATATGGCTCCGCGAGACGGTTAACTTACTTCTTGAGATAGAATTATTATTGACGTCCCATCAGAAAGCCGGTAAGTTGTTCAGCATGAACTAAAATGACTCTAAACCTATAATAATATTATTTAAATGATACTTTGTTCATTAATTATTGTTTTTAAATGTCTTGGCCTAATAGACAATTGAAAATCAAGTATGAAAAACTTTTTTTGTTTATTTTATGGAAGTTTTTACACAATGTCCACAATAGTGCACGCCATGCACAGCAACATTATGACATTTTACTCTGCTAACTGAAGTGGACGTTATGGATGTAAACAGCGAAAATTTTAAAATATAAATTTGACGTGTTTTTGATAGTATGCAGGCATATTTTATATAAATTTTCATCTCTTTCACATTTTTAAAGTTATAATTGCCTGATTTCATTTATTTATGCAATTTATTAGTTTTAAAAAAATCACATATGTGTTCTGTTTGAAATAGTTGAATCTGTATGATAATATTGAAAAAACAATAAAATAACAATAAAGAATTTTAAAATTGATATCTACAAAACGTTAAAAAAAATATATTTTATTAATTGAAATGGACCAGACTAATTGAAGATTATAACCAAAATATAGGAGGAATAGATAAATGTAACATGTTATGTGCATTATACAGAACTCACCTGAAAACCAAGAAGTAGTATAAAAGAATTATATTCCATTTAATTTATGTAACTGCTGTCATTGCGTGGCTTTTATACAGAAGCTTGTTTCCAAATTGCGACATACAATTTGGAAAATTTAAACTGCTGTAGTAAGTGGACTCATTCACTCAGTGACGCGACAATCTGCTGAACCGCATTTGATTCTAGACTCTGAAGAATGTAATGTGTTGGAAGACAAACAACTAAGACAATTGCCAGTAAGAGCAAATTCTGTACACAAGGACACCAGATATGACAAGATGGAACACTTTCCCTGTCAAAAATCCCAAAGTGCACAACGATGCAAGATGGAACTATGTAAAAGAAAGTCAACATATTCATGTGTAAAGTGTAAAATTTACCTTTGCATCAATGCATAAACGGACTGTTTTCACAAATTTCATCATCAATGAATATTTTCTCAATTTTAAGCATAAATATTTTTAGAATATGATAATCTTCAAGAAGAAAACTAACATAAATCTCATTTTTCTGACAGCACTACATTTCAATTCTGTGTTCATAGTGTCCACTATAGTGGACAAGCTGTAACTCAAATAATAAAAAAATATTACACATAAAATATTTTTTTTCTCTTTCAGCATGATCCTTTTAATAGGAAAATACTAAATTTAACGTTGGGGATTTGCCAGTTTTAGAATATGCAACAAAGGGTTAAAATACATACATATGCACAGTACAGCAGAAATCTTTACTTTACGTCTAAATTACTAAAATAAAGAACAGTAAACAAGAAACAATGCCATACATACTGTTACAAAAAGTGTTAAATTACACCTTTAAAAAAAAATCAGTCACTTGTTTTTGTTTCTTGTTTTGGAAACACCTTTTCTATCTTAAAAATGAATCTGCTCTTGATATGCTCCCCTGGAATTTATCATAATAGTCATATTAAATTGTTAAATATTTTAATTGGTGTGTTTACGTTTTGTTAATAAAATAAAGAAAAGACATCAAGACTTTATATCTGATATTTTAAGCATGGCAACCGAATCTAGAAACAGTCTCCTATTACATTCGAATACATGAATTTTCTGTTTAAATTTACTAGTAGGCCTTATTGTATTTTACTTGCTGTTGGATTAAATTAAAAAAAAAAAAAAAATTTCGCTTCGCGGATAAATCGCACCGCGGATAATCGGGGCTGTACTGTACATATATCTATGTAAAAAGTTTTTGCTAGGAAATTTTTTATAAAAGATTTCCAACTATCATTTTCGAAAGTCAGAAACCCTGAGCCACTTTAACGTGGTAATTTGAATGCTGTTTGTTCACTGTTAAAAAAACAATTGTAATTTTTACAGAAAAAAACTGTATTTTTTACAGAAAATTTTTTGAAAGAAAAAACCTTTTTTGTTTCAATGAAGACATTACAGATATTTTCTGTAAATTAAACAATTTTCCACTGGTGCCAAAATTGAATTTTTTTCCTCTCAATTTGGGAAATTGTTTTCACAGTGTTATTATGTTAAGCATATCCTGTTTAGGAACAAAATAATTCTATCACTAAAACGTTTAAATTATTGATTACACTAGACTAGAATTTAGTATAAAATTGATTTTAAATTAAAAATAGATCCCTTTCTTCACGTACATTATAATAGCAAAATTTTATTCTAAATTCTAGTGCAATTTTGGTATTTGGGTTCAAAATGAAGTGGTATAAATAATATACTATCGTCCTTCTTTAAAGGGATATAGGATATAGGGATAGGCGCCATTATTGAAAAATAATCTAATCTCGATCGAGACTTTCTTGGGGTACTCTTCGAAACGGAAGTTTGGGGCCGGCAGATATGAGAATGGAGATTGTGTTGATATTTCAATCTATAGACCGGAAGGAAGGTCACGAAAGTGTACAAAGAACAAATTTTTTTTTGCAATCAAAGAAATGCAGTTCACGGCTATAAATTTAAGGGTGTATTCGAAAAAATATTTTTCCACCCTCAACAGCTCGAAATTTTCTGAGACATTTTCAGACTCATTTTTAAAACTAAAAACATGAAACTTGCTGAGGTGATTTTTGAAAAGATGTGTGAGAGGCCGTCTGATTTCATTTTTCGCTCAATTCATTAGAATTTGAGTTTTAAACAATTATTTTCCCAGTATGACCATTTTTTTCCTTCCCAGATCTCCCTCTTCGGAAAATTCGGTACAAAACGTCATTTTTGACAGCATTTTTTTGCAGTATTTTCTACATTTATCAAAAAATCGAAAAACACGGCACATTATGTAGTTTCTAAATAAGAGAATTTCCCAGTTTGATGTGTTTGAGAGCAAAAATGAATTTAAAAATGAATCAGAAAATAAGGAGTTTGGATCGGAATACACCCTTAAAACATAACCTGAACAGAGTCAAGATTAATATCACGAACTACATTTTTTTCATTTGTTTATAAACGCAAAAAAGAAAAAAAAAATCAGAAAACGAAAGTTAAACATTTAAAAGAAAATACTATTCTTGTGTTTGAAGAGCTCAGATATAAAATAAGACAATTAACCAAATTCAAGTAGATATTTCGAGGTATTCAATATTCAATAAAAAAAAAAAAAGGCGGGGGGTGGGATACTTACCACAAATAAACTTAAAATTCTATAAAGAGAGTTTGTATGTTTTTTTTTTTTTTTTTTTTTTTTTTTTTTAATACTTGTCTTAAAAATATATTTGGGTGAGTTTAATAAAATATGAGTTTCGATTGTTAAATATAATTGTGAGTTTCTTTTTATTGGGAATAGGACTGAATTAGGTTTATGTAAAAATATACTTAGGCGTTGTACATATATAACGTTATCGCTTTAGGGGGGAGGGGCTGTTTGGTACTTGATATCGTAAGCTATCTCTAGGGGGAAGAGGGGTTAGTCTTTTGACATCGTTATCATTTTTGATTCAACCAAAATTTACTTTTTTTATTTCTTTACATCAATATAGTCTGTTATCATATTTTTAGTCTGTTATCTATTTTTATGAAAATACAAAGTTATTATTAAAACCATTAAATAGTTATAAAATTATTTCATTCCAAAATATGGAATATTCCGACGTTCGCCATTTCTGTTATTCTGCCATATTGCGCATATAATGCGTTGTTAAAGGCACCAAATTCGAAATGATACTTGTTATGTTTACTAGTACAAAATGTAAAACAACGTTGTACACCAGTTTTGTTTATGAGAAATTATGCTTACTAACCACGCAGGGAGCAAATGCAAGAAGACAATATTACTGTTGAATGTATTATAAGTTATTATAAAGTACTTTTAATAGGGGTGCACAATCTTTTTTGGAGAAGGGCCACTTACAAAAATGTCTGGGTTGCGGAGGGCCACATTAGTAGCACAGAGAGAATTCTATTTCGTGGAGGTGATCTGTGGCCTATATCAGATAAAAATATGGTTTCGGGGGGGGGGGGGGGGAGGTTTACACCTCTAGGTTCCCCTACACAATCAATTTATTCAATTCAGCTGCAAGGATATATCAACAGCTTACAATTGTATATACAGGGTGTCCGGTCTCAACGGTGTCCAATGGCTAATTCCTAAACCGTTAGTCATAGACATATAGTTCCAATTACAAAAATGCTTAAAATCATGTAAAGAAATATTTTAAAAGCGATTTGGTTTAATAAAAACATTTCTTAAAAAAATACAAAATTTAAATTTTTATACGGTCCCCCGGTCCTATAAGTTAGATTTAGTAAAATTTTCCTTTTACACTGACAAGTAATACACAAAAAGTTCCGTTGTTCTACGATTAAAATTGACCGAGTAATAGCTTTTTAAAGTTGGAGCATATTTTTTGCTGCAAATTGGGGGTCATTCACAAATTTAGTCGAAATATAATTTCGTCAGATATATTAAAAAATGGTTGAGAGTAAAATTAACATTGCAATATAAATTTGAAATCTTTAATCATTCTGACATATTAATGCAAAATATACAATTTGTAATAAACATTTAAGAAGAAAGAAGAAACAGAATTTTTGTTAAATAAAATTATGCTAAATTAACAGACTCAATTCTTTACAAAATGATACGTATTTTAAAATATTATTAGATTATACTAGCCTGCAAAAGTTGGGTTAGGTGATGCTTTTTAACTTTTGATAATTGATTCTTATGTATTCTGTACCGTTGAATCTGAAATTGACCTTCATTTTTAACCATCACATCAGGATTTTTTGCAAATTTCAAAGTTAAAAAGTTCAAAGTTAAAATTGAATCTCCTCCCTCATTTCATCGGTCCACTCAGCTATTTAGTTGTAAGAATCCCATGATAAGCAAAAATATCGAATAAATTATTGAATAAAATAAAATAAAATAAAAATAAAACAAAAAAAGTTTTACGTATGTTTTACGTATGTTTTATAGCATGATTATTTTCGCTATATCTTAACCTACATATTTACGATTTGCAAAAATATTCTAACGTGATGGTTAAAAATGAAGGTTATTTTCAGATTCAGTGCTAAAAAGTACGTAAAAATCAATTATCAAAAGTTAAAAAACACAACCATCTCCTGTAATTTATAGTATCCGATTTTTGATATTCTTTAAATTTGACAATTTATGATTTGCGAAATATCTTGACATGATGGTTAAAAATTAATGTTATTTTCGGATTCAGTGCTAAAAATTACACAAAAGTTAAAAAAACGACAACAATCGCAGTCTTGTATTATATATTCTAAAACTTTTTCTTAAACTTCTTGGCGGTAAGCCATCCGAAATTTTTTGTATTATCCTGTAAAATAAGTATAAATGGTATCCACCGAAAATCATAATAATATTAGATTGTTATTGGATTTGCGCCAGTATGTAAACTGTAATCTCGGTCGGATATTTAAAAGTGAGTTAAAGTTCGAGTTAAATTTTGAACTGGAAAAGCATACATATGATCGATGAAGTAACATAAAAACTTATAAAAATAACATAATTTTTATTAAAAGAAATCATAAAAGAAACAGTCTGAAATCCTGACAAAATAAAACATATGTTATTTTAGCCAATGTGAAACTTAATAAATGTTAACTTGTACGATTTTTTTTAAAGCGCAGATGCACATGAAATAAGATCTTCGAATACTTTAAGCACTTGATATGTGACCCCTCAAAGTTAAGCCGAACTCATTTGCTTTCAGAGCAGAAAAGTGGCATAAGTCATGCATTTTTAAAGTTTCATAACTCGCTTAATTTTAGCGTTATATGTATGGGACTTACTTTGTCTTACTTATCAGTGTAATGGGAAAATTTTACTAAATATAACTTATAGGACCGGGGGGCCGTATAAAAATTTAAATTTCGTAATTTTTAAAGAAATGTTTTTATTGACCCAAATCGCTTTTAAAATATTTCTTTACCTGATTTAAAACATTTTTGTAATTGGAACTATATGTCTATGACTAACGGTTTAGGAATTAGACATTGACACCGTTGAGACCGAACACCCTGTATAACACAGATATAGATAGGATTGTTTTCAAGGAGTGAAAATATTCCTTGACTTTATACGGGGGAGTAAATTTTGTTTTATTATAAGTGCTAAAAAACAAAAATAGGCACGAAAGTGGCTAATGCCGAAAAAAAAATGTGAACTTTATGAACGAAGAAGAGAGAAGGAGCCAATCAACGAAATTTGAGATTTTTCCACGCCTGATCAATGAAATTCGGGATTTTTCTGCGTCTAATCGACAAAATTCGCAGTTTTTCCGCACCCGATCAACAAAATTTGCTTTTCTTCTGCGCTTAATCGACGAAATTCGCTGTTTTCCCGAAGCCGGTGGACGGAATTTTCGATTTTTCCGCGCCTGATTGACAAAATTCGCAATTTTTCCGTGCTCGACCAACGGAATTCGCTATTTTTCGGAGCCTGTTCGACAAAACTCATGATTTTACCGTGCCCGATCGACGAAATTTGCGATTTTTCCGCACCTGGTCGACGAAATTCGCAATATTCCGCGCTCAATCAACGAAATTCACGATTCTTAACTGATTCTGACGAAATTCGCAATTTTTTCCCGCGGTAAATTGGCAGAATTCGCGTTTTTTTCTCGCAATAAACTGAGAAACTCACAATTTTTCAACTGCCTGTCAATGAAATTCTCATTTTTTCCGTGTATCATCGACAAAATTTGCGATTTTTCTGAGCCCGACTAACGAAATTCACGATTTTTTCTCGGCCGATTGGCAAAATTTGCGATTTTTTTCCGCACCTCATCGACGAAATTCGCGATTTTTCCGCGCCCAATCAACGAAATTTGCGATTTTTCAGCGCCTAATCGACAAAATTCGCGATTCTTAAATGACTTCAATTTTTTAATTGGGAAAATTTTAATTTCAAAATTTCAACCCATCGACGGGCCACTTTTGGCTCGCGGGCCACAGGTTGTGCATCCCTATTTTAAATAGTAACTATTTATTTAAAGTGTAATTTGATATATGTTATTTCATATATAATAGTGATATTTTATTAGCTTTTTCTCTTTATCCACTATCCGTATTACTATCTTTATTACTATCCGTAAAGTACGAGAATAATAAATGTAAGGTCAGTCTGCCTAAATGTGATAACCCCTAAATGCGACAATGTTCTTTTACATAAAATCTTAATGCAAGAATCGTAAATAAGTGTTATATATTTAAGCATACGAACTTTAGACACAAACCCCGAAACATTTTTTGCATGTAAAACGGTTTCTTTAAAAGAAATTTCCAATCAAATACACATCGTTCATTTTACATCGCCCCCATGTTTCGGAAATGCGACAAAAATTCCCGAAAGTGGCTCCCGGTTTTTATTTTTTAACTTTAAAGATCAAATAATCCTATAAACATCAAGAGCTACGTTGTCCGTTTCAGTTACCTGACTAGTTAAACTAAAGAAAAGGCGACCAGTTTCTGGTTTAGAATTTGAAGTGGACTACGCGTTTAAGAGAGCTTGTTTTCAGCCTGTGCCTAATATCGACATAGATATTGCTGCAAATGCGGCGAAACATTTAGAAGATTAACGAAGAAATTTATATGGGATTTCTCATATATTGTGTTAAAATGATATTTAAATCAAATTTTATGTTTAATTAAGCTGTGTTGAGTCAGCTTAATCCTCCATTAATGTTTTCCTTTAACCAGATGTTTAAATATGTATTTAAGATGATCAAAAACGAAAAATACGCTTCTTTAAAATTTTTAATAAAAAAAGGTGGAAGAAACGCAGTGTCTATTCCAGTAACATAATGTAGACATATGATTAAGGAATTTGCAATACTTTTACATAATGAAAATTCTGGAAAATCTTGTGTAGATCAAAAACAATTTATGTTTATTTTAATGCGGTTAAGTAAGTTAATTTTACCAACATTATACCATTCGATAGCTTAAATGCAGAGTTGGGCAAAATACATCCAAAAACCATTTTCGATACAAAATACAAAATACATTGTTTTTTCAACTTAAAATACAAAATACAAAATACTTTCCTAATTTCAAAAATTCAAAATACAAAATACATGTATTTTGAAAATACATTTAAAATACAAAATACATTAAAAAAAAATAAACACGATTGTGCATTAAGTTGCACTAGTCAAATGCAAAGCTGGTTTGCAAAACTGATTAAATTTTTAGAAATTATAAATTTCCAAATAAAGAAGCAAAATTAATTAAAACTCAACGAAAGTTAACAAAAACAAAACTGAAATATTGGAGCAACAATGTGCTTAAAAGTGTATGAAAGTTGCAAGAATAACTAATAATGAATAAACTACCCTTTAAAGGTAAACTCAGTAGAGATAACTGCATGAATTGATTGTGGTAGAGGTCTGCACGGGCCCGGGCTTGGCCTGAGGTCCGTACCCGACCCGGACCGCGGTCCGGGCTGGAATGAAGGCGATGTTTCAAACGGGCCGGCAGAATTAGAACAATTTTTTCAACGGGCCGGGCCGATAAAAGAAATTAAGTGGGCCTACCGACCTGCTATAAAATTTTAATCGAAGCCAGTAAAATATGAGCCATTTTCAATGAATGAGACTTTTGCGAGAATTAAGTAATAAGTATTAATGTGCGTCACGAGCCGATGCTAGTTTGACAACATCAATACGGAAATGTAACATGTCCAGCGTAGAGATCAGCCACGGACAGTTACATAGTGTCGGAGCCATGACTTAATTTTTTTCAGCAGACTCGGGCCGGGTTGAGATTTTGCATTTTTTTTTTTACATAGTCGAGCAGAGCCGGAACTGGACTTTATTGTTCTCAGGATGTGTTGTGTAGGGAAGGCTAGACTGTTTTGTAAAAATAGCAATAGCGATAATGAACTTCTCTTGGCGGAATTTTTGGAAATATACCTCAAGGTGGTTCTCAAATTCACTGCTAAACAATGAGAAATTTCCTAACTCATTTTCTGACTAATTTTTTACTATAAAGGGTTAACCCTTTAGTGCGCAGCTTTGCACATATGCAAACAACAATGTTTTGAATTTAATAGATTTTTTTATTCGTATATACCTAATTTACACCAGAAAATTAAAATAGCAATATTTTTTCTAATTAATAACAAACATTCCGCTTTTTAAATAAAGCGAAATTAACCATTGAAACTTTCTGGTGTAAAGTCACATTCCCTGAACTACGTAATTTCTAGAACGTATGCTATCATGGGGATTAAAGGGTTAACAGTTACGTTTTAAAAAATAAATAGTGATATACAATAAGGTATTTGGAGACATACTTATTAAAATATTTACTATTTTGCATTATTTGAGCGTAAAACAGCCACCCGACAGTAATTTTTACTTGATTTGCGGATGAGCAACAGAAGAAAAGATTGACGTATTATATGAAAAATGTATCTCTGATTTTTTTTCATTGTTTTTCATGTGTAATAAACCTTTCAGAGAATCATATATAATTTTTTCGAAGCAAAATAAAAAATCGCGCATTTAAGGGATAAAACTGACAGGCTATTTAAGGGATTTGGAATCGAATAGCGTTTTTTCTTTCTTTTTTTTTTAATAAATTACTTACCGCGATATAAGAGATTCTTGTAACGTGACAGCCGGTTTTTCTTCTGTACCGTGCTATCGCTTCCGGAAATTCGATTCAAATCTTTAACTTTGACATTATTTTCTCAAAGATCAAAAAATGATAAATCTCTTTATCAAAAAAATCTCTTTATCAAAAAATGATAATTTTATTCGATTACATAGTTTCTGAATAAGAACACCTGTCAATCTTATGCGTTTCCGAAAAGAAATGAATTCAGAAATGTATCAGAAAGTAGCTCCTTTGGATTTGAGAAAAGCCTTATTAAATGGCAGAAAAATAGTTTCACAAATCTGCTTTTTATTATACAGCTTCAAAAATTATCCTGTTTTTAACCCTCCTTTTTTCTTTTATTTTAAACTACATTATTTTTTTAATGAATCTTTATTTGAATGTTGAAACGTCTAAGACTATAATTAATCGTTAATGTTGCTATTGTGTAATTTTCTGTCTTGCGAACACATAGTAATTTAAAAATAAACTGTAAAATTATTTCATAAATATGTATGCAGTATTCTTTAAAATAATCTGAATTGTATGTTTAAAGAAATCATATATATATATATATATATATATATTTTTTTTTTGTAGAAAGTGAGTCAGGCCTCATTTAATCGATTTTTCCACGGGCCGGGACTGTTTTCACTGATTTTTGTACGCACCGGGGAGTGAACTGTGGAAATATAAACGGGGCAGGCTCGGGACAAACTTTTATTTTTTCATCGGGCCGGCTCGGCCAAGATTATTTTTGTGCGTCTTGGGCCAGAGCCGGTCCTGGAAATTCCGACCCGTGCAGACCTCTAGATTGTGGATCCGATAAGGAATCTCTTTCACGTGGAATAGGATAGCACCGCCCGCTACCGAGTGTTCTAAGCCAAAATTGAGACAGTATTGATTTTCAGAAAAAGCATAAAAAGTTTGGTGCAATTCTATTCAATAAGTGCAGAGATATAAAAATCTCGAAAATCCTAAAAAACATAGCACAGAAAAAAAATCATCTGTAGGACAATATACACCAAAATGTCATCCATACTAACTGAATATGATGAAGTTTGATGAAATTCCGTGCTCTAGTTCTTGAGATATATCTCTCACGGCACACCTGCCAACTTCAGGTTTTTTAAAAATCAGCACTACGAACCAGAAAATTTATTTTAAAAAGGTACGTGGTACTTGTTTCATTTAAATTTGATTTACAAATATGATCATTTTGACATGGAAGAAAGCAAACAACAATAACAACAACAACAAAAAAACGAGAATTTTGCGTACATGTTACGGTAATCATAAAAACACAGCATAACAACGCCACCTCTTGAGCAATGCATCCCAATTTTATCAACATTAATTTATTTGAAGATTTAAAATAATATGAAATTGGATTAAATTTTGTTCATTAGTTTTTTGGATAATAGTTATCGCGAAAATCATGAAAAACGCCGCATAGTTGAGCGATATATACTAAAAGTTAATCGGCAAGTATTTCCGTTCAGGCCTATATGCAGTTAAATGAAGTTCTGTATATTGGTTCTTACAATATAGCTATCATGGAATAAAATAATTAATCATAGCAGGTTGGGCGATATAAACCCAAAGCTAAGTTATACCTAGGTCTATCTTAATCTGAAGTTTGATTATTATTAAACGCCATGCATTAGTTCTTGAGATTGAA
Organism: Maratus speciosus; assembly: GCA_963932465.1. Classification (NCBI taxonomy): domain Eukaryota; kingdom Metazoa; phylum Arthropoda; class Arachnida; order Araneae; family Salticidae; genus Maratus; species Maratus speciosus. The sequence goes on from OZ010792.1 coordinate 494,652,780, forward strand.
GGGCCACAAAAATTGTGTCTCACACAGACTAACAGACACACACACATTTTCCAAAAATAGTTAAATCGCGTTCAAGACATCCCGAAACGTGTAAATCTAGCAAAAAACGAAAGTCGAAAATTTTCTCAATTTCAATACTTTCTTCTTATTTATGAAAAATTTTATTTATGTATGAATGATATTTATTTATGAATGTAAAAACAAATTAGTCTAGTATCAGTCTTTTCAATCAGTCTTTCTTAGTATATGTCTACAAAAGAACATATTTTATAATAATCTTATATGTACAATGACACTGAATAAAATTGTTTAAATGCGTTTAAATGTATTTTTCTCTTTTTATATAATGCGCGTGTGTTTAATAAGAGCTCCCAACTACGCAAGATTTTTTAGGCCTTCCACTAATAAAATATTTGGGGCACAAATTTTCGATTATGGTACATTTTAGAAATAATGCATGCGAAATTTAAAATATGTATTACTGAATGCAAAAATATAAATGAAAAAAATAGATAATTTTTAACACAAGTTGAATTATTATTATTAACAAAAGTACGAATTCTTCGTATAAAGTAGTTTTAAAATTAAAACACTCAGGTAAAATATCAAACCATATATAAGCGCAAAGCAATAAGAAATCATTTGTAGTTACTTTGAAAATCTTGAAACTTTTAATATAGAGCAGAAAAAATCTGAAAGCTCTTACATTTGTAAAAATAAAAAGCACTTATAAAATATTCATAAAAAGTAGGATTAATTCGAATGCAAAATTTGCAAAGTCATAAATTTGATTTTTTCATAATCAAATCGTTTCTTTAAAAGTTCATTGTAGCAATTTTCTTGCGGTTACTGTCTAACAAAATTTATATTAATGAATGAAACATGCGAATTTTTAAGAAATCCTTTTTTGGTATTTTTAAATTAAACTACTAAACCAGAAAAAAATTGAGTTCCTTATATGTGTGGTCAATGGGCAACTGTCGGTAATAGAGAGCTGCACCTGCGCAACTCTGAAAGATTCTTCCGGTTTATCACAATACATGTTTTTTACTTATAATTCCCACAGCAATATTAAGATATATAAAAGTTATTTTTGTAACTAATCAGCATACAACATCATAACATACATAACAAAACATCATATTCATCAATCTCCTTGTCTCAGCAATAGTCGAAAAGTGTGTTTATATTAACTTCCAGAACAGAATTTGAAAACTAATCAAAACAGATAGTCGTGCATTTCCTTTTAATGAATCGCAGCTTTTCTCTGTGCGGTTTAAACATGGCAGTTTGAAATTTGGAGAAAATGTATTTTGAGTATTTTCAAAATACAAAATACATTGTAAAACCATCAGAAAATACATTACAAAAATACTTTGATCTTATCGGTTTAAAATGCAAAATACAAGATACAAATGTATTTTGAAAATGTATTTCAAATACATGTATTTTCGATACTGCCCATCTCTGCTTAAATGCTGTCTCCGATTAAAACGTGATGCAATTGAGTTAGTCCCTGGTTTAGGAGTCATAATTTTTGTTAACACTTTTATAAAATCTGATATTTTAATTCTGTTTTCAATTTTTATTCGTTATAATCGACATTTTCTACTTTTAAATTACTAAAAGATAAAAAATAAATAAAGCCATGTTTATCTAAACGAATATTTGTTTCCATATAAGTATTTCTAAGTACAGAAAATGTTAATTTTTTTGTGAAAGTGCAAGAAAAATGAAGAGGGGGGTGGGGTGCAACAGAATATCAGGCACATAGCTTCTCTTTGGCTTAGTCAGAATTATTAGAAATATTGTACGATTTTATCTATTTCTAAGGCTGATGTATTTATCATGTGCAGAGTTGGGCAGTATCGAAAATACATGTATTTGAAATACATTTTCAAAATATATTTGTATCTTGTATTTTGTATTTTAAACCGATAAGATCAAAGTATTTTTGTAATGTATTTTCTGATGGTTTTACAATGTATTTTGTATTTTGAAAATACTCAAAATACATTTTCTCCAAATTTCAAACTGCCATGTTTAAACCGCACAGAGAAAAGCTGCGATTCATTAAAAGGAAATGCACGACTATATGTTTTGATTAGTTTTCAAATTCTGTTCTGGAAGTTAATATAAACACACTTTTCAACTATTGCTGAGACAAGGGTGTTGATGAATATGATATTTTGATACAGCAAACGTATTATTTCTGGTTAGTTACAAAAATAACTTTTACATATTAATGTTGCTGTGGGAATTACAAGAAAATAAACATGTAATTGTGATAGACCGGAAGGATCTTTCAAAGTTGCGCAGGTGCAGCGCTTCTATTACCGACAGTTGCCCATTGACCACACATATAAGAAGCTCAATTTTTTTTTTCTGGTCAAGTAGTTTTATTTAAAAATATCAAAAAAGGATTTCTTAAAAATTCGCATGTTTCATTCATTAATATAAATTTTGTTAGACAGTAACCGAAAGAAAATTGCTACAATGAACTTTCAAAGGAATGATTTGACTATGAAAAAATGAAATTTATGACTTTGCAAATTTTGCATTCGAATTATTCCTACTTTTTATAAATATTTTATAAGTGCTTTCTATTTATGAATGTAAAAGCTTTCATATTTTTTCTGCTCTACATTAAAAGTTTCAAGACTTTCATAGTAAGTGCAAATGATTTCTTATTTCTTTGCGCTTATATATGGTTTGATATTTTATCTGAGTGTTTTAATTTTAAAACTACTTTATACGAAGAATTCGTACTTTTGTTAATAATAATATTTCAACTTGTGTTAAAAATTATCTAATTTTCTCATTTATATTTTTGGCCCCACCAGTGGCCGAGAGGTTCTGCTCTCGAAGCTGGTAGACGGGAGGTGCTGGGTTCGAACCCAATCGCGCCCGTCGGCCTAATCGTTCGGAGTTTTCGTGGTTTTCTTCAAACCTTGGATTTCCAAGCGCTAATACGGGTTAGGTTCCCTTAGAAAGACCCCCACGAAGGGCACTCCTCCCTTAGGGCCTATATCCCTCGTGTTGATAATTGGCCGTCATAAACACAACCAACCATTTATATTTTTGCATTCAGTAATACATATTTTAAATTTCGTATGCATTATTTCTAAAATACACCATAATAGAAAAGTTGTGCCCCAAATATTTTATTAGTAGAAGATCTAAAAAATCTTGCATAGTTGGGAGCTCTTATTAAATACAAGCGCTTTATATAAAAAGAAAAAAAATACATTTAAACAATTTTATTCGGTGGCATTGTACATATAAGATTATTATAAAATATGCTCTTTTGTAGACATATACTAAGAAAGACTGATTGAAAAAACTGATACAAGATTAATTTGTTTTTACATTCTTCTAATAAATAATAAAAAAGTATTGGAATCGAGGAAATTTTTGACTTTCGTTTTTTGCTTGATTTACACGTTTCGGGATGTCTTGAACGCGATTTAACAATTTTTGGGAAATGTGTGTATGCTGCTAGTCTGTGGTAGACATAATTTTTGTGGCTTTTCTATCTCAAGAACTAAAGCATGGAGTTTAATAATAATCAAACTTCAGATTAAGATAGACCTAGATATAACTTAGCTGTGGGTTTATATCGCCCAACAGGTGGCACTGCTATGCTTAATTATTTTATTTCATGATAGATATATTGTAAGAATCAGTATACAGAATTTCATTTAACTGCATATAGGCCTGAACAGAAATACTTGCCGATTAACTTTAATGTATATTGCTCAACAGGTGGTTCCGTTATGCTGGGTTTTTCATGATTTCCGCGATAACTATATCGAAAAACTAATGGACAAAATTTAATCCAATTTCATATTATTTTAGATCTTCAAATAAATTAATGCTGACAAAATTTTGGGGTGCACCACTCAAGAGGTGGCGTTATGCTGTGTTTTTATGATTACTGTAACATATACGTAAAATTATCGTTTATTTTATTTGTTTGTTTTTTTTTCTTCCATGGCAAAATGATGATATTTGTAAATCAAATTTAAATGAAATAAGTACCACGTAGATTAAAGGTACCTTTTTTAAATAAATTTTCTGGTTCGTAGAGCTGATTTTTAAAAAATCTCAAGTTGGCATTGGCAGGTGTGCCGTGAGAGTTATATCTCAAGAACTAGAACACGGAATTTCATCAAACTTCATCAAATTCAGTTAGTATGAATGACATTTTGGTGTATATCGTCCTACAGATGATTTTTTTTTCTGTGCTGTGTTTTTTTAGGATTTTCGAGATTTTTATATATCTGCACCTAAGAACTGCACGAAACTTTTTATGTTTTTTCTGAAAATGAATACTGTCTCAATTGTGGCTTAGAACACTCAGTAGCGGGCGGTGCTATCCTATGCCTCGTGAAAGAGGTTCCTTATCGTATCCACAATCTCAGGTCTGCACGGGTCGGAATTTCTAGGACTGGGTCCGGCCCGACCCACACAAAAACAGCCTTGACCCGGCCCGATGAAAAAATTAAAAGTTCGGCCGGAGCCCGGCCCGTTTATATTTTCACAGTTCACGGCACGGCCCGTACAAAAATCAGTGAAAACAGGCTTGGCCCGTGGAAAAATAAATTAAATGAGGCCTGACTCAATTGTTACAAAAAAATCAGATTTTCCTAAACATACAATTAAGGTTTTTTTAAAGAATACTGCATACATATTTATGGGATAATTTTACAGTATATTTTAAAATTAATATGTGTTCGCAAGACAGAAAATACATAATAGCAACATTAATGATCAGAGTTTTAGACGTTTCAACATTCAATTAAAGATTAATTAAAAAATTAATGTAGTTTAGAATAACAGAAAAAAAGGAGGGTTAAAAACAGGATAATATTTGAAGCTGTATAATAAAAAGCAGATTTGTGAAACTATTTTTCTACTATTTAATAAGGCTTTTCTCAAATCCAAAAGAGCTTTCTGATACATTTCTGAATTTCTTTCTTTTCGGAAACGCATAAGATTGGCAGCTGTTTTTATTCAGAAACAATGTAATCAAATAACGTTATCATTTTTTGATAAAGGAAATATATCTTTGAGAAAATATTGTCAAAGTTAAAATTTTGAATCGGATTTCCGGAAGCAATAGCACGGGAAAGGAGAACACGTGACAAGAATCTCTTATATCTTGATAAGTAATTTATTTATTAAAAAAAAGGGAAAACGCTATTCGATTCCAAATCACTTGAATAGTCAGGCCTGTCAATTTTAAGCCTTTACAGTAAAAAATTAGTTAGAAAATGTGTCAGGAAATTTCTCATTGTTGAGCAGTGAATTTTAGAACCATCTTGAGGACCTTTCCAAAGATTCCGTTGAGAGAAGTTCATTATCGCTACTAATATTTTTACAAAACATATTGCCTTCCCTCGAAAACACATCCTGAGAACAATAAAGTCCAGTTTCGGCCCTGCTCGACTATGTAGAAAAAAATCAAAAGCCTGACCTCAGCCCGGCCCGAGTCTGCTGAAAAAATTAAATCATGTAACTGTCCGATGGTGATCTCCATGCTGGACATGTTACATTTCTGTATTGATGTTCTCAAACTAGCATCTGCTCGTGACGGACATTCATATTTATTACTTATTCTCTCGAAAGTCACATTCAATCAAAATGGCTCATATTTTATCGGCTTCGATTAAAATTTTATAGCGGGCCTGTAGCCACGCTTAATTTCTTTTATCGGCCCGGCCCGTTGAAAAATTTGTTCTAATTCTGCCGGCCCGGTCCGGCCCGTTTGAAAATTTGTCTTAATTTTGCCGACCCGCGGTGTGGGCCGGATATGGACCTCAGGCCAAGCCCGGGCCCGTGCAGACCTCTACCACAATCAATTCTTGCAGTTATTTCTGCTGAGTAACTACCTTTAAAGTGTAGTTTATTCATTATTAGTTATTCTTGCAACTTTCATACACTTTTAAACACATTGTTGCTCCAATCTTTCAGTTTTCTTCTTGAGTTCTTCGTTGAGTTTTAATTAATTTTGCTTCTTTATTTGAAAATTTATAATTTTAAAAATTTAATCTGTTTTGCAAACCAGCTTTGCATTTGACTAGTACAATTTAATACACAATCTTTTTTTTCTTTTTTTTTTAAATGTATTTTGTATTTTAAATGTATTTTCAAAATACATGTATTTTGTATTTTGATTTTTTGAAATTTGAAAAGTATTTTGTATTTTGTATGTTAAGTTGAAAAAACAATGTATTTTGTATTTTGTATCGAAAATGGTTTTTCGATGTATTTTGCCCAACTCTGATCATGTGACATTTTAAAATAAATTTATATGTAATAAATAGTCTAGTTAACAATATTATAAATATCTCTATAATAATAGCCTAAGTCATGTGACTGTCATCAATAGTTCCGGGCTGACCGCTTCACTTTTTATATGCCAAACAGCCAATTTGGTAATTTAATGTTAGCCAGGCGCAGGTGATAAATCGCCAAGTATTGTTCCATCGCCATCATATCACCGGTATTATAATAGTCCATCTCATGCGACCATCATAAACAATTTTTCGTGATGTAAATTAAAACAAAGCTTTGATGTTGAAATTAAATGTCATAGTTTATGGTATTATTTATTACTTTTCTTCTTCTTCTTCTTCTTTTTCTTTTAAGAAATAAGAGAAAATTGAGAGTCATAAATTTTAAGTATTTCAGTTTTAAATTAAAGTTATGCATTTTAAATAAAATGAGTGAAAGTATTATACTTTAAATGAAATTAATGAAATAAGAAAAAATACGACGGGTACAATGTTTGGCGATTTGTCACCTGCACTCGGCTAACATAAAAATACCGAGTTTATGATTTCTGTATCGGAATGTTCCGATTTGAGCAAGTAAATTCAATTATGAATAAAAGTAACATGAGACCAAACTGGTCACCAAGGGCGGCTAGTCTTTTAAATACTCTTTTAATCCGTAAGCTCCATACTGTTAATTCGCACCGACCGAAATGTCAGCGTCTTTAATTAATTCGCATTTTTCATTCACAAAATAAGAATTTTGATAAAATCAAATATTTCATTTGGATTCCTTATTAAATTTCGTATATGGATCATGTAGTTATATTTCATTATCACCAGATTGTCAGCAAAATTATGCGGTTACGGAAACCCAAATCGCACTGGTGTATAAATTATGGGTTAATATTGACGAGCGAATTTCGCGAATTTTAAACGATGTTTTCTGCGACAATCATTTAATTATAGTTATGGCAAAGAGGGCACCTTGGCAAAGAGGGATGAGAGTTTTTTATATTAGGAACGCATTTATTTATTTGAGGGTTATTTATATCAGGCATTATACGCAGCATTCAAATAACTTTTGCATATTAGCAGTGTAAAATTGACAAACAGCACGGTGCTGCGCCGTGATAAACATTTTAAGAATAATATTGAAAAGTTTAATTATAATAGTCCTGTACTTAAATTTTAGTACAGAAACAGTACCCTGTGAGTTAATAGAGACTTTCATTCATCTTTTAATCAAGTGGTCTTGGAGACCGATCACAGCAGTTAAGGGTTAATTAATTCAAAAAATAATTACAGTTCGCCCTTAACTGCTGTTAGAGCTGCTTTTTTTTTTTTTTTTTTTTTTTTTTCACAGTTTAACTTGTAATTTTCAGTTTAACTATCGATACAGCGAAATTTTGCTTCATTTGGAGCCTAGTACTATTGTTTGAAATGTTTGAAAACTCAAAATTTTATTAGAAATAGTACTGTACAAACAGTTTAGTGCAAAAACAGTATTTTATGAGTTAATCGTGCATTTTATTGATCTTTCAATCGAATGGTTTCGCAGACCGCTCACAGTTGTAATGTGGCAATTTTCTGTCACAGCAGTTAATCGTTACATGAACTTTTTCAGATGAATTGTCATGTATAAAATGCATTATCACATTTAGGACTAGGAACGTCTCATTTAGGTTTTAGCTGCCATAAATGCGACAAAAATTACCTAAATGCGACAATCCTATATTGGGGTATTATACTACAGATAATTATTGAATTTCTACAAAACAAGTTAGTTTTCAACTAAAGGTACAGTATTCAGTAATTTGTTGCTTTATAAAATATACATTTATATAATAAAATCACAAATATACCCTAAATGCAACAAAACTACGGGGAATCGTGTGTCATTTAGGCAGACTGACCTTATATCCATATCTTTATATACCATTGGAAACGTATGAAAATAAAACGAAAGGAAAAAAAATTGTAAAAAATAAATAAATTAGACATTGATAACGATATTATTAGAGAGATGAGGGGTGGTTCAATGAAAGATAACGTATGATATCTTAAAGGGTGGGAGGGGGTCGAAAATTGCTAAAAAGTTGGTAACGTTACATATGTACAGTACAGCCCTAATAAAAGCTTCTTTTTCTGGGTTACACTGAATCACAATGATATTGAGATCCAATGGATTAGAACTGAAATAATGTTCGATGTAACTCGAAAGATAATATCAATATCAGCATATCTATATATTTTTTAGATGGGGGCAGGGATTGATATCCCCGATAAAACGATATAGTATTATAACGAACGTCAATAATGTTTTCTGGCTTAGACACTTTTAAAATAAAGAGAGATATAGATGATGTAATAACCCAGAAATCCTCCTGCCACAATTTAATAAGAAAATTCACACAACTTTAATTTTTCTGTGACAATCTAACAGACAAAAAGTACACTTAATAAGTCAAAATAAATTATTATTTAATATTACAAATAAAAGAGCGATAAAAAGCCAATCGCCGTGATATATTTTTTAAATTCCCAAACCAAATTTAAAATTGTCTCCAAGATGATGTGTCTAGTAAAGTCGTTCAAATATATCGATATATCTTAATAAAAAAATATTGGTACTTCAAATAAATTAAAGACAAAATGCCGAGATTGATCTATTCATATTTTAAAGAGAAACATTGATGTTTTTCTGTAGATCGAAATAATGAAAATGGATGCGACTAATGTATTCTAATTTTGATACTATTATAATTATACGAAGAGAGGAAGAAAATGAGCATTGAATCTCCATATCATAATAATAAGTTAAACAACTTTCATGTAAATATTTTTATGGCAATGTGATCTAAAGATCTGATAAACAAAAAATATTTCAGTCTTTAATATTCCAAGTGAAAGAATTTTGGCTGATAAGTCAGTTATCTGTATTTTTTAGGTTTTCTCGTGCTGCAAATCAAATACTTCCTCCAACCCCATGATGACTCCTGTAAAACTCAACGAAATGTCGATAGAGCTGAATTAAAATGTAGTATTATGTATAAATTGGGAGCAGAATGCCTCTGTCGATATTTTATAGAGAAACATCGGTATTTTTCTATGTATCTATCATGTATTGCTACTGCCAAAAACTGATGTGACTAATGTATTCTAATTTGGATACTATTTAATTATATGAAGAGAGGAATAAAATGAACATGATTCTCCAGATCGTAATTTAATAAGTTAAACAACTTTCATGTAACATTAATATTTTTATGGCAACGTGATCTAAAGGCACGCCTGATAAATAAAAACTTGTTATTCTTTAATATTCGAAATAAAAGAATTATGAGTGAGAAGTCAGTCGCCTGCATTTTTTAGGATTCCCCGAACCGCAAATCAAAAACTGCCTCCAACCCCATGATAGGCTCCTCTAAAAACTCAACCAAAACATCGTGGAAAGAGAGACAGAAAGAGAGGTTCAATAATCTTCGGCGATTATTGATCTTTTCTAAGAACCAAGAAAAGAACAAGTTCATTTTTTTTTTCTCTCTCTCTCATCTTCAAAGCATGATTATTAAAAGATGTCCGTTCGGTAATTTTTGGGTTAAAAAAAATGTAGCAGAAAAAAAAAGTAACACAACAAGGCTGACAATTAGTTGAAAGAGCGCTTTTTAGATGTACTTCTTCCAAGTTCTGTTTGGGGAAATCGTTGATAGATTCTCGTAAATGTTGGAATCGCGTGAACAGGGCCGCTATTTGGAGAACATTAATAAAGCAGTTACACAGGCGAATGAGTCTAGGAATAGTCACATGTGAGAGTGTTACAAATTCCTGAAGATGTTCAAGTATTTGTCTAATCTATTTTTGAAAGAGAATTTATGGTAGGGTAAAAAGGGTCAAAGAATGTCACTGATCATTTACAAATCACGGATAGGGTTTAACGGCAGAGTATTATATTTTATAGCAAAAAAAAAAAAAAAAAAAAGAATAAAAAAATGCAGAAATAAGGAAAATCATTGACACGACCCGAAATAATAAATTGTCAGTTTGAATCTAATGAAGAAATACACGTACAATACAGATTCACTTAGAGTAGACTCTCGATCATCGGATACAAGACTATTTGTCACACCTGGTTAACTGACACATCCCACAAAAAAACTTACTTTACACTGACTATATAGTTACCGGCATAATTAGATCCCATGTGCATATATTAACGTCAGTACGATTACCTAGCACCGGTGTAAACTTCTGTTTTCCTACAGTAAAAACTTACTTTACACTGTCTATATAGTTATCGGCTTAATTAGGCCTCATGGGCATGTATTAACCGCTGTACGATTACCTAGTACCGGTGTAAACTTTCATTTTCCTACAGTAAAAACTTACTTTATACTGTCTATATAGTTACGGGCTTAATTAGACCTCATGTGCATAAACTAACCGCAATACGATTACCTAGCACCGGTGTAAACTTTCGTTTTCCTACAGTAAAAACTTACTTTACATTGTCTATATAGTTACCGGCTTAATTAGACTTCATGTGCATAAATTAATCGCAATACGATTACCTAGCACCTGTGTAAACTTTTGTTTTTCATACTCAGTTGTATTTTGATTTCTAAAACACCTTAATCTGAAGATTCAAAAAGGAATGATCCGGAATATGGTGCAAAATATTATATGATATAAAAATACTTAAAAAGAAGCGCATGATTTTTAAAACAGGAAGGATGCTTAACCCAAGTACTTTTATCAGCATTAGTATCATAAATATTGGTGAAAAAGTACCACAAATTAAGAAATAATGTATCAAAAAATATTTCGCAAATTTGTTGTTTTATATAGAGCATGCGAATTGAATTGATATTGATCATTGCATCGAACTCGTTGAACAGAAGAATGTGTAGAAAACTTTAAAGCATTTTTTAATGTGAAAATTAAATATTTATATGCAAATGTAAAGCTGATGGTTTCTTTAAATGCGTGAAATTAACCTTAACGTACTCTTTGAGAAAAATAACTATGCATTAATGGAATAATGCATTAATGGGTTTCAGTCCTGATATAATTTGAATTTTTTTTTCTATAATAGTTTGTTCATCATCACTTGATTCAACGGCATTTTAGTTTTTGACTCGATCAACTGTTTCAACAATGGTGCTTTTATTTTCAATTAAGAGTCATTCAAAGAATATTCAGGTATATTTTCAAGGAAACTTCATTTTGTGACGCATTTTTAGTATAAAATTTCGCTATACGCGATATCTAGATTTTAAAGTATTCTTTATAGGCGGATAAATAGTTTGGATACAATAGTTTGTTTATCACCCACTTGATTCAACTGTATAATGCTAGTTTTTGACTCGATCGACTGTTTCGATGATGGTACTTTTATCCTTAATTAAGAGTAATTCAAGCAATATTCAGGTAGATTTTCAAGACTTCATTTAGTGATATATTTTTAGTAAAACTTAGTTATACGTAATATCCAGATTTTAAGCTATTCTTTATAGGCGGATAAATAGTTTGGATACAATAGTGAATAAAATAGTTTGTTCATCACCACTTGATTCAACTGTATTTTAGTTTTTGACTCGATCGGCTGTTTCGACAATGGTACTTTTATCTTTAATTAAGAGCAATTGAAGCAATATTGAGGTAGATTTTCAAGGAGACTTTATTTTGTGATATATTTTAGTATTAAACTTCGTTATACGTGATATCAAGATTTTGAGGTATTCTTTATAGGCGGATACATAGTTCGGATACAATAGTGGATACAATAGTTTGTTCATCACGACTTGGTTCAACTGTATTTTAGATTTTGGCTCGATCGACTGTTTCCACAATGGTATTCTTACATTCAATTTAGAGTAATTCAAGCAATATTCAGGTAGATTTTCAAGAAGACTTAATTTAGTGATATATTTTTAATATAAAACTTCTGTATATGCGATATTAAGATTTTGAGGTATTCTGTATAGACGGATTAAAAATAAAACACGGATAAATGTTGAGAGCGTTTTAAAAAGTTTGATTTATCCGATACTTCGATTTAATCGGACTCTTTTTACTTGGGTTCCACTGTATTCAATCGATTTCTCAGAGCTGCAGACATCTAAAAAAATAACACACGAAATCGATGGAATCCAATCAAGCAGAAGAATAAAGCAATATTACACAGCTTTAAAACATAGCAATTCAACATACAACTGAGGCAATTAAGTTAAGGGTCAAAGTCTCAAATCCAAAAGGGCAACTTTCTGACATATGTTTTAATTTATTTTTGTTCGAAAATGCATGAAACTAGCTGGTGTTTTTGTTCAGAAACTATGTAATTGAGCTGTTTTTTCCATTTTCTTTTTTTTTTTTTTTGCAAACGCAGTAGATCTTTCAGAAAATCGTATCAAAGTGGGCGTTTTGAACGGAATTTCCGCACGAAGGAAGAAAGAGACTCAAGAGCGGGCGAAAAACGTGTTTGTCACGTGATCAAAATGGCTTATAACTCAATAGGTAATTGGTTGATCAAAAAATGGAAAAAACAGTTCAATTCCAAATCGCTTCCATGGCCAGACTTTCCAATTTTATACCTTTCCATTAAAAAAGAATTATGTGTCAAAACGTTTTGCGCTTGTTGAGCAGAGCAGTTAAGAACAGCCTTAAAACAAGTTCGATAACCAAGAACTGATGTGAAGAGAGTGATTTGAACTGTAATTAAAACTTCAAGCAACTAAAATGATGTAAATTATTTCCAAAAAATAAAAAATATTATTGCTTTATATTTTATTCATAAATTTCAGTTTTTAGTTTTCTTTTAGGTTGGGAGGTCTGTGTGTGTGTGTGGGGGGGGGGGGGGGGGGAGATTGTAATCTTAAAAAACTGAAGAATCTGACCATAAAAAATTACTTTATATACAAAGACTACTTAAGTGATGTCAAGTATTTCTTAATCAACTAAAATATAGAAAACTTCTATAGACCACTTTAAGTTGAGGTCGAAAAACATTTTTATTTTCAGCTAAGTGAGAAAGTCTCCAGGCTAGACGTTGGAAATAAAAGAAAATATTTTGTCGTCCACTCCACTCCAAATTATCTGTAATTAATACTGTTGAGCTATAATATCTGTAATTTGGTGATTAAAAATAAGAAAACTTTTTACGTATTCATGTAAGCAAATAGATAATTTGTCATAATTTATAACATTTACAACGCAAGACATGCTTATCTCCAAACTTTTTCAGTTTTGAACATTGTTATATTGCCCTTTGCCTTCACGTTTCCTCGTTAATCGCAAGTTGTCACGAGCTTTTAATTAATTCATGAACTTTTCGTGTCATTCACGCATAGATGGCCATGGGCACAAAAAATTCATGGAGACCGGCTAAGTACGAGTGTTGGATAAAACAAGGGGTGCACAAACAAGAGTATCAGAGGAACACATCAACAATTATCGCCTTGCGTGCTTCGTGCAACCAATGGTGCGCATATAGAGGTTTATTAATTGATGCAAAAAAAAGTTCAATATATACTCTTAATAAATATATAATACTAGCAGGTTGAGCCCGCAACGCTGGACCATTTTTCAAATAAACCTTCAATCAAACGAAATGGAAAATCCAACCCTGTATTTTAAATTAACATGGACCTTTACCTGGAAGGTCCTTCCGCATTTTCTGAATACGCATCGGACGCCATTGAGCTATTATATTATCTGATGCGTTAGACGAAATACGGGCAATTCAGAAGCAACTCTATAGTACACATGTAGAGTTTGGGAGGGAAATGCGGCCATTGCCATTACGATCATATCACCACACTACTAAAAAAGAGAGAATTACAATGACTGCAGAGAATGACTATTTAACTTAAAGAATGTTCGGGTTATTCACTTTCGTTTGTTAGTTCTTTTACTCCGGGCTTCTCAGCTTGGTACTTTGTGCGGATCTGCGGATCTGATAACATAAATACAATCTCTCTCTCTACGTTACATTATATTTGGTAATATACGTCTTCTTTTGCCAGGTTTTCTCTACAGTTTCTTATCTTCGATTTCCAGTAAGAGTAAATACAATCAAAACAGTATTTAACTTTTATATTTTAAAATATGTGAATTATGTAAAAGAGGATATTTAAAGCGGAATTGTGTGAATAAAATTAAAATAATGTCATTTTAACTGCCGTTTCTTTTTACATACCACTTTTAATCATGCAACTATTAACCTAGGAAAATAACCTCAATAACTAATTCAAATAGAAAACTAAACCTCTAGTTTTCATTCAATAAAATCTTCTCAATCATCCGTAATCGGATCCACAACCAAGTTTGAGGTGCAACGTTAAAAATGTTTGAAACGGTATGGTTAAAAATGTACCAGCGTTAGCTACAAAACAGAGTTAATTACGTTCCAAACTACATTCCATTAAATAATGTCAAATTGCAGTTGATTGAATTTTAGATCTTTCACTATCAAAACTCTTTGCAAATGATAAATAAAGTTTGTTATGCAAAATTTTTAGTTGTGATCTTTTTTGGCAAACCGAAGGTTTTTTTCGCATTTCTCTAATGAGCATAATAAGAAGGAGAAATAAACATGCTTTTATTTTCAAGACGTCATTATTCATCAGTTTGTTGCCTAAATAAAACTAAAAACGTTAATTTGTGACTATGATCAGCTGCTCGGGCTGTGCATCAGCCAAAATTTCTTTATAATGATTGAAATTTTATTTGAATCTGAGGTACTTTTTAAAAAACCTAGGGTAAATGAACAAATATTGTTCCATTGGCCACCTTTGGCATTTAAAAGTTTTTTTTTTTTTTTAAATATATATACATTCAAAGTAATGCTTTTTTAGTGATAGTAAAATAAACCTAAAATTTGTCACTACGATCAGCTGCTCGGGCTGTGCATCAGCCAAAATTTTATAATGATTGAAATTTTAATTGAATTTGAGGTACTTTTTTTTTTAAACTTAGGCTAAATGAACAAATATTGTTCCATTGGCTACCTTTGGCATTTGAATTTTTTTTTTTTTTTTTTTTTTTGTACATTCAAATTAATTTTTTTTTAGTGATAGTAAAATAACTGCACATGAAAAATATCTATTAGTAAATTTTCTTTTGTCCGTTTGCTCCATAATAAAAAAACATAAATTTACTAATCGCTAATTACTAAAAGTACAAATTTCGCGTAATCTTCTGAAATCGGATTTACCGTCCACGGTTCCTTTCAAATATAAACGAATATTCCAACACTATATAGCAAATTCGCCAATTGTAAGGTAGCTATGGAAGATTCATCCAATATCTTTTTATAACATTTCTAAAAGAAGGGAAGATATGAAAAAAAAGAAAAAGAAATGACGAATGGAATGGAATATCTAAAAGTGATTTCAGAAAGCAATTTTTATTGCAAAATGTCTTTTTTCGTGATAGAAATAACGCATAATTGCTTACATTTTCTTAAGAATAATCTTTACTACCTAACATTGCAAACATTGAACGTTTGTATAAGGGAAATTGGCGATATGTTTTTTATCAAAAAAAGAATGGACAATATTAGTTAATCTGGCTTCGAGGTTATAAAAGTCACAAATTTGGGGAAAACAAACCGACATGCTTTCGCAGTAAAGTATGATGAGAAATTTTTTAAATGTCTAAAATTAAATTATTTTACAATATGTATGTGCGTGTGTGGGAGACATTTATACTAAAATTAAAATATTTGACTCCATTTTTAAAATATTAATTTCTATTTATATATTGTACATTTGAATTTTAAAAAATACTCAAAAAATGCTTTCGTACACTTGCAAAATCACCTTTATTGTAAACATCGCTTGAACCCAATTCACGCTTACGTATGTTTGACTTAAAATCAAAATGTTTGGCGACAAAAGTGAACTCAAAAATCACAAATAAACATATAACATGTAAATTATAAGTACCATCATTTTTACAATTACATCTGCTAGTTTCGTCTGTGAGTCACATGATGGAAGAGTTAGAAATAAAAAAGAACAAATCAAAAACAAAATTGTTACCTTAAGGAAGGTCTCCTTAAAGAGCATACTCAAATTATTTTGAAAAGAAAAATGCTTTTAAAACTACTCATGTATGAAGTAAAACATCAGTCAAATTTGGGGGCGGAATCTCAGTAAAAATCTGACAAAAATGTATATATATTCGAGTATTTGGCGCAAAAAAGACGAACGTTCCACGCTATTTGGCTAGCCAACACATTTCTATCCCAAATGCAAGATATTTAAATGCATTTGAAAATTGCTTGTTAAATAAGTGTTTAAATGCCTAAAACTCGATGAATTTAAGCTTAAACGAAGGATTAGCGTAATATTTTTTACCTTTAAGCGTATATAATATAAAAAATAGCGTGTTGCAGTAGTTATTTAATTTTACATGGCTTCACCAGCTGGAAATGTTTTAAGGGTACTATTTGATTATTCATTCAACCAATTTCGCCAAATTATATAAATTGCCAAACTATTCGCCAAATTATATAAATTGCCAAACTACTCGCCAAATTATACAAATTGACAGAATTTTTATTTTAAACAACGAAAGAATAAATAAATTTTTAAACATTAATCAAATTACAAATAGAAGTCAAATTAAAAATCACTTGATGACGCAACAAACACGTGTATGTAAAATTTACGATCAGCTATTATTGGCATTTAATCTTATAGTTTGGCGATAGTTATTTTGTCAACGGGATAGTCAAGTAGTACCGTTTTAAGTTTGTTTTAACCCTTTGTTGCATATTCTAAAACTGGCAAATCCCCAATGTCAAATTTAGTATTTTCCTACTAAAAGGATCATGCTGAATGAGAAAAAAAATATTTTATGTGTAATAATTTTTCATTATTCGAGTTGCAGCTTGTCCACTATAGTGGACACTATGAACACATAATTGAAATGTTGTGCTGTTAGGAAAATAAGGTTTATGATAGTTTTCTTCTAGAATATTATCATATTTAAAAAATCCCTGCCGGCCCGGCCTACAGGCAGAGGTAGATTTCGAAGTCAAATATACTAATTTCACAAACAAAAACTAAATCATGATTATAGATAAATCCACTTTAACAATTTTATCTGGCCGCTCTTGACGAGTTTTTATTTCATTTTCATATAATAGCTGGTTTTATCAGAATCATGTTAGGGCGGTATTCAAAAAAATACTTTTCCATGCTCAACAACTCGAAATTTTCTGGCATAATTCCAGATTCATTTTTAATTAAAAAAAAATATGAAACTTGCTGACGTGATTTTTGAAGAGATTTATAAGCGACCTGTGTTTTTATTTTTTGTTCAATTAATTAAAACTTGATATATAAACAATTATTTTCTCAGAAGGACAATATTTTTCGTTTCTAACACAATCGCTTCGGGAAATTCCTTTCAAAATGCCCACTTTAACATCATTTTTTGAAATATATTCTGCCTCTATCTAAAAATTGATTATTACGGTACATTATATAGTTTCTGAATAAGCGAATCTACCAATTAAATGCGTTTGAGAGCAAAAATGAATTTAAAAACCAGTCAGAAAATAAGCAGTTTGGATTTAAGAGCATCCTTAATACAATGATTTTTCCAACACAATCTGCTTCGGTAAATTCGGTTCAAAATGCCCTTTTTAACAGCATTTAAAAAAATATATTCTGCCCCTATCAGAAAATCGACCATTACGGTACATTATATAGTTTCTGAGTAAGAACACATACCATTTGGAAGCCTTTGAGAGCAAAAATGAATTGTAAAATGAGTCAGAAAATAAGCAGTTTGGATTTGAATACACCCTTACTAAGATCATTTTTTACTTCAACCGATATGTATTTTTAATTTGTTTTTGCTCTAAGAATTGGTCCTATCCAAAACTTGTCTATATAGATGTTGTAGACAATATTAAGAAGATATATGATAAATTCATGGGGATTTTATATCTTTTGAATTGACGGAGTTATGGATTTTTTTCTTCTTCAAACCCCCCTTTTTGTTTTCGTTTTTAATTTTTTTTGCGGTACGAATTGGTCCTATCAAAAACTTGTGAATATAAAAGTTGTAGATAATGTTAAGGAGATTCATGATAAAATTAATTGGATTTGATATCTTGAGAATTGACGAAGTTATGGATTTTTTTCTTCTTCAAACGCCCTTTTTGTTTTCGTTTTTAATTTTTTTTGCGATACGAATTGCTCCTATCAAAAACTTGTGAATATAAAAGTTTTAGATAATGTTAAGGAGATTTATAATAAAATTAATTGAATTTGATATCTTGAGAATTGACGAAGTTATGAATTTTTTTCTCCCCAAAACCCTATTTTTTGCGCCCCTTGAGCCCATTTTTAACTTTATCAAAAATCTGTGATACATAAATTTTTGGCCCTATTTTTAGAAGTAATAAAAACTTTAAACTGATTTGATATGTACAAAAATTAAGAAGTTATGGGGGTTTTTCTGTTTTCACAAAACCCCTCCCCATTTCCCTCCCCTTGGTCCGATTTTGCCCATTAACGAACTTGACCGAGATTTTATGCCCATTGATTTTATGTATCAGTTTGGAAGAGATTGGTGCAGAATTAGGAAAGTTATCGTGTCCAGAAGAAAGTGATATATATATATAGATAGATAGATAGATAGATATATATATATATAAAGTTTTTTACTGAGGGTGGTTTTGGGTTCTAGGGGTCATGATCGGTGTAGATCTGCAAAAATTTTTCAGAAATTCCAACATAGGAACGATCCCAATAGGTAGTATTTCATACGAAATCTACCTAAAAATAATTGTGGTTAAAATTGAGAAAACATTCATTGATGGTGAAATTTGTAAAATCAATCAGTTTTTGCATCGATGTAAAGGTAAATTTTACATTTTACACATGAATATGTTGACTTCCTTTTACATAGTTCCATCTTGCATTGCTGTGCATTTTGGTATTTTTGAGGGGAAAGTGTTTCACCTTGTCATACCTGGTGTCCTTGTGTACAGAATTTGCTCTTAACGCTCTTAGTTGTTTGTCTTCCAGCACATCACATTTTTCAGAGTCTGAAATCAAATGCAGTTCACCAGATTGTCGCGTCACTGATTGAATGAGTCTACTTGCTAGAGCCAGTTTAAATTTTCCAAATTGTATGTCACAATTTGGAAACAAGCTTCTGTATACAACGGAATTTCTTTTATTCAAATAAGTTTTCACTTAAAAAATTTAAAAAAAATTTTTTTTTTAAATGTTCCATAGGTATTAATTTTAAAATTGTTTATTGTTATTTTATTGTTTTTCAATATTGTCATACAGATCTATTTCAAATGAACACATATGCAATTTTTTTTAAGACTAATAAATTGTATAAATAAATGAAGTCAGACAATTATAACTTTTAAAAATGTGAATGTGATGAAAATTTATATAAAATATGCCTGCATAATATTAAAATCACATAAACACATCAAAATTATATTTAAAATTTTTCACTGTTCACACTCATGCCGTCCACTTCAGTTGACAGAGTAAAATGTCATAATGTTGATGCAGTGCATGGCGTCCACTATAGTGGACATTATGTAAAACCTTCCATAAAATAAAACAAAAATGGATTTTAATACTTGTTTTTCAATTGTCTATTAGGCCCAGACATCTAAAAACAATAATTAATGAACAAAGTATCATTTAAATAATATTATTATAGGTTTAGAAACATTTTAGTTCATGTTGAACAACTTGCAGGCATTCTGATGGGACATCCATATTAATTCTATCTCAAGAAGTAAGTTAACCGTCTTGTTTCGCCATCTCGATTTTTTCCCTGGAAGCATGAATGTCAAAAAGTTGCATAAGCTTTAAATAGGGACTGTGAATGAAATAGGTAGGATAAGAAAAAATTGGCAACTTTGTCCACTGTAGTGGACAGTATGCAACAAAGGGTTAAAAGTAGCTGGCTAATTAAAAATGCTACCATTAAACATTTTATATTAAGTACTTGTTTCCATGGCAACCATAACCTTCATTTCTTGTTTCTGATACTAACAATATTGAAGTCAAATTGCCAATGTTCCGAATCGGACATTAATTTTGAATTTGGAAAAAATTTAATAAACTGAAATTTTAAACCGTATAATTACGATAATAAAATTTTAATATATACACATATAAAGGTATATGAAAAAACTGTAGTAATAAAAATGTATTTATTTAAGTTAAACTTAATCTAACTATCTTCATATGAAGAGTAGAAAAAGGTTTTACTTAAAAATAATTTATGATAAAAAAAGTATCATTCAAAATTTTATTGTGCCGCCAACCAGCATTAAATCGCCAAAAAAATTAAATCTTCATTATTTTTTTACAAACGCTAAATCGAGGTTCTGCGGATTTTTTTTTATAAACATATTATATGTCACGAGAAGAATCTTCTATATATTCCTCATGAGAAGATATTTTTTCAAATGTTTCTGAGCATGCACTTATCGAAACTTCCTTGATATCATCCTATTAATTTTTCAGATGCATTTTTCTTAACCTGACGCAAAAAATAAAGAGCCAAATCTTATTTCAATTGCAATATTTTAACTGAGTAATTTTTTAAGCATTACGAGCATTCCCTTTCATGTTTAAATAAATATTTTCGTTTTTTAATATTATCACTCATTAAAACGGATTTTTTCTTCTTTTTTTCTTACTTCTTTTTTTAAAATTAAAATTAGTAACAGTTTTTTCTTTTATGTTTCGAGGTGTGATAGATGTTTCAATTTTTTTTTATCAAAGATAAATTTCGCCAAGAAATAAAATGGTAAACCTTATCGTCCAAAATAACAGAACTTTCCGTCATAATTCTATAACTAATCTAGGTAGAATGATGCGTTATAGCTTAAAACCTTCCCTGAAACGATAGCTACCTAACGGTATAAGTTTCGTAAAAATCCATGCAGTAGAACTCGAAATCTAGGCGTTCGGAACGAAATTTCCGTTTGGATTTTATATATATAAATAGATGTGAATTATCACATTGCTAACGAAGCGTAGAACCAACAATGTGAAAAATGTCCAAGCCGGGGATCGAACCCGGAAACCTTGGAATAGCGCTCTAAATGCTCTACCATTTAAGGGTATTCTCAAATCCAAAAGGGCAACTTTCTGGCATAAGTTTTAATTTATTTTTGTTCGAAAATGCATGAAACTAGCTGGTGTTGTTGTTCAGAAACTATATCATTGAGTCGTTTTTTCCATTTTTTTGCAAACGCAATAGATCTTTCAGAAAATAGTGTCAAAGTGAACGTTTTGAACCAAATTTCCGCGCGAAGAAAGAAAGAGCAATCAAGAGCGGGTGAAAAACGTGTTTGTCACGTGATCGAATTAGCTTATAACTCAATAGGTAATAGATTTGTTAAAAAATTGAAAAAACAGTTCAATTCCAAATCGCTTCCATGGCCAGGCTTTCCAATTTTATACCTTTCCGTTAAAAAATGAATTTGAAAATGTGTCAAAACGTTTTGCGCTTGTTGAGCGGGGCAGTTAAGAACAGCCTTAAGCGGGATCGCGTATTAAACGTGATTTTTATAATGTTGCAAGAACTGGCCTTATGTACACATCTAATCGTCTAAATGAGGTTTAAAGCTATCATTTATATGTTTAAGAGAGCTTTCATTTGTATGTCGAAAATTGTGTGTTTTACGCATTAATTAAATTTATTTAGATTAAAAAAATAACTGTATTGAACTTTAACTCATTGTTTCTATTTATAGACCGACTGGAATAATAACTGAAAATAAATATGGATATAAACATGAATTTATTGACGATTAATACTTTTTCAACCAAAAATAAAACAACAGAAATAATCTTCCAGCTAGACAATTTTTTTAAAACAAAGACAAAATATTAAATCTTTCAAGCGCAATCCAGTTATTAAAATCACATTTCGTATTAGTGATAATGAGTACCGTTATAATCTGTCCTTCATTTTTAGTATAATAAGAAATAACTATCCTTATTAATTTTTGTTTAAACAATATTGTTAACATAGCAAAATGTAGACAAACATAGAAAAAATATAAAAAAATTGTACAACCGCTATCATATTTGAACAAAATCTTCACGAGTTTATTATTATTATTATTATTATTATTATTATTATTATTATTATTATTATATGTGTAACATTTCCCTTCTATGAGCTTGCAGGTCTTAGGACCTACCAGTTCATCCAGTCTTTTTGAGTGGGGGGATATGTAATAATAAAAATTTTCGCCCTTTTATCTTAGTAAAACTATTCCAAATTGTTAATATTTTTCCTTTTTTACCTATCTTTAATAACATCTTTATATCTTTTGTCTTTTATTTCATGCATTTAAATCTGCGTATTCTTTTATTCTTCTAAAAAACCTTAATCCATTTGTCTGAACTTAAAACCCATTAAATTACTTTTTTCATTTTATTCTAAAACTAAATTCTTTTTGTTTCGAATGTTTTGAATTTGTTCGATGATGTTCTTTTCCCACAATTCCTTGCAAGCTCCCGCCAGCATTTGATTGCGTTTTAATACTGACGCCCTATAAAGAGTTCATTATCGACGTCACGCGTTCGTCTCCCTTCCCGTCGAATCGTAGCTTGTCTCTGTCCCGTTCCTCCCCATCTCTCTGTTGGAGTTGGTTCTCCACTAATAATGTATCCGTCGGCGTTCTGGTTCTTTGAGTACTTATACCGTGACATCGACGATGGAGCGATATATTTTACGTTTTTCCGGTTTTTTAATAAATCTACGTAGCTTGGGGTGAGTGAATTTAATGTGTTAGATCATAATATTTGTAACATCTTAAGTTTTATGAAGTGGATGATCGATTATTCGAGAGTTGATGGACAAGCTACTGGAAACTTTTTGATATGTTTTTGTCAAATAAACAACTTTAAAGTTACGATGATTCTATTAATTATGCCATGGGAAATTTCTCAATGTTTATGGAGCCTGTCTTATGCTCGCCACCCTGACTGCACTCCGATATTCTCATGATAACGGAAGGTTGGCTTTGATTACTGTACTACATTTACTTCAAGATATACGAATGTTGCCGAAATGTCACAAAAGTCGATAGCAAAATGCAATATTTGCATTTTAATATAATATATTTGATTATATTATAATTTTATAATTTTAATATAATTGATTTTAATATAATAAGACAGAACTATCCTTATTAATCTTTGTGTAAACAATATTGTTAACATAGCAAAATGTAGACAAACATAGAAACATATAAAAAAAAAATTATACAACCGCTATCATATTTGAACAAAATCTTCCCGAGTTTATTATTATTATTATTATTATTATATATTTTTTTGGCTTATAGCATGCATTATGAAACATAGTAATCATATAACTTTCATGCCTTTACGTTTAAAAATGAGTCAGAAAATGTGTCAGAAAGTTTCTTGTTGTTGAACAGAGAATTTGAGAACCGCCTCAAAGAAAGTTTAAGAAAAGGCATCATGAGGAAAATATTATCCAGTAATTTTCACTGTTGAAAATTAAATGAAAAATTAATTAAGGCTGTTCTCAATTGCTCTACTCAACAAGCGCAAAACGCTTTGACACATTTACAAATTCATTTTTTGACGGAAAAATATTAAATTGGAAAGCCTGACTATGGAAGCTATTTAGAATCGAGCTGTGTTTTCCATTTTTTGATCAATCAATTACCTATTGAGTTAAAAGCGATTTTGATCACGTGACACGGCATTTTTCTCCCCTTACTGACTGGATTTTCTTCTTTCGTTCGGAAGTTCGGTTCACAATGCCGACTTTGACAGTATTTTCTGAAAGATCTGTTGAGCTTACAAGAAAACGGAAAAAACAGTTCGATGGTATAGTTTCTGAATAACAGCACCTTCTAGTTTCATGCGTTTCCGAACAAAAATGAGTTAAAACTTATGTCAGAAAGTTGACCCTTTGGGTTTGAGAACAGCCTTAAAATTATATATGTGTTCACCGATGCTGGATTTATTTGTGTTTGTATTTCATGTTTCGTCGCAGGATTGTGAGCTCATGAGGACTATTCCATCTTGTGTTGCAGTTGCAGCCTTACCAACCTATGTGAGTGAGAGATGCCAAGCTGGGTATCGTCCCCGTAGCTTAAATGGTACAGCACTTGGAGCGCTATTCCAAGGATTGCGGGTTCGATTGTCGGCTTGGACATTTTTCTGTCTGTTGGTTCTACGCCTAGGTTCTACGCAATGTGATAAATCACTTATTAAATATTGAAATATAATGGTTTTCGAACAAAATAAAAAATCATGCATTAACCTCTTGGGGACGAGTGACCGGTGTACGTGTGCCATACTTAAGGTGTTCAGAATCCTTCCCACCAGTTATTTTTTATTGTAAAGTTTACCTTATTTAATCAGAGCATTTTCGTGATTTAATTAGAGAAAATTTTCTGTTTTGAAAATCCGGTGGTAAGAGATTAAATATTAAGCAAAGGGAAGGGTCGCGAAGGGTTAAAGGGTTAACCATTATTTTGTCCTCTTATTATCTCCTTTTGTTTTGGACGATTGAACCAAATTCAGTTGGCTTATTTTTCTAGAGTATAATTAACAGAAATAGACTCAAATATAATGTTTTCCGAACAAAATAAAAAATAATGCATTAAAGGGTTAACCATTATTTTGTCCTCTTATTAACTCATTTTCATTTGGACGATTGAAACAAATTCAGTTGGTTTATTTTTCTAGTGGATAATTAACAGAAATAGACTCAAATATAATGTTTTCCGAAAATATAAAAAAATCATGCATTAAAGGGTTAACCATTATTTTGTCCTCTTATTAAGGCTGTTCTCAAATCCAAAAAGACAACTTTATGACATGTTTTAATTTATTTTTATTCGGCAATGCATGAAACTAGCAGATGTTGTTGTTCAGAAACTATGTAATCGAGCTGTTTTTCCCTTTTTTTTTGCAAACGCTATAGATCTTTCACAAAATAGTGTCAAAGTGGGCGTTTTAAACCGAATTTTCGCTCGAAAGAAGAATAACCACTCAAAAAAGAGCGAAAAACGTGTTTGTCACGTGTCAAAATCGCTTATAGCTCAATAGGTAATTTATTTATCGAAAAATGGAAAACGCTGTTCGATTCCAAACCGCTTCCATGGTCAGGCTTTCCAATTTTATATCTTTCCTTTGAAAAATGAATTTTTAAATGTGTCAAAACATTTTGCGCTTGTTGAACAGAGTAGTTGAGAACAGCCTTAAGGGGACCGGGAAAGCCCTATCTCCGCCGTGTTAAATTCACCAACTTTATGTACTTTTTTCTCAGAAATGGTGAAAGATAGAGGTCTAGGTTTTTAGAGTAGTTAGAATAACATGATTTACGTGTTTTAACAGACCATTTTCTTTCTAAGTGAAACTCAAAATTAATTATTAATTATTTATTGAAAGTCATTTTTAAATTAGTATTTTTGGTAAGATTTCACTGCCTAAAATAAATAATTCTCAACAAATCATTAAACCTCTGTGTTAAAATATACAATATAACATAATATAAGTATTGAAAAAAATCTGAGTTCTTAAGTTTAACAGATATTGGAAAAAAGGAACATAAACATACAAAATCCAAGTTTTGAGAAAAAGTCAATTAAAGATTTGAATGGCCATTAAGGCTGTTCTCAAATCCAAAAGGGCAACTCCCTGACATAAGTTTTAATTTATTTTTGTTCGAAAATGCATGAAACTAGATGGTGTTGTTGTTCAGAAACTATGTCATCGAGCTGTTTTTTCCATTTTTTTGCAAACGCAATAGATCTTTCAGAAAATAATGTCAAAGTGGACGTTTTGAACCGAATTTCTGCGCGAAAGTAAAAAAATCACTCAAGAGCGGGCGAAAAACGGGTTTGTCACGTGATCGATATCGCTTGTACCTCAGTGGGTAATTGATTGATCAAAAAATGGAAAAAACAGCTGAATTTCAAATCGCTTCCATGGCCAGGCTTTCCAATTTTATATCTTTCCATTAAAAAATGAATTTGTAAATGTGTCAAAAAGTTTTGCGCTTGTTGAGCGGAGCAGTTAAGAACAGCCTTAAGCTGTGAAGTACTCTTAGAAAGAATGAATAATTTCAAACACTTATTTTTTTTATATATATATAAACATGTGTGACACATCGTTGGAAAGATAAAAGTTTAAACTATTTAAGATATAAAAAAGTAAAAATCGAGTTTTTGGTTGAATTTTGCTCCCCCCCCCCCCCCCAAACTAGCGCAATCGTTCACGAGACTTTAATAATTTAACCCGATTCTTAGAGTCAAAAAAATGAAACACTTCGAAATTGGCAGAAGTTTCACATCACGTATTAGAGGATTATATCTCTGATTCTGGCGAAAGAAACAAGGAGCTCTTAAACAGTTTTTACGGAGAAAAGACGCTGCCAGAGAACCGGAGAGGAAAAAAAAAAGTTTTGAACGCTTCTAGATTTTTAAAAAATGCGTCAAAAATAACAAGCTTCTTATCAAGAAGTTAAGGAATCAAAGGTTGAAGGAGCATAGAAAAATTGCCCAGTAAACCTGATGCGACAAATAGAGTGGAGTTAAGCTGTCTGTCTCCTAGCTTTTTTTTTTTTTTTTTTTTTTTTTTTATAAACAAATATTTTTTTAATCTGTATTTTATCAGAATGCAGCTCAGAATTGCTTGCGATAACAACACAGATATCGGAATGATTTAACTTTTATAATTATTTGACAGATCCGAAACAAACTTTCATTTAGATAATGAAAATTTTGCAACAGTTGTTTTAGAGATATTTATATGTATCACAAACACGTAATGTTTGTGTATGTGTGAAAACGAAATGGAAAAAACATGAAAGATACATTAAAAGTTAAGAATTTCTAAATAACACAATGCTATACGATGCGTATATGGTATAGGGATTTTAAACTGAAAAATTTGAAAGCTTTTTTGTAAACTAGATGGGGACTAAACTGGGCGAAAAATGTCCGGCCCAGTCGGAAATTTACATCTGATATGACTTATTTACCAATTAAAAATAATTGTGTTAAAATTAATCTAGTGTAATTGCGTATCAAGCGATTTCTGGAGTTCCCTTACCTGCGATTTATTATGTTGAGCTGAACCAGATTTCAGACCAGATGCTATAATGCATAAGGTTAGCTGGGTGGAAAAGTTCCACCAGATTCGTCCGGGATAGCTCAGATGGTAGAGCATTGGCGACTTCAGCCAAGAGATCCCTGATTCGAATTCTGCTCCGGACATAGGAATCCAATCGGAAATTTACATCGGATATTTTTTGAAAACATTTAGAACTATAAAACTGAAATGTATTTCATTGCAAAAAGTAAATTTACTAATTAATTATCTAAAATTTATGTTACTTTTAACTAAAACTCATTGTGAGTGGTATATTTTTTCTAGTCTTTTTGATTTGCAAAGGGCTGAGTAAATAAGAAAAAGTTTACTTCTAAAACGACTCTTAATTTTAATAGTATCCATACATTACCATATATGACCAATGCCATTTATCCGAAACGCAGTTCCGACAAAAATATTTTAAAAAGCCTTAACTCGATTTACATTTTAGAGTTCAGCAACATCCCACTAACTTATCAATGTTGCAAAATACCATTGCGCTGAACTGCTGAAATTTGGCCTGGGCAGCCTAAAAAGCGGATTCAGAATCACATAATCATGGTAAGGGGTTACTTCAGTTAGCCAAAAAGACCCTCTCGTTAATGTTAATCGAATGGGAGAATTTTTTTAAGATATCTAGTTTGCATTTCAATATTTCTTCTTCTTCTTCTTCTTCTTCTTATTATTATATTTTTTTTTGCATTGGATAGCTGCACTGTAGAAACCGGTTCCGAAAGTGAAGTTGTCCTAATTAAATAAGAAGCGGCCTTTGTAGGGATCAACTTCAGCTATCCAAAAAAAAAAACAAAAAAAAAACATTTAAATCCAAACAAGATATTTAAAAAAAATTCTCAGATTAGACTAACATTAGCGAACGGGTGTTTTCGCGTGACTGAAGTAGCTTCTTAAGAAAGATCTACTGTTTTTCGGCGTGAACATTTCTTCAGTCACTCTGGCTTAGAATGGCATAATTTTTTTGTTCATAACTTTTTAATTATCCATCAAAACTAATGTCTTGTTTCCTGCATCTGGACTGATAAATTACGGAAATTTAATTTGGAAATTCTACAACATTAAATATATTTTCTTTAACAAAATACCACTTAGTTAGTATAGTAAAACCTCTGAATAGCGGACATTTCTGGAGCACGGTTCTTGCTATTTAGAGATAAAATAATATAAATGTATAGGTAGGGATTGAAAAGTGCTCGCTAAATAGAGGTATCCGCTACTCGGGAGCGTCCCCTATGGAGGTTTTACTAATTATGTCTATAAAGAAACTATTTCTGCGTGCCTACTTTCTTTTATGAATATACTATATACTATTATTAACAATAATTTGAAAGTCGATGTCAATAAAATCTCCCTGTTAGCAAATTTAGCGTATTTAATAAATTAAATGCATTTTTAATTAATTTAAAAATGCATATTAAGAATTAGTTACGAGCTCATTAAGAAGATTACTTTTCATTAAGAACAATTTAGATTTATCACGAGAATAAATTCTCAGCATTTATTAGGGAATTTTTAATTTAAATAATTTATGGGGCAATCAAATCAATTAATGGGACCATTCTCAGAAAATAAACTGCAAAAATTTTCATTTTGTTTACTGCATATAGTTCCACGTGGAAATTTGAAAAGCAAAAAAAAATTATGGATATCAGTGGTATTCACTAAAATTTCTGTAAAAGCCAAGATATGATGGAGGAGTAAACTGGGTTGCACTTAGGAAGTGTTGCACTTACGTTTTTGCAATCATATGTCTATAGATAATAATAAGCTATTATTATGTACTAATAATTAATAGGTAAATATGTATCAATTTTAACCAATGATAAAAATTTAATATTAACTACGTGGTGATTAAGGTCTATTAGCTAATAGGGGAGTTGGGATGTTCCTGAAGGTGGACTTACATTATTCTACTCGAAAATTGGGCTTATTAACGGAATTTTTATTTATGTAAACCTTATTTTTGTTTTTATTGTATCAGATTTTTAAAACAATAGCAAAGTCTTTAAAAAATACATACATTTGTATATAAATGTGAAAGGATAAAGATTAACCCATTTTTAAAAAACTTAAACCTTTTTAAATTTGAAGTTTAAAATTAAAAGTTCAAAATTTAAAATTCCCGATTTTTTTCTAACTTTGAAAAAACGCAGTTTAAATCTGATTTGCCCCTGTTAACTATGTTTTCCAGCCCAACATTTATCATTTCCATACTTCAAAATTGTTCGAAATTAGTAAATGTGCTGATTTTACTCTATTCTCATTTCTTGTGGTTAGAGCTGAGCCCCAGATTTCCCAAATCCATAAGACGTCATTATGCCTGTATATTTTCTAGCTTTTTAAATGAGATCACCTCCCATTTTTTTAGTGTCGCACTCTACCTGAAATAATCCATATTTAAGCCAAGACAACGAAAAATCCGTGCCCTTTTACGACGATGCATTGCTAAAACTAACCTGCGCCACTCGACTGAGCGTTTTGGGACATTTGTGCTCTATGAACTCTCAGCCCGGCTAGACCTGGTTTCAGAAAAAGAGAGTTATGTAAGGAAAGGGAATAAATCATAGGTCCCAAGCCCAACCAATTTTTCATTGTCTTGATTGACTCCTACTCTCAGCGAACATGCTACAGTAACAGGAAAAGCAAATCTAGATCGACAAATCAGGAAAGGTCCCGACATTATAGCGAATCCCATCCCCTCAAGCCCTTACACATGTATACATATGCATTAATTATGTACCCAACTTGCGTCACCGCATGCGACCCGCATAGTAAGTACCACTGCTGTAGGTGTTTATTTATTTTGTAGAATATGACGAAGGTGCAAAGCAAAATCTTGCAATTGGAAGAAAAAAAAATTCCTAGTACACAGATACAAAACATTTCATTTTCTCTTCTGATTATTTTCAGGCAGAATTTACTTTGACATATATTTAAATTATATTGTACAGTAAATTAAAACGATTAACATACGTAGGACAATTGCACCATAAAATATAATAAATAAGGTTTATACGTTAAAACACAAATTTGTTCAATGGTACTACAGATAAACAAGAACTTTTATATGAACTTGTAGAGATAAAATGAGCAATAAAGCATAACATCAACGTTTCGAACTGCTTCGGCAGTCGTCTTCAGGATAAATATGATGTTGAAATGTTTAAAATCTAGAGAGGAAAGCGTCCTCTCGAGTCTTGATTTATATGAATGGAAAACTGCAGTGAGTATAAACATTTTTAACAACATTATTATCAACTATTTTTAAACATTTCAACATAAGATTTATCCTGAAGACGGCTGCAGAAGCAGTTCAAAACGTCGATATTATGCTTTATTGTATTTGTATAAGTTCATATAAAAGTTGTTGTTTATGTATACCATTGAGCAAATTTATGTGTTTTAACATATAAATTTTATTTATAAAATTAAAAAAGTTTTTCTTTTCATCAATGATATACTCAAATTTCAAATGTTAATTCATAATTCAAAAGTTTGTTTTCCCTTTTTTCAGAATTTAGAACAATATTTAATTTTAAAATGGTTTTAAATCTTGTTTTCTAGCTTTTTCTTCTTTTTCTGTTCTTTTCTTTTTTTTATGTATTTATTGTTGATAGGGTTACTGTAATTTTAGTTCATACTACGCAACTGTTTATTTTTCCCATTTTTTGTGATTTTAGCTAAGGATAGCTATTTTCTAGATATATTTAAGACATATACGATCACTTAGAACATATACGATCGGTTAATACAATTAAGTATAGATAAAATCAGCTTATAAAGTCAATGAATGAAACCGCATACATCGAAATTTTCCTAATACATGCATTAAAAATTGCATTTTATGTATTAAGAAAAAAATAGTAATCATCTGAGGTGATAAAGAAATCAGATTTGTGAATGTCAGCCAAAAATACATTAAGAAGCATCTAGTTTCAGTTTGAGGACAAAATGTGAGTTGCGCAAGGTAATTAATCTCAGTAATAAATAGACTTTTTCTTCATTGGCAAAAATACTTTAAGTCAAGCTGACGTACTAAACTTGATAAACGTTATTTTAGAAAAAAATCTAAAAAAGTTTTTAAAAGTTATTGTTCCTGAAAAAAGAAATAAAAGAAGGTGGGGGGGGGGGGGTTAAAAATTCTTAGTCCTAATTGTTCTGAATTATTTAAAAAAAAAAAAAAAAAAAAAAAAAAAAAAAAGATAATAAAAAAAGACGAAGAGAAAGATCGAAAATGAAGAACATTCAGAATGAATTTCAGTAATATGAGACTACTTCAAAAGCTAATGTAGATTTTTGTAGCTATTGCTTCAGCCAATTATTTCCTTTTTACTGATAATTTGCAATTGAGGGAAGAAGAAAAGAAAAAAAAAAAAGGAGGAAAGGAGAAAAAAAAAACACGAAGGAGAAGGGATTTCTCACTCCCACTCGTCCTTAAAAATGAAAGATAATTAGAGAAAATAAAATATCTCAATGAATTTGAGGAATACAAGTCTAGTTGAATAGTTTCCTTAGATTTTTTTTTTCTTTCAAAGCTTTTACTGAAAAAAAAAAAAAAAAAATCGTTACAGAGACAAATTTCTGGAGAGAGAAGAAAAAAACAGAGCTGAACATTAAAATTACTTGTCCTGATTAAACAAAAGTAAGATATGACATAATTGGGGCTCTGAATGAACATCGAAAATACGAAGATATTTGAAAAAGTATTCGAGAAACTTTTAAGGTACTGATAATGTTACAGTTTAATAAATGTAATTTTTTTTTAAACAAGCTTTAATTAAAATTTACAAAAATGTACAATATATATATATTTTTTCTAATTACACTAAAAATAGACAAATTGTCACAGGCACCCAACTACGCTCACACGGCGCACGCGCTATTCAAATCCTGGTATGCGTTCTTGAGCTATTTAAGAGGCTACTTCAGTCAAACGAAAAGACCCGTTCGTCAATGCTAATCCTATGGAAGAAATTTATAAAGATATCTCGGTCGCATTTCAATATTTTTAAATGATTTCTTTTGCATTAAATAGTTGAGATCGATCCGTACAAAGGTCGTTGTTTACTTTTTCGATTTTGTTTACAGGTATTTTTTATGAGGACGCTTTCATTTTCGGAACCGGTTTCAAAAGTAAAAGCATCCTCATAATAAATATCAGCAATCAAAATCGAAAAAGTAAAAAACGGCCTGCATACAGATCGATCTCCTCTATTCAATGCAAAAGAAATCATTTAAAAATATTGAAATGCGATCGAGATATCTTTATAAATTTCTTTCATAGGCGACGCATTGGCGAATGCGTCTTTTCATTTGACTGAAGTAGCCTCTTAAGGGGACAGTGGACGTTTAACCCTTAAATGCCGGGTGTTGCTTTTCGGCAACATACCCAACCCAATTTAGGCTCTAAAATACTATTAGAATAATGCTGAAGCTATAATGCTTAATGTTGCCAATAAAATACATTCAGAAAATATTATTAAATCGATTTCAACATTTAGATGGCAACACTTGTGCTGTTTAAGAATAAATATGGATTTATTTTTTAACACTTTCCAACAAAGTTGAAAAGTGTTTATGACTTCGGTTTGTCTGTCCGTCTGGCCATCTGTATGCGCTCTAACTCCCGTAAATATACTCGGATCGTTCTGAAATTTTTGGATGTTAGTGACCTCTACCATAGCACGAACCCTATTGCAAATGAAGTTTGTAGCATGTTTAGTTCATTTACAGGGACAGTCAAAAGTTTTCCGTTACATTACGGCCTATGGGAAAAAATCGTTTAAAATGATTTTTAATGATGGTACATGCTTTCAAACATAATAAAATAGATATGCATTTATCAAGTTGACTAAAATATGCATTTTCTGTACAATATGCGGCCCAAAAAATAGTTATTATTCATTTACAGGGCCGCACAAAAGAATTCCTTTACATAATGATATAAAAGAGGAGGGATTTTTTTCTGGCGTATTTTAATTATGTTAAACTATTACATGTATAATGAAATAGATATACGTTGCTAAGGTTTACTATAACTTATATCATGGATAATACGAAATGCAGAGCATTTATAGGGACACACAAAAGATTTCAGATACTATATTGTACCCGAAGTACTGTAAAGTAGCGATGATTGCTGGAAATGCATTTTTAATTATGTTATGTGCTTTTATGTTTCACTATATTTATGCATTGTATATGGTGTGTATAAATGCTGTAATTGATATACAGGGCTACTCAAAAGAATTCGTAATGGTTACTGGGTATGATTGCAAATTGCTTAAAGGTGATTTTTAAATGAGTTAGGCATTTTTACGCTGAACCGCATTTGGTTTACTAAGAAATGTTTGTAAAACATATATAAAATGACATACAGGGTCACGCAAAGAATTGGATACATGGCCGTCTATAAATGATAATTTCTGGAAATGTGATTCCGGTAGTTTTAAGAGTGTTTTACTTTGAATTAAACTTTAGCTAAATAGTGGCGTGTAATAAAGGTATTAGGTTAACTGCAGTTTTACAAAAGTATACAAGTATGTTTAAATCTATTAGTATGAATTGCTGAAAGAGAAATTTCAACCTGTTATGTGTTTTCTTGCTAAACTAAAATTCTCCATTATATAGTATATATATCAACCTACAGATCAAATATAGGGCTGTTCAAAAGAATTGGAATACATATTTGCTATGGACGGTAACTGCTGAAATCAGTTTTTCAAATGTTTTATGCGTTTTTTAAAATGTTTAATTAGTTCATTTATATACCTTATTTCCCTAAATAACGAAGTTTTGTTAAAGCATTCAGGAAGTGTTGGAAAGTGTTTCATAATCTATGTTTAACTCATGATTTTTCTTACTTGTTTAATTGCTGCTACTTGTTCTTTTTGTTTTGTTTGGAAGCTTGCGAAATACCCTATCTTGTTCTGCAGTGAGCAAGTAAAATTTATTTCTTATTATAGTTCCTAAAATTCTTGTGTGTTTAATATTATAGAATTTTATCAAGTAAAATTATTTTTTCAGTTAAAGGCCAGTATTGCCGATTAGTAACAAACTGTTTTTTACCCGTAAACCATACTTAAAACAAAATATGATTTTTTTTAGTATTTTTCCCATTATTTATTTAAAAAAGGAAAGCCGAAAAACATTATTACAATGATTTTTGAAAAATCAGGCATTTAAGGGTTAAAAAAATTCTTTTAATTTTCATGATAGAGATTTGAAAGTTTGTGCAAAAATACATTTCACCATAAGTATATAGAACACCTTAAAAGAATTTTCCAATCTTATTATAAATTTAAGATCGTTAAAAAAATTTAAAATTTTAAAACGAAATTTTAAAGTTATCCTTGCGTCTTAATTTTCTAGATATGTCCTCCATTTTGTATTTTAATCACGTAAAACTCCATTACAAACGAATCTGCGTATCGATTTTTTAATCCCTTAAATTGTTAATTTTTTTAGAGATATTTTTCTGAATTCCACATCGGTTTTCCTCAAAATGCTGCCTTACAATAATTTAAAAATCAAACTTAATTGTCTTAATGAAGTTGAATTTTAAAATGCATACACTACACAGTTTCTTTTAAAGCAATATCAGGATTTTTCCTTATAAGTTTCATGGATTTTGGTAAAAAATTAAGTAACAAACAGCATCTATCTATCTCTCTATTCTAAAAAAAGTCGCCGCCGCCGCCGGTTTTGAATTTTTTGTGACCGGAGGTCTTTCTTCGTTAATATTAAGAAAAAATATTGCATACAAAAATATGAAAATCGGTGGTATTATAGAGAAATGTTTGATAAACACGCTGATGCAGACAGTTTTCAAATCGAAGAATTATTTTAAGAGATATTTAATGCTAAAGTTGGACAAAATCGTTCCATTCAAAAAGTTTTATAGCAGCAAAAACTATACATGGCAGTGTAATCATTTTTAGATCCTTTTATGCGTTAGAATTTGCCGGAGTGCAGATTGCATTAATTTTTTTATTTTGACTCGTTTTTCGAGGTTTTATTTCTATTTTAAATTCAAATTTTCAGCATTTCGAGATATTTTTGACTTATTTTAGAAAATTGTACTAATTTAACCTGTTGCCAACTGTATAAACAACGGAAACAATAATGTTTGCTTCAAATTAAAAATTTATTTACACGTGACTATTATAAACAGAAAAGATACTTTCAAATTAAAATTAAATAATTGCGTATAAAAAGCAGGAACTTATTAAAAATTACTTCACAAGAACTTTATTTACACGTGAAGTTTAACAGAGAAAGGATATTGTAAAATAATAAATTCATTAACATGCGTTAGAAGTCTTAAATATGAGAAATTACGTCACATTACACTTATTACGTAAAATGAACAAAAAATAATATCGCAAAACAGTTTAAATTTAAAAAATTGCGCGAGACATTTATTTGATATTTTTCAACTATTTTTGTTAGGACAGTTTAAATATTTCATTTCATAACAAAAGTATTTTCACGTGAATATTAAAAAGAGAAAGAAAAGTTTGGTGAAAATTACGTCAGATTATAAACGCTATATTTAAAATGTCTTATTTAAAAAAAACTTTCTTTTCGCTTTGTTAAAAAATACCGGGAGACAAAGACTCTGTTTACTTAATCCATTTTATATTTTGAAATGTTTAACTAAAATTATTTAGTCAAAGACGGAAGCAGCCATTGTATCTTTTAACAGTAGCTGATTTGGCCAAATTCCCCAATCAAAGAGAAATGAATAGAAACCCGTTTATAGGGAGATAGGACACTGTTTTTTATGTTATAATTCAATCTTTTGAAATCTTTTTTAAGCCAATCAAATTAGCGTGCTTTTAGAGTCTGCGGTGTCTGAACGGGGTTGGCGAGCGTAGCTCGTAGGGGACTGAGCCCCCTAGTTCTATAAAAAAAAAGTAACTAACGTTGTCACCGCCGCCGGTTTTGAATTTTTACTGACCGGAGGTCTTTCTTCATTAATATTAAACAAAATATTGCATATAAAAATATGAAAATCGGTGGTATTATAGAGAAATGTTTGATAAACACGCTGATGCAGACAGTTTTCAAATCGAAGAATTATTTAAAGAGATATTTAATGCTAAAGTTGGACAAAATCGTTCCATTAAAAAAGTTTTATAGGAGCAAAAACTGTACATGGGAATTTAATCATTTTTAGATCATTTTATGCGTCAGAATTTCCCGGTGTGCAGACTGCATTTAGTTTTTTAATTTGACTCTTTTTTGAGGTTTTATTTTTATTTTAAATTCAAATTTTCAGCATTTCGAGAGATATTTTTTACCTATTTTAGAAAATGGTATTAATTTAAACTGTTGCCAACTGTATAAACAGCGCAAACAATAATGTTTGCTTCAAATTCAAATTAAAAATTTATTTTACACGTGACTGTTATAAACGGAAAATATAAAAAGCAGGAACTCATTGAAAATTACGTCATAAAAACTATATTTACACGTGAATTTTAAAAGAGAAAGAATATTGTAAAATAATAAATTCATTAGCATGCATTAGAAGTCTTAAATAGGAGAAATTACGTCACATTTACGTCACATTACACTTATTACGTAAAATGAACAAAAAATATTATTGCAAAACAGTTTAAATTAAAAAATTGCGCGAGACATTTATTTGATATTTTAAGATGATCATAATATTTCATTTCTAACAAAAGTATTTTCATGTGAATATTAAAAAGTGAAAGAAAAGTTTGGTGAAAATTACGTCCGATTAAAAACGATACATTTAAAGTGTCTTATTTTAAAAAAAACTTTATTTTCGCTTTGCTAAAAAATACCGGGAGACAAAGACTCTGTTTATTTAATTCACTTTATATTAGCTTATTTTGAAATGTTTAACTGTTCTTATTTAATCAAAGACGGAAACAGCCGCTGTATCTTTTAACAGCAGCTGATCTGATTTGGCCTTAAAATTCCGCAATCAAAGCGAAATGAATATAAACCGGTTTATAGTGAGATCGCCACTGTTTTTTAAATTATAATTCAATCTTCCTAAATCTTTTTAAAGCCGATCAAATTAGCGTGCTTTTAGAGTCTGCGGTGTCTGAACGGTGGTTGGCGAGCGTAGCTCGTATGGGGCAGCGCCCCCTAGTTTCAAAAATAAAAAAAAAGATGAAACATCAGTATTGAGAAAAACAGATTTAAAGTATATTAAAAGGCCAAAAAATTGTTTGTGAACAAAATTAACCCTTTGCACTGCGTTGTCGCCGGGGCGGCGACATCATCTTGCCTTGAAAATTTTGTTTTTGGCACCAGTAATAAAATAAAACAAAATTATCCTTATTTAATCACAGCATTTTTTAAATTGTGTACTTTTTCTTCTTTTAAATAAGTGGTGCCCATCGAATAAAATATTTGTGTAACAACGGGGAGCTGCTGGTAGTTCACAATCAAAATGACGCGGAGTTGCTGGTAGCCCATAATCAAAATAACGCGGAGTGCAAAGGGTTAAAACATTGTAACTTTGCGTAAAATAATAGCATCTGCATTCGGTTTTCCACGAATGACGTAATACAAATTTGAAAATAATGATACGCACAAAAAGAAATGTCGATTTTGGAGTCGATTTTTGCTGAAATAAAGGTCTACGATCCCCTTAAAAATGTCGACCTTCCCACCTGCATATAGCACAAATTATAGTGCAGACAGTGCGAAATAATAGAGAATTTAATTTCTGCATCCGGCTATATAAAGCACATTAAAATCGGGGAGTTAGGAACTCAGCTCAGATAGTACAGCGCGACGGTTATGTGATTATAGTAGCATCGGGATTAGACGTACATTTTCGTTTATTACACTTTAAATTCTGACACGTAGATCTTGAAAAAAACCTTAAATGCGCGGAGTTTAAATTAAATTGCGGTGAGCTCAATTGTGGAAAATTAATGGATTTAAATGAGAATTTCGCCAAATTAGCCAACTATCGCCAAGTTTCCTTCACATAGGGCAGCTTATTTTTGCCGATAAATTGGGCAGTATTTCTCCAAGTTGACCAAAATTTGGCGGTATTGTGGTAACCTTGCCATTAGTACTTTTCAACAAATAGAAATACTCATTGTTGAATCTGATACTGATTTTTTCATAGGAAATCAATCTATAATTAACCAAGTTTAAGTAGTGTTAACATTAGTAGTGTTCGTTTAACCTTAAGTAGTATTTTTGCGATGTCTTTCGAAAACTTTGCAATGTCTTTTCGCTCGGGGGCTGCCACCCCCCCCCCCCCCCCTTAGAGGTCGAATTTTGAAAAATTCCGAAACATGTGTTTACTAATTTTAGTTATACTTATAGGCATGTCAAGTTTCAAGATTTTATTTCCATTGGCTTATGAGATAGGGTGATTTTTTAAAATTTTAAATTTGACCCCCGTTGTTTATGCCCAATTCATGTACTGGTCTAAGGTATACATATATATTTCAAATTTCAAAGCTCTATGCGAACAGAAAGTGGGTGTGAAATGAGCAACAAGATTTGACTGCCACATACAAACAAACAGAATTGTAAGTTTAAAGAAAGCGTGTAATAATAACAATAATAATAACAAGTTGGAAATTGCACGTCAAACGCGGCAAATGACGTACTATCTCTAGTTCTATAAATATTTTTTGCACCGCATACTGCACTCAATGTATATTTTAGTGCACTTCAATAACTGCATATCCATTTCATTCTGTTCGAAAGGCTGTAACATCATTAAAATGCACTTTAAATAATATTTTCCCATTGGCCGTCATGTAACGGAAAACGTTTGACTGTCCCTGTAATTAAACTATACATCCGATTTTCATAAAATTTGAAATGACTCGACAAAATTTTGCAACAATTATATATTTAAAATTTCAGACCATTCGGTTGGGTAGTTTTTGCTCTGTTATATGCGGACGTACAGATAGATGGACCGAACGACTACTATAGGTGCTACGTATTTATATAATTACGAACGTACCTAAAAAGGAAGCAAGGAGAAAAAGAGAGAGCTTTCAGTAGAAAAAAAGACGATACATGATGATGATTATGAGTTCTACTGATTTAATAAAAATAAGTGCGATGAGATATAGGCTCTGCATGAATTTCAAGAATGCAGCAAAACTAATTGAAAACAGATTTTTTTTTA
Organism: Maratus speciosus; assembly: GCA_963932465.1. Taxonomy (NCBI): domain Eukaryota; kingdom Metazoa; phylum Arthropoda; class Arachnida; order Araneae; family Salticidae; genus Maratus; species Maratus speciosus. Next base: position 494,692,382 of record OZ010792.1, read on the forward strand.
AGTATTAGTATTATTACAGTTAAAAAATAAAAAAAAGAAATGAAAAGAATAAAAATAATCAAAATAAGGAAGGATAGAAAGAAAAGGAGAAAAGAAAATAGACTAAAAGTCCAATTTCTGCAGAACAAATAAAAAATAAAGATGATACACTTAAGGCTGTTCTTAACTGCTCTGCTCAACAAGCGCAAAATGTTTTGACACATTTACAAATTCATTTTTTAACGGAAAGGTATAAAATTGGAAAGCCTGGCCATGGAAGCGATTTGGAATTGAATTGGTATTTTTTTTTTCATTTTTTTATCAATCAATTACCTATTGAGTTATAAGGAATTCTGATCACGTGACAAACACGTTTTTCGCCCGCACTTGAGTCTCTTTCTTCCTTCGCCCGAAAATTCGGTTCAAAACGCCCACTTTGACAATATTTTTTGAAAGGTCTATTGCGTTTGCAAAAAAATGGAAAAAACAGCTCAATGACATAGTTTCTGAACAACAACACCAGCTAGTTTCATGCATTTTCGAACAAAAATAAATTAGAACTTATGTCAGAAAGTTGCCCTTAAATTATTACTCCCGACTCATCTCTCTATTCTAAAAAAAAGTAACTACCGCTGTCACCGCCGCCGCCGCCGCCGCCGCCGCCGGCGGTTTTGAATTTTTTGTGACAGGAGGTCTTTCTTCGTTAATATTAAGAAAAATAATGCATACAAAAATATGAAAATCGGTAGTATGATACAGAAATGTTTGATAAACACGCTGATGCAGACAGTTTTCAAATGGAAGAATTATTTTAAGAGATATTTAATGCTAAAGTTGGACAAAATCGTTCCACTAAAAAAGTTTTATAGGAGCAAAAACTATTCATAGGAATTTAATCATTTTTATATCATTTTATACGTTTGAAGTTCCCGGTGTGCAGACTTCTTTTTTTAATTTGACTAATTTTTTGAGGTTTTATTTCTATTTTAAATTCAAATTTTCAGCATTTCTAGAGATATTTTTTACAGATTTCCGAAAGTGATATTAATTTAAACTGTTGCCAACTGTATAAACAGTGGAAACAATAATGATTGCTTCAAAAAAAAAAAAAAAATATTTATACTTGTAAATAAATTAAAAATTTATTTACACGTGACTATTATAAACAGAAAAAAACATTTGGAATTAGAATTAAATAACTATGTACAAAAAGCAGGAACTTATTAAAAATTACGTCATAAAAACTATAATTACACGTGAATTTTAAGAGAGAAAGGAATTTGTAAAATAATAAATTTATTAACATGCGTTAGAAGTCTTAGATAGGAGAAATTACGTCATATTTACGTCACATTACAGTTATTACATAAAATGAATACAAAATAATATTGCAAAAAGGTTTAAATTCAGAAATTGCGCTAGACATTTATGTGATATTTTGAGCGGATACTTTTCAACTATTTTTGTTAGGAAAGCGCAAATAATATTTCATTTCTAACACAAGTATTTTCACGTGAATATTAAACAGAGAAAGAATAGTTTGGTCAAAATTACGTCAGATTAAAAACGATTAATTTAAAAAGTCTTATTTAAAAGAACTTTCTTTTCGCTTTGTTAAAAAATACCGGGAGACAAAGACTCTGCTTACTTAATTCCTTTTACATTAGCTTATTTTGAAATGTTGTTACACGTGTCTACGTCAAAGACAAAAACAGCGATTGACATATGTATTTTTGGTACTACTTAGTTATCCCGTCGACCAAAAATCTATCATTCGCCAAACTATAAGATTAAATGCCAATAATGGTTGATCGTAAATGTCACATTCACTTGACTTTAAGCAAGTTACACGTGTCTACGTCATCAAGTTATTTTTATTTCAACGTTTTATTTCTATTTTTATTAATGTTGCACTAATTTATTTGTTCTTTCGTTATTTAAAATAAAAATGATGTCAATCTGTATAATTTGGCGAGTGCTTTGGCGATTTATATAATTTGGCGAAATTGGTCGACGGGTTAATCAAGTAGTACCGCAGCGGATTTGGCCTTAAAATTCCCCATTCAAAGAGAAATTAATAGAAATCCGCTTATAGGGAGATCGCCACTGTTTTTTAAATTATAATTCAATCTTCCGAAATCTTTTTAAAGCCGATCAAATTAGCGTACTTTTAGAGTCTGCGGTGTCTGAACGGGGGTTGACGAGCGTAGCTCGTAGGGGGCAGAGCCCCCTAGTTCAGTAAAAATAAGTAAAATTGAGAATAATTTGGGTTCTGCATGTCGAATTGTCGAGAACGCGAAACTATTTGAAAAGCTACTGGTGACTTTTAAATGTATTACTATATCGAAAAGGAAAAAAAAAAAAAAAAAAAAGGATGGGAGGAGGGGGAGAACAAGAAAGAGAGAGAGAGATATTTCTGCAGAACAACCAAAAGATAAAGATGATACACTAAAATTGTTACTCCTAATCATTCAGTAAATATAAGTAATGGTGAAATTAATTTGGGCTCTGCATGTCGAACTGTCGAGAACATGAAGCCATTTGAAAAGTTACTGGCGATTTTTTAAAGTATTATTGTAGCAAAAAGGAATTTAAAAATAAGAAAAAGAAAATAGATGGTCACAAAAATTATCAGTCCTAATCATTCAATAAAAATAAATAACGTTGCAAATAATTTCGGAGTTTATAGTTACTTGAAAAGCTAACAGAGATTTTTTTTTAAAGGTACGTATTAGTATTATTAGAGCGAGTATGTGTGTGAAAGAGATGAATTTCTGCAGAGAAATAAATAAATGAAAAAGGATGCACTGAAATTCCCAGTTGTAATCTTTCTGAAAAAGTAAAGATTGAAAATAATTGAGACTCTGGGTGAATTTCAGGGAACACGAGGCTACTTCAAAAGCTCAGAGGCCTTAGAAGATATCCGCTCGGATCATATACCCGATCCAAATAATAAAACTCAAGAGTTCAACTTCCTTTTATCCAGCGCCCGTTATTGCCTCGGATAAAAGTAAAGAGGAGAAAAAAAAATATATCGAATACAGTTTCCGGCTATGACGAAATGACACTTCCTCATTGGACTCCAGCAAGAGCAAGAAGGAATGAATCGAATATGCAACAAGTGGTCAAAAAGAAAATAAATAAAAAAATGTTCAGCACCACAACGGAAATTGTTCGTGAAAAGAGAGGCAGAGTCTTATTAGAGAATCACTTTATTCGGCCGTCTGGCAAACGTTTATAATAATTGTTTGAAAAAAAAAAATGGGTTGGTTAGAAATAATGAGCTTAACAAAATCGTCATTACTCATTAACGTAACGTGTGATAAAATAAATGTTGTTCATAACCACAGATATTGTTAATAAAGTATTAAAAAATAACCTGTCACCTATGCATAATTTGTTGTTGATCCTTTTGAAAGAAGGTATTGACATTGAAGTCCACCGTAGTGGAAATTTCTTTGGGGCATATAGCAACTATGGCTTTTCGCCTCGATTGATCCTTATTATACACAAACACAAACCACAATTTTAATTTTCGTTTTTCCATTATATACAAGGTCAAGATAGTCACAAGGAAATTTACACCAGAGAATTGCGAGCCGGAGCTCCACAAAGAATGTGCAACGGAGCTAGCGGGAGTCGAACCCGCAGCATGATTAGCAGTGTGATGCCTTAACCAATCAGCCAAGGTAGGCCCAGAAAGAAAGTGAAAAATAATAATAGACATGTTTGTGTTTACTATTTTGTTGCCGTTTCTAATACCCCATGGTTGACTGAAACAGCAAAACTTAACAGTTAACAAATAGCATAGGAGTGGACGACTGACTTTAACACTTTGTGGTCGAACCCTGAGTCTGACTCGGGATCAGTTTTCTTTGCGAAATTTGCTTTTCGTACCAGTAATAAAGGAAAATAAAATTTGCCTTATTTAATTAGAGCATTTCCGAAATTGTACAATTCCGAAAAGTGGTTTATAACCGAATGAAATTTGTTTAAGAGTCATTGGACCGGAAAGGGTTAAAAAAATTTTCCAAAATTTTGATCGCCATCGGAAGGAGCTAATCTCTCGGCCCGGCATCTCTCCTACCTACTAACCTCCCAGTGAGGAAACATTCCACTACAATGATTTTACATGCAGGCATTATACAGGGTGCAATATGTTACCGCCGACCTTTAATGTCTCAACCGTTGGTCATATACATATAGTTCCAATTACAAAAACGTTTCAAATGAGGTAAATATTCATGTTCTGGCATTATTTAAAGTAAAAAATCAATTTTATAAAAATTACGAACTCTAACTTTTTATAAGGTCCCCCAGTTCCTATAGTTATATTTAGTAAAAGTTTACAAATATCATAACACATATAACACAAAAAGTTTGACATCTGTACTACAAAAATTGATACAGTTATTAAATTTCAAAGTTTGAGATTTTTGCACATGTGTTGTAGAATATTTAACAATATCCTTATTTTGACAAATTCTGCTGTTATTAAAATCCCCCTCTTTATATATATATATAACATTGTATGCTTTCATCTTAAAATTATTAATTTTCTTCAATTATATCCCCCCTTTTTCAAAGAAAAATGTCAGACAAAATTTTCATAGTTTAAGAATATTACTTAATGCCAGAGAATTCCTTTTTCTCAGTTTCAGATCTAGAAAAACACGTATTATTTCAGTGGAAACAAATACTAGGGTACGTGTAATCTTTTATCTGAGAACGTAAACACAAGCAAGATGTCCCTTCCCTTTTTTTTTCCAAGAAAAATGCGAAACTCCTCGCTTAACCTTGGATTTGGGCAGCTGTTGGAAACGGTCAAGTATTTCCCCCACTATAGAGCGGTGTTACCATAGCAACGCCAGCTCGTAAAATCAAAACCCCCTCAGTCTGCCTTTGTAATGTCACATAGGATGCAGTAAAAACGTGTTTTCCATGTGAATTTCATACACTTCTTTTACTACGTTCGTTATCACAGCCTAAAAGCCTGCTTGGGTGGCCAACTATATATATAAAATTTTATGAGCCTTTTAAGTAAAATGCTTGGTGCAATTTTATAACCCTCCTTTTAAAAGTTATTGTCAAACAGACAATTTGGGAGATTTTATGGGAAACTGCCGTGGGAAATAGATAGTTTGCTTGGCATTTAAAGATGGGTGGCCCATTAGAAAAAGTGTATAAGGTGGAAAGCGGATTACACCCCCTTTTACATAAGTGGTTGAACCCTACCAGGTTAGCGAATAGGAGCGTCTGACGTCAGCAAGTAAGAGTGCACGTGTGAAATTTTATTACACGATACGGGGAATAAGTTAGTTAAGGCAGGAGTTTTCGTACAAAAAGGATGTGATATTTTTCTCTTAGTGAGTGGGGGTAGGGGGAAAGGAGGCTTTCGTTTAGCCCTCCCCCTAACCAGTGGTCAGACTATGTTTTCGAATTTGTTAAAACTAGAGGAGAGGAAGATAGTCTCTCAAGAAAACGGACGTGTCAGATGGTCCTGCTATCTTTAAAGAATTTTTTTTACCAAGCGTGGGTACAGCAGCAACCATGATTGATCCCACTCACACCGTTGGAACAAGATTCTTTAACATTGAAGATTTAGAAGCTCATGTTGTCTTAAGAAACTAAGAGAAAAAAAAAACTATGGGCATTCTCCGAAATTAACGAAACACAATCAGCATGTGCTTATCATCGCCTTGATTTCAGAATTCAGGTACGTCTGAAGAGATTTGCAGCATAGAAATTGGATTTGTGTGTGTAATGAAATCGTCGAGGAAATGATGATTTAGTGCATCTTCACTGAAAGTTGATAGGTGATCCCTTGAACGTTTTTTTCTTTTATGAACTATCTGTGATATCCGTGGTTACCCTGGGTTTAAAGAAAGATTTAATATGGAACAAAAATAGCTTCAATGGGAGAATACCAACATCCATTCGTCTAAAGAAAAGTATACACCGATCGACCTTATCTCCACCCTATTAGAAGGACTGCCAAATAGATTTAAAAAAAAAAATAAGGAAGAGTAAAATGATATTATACCCTACACCTTCTCTTGAATTGCCTTTAATGTAAGTAGAATTTTCTGTGCTGTTTTGATTATCTCTTACATATTTATTTATGTCAAAAGTATTAGAAGGAATCGAAATACCCTCGCAATTTGTTGTGTTAAAATGGCTATTTTAAAGTGAAAACTATTTTGAGATATTCTTTGCTAAATATTTACTTGCGTTTTTGTTGTATTGAAAATTTTCTGCAATATGATAATAGTTAAACGAGTCTTTTAAATTAAAAACTATTTTGAGTTAAACCCTGTCATGTATCTAATTGATTTTTTTATACTGAAATTTCACTGCAAAATATTGGCAAAAATAATATTAAATTCTTAATAAGATCTGAAGTTTAATAAAATGATGTCAAATGTATTGCTCTGCTTTGCTCACTTCTCTTTCAACTAAATTAATCTCTAAAAAAAAAGAAAAAAAAAAGGGTTTTAATCTCATTAGTAAATGAAATAAATACTAAAGAATCTTAAGATCTTTTAACTCTGTATCGGTAGTAAGATTAAGTATTAAAGGAGGAATGTTGTGTGAGACGAATTGAGGGTTTTGTTACCTTTTATGATTGATTTAAAAATTAATTTTAATGGTTGTCACCTCTCTTATTACCTTTCTTTTCTGGTTGTATTTGTTTCAACTCTTAAATCCTTTGAATTTGGTAACTAAGTATTATGGTAACAAGATCTATGCTAGGTGGAAATTCATAAACACATATATTCCTTGAGAGATTTGAATCAAAATAAATTTAATAAATAAATAATTTCTGAAAAGAGTATGTATTGTTCATTAAATTAAAAAAAAAAAAAAACTGAAATTGATATAATTGCTAGAATGTTCAGGGCAACTCCTAAAATATATAAAAAAAAGGAAAAGAATTCAAGAAGTAATTTTGTTTGCAGTGTAAAACATCAGTTAGGTTTAATGATTTTCAATGCTAATGATCTACTATACGATTATGTGGCCCCTGGATTTGAGAGTATAAGTGCAGTCACAATCTTGATATTAAATCCTTTTAAATTATCAAAACATATTATTTGATATAATGCGGACTCAAGAGTTTGCCTTTCGGTTGTGAAGCTCTGTGGTAATCAATTTAGCTTTTCTTATTTTATTGTGAATGCATTGTATTCTCAAATTCAGAAGTGTTGGTAGTTTTCTCTTCATAAGTTGTGAATGGTTGAGGATGTTGTTACTGTTAAATAATTAAGGTTTAATTTCACATTTCTAATAGTAATTTTTTGATTTACTTTAAGTTAGTTTATGCGTTTCCTCTTTGTTTTGTTTTTTTTTCTATTGGTAATTATTCTAAGAGTTTTTTTAAAATCAAATTAGTATCTTTCTAAGCATATTGCTTATTTTTATTTTTTCTCTTTTTGTAACAACATCCAGGTGTTGGTAAACTGTTCACACCTTGTTTAAAAATTTAAGGTCAGGCTAATATCATTAGTGACAGTTAATTGAGTAAATTAAAAGTGGAGTGTAATTAGAAGAAGAGAAAACCACCCAACAAGAATGGTACCGCGACATTTAGTCCTGGTTTGTTGTTTTTGAAATTTTGTTGCATTTTTATATAAACATATGTGAAAGGTAAGTGTGTGGTTCTGTACTACTGTTTAAGGATTGCTGTGGATATTTTTTTTTTCCATACTGGTGTAATTTTAAGAGTTTTCTTGGTATTTATTTTTATGAATTTACTTTTCTGTGAATAGTTACACCCCTCTTGAAATTTTCTTGTACTAATTATGGCTACTGACGAGCACATCAAAGATTTTGCACTGGTCCAAAAGAAGAATGCACTTATGGAAAATATTTCCTCCATTCCACCTTTTAGCGGTGAGGCAAATTCAGTGCCCTTCAATGAATTTTTTGAAAAATTTGATAGTTTGGCTAATTTTTTCAAATGGGAAGAGGAAGAAAAAAAGTTTGCTTTGTTTAGTAGAGTAAATGGGGGAGCAGCTAGATTATATAAGCTTAATAAGGGAAAAACAGTAGATGATATTATAAAAATTTTTAAGGAAAGATATACCCACCATATCACTCCGGATGTAGCACTCTCGAATTTTTTCAGTTTCAAGCAAACACCCCATATGTCTGTGCAGGATTTCTATGATAGGGCATATGATATGTCGCCTAAAGCGTTGGATATTGATGGGCTGCAGGGTGATGTAGTAGAAAAAAAATAGGAATGCTATTTTGCACTCGATGCTCCTTGGTAACCTTTCCCCTGAAATTAGGAGGGGGGTTATCACAAAAAATCCACAGACACCCGAAGAAATCCTCAGAGTTGCGCTTTTAGAAGAAAAAGCATGTAGGAGTGTTAGTGTAAACCCTTTCTACAATCTGCAAAATGACGTTAGTACCCCTTTTACACCTCAGTGTGTACAACAAAGTGTAGCGTGTGCCACTGTGCACCCAAAAAGCGAATCGAAACAGTCACAGCAGGAAATAAATAAACTAAGGGAACAAGTAGAATTACTCACAGCGAAAATCGAAAGTTTGGTGCAAAGTAATGATAAACGGAGCGAGGTGCAGAGCCAGGAAAGAACAAATATGCGTAATTTTTCGTGTTACATCTGTTCTGAGATAGGCCACTTTGCACGAGATTGCCCGCAAGCTAGGTATCAAAACAATTATGGTAGGGGCAGGTTTAGTAACTACAGGGGCCGTGGGGGCTATGGCAACAATTATCGAGGGTATCCTGGCCAGCCTGATAATACTTATTTTAGGGAAAATAGAGACAGAAATGATTATAATTATAATGGTAGAGATAGACAGGACTTTAACTATAGGGGAACTAGGGGTAGAAGTGGTAATAACAATAGGGGCAGAAATGATTATAGTGATAGGGATAGGAATGATTATAGCAATAGGGATACTGATAATCAAGGGAATAGTAATAGGGATCAAACGAATAATGTAAATGTAAATCAACCTAGTAGTGACAGCAATACACAGGGTGCTCCTAAAGTACCTTTAAACTAAATAAGGCTGGATCTGAAATGGTCGGACTGATCCCCCAGAAGCCGAACGACTCCACCCCAGTATATAGTGTTTTTTCCCCACAAGTGTACAGTCTCCCAGTGACGAGCATGATTGTAAATAATAAAACTATCACTGCATTATGCGATTCTGGATCTGCGATAAATCTTTTGAGTAGTGCTATGCTAAATTTTTTTTTGGAGAGTAACGTAGAGGAATGTTGCACACCCATTGTGACTGTAACTGGCGAGAAAATGAATCTAAATCAATGTGTGGTAGCAACGTTTAAAATTAATGATATTCTGTGCAGTGCTAAATTTTTTGTTGTCCCAGGGAAACTGGCGGATGAATTTTCTGCCATTTTAGGAATGCCTTTTTTAAAAAAGTACAGAGTTACCATTGATTGTTCAAATAATACTGTCAGTCTTAAAAGCTCTGAACAAACACAAGGTAAACAAACAACTGAAGACCAGGATCATTCCAAAGTTGAGGGAAATTCAGGTTGCCATAGTATTAGCACAGTAACCGAGGATGTAGAAAAGTGTCAGAATAGTACCAAATTGTGTCAAAACTTTGTAAATAATGCTGTAAATAATTCAAGTAAATGTAATTGTAAATGTAAATGTAATATAGCAAAAATGTGTACAAATTGTGGGAAATTTACTTGTGAGAACTACCAGTGCAAAAGTGTAAACAAAGCTAATAGTGAACAAAAAGTAGCCTGTAGTAGTGGTATAGAGGCAGTTCAGGGTACCATAAGTAATGAGAAGGAAGAATTAGGTAATAGAGGGCAAAAGAAGTTACTAAATGAAAGTAATAGTGACTTGCAAAGGGAGAAAATCACCGAGGAAGTTGAGAGTACCATAGATAACCACAATATACCACAAACTACTCATGTTCACCAAGTAAACCTTATTTCGCAAGACACAGGTAGGATACAGCAAGGAGTAGATAAAAAGAAACCTGATGCGGTGCAAATTGCTGATATTGAGGAGGATTTAAGTGGTGACAATGAGAATAGTGAAAGTGAAAATAAAGTTAATGAAAATGAGAGTAATGACAAAACCATCATAGGTATAGCCGCATTATGTGATAAAATAACAATCCCTCCCCAAACTAAAATTTTGACAAATGTTAAGTGTAGTAAAGAATTAAATGTAAGCGTAAATGATCCTATAATGTTAGAACCCCTTGCTAGGAGTTTGCATCAAGGCCTCCTTATTTCCAGAACCATTTGCACACAAGAGCATGGTTTATTTTTATCTTTTGCTAATTTTTCAGACAATATGATTCACTTAAATAAAGGAACGTTTGTAGCTAAAATTCTTAAATGTACAGATAACTTAAATTTAACTCATGATGAATGTAATTTAACTTCAAGTAAATGTAATTCAACTCCAAATAAATGTAACTTAACCTGTAATGTAAATTTTGACACCCCAATAGCAGATTTTGATCACGCTGATTTAAAGTGGAGTTCAGAAATTAATTTGGATCACTTAACACCTCCTTTAAAAACTCAAATGCAAGAATTCCTTGATAAAAATAAAGATGTGTTGCCTCTGTACTCGATTTACCCGGATGTAACACAATTCCCCATACTATAAACTTAACTTCTGACAAACCGGTTCGCTGCAAAGCTTATAGAGTTCCCTACAAACTGCGCCAGGAAATGGAGGATCAATTGAATATTTTGTTAGAAGCTAATATTTTGTCACCTTCAATGTCAGAATTTGCCTCTCCTGTCATCTTAGTGGAAAAAACAGATGGTAGTTATCGCCTAGCTGTCGATTTTCGAAAGCTTAACAAGAATTTGGTAAAAGATGCGTACCCTATTCCTAATATCACAGACTCTGTAGATTCTTTGTCAGGTGCTAAATATTTTTCAACTCTTGATCTCACGAGTGGGTTTTTTCAACAAGTTATTAGACCTGAGGACAAGCATAAGACAGCCATTATAACACATAAAGGATTATTTGAGTGGTCCCGCAACTGCTTCGGTTTGGCGAATTCTGGTAATTCGTTCCAAAGACTTATGAATGCCATTTTTGGGGACCTAGGAAACTTGGGTATTTTGGTCTACATTGATGATATAGTGGTCTCGTCGAAAGACATTGAGTCTCACATCAAGAAACTCAATCTTGTATTTGAAAGGCTTCGCCAACACAAACTGAAACTTAAACCTAGCAAATGTAAATTTTTAACAGATAAAATTCAATATCTTGGTTTTGAAATTCATAGTGGCAAAGTGTCTCCCATTAATAAAAATATTGAAATTATTGAAAAATTGCAACCTCCTACTACTCGTAAAGGTGTCAGATCTTTTATCGGCACACTTTCTTTTTACAGGCGTTTTATCCCAGATTTTACTAAAAGAGCAATTAATTTAATAGATTTAACAAAAGAAACTGGGCCTTTTGTCTGGAATGAGGCAGCCCAAAAGGAATTTGAGGATCTTAAGCAAGCGCTTATCTCAAAACCATGTCTCACCTTGCCAGATTTTAACAAAGAATTCATTATATATACAGATGCAAGTAGTGAATCTCTAGGGGCAGTCCTTTCACAACTTGACGAGAACAAGATGATACACCCTGTTGCCTTTGCTAGCAGGAGACTCAAAGATGCTGAGGTAAGATATTCGGCCACTGAGAGGGAGCTTCTTGCTCTTGTCTGGGCCACTGCCCATTTTAAATGCTACCTTGCCAACACTCATTTCACCATTTATACAGATCATGCACCACTAACTTTCATGTTAAAGATTCAAGACCCGATGTCACGTATGGCAAAATGGATTTGTACTCTATCAGACTATAACTTTACTATAAGTTATGTCCGTGGTAAATGTAATAGTGTGGCAGACTTTTTATCCCGTTTTGTTAAGGTAGACGAGCCTATATGTGCAGTCAGCTGCAATTTCAATATTCAAGTTGCTAAAGAGACATCCTTTGAACCATACTCCAACCTTATAGAAAAAATTAGTGAATGCCAAAAAGCGGACAAGAAGTGTTGTGAGATTGTAAAGAAATTAGAGCAAGGTTTGGAAATTTCACCTAAATACATGAAGTTTTTTTTTAGAGATGATATCCTAGTATGTGAAGATACGAGAGATTCTTTAATTGTAAATAATCCTATCAAATTAGTTGTTCCTAAAGCATTAATTTTACAAGTATTCACTCTAACACATGACTCTCTAGCTGCCTGTCATCAGGGGTTCCAAAAAACGATTGACCGCATCCGTGAGCATTTTTACTGGCCGGGGATGTCGTCAGATGTCAAGCACCTAGTGGAATCATGTATTAGCTGTCAAGAAAAAAGAGCCCATAAGGCAAACCATCTTGCACCACTGCAACGTCTTCCCACCCCCCAATTCCCTCTTAATAAAGTACACTTAGATATAATTGGAGTCTTGCCACTGACCTTTTCGGGAAATAAGTATATAATTACCTACATTGACTCGTTTACAAAGTGGCCAGAAGCATATGCTGTCAGTTCGGTCACATCTGATGTGATAGCAGACACTTTGGCTGATTTCATATCGCGATATGAAGCACCGTATTATATTACAACAGATAATGGTAAAAACTTAATATCAGAAGCAATTGAACATGTGTACAATATGTTTGGCATAAAGCATATCAGAACAACTTCCTATCATGCTTCTAGCAATGGCCAGATCGAACGCAAAATCGTACATTAAAAAATGCATTCTCTCATATTGTGAATGAAAATCAATCTGACTGGGATACTAAGCTCAAATTTGCCCTTCTTGCAATGCGTATTGCTGTACACTCTTCAACAAAACTTACTCCGGCAGCCGTAATGTATGGAAGAAACCTAAACCTTCCCTATAGTCTATTTTCACAACCACCTAGAATCAATTACAACGATGCACCATCTTTTTGTGAACTCATAATCCCCGCCCTTCAAAAAGTGTATGCTGAAGTTCACAACAATCTTATTTCAGTAGCTGAGAAGCAAGAAAAGTACAGAGAGAAAACAGCAGTTTGTAAAAATCTAAAAGTGGGTGATCTTGTGTGGCTTTACACACCTAAAATTGAGCCAGGTCATACAAAAAAATTAAGTAAGTTAAATAATGGTCCTTTCACTATAATAGAGCAGTTAAATGATGTTAATTTTAAAATCGCGCTAGTTGCTAACCCGAAAAATACTCAAGTTGTGCATATTGACAGGCTCACTTTATTCAAAAACAGAACGATTGCAGACCAAAACAATCCACAACAACAACAAACGACTAATGGGGATTCGATTCACAGTCCGCCCATCGATGAAACAGAACCGATTCAGAGTAGCGAGCGATCAACCCACCCCTCACTAGTAGACGTAGGAGATGCTATGCATGGGTACCGCCCCCTGTAATGCAACGTAATGTAAGTGAAAGCACCAGGGAAATCGAAACTAATAAAAATAGAGGCAGTACTCCCGATGACGCACATAGGGATCCAACGGAAATTGTTGCTCTTTCCCTGCAACCGCAGGAAGCTCCGGGAGGAATAGAATCGCAACCAGAGATTGCACCGGGAGGGGAATGTTTAGGTTGCTCACCAGATGAATCTAGCGTTGCTGAAAGGGTCAGGGACGAAATTGATCATCCAGATAGCAACAATGCAGGGACGTCGGGTGATTCGATACGCCTTTAATGTCTCAATCCGCCGACCTTTAATGTCTCAACCGTTGGTCATAGACATATAGTTCCAATTACAAAAACGTTTCAAATGAGGTAAATATTCATGTTCTGGCATTATTTAAAGTAAAAAATCAATTTTATAAAAATTACGAACTCTAACTTTTTATAAGGTCCCCCAGTTCCTATAGTTATATTTAGTAAAAGTTTACAAATATCATAACACATATAACACAAAAAGTTTGACATCTGTACTACAAAAATTGATACAGTTATTAAATTTCAAAGTTTGAGATTTTTGCACATGTGTTGTAGAATATTTAACAATATCCTTATTTTGACAAATTCTGGTGTTATTAAAATCCCCCTCTTTATATATATATATATATAACATTGTATGCTTTCATCTTAAAATTATTAATTTTCTTCAATTATATCCCCCCTTTTTCAAAGAAAAATGTCAGACAAAATTTTCATAGTTTAAGAATATTACTTAATGCCAGAGAATTCCTTTTTCTCAGTTTCAGATCTAGAAAAACACGTATTATTTCAGTGGAAACAAATACTAGGGTACGTGTAATCTTTTATCTGAGAACGTAAACACAAGCAAGATGTCCCTTCCCTTTTTTTTTCCAAGAAAAATGCGAAACTCCTCGCTTAACCTTGGATTTGGGCAGCTGTTGGAAACGGTCAAGTATTTCCCCCCACTAATCAAAACCCCCTCAGTCTGCCTTTGTAATGTCACATAGGATGCAGTAAAAACGTGTTTTCCATGTGAATTTCATACACTTCTTTTACTACGTTCGTTATCACAGCCTAAAAGCTTGCTTGGGTGGCCAACTATATATATAAAATTTTATGAGCCTTTTAAGTAAAATGCTTGGTGCAATTTTATAACCCTCCTTTTAAAAGTTATTGTCAAACAGACAATTTGGGAGATTTTATGGGAAACTGCCGTGGGAAATAGATAGTTTGCTTGGCATTTAAAGATGGGTGGCCCATTAGAAAAAGTGTATAAGGTGGAAAGCGGATTACACCCCCTTTTACATAAGTGGTTGAACCCTACCAGGTTAGCGAATAGGAGCGTCTGACGTCAGCAAGTAAGAGTGCACGTGTGAAATTTTATTACATGATACGGGGAATAAGTTAGTTAAGGCAGGAGTTTTCGGATAAAAAGGATGCGATATTTTTCTCTTAGTGAGTGGGGGTAGGGGGAAAGGAGGCTTTCGTTTAGCCCTCCCCCTGACCAGTGGTCAGACTATGTTTTCGAATTTGTTAAAACTAGAGGAGAGGAAGATAGTCTCTCAAGAAAAGGGACGTGTCAGATGGTCCTGCTATCTTTAAAGAATTTTTTTTTACCAAGCGTGGGTACAGCAGCAACCATGATTGATCCCACTCACACCGTTGGAACAAGATTCTTTAACATTGAAGATTTAGAAGCTCATGTTGTCTTAAGAAACTAAGAGAAAAAAAAAAACTATGGGCATTCTCCGAAATTAACGAAACACAATCAGCATGTGCTTATCATCGCCTTGATTTCAGAATTCAGGTACGTCTGAAGAGATTTGCAGCATAGAAATTGGATTTGTGTGTGTAATGAAATCGTCGAGGAAATGATGATTTAGTGCATCTTCACTGAAAGTTGATAGGTGATCCCTTGAACGTTTTTTTCTTTTATGAACTATCTGTGATATCCGTGGTTACCCTGGGTTTAAAGAAAGAGTTAATATGGACAAAAATAGCTTCAATGGGAGAATACCAACATCCATTCGTCTAAAGAAAAGTATACACCGATCGACCTTATCTCCACCCTATTAGAAGGACTGCCAAATAGATTTAAAAAAAAAAAATAAGGAAGAGTAAAATGATATTATAGCCTACACCTTCTCTTGAATTGCCTTTAATGTAAGTAGAATTTTCTGTGCTGTTTTGATTATCTCTTACATATTTATGTCAAAAGTATTAGAAGGAATCGAAATACCCTCGCAATTTGTTGTGTTAAAATGGCTATTTTAAAGTGAAAACTATTTTGAGATATTCTTTGCTAAATATTTACTTGCGTTTTTGTTGTATTGAAAATTTTCTGCAATATTATAATAGTTAAACGAGTCTTTTAAATTAAAAACTATTTTGAGTTAAACCCTGTCATGTATCTAATTGATTTTTTTATACTGAAATTTCACTGCAAAATATTGGCAAAAATAATATTAAATTCTTAATAAGATCTGAAGTTTAATAAAATGATGTCAAATGTATTGCTCTGCTTTGCTCACTTCTCTTTCAACTAAATTAATCTCTAAAAAAAAAGAAAAAAAAAGGGGTTTTAATCTCATTAGTAAATGAAATAAATACTAAAGAATCTTAAGATCTTTTAACTCTGTATCAGTAGTAAGATTAAGTATTAAAGGAGGAATGTTGTGTGAGACGAATTGAGGGTTTTGTTACCTTTTATGATTGATTTAAAAATTAATTTTAATGGTTGTCACCTCTCTTATTACCTTTCTTTTCTGGTTGTATTTGTTTCAACTCTTAAATCCTTTGAATTTGGTAACTAAGTATTATGGTAACAAGATCTATGCTAGGTGGAAATTCATAAACACATATATTCCTTGAGAGATTTGAATCAAAATAAATTTAATAAATAAATAATTTCTGAAAAGAGTATGTATTGTTCATTAAATTAAAAAAAAAAAAAAAACTGAAATTGATATAATTGCTAGAATGTTCAGGGCAACTCCTAAAATATATAAAAAAAAAAAGGAAAAGAATTTAAGAAGTAATTTTGTTTGCAGTGTAAAACATCAGTTAGGTTTAATGATTTTCAATGCTAATGATCTACTATACGATTATGTGGCCCCTGGATTTGAGAGTATAAGTGCAGTCACAATCTTGATATTAAATCCTTTTAAATTATCAAAACATATTATTTGATATAATGCGGACTCAAGAGTTTGCCTTTCGGTTGTGAAGTTCTGTGGTAATCAATTTAGCTTTTCTTATTTTATTGTGAATGCATTGTATTCTCAAATTCAGAAGTGTTGGTAGTTTTCTCTTCATAAGTTGTGAATGGTTGAGGATGTTGTTACTGTTAAATAATTAAGGTTTAATTTCACATTTCTAATAGTAATTTTTTGATTTACTTTAAGTTAGTTTATGCGTTTCCTCTTTGTTTTGTTTTTTTCTATTGGTAATTTTTCTAAGAGTTTTTTTTTAAATCAAATTAGTATCTTTCTAAGCATATTGCTTATTTTTATTTTTTCTCTTTTTGTAACAACATCCAGGTGTTGGTAAACTGTTCACACCTTGTTTAAAAATTTAAGGTCAGGCTAATATCATTAGTGACAGTTAATTGAGTAAATTAAAAGTGGAGTGTAATTAGAAGAAGAGAAAACCACTCAACACATGATTTTGTCTTTCATTGAGGGATCAGTTAAAAGATGAATTAAAGTAATTCGAGATCAAAATCAGAGTGCAATTCCGCTGCCATTTATCTAATCCTTAGTGAGTATGTTTTATTTTCCGGTTGTCGATTCTACCTACTTTGACATTTGAATGTTGTTCGACCCATAAAAGTTAGCTCAAATTTTTAGATGAAATAACCCTCTTTGGTGATTCCCCGATTTTGCGATACCGGCTAAAGGTGGTTTCGCCATAAACAGGACATTGAACCCTGACTTTGTTCTCGAATTACTTTAATTCCTCTTTTAACTGATCCCTCAATAAAAGACAAAATCATGTAAAAAAATCTCAAACTTTGAAATTTAATAACTATGTCAATTTTTGCAGCACAGATGTCAAACTTTTTGTGTTATATCTGTTACGATATGTGTAAACTTTTACTAATTGTAACTAGGGACTGGGGGACCGTATAAAAAGTAAGATTTCATAATTTTAATAAAATTGATTTTTTACTTTAAATAATGCTACAACATAAATACTTAGCTCATTTGAAGTGTTTTTGTAATTGGAACTATATGTCTACGCCCAACGGTTGAGAAATTAAAGGTCGGCGATAGATAACATATTGCACCCTGTATAATATAGTATTGTATTCGCACGTTGCCAACAGCACAATATTTCCGGAAGTCGCCATTCCAAGCATGACTTTTGAACCAAAAGGATTCTATTGAAAATGATATAGCCCAGTGGTAGGGAGCAAAAACAGGCCGAATTCGGAATTAATTAGGGGAAAGCTGGAAATTATTTTAATCCATTTAGTTTAGGTCTAGAATGAATATGCTAAGTTTTCCCCCTCGTAGTAGGTGAGCGTTAGAAAATATATACAGATTTATAGTCAAAAAACACGTTTTTTTAGATACCATAACAATATCTCAAAACAGCTTACTCTGTCAAAAACATTGTCAATACAAATGTTGTAGTGCTTAAAATTCTAATTAAAATGAGTACCTACACTTAATATTTTTGTTGAACACTAAGGTCACAATTCCAGTTTAAAGTTTTAGACCCGTGGTCAGGTGGTTGAACTGAGAATTAATTAGGAGGAAACTGGAAATTGTTTTAATCCCTCCAGTTTAGGTCTAAAATGAACATACTATGTTTTCTTCCTCGCACTTGGGTGAATGTTAGAAATTATGTACATATTTATTTTCGAAAAACACGTCTTTTTAAATTTCCTTAACAATATGTCAAAACAGCTAACTCTATACAAAACACTGTCATTACAAATGTTGTAGAGCTTAAAATTCTGAATAAAACGAGTACCATCATTAATATTTTTGTTCAACATTAAGGTCGCAATTCTATTTCAAAATTTTGCCTTAATCGCTAATCAGTAGCTTGAAGCTAGGAGAAACCAAGTTAACTTTACAATATCTCAAAGCAGCTAACTCTATCAAAAACATTGTCAGCTAAAGAGCCTAAAATTCTGAGTAAAATGAGTACTTACACTTAATTTTTTTGTTCAATATTAAGGCCGCAATTTGAGATATTGTTAAGTCATCTTTAAATAATACTTCAAAAACTTTATAGGATAATTAATATTGTAAAAAAGATTAGCTAAAAACTTAAAAATCTGCTTATAAAAATTACTATCTGTGCCACAAATTTTATTAAAACGAATTAATTGATTAATTATAATATTTATGTAAATTTTTTCATGTAAATTAGAAAACCAATGTGGCATACTTCTTGTAAAAAATTTAAAACTATTACTTTTATCATACAAATCCAAAGTTAATTTATTATCAAAAATTTTAAAGGAAATATTAAAAAATGATAGTGATGAAATACATTTTGTTGCATTTGATATGAGCTGCTATTAGCGCTAGTTGTACAATACTTTTTTCATTTATTATATATATATTAAATTTCATTTAACCCTTTACGTATGTTATTCGGTTGCTAAAATGTTGGAATGATTGATTGACACCAGGATTTACAAACAATTGTATTTCAAAATAAGTAAAAGCCTTTCTTCACGTACATTATAAAAAGGCACAAATTTATTTAAAAATTCTGGTGTCGTTGTGTCATTTGAGGAAAAAAAAATGAGGTGAGACAGAATTAAACCCATCACGCCGGAAAGGGTTAACTATTAAAATATTATTCACAGCTCTTTAGTTTCGTTTAAAATATAAAATTAAGAGTATATTTTAGAAATATTTTGTTAATAAAATCGCAAAGAACAAATGTTTAAGGGAAAATAAGCAGAAAGAAAGAAAAAAAGAGAGGAATTTGAGATTTTACTAATGAGGATTCTTAAAAAGGAATAAAATCACTTTGCTTAAAAAAGAATGACTTTTTTTTTTAAAGAATAAAATCACTTTGCTTAAAAAAGATTGACTTATTTAATCATTTGAAAGACTAAATAAAAAAAAATAAAATAAGACAGACTTGAATATAGTTTAAAATAAATTTATACAAAGTTTAAAATAATAAAAACATGAAAAATGCATTTAGTATACGTTTCGCCAAGCAACCGCATGCCCTCATCAGTACAATTTAACCATTGTAAAACAAACAACATATGCTTGGCGAAGCGTCTACTAAATGTATTTTTAAAGTTTTTAGTATTTTAAACTTTTTATAAATTTTATTTTAAACTGTATTCATTTCTGTCTTACTCAGGGCCCGATTAACCCCTGAAGCTATGGGATGCACAGTGTCGTTTCGGGTCCCCCTTTCATTTGAGAAGAGTTTCCTAGATGCGACTTACCAGAAACTCATCAATGCTATAAATATTATCTAAATTACTAAAAATATTATATTATTGGATTTTTTGGTTGGATGATAATACTGCCTGATAAATTGACGACTTTGGTTGATTAGACAAACTGAGGGTTTGTGATCACGTGGTGGAAACTGATCTATTGCATAAAAAATTAATTTAGAAAACATATATATATATAAAGAGAGATGAGTTTAAATGAGTATGATATACGCATAAATTTGAAAATAAATTAGAATTTTGGAATGGAATTTATTCAATATAAAATTTGGGGCCCCTGTTTTCTCAATTTCGGGACTCTTCAAAATTTTCGAAGGGAACCACGTGCTTCTTGTGCCTATTCGGTAACCAGGGCCTGGTCTTACTTTATTTATTTTATTTAGTTTTTTTAAAGTTTCAAATTCAGACGTTAAATGTACGTATATTGCAAATTATTTAATCATAATCATATTTTTACAACTGGAAATGAAAATTACTTTAAAGAAATAATATTTAAAACAAGTAATATAAAAATTTTGTTTTTAAAGTCAATCCCTACTTAGGTCATCAAAGAAAAATTTAATATAATCCTTTAAGCTAATATTAGTTTTTGTTGCATTCAAATATCTCAATTTGTTGATTTTCTATAAGCAAGTAGGTTTACAATGGAAGTCTATGGGAATTTGGAGAAATATTAGAGATATCGCCAAGTTGACGTCACTTTTGGCGACTCATTTTGGTCGCCAAATTTGGCGATATATCGCCAAGTTGGCGACAGAACCACCCCCCCCCCCCCTCCTTATAGATAGGAAGATGCATTAAGGTTGTTCTTAATTGCTCTGCTGAACAAGCGTAAAACGCTTTGACACATTTACATATTCATTTTTTAACGGAAAGATATAAAATTGGAAAGCCTGGCCATGGAAGCGATTTGGAATTGAACTGTTTTTTTCCATTCTTTGATCAATCAATTACCTATTGAGTTATAAGTGATATTGATCACGTGACAAACACTTTTTCGCCCGCTCTTGCGTGCTCTTTCTTCCTTCGCGCGGAAATTGGGTTTAAAACGTCCACTTTGACACCATTTTCTGAAAGATCTATTACGTTTGGAAAAAAAAAAATGGAAAAAAAAAAAGCTCAATTACATAGTTTCTGAACAACAAAACCTGCTAGTTTCATGCATTTTCGAACAAAAATAAGTTAAAACTTATGTCAGAAAGTTGCTCTTTTGAATTTGAAAACACCCTTTTAAATGCTTCAATAACCAATGGCCGCCATTTTGTCTCCCATGTAAAACTAAAATTTAATTAATGAATTAATATTTTAAAAAACTGTATTAACATCAATTGTCATCCACTACAAGCTTAAAAAATTTTATTTCAACTTGATAGGATGAATGATAAGTATTTTATTAACGATTGAAAATTTGAACAAGATATATAAATAAATAAATAAATAAATATAGGGAGAGTGTGAACTAATAGTAGGAATTGAAAATGAGAAAAATGCGATGAACCTTTTTCAATATCTGAATTAATGTTAAAAATTTCCAGTCTATCTGCGCACTGCTCATTATCCCATTCGGAACGCATTACGACCAAATCCGTATTATGCAATGGGTGACTCATCACCTCACCTGTAATACGATCGATTCGATTTCTCGCCATTCATTTGAATGGATTTAATTGACTAGATAATAATGCATTTAATTTTGCTTTGAAGAGTTCAAATGTCATCCATAGCCTGCAGAAGCAGGTTTGACAGCAAGGAGAGGCTGTGAAATGGAAAACGGCTGGCACGGGCACAATAGTAAATGCCATGAAAACTAATACGTAATTAATATAGCTGTATAATATTATATATTGCTGCATTGTTTGTACTTAGCCTTTTCATAAAAAAGTATATAGTATTAATATAAATACAAATTAGTTCTTTGGAAGAACAATAACAGAAATAAATTAAAGAAAAAAAGCTATTTGTAATAGGGGAGGTGGGGGATGAATGGGACATTTTTACAAAAATGTTTATTTTTAAAACTTTTTTAAAACCCTTTCACCGTCCGAAGGTTTTGCAGTAATTTTATAAGAATGCTTGTAAATCCAAGGATATACATATTTTAAATCTCAGTTTGATGCTATAATATCTTTAATATCATCACTTTCTATATAAGGTTAAAAATAAAATTCTGTTTAAAATATTTTAGTCTACAGCCATTTTAACATGATTTCTAGGAACGGAAAAATCCGGGCCAGACGGTTAAAGGGTTAAAGTTATTATCAATATTATATATCACATTTCATACATTAGGCATTTGACTACATCTATGCACCATATTTAGTCTAGATTATTGTTATGCAGTAAAATATTATAAAATTTAAAAAACGTTACTCTCTGTCCCAATCATCCCTATAGCAGGGATGAATGGGACACTAATAGGGATGGATGGGACACCAATATTTTTCTCCCTGTATTCAATGTTACCTAGTTAAATTTATAATTATAAACTTATATGTATTTATTTGTAATATATGATCTTATAATATGGCTATTATATCTCAACGTTGCTAATCACTTCTTTTACAGCAGTTTAAACTTGTAATGCAAACTTCGACTGTCTATCCGTTCCCCTTTCCCACTTACGAGACATTTTAGATATGAAATGAAAGTGAAAAATGTCTTTGAAATACGGCATAGCCAATATTTTTCATTCGCAACTTATTAATAAATATTAATTCAATGTATCTTAGATATCATGATGCTCAAATGAAATTATGTTAGGGGAGTCGCGAGTGGGAATTTATTTAAGCACAAGTTTCAAATCCAATATAATTTACACTATGTGACCAATAAACATATATTACTTTTAACAATTTTATCTATTTTGATAATGTTTCAATAGCAATTTTATGATAAACTATTAACCTTTATTACTATACAAAAATAAGATTCAATATAATTTTTAATAATAAACAACTTATATAATACGAGTACAGTTTAATAATAGTAATTAACATAAATCATTAATTTATAAACATATATAATATTTTTTAGTTAATAAATAAATGTTTCAACATTTCCAGGATGAAAAAGACTGTCCCATTCATCCCCATTTAAATTGTCCCAATCATCCCTATGATACATAGATTCAATTGTCCGCTATTTTGCTTCAGAAATTATTTTGTCACATTGGTTAATATGCACTCATTTTAATTACCAACATTGAACCTTCAAATAAATAACTGCAACATATCTTATTTCTTTATATTGTATAAAATATTTAACAACTTCAAATTTAAAAAAAAGTTACTTTTAAACAGAGTTTCAAAAAAATGCAGCTTTTCAAAAAAATGAAAAGAGCCATGTGGTTTTGCTTTTGGTTCCAAAGCACACTATGGTAGGGCCATATATGAGAATAGAAATCAACTAAAAAAAAACATTCATTCCATGAAATATTGAGAATGTCCCATCCATCCCTTGTCCCATTCATCCCCCAGCTCCACTACACTGTAAATAAACAAACAAATCATGAAATACACAATATGAATAAAAAGCTCACGGTTTTACTTAAAAGGCGACAATAATAATAATAATATAGCTGTCACAAGTTAAAAATATACATTTTATTTCAAATTTCTTAGTACTTTCGGCCTGCAATTCCCGCGGTCATCGTCAGAGAATATTTTTATTATTAATTGTTGTTCCATTTATACAAATACGTTACTTCGTTTGAAATGGGAGAGTCTATAATTATTAGGGTAGCTGAAAATACAAGTCGCAGTATTTCGGATTAAACTTGCGTAAAAGAAATATCTAACTGTCGTACCATTCATTTTAATAGGTCACTTTGCTCTAGTTTTCAAGATTTATTTTCAGGCTATTTAACCATATATTGGAGGTGTTTGGCTATTTTTAACTAGTAACATCTATTATTACTAGTAACATCTATGCAAAAAATGCCGTCAAAGGTGGCGTTTTGAACCGAATTTTCCGAAGCGGGAGATTTGAGCATGAAAAAAAAAGGCCACACTGAGAAAATAATTGTTTAAATATCAAATTCTAATTAATTGGGCGAAAAATGAATTCACACGGCCTCTTATACATCTCTACAAAAATCACCTCAGCAAGTTTCATGCTTATACTTTTGAAAATGAGTCTGAAAATGTCTCAGAAAATTTCGAGTTGTTGAAGGTGGAAAAATATTTTTTCGAATACACCCTTAAGGGTTCAGAAACTATGTAATTGAGCTGTTTTTT
Source organism: Maratus speciosus (assembly GCA_963932465.1). Lineage (NCBI taxonomy): Eukaryota > Metazoa > Arthropoda > Arachnida > Araneae > Salticidae > Maratus > Maratus speciosus. Next base: position 494,716,464 of record OZ010792.1, read on the forward strand.
CCATTTTTTTGCAAACGCAATCGATCGTTCAGAAAATGCTGCCAAAGTGGGTGTTTTGAACCGAATTTCCGCGCGAAGGAAGAAAGAACACTCAAGAGCGGGCGAAAAACGTGTTTGTCACGTGATCGAAACTGCTTATAATGCTGTTCTTAACTGCTCTGCTCAACAAGCGCAAAACGTTTTGACACATTTACAAATTCATTTTTTAACAGAAAGATATAAAATTGGAAAGCCTAACCATGGAAGCGATTTGGAATTGAACGGATTTTTTCATTTTTTGATCAATCAATTACCTATTGAGTTAGAAGCGTTTTGGACCACGTGACAAACTCGTTTTTCGCCCGCTGTTGAGTGTTTTTTCTTCCTTGGCGCGGAAATTCGGTTCAAAACGCCTACTTTGACACTCTTTTCTGAAAGATCTATTGCGTTTGCAAAAAAATGGAAAAAACAGCTCAATAACATAGTTTCTGAACAACAACACCAGCTAGTTTCATGCATTTTCGAACAAAAATAAATTAAAACTTATGTCAGAAAGTTGCCCTTTTGGATTTGAGAACACCCTTATAACTCAATAGGTAATTGATTGATGAAAAAATGGAAAACACAGTTCAAATCTAAATCGCTTCCATCGCCAGGCTTTCCAATTTTATATCTTTCCGTTAAAAAATGAATTTGTAAATGTGTCAGAACGTTTTGCGCTTGTTCAGCGAAGCAGTTAAGAACAGCCTTAACAAAACAAATGTTTCTTAATCTGCGAAAATGTAATATTAGCACGAACAAAAATATATAATATCTCTTTGGAGTTAAAAAGAGACTGGAAAGAGTTCTTTATCTTTAGAAACCTCAGAAATCAACAGATTTTCGAGATTTAAAAAAAAAAAAAACACTATAAAAAAACAAAATTTTTTTGCTGCTACTGATTTTCAGAGACGTTTCCGTGTAAGTTTTATAGTGTATTTATTTGTTTTCTGAACACAGAATTCTCAATTAAACATTTTCAGCTGCGTAATTAAATTAATAAATGCAAGAGTAAAAACAAATTATTAATTTTACTGTTAACGTCAATGATGTTAATTTCTGTAAAACACGTTGGTTGAACATGAAATTGTTTAATTCAGAATGGATGACATTCGAAAAACCTATATTCCAGGTTGAGGAAACTCATTAATACACTGCAAAAACGACTCAGAAACGTTTCCGAAAAAATACTGGCAGCAAAACAAACTTTGTTTTTATAAATACTAAAAAACTTTGTACAACAAAGTTCTTTGAAATGAATGGTTCGATCAAAAGCAGTTTGCAATCACGAAATGAAGTTGCTGAATATCTGCTTAAATGCATTATCACCAATACTATACTGTTTTTATTTTGATTTGTTTTTAAATGATAAACGAGTCGAATTTGACGAATAAAAAATGTTTAAAAGAACTGATTGACTGGATTTATAAAAAAAATCACAAAAATAATTACAATAAATAAACAATTTTACATTGGCTGGCCTAACTCTTAAAACATATATTATTTTGAATTAAAGTTTAATTTTAACTTCACAAATTATTTAAAAATTAAATTTTATACCTATACTTAATCAGCAACATGCAATTAAGATAAGAAATTATGAAGTTATTAATTGAAGCTTTTGATCTTTGATATTACGTGATGAAAAATCAACAAAAATTGCGCCCCTATGACACAATATTTTTTTTTTTTTTTTCCAAGGAAATCTAAAATAGCGTCGTTTTTTACTTGCACACTTTTCACATTCATATTCACTATTTAAAAAATATTTTAACGTGCTTAGATTATTAATAAATATATCCCCAAACTTGATGGCACGTTTCCCAGTTACAATTTTGCCTATGAACATTCACACTTTTGACTTTAGGTTCTAATCTGAGTGCCGTCAAAATCTAGAAATGTATTTTTTTAATACTCTTTCAGACGCATTCGTAGTAAAATATTTAGTTTTATCAAAGAAAATACTCATTTCATTTTTACTATGGCCCCACCAGTGGCTGAGAGGTTCTGCTCTCGAAACTGGTAGACGGGAAGTGCTGGGTTCGATCCCAATCGCGCCCGTCGGCCTAATCGTTCGGAGTTTTCGTGGTTTTCTTCGAACCATGGATTTCCATGCGTTAATACGGGTTAGGTTCCCTTAGAAAGACCCCCACGAAGGGCACTCCCCCTCGGGCCTATATCCCTAGTGTAGATAATCGGCCGTCACAAAATCAACCAACCATCATTTTTACTATGACGTCATTTTCATTCACTGAGGCCCTCTGAGATAAGCGTCTCAACCTCAGTATCAGCGGAATGAAAAAAATATTGAAATGTAACACACCTTTATTAGTAAAAATGCGTTTTTTTTCTTCATCACGCCATTTTCTGTTAAATTTTTTTTTAAGTTATTTTTTATTGTAATGCGAAAATGGCATCAGTAGTGATATTGTAATTCCCACTTTTTCACTTCTCTCTTCAAAAATGGAAGTAACCCGGTTGCCACCAATGTGAATAAATTTCATAAAGGACTTTTAAAATCTATTTATATAAAATCCAAGTCTCTGTGTGTCCCTCACTATTCCGGTAGGACCGCCTCATTGAAATGAGTAATTGTTGAAAAATATTAATGCAGGGTTACCACAGTAGCGCCAAATGTTAGCCAACTTGGCGATAGCTGGCTTATTTGGCGAAATTCCCATTTAAAACCATTAATCTTTCATAATGGAGGTCACCGAAATTTAATTTAAACTCCACTCTTTTAAGATATTTTTTCGAAATCTATGGGTGAGAATTTAAAGTACATCTTTACATCTTCCTTACGATGCTACTAATAAAATAACCACCAATAGACAACGGTGTACTGTGTGAGCTCCTAACTGCGCGATTTTAATGTGCTTTAGGTACTTTTCCAGTATAGGTGCCTTGGCGAAAAAGGAAATTTGGTAACATATTTTCCGGGAACCTATTCACTCTTTCATTTTATATACACACGCATTTTTTTCGATATTTATACGATTTATTTAACATAAAAAAGCCGTTTTTCTAATTTTATACAAAAACAGATGTAATTTGTACATAAAAACATGAATAATATACATATAAAACAAACAAAAACGCCCATCAAATTTGTTTTCATAGCCGTTTATATGATTTGACAACAAATCTCGATATTTTTCCTTTATACGGACACCATGCCAAAATGTATGCTAATGCGCCAATTATTTCAAAGTGCTAAAAGATATTTGTAATTTTATGCCAGCAGTTTAATATGAGTTTTATTTTATTGCTTTATTTGATAGCAGTTATTTGTTCACTTATTTTAAGTATATATTTGTGATTTGATGAAATAGTTCGTAAAAATCTGGAATTTTTAAATGTTATATTTTTTAAATGCTCACTTTAGTATCGACAATGGTTTTTCTTTTATTTTTCAAATGCTTCAATTCACGATTTTGCGCCAACTATTACGCTTGGTGACAATGGTGTCCGCATAACGGAAAAGTACCCAAATCTCACTTTCTGATGCCCAAATTACACCAAGCTTTTTTTAAAAAAATGCCAAAGCCCCTACAGTGGAAAAGTACCAAACTGTCTATTATTTTGCGCTATCCGTGTTATAGTTTGTACTATATGCAAGGGGAGTGAAGCGAAGAGGTTAAACATTAAATATTAAAGTTTCGGCACAGATGTCATATACGCCCATATTGGCGCGATTTTTTTCTGACGCCAATGTCATATACACAACGGGTACTTAACTGGCGCCAAAGTGTCGTAATTTGGCTTGATATGGTAATCCGGATGTTGTTGTTTATGCTGTTGATGTTTTCGCCAAATTGGCGTCGGAAAAAAATCGCGCCAATATATTATAACGTATATGACAACTGTGCCAAAGTTTCTATAAAGCAGTATAAGACTAAAAAATTAAGAATAAAATAAATGCAAAATAAGACTAAAGAAGAAAGAAAAATCACGCGTTAAGCATAGAATATGAAACACTTTCCAACACATCCTGAATGCTTTAACAAAACTTCTTAATTTAGGGAAATAAGGTAAATAAGATAACGTTACTTCTTAGATATCCCGTCGACCAATTTCGCCAAATTATATAAATCGCCAAATCAATAGTAACACATTAATAAAAATACAAATAAAACGTCGAATTAATGGTTTTATTGGCCATTATTGGCATTTAATCTTACAATTAATTAATTAATGGCAACCATTATTGGCAATTAATCTTACAATTTGGCGACAGTAATTTGGTCGACGGGATAACTAAGAAGTACCAAGATAACTAAGTAAACATTTTAGAAAACGCATAAAAAAATTTAAAAATTGATTTCAGCAGTTACCGTTCATAGCCAATAGTACCGTTATTACATGCCACTATTTAGCTAAAATTTAATTTAAACTACTGAAATCACATTTCCAGATATTATCATCCATAGACGGTTATGTATCCAATTCTTTGCGTTATCATGTATATCACTTTATCTATATTCTACAAACATTTCTTAGGAAACTAAATGCAGTTCAGCGTAAAAATGCATAACTCCTTTAAAAACCATCTTTAAGCAATTTACTCTCATACTCAGTAACCCTTACGAATTCTTTTGTGTAGCCCTGCATATGAACTGTAGCATTTATACACACAGTACAGTATGCATAAATGTAGTGAAACATAAAAGCGCATATCATAATTTAAAATGCATTTCTAGCAATCATTGCTTATGTACAATACTTCGGAGAAAAGTTTCTTGGCGGGAAAGAAGTTTTCCAACGTATTTTCTGGCAACCTATTTACTGCTTCATACTCACAAGCAGTTTTTTCCATATGTATACAATTTGGCACAGATGTCATATACGTTATATTGGCGCGATTATTTTCCGACGCCAATTTGGCAAAAACATCAACAGTATAAACAACATTCGGGTTACCATTACAAGCAAAATAACGACTCTTTGGCGCCAGTTAAGTACCCGGTGCGTATATGACATCGGCGTCAAAAAAAAAAAAATCGCGCCAATATAGGCGTATATGACATCTGTGCCGACAATTTAATATAAAAAAAGCTATTTACCCATTTTTATAAAGAAACAGAAGTAATTTTTGCACAGATGTCATATACGCATGGGGGTTGACGGTATTTTTCTATGACGCCAATTTGGCAGAAATCTTGCTTTCGAATACCAGTTACTTATATATTTTTCAATTATTTGCTATCATTCTGAAAAGGAAATAACTATAAATAAATAAAAGTTTGAATAATAACTATAGAACAAAGCTGTTTATATAATTAAAAAACAGAAAATAAAAGTAAATAAACAATTTATTAATAAATAAAAAAACAATAGCCGGGTTACCATAGCAGGCAAAATAACACCATTTTGGCGCCAGTTAGGTATCCCGGTTCATATCTGAAATCTGTGCCGTAATTTGTATATAAAAAAATTATATATATTTAGAAACGATTTTTGTATGTATATAAGTGCATATATAAACAAAGATAAAAGTTCATTAGATTTGTTTTCATAGCTGTTTATATACTTTCGCAACATATCTCCCTTTCTGATGCCCGAATCGCGCCAAGCTTTTTTTAAAAATGCGCTATAATGGAAAAGTACTTAAATAAATAATTAACAGCAATAACAAATTATACAAACTAAAACTTTTTATTTCGAGATCAAAGCATTGTTTTTAATTTCGATTAAAAAAAGTCCTTCCGGCCAGTGCCGGGAGGAAGAGGTAGCTTTCATATTCCTTATTTTAAAAAAGCCAACTTATATTATTCAAACACACGAAGCTCAATTAAGTGGAAACCGAATGTAGGAGATTCAATACTAATTTTTATCAATACTAAATCATTATGAATGAGAATTTCGCGAAATTAGTCAGCTTTATCCAAGCTGCTTTTATTTAAAGTAACTTACATTTGGCTGCCAAATTCGGCGATTTCTTAAAGTGCCTGCCATTTTAAGACAAGATGGTGGATGAGGCTAACCAGTGAACTTGGTCGAGACCTTAGTAATTGCTGTGCACATGCTCACTCACATCGGAATTGGCTGATATATATGAGTGCTGTCGCAGGCAAAAAATCAGATTTTTACAAATGTCACCCACGTTAGAAATTGAAACTGCTATATCTGAGCCATTTTTTAAGATAAAGACAAACAAAAAATGCTCCTGAATCCTTATATCAAGGTCAAATACTTAAGAAAGAAACCTTTTTCAATTTCTAATTTTTTTGCACCTCACTTTAAATATATATTTTGTTAATTTAATGGCCGCCATTTTGAAACAAGATGGCTGATGAAGCTGGCCAGCGAACTTGGTCGAAATATTGATGTATATTATCCATATGCCTTCTTCCATCGAAATAGGCGAATACGTGCGGTATCGCGTGACAAATACAAGATCGTTTCAAAGTGTTAGCCATGATAGAAATTCAAAGTGCTATAATTCAACCACTTTTTAAGATATAAACAAAAGAACAAATTTTCAGAAACAAAAACTGCTCCAGAATCTTTGTATCAAGGCCAAACACATAAGGAAAATCTTTTTCATTTTCCAATTTTTTAATACCTCATTTTAAATTTTAAATTACATTTTTTTTAATGGCAACCCTTTTGAAACAAGATGGAGAATGAAGCTGGCCAACGAACTCGGTCGAGACATTGGTATGTACTATGTACAGACCAAATTACATTCAAATCGGTTCATAAATACGCTTGTTATCGCGTGACAAAAATCAGGTCGTTTTAAAATGTCAGCCACAATAGAAATTCAAAATGTTATAACTCAGCCATTTTTTTAGATATAGACGAAACAAAACCTGTTCCGGAAACTTTGTATTAAGGTCAAACACATACGAAAAAAATCTTTTTCATTTTCCAAATTTTTGGTATCTCATTTTAAATTTAAATTAATTTTTTTTTAAATGGCCGCCATTTTGAAACAAGATGGCAGATGAAGTTGGCCAACGAACTCGGTTGAGTTAATTGTATGTACTATGTACAGACCAAATTACATCCAAATCGGTTCATAAATACGTCTGTTAACACGTGGCAAAAATCAGGGCGTTTCAAAATGTCAGCCACGCTAGAAATTCAAAATGCTATAACTCAGCCATTTTTTAAGATATAGACAAAACAAAAACTGCTTCCGAATCTTTTTATCAAGGTCAAACACATAAGACAAAAATATTTTTTCAATTTTCAATTTTTTGGTACCACATTTCAAATTTAAATTTTTCTTAAAATTTTAAATGGCCGCCATTTTTAAACAAAATGGCGGATGAAGCTGGCCAACGAACTCGGTCGAGACATTGGTCTGTACTATGTATAAACGAAGTTACATCCAAATCGATTCATAAATACGCCTTTTATCGTGTGACAAAATTCAGGACGTTTCAAAATGTCAGCTTCGCTAGAAATTCAAAATGCTATAACTCAGCCATTTTTTAAGATATAGACGAAACAAAAACTGCTACGGAGTCTTTGTATAAAGGTCAAATACATAAGAAAAAAATATTTTTCCATTTTCAATTTTTTGGTACCACATTTCAATTTTTAAATTTTTTAAAAAATTTTAAATGGCCGCCATTTTGAAACAAAATGGCGGATGAAGCTGGCCAACGAACTCGGTCGAGACATTGATATGTACTATGTACACACGGAATTACATCCAAATCGGTTCATAAATACGAGAGTTACAGTGTGACATAGGTCATATATATATATATATATATATATAACCAATAATTAAACATAACCTACCACCATCAAAAACCATAATATTATGAATTAAAGCTGTAAGTATATATATAAAAAAAAAAAGATAAAATATTTATAAGAATATTATGGAAGAAAAATAAGAAAGTGGACACCGACAAATAATGGAAATGCTTATATATTGAATTACTTTTTCAAGGGCACAGAATTCAATGATATAAGCAAAATGGTTGTTTTCTGTGGGAAATATAAGCTAAAGCTAAAAGTTATTTTCCCCTGTGCCCTAACAACCATTAAAATCAAGTGAATTGATTAAAAATGAAAACAGAATAGAAACAAATAATATGAATTGGAAAAAACAATAAAACCTATTTAAATATTTATAGGATATAAAATGAAATAATAAACACCATACCGATTAATATTTTAGAATAAATCCACGCTCACATGGCACCCATATCGTAAAGATTAAGGTTAATAAAACAGTTAAGAAATCACAGTAATTGATACCATAGGACACAGTTAATACATATTGAAATAAATGTTAAATAACTTTTAATATAATATAAAATAATATAAATAGAAAGTAATTACATAATTAAAATGCACTATTAAATTAATTAAAAACCGTTAAACAATATCGTCAAAATTAAGCTAAAAATTCCCCCTGGTGTAGTAAATTATAACTGAAATGTAGCTGGAAGAAGTAAATCTAGAACTTATCGAAAAAAAAAAACACAAATTGTGGTGCTGCCATCTAGTATTACATTTATGATTTAATTGTCAAAAGACTTGCTTCAGTTATACGCAATTGAATGTAACAATTGTTTTATTAACAGCAAAACCAAAAATATCCTTATATATAGATAATTATAAACTGAATATAAACCACACAATGTATTTAAAAAAAAAAAAAAAAAAAAAAAAAACTATTGTTAATAAAATTTAAAAAGCATGCAAAATATTCTATTAGCAAATTTATTTAATCTACACTAAGAATTTAAATAATTCTAGAACATCGATAAAATATAGCATATAGCTATATGCTATAAAACAGAATAAATTCATTAATAATTAATATAAAAAATTATTAAAAATATAAAAATCTTTAATAAAAACTATTATATATAAGATAATTATAAAATGAACAGGAAATAAAAAACATATGGTAGTATAAAGAAGGTGAACTGATACTTAAATTCCAATTACCTAAAAAGCACAAATATAGTGTGTGGATTATTTTATACATCCATAAAAATCCTAAAAGTATGAATGTGGGACATTCAAAAACAATAAACCGATAATAAATTATATAACACTAGGTGAAAATAAATAAATATTAAAATATTAATAAGAATAGAGGAATAATAATAAATATAATTACCCAATTTTAATCCATACAGTATAACTTTATTTATATTAAATATACTTATATGTATATTAATCACTATAAAAATGGCATACTATTAGTAATTAATATGATATTGTCCTTATTAAATTAAAATTTATAACAAATGATTGTAAATAAGATTAAACAATAATAAAGCTAATAATTAATGAAATACACCAATTACATATAAAATATCAAATCAACATCCTTATAAAATATGTATTAAAAATATAGTAATAATACAAAAGCCCCTTTTTTTTTTTATGTATAAATTAACCATTGCGTATTATCCAGACAACGCCACCCTCCTCCGTACTCTAACATCTACCCACCCATCCATCCTATAATAATTTTTTTTTTTTTATGTTATTTTACAATTTTTATTTTTTATAGAGATTTTTTTATTTTATAATTTTTTTGTAATTTTGTTTACGCATGTGTTAATTTGTTTTAAAAGATCATGTAAGAAAAATACTAATTGTATATTAATGAATATATGAATTTTTTTGGAAAACCATGATTTAATGCATCATAAATTAGTTTTTTAATATTATTGTTAATTAGAGGAGAAGAACATAAACATTTTATTCTATATAAATGATTAAGTATTATATTTCGAAATACAGAATGATGTAGACAAGATTTAAAATTTGTAAATGTATTAACTTTGAATTTAAATTCTTTACGTTTGTCATATAAATCTGTGATTGTTTTGTTGTCTTTTATTGTAATTTTAAGATCTAAGAAGTTAATTGTATTGTTAGATAAAAGGTTTTCCGTTAATTCCAAATTAGTGGGATAATCAACTGGAAATGGAGTAATTGCAGAATGATCAGTATCAATTAAAATAATGTCATCAATATAACGATATAAATGTAGATTATTATTAGTAAAATTACGTTCATAATGATATAAGTATAAGTCTGAGAGTAAACTGGATGTACAACCGCCTTGTGGTATACCGACATGCTGTAAATATAAAGTGTTATCTTGCAAGATATAATTATTATAGATAATGAAGTTAGTTAAAGATTTAAAATATGCAATATCAATATTAGATGGTAATTCCAGTTTTTTATAATACTTTTTAAATAATGCATTTATAATTTTATGTAAATCTAATAGGTCTATATTATTAAAATATATATTGATATATATATATATATATCAATTTTGAACGGAGGGTGGTTTCGGGGTCTGGGGGTCATGATCGATGAAAATATACCAAAATTTTTTGAAATCGCTTTCCTCCGAACGGCTGCAATATGTAGCTTTTTGTAAAGAAAGCTACCTAATACATATATCCTTGGATAACTTCAATTGAAATCAGGTTCACAGCTTAATATCTCATTCCATAAACCTAAACAAACGCAAGTGATTCATTCATCGTAAAACGTCAAAAATATTAAATCATTGAGGTAATCATTCACAAAGTAAGTTCTCCAACAATCAATGGGCAATATTCTAATGACGTCATGTAGGTAAAATGGTGGCGGTATTGTTTGTTTATGGTTTGTAATCACAAAGATTTAATTTTGCAATGCCTCTTAGTTACATTATTTTACTGTCATATTTATGAGCTCAGAACAAAAGCCTATTTTTTCATTATTTAGTTATTAAGGACGGAAAAAAATCATAAATGCATGATTTGAAAATTTTAAATAATTTTCTTTCTTAATACTAAAAAATAACATCGGGAAGTATAACAGCGGTTTTAAGTTAAATAAGTTTAACTGTTTAATTCTGTTGTAATATTCAAAATAACTGTATTTATTAGATTTCAGTATACTCAACATCAGGGCCCGATTAAACTTTGAAGTTAGAGTAACTACAATGTCATTTCAGGACCTTTCTTTTGGAGAAGCTTTTCTAAATTCCATATATACATGGAAAATCTTCAGTGTTAGAAATATTATTCCTAGGGCTGACATAACACGAGAACGGCCGGCAATTTTACGCAAGTGTTTGAAAGCTACTTTATATCAGAAATGTTACTAAAATCTGGTTACTTTTTTGTTATAGCGGCCCACACTATTAGGATTATGACAAGTTGCAGCCAATTTCGCTAACGTCGTAACCAAGATCGTGAAGCACACACATATAATACCATATAATACCATTTCATGAAATCGTATACGATAATTTAATAGTTTTTAACCTTACTTCAAGTGTGTTATTTATTTATTTTTAAGGCTCAACAATCTAAATTGTCCAATAAATGAATTTAAAAAAATGTAAACAAAGATTGAATAGACATGACCGCAAAAAGCCTCAAATCTGCATAAAACTTGGAACCAAACTGTGCAGATTAGTGGTCTTTTACTGTACACAATTTTTCATAAATGTGTTTCGTTCTTAAAATGTGTTATTTTCATCTATCCCTGCGGAACCAGCGAGAAAACTCATATTCTTGCACATGAGTTGTATATATCTTTATATCTAAATTTCCGTCATTTTTGACGGGCTACCTTTCTAGTTAAAATATAAAAATGGTAATATTTTTAAAAATAGTGAGTGCGGGCACATCGGCAAATAAATTGTTTTCATTAATAATAATAAAAAAATTAAAATCACTTCAGTACAAATTTCAGTCCAGATGACTAAATAAACAGCCTTGCTTTTTAAATATATAGATAATTTTCATTGAAACCAATACAATATTTGCATGCTTATAAAAGCATTAACTAACAATAACTAATGATAAAGGTTAATAAAAACCAAAAACCCTTAGGGTTCTTTTATTCCAGAAACTGACTTTTCTTCTGTAAACACAGGATTTAGAACATTTGTAAACCTTTCACCTACATAAATTTTATAGGTGAAACTTGTGTATAAAGTTTGAGAACAAGTCATAATTTAGGCGCGACGAATGACTAATTTTTCCTCTAAAGACATTACATTTCACAAATAAAAATAATGCAACATTTTAATTTTTGAGACTAGTAGGTTTCGAAATTTGAGTTTGCATAATTGTGATAACATCATGATAAAATCGTAAAACTTTGTTCCTTTTTTTTTCAGCAGTTGATACGCAATGTAAAGAGCAAGCAATCATTGACCACTTGACGTTCTAAGAACTGTGCATTCAGTTCTTCGACATTCTATTTCAACCTTTTTATCTGCCAAACAACTAGTTTTAGTCAGCTTTCTGTCAAACTAATTTCAGTGTCATTAATTTTTAGATCGGTCAAATTACTCTCATTGGTGATTTTTTTTTTTAATGCCTAACATCAGTATGCGCGATAGCGTCAAAGAACCAGGTCTGGCTACGTTGGGAATGATTGATTAGCCTGGCATACAAAAATTCATGAGGTACATCTAATTAACTAGTAAACTCAATATGTTTGGAAAGGTTATTAATATTAGTAATAACTAGCTGACCCGTTCTGCGTTGCCTGGGCTCGTGATAATATTCTTAAATGAACCTGAAATTTGTACCGCGGTCCGTACAGAGGGGGTAGAGACGGTGCAAATTACCAGCGCACGACTCTTCTTGGGGGTCAGCTCCGTTCCTTTCTTTTTTTAGGTAGATTTCATAAGAAATGCTATCTATTGCAGTCGTTACCATGGTGCGACTTTTGAAAAATCCCTTCGTAACTTTTCATTACATGACCCCAGGAACCCAAAACTACACCCACCTACAAAGTTTATATATACATGATATAAAACTCCGGTTGGAGTCGTGTAGCTGGTGGCATTCGTACTTAAAACACACACAGTTTGTTCACACATTTCTTTATTAGGCGTAGGTACATCTTAGCTGGAGTCACAGTCATCCAAGGCAGCGCCCGCCGGTGTCAATTCGAGCAGCCCCAATCCCGTCTGTTCACAAAGTCGGCTCGTCGCAATCTGAGTAAATTTAAAGTTCTAAGTGAAGATCACCACTTTGCGAAACTAATTTATTACACTTTATAGCCTAAGACTGTTTTATATTCGATGCTCCCAAGTAATCTTGGATAATTGGTTTTCAATTTAGTGTAAGTTACATGTTCATGCTCTCCGAAATTTAAAAGTTATAAATACTTGATAACTGGGCCATGTGTTGCGAGTTACTTCTGAATTTAATTGGGTTGGTTGGTTGATTTTGTGACGGCCGATTATATACACTAGGGATATAGGCCCGAGGGGGAGTGCCCTTCGTGGGGGTCTTTCTAAGGGAACCTAACCCGTATTAACGCATGGAAATCCATGGTTCGAAGAAAACCACGAAAACTCCGAACGATCAGGCCGACGGGCGCGATTGGGATCGAACCCAGCACTTCCCGTCTACCAGTTTCGAGAGCAGAACCTCTCAGCCACTGGTGGGGCTACGAATTTAATTGGGATTTGTAATAGCAAGGAAATTATGATGTTTGAGAAGTGTCAAGACACCGAACATATGTCTGCTCTGATGATTATCGAAACTAGGCTATACTTGATAATACCTTTTTGGGGGTTCTAACGATTTTAAGTGCTACATGGGGCAGATATAGAAATTGAGTTAGCAACTAAGGGGAAGGTATACTAATTGAAAAAGTTTATAGAGCATCTTACCTATTTTATATCATATATATATGTATGCACTAAATTTTGTCCGTACGATAAAAGTCGCAATTATGCGCGGATCGTCTTCAAACTCGCCAAAAACATTGAGATGGTTAATATCTCGGCGGGGATTGCAAGTGGACAAAATCGGCCCAAAGGGGTGGAAATGGGGAGGATTAAAATTTTTGAATACCGCCTTAAAATGATTCTGATAAAATCAGCTCTTACAGAAAAATGACAGGAAAAAATAAACATTTTTCGTTATAGCTGTTGCCAGTAATTAAAAAGACACAATAAAATTCTTACCACAACAATTACTTTTCTATTGCAAGATTTCCACGTGAAAAATGAAAATGAAATAAATTTTGACGAATTAAAAATAAAATGAATATTACATCATAACTGTTCTATAGCAAAATTTCCACGTGAAAAATGAAAATGAAATAAATAGTTTGACGATTTTTTTAAAAAAAAATGCATATTATGCCATATTGGAAATATAATGGACGTCAGCAGGTGAATATGTAACGGTATGCAAGTTTGAAAAAACGTATTGAAACATGATAAAAACCCGACTATGGAAATATTGGCCTATTTTAACATTTTGAGGTTCTCTGAATTTGTTTTCGCCATTTTTAAATCTATTCCACATATATACATGTGTGTATGTGTGTACATTAGAATTTTCATAAAAGGTTTATGTCATTAGAGCTCATTCTTAGTGAAGAAACTGGGTTTATCTCTGATCCTGGTTTAGTTTTTGTTGGTGAAATTAGTACTTAACTTCGAAATCTACCTCCGCTGTAGGCCGAGCCGGCTGGGATTTTCTTTTCTTTTCTTTTTTTTTTTTTTTAACGTCGAAATTTTTAATTGAAATAGCTGACATATAATAAAATTCAAAAGTCAGAATTCGCTAGAATGTATTTATAGGTCGCGATTAGGGTCCGTACTCCTGTGTATGTACCAAATACAGTAGAGCGCTGATTCTCGGAACTCCAATTAACCGAACTTCCAATTATCCGAACAGGCTATTTGTCTCAAAAAAAATTTTTAACCGAATTTCCTATTTCTCTCAAAAAACATTTTTTTAATGATGATGAGATTGTGGATGAGATTTAAGATGAAAACGAAATTGAAGAAATGAAAACGAATGCTCTGAAAATAACCCAGGCCCATCCCATAACGAAGCCTTTGAATGTGTCTAAACAGCTATGAAAGGGCTCGAACGGCAGAAGAATTCTGATCCTATTCAATTAACATATTTAAGAAGAATTCGAGATATGGCAATATTGGAAAGAACGTCTTCTTTGAAACAAGCAACAATCGAAAGCTTTTTTGCTTAAATTATAATCTCTGGAGTTCAGAAAATGATAAAAAGAGAAATTTTTTTTTTTAAATGATAAAAAAGTAAACAATTAAAAAAAACAAAACAGTTTTTAAACAAGCTAGCACTAACTGGTGCTGCCAGTCCTAAGCCTGGATAAAATGTGAAGGTTTTAGTATAGTCTGGAACATGCCTTAAATTGTCTGTCTGTTTATCCGAACTAGGATCGGTCCCGACTTGTTCCGATAATCGGCGCTCTACTGTATTTGAAAGTCCGTTTGATATCAAGAAAGTTTTGAAATGGTGCTCCTTTTTTATTGATGTGGCTGATTTCAGACGCGCGAACAGGAATCAGGTGAAAAATTGTGTAAAGTCACAGGTTAAGGTTTCTAATTTTATTTGTTTTATACTTTAAACTTTTTTATTTGAAATTAATTGAGGAATTCAATTAAAATTTAACTATACTACAGCTACTAATTCATGCCAAACTGAGAGAAAAGTATTTAGATGTTATTTGCCTTTCTTACCTTATCATTTTTTAAAGGACATGGCAATTCTACCATTTAAGCGATAAATAGCGTATCCTAAGAATATACACTTTTAACCCTTTATTTACTGCATTATGATCTATTGCAGATTTTTTCATGTAATTTTTTTTCGGTTACTTCTATGAAAAATTAATGATATACATAAAAAAATACACAGCCACGAGAAATTTTATTCGTTGGAGGTAATTAATTAAAGTGGTAGTTTAATGTACCGTCAGAACATTATGCCTAAAATATTCTCGTAACAGAAAAACCCACATGCTATTTACATTCTATTTTAAATAAAGTTTAAACTCTTAGAAATGGTAAATAACAAGAAGACAAGAAGCAAGTTTAATGCTAAAAAAAAAGTATTAAATTGACATAGTTTTTTTTTACACATGAAAAATGAATAAAAATTCAAATTCCATGGCATTAAAAAAACTATTTTTTTTTTTTTAGGTTTCGATCTTCTTAGCCGTCCTTTAGTTATGCAACGCCTGCATTCCAGAGACAACATATTCTCTGGCATCTCCACATATGCAATATATGAATTTACATATGCCATTTCTAGAACAGTAAAAACGAGCCGATGCCACAACTTTTTCGATTTCCTATAAAAAATAACAAAGAAGCAGAAAAGAAATACAACGAAAATTATTACTACGCCACAATTTAATAATTACATTAGGAAGTAGATAAAAGCGATGGATAACTGCACAGACGAAAATAAAATAAAAAGTTTTTCTCCAACACCCAGTGTATTGGCGGTACTCATAAGTACCACCGAGTAATTCAACTGTTAAATCAAATACATACACCGCTCACTTAAAATAGCTATTCAAATCCTATTCTAAGATCATAATGATCACATTAAAAAAATCCCAACCCTTATCTTATATCCTTTACTGTGTTTGCAGCAATAAAAAGCCGAACGTGACAATCTGTACAAAATGTCGGCACAAAACACATCGACTGTTTCAAAGATAGCCTCCTTCCTCGCCAAAATAACAAACCTAGAACTACTGCTGCCATGTATCCTGAAAAGGTGGAGTTAAAAAAGAGTTTTTGCAGAGTGCCATTAGAATATTAGTAATATTCACTATAGGATGAAACTTTAAAGTGAGTGGTACTTATAAGTACCGTCAGTCTATATAGAGTTAATGTGCTGGTAGCTGTAGTCATCAAGATTTTTCACACAATAGATCTTTCAGAAAATAGTGTAAAAGAAGAATAACCACTCAGGGAAGGGTGGGAAACGTCTTTGTCACGTGATCAAAATCGCTTATAACCCAGTACGTAATTTATTGTTCAAAAAATGGAAAACACAGCTCGATTCCGAATCGCTTCCATAGTCAGGCCTTCCAATTTTATACCTTTCCCTTAAAAAAGGAATTTGTAAATGTGTCAAAACGTTTTGCGCTTGTTGAGCAGAGCAGTTGAGAACAGCCTTAACGTAAATTGAAAGAGGATATAATAAGCAGTCGGAATGGCTATTTTTATTTTTTTTGTGGGACAATTTGGAGATTTAGTATTGGGCGTTCTCTCTCTCTCTCTCTCTTTTTTTTTTTTTTTTTTTTTGGCCGACTGTACCTCGAAGATACATGGTGAAATTTATACGTTTTAAAATGTTAAGTTCGTGTTTTCTATTTTTTTTTTTTTAATAGAAAAAATAAAAAACATGTTTTAACAATAATAAAATCATTAAACATGACTATTAACAACTTATAGTCGAAAGCGTTTTTAATTTTTTCAAAACCAAATTACACACATAATAATAAAAATGAAATATTTTTAATTATTTTTTCAATTAATTTTTACCGTCGAAATTACGCCCGAAATGTTTGAATATTAAATACGTGAACTTTCGCATTTCACATTCAATTGAATTTTCACATTCAATTTTTTGTTATGAAATAGTTTTATTAAAGATTTCATTACACAATCTAAAATATTAAACCTAGTTTATTAAATGAAAGATCAACGCTTAGTATTTTTTAAGCCATTCAACCGGACGCTTATATTTTAAGAAAGTGCGTGATATAATGATTAAAAATAAAAACGAATTCGCTGTAACTTTTGATTAATTTATGATAGGATGTTCAAAAATTAACTGGTAATTATTTCTGAAAAGATATTACAAAAAAAAAAGTACTAATAATAAATTCACTTACATGAAACAATGACTCGGGCTTATCAGCATCATCGAATTTCTTAATTAAACATGATTGATCCCAAACTTCAGAGTTTTGCTGGAACTAAATGCTTAATTAAATTATGTGTTAATGGTTTTCTTCAGAAATATGTAATTCCAAGTCCTCAGTTTTATTTCAGATTTCCCTGTAAAAAAAAGATTATATTTAAATTTCCTACAGATGTAAAGAATCATTTAAAAAAATGTGAACTTATTATTATTTTTTTTTAATCTGATCTTTTATTTAATAGGGGTGAAAATCCATAGAAAGATTCCTATCAAAATATTGGTATGCCGAATTGAAATGAAAGTAATAAACATGCCATAATTAAAACGCACATAAAAAATTAAAAGTTTTTGTTTCATTACCAACTAATAAATGGCAACAAGTGATAACGGGTGGGCTAGAGGAACATGGATCTCAATAAATGCTATCAGATTAGCGTATACATTTTTTTCTTCCTCCTCTTTTATCCTGAATTGTAAAATAAAACAAATACAGAGTGGTTATAATTAAACTTCTCCTATAAACAGCATCCTACAGCGCAAACAAGTGAACCGAATGCAATGAAATTTGGTATATAGACTACACACGAGATGCGCTCACGGAATTTCGGAAAAAAAAAAAAAAAAATAGTTCCAAAATGTCCACCAGAGGGCGCCTTTTCCAGAAAAAACATTAACACAATAAACGACCAAAACAGTCGGTTTTACATTTTATTACTCATAATTCTTGTTCTGAATTGTTAATATTGTTTCTGTATTCCGTTTTGGTCGTTTATTGTGTTAAATTTAACGTTTTTTCCGGAAAAGGCGCCCTCTGGTGGACATTTTGGAACTAAAAAAATTTTTTTTTAGAAATTCCGTGAGAGCATCTCGTTTATAGTCTATATACCAAATTTCGCTGCATTCCGTTAACCCGTTTGCGCTGTAGGATGCCGTTTATATGGGAAGTTTAATTATAACCACCCTGTATATTTCAAATGCTGGTGATCAAAATGAACTATAATAACTCGAATTTATTCTTTTTTATTCAACTATATGAAGGTATTTCTAGCATTACATTTCACCTCTTTTATACAGTGAAAACTGTGTAAGTTAACCACCCGTTGACCACAATTTTTTACTCAATTTAAACACTAGTACACTTTTTAAAAAGGTCAATCTAGCTTGGTGAATAACATACGATGCAATAATTTAGTAGGTTTCACAGTATTAACTAAAAATTAAGCACTTGGTGATTATTTTACTGTATTTTAATGATATCTATTTAGAAAGTTAACATGAACAGGCTTTATTTTATATCAGCATGATATTATAAGTTACCACAAACGATACTAAAGCTGCGAGTACTTACAGCGGAAAAAAATTTCTAGATTTAGGTATAAGAAGCCCTTCAAAATATAATCAGTCGGGGACGTTACATCCCGAATTGAGACGATTCTGTTACGATTTGTATTTCATTTCGCTTAAAACAGTACAATAAAAATGGAAAAAATTGAAGTTTGCTTTCGGGAATGTTTAATTTTTTCACGTGCAGTATGTATAATAATAAAGATAGAAGTTTGTACGTGTGTGTGTGTTTGTATTTGTGTGCTAAGTTCTGAAGAAACCGTTGCGCGCAGAGCTATAAGATTAGGCAGGAAGGTAGCTGCTGTATGCCTGAAGTAATGCACCTCTAAACCTTTTTTTATTTCTTTATGGGATTTTTAAATTTTTTTCGTGATTTGCGGCGATTTTTCCATGTTAGTAAAAGGAATCCGGTTTCAATCTTTTACCCCAATATAGTAAATTTTGTCCTCTTTTTAATAACGTTTATTTGGAACTTTAACATATATTTTTTCGTTCCGCGACGATTTTTTGACGTTCGTAAATGAAATCCAGTTTCACTTTTTTAGCCCAATATAATAAATTTTGTTTTCTGTGTTTTTTTTTTTCGAATATTTTAAGCGTTTTTTCGTGTTTCACAGCGACGTTTTGATACTTCTCCTTGAATTACCCGCTAAATTTTACTACTGCGTCAAGTTGGGAAAATGGCAAATCCGTTCCTATAGCAACGAGAACCACGATGCTGAACATTTGAAGTTAAACGGGATACTAATTAAAAATCACTATCATTTAAGGCTCGCTTGATCCAAGACCGAAGCTGGCGTAGTCCGCACCGGTGTACACTGCCAAAGGCAGCGGCGTTACCAATCATAAGTTCGTTTAATTCAAAGTCCCTCTGGAATAAGCCGACGAGGGAAGCTGCGCTTTCCGCTAGTACATTAAAGGTTAAACTTAGGCTAAATCTTAAAGACAGATGGTTTGTTAATAGTTTTCGAAAAAATAGTAATTTAAAATGTTGCTACATGCGATTAAAAAAATTAAAGGAGTACTTGTCTTACTCCAACATACTGGCAGAGACGTTGCAGCACATACATCAGACAATGAAGTTGACAATGAAGTTGCAATCATAATATGATTCTACAGCATATCAAGAATATCACAGTGACAATTGTGACGTTATTGTGGCACTAAGTAATTAGAAATGGACATCACATTACTATTGGTGATGTCCACCATGGGTAATCAGCAGGCAATTGCGAAAAACTTGCCTTTGTAACCAAATTTTGAGTGCATGATGACAAATGTTTAATTTGGTTCAAATGCATTTTAGATCGTGGTTAGATTTGGTTAAAATGCATTTTTATTCATTTAAGATATGCATATTTTATTTTATACCTGACAAAGTTTATGAATTTTGATTTCAGATGATGTTTTATTTAATTAGCAACAGACAAAAATGTATAGATTGTATTAATTATTTCTATCCAAAATTATTTGCTCAAGCAGCATGGTATGAGATGTTCAGTTGCAAACAGTATATGCATTAACTGATGTCACAAATTTGATGGAAAAAAGGCAAATCGACGTGGCATCAACTTTATATGACGTCACTGCATAGCAAAAAAGCCGCAACTTGACATCGATATGACTTTACCGTGCACTGTAAAAAAAGACAAATGTTTCTTAATTTAATAACCTCTTCCGAGTGACACACGCTTCCGAAAAGTGTTCCTTTATCTTTAGAATACACAGAAATTAACCCTTAAATGCATAGTATAACTTAGGGTTTGCATGATTTTTTTTTTGTTGCCATTTGGTGCTTTCTGTTGGTCTTTTGGTGAACTGGTATTATGTGTTACGAGTGAAAACATGCGTTTAAGGTCGTGAAGTCTGTTTTTGTTCTGGTGTGTTATCACGGGGAGGTTATAACATCTTTCGTTGATACTGCTTGCAATGGGCTCTTGGCGTTTTTTCTCTATCTTTATAAGGTAGTCATTATTAAGGGTGTATTCGAAAAAATGTTTTTCCACCCTCAACAGCTCGAAATTTTCTGAGCCATTTTCACTCATTTCTCAAAGTAAAAACATGAAACTTGCTGAGGTGATTTTGGAAGAGATGCATAAGAAGCCGTGTGATTTCACTTTTTCGCTCAATTCATTAGAATTTGATTTTTAAACAATTATTTTCTCAGTATGACCATTTTTCTCATCCCTAGATCTCCCGCTTCTGAAAATTCGGTTCAAAATGCCAACTTTGACAGCATTTTTTTTACAATATTTTCTGCATTTATCAAAAATTCGACAAGCACGGCACATTATGTAGTTTCTAAATAAGATAATTTGGCAGTTTGATGCGTTTAAGATCAAAAATGAATTTAAAAATAAATCAGAAAATAAACAGTTTGGATTGGAATACACCCTTAAGGCTGTTCTCAAATCCGAAAGGGCAACTTTATAACATAAGTTTTAATTTGTTTTTATTTGGAAATGCATGAAACTAGCAGGTGTTGTTGTTCAGAAACTATGTAATGGAGCTGTTTTTTTCCTCTTTTTTTTTTTTTTTATTCAAACGCAATAGATCTTTCAGAAAATAGTGTGTGTTTCGGCGTAAATGCCCCCAAATTTATTGTTTATAATTTAACTCTGTTTATTTTTTATATTGTGAAACATAATTATAAAACTGATTTCTTCTGACAGAAAATCTAATATGCTTATCTAAATTGTTTATAGTCCTGACTCTGTAACCAGACAGAGAAGATGTAAATTTTGGCTCTGTAACTACAGAGTATATAAGTGTAGTATCATGAATTTTCGTGGCTCTGTATCAGAGAAATCACAACTATTGGCTCTGTACCAACAGAGAGTATAAATGTAGTATCTTGGCTACTAATTTCTAATAATCCAATGTGGTGATTATAATTCTTTTTATTTAATAAACTATTTAATCTAATCGCTCTCCCATCTCACTTGAATTTTGTGATTTTATTGACATTTGAATTTTCGGCGCCAATAGTGTGAAAATGGGCGTTTTGAAGCGAACTTCGGCGCGAAAGAAGAACTTTGTCACGTGATCAAAATCGCATATAACTCAATAGGTAATTTATTCATCAAAAAATGGAAAACACAGTTCGATTCGAAATCCCTTCCATGGTCAGGTTTTCCAATTTTATGTCCTTCCGTTAAAAAATGAATTTGTAAATGCGTCAAAACATTTTGCGCTTCTTGAGCAGAGCAGTTGAGAACAGCTTTAATTCCGAAAACGATTAAAAGCATTGCAAAAATTATCATATCGTCGAATAGTTGTTAGTGTGCAGTGTAAACACTTTAAAGTAAGCATATAATTAAAAATTATTATTTTTTGAGCAATTTTTGATATGTAACTCAGGAGTGACATTATGACATTATGTCGAATAGAAATATAAATAAATTTTTCCATTATTTTACTAGTGGATAATTAACAAAACTAGACTCAAATATAATTTTTTCTGAAGAAATTAAAAAATCAAGCATTAAAGGTTTAATATATTTTCGAGATTTAAAAAAGCATTTATAAAACAAAGGTTTTTTTCTGACCCTAATTTCCGGAAACGCTTCCGAGTAGCATTTATTTTACAATGCAATAAGGCTGTTCTCAAATCCAAAAGGGCAACTTTATGACACAAATTTAAATTTATATTTCGTCGGAAATACATGAAACTAGCAAGTGCTTTTGCTCAGAAACTTATGTAATCGAGCTGTTTTTTTGCAAACGCATTAGATCTTTTAGAAAATAGTGTGAAAGTTGACGTTTTGAACCGAAGTTCCCAAAGAAAGCAGAAAAACCAGTCAGCAAAGAGAGAAAAATATCTTTGTCACGTGATCAAAATCGCTTATAACTCAATAAGTAATTTCTTGATTAAAAAAATGGAAAATATAGTTCGATTCCAAATCGCTTCCTTAGTCAGGCCTTCCAATTTTATATCTTTCCGTTAAAAAATGAATTTGTAAATATGTCAAAACATTTTGAGCTTGTTGAGCAGAGCAGTTGAGAACAGCTTTAATCAGTTCTCCCTACTCGGAATATCGCCTTTTTGGATGCTATCCGTTCTCAAGTAAACATTTTCTATTGCATAACTGAATTTTATACATGCAAAGAATAATACTCATTTTAATTTTAATGTTAATGCTGTTAATTTGTCATGTTTGTCTATTAAGCATGTTTACTGAACATGAAGATATTTACTTGAGATTTCACAGCATCTGAAAAAGCGATATTCCGGTTTGAGAAAACTGTCTAATGCGCTATAAAAACTACTCGGAAACATTTCCGAAAATTACGGGCGGCAAAAGAAACATTATTTTTATAAATACTTCTTTAAGGGTGTATTCGAAAAAACATTTTTCCACCCTCAACAGCTCGAAATTTTCAGAGACATTTTCAGAGACATTTTCAGACTCATTTTTAAAAGTAAAAACATGAAACTGGCTGAGGTGATTTTTGAAAAGATATATAAGAGGCCGTGTGATTTCATTTTTCGTTCAGTTAATTAGAATGTGACTTTTAAACAATTATTTTCTCAGTATGACCATTTTTCCCATTCTCAGATCTCTCGTTTCGGAAAATTCGGTTCAAAACGCCAACTTTAACAGTATTTTTTGCAATATTTTCTGCATTTATCAGAAAATCGACAAGCACGGCACATTATGTAGTTTCTAAGTAAGAGAATTTGCCAGTTTGATGCGTTTGAGAGCAAAAATGAATTTAAAAATAAATCAGGAAATAGGCAGTTTGAATTGGAATACACCCTTAAATTTCAAAAATCTATAGGTTTCTGCGGTTTTTAAAAATGAAGAAACCTTTTTTCGGATTCGTTGGTGACTGAGAAGAGGTTATTTTATATTTTTGGAGATTAAGAAATATTTGTCTTTTTTTTTTTGCCGAGTGGTGTAATTATGCTTAAAACGAACGTGGCAGAATCTGGTGACCTAATAGTCATTAAGAAAACCTAAAATAAGGCAACCAGTTTTAGTTAATTACGGTTATATTTGTCTATCGATACGAAACTAAATGACCATATAAAGAATTTAGCTAAATTTTTATCTCACGTTTTGATTTTTGGCTTTGAAGTTTTATCCATATTTTTAAATATAGCTTAATCATCATATTTCAAATTTAGAGTTAAACATATTTATATTCTCTAAAGTTTCCTCGTAGAGCATGAACAAGCAATACTATCACCATTTATACATAAAAATCGTCAATAACCAAATTTAGCTGTAAATCTATAATAAAATAATCTTTTTTGTCACCTTTTTGCTTCTTGCATTTATAAAAAATTAAACGGGCAAAAATTTATCTAACATTTTCTTTAGAAATCGACCGAAAATTCGGTTTCGTTTTTGCCCAAAAATCTGAGTTTCTGCGAAAATGCTGTCGAAAATTCGGCCGGACCGAAACTCGACCGAAACTACCTCTCTAAAAATCTTGTTACTTCCTTCGCAAACTTTCAACATTACTCTTTGATTTCAGCTGTATCGGCTCAAATGAAACATTCTTTATTGATTGCTATAAACTTTGTTGTTTACAATTATCAGTCATCACTGACTCAAGATGTGAGTGCAAAATATAAAGCAAGCAGTCCATATATGACTCAACTTTGAAGACGCTTTTCAAGTACACATTAAACACCGGAGACTTAACAGTAATAGAAAATTTTTAGTTTGAAACCGCAGAAGTCTTTCGAATACTCTTAGAGAAAGTTCTTATAACAGATGATCAAATACAAAAATCATTATAAAAAATAAATCGAGGTATGTATAATACCTAAAACATATTTTAATGAGATGAAATTCGTATAATTAGAAAATCATTCTGTGTCGTAGATGAATAAATTACATTTTATTTTATATGAAAATAAAAAGTTTGGTCAGAGGCACAGAGAGATGGGGGGGGGGGGGGCACTTGGGCTACACGTATAATTAATTAATAATTATGTATAATTTAATAAGCACGTATAATTCATAATGATGTATATTTATGTATGCATTAGTTACTTCAATTTTTTTGACATTTTCGTTTTCGGCCGAAAATAGGAAGATTACCAAAATTCGGATTCGGTCGAATCTTAATTTTCACAAAGGAAAATTCTTTCCTTATCTTATGAAATAATTTGATCACATAGAAATTAATTTCCTTAAACTTAAGCTCAATAATTTATTATTGACAGAAATAATTAAATGATTATATTAATTTTTTTTTTTTATGTCAACTTCGTTTCATAGAAAAGTTTATCTCGAAAATCCCTTCTAACTAGCGTAATTATGTTTGAAAATATGGCAATTAAATATGAAGCTATTGCATATTAAACGATGTTTTCGCTTATAAGATTTCTGTTTTCTAAAAGCAAGATTAAAAATTTTTGTGTAGCTATTTACTAATGCCTTTTTCATCCCTTTTATCCGCTGGAATATAAAGAGAAAGGCTTGGCTTACTCTGTACTTAATTCGACATCCTCCTCAATTGATTAGTTGGAGTGGATTTTCCTTTTTTTTTATTGTGGACGATTTCCTCCGGAAAGCCGCCATTAAAAAATATGAATGACTTGTTTTGTTTTTTATCTAGTTTGTTAAAAGGCTATGAAAAAGAGATTATTTCTCCAGACTCTTTTTGATACCTGATTGCTCCCATCAGTAAATTAGTTTCGGGGAATTGTAACAGCAATATATTACAACAGTTACTTCGTTTAAAACTCTTAGTGGTGTAACAATTTAGAAATTATAACAAGAACGAAAAATCATGCGCCCAGCATAGACTATGTAATACTTTCCAACACATTCAGAATACTGTATATATCAACAGTTGAAACAGAATTTTTTTGGTCATCCTTGTATATGATCTATAGATTGGTATTTATACTACATAGTAAGCTAAAAGTTAGTTCAATTAAATGCAAGCATCTATATATATATATTATGCTATCGTACGTGTCACAGAAATCGCGATTATTTGTTAATTGTTTAATGGCAACGCCCGAATGAAACGCATCTCATTGGTTATTGACCAACATTTAAGGGTATTCTCAAATCCAAAAGGGCAACTTCCTAACATAAGTTTTAATTTATTTTTGTTCGAAAATGCATGAAACTAGCTGGTGTTGATGTTCAGAAACTATGTGATTGAGCTGTTTTGTCCCTTTTATTGTAAACGCAATAGATTTTTCAGAAAATAATATCAAAATAGGCGTTTTGAACCGAATTTCCGCGCGAAGGAAGAAAGAGCACTCAAGAGCGGGCGAAAAACGTGTTTGTCACGTGATCAAAACAGCTTATAACTCAATAGGTAATTGATTGATCAAAAAATGGAAAAAACAGTTCAATTCCAACTCGCTTCTATGGCCAGGCTGTCCAATTTTATACCTTTCGGTTAAAAAATGAATTTGTAAATGTGTCAAAACGTTTTGCGCTTGTTGAGCAGAGCAGTTAAGAACAGTCTTAATGCATCTTCATGCCTATAAGGGGGGGGGGCACCATAGGGGGACCCTGTTCTGTCGCCAAATGTTTAGTCGAAATCAACAAATTATGATACTTTAATGCAACAAAAACTAATATTAGTTTAAGGGATTATATTAATTATATTTAAGGGAGCCCAAGTAAATTAAATTATGAATAAAAGTAACATGATAAAATGCTTAGCATGCTTTCCCAAACATAAATTTTAAGGGAGACCAAACTGGTCGCCAAGGCCCGCTAGTAGTTTAAAATTCCCGCTCAGCAATTTCCGTCAATAAACGGAAATGTACTCTATATCCTTTGTCTATCCCTGTATAGGATCGATAAAAATTCTTTGCACCAAGTAATATGCACAAAAAAGGTTAAATTTTAAAACGCGTACCACATCTGAAAACCACTGCCAGCAATTATTCTTCACAGGTAGTACTGCAGAAAAATAATTTTGCGTGTTCCTGTAAATGAACGTTGAATTTTATGCACAACACATTATACAGGAAGCGTGCAGTATAGCACATCTCAGACATATATACAAATTTCAATATGTTTAAAATAGTGTAATATCTTTAACCCCTTGCTTGTGGAATATATTTGAGAAAAGCGTGCCAAAATTGGATATTTTTTTCCTCTGAATGGTTTGAATGAAATTTGAGAAGAACTGCTGTTGCCGCTAGAAGCGCCATCTATGTGGTTTGTTTTGAAACTTGTGAGTTGGGTTCGAGACGCCGATCAGAGGAGTAGTGTAAATATCGGCTCTCGATCAATTTATTGTTTGTGAATTAAAAATTTAATTAGTAATACAGTCCGCAAGTTTTATTTTATTGAGAGTTGTGTGCAGTGATTATTTGTGATTGAGTTATTGGCGGGAACACCTTTTTTTGGTCCCCCTCACCGGAGAAAAGAACAAGCATTTAATTACGTATTTAAAGTGTTTCGATTTTAGAGTCAACGAGATAAGTGTACCGTAACGAATTAAGTGTTTTCCTTTTATGAGAATTTGTGCATTTTAATACGTTGTTATAATATTCTTTAATAGTGTGGTGTTAAAAATATATACTTTATTACGAAGAGTTTAAGTCAAGCAGTTGTTTTGATTCAAGAACAAAAATAATAATGTTCTTTCAGTGCAGAGTTGCGCAATCGTAAGCGATCATTTAAAGCAGAGAATAACAAAGTTATTTCGAAATGCTGATTATGAGAAGACAAATGAAATAAATAAAAGAAACGAAATATTTTTTCTGCCGTAACCCAGCAGTTTGGTAAAAGTGATTCATCTTTATTTTTGGAGGTATGTGAGATTTATTTATTTATTTATTGTGAGCTATATTTATTAAAATGTTCAAAAGCGCGAAAAAAGAAGATTACCAAAGGGTAGCCTTTGAATTAGGGATTGATATTTCTGACACAAAATTAACTAATTATGATTTAATGAATTTAATAAAGGAAAGTGATAAATATAAAGCAGATTCTAAATTGGTCGAAGAAATGGCCAATAATATTATAGAGGAGAGAAAAAATGAGGAAGCGAAGGTATTAGAACTTGAAAAATTAAAAATTGAACGTACAAAATTAGAGCTTGAGTTGGCGAAGGCCCGTGCAGAAACCAAAAGTGAAAAATTAAATGATTTCGAGAAGGTAGAAAGCATAGAATCTTTAGACTCTCTCATTAAAAGCATAAAAACGCTTACAATCAAAATACCGTCTAGACCGGAAGGTTGGGGGTATTTTTTCTCGTCTTTAGAAAGGGCCTTCATTTCAAAAAATGTCCCAGAAAAGTATAAATCGGAAATTCTTCTAAATCTGTTAGGGGAAAGGGCAACAAATGTTATTACATACATTAAGGATGGGGAATTAGAAGATTATTCAAAGGTGAAAGCTATAGTACTTAGAGAATTTGAGCCAACCCCCCAAACTTGTTTAGAACATTTTAGAAAAGCACAACGTCAACCAAATGAAACGTATGTACAATTTGCATCCCGATTAACAACGAGTTGGGATTATTATTTAAAATTGAGAAATGTGACCGATTTTGAAACTTTAAAAAAGTTAGTGATTTCTGATAAAATTTGTCAGACGCTGGATAAGGATGTTACGTGTTTTATAAATGTTAGACAAGGAGATTCTTGGTTTCACCCAATTGAGTTATCTCGGGAGATAGATTTATATTACACATCAAAGGGAAAACCTGTGGTTGATAATTCTAGGTCGAATAATAAAAATAATTATTCCAGGCCAGTTTCTAAAGTTTTTCTAACTGATGTAAAAAATTCTAAATGTATATTGTCATGTAATGAAAATCATCCTTTGCATAAATGTCCTGTTTATAAAAATATGTCAGTGAGTGATAGAGTTGAGCTGGTAAAGGCAAAAAATCTTTGTTTTAACTGTCTTATGAATCATAAAGTAGTCGATTGTAAATCTAAATTCTCGTGTATTATTTGTCGGAAAAGGCACAATGTAACTTTGCATTTTCCTCGTGAACAAAAAGTAAATAAAGTTGAAAACCAAGAGGTAATTTCACAGGAAATAAGTCATATAAACAAAGGAGGTAATAAATCTAATTTGGATGTTTCGGCTCCAGTATTTCAGCCTTTCCCAGCTAATACTCAAAACAATTTATTTTCAACGACATGTAATTTGGCTAATGATTTAAAAGCTGTGTTACTTAGTACATTTGTTTGTTTAATAAAAGATGAATTAGGTAATTTTCATGAGGTTCGAGGCCTATTAGACGTTGGAGCAAACTCTAACTTTATGAGTAAAAGATTAGTAGATAAACTTAATTTGAAAAGAGAAAAGACTAACATTTCTATTTCAGGCATAAATAATTTATCGTTGAATGTTAGATCTAGGGTTAACACAACTGTTTCAAATAGAGATAAGGATTTTCATTTAAAATTAGACTTTTTAGTCGTTCCGAAAATTACAGAATTTACGCCGTCTAGGCCGCTTGAGACTTCTATCCCAGTGTTAAATAACATCAAATTAGCCGATGAAAAATTTAATGTCCCAGGCCCGATTGATTTGCTTTTAGGTGCAGAAAATTTCTATGAATTTTTAAGACCAGGTCAAATTTATCCGCAAACATTAAATACTAAAATTGTGTTACAAAACAGTGTATTCGGGTATATTGTCAGTGGAAGCCTTCCGGCTAGGGGTGAAAGTAGTATACATTGTGGGTTAATTACAGATAATTTGGAATTAGAAAAAATAATTAAAGAGTTTTGGGAAATAGAAAACATAGAGAGAGAGTCTGAGATTTCTAAAACTAAGGAAGCAGAAATTTGTGAAGAACATTTTCGGAAAAATTATTCTAGAACTGAAAATGGACAATATATGGTGAAAATGCCGCTAAATGAAGATCCATCTTGTCTTGGCGAATCAAAACAAAAGGCAATGAATATTTTAAATTCATTATGGAAGCGCTTAGTTAGAGAACCTAAAGTTAATGATCTTTATAAAGCATTTATGGAAGAATATCTAAGTATGGGTCACATGGAAGAAGTGATAGAATCTGAAGAGCCAGAAGTCACTTATTATATTCCACATCATTGCGTATTCCGTACAGAATCAAGTAGTACACCATTACGAGTCGTGTATAATGCCAGTTCCTTAACTTCTACAGGGAAATCATTAAACAGTTTGCAGTTTAACGGAGGAACAATCCAGGATGAGTTATTTTCTATAATGTTGCGATTTCGAAAGCATCAGTTTGTTTTTGTAGCTGATATTAAAAAAATGTATCGTATGATATTAATACATCCGAGTCAACGTGATTTATTACGAATAGTATTTAAACCTGGGGTGAATGAACCAGTAAAAGTGTACAGGTTATGTACTGTTTCTTATGGCACAACTAGTGCCCCCTTTTTAGCAACAAGAACCTTAATGCAATTATCCAAAGACGAAGGAAATGAATTTCCTTTAGCTGCGAATGTGTTGTTGCAGGATGTATACATGGATGACATCCTAACAGGAGCAGATGATTTAGGCACAGCGAAGGAGATTCAGCAACAACTGATATCTTTGTTAAATAGAGGAGGCATGGATCTCCATAAATGGGCAGTAAATAATTTTGCTCTTTTACGTAACACTTTAGAATCTGAATATTCTTTTTCTAACGAGACAAAAACTTTGGGAATATTGTGGAAGCCTCAACCAGATTGTTTTGGGTTTAACTTAATTATCGAGCAAAGTGAATTATATACGAAACGATCAGTCTTATCACAAATTGCTAGAATATTTGACCCTTTGGGTTTGATAGGTCCAATAATTACAAGGGCCAAGGTGTTTCTGCAAAAATTATGGTTGCTGAAAATAGATTGGTGTGATTATCTCCCAGTGAAAGAAAATAAGGAGTGGAATGAATTTCTTACGTCCTTAAAATGTGTAAATCTGATCAGTATCCCTAGATGTATTCTTATTGATCAGTCTATTTGTGTAGAACTACATGGATTTTCTGATGCATCTGAGATTGCTTATGGAGCGGTCATTTACGTGAAATCTACTAATTTTTGTGGTGATTCTGCTGTTAAGCTACTCACTAGTAAGTCCAGAGTAGCTCCTCTAAAGCATGTCACTATTCCGCGTCTTGAACTTTCTGCTGCAGTCCTGCTATGTAAGTTAATGAAGAAGGTGTTAAGTGCCTTAAAACTAGAAGTTTCTAAAACTTATTTTTGGACAGACAGCACCATTGTACTTGCATGGTTAAAAAAAGAATCCAATGATCTTAAGACATTCGTAGCAAACAGGATATCAATTATACAAAGTTTAACTTCGGTTGAACAGTGGCATTACGTACCTTCTAAGCAAAATCCTGCTGACCTTATTTCTAGAGGTATAGATCCCATCAAGATTCAACAGTGTGAACTGTGGTGGTTCGGTCCAGCATTCCTACAACAGCCAGGGGCGTAGCCACAGATATTTTTTCGGGGGGGAGAATTCGAAAATTTCCCAACTTGAAACAAGTTGCTCCAATTTTCGACTAAAATGATACACACAACGTGTGTAATAATTATAATGGTACTTTTGCATAAAAAATTCCTTTCCAAAGAAAAATTCTGAAACTGAAAACATAAAAATTCTAATTATGGGTTTGTTTACTAAAAAAATAAATACGCTTTTTACTTTCTTCTATCTTTACAAGAAGAAAGTATTGGATTCGTGAAAAAATTCGACTTCCGGTTTTAGACTGATTTATACGTTTTAGTAAGTCCTGAACACGATTTGACTGTTTGTAGAAAATATCTGTCTGTCAATATGTGATACAAATTTTGTGGGCGCTCTAACACGAGCTAATGCACGAAATTTAATAAATCTTTAGAGATTCACTTATACAGTCGAACCTCGTTAACACGAACACTCAAGGGGAAACTTTTTTTGTTCGTATTAAAAATAGTTCGTGTTATCGGAACTTGACTACATTACATACAACTGGGCGAGGCAATCGGAAACGGTTCGTTTGAACGAGGTTGGGCTGTACCTTGATAAAAATTGGTGCTGAAGCTGATTTTTTTTTGGTGCAAATCGTCCATCAGGTGGCACTGCCATGCGGCATTTTTCACGATTTACATGATTTTAGCGATAATTATATTTCAAAAACTATTGCACGGAATTTGATCAAACGTCATATTCTGTTAAACCTTGACATAATTTGATGCAGATTAGCTTTTTATGTATATCATATAGCAGGTGGCGCTGCTATGCAGCATTTTTCACGATTTTGCGATAGCTGTATCTCAAAAACTAATGCACGGGATTTAGTCAAACTTCATATTCCACATAAGTAGCACTTCTACATAAATAAATCCTTATTAGGTTTGGGTCTATACTGTCCAAAGCTATCGCTTTTGTTCACTTTGAATAAGGAATTTTCGTTGCAGACATCTAAGAGGCTGGGTGCCAAAATTCAATGATTTGTTTGAAAAATGCTATGCTTATATCTCCTTTTTAAATGCACACAATTCAACAAATCTATACCTTTACAGTTTGTTATTATAGGCAAAAAATTGTCATTTAATTTTGGCACTGATTGCAAATTTTGAGGCATTAACGTATGGAGTAGAAGAAAATTTTGGGATTGGCACGTCCGACTAGTTTTCACTTAATATTAACTCTTGTGGTCTTCAAAGAAGCCCACCTGTTAATAATATCGCTTAGTTTAATAAAATTCCCTATTTCCCTTTCATATTTTAAAAGTATTAGGCTGTCAAGTCTGTCATCCCTCATTGTAGCTTGCAATATATATTTTTTAAATTTTTATTTGACT
This sequence comes from Maratus speciosus, assembly GCA_963932465.1. NCBI lineage: Eukaryota > Metazoa > Arthropoda > Arachnida > Araneae > Salticidae > Maratus > Maratus speciosus. The sequence continues at coordinate 494,749,235 of OZ010792.1, forward strand.
AAAGATTCTTTCATTAGATGCAACGCTATAAAGATAAGCTGTTGTGAATGTTAAGGTACGAGTATATAGTGTAACGGCATGACCCAAATAGTCTTTGAATTTCATGGCATGAGTAAAAGGTTTGTTAAGTGAGTTGGGATTTGGTTTATTTCTATCTGACTCTGCAAGTCATGTACATCCGGTTTCTCATATCCAGGTGGAAACATTATTAACTTTTCCCTTGCACAATTGTAATTTAAATATGGAATGCGTTGCTGCAATATTCTCTTGATATAGGGAACATTGTCATTTATGCCCATTACTAAATTCCCGAAATTTTCTTGTATTTCTTATAATTCTTTACTGTAAAACTTATGTGTATCAATGTCCATCGCTGCGCTATTATTTTTATTTATTGCCTTTGGTGAAACCGTTTCCCTACGGTGTTTTCGAAACTCAGCTTCTCCAGTCACATCCTAATATTCATAATTGTTTGTGAGCTTGCCTGTTAGGAAATCTTTATTTCTTCAAAATTTTATTCAAGTGCAACGTGTCAGTGTTATAGTGCATGTCGATTTTTTCTTCAGTTGATGGACTGCTTTCATGGTCGTAAATTAAAATCGTCCATTTTTTACCTTTTTCATCCTTGAATGGATTTTTAGATGCTCCAAAATCTTGCACGCAAACTCTTTTCCTATTATGAAGGGTTTCTTCGTGCTGAGATTTATAGTAACTTTTTAGAACAGCTTTAAGCGCAGAACACTGGACTTTTGGTTTAAAATTTTATAAACACATATGAATATAAACGAGCAGGACTGATATATATTTCGGCACACAAATAAAAGTAAAATGTAACAAATTTATCTAAACTAACGACTTCTTATATCCGCATTTGCTCATATAACGCTTTTTACTTGACAGCGAAGAGTTAACTAATTTTTGCGGCAAAAAAATCATGAGAATGAGTAAAATATTGTCCAAAAATCGCAAAATTAGTCAAAAAAGTTGTGAAAACTCATCAAATCTTCTTGCCCATAGCTGTGTTTCAAGTAGGTGACTACATTCCTTCCTGTTGTGCTACAAGTGATCTCCAATTTTCAAAAGAAGCTGCAATCCCTTTGGATTAAAATAGCTGGATTCTCTTTTGGGAGGAGAAGGGGAGGTAGGGTGAAATTTTTTAGAAAGGAACAAAGTTTTGGAGGAAATAAAGGAACTGATTAGTCAGTTATTGATGGACAGAAGTAGAGAAATTTAGATGTCTGGTAGATGTACGATATTTTTGTAGAACTGAAAAATACAATGATAGATTGAGTGTGGCTGATTTCTTTTTGTATTCCTTTGATAATTTAACTTGTTTACTGTTGCAGTACTCAAAATAATCACCAAAACAATAAAAATTTCGTAATTTTTTTACTATTACTTTTAAAAAAGAAAATGCCTCAAAAATCTAGAATTTCCCAACTCTAAGCTCAAATTTCCCAACTTCACAAATATTGGGGTGGGAGGCTCCCCCCCCATACCCCCCCATGGCGACGCCCCTGACAACAGCCTGAGGTGGTCGAGTGTCCCGATAGCAATCCTGCCGAAACCAATGAGCTGTTTTTGCGTGAATTGAAATCACCATCAGTGACTCAAGTATGTGCCTTAGTTAACACTCTTGAACCTTTAGACATAATTAATAACTGTTCTTCGTTCATCAAACTACAAAGAGTAGTAGCATGGTGTAAAAGATTCATATATAACTGTAGAAACCCTTTATATCCTACAGCTGGAACTTTATCTAGCAGTGAACTCTCTCAGTCCTTATTGTGCATTGTAAAGAACATTCAAAGGACTTCATTCGTGAAAGAAATCCAGTGTTTAGAAAGGGGTACTGCTATCCCTAACAATAGCAAACTGATAAACTTGTGTCCATTTTTAGACAGTGATGGCTGCATTCGTGTTGGTGGCAGACTGAAAAACAGTAACTTATCCGATCACCAAAAATTTCCTATGATTATTCCTGCAAAACATAATTTTACATTTTGTGTTATTAATTATTTTCATGTTTTATATTTTCATGCAGGTTCAGAAACCACAATGTCTCTCTTAAGAACTAAATTTTGGATTTTAGCTGGCAGAAATGTAGTTAGAAAAATTATTTTTAATTGCATTATTTGTAAGAAAATTAATTCTAAAATTTCACAGCAACAGATGGCTGATTTGCCAGCAGCAAGAGTAACGGTATCCAGAGTATTTACGCGCACTGGATTAGACTACTGCGGTCCTTTTCAGGTAAAAAACTCCACAGGTAGGAGTAAACAGGTAAAAAAGGTTTTTATTAGTATTTTTGTATGTTTTACTACAAAGGCCTTGCACTTTGAAATTGTCAGTGATTTAACAAGTGCAGCTTTTTTAGCAGCACTTAAACGCTTTATTGCGAGGCGAGGCAAACCTTCTGATATCTTTAGTGATAATGGTCGAAATTTTGTTGGTGCCAATAAAGAATTAAGAGCAATTCTCAGATCTTTATTTAAGGATAAAAGTGAGGAGGAAATTCAAAATTATTTAGCTAATGAAGGAGTCAAGTGGCATTTTACTCCCCCTTCAACCCCTCACTTTGGAGGTTTATGGGAGGCAAGTGTTAAATCACTTAAATATCATTTAAAGCGTGTTGTGGGTAAAACTATTTTAAGTTATGAGGAACTCTTGACTCTCATTATTCAAATCGAAGCGGTTCTTAATTCTCGTCCCTTCTGCCCTCTTTCAAATGATCCAAATGATGTTGAAGCCTTGACACCTGCTCATTTTCTTATTGGCTCATCTTTAATGGCCTTACCTGAACCGAACTATACTGAAATCCCTATGAATAGGTTGAGCAGGTGGCAATTAGTTCAAAAATTGACACAACATCTTTGGAAAAAATGGTCATCAGACTATCTAAATAAGCTCTTAAATAGGCCCAAATGGCATAAAGGAAGAGTAGAGATAAAAGAGGGAGATTTAGTTTTGGTAAAAAATCCTGATAATTATAGCCCTTTAAAATGGCATTTGGCAAGAATTGTTAAAATCCATCCAGGCCAAGATGGTATAATTAGAGTTGTAACATTAAGGGATAAGAATGGCACATATAAAAGGCCACTAACAAAAATTGTTGTTTTGCCTCATGTGAATGAAACCACATTAACTACTTGAATTCATACATTTTATTTTAATTAAACAAAAATTTTGTAGTGTAGTGTATTATTATATTTTTTTTGTTTATATTTGTAAATTTAACATTTCATTTAGTGTATATGCTGAAAAAAAATTGTATTATTGAGATTGTAATTTAAATTGATATTGTATTTATAGTATTGAATGTTTGAAACATTCAAGGCCCGGCGGTATGTTGCCGCTAGAAGCGCCATCTATGTGGTTTGTTTTGAAACTTGTGAGTTGGGTTCGAGACGCCGATCAGAGGAGTAGTGTAAATATCGGCTCTCGATCAATTTATTGTTTGTGAATTAAAAATTTAATTAGTAATACAGTCCGCAAGTTTTATTTTATTGAGAGTTGTGTGCAGTGATTATTTGTGATTGAGTTATTGGCGGGAACAACTGCAAAATTACAAAAATCCGACAAATGGCGCGAAACTGCCGAACTTTTCGCGGAAAAGCATTGCCATCTATTGGGAAAATGGTAAATTATATATTATGGATTGGACGAACTGAGTTCGGGCTTCACAGAATTGAAACACTGATTTTCTCTTGCCCGAACTCAGGTTGGGCATTCCAAAATTGGCGAATTTCAGTTACCCGAACTGGGTTCGGGCTTCAGAGGCAAGGCACAAATACTAAAAGGTTAAAATACAACGCAAACGATTTTCCCCCATAGGCCGTAATGTAATACTATGGAATTATTTTTAGAGTCTTTGTAAATGAACCGTAAGTTCATTTTCGATACCGAACATACCATAGTAAACTCCAAAAACATATATCAATTTCATGGTAATCGCACTATATTTACGTGAGTTACAGTACGGACAGACCGACAGACGGACAAATCCAATTCGTAAACACTTTTCACCTTTGCTGCAAGGTGTTCAAAAGGGCCCGTATTGTAATTTTCAAATAAATTGAAATATTTGGATTATTAGTAATTAATAAAATATTCGGATTATCAATAATTAATAAAATATTTATAACAATAACACTCGTGAGCAAAAAAATAAAAATTTTGCTTCTTTGCGAAACAAATATATGATCTGACATTCCTAAATCTAAATATGGCATCCAAATTGTTCTAACACGTTGATTTTTCTGGGAAACTTTTCTAATAATAGCGAATAATGAAGGACTGCGATATTAATTTAAAATGCTAGATAAAAATAAAAGCATGAAAAAAGATATTTTCAATGTCTTACATAACAAATCAATGAAAGATATCATGAAAATATATTTTGTTCATATTTGTCTCGTATATTGTTCTTTTGATGTGTCCAGCCGTGTCCACTAATATATTTTTATTTCTTTTGTCACTGTATCTTTGCTAACGTTTAACGTTTATAAATATTTACTTACAAGTTTCTTACATATTACATATATATATATATTTGTTTACGCAATTGCCACTTATGTTTTAGTAAAGACATAAATTACTTACACTAGATAACACAATTATTCTACTAATTGGTAAATAATTCAAATGAGTTGTAATTTTCCTAGTGGACGAAAATTGACCGGGCCAGGATTCGAATCAGGGACATCTTGACGGAAGTTGCCAATGCTTTGTCATGTGAGTTATCCCGGACGAATCAGGAGGACCTAATTCACCCAGCTTACCTTACTGATCATAGTACAGTAGAGCGCCCATTATCCGGACCGGTCGGGACCGAGACCGATCCAGTTAATGAAAAATCCGGATAACTGACAACTTTAAAAAACAGCTATGACAATGTTTGTAAAGTAATTTCCCTACACACTTTTTTCAGGCTTAGGACCGGCAATTGTAGTAGAGCACATTTTAGCATATTACAAATGGCGTGTTTAGAAGTTTTTTTTTTTTTACTTTTTTTTTAATTTTACTTTCTACAAAATTGGTACCGAATATATGTAATACCGATACATGTAATGTATCGTGACGTCCCGGACCTGTAGAGGAGTCGCGGCCCGTTCACTTACTCGGTTGGTGGCTGTACAGCCGGTTTTAAGAGGCTACTTCAGTCAAGTGAAAAGACCCGTTCGCTAATGCTAATCCTATGGAAGAAATTTATAAAGATATCTCGATTGCATTTCAATATTTTTAAATGATTTTTTTTTGCATTAGACAGGTGAGATCGAACTGTACAAAGGCTGTTTTTTACTTTTTCGATTTTGTTTACAGATATTTTTTATGGGGACACTTTCATTTTCGGAACCGGTGTCGAAAATGAAAACATCCCCATAAAAAAAATCTGCAATGAAAATCGAAAAAGTGAAAAACGGCCTGCATACAGACCGATCTCAGCCATCCAATGCAAAAGAAATCATTTTAAAATATTGAAATGTAACCGAGATATCTTTATAAATTTCTTCCATAGGATTAGCATTAGCGAACGGGTCTTTTCGCCTGACTGAAGTAGCCTCTTAATATGTAAGGACATCTTGAGGTTGACAGAACTAGTGGAATAAATAATTTGGACTCGGGGACTTCTTGATGGATCGAACTCATTTATTTCGTGCTCGATCGTACAGTCCGATTCGCGAGTTCGATAGGAGGTCCCTCGAAACGCTTACGTCTCTGATTTTACGAGTTACATGCAGGGGCGCCATTTGAGGGGGGGCTGGGGGGGCATAGCCCCCCCCAAGGAATTTGATATTTTAGAAAATTTATCTGTCATCGCACGTCAAACTCAAAAGAATTTTAAAAAATTACTCAAAACCTAAAATAGCTTGTCAAATTTTATTACAATAAAAACACGTATAAATAAACACTTTAGGTATATAAACTAATAATTATAAAAAAAAAAATTTCTAATTTGCCAATTTATCTATTTTTTCCAAGTCTAATTTGAAAATTTCGCATTTTTTTTTTCTGCGGTCAATTGACGAATTGATTTTGCGTGGCTCTGCAAGAAAAATAAGCAAATAAATAAATAAAATAGTATGAGAGAAAATATATAAAATAGCAAGAGAGAAAAATCATGCGTCAAGCATAGATTATGAAACACTTTCCAACACATCAAGAATGCTTTAGCAAAACTTAGCCTTTCAATAAGGTAAATAATATATCTAATTAAACATTTTAGAAAACATAAGGACTTTTTCCTAGAAATCCGCACAAACTTTGCAATTATGTAAAATAGCAAAGGAAACCGAATTAGGTGAAACTTGCGCGTGAAGTGTTGTGCTATGGTATATAAGAGCATGGCTATTAGCCAAGAGATCATTAAATAATCTGTGTTTTCCGAAAATAGAGCCACAAGAGGAGTGTCTATGTATTATTGCGTACAAGTTTTACGAAAGCAATATTCATCAAGGAGCAAGTCCATCGTGAACTATTTATTTTCCGAAAATATCACCAAACGAACTACATACGATGTTCTAGAATGTTACTAGGAGGGACTCTCTGCCAAAAAAGAACTGGGATCGGGTAGGAAGGCAAAAAAAAAAAAAAAAAAAAAAAAATCTCCAAGCCAGAGTTAGAGCAGTTGAAAGGACTGTTTGACGAAAACGACCGAGTATTAATCCATCCCATGCCTTCGAAATACAGTGTTTCACCTTACCACCAACAAAAGACAATCACTAAGAACCTGAACATCAAATATTACAAGAAATGATCATAACAGAACGAACAGAAAAACAAATGGTTGTCGTGAAAACAAAGTGTGGTCACTTGTTCAGAAAATTCTCTGATAGAATATTCATCTTCGATGACGGTGACGGCTCATATTTTAAGCTCAAGCGTTCCACGTTTAACTATAACGGTGGCTATTATACATCTGACATTTCCACGACCCAAGATATCATTAAATTTTCTACTAAAGCGAAATTCCAAGACAAGATCCTCGTATGGATTGCAATGGGTCCGAAAGGTTTGAGTCGTCCGTTCATCCGAAAGTCTGGGTTCGCTGTCAATGGGCAACGATATTTGAACAAGGGCATTTGCCGTCTTCTTATCCCCTACATCTGTAGCAACTACAATGACGGTGATTACGGTATCTGGCCAGACTTGGATAGCAGTCATCTCTGCAAAATCGTTCTCAGCCATTTCCGCCAGCAAAACTTCACTTTCATAAAGAAGTCTGACAACCTGGTTAGAGTTCCCCAAATTTGACCAATTGAGCGGTTCTGAAAGTATCTGAAGTCAAAAGTGTATGCCAAAGGCTAGAAAGCAGGTAACATCCAGAAATTGATCAATCGAATCAAGTATTGTTTCAAAATTATGAACTTAAATTTTGTACAATGTCTAGCAAGTACCACCAAAAGTAAAATCGATAATGTCAAACGAAACGGTTTAATTGAAATCCGATAACAGTTTTACAGAGGAATGTGGTTATTGAGGTCACCTTACAGTGCCCATTTGAGTTCTTTATCTCGTTTTTTAATGACGTTCAAGTCAAGAAAAGTTTGTGCAGATTTCTAGGAAACAGTCCTTATACCACATTTAAAAACCATATTTGAATAATTACTGCCCATAACCGTAAAAGTAATCCAGTTCTTTTGTGAAGCTCTGTATATGATCTATAAATTTGTACATATGATACACAGTGTGCTTAAATTATGTTTAGTAAGAAAATGCATAACATAGTAAAAAATTCCCCTTCAGCACTTTCTACCGATAGGGGGAAACGTACTTAAATTCTTTTGTACAGCCCTGTATAAGACATACAGATATACACGCCACATATTAATGCTGAAATTTAATTCAAGCAATGCTTAAGCTACTTAAATTACGTTTCCATGAGTTAATATTCATAGGCGATTATACACCCAGTTCTTTGCATAGTCCTGTATATGATTTTATTTATATGCAGTAAACTTACCTTAGTATATTATACTAAATGTAGTTGAGCTTGAAAGACAACTTGAAGCTGCATAACTGAAATTAAAAATAACATCTTTAAGCAATTCCTGCTCTTTCTCAATAATGCTTACGAATTTTTCTGTGTGTCTTACGAATTTAAAAATTGCTCTGTATATGTTCTATAGAATTTATGTACACCATGTAGTATTCAAAAATTTAGTTAAACTAAAAAACCATACCATAAGTGAAAACGGACTTGCAGCAATCATTTCTAATAGCCAAACTTCGCATACAGATTTGTTCCCGAAATCTTTTATGTGTCCCTGTAAATGAATGATAAATGCAATCCCCATCCTATTTTACTGCAAGCATTTTGTTGTTAGCTTCAGTAATATATATCAGTTTCATCATGTTTGAAATAGTGCAACATAATTGAAATACGCTGCGAACAGTTTTTACCCATAGACCATCATATAATCGAACTCTTTTGCATAACCTTGTAAATGAGTGATGAATGCTTCGCACCCCATATTCTACAGAAAGTATGTATTAGCACTAGAGATGAGACGGACTCAACCCGGACCTGACACGGGTTTGATTTTTATACCAGCCTTCGGGCTCAGGCCCATTTTTTCTCAAATTGGCAATTTTATTTATTCTCGTACTCGTGTAGAAACAAAAATAACTTTTTTACACATTAAAAATTAATTATCCCATTGCAAGTCTTTTTAATGCTATTTTGATCAGGAGGAAAGAGAAATATTTTTTTTTCTTTTTTCTTTTTTTTTTTTTAGTATTTGTCGAACATTATTTTGAAAGAAAACTTGTGATATTTGATGATTTATGTGTGTAGTTTAATGTGAGTAATGACCTGTTGATGTTGGCGGCAATCAGAATATGGTGCCATTAGGATACTGTTTAACTGGAATGTTTATTTATTATTACTTTTTTCAGAGATCTAACGCGAAATAAATATTTTCTTTTACGTCAATCAGCAATAGCCTAAGATTTGCAAATTTTTAGTCTCCTATTGTCTGCGATTGTAGTCGCTCTTTATATGAAAATAATGTTGGTGATTTTATTCATGCTTCTTCTTGAAGCTTGCTCATTCTGTGGCTCTGTTCTTCATATTCATACAATCACTTTCATACGTAAGTAGATAAAATTGGCATGTGTTGTTATTCCCGATTGAAAGCAATCAAGCAGCGTTTCCTCTTTTTCTATAAAAGCATCGGATCTTTTCGGTAACGGTGTCAAATTTATAATTTAAACTTATTTTCAAAGCCACGATAAATGCGAAAGATGCACACCTTTTATAGGAAACAGAAAACGCTGTTCGATTCTTCGTCATATAAATCATAATTTCTGCAAATTTCATTAATTTATACATAAAATGCTCTTCGTTATTGTGTCCATCAGAGATACCTACTTGTTGTGGGAGAAAAATTTAAAAATCTTTTTAGGGAAGTATATTTCTATTTGACACTAAACGTCTCTTTTGATAAGATTTAATGTAAATTTCATAAAATTAATTATGTGCTAAAGATTTACAGTTGTTAAAAAAATGAGATCTATTACATTTAGAACAGCTTTTAAATATGCATTTTTGTTAAACCTTTTTTTTCCGTGCATACTTTCGGTATCGGAATCGGGCTCTGATGGCACAAACTTTTTCGGATTCGGATTTAAAATTATTGGCCCCCTGGCTCTGAAAAATGAGCCCGAACTCATCTCTAATTAGCACATCTCAGAAATTTTTATCAATTTCATTATGTTTTAACGGAGTAACATTATTAAAATACGTCACAAATATTCTTTCTTCATAGACTATAATATAACGGAATACTTGTGAGTTCTCCCGGACGCGAACTGTAAGTGCTAAACATAACATTACATGTAGTAGTCATCTTTTAGTACACCCCAATAATGTATATAAATGTTATTATGTTTAAATACTGTAACACAACAATATTAAAATATACCGCAAATGATTTTACCCGATAGACCATAATCTAACGGAATACTTTTGAGTCCTCCTGTAAATGAACTATGAATGATACACACTTCATTTTGAATACCGAACATTCCATTGTAAACATTAATAACATATATCAATTACGCGTTAATCCGAGTATATTTATGTGAGTTAGAGCATGACCAGACGGGCAGTCAAACCCAATTCACTTTTCAACTGTGTTGGAAAGTGTTACAAATATTTCTTGATGAATCTCATGCTTATGAAAATGTTAAGAATGGCATGCTATTTCAAACCCTTCCCCTCAAACAAAATCTTGCCTCCTCTCCCCACTCTTAGAAACTTATTAAATGGCTTTCTGTCCTGTCCGTAAAGCCTGCAAAGTCCAAAAAAAAAAAAAAAATCTCCGTTTTAGACAGGTACCCTTCTTAGCAAGAATAATTATATAGTGCTTTCTTCATAGAAACTTAATTTTTTTTCCGTTTACGAAACAATTCTTTTTTTGACAGGTTTCGTATTCGCAAGTTTTACAATAAATGTAATACACCTATACTCTTCAGAGGTATACTATAGAAAGGATGTTTTAAATGCCTTTAAGAATACTTGTAAAAAGGGAAACTGTCTATAATAGAATACTGTCTTAAACGGAAAAAATGTTAGTCACTATCTTGAAATTATACCTGCTAAGATAAAAAAAACCTCCTTAAAACGGAATTTTTCATAGGTTTTCGTTTCGATGGGAGAGAGTACAGGCTCCCCCCCCCCCGCCGCCGAACCCCACCCCACCCTTGGCTATGCACTGTCCTCAAAGACACCCTTGCCCCCCCCCCCCCAAGAAAATTCTGAAATGGCGCCCCTGGTTACATAGTCATGGGTTTAGCAGGCATCTCATGCGAAATCTTTCTTTTTTTTCGAGCGCGTGTTAGCTAATATCTTGGGACTTGTCATATTTTCCAGCAGAGGACACAGTCGTAAAGATGGGAGGAACATTTCTTTAAGGGTATATTCGAAAAAATATTTTTCCACCCTCAACCTTTCTGAGACATTTTCAGACTCATTTTTAAAAGTAAAAACATGAAACTTGCTGACGTGAATTTTGAAGAGATGTATAAGAGGCCGTGTGATTTTCATTTTTCGCTGAATTAATTAGAATTTGATTTTTATACAATTATTTTCTCAGTGTGACCATTTTTTTAATGCCCTTATGTCTCGCTTCGGAAAATTCGGTTCAAAACGCCAACTTTGACAGCATTTTTTGCAATATTTTCTCCATTTATCAAAAAATCGACAAGCACGGCCCATTGTGTAGTTTCTAAATAAGAGAAATTGCCAGTTGGATGCGTTTGAGAGCAAAAATGAATTTAAAAATTAATCAGAAAATAAGTAGGTTGGATTGGAATACCCTTAACTGGTTGATTGTTTCATCGAGTTTAATCAATTCCGTCTTTTTTAGAGATGGAAAAGATTCATAAGAGAGTTTGTGCTGAATATCTGAATCGGATATTTATTCTTTTCAAATAGTTTGTTTCAAACTAGAAGCTGCTGAAATCTGAGACGCTGCAGAGACATTTTGAACCAAAGGTTCAGACAAAGAGAGCTTTTGAAGACTTTATCCATTTTAAAAATCATTTGTTATGTATGAAGAAACAAGATGGTGACAAGTTTCCCATTTTTTATTTCTCTGCAGGATGTTGGGTTGAAAGAAAATTAGTGATATCATCTATTCAAGATATATTGATATCGTCTATCTCCCGCAAAGCAACAAACTGTTCTACTGAAAGGTCATTTTCAGTTTTAAAATTGATTAGAATATCTGCGGTAATAAAAATTAATGCACGACTGGTCAATTTTGGAATGTTCGTCATAGAATTAATCGCAGTCAGTCTCCATTTGGATAAACTGATAAATGTATACGCAAAAGTAAAAACGAAAAGAGATTAATTTATCTAAGTTCTGCCAGTTTTGCAAACTGATTATTAAATTAGTTTTTCTATAATATATTTTTATGTTTCTAAATGGAAGATTTCTGTGATATGCCTTTTTATATGGGTATTAATCAGTAGTGAATTGTTTCGCTGTGTTTCTAACACATATTTTGTCTGACTAAATTTGCAGCTTCTGTGAAGATTTTTACAGGAGGTATTAAAAATGCAGTGATTTTCTGTATATTTCTAGAATGGATTTTTATTTGAAAAAATTAGAGGTTTCAGAAATATTGTTTACAGGGGGTAATTAAACTGTTGTATGTTTTATGTTTACTTATCATGCGATTTTACCGAAAAATGATTCATAATTTTTCTTTTAAACTTGCACATTTGTTTTATGTGTTATGTAGAACTGAAGTAAATAATTTCACAGTTTATTTTTGATAGACTATAAATAAATAGTGCTGATGAAGTTTAGCTGGAGAAAAATGAGAAGAAAAATAAAATATTGTACAGAGGCGTCATACATTCTAAATACGGGCCTGAACAATTCTAATATGAAAGAACTTAAACTGTGGGTTTAAATATTAAATAAAATGATTTCAAAATAAAATTGCAGCTTCCAGAGCTGATATTGAGACTCCAAGCCTGCAGATTTACACAAGGGAAATATAATCAATATTTATAATGTTTTATGTACAGGACACATTTCAGATATAAATTATCACCCATTAAATAACAGAGAGTAATAAATAGTCTTTTGTAGTAATAAATAGTCTCATTGACTTAAAAAATTGTATTTATATAAAAGGAGGAGGCACCCCATGAACCCTTATAGCCTTTGATTTACTATAACAGTTATTTGTTTAATTTTTATTTTAACATTCAACGATAAATTTCTCCGTTTAACTTTTCTGTTTTCCATTAGGAAGATATGTTACACGAGTTTGCATATTTTTGGAGCTGAGCCAGGCATAGAATGCCGACATCTGATAGCGCATAGTTAAAATGAAAAGAACAACTTCAATCGCTTATAGAGTATTTCCATCGAAATTTTTATTTTTCATTATCAAATGAAAGATTTAAAAATTGGCTTGTATTTAATTTTATTCACGCAACAGCAGTTGGAAAGGGAAGGGGGGGGGGGGGGGTATATCTTTTAAAATAAAAATAAAATGTATTTATTAATCTTAACTTCTCTGGCGCCAAAATAAAATCCATCAATAAGCAGTTTTCACTTCTTCTTTTAGTTTCAAAAAGTTCGTCTTTTAGGTGGTTCTGTATACATAATTTTTTAAAACCGGTTAACCCTTTATCTACTGAATTATGAATTTGTGAAAATTTTATCTTCTAAAGCATTTTTCGTGAATTGTATAAACTACATTAGAAGATTTACATAATCATTTAAGGCTGTTCCCAACTGCTCTGCTCAACAAACACAAAACGTTTTGACACATTTACAAATTCATTTTTTAACGGAAAGATATAAAATTAGAAGCCTGACCCTGGAAGCGATTTGGAATCGAGCTGTTTTTTCCATTTTTGGATCCATCAATTACCTATCGAGTTATAAGGGAATTTGATCAAACGCGTGACAAACGCGTTTTTCACCCTTTCTTGAGAGGATTTTCTCCTCTCGCACGGAAATTTGGTTCAAAACGTCCATTTTGACACTCTTTTCTGAAAGATCTATTGCTTTTGCAAAAAAATGGAAAAAACAGCTCGATAACATAGTTTCTGAACAGCAAAACCTGCTAGTTTCATGCATTTCCGACCAAAAATAAATTAAAACTTATGTCAGAAAGTTGCCCTTTTGGATTTGAGAACAGCCTTAATAAATTTTAGAAGGATTTTAGAAGGATTAATTAAATTTGAATTTATAGGGATTTTGTGCAGTATTTATAACCCCACTCAAATCTTTTATTTTAAATATTTTTCTTAGCATTTTGTTGAATTAGGAAATGTACAAATATAATGTTCTTACAATAGAAATATAGATATATTTCCGAATTGAAAAATCCCCCCCCCCCCCTCAACGCCCAGAAAGCTGAAAAGATGCAAAGGCAAAAGAAATCATCCTTTTAAAAATATTTTTGTTTTGTGTAACCAATAATGCTTTTGGAACAAGATAAAATAATGTATCTGTAACTCATTCCAAACTGTAATCGATGTATTAAATGAATTTTATAACACGTTATTTTAATGGTAATAACCGTTTCATAAGTACCGTCAGTAGATAAAGAGTTAAAAAGTTTCCATTTGTCTGCTCATCCACGATAGAACTACTTTAAAAATGCTTCAACTTCGACTGCAACACATTCTCATTAGAAAATAATCATCGTATTGCAATTAAATTCGATTCAAAAGATCATAAAAAGTATTCGATTTTAATTAATGATCAGTCAATTTTAATGATTTAGAATAGATTATCATTTAGTGATAATCGAGGCTAACGAAAAAGACAGGCTACCGCGGTGGGTCCGATTCTTCTTTTTTTACAGACTGCTGGAGTCACGTGATGCTCGAATGCACCAATGAAGGTGTGCGAAAAGAGCATCACGTGACTCCAGCGGTCTGTAAAAAAAGAAGAATCGGACCCACCGCGGTAGCCTGTCTTTCTCGTTAGCCTCGGTGATAATATATGTGATGTGAAATGTATAACATTTAAACTTGGAACTAATCCAACATTAAATCATAATGAATCCTTATGCCAAATGATATAGAAGTCAAATGAGGATTCTGAGTATATACACCAGGGCTGTCCAACGCGACTCCCTCGGGTGCCATGTCGCCCTTTGAAGATTTTCTTAGCGCCCTTTTGAAGCTTTCCTCTTATTAGACTTTTTGTAAGTAAAATTCCATTATAAAGAATGCTTTCTTTAAGGGTGTATTCCAATCCAAACTGCTTATTTTGTGATTTATTTTTAAATTTATTTTTGCTCTTAAACGCATCAAACTGCCAAATTCTCTTATTTAGAAGCTACATAATGTGCCGTGCTTGTCGAGTTTTTGATAAATGCAGAAAATATTGTAAAAAAATGCTGTCAAAGTTGGCGTTTTGAACCGAATTTTCAGAAGCGGGAGATCTAGGGATGAGAAAAATGGTCATACTGAGAAAATAATTGTTTAAAAATCAAATTCTAATGAATTCAGCGAAAAATGAAATCACACGTCTTCTTATACATCTCTTCAAAAATCACCTCAGCAAATTTCATGTTTTTACTTTGAGAAGTGAGTCTGAAAATGTCTCAGAAAGTTTCGAGCTGTTGAGGGTGGGAAAATATTTTTTCGAATACACCCTTAAAATCATCAATATTTGCATCAGAGATATTTTCAAAACCTGTGAATCATTAAAAACCAGAAAACATACTTTGAAAATTTAATCATGCATATTTTCACGATTTGCAGTTTTGTTTATATAGTGTAATTATGATGGTTAAATATGGTAATAATTGAAAAGAGCTCTTTTTAACACTTCAGAAGTAACAGAAAAATAAACGTTTTTTCCCCCATCCCCCGACCCTTTGAAGATACATGTGCATAAAAGTTCAACTTTTTTTCTTTTTGCTGGCCCATTATCTGTTTCATACGAGGGATAATGGGGCTTAATTTTTCCTTCTTGACTTTTGAAATTTTAGTTTTTTTTTTTTTTCAATTTTATTAGTAAAATTAATAAAACAGTGCAGAATGATTTCCATCTATGAAAACACTTCCAGACTATCTCTCTGAAACCACCCATAAGGATTGGTCACTATCATGCCTGTCTTTGTTTTTGTACTTTTTATAAAACTAAACTCACGCCTTCAAAATAAGTCAAAGCGTATTTTCACATCCTAAAAGAAACCTAGCAATATCTCGGATTTCCATTTTTTTATTAAAAATTATTGTTATTGTTGTTATTATAGGCGCGATTAAAGTTCTGGCACCTTACACTACAAACATTTTTGAGATAGACCTCTCATAGAAAAATGTATAGTTTGAAATTAAATACAGGACACTCCAGAACCGTAGGGGCCTTTTCTCTACCGCTGTAAAATTCACTTGCATTATGTTAAGACATGCGTGTATTAATACTGTGCGAAAATATTGTTGCATGTTTTCAGGCATGTGAATAATGGCGCCCTTTATTGAGTGCCAAGAGCTGAGGTACGCTCCTGCTTACTTGCGCACCCTTGAGGTGCGCCCCTGAAAGGTTGGACAGGACAGGCCAGTTATACACAGTTAAGGCATGGATTAAAAATAGAGTTAAAAATCGGTTCTATGTTTAGAAAACTTCCCAACTGCAACCAGTTTTTAGGCATTCACTAATGCATTGAAATCATTGAATCAAGCATTAAATTAGTAAAGAAATCTTATGTCAAATTGATATAGTGTCCGATGAAGATTTTATATGTTAACCACAGGTAAGTTAAGGATTTTAAAAAAGAGGTTACAGACTATAATTATTTTATTATTTTTTGTTTCAGAATTCCTTGAAATTTTATTAATCATGTGCAAAACTCCATATTATTCTGATAAGGATCCTGACATTCTATTCTGAATCTTAATCATAATTAAGGCATGGATTGAAAATAGAGTTATATTTAGAATAGATTTTAAAAAAATAATTGAAACTTCTACAGTTCAATATACCCCATTATGTGAGTTGATCACCATGTTAAACTACAGTCACTACATATTTTTACGATTAAAAATGCAATGTTTATTTTAAAAAAAATACAGGATAAAAGTCAGTTGCCACTGAGATTTGTTTTAAAAAATCCTAACTGCATTTGTTGTAACACTGTTCGTAAATGCGCGATATTTGAGCAACGCCCCAGTACCCATAAATCTACAAAAAACAACTGTTCAAAAGTAAAAAAAAAAAAGAGCCAAGCTTTAAAAAATAATAAGAAATAAAACAGGGTGAAAGGTGCGGCTAAAAATAGATTTTAATCGATCACTAGAGCTTAATCCTTTAATAATTTCTAAGCCACTTTAATTCTAGTAACTCTAACTGAACTCGCACGAAATATCAATAGTACAATATGGTCTAACAATGTCAGACAATGAATATGTCAGACAAATCACTATTTAAATTCAATATTAACCGCAGCCCCGTGAACTCCAGAAATAACTTTTGTTAGATGCGAAAAGGGAGCGACATACCATTAGGATTAGCAGCTAGTTCATGCAGCAAACTAGATCTTCAATCCTAAAGCAGCAGCTTCACTGCTTAAAACACATTAGAACTCATCAATTACTGTTGCATTCAGTTTACGACATTTAAAATTACGTTTTCATACACTGATACCTTCTTTACAGAATTTCCGACACGGTCATTCGGCACCTGAAACGCAGAGAACCTACAGGGCATAGTGGTTTTGGGGAAGGGATTCATTGATACAAAATGATCACATTAACAAATGTTTACATTACCTTGCAAAGTACACTATATGGCCAAAGGTGACCGGCCGCTTGCGATTTTTAACGTTTTCTTAAATGCCGAGAAAAACACACGAGGAATTATCCTGAAACTCCAGGTGTGTAAGCAGAATAGTACAGGTCATGTATTTCCGTGAAGATTTTTTCCCGAAACCCCATAGGGGACCGCCAACAAATTGAAAAAGAACGAATATCTTTTGGCCAACCTGTAAAAACTAATGTAGCAAAAGCATTCAAACTGTAGATTATGATTAAGTGCCTTGTTGTAATAAATTGTGTTCATTTTTATGAGAACAGCATGTATATTCGTAGAGAAATTAAAGTTTTTATAAAAAATAGTCCCAAATTTTGCCAAGGTTTTTTGCTTATAATTTGTAGAGTTCTTAAGGGGTCTCAGGACTCTTAAAATTGGAAAAAAATGAAAAAAAAAGGACCATTTTCAACATTTAATATCTTGAAATGTATTTGATATTAAGGCTGTTCTCAAATCCAAAAGGGCAACTTCCTGACATAAGTTTTAATTTATTTTTGTTCGAAAATGCATGAAACTAGCTGGTGTTGTTGTTCAGAATCTATGTCATCGAGCAGTTTTTTCCATTTTTTTGCAAACGCAATAGATCTTTCAGAAAATAATGTCAAAGTGGACCTTTTGAATCGAATTTCTGCGCGAAAGTAGAAAAATCACTCAAGAGCGGGCGAAAAACGGGTTTGTCACGTGATCGATATAGCTTAAAACTCAGCGGGTAATTGCTTAATCAAAAATTGGAAAAACAGTTCAATTCCAAATCGCTACCATGGCCAGGCTTTCCAATTTTATATTTTTCCGTTAAAAAATGAATTTGTAAATGTGTCAGAACGTTTTGCGCTTGTTCAGCGGAGCAGTAAGAATAGCCTTAAGACACAATTTTAAATGGGAATGAAAGATGCAAGTACGTTCCTTCATTTAAAATATTTGAAAAATTGCAAGATGCAGAATTAGCATTTACAGGGGACTTCAAACTGTCAGGCATTTGACGAGCAGAAAATCGGCATAACAGCTTATGCGCACGATTACAAAATAAATTTTGCAACTAGAATGAAAATTTTGGTGCCTACTTATACCTCAGATTATAATAATTACACGGAACCTAAATAAATTTGTATTTAAAGCATTTTTATATTTTTAATACAAAGTTGTATTTAGCTAATGCAAAATTTAGAAAATTTTAACAATATAAACCCCTAAAAAAAAATATATTTTTTTTTTACAATAAAAAGGAAATTTTAGGTTCAGTTTATACAGACTAACATAAAACATATGTTTTGAAAATTTCATGAAAAACTATTCAGAAGTTTTTGAGATATCGTACGCGTTATGCCCAAAAACGTCATTTGGAGAAAAATGACTTCAAAGTATTGGAAACACCGCTTCAGCTATTGAGCGAGTATAATTTTAAATGCCATAACTTCTGTTCTAATGGGAATTTCAAGATAACAATTATATCAAAATGTTCAAAAAACATAGAAGTTTAACATAAAAAAAATTAAAATTTCGAAAATTTTAGAGCTTTAAGAGTCCTGAGACCCCTTAATATAAAAAAAAAGTTATTTTCAGAAAATATGACAAATGCCTTGCAATCAGAATGAAAAAAAAAATAATAAAAATTGTATGAAAAATGAGCAGTTTTACTAAATAATGATTCACTGCGCATGACCGAATGTAAATAAAATATAATTTGCATAATGTGTTAGCTAAATGTATGGAGCAACTTTTGTAAAAGTCTCAAAAACATAGCTTGAAAATTCTGAAAATTATCGTTGTTAGAATAACCTCAAAATCCGTTGTTTCCAAAATGAAGCAAAAAGATGAGGGGTTGTATCCATTGATTAATGCCAGTATAGCATACACAATAGTGCACGTATTACTGTATTTGGATACAGCCCCTCATATTTTTGCTTCTTTTTAGGAATAACGGATTTTGAGCTTATTCTATAAACGATAATTTTCAGACTTTTCAAACTACATTTTTGAGATTTTCACAAAAGTTGCTCTATACATTTAGCTAACACATTATGCAAATTATATTTTGTTTACATTCAGGCATGCGCAGTGAATCATTATTTAGTAAAACTGCTCATTTTTCATACAATTTTTATTATTTTTTTCATTCTGATTGCAGGGTATTGTGTACAATGCTATTTGTCATATTTTCTGAAAAGAACTTTTTTTATATTAACAACTCTACAAATTATAAGCAAAAAACTTGGCAAAATTTGGGACTCTTTTTATAAAAATTTTAGTTTCTCTACGAATATACATGCTATTCTCATAAAAATGAACACAATTTATTACAATAAGGCACTTAATCATAATCTACAGTTTGAACGCTTTTGCTACATTAGTTTTTGCAGGGTTGTCCAAAAGATATTCGTTCTTTTTCAATTTGTTGACGGTCCCCTACGGGGTTTCGGGAAAAAATCTTCACGGAAATATATGACCTATACTATACTGTTTACACACCTGGAGTTTCAGGTTAATTCTCATGTATTTTTCTAGATATTTGACAAAACGGCAAAAATCGCAAGTGGCCGGTCACCTTTGGCCATACAGTGTATAAAGATAAAGTATCTTTATACCAAAATGACACAGTCGCCGGATGATTAATCCCAGTTTTTATCCCAATAACGACTAAATAAACAAGATAGAAAACTTAAGATGGAGTCTAAGTAAACAATTTGGAAAAGGCATAAGACATTTGAAAACTCAATTTCATGAATCACCATCTATAGTCGGGAAAACATCCGAATTCTCTTATACAACCCTGTATATGATCTATAGATTTGTATATATACTATAGTACGCCAAAATTTAGTTCAGTTCGAAAACTCATAACACAATTGAAAACTCTACTTCAGCAATTTCAGTCAATAAGTGGAAAAGTACTAAAATTATTTTGCGTAGTCCTGTATAGGATCTACATACATTTATACATACCGAGTAATGTGCAAAACATTAGTTAAATTTAAAAAGGAATACTGCAATTGAAAAACGCACTTCCAGCAATTATTTCTCATAGACCGTACTGTAACCGAATTATTTTATGTGACCCTATAAATGAATGATTAATGCTATGAGCACAATATTATATAGTAAGCATCTTGTAGTGCATATCATTGATGTATATCAATTTCATTCTGTTTGAGATAATATAACAGCATTAAAATACATTGCAAATGATTTTTCCTCAAAGACCGTAATGTAACGACATTCTTTTCAGTGCCCCTGTAAATGAACTGTAAATGCTATACCATTTCCATTTTCAATACGAAACATTGCATAGTAAACCTCAATATCATACATCAATTACATGCAACTAGACCAGGCACGGCAAACCTTTTCACATCAGCCTGCCAATATTTTGAAAAAAAAAAATATTACATCAACATGGCGTACCAACAGGGCTTAATTTGCGCCGGAGCCCACCGGAGCCCGGCTCTGGTACTTCTCTGTTTTTAGTAAATATTTAAATATTGGTCGGAATTCACCGGAGCTCATAAATACAGGGCTCCGGATCCCAGTGCAATAGTGCTTCCGAAAATCCGAAGCCTAAATTACCTTTCCCTTTCCTTTCCATCTCCTAGCTTTTGCATTCTTTTTTACCAAAACACTTACATGTGACGTAATGTGTCGCACACGTGGGAGATGGAGATAAAACGGACTCAATTTTTATTTATTTTGTATCATGAACTGAACGGTACCCATGCTAAGGCTCTGTTCTGCACATTTACGAAGTCACTTTCATTTGTAAGTAGATATAATTGACATGTATTGTTATTCTGATAGAAAGCAATCGAGCAGTGTTTCCCCTTTTTCTATACAAGCATCGATTCTTTCCGATAATGGTGTCAAAGTTTTAATTTAATCTGATTTTCAGGAACTCACCACAAAAGATGATTATGCGGAAGGAATCGATTATAGTTTGATATGCACCTTTTATAGGAAATTGTAAAACATTGTTCCATTCTTCAGCATATAAATATTTATTTCTGTAAATTTCATTAATTTTTTCATTAAAATGCATAGCTACGAACTATCCATTTTTTTTGCGTTAACACTATTTTCTAATCATAATCCCAACCATATTAAATCGCAGAATTCTGCAATTAATTAACATTAAAATTAGGCAAAGATTACTATTCAGAAGGAGTGATAACTGAAAAGTGGAATAGTTGACAGATAAGTATATGCTGATAGACATATTTAAAATTTTTATTTTGCTAAAGAAAAAAAAATGCTTTAAATTTTGCAAATAATGTACAAAATATAAATATGCAGATTGGGGTGACGGGAGGAGAGGGGGAACGGTACGGTTATTGTACCGGTACCGCAGAATATTAGGGCTCCGGTACTTTTTTTGTTAGAAATTAAGCCTCGCGTGTCAACAAATGAAAAAAAAATAGTGGATCAAAACAATTTAGTTCCTGTTTATGAGAATTAAAAAATGTAGAGGAAACACGCATTTGCATAGCTGCCTACTTTTACGCCTTTTTCCCACCACTATCTTCATTAAATAAGACAAATTTCTCTGTTAAAAAAAAAAGTATTAGGAAAAAAAGCATAAAACTTGGCAGCTATGCATTTGGGTATTATACGATAATAATTATGGTAACAATTGTACGAATTTTAGAAAATAATAAAAGAGTAAATCTGACTTCTGTTATTCCATTTAGGATGACAAATAAGTAATTAATATCAGATTGATAAAGGGTGATTTAATATAATTCAAGCTGAATTGGAGTCATCTGTGAAGTGGTTTCTATATTTGAGTTTTTCATACTATTCATTTTCGAAAATAGTAACTAGCAGTCATAAGCAGAGAAGAAATTTGTCAAAATGACAAATTTCATAAGAAATCGCTATAATTTCCTCAGTGGCATTTTCTTCTTATAATGCCTAATGATCTTTCTTTTTCATTTTCTTCATATCTTCTCCTAATTTGTATTAAAAAGTATTAAAAGGTATATAAAATCCATATTAAAATAGGTTAGAATTTAATAAATTGCGTTTCAACAACCGAAAAAAAATTAAACAATTAGAAAAATTCGTCTTGTTTAAAATCATGTAAATTGTTTAATTGCATTCTATTTCGCTTTAGAACATCCATCAACGCAGTGCCGAAATATTCTGCCACGTGCCACTTATGGCACACGTGTCATAGGTTTGCCGTCCCTGAATTAGACTATATTTACGTGAGTTAGAGCACGTGAGCTAAACCTATGGGCGTAGAATGCATTTGTATGTTTAAAATATCCCTCAGGAAATTACTGAGGTTAAATAACATTCAGTCAACCCTAACAACTCAGTCAGACAGACAGACGGTCAGACAAATCGAATTTATAAACACTTTTCAACTATGTTGGAAAGTGTTAAATACGAAATACAAAAAAATATTTTAAATAGTGCTATGTATAAGTGTAGCAACAACAAAAAGTAACATACAAATAATGATTTTTCGTAGCTAGCCCTGATGACTGTTATGAATGATTAAATAAAAGCCTCAAATCATACTGGGGGAAAGCTTTTCAGACATATCTTTATTTTCATAGTTCGAAGTTTTACTTGCTAACAGTCATAATTCATATCATCATCCCCTATCCAAATAAGATCCATCATTTTAAACACCCGTGTAAGTAAATTCATTTCCATCCAAAAGTATACCAAACGACCTATTTCCTGATGGATACTCTCTCGCTCTTCAAACAACGTTAACTTACTCGAGAAAGGCGGCGGTTTATATGCGACTTCCTTTTCAGCTCCATTGGGATTTAAGGAAGAGGGGAGAAAAAGAAGAGCAACGATCTGTCTTTGGAAAGCGCCAGATTATAAGAAAACATTAATTTCATTTCCAAAAGATGCGCTTGATCTCATTGAGAGAGAGGGGAAAAGAAGAGAAGAGCGCGTGAGAAATGATGATCGACTTCTTTATTTCTAAATGGGTGGGTACGAAAGATGACCGAAGTCTGAGAAATTTTGTGTCACCAGAGGCCAAACCTGATACCGAAAGCACGCAGTAAAAATTTGCTATTAACATTTTAAAATTGTTTCAAGATTAATATTCTCATTTAAAATATATATGTAATAATACAAATTTTCGCCCTTTTATCTTAGTTAAACTATTCCAAATTATTATAATAGCTACCTATTTACCTAGCTTTAATAATATCTTAAATATCTTTTATCTTTTTTACATGCTTTAAGGGTGTATTCGAAAAAATATTTTTCCACCCTCAACAGCTTGAAATTTTCTGAGATATTTTCGGACTCATTTTTAAAATTAAAAACATGAAACTTGCTGGGGTGATTTCTGAAGACATGTTTAACATGCCGTGTGATTTCATTTTCAGCTCAATTAATTAGAATTTGATTTTTAAACAATTATTTTCTCAGTATGACCATTTTTTTCATTCCCAGATCGCCCGCTTCGGAAAATTCGGTTCAAAATGTCAACTTTGACAGCGTTTTTTACAGTATTTTCTGCATTTATCAAAAAATTAAGAAGCACGGCACATTATATAGTTTCTAAATAAGAGAATTTCCCAGTTTTATGCGTTTGAGAGCAAAAATGAATTTTAAAATGAATCAGAAAATAAGCAGTTTGGATCGGAATACACCCTTAAGGGAGTAGGATACCTTTGAACACGTCGAAAAAGTAAAAAATATCACTATGTTCCAAGCTTCAAAACTTGTGTAATAAATCAAAAATAAAAATCAAACTTCATTTAAATGTAAAGCTCGTATTTAAATTTATATTTAAAAATATACATATACTTGTAAATTCCTAAATAAATATTGAAATGATAAGTTAAAAAATATATGATAATAAGAGAAAAAAAAATCTTGCGCGCATGATAAAATCTGAAAATAGGCATATAAAGAGGAAATTTTGGTGAAAATAAATGCATGATAGAGTTACCTTCATACTAAAACAAGAATATTTGTAAAAAATATTGACTAAATTAAAAAAAAAAAAAAAAAAATTAAAAATTTTCACTTTTTGAAAAGTATTTTCAAAGTACAAAAACAGAAAAAAAATAAAATTTTACATTTTTCTGGTTTTAAGTTGTAGATAATACAGAAATGAATATGTGGTAAAAATTTCTTTTGATTCCCATGCATAGTGTTTTAGTAACACTGCGCGCAGTATCAAAATTCATCGTTTTGAATAAACGCAACGCAAAGTTTAAATATCCTATGTAGTTTTAATATGTAGTCATAATAAAACTGCCATAATTAGTAAACTAATGGGAACTTTTTAATGCGGTTTTTTTGCATCGTGTTCAGATATGATTACGGAATCAAAATATGTATTTTAAAAAATTCGAAAATTTTGATGGTTTAAAGGTATCCTACCCCCTTAAATCCAGCGTATTCTTTTATTATTCTAAAATCCTTAATCCATTCGTAGCTTACTTCTTACACAACTCACTAAATTATTTTCTTTCATTTTATTCTGAGACTAAATTCTTTTTTTTTTCGAATGTATTTAATATCATTTGTTCTTTTTGTTCCATATCCCATGAGGCATTGCAAGCATCCTGTTTTCTCAATAAAGCTACCGCGTCAGTTATTAAGTCCCTGCCAACATGTCACGTTTTCTTCACCCCCTGTACCGGAGTTATCCAATCGCTGGCATAGCCTCCCCTCTCCTCCCCCATTCCACTTGACTGGATTGCCCTTGCTTTGGCATCGCTATACTTACGCGTGTGTTTTTCGCAAGTATTTAAGCTTTTACATTCACTTGGAGACCTAGATTTTTACGATTATTGTATTGCTGCAAAAACCCGTTGTCACCTGGAGAGCTTTGTTTCCTGTATCTTCGTCAAGTTGTTCTAATATTTAACATCCATCGGTTTATATTTACGGCGTAACAAGGACCCGAACATGGCTAGCAGAATTACTAGTGGAATTAGTGCATTTTATGATCATCTAATAAATAAGTGATGAATCTAACGGCTTCAGTTGTTATTTCCGGGAAAACTACCAAGGGATGTAGGCCTGATCTTCCACTCTGACCATCATTTCACGACTGCAAAACTTTGATTTCTCAGTTGAAGATATATAACGAGTGTACGATTGCTGCTTAACACCTATACGTTTCTATCATACTAGGGAAAGTATACCATATATAACATATATTAACCCTAAATGCTCCCTCATGAACACGTTTCGGGATTTCCATGTGCCTGAAAATCTGTTTAAAATAGCAAATTTGTTATTTATACTCAACCACTTGCAAAAATCTGAAAAAGTCACGATTTTTATTCTTTTAAAATATTATCAAAATATCTTTTATTATATCGTTTAAAATTTTTTTAATTCGCAATTTCTCCGAAAACGGTAAGAGTGTTTTTATATAAACCAATATCTATTTGATACTTTATTTATCCACTCTTATACCCCTGTATGAGGCTAACGGTAAGACGTTGGCTCACAGGCAAAAAGCTGCTCTTCGAATCCCGGCCCAGGCATAGAAGTTTGTAGCAGGTCAGATCCACTTTAAACAGAGGTCCCAGTCGTTTTAGATCTCATGTGCAAAAGATTAGTACCTTATCGCCCGCAACGGACCATCCAAATACCCTATACGAAGCAGATTTTCGTAAATAAGATAAAAGCAAAGTTTTTTAATTAATTATTAAGGGTGCTCTCAAATCCAAAAGGGCAACATTCTGACATAAGTTTTAATTTATTTTTGTTCGAAAAGGCATGAAACTAGCTGGTGTTGTTGTTCAGAGACTATGTAATTGAGCTGTTTTTTCCTTTTTTTTTTTTTGCTAACGCAATAGATCTTTCATAAAATAGTCTCAAAGTCGGCGTTTTGAACCGAATTTCGCGCGAAGGAAGAAAGAGCACTCAAGAAAGGTCGAAAAACGTGTTTGTCACGTGATCGAAATCGCTTATAACTCAATAGGTAATTGATTGATCAAAAAATGGAAAAAACAGTTCAATTCCAAATCGCTTCCATGGCCAGGTTTTCCAATTTTACATCTTTCCGTTAAAAAATGAATTTGTAAATGTGTCAAAACGTTTTGCGCTTGTTGAGCAGAGCAGTTAAGAAGAGCCTTAAGGGTGTATTCCAATCCAAACTGCTCATTTTCCGATTTATTTTTAAATTCATTTTTGCTCTCAAACGCATCCAACTGGAAAATTCTCTTATTTAGAAACTACATAATGTGCCGTGCTTATCGATTTTTTGATAAATGCAGAAAATATTGCAAAAAATGCTCTCAAAGTCCGCGTTTTGAACCGAATTTTTCGCAGCCGGAGATCTGGGGATGAAAAAAATGGTCATACTGAGAAAATAATTGTTTAAAAATCAAATTCTAATGAATTGAGCGAAAAATAAAATCACACGGCGTCTTATACATCTCTTCAACAATCACCTCAGCAAGTTTCATGTTTTTACTTTTAAAAATGAGCCTGAAAATGTCTCAGAAAATTTCGAGCTGTTGAAGGTGGAAAAATATTTTTTCGAATACACCCTTAACCCCTTCGGGACGGGAGCCTTTTACGAAATTTTTAATCTTTTGTCACCGTTTTTTAAAAACAGAAATTTGTGTCTTCGTGAAGCGAGAAAATGCGCTGATTAAATAAGGCAAATTTTACAGTAAAATTTTACTGGTGAGGAAAAACAAGGATTCTGACCGCCTCATGCGGCACGTATACGTGACGCTCGTCCCCAAGGGGTTAAAGTAATGTTGTCGATATTTCTGAAACGCAGCGAAGAAAAAGCTTCAACAGTGGTTTCCCAAATAACACCTTTATCGTCGATGCAAGTGATGCTGCAGTCGGTAAAATTATTATCATTCAGCGCGTGGAAAGAGGTTTGTTTTAAAATCCACCAGTGTAGCGAGAATATAGTTAAAGTAATTCCGGGAAACGGTAAGGTACTTTTAGGTATATTTAAGGTTATTTATTCCGGACTCGGACAGCGCCAGGAAGACCTGCTCGTATAATGGAAAATAGAAACTTAATAGAAAACCTGATAAAGACGAGTTGAAAGTGCAAAAAATTATAAAAATTTACTTTACACAAGGTTAATCTTAAGAAGTTCACAATCAAAAACAAAATATATAAAGATCGTTTTAAAGTAAGAAAATTAAAACAAGGATTTTTTTTTTCTTCTTCGTGAGCGTTTCTCAGAGGAAGTATTAAAAGTAAAAAAATTCCATTTCAACCATGTATAATACGTTTTCCCCGCATTGTCTGATAAGTACCTTCATAACTTTTCCAAACATCCCATCTCTTCCAGCACCACATGTTAGCAGAACGAAAACTTCGTCCCGTGTCACACTACAGTCTTCAAAGAATTGACTCATTGTCATCGAAGACACTAAGCACTCAGAGTAATTTTCCTTGAATTAGAGGCCACTAGCGGATATAAACGAAAATACCGGAAGGGGAAACTTTGTTTAAAAGCAGCATGGCGGTTTTGCTAATTTGTATTTCCTCCGCACCACTGGATCGTCAATTAAACAAGAAGTCCAACAGAGCAGACCTTCGTAGAACTTATGCATTTTTGATATGGCGTATTTATAAATAATTTACTTCGTGTGTTGTACAAAATGTAGGCATGCCATTTTACCAGAAATTAAAATTTCAATAATCGTTTACTGTAAAGGAAGACAAACGTCTCTTAAGGCCCTACTTCAGTCAGGCGAAAAGACCCGTCGCTAATGTTATTCCTATGGAAGAAATTTATAAAGATATCTCGGTCGCATTTCAATATTTTAAGATGATTTTTTTTTGCAGTGGCTAGCTGAGGTCGATCTGTATGCAGGCCGTTTTCTACTTTTTCAATTTCGTTTACAGATATTTTTAATCAGGACTCTTTCATTTTCAGAACCGGTTCCTAAAATGAAAGCATCCTCTTGAAAAAAATCTCCAATGAAAATCGAAAAAGTAAAAAACGGCCTTTTTACAGATCGACCTCAGCTAGCCACTGCAAAAAAAAATCATCTAAAAATATTGAAATGCGACCGAGATATCTTTATAAATTTCTTCCATAGGAATAGCATTAGCGAACGGGTCTTTTCGCCTGACTGAAGTAGGGCCTTAAGGCTGTTTGTTCTCAACTACTTTGCTCAACAAGCGCAAAACGTTTTGACACATTTACAAATTCATTTTTTAACGGAAAGTTATAAAATTGAAGAGCCTGACCATGGAAGCGATTTGGAATCGAGCTGTGTTTTCACTTTTTTGATCAAAAAATTACCTATTGAGTTATAAGTGATTTTGATCGCGTGACATGGCATTTTTCTCCCCTTACTGACTGGATTTTATTCTTCCGTTCGGAAGTTCAGTTCAAAATGCCAACTTTGACAGTATTTTCTGAAAGATCTATTGCGTTTACAAGAAAACGGAAAAAACAGTTGGATGACATAGTTTCTGAATAACAACACCTTCTAGTTTCATGCGTTTCCGAACAAGAATGAATTAAAACTTATGTCAGAAAGTTGAGCCTTTGCGTTTGAGAACAGCCCCAAATTATGAATTTATGAAAAATCTTCTAAAGCATTTTTTGTACATTTTTGAAACTACATTAGGGGGTTTACACAATCATTTAATAAATTTTAGAAGGATTTTGCCAATTAAAATTAATTAATTAAATTTGAATATAGAGGGATTTTGTGCAATATTTATAATCCCGCTCAAATCTTTTATTTAAAATATTTTTTTAATATTTTGTCGAGTTAGAAAATGTACACATATAATGTTCTTACAATAGAAATATAGAAATATTTCCGAACTGACACCCCCCCCCCCCTCTCCTCAATCTTTCGGCGTCAAGAAAGCTGAAAAGATGCAAAGGCAAAAGAAATCGTCCTTTTAAAAATATTGTTGTTTTGTGTAACCAATAATGCTTTTGAAACAAAATAAAATAATGCATCTGTAACTCATTCTAAACTGTATTACTACTAATCGATGTATTAAACATGATCAACAAACCTGTTTTAGAGATAAACATGATAACAACATTAACATTAATATTATTTTGTTACTCTTGCATGTACAAATTCAATTACGCAGCTGAAATTGTTTAAGGAGTTATATAACGTTCTCAACTTTCAAAAAATCGAATTTTTGTTTTAGTCGGAAATTAAATCCTTATAGTGAGTATAATTATGGGCAAAAAGATTTAAAGTGACATCTCAATTATTAAGAAAGGCACGAGCAAAAATGTGAGCGCGCGCACGAACAAAATAAATTGAATCCTAAAATTTCTGGAATCTACATTTTTCAACATCGGAAGCATGATAACTTGAACAATTTTTAATATTTTTCGTTCAAATTTGCGCTTATCTACGCATAATTAAATTGTCTAAGGGCCATCGGGCTATTTTCTGAAAATTTTAATTTTTTACACTTTTTTACAACAAAAATTTTAAACAAAAAATGATTTTTTTTTTCTTTTTAAAGCGCAATTTTCTTACTTTTTTTTAAAAAAATGAAAAATCTGAGCTGATGGCTCTTAGTTACAACCTTGTTTTACAAGAAAGACTGAGATTTTAATAATTTTTTGTTTCTACAGGAAATTAGGATGCTGCTCATCGAGCCCGGATATTTTGGTACAGGTGAACGTGACCGCAGATTTCCGACGTAATATGTGACCAAAATTAACAACAAAAAACATTTTTAAATGCTTGAAGCAATAACAAACAACGTGGAATTATTAATTTTTCAATTCACTTTATTCCCTTCTAAAAAATAAAAAAATAAAATAAAATAAATAAATCCAAAATATGTCGATTTTTCGACGCCGTGAATTTATTTTTGGTCAGAAACGCATGAAACTAAAAGGTGTTGTTATTCAGAAACTATGTCATCGAACTGTTTTTTCCGTTTTCTTGTAAACGCAATAGATCTTTCAGAAAATACTGTCAAAGTTGGCATTTTGAACTGAACTTCTGAACGAAAGAAGAAAATCCAGTTGGAGAAAAATGTCGTGTCATATGATCAAAATCGCTTATAACTCAATAGGTATAATTGATTGATCAAAAAATGGAAAAAACAGTTCGATTCCAAACCGCTTCCATAGTCAGAATTCCAATTTTATATCTTTCCGTTAAAAAATGATTCTGTAAATATGTCAAAATGTTTTGGAGAACGCTTTCAGAGCAGTCAAAACGTTTTCAGAGCAGTTGAGAACAGCCTTAATTGAGAGGTGATAGCATCCTAAAAACAGTTTGAGGAAACTGATGAATGCGCTATAAAAACTACTCGGAAATGTTTCTGAAAATCAGTGGTTAGCAAAAAAAAAATTTGTTTTCATGAATGTTTTTTAAATCTCGAAAATATATCTGCTTCTGAGGTTTCTAAAGATAAAGAATACCTTTCGGAACCGTGGGTGACTCGGAATAGGTTGTTGTGTATTTTCATCCGTGGTTATATTACATTTTCGCATTTTAAGAAACATTTGTCTTTTTTTTTTAAGTGCACATTATATTCATAAACCGTATTTATTAACGAGTTATAAATCGTATTTATGAACACAAGATCATCTTTAAGGCTGTTCTTAACTGCTCTGCTCAACAAGCGCAAAACGTTTTGAGACATTTACAAATTCATTTTTTAACGGAAAGGTATAAAATTGGAAAGCCTGGCCATGGAAGCGATTTTGGAATTGAACTGTTTTTTTCCATTTTTTTATCAATCAATTACCTATTGAGTTGTAACGATTATGATCACGTGACAAACACGTTTTTTATCCTTTCTTGAGCAGTTTTTCTCCTTTTGCGCGGAAATTCGCTTCAAAACGCCCACTTTGACACTCTTTTCTGAAAGATCTATTGCATTTGCAAAAAAAAAAAAAAAAAAAAAAAAAAAAAGAAAAAAAAACAGCTCAATTACATAGTTTCTGAACAACAACACCAGCTAGTTTCATGCATTTTCGAACAAAAATAAATTAAAACTTATGTCAGAAAGTTGCCCTTTTGGATTTGAGAATACCCTTAAGGGGGTCCGGGACACAGAAATTTTACTAAAAATATTTTATTGCATCAAAAAATTTTCTGGTTTTTTTTTTCTTTTCTGCTCAAAATGACGTTTAAATCATGTTTCTATCTTAATTAGAACAGGAAATATAAAATTTTTCGTTTTGATTTGTTTTCAAAATCTAGCTTTCAAGCAATGGTTGTCATGGAAACGACTTCTTGTGAAAATGCGTTTTTCTTCATGATGGGTTTTTTTTCACCATTTCTGGTATTTAAGTTGTTATAAGTCAAGAACCGTTAAGGGTGTATTCGAAAAAACATTTTTCCACCCTCAACGGCTCGAAATTTTCAGAGACATTTTCAGACTCATTTTTAAAAGTAAAAACATGAAACTGGCTGAGGTGATTTTTGAAAAGATGTATAAGAGGCCGTGTGATTTCATTTTTCGCTCAGTTAATTAGAATCTGACTTTTAAACAATTATTTTCTCAGTGTGACCGTTTTTCCCATTTTCAGATCTCTCGCTTCGGAAAATTCGGTTCAAAACGCCAACTTTAACAGTATTTTTTGCAATATTTTCTGCATTTATCAGAAAATCAACAAACACGGCACATTATGTAGTTTCTAAGTAAGAGAATTTGCCAGTTTGATGCGTTTGAGAGCAAAAATGAATTTAAAAATAAATCAGGAAATAGGCAGTTTGAATTGGAATACACCCTTAAAGGTGAATGGTTCAAATTTGGAACATGTCTTTTGCAATTCTTTTACTTTAATTTTAATTTAGCACATTTGAAAAAAATGTTTACTTTTGAAAATAAGGTTTTTTTTTAAAGTTACATAATTTTTTTTTTCAATTTTTACTTTAAATATTTTGGAATTTTTTTAATTAATATTTTTTAAAACGCTGAATCAAAATTAAAACATATATATTTCTGTTTATTTAAATGAAAAAATAAATAAATTCTACAAATAATATTTCGAGTTATAACGATTTTAAACTACCCAACTTTTTTAATAAATTTCAAATTAAAAATTTAAAAAAATGAGAAGTTTTACCATGTGATTTCGTTTACAAATGATATGGTTAACCATCACAAAAAAATTCAAAATCCTAATTCTATCAATAAAAATTATTTTAAAATGTGTCCGGGACCCCCCTTAAGGAGGTTCTCAAAAAGATATTTTTCCCCCACTCAACAACGCGAAGTTTTCTAACACATTTTCTGTTTCATTTTTTAAACATATGAGCATGATACTTGCAGGTATAATTATTGAAATTGTAATTCGGTTCAAAACGCCCACTTTGACACTATTTTCTGAAAGATCTATTGCATTTGCAAAAAAAGGAAAAAAAAACAGCTCAATCACATAGTTTCTGAACAACAACACCAGCTAATTTCATGCATTTTCGAACAAAAATAAATTAAAACTTTAAAAAAGTTTTTTTTTTTTCCCAGATAAGGGGCTGTGCATATATAACGTTATCATTTTAAGTGGAGGGGGGGATCTGGCAATTGATATCGTTAGATATCCCTAGGGGGAGGGGGAGGGGTTCGTCTTTTGATATCGTTATCATTTTTGATCCAACCAAAATTTTCTCTTTTTATTTATAACTTGGCCTTTACATCAAAATAGAATGTTATCTTTTTCTAGTCTGTTATCTATTTTTATGAAAATACAAAGTTATTATTAAAATCATTAAATGATTATAAAATTATTTAATTCCAAGTTTCCTATTTCTTCTGTCATATGTGTATGCATATATAATTCGCTGTTCGAGAAATCATATGCGAAGTATGTTTCAACTGATACCTGTGTTTACTAGTAAATAAAGGAGAAAGAATGTCGTCCACCTGTTTTGGTGATAAGACGCTCTGTCTACACCCCCCCCCCCCCTGTGCGGGGGCAAGTGCAAGAAAACATTATCACTGTTGAATGTACTATGTAAGAAAAATCTATTATAAAATCCTTTTAAATAATAACTATTTCTTTTAAGTGTTATTTGATAAAATGTTATTTCATATATAAACTGATATTTTATTGAGTTCTCTTCATTTGAATCAATGAAGTGTGCGAAGAATAAATGTAACCATATTTGTATATCACTCCAAGCAAAAGAAAAAAAATTCACAAATGAAAATAATTTTTAGACATTGATAACGATATCATTACGGGGGGGGGGGGGGGGAGGTTCGAGGGATGATGACGTATGATATCGTAAGGGGGGGAGGGAGTCCAAAATTGACAAAAAAGTGATAACGTTATATATGCACAGCCCCTAAATAAATTACATTTTGAGTTATAAGCGACTGTTGTCTCAAGCGATAGTTTTTCTCCTTCCTTGTGCTGTGCGTCTAGAAATTCGTTTCAGAACGTCACCTTTGACAGTATTTTCTGACAAATCTTCTATTTTTATAGAAAATCTGAAAAACAGTTCGAGTACCTGCCAATTTTATACGTTAGGGAAGAAAAATGGATTTAAAAAATCCCTGCTGTCTCGTCCTACAGGCACAGGTAGATTTCGAAGTTAAGTACTCATTTCATCAACAAAAACTAAATAAAGATTAGAGATAAACCCAGTTTAACAATTTTATCTGCCCGCTTTTGATGAGTTTCTAGTTTCTTTTTTCTGTAAGAGCTGGTTTTATCAGAATCATGTTAATATGATAATTTTTTCTTCAACACCTATTATTATTATTATTATTATTATTATTATTGCTGTAAGAATTGTTCCTATCAAAAACTTGTTAATATATAAGTTGTAGATAATAAGAAGAAGATTTATAATCAATTTAAGCAGATTTGATATCTTGTGAATTAACGAAGTTCTGAATCTTTTTCTTCTTAAAATCCTATTTTTTTCGTCGCTTAAGCCCATTTTCAATGATATCAAATATCTGTCATATATACATTTTTGGCCATTTTCTTAGAAGTAATAATAACTCGAAACTGATTTGATATGTATTATAATTAAACAGTTACGTATTATAATTAAAAAGTTATGAATTATTTTCTTCTTCATCCCCCCCCCCCTCTTTTTGTGTTTTATTTTATTTTATTTTATTTTATTTATTTATTTTGCGGTTAAGAGTTGGTCATATTAAAAACTTCTCAATATAAAAGTTGTAAATAATATTAAGAAGATTTATAAAAAATTTAAGTGGATTCTTAATTAAACTTAAGTGATATCTTGTGAAATGACGAAGTTATGAATTTTTTTCTTCTTAAAACCCTATTTTTTTTCGCCCTTGAGCCCATTTTTAATGATATAAAAATCTGTTATACATAAATTTTTGTTCCTTTTCTTAGAAGTAATAATAACTTTAAACTGATTTGATATGTATTATAATTAAGAAGTTATGGGGTTTTTTTCTGTTTTTTTTCATAACCCCTCCCTATTTTCACACCCTTAGTTCGATTTTGCCCATTAACGAGCTTGGCCGAGATTTTCTGCCCCTTGATTTTAAGAGATTCGTGCAGAATTATGTAAGTTATCGTGTCCATAGAAAAGTGAGAGATAGATAGATAAAGTTTTTTACTGAGGGTGGTTTTGGCTTCTAGAGGTCATGATCGGCAAAAATGTGCAAAATTTTTTCGGAAATTCCGACATAGGAGAGAATGTAATAGGTAGTATTTCTTACGAAATCTACCTCAAATGTGCCAGAAAGTATCAATTTGGATTTGAGAACAGATCTGAGTAGAAAATTCTCAGAAAGTATCTCGATATAGTAATTATGCGAAATGCGGATATGTTTTTACAGTTCAGACTAAAATGTGTCCATTTTGACATTAAAAGTTAATACGAAAAATCGGTTTTTAATTTCAAAATTTGTTTATCGATAAACAAAAGTAAAAAAAAAAAAAAAAAAAAAAAAAAAAAAAAAACCTTTGTGAGAAAATTTATGTTCATGTTCCAATATATGTGTCTGCTTTGACAATCCTGAGTTACAGCAGCGTTTATGAGAAATAAGTTACAAGCTAAAATAGCTATAAATCAAAGTAAAAAGTTCAGACCAAATAATATCGTATCAAAATGAATTTCTAATGTCAAAATGCTAATATTATTGATTCCAAAGATAGTAATAAAGAAATGTCAGAGAAAGATAAATGTACTTTTCCGGTAATGTTTTCCTTTTTACAGGAAATGAAAAATAAATCTACAAATATATTTGTGCATACTGTAAGACCAAAAGTCACCGGGTACTTCCGATTTTAGACGTTTTGTCAAATTTTGACAAATGTTTCTGGAACTTCGGAAATATAAAGAACATGTCTCATTTCATATTTTTTGGCGGCGGTTTTATTACGAAAGCAGTAAAAAAACAATCACCAAATAGAATTAAAAAATATATATTTGCAAACACCTTGTAAAATAAAATGCCCAAAATGATCTGTAGCTGTAGCAAATATCTAATGTGGATCTTGTTCAACATCTGTATTGATTTGTGTAAGAATAGAACATGGAGGTAAAAGTTTTTTTTTTTTTTTTTTTTTTTTAATTCAAGACATTTCCCTATTTTTTTGTTGCGTGTTTATGGAAGGTTTAACTGCCAAGGCCCCTTTAGGGACATGTGCTGCGTCAAAAAAAAAAGTGTTAAAACAAAACATCCAATTATTTAAAAAAAACTACCTTAAAACCTGGTCATAAAAATAAGTCGAATAAAAACAAAGATTAATGAGAAATGCGACGATAAATCTAATGAAAGCCATTTAATGAAATCACAATATTATGTTTAAAATAGTAAGTTTTCATAGTTAAGATGTGTACAATATGGTAAAAATATGATGACTGGCCTAAAAACAAAGTATAAAAAATTGCTTATATTTGGATAATTCTAAGTCGATATTTGCAATTTATTTTGCTGGGCATGTTGAACTAACGTATAACAAATGTATGCCAGTGCAAATACTGCATTTTGTTTAATTGTTTATAGTAAAAGAGATGTTATTAAGGGGCTACTTCACTGGCCTGAAAATACCCACTCACTAATATTAATATGGAGGAAACTTTAAAAAATATCTCGTTCTCATTTCAATCTTTTTAAATGACTTTTTTGCATTGGATAGCGGAGGTCGACCTCTACAAGGAGCCTTTTTTACGTTTTCGATTTTGTTTACAGTTTTTATTTTTTTTTAGATACTTTGATTTTCGGAACCGTTTCGAAAGTGAAAGTATCCTAGTAAGAAAAAAAAAAACCTCTAAACAAAATCGGAAAAGTGAAAAAGGGTCTTTGTAGAAATAGACCTCAGTTATCCAATGCAAAAAAAAAATAATTTTAAAATATTGAAATGTAAATGAGATATTTTTAAAATTTTCTTCCATAGGATTAACATTAGCAAGCCGGTGTTTTCGCGTCAGTGATGTAGCGTCTTAAGAGGCAGGCCTAATGTAAGTTAAATACGTTAATCCTCTATTTTTATTAAACAAAAGCGATTTTGGAGAGTTTTTTTAATTTCACAACAAATCATTTTATTTATTATTACCCCAATTATCTGCATTTCAGCATTTCCAGACTACGCTCAGAATGCCTTATTCTAGATCAGTGGTGCGCAAATCATGAGTTGCCACCCCTTTGGGGGTCGCCAGAAAATTTTTGTGGGTCGCCAAATTCAAAGAAATTTATTTGACAATAAAAAATATAAGGCTTTTCTTCAACAAGTTACCAGGTACCAGTAAAATTGTGAAATGAGATAATATTATTTATAAAAAATAGAACGATATTGCTTTTCGGAAAACAATTGTCTGTATTAGTATATCTATATTTCAACAACTGGCAGACAAACAGACATAGTGATAAAATATAATTGTCAATTTGAGATGTCCTCTAACTGCTCTCTGATGAGATTCATATGCAACTTGGGTCCGTCTGACGTTTAAGTGGCCATCTTTGCTACCGCTCATTCAATCTAGGCGTTGCCACAAATTTTGGTTATCGATTGGAAACGAATATTCAGATTTGAAGATAAAGGCAATTAATAGTTTGATTCGGTATGCATCGACCTACTTATGAGAGACCGGACTTTCAAAATTAGTTGCCATTAAAACAAAATATCAATCTCGATTTGGCCTTGCGATTTTCCAATACATATTCGAACATAGAAGCAATTATGAGCTATTTGCAAGCGCAAACCTCACAATGAATTCGGATGATGTAAGATTCCTTTAAAGAATTTTTCATTAAAAATTGTTTATATCCATACGCATAAATAAAACCATAAAATTATGTATTTTATTCAGACCACTAATAAAGCAGAAATATAGGAGCAAATCCGTAAAAGAATTTTACTTTAACTTTGACGATTTAAAATAGTCTATTGCAGGGGCGGCGAACATATGGCACGCGTGCCATAGGTGGCATGCGGGAGATTATTTTCGACACGGTATAGACTCATGTTCTAAATTAAGATATTGCAGAGCTTCCGTGTAAAGCAAGATAATTAACAAAATGGAACTTTTGATACAGTCAATTTTCAAATTTTGTGAAGAAAATACACACAAAACTATTATAATTGTTTCCTGCTAAACAGCTGATTTGTTAAGAATGGAACTTCTGTTAACTTATGTGCAATATTTTCCCCTGATAGACTTTATTTTAGGATTTATGTGCAAATAGTTTTCATTTTGTAAATTCAGATGTGGAAATTGTTAAATTAATATATATTGTGTAAAATCTCCGTACTTCTAGAAAGTTGTTACGATGCAGTTAAATAATTTTACAAAAAAAAAGAAAAAAAAATCAATCAGAATTTTTTTTACAAAATGTCAGTTGCCACGCTTTACACCCCAGCGTTTCATATAACGAAAATGCACTATTTTGAATTTAGACTTGCGGAGTTTTTCTAGATTAGGTTGCTTGTCGTTGTTATACAGATTGAATAAACTGAAATGCAACTTTATAAATCCTAATTTATCTCAATATTGAGTCAAAAAATTATATTGAGAGAATTAGGAGATTATCGGGAAATAACGACCATAAGCGAAAATTCCGATGGTGAAATGGAAGTTGGAATTTCGAATTCAATTCCATAGTAAGAAGAGTTTTTTTTAAAGAAACCATTTCGATATTTTTTTTTTCTGATAGTTATTTTTATTTTATTTATTTATTTATTTATTTTTTATTTTTTTATTTTTTTCGGGGGGGGGGGGGTAGGCATAAAAAATATGAAAAACTCAAGTAGAAACCTGTTGTCATGTGTCTTGTCTACAATCCAACTGGCATTCTCTTAAGGAAAAACTAGAATACGAAGCTGATCTGAATTATTTGGCATCTAAGACGTAACAAGAGAAGTAGGATTTTATAAAATATTTAAGTATGTTACAAAATGTTACTTATATATTTTAAATCCTAAAATCAGCATTTTAATTAATTTTGCTGCTTCGATCCACTAAATTTGTTGGCATGCCCTGATCATTTAAAATATTTTTGGGAAAAAATTGGCACGCGGATGCGAAAAGGTTCGCCGACCCTGGTCCATTGTCTATCCTGGGATCGCGACAAAATTTTACACAAAATGGGGAGTTCGGAAATGAAAATACTTTGCGCACCACTGTTCTAGATCACTGATTCCACACTTGAAGTATTGAGGACTTGTTGGTGGTATGCGAAAATAATATTGTTAATGGCGAAAAACACAAAAAATAAAAGACTGAAATTAACAAGCTATAGCTCAAAGACAAAATTTGTGAAAAAGAAAGAATTATTAAGATTTCAAATGATCCTTCATTAAACTGGTTTTAAAAAGTAATATGTCGTTGATTTCTGGTTGGCAGAGAAATTACAGTATCAGAAACTCAGCGAGACAGCTACAGTTGACGACTATTTTTGATTAATAAATATAAAAAAATAATTGCAATAAGATTGACGCAGCTTTCTGATTAAGTTTATAATATTTATCGTTATTTCAACTTATTTTTAAAAACTCATCCCCACCATCGCATTGTATTTAGTAAAAATATCAAGAAGAATATCTTATGTGAAATTTTACAATAAATTACTACAATAAAAAAAAATGTTTTAATGCCATATTTATTTGTTTTTATTTTAGGGTACTATTATATTTAAAAAAAAAAAAAAATCAAAGTGAGCTTTAAAATGTGAAATCAAAATAAAAGCCAGTAAATGTCGCTAATTGTTAACGTTAATTTTCGTTGTTTTCTTATTTAATTAACGTAATAAAGTTAGTAAGGAGTAATAAAAAACATTTTTGCGTGAAGATACGAGTGCAGGTGGCTTTATGAAAAGCGGGTACTCATAAATAAAAAAAAAAAATTAGCAAGAGGTACTCATAAATGAAAAACCGTAGCAAGGGGTATGCTAAAGATAAAAGAATAGGAACACGTTGCCCTGAATAATTGGAGTTTCCACGCATGAACTTTTTTTTAAAATAAAAAAACAGCCTTCTCACGGAAATTCAAAACTAGCTATATTATGAACAAAGTAAATTCAAACAGACTTTTTTCATTTACTCTTCATCCCTTACACACGTTTTACATCGGCGCCAGTAGGCCGCTGCGAATTTATAGTTTTTCAGCCTTCAGCTCAGTGTCTCCCAAAGATACAGATACTCTAAGATTGTCCCTTTCCCAGCGTTACTTACTCATTGTTATAGCATAGCCACAGAGTATATATTCGGGGAACAAAAAAAGAACAGAAAAAATATAATGAACGAAAATATCCAAGACACACTTTGAATTCAGTGAACGACCAATTATATGCGGTTCAAGAAAAAAACTAAATTTAATGGGATGGTTCTTTTTTTGAAGTACCACTCTGTGTGTCAGACGCTGAACAAGAAGGATTAGAACGTCTGAAGAATGTTTGGGAGAGACAGTCAGCTAGCTATTCGATAGTAGAAAAAATCCCAATGCCCTTGAAGAATTGGATATGTTGAAATAAGATTCTTCCATTTGCCTATTATCGTATTTTGGAACTGGATGGTTAGCCTCTTCTTCACTGCAGTTCCTCGAAAGAGCATGAATTGCAGAGATTCCTCGAAGTTGTCTAATGTTAGAACAACATACTACTAGAATTCGGAAACACTGGATTTACATGTATGATTCGAGAATAGGTCTTCTACTTAACACGGCACAGGACCTTTAAACTTAAAAATTTCCAGTTGCTTTGATTTTTTCTTGCGTCTTAAACACTGCAGTTTTTCGTGAAAGTTCATATTTAATTGTAAGCCCATCATCGCATTGTATTTATCAAGCATCTGCATACCAAGATGAATATCTTTTGCGAATTTTTACCCCTTAATTACTATGATAAAAAAATTGCTTTAACGCTATATTCGTTTGTTTTTACTTTAGCGTACTATTATATATATATATATATATATATATAAGCTAAAGAAAACTATAAACTTTTTTTGAAGTAAGGAAAAAACTCTTTCACGGAAATTCAAAATTGTTCAAGTTTAATAAGCCAATAAAAAGCAGAGAGAGAGAGAAAGAAATGCCCTTGAAGAATTGGATATGTTGAAATAAGATTCTTCCATTTGCCCATTATCGTATTTTGGAACTGGATGGTTAGCCTCTTCTTCACTGCAGTTCCTCGAAAGAATATGAATTGCAGAGATTCCCGGAAGTTGTCTGCTTTTAAAACAACATACTAGAATTCGGAAACAATGGATTTTGTATGTACGATTCGAGAATAGGTCTTCTTCTTAAGGCTGTTCTTAACTGCTCTGCTCAACAAGCGCAAAACGTTTTGACACATTTACAAATTCATTTTTTTAACGGAAAGGTATAAAATTGGAAAGCCATGCCATGGAAGCGATTTGGAACTGAACTGTTTTTTCCATTTTTTGATCAATCAATTACCTATTGAGTTATAAGGAATTTTGATCACGTGACAAACACGTTTTTTGCCCGTTCTTGAGTCTCTTTCTTCCTTCGCGCGGAAATTCGGTTCAAAACGCCCACTTTGACACTATTTTCTGAAAGATCTATTGCGTTTGCAAAAAAAGGAAAAAAAAAACAGCAGGATTACATAGTTTCTGAAGAACAACACCAGCTAGTTTTATGTATTTTCGAACAAAAATAAATTAAAACTTATGTCAGAAAGCTGCCCTTTTGGATTTGAGTCTAAAGTCTTTGGATTTGAGTCCTTAACAAGTCGCAGGATCTCAAAACTTCAATTCTTAAAACTTCAAGTTTTTTGTGACCTTTCACATTTAATTGTAATGGGGCAAGAATGCTGACAAAAGTTTTAAAATAATACGCTATACACAATAAATGTATTTACAAAAGTTCTTCAATAATTACATTATTATAAAAAGTACTAAATTAAAGTTACACTTTTGGATGCGCTTAATCGAATCTATTTGCGCATCAGAAATTTTGTTTCAATTAAGCGGTTGAATGCCATACACAAAATTAACAATATGATTTGTGTTCCTTCACTGTCAGTTGATTCATTAAAGTGACTAAATCCAATATATGGCTAAAACAACATTACGATTTGTTAAAATAGCAATTAAAGCCTTTGTGCAGGAATATTGAAATGCAGTAAACCAACGTTTAAAATGCACAAATAATGCGTGAAAAAGCAGCAAGCTTTTTTGCTCAGCCTTGCTTTTTCTAGCACGCTGTTCCTTTTTTCCCTCTCTTGCACTGAAGAAGAATCTCGCTGTAGATTCGAAACAGCTGTTTGCTGCTTTTTCACGCATTATTTGTGCATTTTAAACGTTGGTTTACTGCATTTCAATTACGATTTGTGTTTATTTCTCCATTAGTTGATCCATAAACTTTAACCCATATTGGACCGCTGTCCTATAAATAGGACAGCTAATAAAACATTTTTTAAAATAAAATTGGTAAGGATTTTTTTATGCATTTTGTTATGACGTCTTTAAAACACATTAAAGTATAACATATAAACAAAAAAACAAGTAACCAATTAAAATTTAATTGAAAAAAATCTAATTAAAAAAATTCTTTAAGAACTGTGATCTTATAATCTAGAATTTTTCCGTTATTATTATCTTTTTATTGGAGAAATCATAGAGTATTTTTGTACAACATAAACAGTATTTTTAAAGTAAAATAAAATAATTGCTCATAAAATTAGTTTATGTATGCATTTTATATGTCCTTACTATGTGTCCTACTAATATGTCCTGTTTTTAGGACAACAAATTACTTAAAAAATTAAAAACTTTTTTTCTAAATTTTGCTAGTATCTACTTAATTACACCATATTAATAATATAATTGAAGTTTTAAAAAATTTCAAAAATATTTAATCGATGTGGTCTAATATGGGTTAAACTGAGTCTATTTCACCAATCACCAGTGTTTCGTAGAAACGGAATACATTGCAATAGAATAGAAATGCTTACAAAACTTCATAAAATGCAGTTCCATGCCGCATTTTAAGATTTTATTACTGGTATATTTTGAAAAATAAGTGATGTTGTTTTCTAACATGTTCAATCTCATAGCCCTTTTGTTGAACTCTTACATTACATTTTGATTTCCAAGAATAACCTCAATTCCATATCATTTCTCATTTTTTCTAAAAATGAAGCAGTACATTTTGCTGGTAGCATTCTTTTGTGTGTCCCTGTAAATGAAATATAAGTGCTACGCACTTTATTTTCAAAACCGATATTATGAAATATTAGAAAGAAAGCTGTTTCAAAGCTATATATTTAAACGCTGGAATTGCATTCAAAATGTTTGTGCTCCACGTTTATAACATTTAACTCCACTGGGGAAGCACAACATCAAATAAAAATTTTGTGGCAATCCGAGTAATATTGCCAGAGTTAGAGCGGAGATAGGCGGCTGACAAACAGACACAGTAGCGCCAACTTTTCAAAAATATTGGGTGTGCTCAAAAATGTTTGCCCAAAATAATACATATAATTTTTTTCCTCCTTGTGTGTAAGTGTGTGGAGAGAAAGAGGGGGGAGGAGCGAATGGCTAAAGATGATAATTCGAAATTATGTTTTTTCGAAGCAAATTTTTAAGTTATTATAATTTAATTATAATTTTATAAATAATAATATTAAATTATACTCTTATAAGTTCTTCCTTATAAGTGCATTAATATTTGTTTGAAATAACATTGGAATTGCTAAATATTCAAAGTGCAAAAAAAAATAAATGTCAATAAAAACATACATTTTAGTCACCTAAGTTAAGTACTTTATCGATTTAAGGCATCAAAAACAGATGGCAAAATATGTAGGAAATTTGTTTTCGTGAGAAATCTAGCCATACATCTGCTGAAGGGGTTTTCAGTCCTGTAGTCTAATTTATGTCCTTACCATTTTCAAACAAAACTATTTTGAGAACGTTAATAACACTCATTTCAGCAATTGAATCACTAAAGAAGGAAATTATGAATTAAATTAATTGAAAATGGGTGTGCGGAGATATCAAATTATTGGGTGGGCTCGCGCCCCATGGGCCCATAGAAGTTCGCGCCACTGGACAGACAGAAAGACAGACAAACAAACCGAATTCATAAACACTTTTCAACTATTTTGGAAAGTGGAAAAAAAAAAGAAAAAGAAATTATCTCTAGAAATATTTTAATAGTGTTAATAACACA
This sequence comes from Maratus speciosus, assembly GCA_963932465.1. NCBI lineage: Eukaryota > Metazoa > Arthropoda > Arachnida > Araneae > Salticidae > Maratus > Maratus speciosus. The sequence goes on from OZ010792.1 coordinate 494,793,035, forward strand.
AGTAAATGATCAGGGATCTGCATAGGAAAATTTTAGGTCCTTTAAAGGACCCTTCACAATTTTTGTTATTTTTCACAAAAGATTTCATCCCAAAACAGGACCCTTCACAAAATTCTTTGTTTTATAAATAGACCTTTCAGAGAATTTTCCGTATTCAAATTGAACCTTTCACACAAATTTCATCATTTAAAAATAAAATTTGACCTGTAACAAAACAGCTGAACTTATCGAGAAAAATATTACTTAGCATTTTATATATGAACAGTAGAGCATGAATATAATGATAATTTCAGATTCACAAAATTACGACTAGAATTTTCATAGCTATAAGAAAAAATTCACAATTTCGCAAATACAGGACCCTGTGAGAAAAGTCTGGACAGACCACTGATGATGTTGGGTAAAGTGTCCATATTTCGCTCCCCTTAACTTCTCCGCTTCTGCGAAAGTGGCACAACTTATGACGCAAGGCACAGGGGACGGAAGGTAAAAAGGGTCAGTATTGAAAGTTTCGTTCGCCAAGGCACATACATAAATTAAAGATTCCAAATTTCCTATTTTTAGAAGTCCCGAGTTCTTATTACGTGGTTTGTAGAACGTTATTTACTGAACTGTAAGTATTTATTTCTTATTCATTGCATGCATTTTACGTAAGTAATATGCTGACAGTAGCATACAGTGAGTTTTAGGACGCTCAGTTCATCTTACGGGAACTGAAGCTCCGCTATATTGGGAAGTAGCGTGGTCCTAATTTCGTCCCCCTTGCAGTTCTTATTTTCGTCCCGGCGACGAAATTAGGAATGCTTTTTCATGACAATTTTTTCAAATTTTTCCTTATGTTTGGATGGCTAATGTTTCGTTATGTTATTCTTCCACTGATAATTAGTACATTTCTTTGTGCCTTACTTTAATGTAAATTAAATTACTTACTCATTTAGAAATAAATTTTGATTTAGTTATATGTTAAGCCTCGGCGTATTGGAATTTTTGGGGGGGAGGAAATTGGGACCCTTTTTTTTTCTTTTGTATTTTTTAGATATATTTGAAAAAACAATTTTTCGCATTTTTAAAATTTTTTTGTACGCTATTTGCCTATGTTTCTATGTGCGTGGGTAGTTAGTCTATGTAAAATCCAAATTTGGTAGGTTTTCACTAAAAATTACAACATTTAGGGCCTAAAAGTGACTGGTAGGACGAAATATGAGCACTTTACCCTACTATTTTAATATTGTAACGAAAAATTGAAATATATTGGAGAAAATTTGGCATGAGACATTATCCAAATGATTTTCTTTCACACGCTGCAAAAGAAGTGACTGTTTTCTTACACAGGATATTAAAATGAGCTTTCTATGTTTTTCCTTTTTTGTTTCTCGCCTTTCTTCTTGGCTCTTTCTACTCACACAAAACTTTTTTTTAGTTAGAGATCTGTGAGACTTCTCCTATTAGAGAAGAATTTATTTTTTCTTTCAATGTACTTCCATTTCAGCCTTCCACATAATCTAAATGGCAAGACGTTATGCCAAATTCTGACAAACAATATATAAAAACAGTTGAAACGGAAAGCATCGAATAACGGTTTTAATTTTTGCACTTAGACATTCTATGAGTTGAGCTCTGTTTTATTTTGTTTGAATGGATTTGCGAAGTCAAAAACTTTACGTATCTAATTCGTTCTTTTTTATTAGTACTTACAGGGTGAAATTTAGGGAAGGCTGGTGGTGATCGTTGTGGTGGTGATGGGTGGGTGATTTTCAGAGGCTAAAACCCTAATATCTCTATAAATTTTCAATCTAAGATCTCTATAAATTTTCAATTATATCAAATTCCTTAAGCTCTGTTTTATTTTGTTTGAATGGATTTGCGAACTAAAAAACTTTAAGTACCTAATTCGTTCTTTTTTTATCAATACGTATACGGCCGAATTGCTGGTGGTGGTAGTGGTGGGTAAGTGAATTTTCAGAGGCTAAAGCCCTGAGATCTCTACAAATTTTCAATTATATCAAATTCTTTTAAGTTGCTCATTTAATAATAATAATAAGTTATCATAAGTCTAGAAAATGAGTTATTGCAATGAGTATGATTAATCCCTGGATACAGACTAGGTAATCTGAAAAAAAATAAAAGAGTTTTTCTATTATGAAATATTATGAAGAAAGCTATTTCAAAGTTATATATTGAAACTCTGGTATTTCATTCAAAATGTTTATACTCTCTCTACGTTTATAACGTTTAACTCCACTGGGGAACATCAATATCAAATAAAAATTTCGTGGGAATCCAAGTAATATTGCGAAAGAGACAGACAGACAGACAGAAAACCGAATTCATAAACCCTTTTCAACTATGTTGGAAAATGGTAAAAAAAGATACTATTTCTAGAGATATTTTAATAGCGTTTATAACACAAGTAAATTATGTACTATTTTAATATTGTAACGAACAACTGAAATGTATTGGAGAAAATTTGAGATGAGACATTATCCAAATGATTATCTTTCACACGCTGCAAAAAGAAGTGGCTGTTTTCTTACAGAGGATATTAAAATGAGCTTTCTATGTTTTTCCTTTTTTCTTTCTCGCCTTTCTTCTTGACTCTATCCACTCAACAGAAACTTTTTTCTAGTTAGAGATCTGTGAGACTTGTCCTATTAGAGAACAATTTCTTTTTTTTTTCAATGTACTTCCATTTCAGCCTTCCACATAATTTAAATGGCAAGACGTTATACCAAATTCTGACAAAAAATATATAAAAACAGTTGAAACGGAAAGCATCAAATAACGGTTTTAATTTTTGCACTCAGACATTCTATGAGTTAAGCTCTGTTTTATTTTGTTTGGATGGATTTGCGAACTAAAAAACTTTAAGTATATCTAATTCATTCTTGTTTATCAGCACTTACAGGGCCGAATTGAGGGAACGTTGTTGAGACGGGTGGGGGTGATTTTCAGAGGCTAAAGCCCTAAGATCTGTATAAATTTTCAATCATATCAAATTCTTTCATGTTGCTTATTTAATAATAATAATAATAATAAGTTATCATAAGTCTAGAAAATGAGTTATTGCACTGCTTATGATTAATCCCTGGTTACAGAAAAGGTAATCTGAAAAAGAGAGGAAAAAAAGAGTATTTCTATTATGAAATATTAGGACGAAAGCTATTTCAAAGTTATGCATTGAAATTCTGATATTGCATTAAAATGTTTATACTCTATGTTTATAATTTTTAACTCCACTGGGGAGCATTCGTATTCAAAATTATACATGCAATATAAACTACGAACTTTAATTACGAGTACATAAATTTACGTGACATATCTCATCATTGTTAAACATAGAAAGTTATTTATTGAGACAGCTGGATTTTACCGAAACAATTAATGATTTTTCTTTTCATTTCTTCCACCCTTTTTTTTTTTTTTTTTTTTTTTTTCCCCTCACAAAAGGAAACTTGCTAAGAAGTTTAACCTCGTGAAAATAATTTTTCTCTCTTTTTCTTCTTCTCTTATAAATAATTTAATATGCACATGAACGCAAATTCTGTGTGTGTGTGTGTGGGGGGGGGGGGGTGTTACTAAATTATCCATTATAATAGTAAGTATAATGATGTCAATCTGATCTTATTTTCAGAAAGTGTAAGATGGTCCCCCCCCCCCCCTTGTGTTGGGCCAGATTCTTTTAACCCTTCATCTACTGACGGTATTTATAGGTACCATTAAAGTAACTTGTTATAAAATTCATTTAATACATCGATTAGTAGTAATACAGTTTATAATGAGTTAATCGATGCATTACTTTATCTTGTTCCAAAAGCATTATGGGTTACACAAAACAAAAATAGTTTTAAAAGGGGGGATTTTTCAATTCGGAAATATTTCTATATTTCTATTGTAAGAACATTGTATTTGTACATTTCCTAATTCTACAAAATATTAAAAATATATTTAAAATAAAAGATTTGAGTGGTGTTATAAATATTGCACAAAATCCCTATAAATTCAAATTTAATTGATCCTTCTAAATCCTCCAATCCTTCTAAAATCCTTCTAAAATGTATTAAATGATTATGTAAATCTTCTAATGTAGTTTCGAAAATTCACGAAAAATGCTTTCGAAGATAAATTTTTATGAATTCATAATTCAGTACATAAAGGGTAAGACAACACTTATGGATGGTCACAGTTCGCAAGTGAAACAAACATTATAACTTTTAGCAGCACAAGGATATCCAAGCCGAGAATCCTGGTTTACACAATATAAAGCAAAAACCATTTTTTATATTAATATACAGTATTAGATGTAAATTTCCAACTTGGCGAAAAATGTCCGGACCAGGATTCGAACCAGGGATCTCCTGGCTGGAGCCATCAGTGCTCTACCATCTGAGCTTTCCCGGACGAACCTGGTGGAACTTTTTCACCCAGCTAACCTTAATGATTATACCATCTGGTCTGAAACATGGTTCAGCTCAACAGAATAAATCACAGGTAATGGAACTCCAGACGCTGGATGCGTAATTACACTAGATTAATTTTAACACAATTACTCTAATTGGTAAATAAATCGTATTAGAATTAAATTTCCAACTGGGCTGAGTTCCACCAGGTTCGTCCGGGATAGCTCAGATGGTATAGCACTGGCGGCTCCAGCCAGGAGATCCCTGATTCGAAACCCTGATTCGAAATCTGCACAACCCCTGGTCCCAAGCTATGCGGATCTGAGGGAGTCTACTGTTTGTACTTTTTTAGATTGCTCATTAACAATATCAAAAAGCATTTTCATTCGAAAGGTATCAATTTTGCATTCAAATAAAGTTTTGAAATTTATTAAAAGTGATACTTTCGTATGAGTTAATAGTCGAAAAAATCGCCAAAGATTTCGCGACTCGCAGCAGTTCTTTATAATTATAACCATCTCAGTTGTTTAAGCGCGTAGTTCTATTACATGTCTGTTAATTTTCCCGTTTTATTCTTTATATTATTTTATTTTATTGATGAAGTTTTAACTTCGTTATGGAATATCAGAGGGAAACAAATGCTGAACTATTTATATTAACATAAGTGCAATTGATTTACCTCTCATAATCGTTTGCACGCGATAGAGAAAAAAAAATGCTTGAAAACTGTTTTAAAAACAACCTTCAAAGAAATTTCCAATCTTATTATAATTTTAAGATTTTTTAAAAAATTAAAATTTTAAAATGCTCCATGCGTCATAAATTTTTAGATTTTTTTTTTTTTTAATTTTTAGATTTTCTTTTTTTTTTTTTTTTTTTAGAAAGCGATTTTTTTCCCGTGCGCAACTAGTGAAATTCGTGTGTGTGTTTTTTTTTTTCCTCTTTTCGTTTTTTTCATCACAATTTTGCGGTTTTCAAAGGAAAAATAAAAGACATTTTTTTTTTTTAATGACTGAAATTTCTTTTTCACATCAGTGAAAACGACTCGGGCCAAAACGCTTGGGATCCCTGGGTTAACCAAAGTTTCACCAATAAAGGTGATATATTTCGGCTTTTATTCAACTTAAAATGCTTTAAAATTATCATTCTCTTATGTAATGTACAGTACATGAGCTTTATATTTTACTGTATTGTATAGTACTATACATTGTATTATTTGAGACAGGTACTTGGGAAATAGGAATCACGATAACGGACGTTAAAAATTAATTTTTTTAATTTTCATCATAGAGATATGAAGTTTTGTAGAAATATACATTTCACCATAAGTATATAGAACACCTTCAAAGAAATTTCCAATCTTATTATAATTTTAAGATTTAAAAAAAATTAAAATTTAAAAATGCTCCATGCGTCATAAATTTTTAGATTTTTTTTTTTTTAATTTTTAGAAAGCGATTTTTTCTCCGTGCGCAACTAGCGAAATTCGTGTGGCTTTTTTTTCCTCTTTTTATTTTTTTTTTTTTCATCACAATTTTGCGGTTTTCAAAGGAAAAATAAAAGACATTTTTTTTAATGACTGAAATTTCTTTTTCACGTCACTGAAAACGGACTCCGACTAAAAGGCGTAAAACTGGCTTTGAGGAGAAAAAGAGAGAATTTGGGATCCCTATAGGTTAATCAAAGTTTAACCAATAAAGGTGATATCACCATAAGTATATAGAACCCCTTCAAATAAATTCCCAATCTTATTATAATTTTAATATTTAAAAAGTAAAATAAAATTTTAAACAGAAATTTTAAAATGCTCCATGTGTCATAAATTTTTAGATATTTCCCGAATTTTGCATTTTAATCACTTAACCCTTCACTGCACAATTTTTTCTATTTTTATGAAAAAAAATTATTTGAACTCTATATAACGGCCTAATAATGGGAAAAATAGTAAAAAAAATTAATTTTCAAATTTTCAGCTAAAAATTGATATTTTATGGCGTGTACCCTATGTACACGATTAGGGTTTTAAAATATTGTATTGCTATACTTTACAACTAAATAAGCTTAAATTAATTAATTTTATCTGCTTAACACTCTGCAATTTTTTTATATTAATATTTTTAAGTATTCACTAAAAATAATGAAAGTAAATTTTACCTTATTAGCTTAATCGAAATTTTGTTTTGCTTCCGAAGAACAAATTCTAATTTTTTATCAAATGCAGCCATCTGACATGGGCAAAATAAGTGTTATTCTATTCTTTGGACTGTTTTTGATCAGGGATAGAGATCATATTGGCCAAATTCATGCACATAATTAGAAATACAGTATTTTTAGGTATGGGCCAGATGTGGCACGTCGTGCAGTGAAGGGTTAAAACTATTACAAACAAATCAGTGCGTCGATTTTTTAATCCCTTGAATAGTTAATTTTTTAGAGATTTCTTTTTCTGAATTCGATATCGATTTTTATCAAAATTTTGCCTTTTAATAAGTTAAAAATCAAATTTAACTATCTTAATGAAGTCAAATTTTAAAATGCATGCACAGTTTCTTTGTAAGCAATATCAGGATTTTTCCTTATCAATTTTATAAATTTTGAAAATTATGATGCATGGAGCATTTCAAAAATCTAAAAATGATGAAAAATCAGTTTTAAGAGAAACAGATTTAAAATATATTAAAAGGCCGAAAAATTGTTTGTGTACAAAATTCAAACGATTGTAACTTTGCGAAAATTAATCGCATTTGTATGCGGTTTTTTACAAATGGTTCAGAAGAAACTGGAGAATAATATTATGTACAGTCGTGGGGGAAAAAAAGTAAAACACCCCCTACTAACTCCTCAAGAAATTATCGTAGACGAAAGTTACTGGTACCGAACGATTGGAAATAAAGTCTACTTTTAAATGATGTATATAAAATTTGCTTAGGGGGCCATCTACATATTAAAACCAATCCAAACTTCATTGTTTTCAATGCCAATACTCAATTTTAACCAGATATTTCAAATCTTCGGTTAAAACTATGCTTAGACACCAAATTTCAAGTCATTTGAATGATAAGTTTTTGAATTATAAACATTCAAAATTTAGTGCTTTTAATGTTAAATTACATTTTCAAATTTTTATTTATATCTCCTGAAATTATGCTTCTAATGTGCTAATTTTTTGTGTAGCAATAATACTAATATACCCAAACATAAATACGTTGAATTTGCAATTTTTATAATTTTATGATATGAATTATTAATTATGAAATTAATATTAGAAAAGAATTATGAATTGGAACCTACAGTTTTTTTATGGATTTAGTTTTATTAAGTCCTTCTTTATGGAAATCCAAAATTTCTCAATTTACTTCCAAGTACTTTTCAAATTATGCTTAAAAAACAGCAAAAGGGCGTTTTAAGGGGCCGTCTATGTTAGAAGTGACTAGATATTTTGATATTTCTTCTGCTGTCGTGTAATCTAGCAGGCTTCATTGACTGCTTGAGTGGTGCTTAAGGTGCTTTGATCAAGAAGGGGGCTCTCTCAGTTAACAATCGAGTACGAAACTTCAATTTGGATATAGTCCTTAAAATACGCTCGTTTTAAAATAATTAATTTCTCTGAAACTTATGGTATGAATTGCATAAAAATTTGTTTTTTAGGCTAATTGTAGGGTGTAAAGTTCATTTATGCTGTCAGAATTGTGTACTGCTATTGGAAAAAACAAAGTTATGATTTGTTTCAATAAGTAGACGGCCCCCTAAGCAAATTTTTTATACATCATTTAAAAGTAGACTTTATTTCTAATCGTTCGGTGCCAGTAACTTTCTTCTACGATAATTTGTTGAGGAGTTAGTAGGGGGTGTTTACTTTTTTTTCCACGACTGTACAAAAATAATTTTCGATTTTGTGGTCGATTTCTACTCAAATAAAGGTCCAGGGTCCCACTTAATCGTACTTCCATTATCTTTTACGGTAAAATTTGACTTTCGAAAAATTCTTTGGAAAGAATTGTGTTTTAGAGAAGAGTGAATTAATTACACACTGTTTGTTTTTCAAATCTCAATGAGACCGTTTCAAAGTTATATGCGCCTAAAGATAAAAACAGTTCGTGACAGGGTTGCAAAAAAGCCGGCTAAAATTAAAAAAAGCCATGCCGGTGGCTTTTATTGGTTTTAACCGCCTTTCTTTGGCCAAAATTGGCTTTTATACAGTGAAGCATTTTATTTATAAACAACACATTTTTATGTGTATTTTAATTAGTTTTAAAGACATTTAATTGAGGTATAGAAATTAATATAACCCAATTTTTCAATAATGAAGACATTAATATTGGAATAAAAGGTCATACCAATTGCTTTCTCTGGTTTACACTGAGCTTAACAGCCTTTTTAAAATTTTTACTGTTTTATATAATTAAAAAGGACAATGGTTGCTTAGTTATATATTTTATTAACCAATTTTAAGGGATATTAATAATACAAGTCTTATTTTATTTATCATAAACATTTATTTAAAATCACATATAAAGTCATTTAATAAAAAAATCATTTCTCTCTATTAAAACAGTAGGGGCTATGCATATATAACGTTAACATTTTAGGTGAGACGGTGGGGGGGGGGGGGGGGGTCTGGCACATGATATCGTAAGATATCTCTAGGGGGAGGGGGATTTTGTCTTTTGATATCGTTATCATTTTTTATCTATTTTTATTTGTAACTTGGTATTTACATCAAAGTAGTGTGTTATCTATTTTTATGAAAGTATAAAGTTATTATTAAAATCATTAAATGATTATAAAATTATTCAATTCCAAAATATGGAACATCCCAACGTTTGGCATTCCTATTCTTTTGCCATACGTGTATGCATATATAATCCGCTGTTTGACAAACCATATGCGAAGTATGTTTGAAATGATACTTGTGTTTAATAGTAAATAAAAGAGAAAGAATATTGTCCACCTGTTTTCTTGAAAAGAAGTTCTGTCTGCCCCACACCGTGTAGGAAGAAAGTTCAAAAAGATATTATTACTGTTGAATGCATTATGTAACAAAAATCTATTATTAAATACTTTTAAATAGTAATTATTTCTTTTAAATGATATTTAATATATAAACTGATATTTTATTGACTTCCCTTTATCTGATTTAATAAAGTATGCACAAAAACAAATGTAACCGTATTTGTATATCATTCCAAACAAAAGGAAAAAATTCCTAAAATTTAAAGAATTTTTATACATTGATAACGATATCATTACCGGGAGCGGGGGGGGGGGGGGGTTCAAGGGATGATAACGTATGATATCGTAAGGGGGGGAGGGGGTACAAAATTTCCAAAAAGTTGATAACGTTATATATGCACAGCCCCGTATTATGAATAACATATGCATTAATTTATGCATGAATATGCACTATTTTAAATAGCAACTAGCTTTTCAAAATTCTAATTGAAGAAGTTTTATTTGGAGAATTTTTTTTTAAATTGTTCTCTTTATTTTATGCACTTATATGTACTAAAATTTCCTCAAATGTTATATCCTGCTTAATTTCTCTTTCAACATTGTTCATCCTACGATTTTAATCTGTTTGTATGGAAATATCTGGAATAAGTTACATAACAGCTTAGTAGCAGAAAAACTTTACATATATTATTTTTATAAGTTATCAGAATATCGATTGCTTATTACTCCGTGTTCTCAAGTAATAAGATAATTTCAGTTATTAAATACATATAAGCTATTTAGTTTTAATCAATTTTAAAAATAAATATCAGTATATGTAAGAATGTTTCTATTTTAATGTGTTACATTTTCTTATTCTTTCATATAATCTTTAAAATGCGTGGTATGTGTAGAGCAATAATAAAGAATTCCAAACCTACACTTTAGAGTCTAATTTAATGTATTCTTCTGAATATTTATAATTTTTTTTTTCAGACATAATGCCTTTACACTTACATTCTAGCAGTTATAAGATCTTATTTATTAGACAAAATTAAATAGAAGTTTATATTTTTTTAGTAAAAAATATTTATAAGTGTATTAAAAATAAATTAATCCAAATTTTATTTGAATTATCTATAAACCACCTTTTTGAAAAATAAAAGCCGACTTTTTTCAATTAAAGCTGGCTTTTTTTAAGTGGTTAAAACCAAAAAAAGCCAGCCGGCTTTGTTTGGCCTGGCTAAAAACCGGCAGCCCTGGTTCGTAATAGTATCAGAAGCAAAAAAAAAAAAAAAAAAAAATTCATTTGAATTCAGAGAATAGTTAATAATTGTTAAAATTAATATATTTATGGATTTCTCATCACTTATCTCACTGGATCAATTTTTTTTAATTATTAACTTCGTTTTTGAAAGAGTGTCGTAATAAGTTAATTAATGACCACAACGAATTTTTAGCAATAAAAATCTATAGCAATCTGACGCTAAAAACTTATTAACCACTAAATTTATTTTTACGTTTAAAAATGTTTCATGACTTGCCTCCCAATTCAATTTATTAAAGCAAAACAATTGATAAAATCTACCTTTTACTATAACCCTGCTTTCCTTGTCAATTTTAATCATATTCTTAATTATGCAATGCATTTTTTATTTTATTCACGTACGTCTATACTTAATTGGCGGTTGCGCTCCTTACTCAAAGAGGCTATTTTCCCAATCAAACGGAGAAAAAATAGTTCAGTTAACCACAAAACGTCAACCCTCAGCATAATCAATGCATCGTATATCATTATAACACGTTTACCTTATATTTTTATACTTATAAGCAAGGATTTTTTATTCTGGGTGGATTGGATGCAGGGGAACGTGTTCCCTAAAACATTAAATATAAGAAGAAAAAATAAATTTTCGATACGTTAATAAATTTTGATAGTTACACTTTTCTATTAACACTTTTCAAAGCCATTCAAAAGTTAAAATAATAAAACTTTGTATAAATCACCATAAAATCAAAACAATTCACAGGACGCGTTTCGAGCTGCGACCTTGTCCCCTTACGGACATGTATTTACATTGACTGATGACGTGCTGTTACATTTTCCAGCTCGAAACGCGTTCTGTGTATTGTTTTGATTTTATGGTGATTTATGCAAAGTTTTATTATTTTAATTGTGATTTATTTCTAGTTTTTTGGTGCTGTTTCAACTGCATATCAAAAGTATTTTGAATTCGGTTTGTCTGTCTGCTTGTGTTTGTTCTAACTCGCGTAAATATACCCGGATTGCCATGCAATTGATATATGTTATTGAGGTTATGGCATATTCTGTATTGAAAATGGAGAGTTTAGTTTTTATAATTCACTTACAGGGATACTCTAAAGAAATCCATTACATCACGGTCTATAAAAAGAAATCGTTTGTGGTGTATTTCAATGATGCTACACCATTTTAAACCTATAAAGAGTAATATGAATCACTGAGGGAAACTACAATTGACTTATAGAATATGGTGTGCGTGGAATTCATCATTTATTTACAGAGTCACACAAAAGAACTCGGTTACAGTACTGTCTATTAATAATAATTGCTGGAAGTACGCTTTCAGTTGTGGTACACTTTTTAAAATATAACTATTTTTTTGCCTATTGCATGGCATGTATAAATTCTATAATAGATCATATACAGGGCAGAACAAAATATTTCGAGTACATTTGCGTTTATTGACGGAAATTGCTGAAGAGGAATTTTCAACTGTGCTATGCGTTCCTTAACTGATCTGCAAATCTATAGATCATATACAGGGCTTCACAAAAGAAATCAGCCATTTTTACGATTGTTGATGGGACTTCCTGAAATTGGGTTTTCAAATATGTCATGCTTTTTCCAAACGGTTTACTTATAAACCCTCTTTCACCTTACTGAACGGTGAAGTTTTGTTAAAGTACAGTGAAACTTTCATTTAACGAAATCTCATAGTTACACTTAAACACTTTGTTATGAAGAAAATTCGTTAAATAGAAATAAATTTAAATTCATGGAATTTCTATAATAAAATACACATTCATAAAATGAAAAATGAACATAAAAGGGAAATATTGGAATATATTGGTATTTTAATTCGGGCAGTAATTTTTTTATGCAATGTAGACATATAAGAAAAATTTAATTAGAATAATGTCTTTTATGTGTTCTTTTGAACTCATAAAAGAAGAGAGGTAAACAAAAACTGAAGAGTAGGGCATCTTTTCTCTTTTTTCTCAGTATTCCAAATCCTTAACATAATACTCTGAATTGGTTCATTGGTTCAACAAAAGTCTGTAATATTACTTTGTACAGGTTTCTTATAAGAAATACACTGTTCATAAAAATGTTCGCACTTTTGTAAGTGTCCAAAGAAGTCATCTGTAACATATTCATGAAACTGAAATCCCCTCCTTATTGTATCGAATTCTTTCAACATTTACTCTTTTGAAGGTCTTTCAATTTCTTCTTCATTATCATCTTCATTGCTCACTGTAGTTTCTTCACTACATTTTATCACACTTTGCAATATGGTTCAGCTGTGTTAAGGGTGTTCTCAAATCCAAAAGGGCAACTTTCTGACATAAGTTTTAATTTATTTTTGTTCGAAAATGCATGAAACTAGCTGGTGTTGTTGTTCAGAAACAATGTGATTGAGCTGTTTTTTCCTTTTTTTTTTGCAAAGGCAATAGATCTTTCAGAACATAGTGTCAAAGTAGGCGTTTTGAACCGAATTTCCGCGCGAAGGAAGAAGGAACATCAACAGCGGGCAGAAAACGGGTTTATCACGTGATCAAAACAGCTTATAACTCAATAAGTAATTGATTGATCAAAAAATGGAAAAACAGTTCTATTCCAAATCGCTTCCATGGCCAGGCTTTTCAATTTTATAAATTTCTGTTAAGAAATGAATTTGTAAATGAGTCAAAACGTTTTGCGCTTGTTGAGCAGAACAGTTAATAACAGCCTTAAGTGAAATGAACTTCATTATATAGAATATATTTTTCGTAATATGGAGATTAATTTATACGTTAATGGTGTTCAGAATCATAGTTCAGCATCAACAGAAAACTTCGTTAATTAGAAAACTTCGTTAAATAGGGCCTCCGTTAAAGGGAAGTTCCATTCTGGAAGTGTTTAATAATCTATGCTTGACGTATGATTTTTCTTTCTTGTTTCACTTAGCATAAGTGCATATGTAAAGACGAATTTTTGAAATCGATTTTTCACTCACTTCCTGATAAGCTAGGATTATTGAAAATTATGTATGCAATTGTCTTTATAAAAGTACAACGTTTTATATTAATATTTTAAAAAATTAAATATAAACTAATAAATTATTTTTTCTTTATTTTAATAAATTAAAGAATATTAATAACTTAATATTCTTTACGGTTACAGTTATATATGAGTTACAACAACAATCTAGTATTGATGCGTCAAATCGGGCTCACTAAAATAAGCCAAATGGCTGTGAAACGGCAACAATAGAGTATTTTAAACAGTAAAAAGTAGAAAATAATATGTAAACAAAAAATAAACTGTAATTTATTTTATATGTTTCTATTAATTAATAGTTTAAGGCTGTTCTCAACTGCGCTGCTCAACAAGCGCAAAACGTTTTAACACATTTAAAAATTCATTTTTTAACAGAAAGATATAAAATTGGAAAGCCTGTCATGGAAGCGATTTGGAATCGGACTGTTTATTCCATTTTTTGATCAATCAATTACCTATTGAGTTATAAGCGATATTGATCACGTGACAAACACGTTTTTCGCCCTTTCTTGAGTGGTTATTCTGCTTTCGCGGTTCAAAACGCCCACTTTGACACTATGTTCTGAAAGTTCTATTGCGTTTGCAGAAAAACGGGGAAAACAGCTCGATGACATAGTTTTTGAACAACAACACCTGCTAGTTTCATGCATTTCCGAACAAAAATAAATTAAAACTTATGTCATAAGGTTGTCCTTCTGGATTTGAGAACAGCATTAATATTAATCAAACTATGATTATACGCTGATAGAGCAATTAAGAAATCCTGCACACATAGTTTAAATAATGGTTTTTTAATTTCCTGTTTCGATATCTTGAAAAAGAAACAGAGCAAAAATTATGACTTTTGCAACAAGTTTACTAGCTAGCGCTTACAATCAAGCGTAAATGAAAACGGTGAACGTTTCATAATAGAGATCATCTCCAAATTAACATACTGTAATGGATTTTTTCTTGTAACAACCAATTGTAGTCATGAAATTAGGTATGATTTTTAACATGAACATTTAATGGTTAAAGTAAGAAAGAAAAAAAAACATGCGTCAAGCATAGATTATGAAACGCTTTCCAGCACATTCAGAATAATATAACAAAACTTCAGCGTTAAATAAAGTTGAAATAGGATGTCTAATTGAACCATTTGGAAAGGCGCAACACATTTAAAAAACCAATTTCACACTCTAAATAAACAGGAGTGACTATTCACTCCGGAGGAGTGAATAGTCACTCTATCGCAGAGTCAAAATATGCCCAACATCTTTAGAGTGACTATTCACTCTGAGCAAAAGTGAAATTTTTGACTCTCTTAAAGAGTGAATAGTCACTCCTGGGCAGTGAATATTCACTCTAAACAGGGGTGGATAATCACTTTTTCGGAGGAGTGACTATCAGTTCACGAATGCTATCTTTTCTCAATAAAATGTTTTCGCGTTCAAAAAACATGTTTTATAGACAAACGTGATAAATTAACAGCATTAAAATTAACATTAAAAGTAATATTATTTTGTTACTCTTGCATTTATAAATTCAATTACACAGCTGAAAAATGTTTAATTCAGAATGTAAGCGTTCTACAAACCGATATTCCAGTTTAAGAAAACTGATTAATGCATTATAAAAATCCATCTAGAAACGTTTCCGAAAAGGCAGCAAAAGAAACTTTGTTTTTATGAATGCTTCTTTAAATCTCGGAAATACAGGTACATTGGTTTCGGAGGATTCTAAAGATAAAGAACGCTTTATGGAATCGTGCGTAACTCGGCAGAGGTTATTGTATATTTTCGATCGTGATTATATTATATTTTCATAGATTAAGACTTTTTTTTCTTTTTTACAGGGAACTCTTAATCTGAATTTTACTGTACTCCAGGTTTTTTTTTTTTTTTTTTTTTTTTTTCGATTTTAATTACATTCAGAATTCGTTCAAAGTGCGTTTTATTTCTTTCACGCACACTCTTAATTGGCAGTTTTGGATCACACTCAAAAGGTCAAAAGGGACTACTTTCTGAGAAAATTGTTTTAAATAATCATAAGCGTCAGACATCACGAGAAACAATGCTTCGTATATATGAATTTTTTTCATTTATCCTATATGTTTACATTTTTGAGTAAAATAAAGTGATCAGTGTCATTTCATGCCAAGATTTAAAATCTAAAATTTAACAATTATAATTTTATTGTTTCTTTATCATCAAACTTGGCAAAAAATGCCTAAATATTTCTTAACACTTTTTTTGTTCTTTTCTGTGCTTTTTTATTTATTTATTTCCGGAATACTTTACCGAAACTTTGATGTTTAATAAGGTAAATAAGGTACCTAAGTAAACATTTTAGAAAACGCATAACACGTTTAAAAGCCAGATTTCAGTAATAAATTAGAGATTAAACTTTTAACAAGGATTTTAATATATTATAAATTAATATTATAAATCTTTCCTAATAGTAAAGTAAAATAAATTTCTTTTCCCCCCAAATAATCGAAAAATCTCATGCAAATTAAATGCAACACATCGGGTTGTCTTGTCACGCAGGTAGTAAAAATAAGACATGGTTTCAAACTTTTTATCACCTCATTGATAATATGATTTAAATATGATTTAATCGAAAAAAATCACATCTATTTTCACATTTAATAATTATCTTGTTATAAAATGTTTGTCACATATTTTTTCAGTATCTCCCCTTTGCTCACCCCCTGAAATTGAAAAATTCAGCATTTCTAGCTTTTGTAGTATTCGAAAATATGTTATAGTAAATTTAATTACACATCAGATTAATAACCCATTAATTTCATGTAAATATCGACTCAAACCCCAACTTTAACACTATTTTCATAGGGAAACTAAAAAAAAGTGTTCGATTTCTTATTGCATCAATATGAAAACTATAGAGATCGACCAAAAATTCGGTTTCGTTTTCGTTTTCGACCCAAAATCTGAGTTTCGGCGAAAATGTTGCCAAAAAATCGGCCGGACCGAAACTATCTATATTTCGAAAATCTCATTTCTTCCTTTGGGAATTTAATTTTCAACAATACTCATTGATTTGAGCTGTATCGGCTCAAATGAGACACTCTTTATTTATAGCTATGAACTTCTCTGTTTATAATGATCAGTCGTGACTGACTCAAGACGTGGGTGCAAATTATAAAGCAAGCAATGCATGTATGACTAAACTTTGCAGACGTTTTTCACTTACTCATTAAAAGCTTCAGATATAACAGTAATAGAAATTTTTAATTTGAAACCACAGAAGTGTTTCGAATACTTTTTGATAAAGTTTGAGTATAACAGATGATCCTTTACAAAAATCATTATAAAAGATAAATCGAGGTATGTATTCCTAAAACAATTTTTTAATTAAATGAAAATCGTACAATTATAAGATCATTCTGTGTCGTTGATGAATTAATTACATTTTATTTTTTATGAAAATAAAAAGTTTTGGTCAGATGCACACAGTTCCAAGTTTGGCCACACATATAATTAATTAATAATTAGGTATATTTAATAAACATGCATTATTAATTAATAATTATGCCTATTTATTTTTGGGCATTTTCATTTTCGTTTTCGGCTGAAAGTAGGAAGATTACCGAAATTCGCTTTCGGTCTTAAAAACCTGGTTCGGTCGAACCTTAATGAAAACCAACAATTTTCATGCGCTTACATGACATCATAAGTACTATGTTAGAAAGTAGCCAGTTTGAATTTGAGAACAGTTTAAAAACGAAACAACCCGTAACTTGAATTTTACTATACCCCAGTTTTTTATGTCGATTTTAATCACAATCAGAATTCGTCAACGTGTTTTTTATTTCCTTCACGTACATCCTTAATTGGCGGTTTCGCTCTGCACTCAAAAGGGACTATTTTTCCCTTCATTTCAGAGAAAATTGTTTCAAATAACCAAAAACGTCAGTCATCACGAGAATCTCAAAGCAACCCACATTGTATCTGAGGCCTATTTTCCTTTTTTTTTACTCTGCTTAATTTGATTCATATTAACTGATAGGGGAACTTTTGCTAAATTAGGGTAGTCGTAATCCATTTGAAAAAGAGACCTAATTAAAGGATGCACTTTTCCCAAAGGAGCAGGATTTTTTTTTTTTTTTTTGGAAGAGGTGGGAAATGATATCTTCTAGGAGTGATAATTTTCCTTCCATGAAAAATGGAAGTTGGTATTAGGCTTGAAGTTCATTTTTAATACTTTTCAACGTAGTTGAAAAGCGTTTATGAATTCAGTTTGTCTGTCTTCTGTCTGTGATCAAATTCACGTAAACATACTCGGATTGCCATTAAATGGATATATAGGGTCTGTCCAGTAAGTAATGAGACTGATTGCATAAAATAAGTTTATAGGAAGATAATTTTACAGACAATTAATATTCTTCAAAATAGCCTCCTCCTGCATTTATACACCGTTTCCAACTGTTCTGCCACCCATTTATGCCCGCCTGGAAGTAATCAACTGGAATGCTGGTCAGAACGCGCGTTACGTTTTTCTGCAAGTTCTCCAGATTGTCAAAACGATGACCTTTTAAGCTGGATTTTAACTGAGGGAATAGAAAAAATTCCAGCGGTGACAGATCGGGGCTGCATGGTGGTTGGGGGAAACGTTGCGACACTGTGTTTCGCCAGGAACTGGGTCACTTTGAAGGAACCAGCTTGGCACAAATTTTCTGCATTTGAAGATTTTCCGTGACGATTTGAGGCACTATCGATTTTGTAAGTCCCAACGTCTCCGCAATCATTCAGACACTCATCCAACAATCAAAGTTCAAAAGCGCTTTCATTTTAGCTACATTGTCTGAAGTTTGAGAACTTGATGGACGCCTAGCGCGTTGTTTGTCATTGATGTCTTCTCTTCCGTCTTTGAAGGCTTTGTGCAGCCTAAACACTTCAATCTTGGACAAAGAGTCCTTCGCGTAGGCTTTTTATAAAATGGCAAGCGCCTCAGTAGTCGAGTTCTTTAGTTTTACACAGAACTTTATGGAGTACCGCTGCTCGGTATTTTGCTGCATTCTGAAAACCTAACGCCATTTTCAAATACGTGTCAGCTTCACGAGCGATCCGTGCGCTGCAAAGGCTCAAGGCCATCTGACTTCCGCCAGACTCTGTAGCTGACAGTTCCCACCATACGTACCGGCCGCAAACTGCGCCCCTTTGGTCTTTTGCTTGGCGCGAAAAATTCAGTTACTTCCTGGACAGACCCCGTATGTTATTGGAGTTTATCATGGCATGTTTGGTATTGAAAATGAAGTGTGCAGCATTTGTCAATCTTGAATGGACTGTCGAGGTTTGAAGTTGTTTTTAACAGTTTTATTAACAGTTGAAAGAGCACATTATACGGACAAAGATAAATGCTTGACTATGATTACATTGGTTATAATTAATATACACCGCGTAAAATGGGCGGAGTGTAATGAAGTATGGATGCTTCAATGATCCAACGGTTTAATAAATACTTTTTTCCTGATTGCTCGCTGGTAGAGCCAAAAACATACTTGCTTACTAGGTGGAGCTAAAATACACTTCCGGAACGGAACGTGCCTCCCGGGGATGAAATTTGAAATATTTCGCCAATTAATTGAAATGTAATACAACAGGTAACTAATTAACACCACAAATGATACTAGAATACAAGATACCTAATCTACATTAACAATCAGTATAATTACTTCAAAATAATATAAAAAAAATACAATGATGCATAAACATTCTGTTCAATTGTCCTGAATGGGGAACATGCATATTTTAGAAATACCCCGTAAAAATATACCAAGCGCAGTTTTTACTTTAATTGAACAAAACCTGCTGTCCTTTCCGGGAATTATTTCCATAATCCGATCAAGAGCCCACTAACATGGTGGTAGATTTTCTTCTTTGAATAATGCTAGAGATCCTAACTTAATGTTTTCTCTTGTAAATTGCCATTTACCTCGCTGCTGCAAGTGATTTAGGTAGTCAATAGACCACCGTTTCCAAATGCATTGAAAATATTCGGTAATTAGTTGCCAATGGGTTAATATATTGTCAGAAATATTCATAACATTAGGCTTTGGAATACTGTTAATGGGTCTGCCAATTAAAAAGGGGCTAGGCGTAAGCACTTCAAACTCATTTATGTCATGTGAAAGCGGAAATAAAGGCCAGGAATTTGATCCCTTCGATTTGGACAACTAGAGTTTCAAAGTCCTCTAGAGTAATTTTATTATTACCTACACAGCCCTAAGCAAATAATGTTTGAAGGACTTACCGCCTGCTTCCCATTAAAATTAGTGCCATTGTCAGAAGTTAGCGTATTTACTTTGCCTCTCCCGGCGGCGATAAATCGCTTTTTATCCCCAGATGAATAGCCTTGGTAGACATGCATATAAATATGGCCACATAAGTTGTAGAGCAAATCCCCTTTCTCTGACTTTTTGTATTTTATGTGGAAAGGGCCACAAAAATCTACACTCGAATTTAGAAACGTGGAATTGTGTGTTACGCGTTGCGATGGGAGGTCTCCCATCAATTGATCTACTGTCTGGCTGGGATAAGAAAGACTCTAGAACCGGTCTCGCTTGGTCCTGTTGCCAAGGTAACTAGCCAGTCGACTTTATTTTAGGAAAGTCCCGCATTTTCTTTTCTCCCATTCAACCGATCATTACGAGAATTAGCGGTCTTTTATGTTCTATGGATGAAGTTCCTTCCCTACAAGTTTTGGAACCTTCGAAAGCAGGAAACCTACCCAGGGTTTTTCTTATCTCGGTCACACAGTAGTACCTTGGAGTTATGCCTGAAACATGTGACACAAGTGTGCACTGTTTTTCGGGCAATGCTTTTAGCTTTGATAGACCAATATTTCATGCGTACTTGATGAACCAATCCCTGAGCACCTATATGCAAGTACTTTTTATGAAAGTACTCAAAAATTAATTTAGTGAGCATGTGATCACTGGGTAAATTAATTGGTGCTTTAGCATCAAAAGTACATGTATCGTTAAAATTAACTGAACTATAGGGAAGGAAAAAGTCTTATTTATAGCCTATTTGCATACCGTTTAAAATGACATTTCAGTAGTAAAAATAGAAAGCATAAACAGATTATAACGTTCTTATTGTTATTATTTTAGGCAGTGATCGGAAAAAACTACTTTTTTGCAGCGAACTACAACTACAAAAACTTGTTTTAAAAAGTAGCGGCTACAAATTACTTTCCAAAAGTAGTTGAAACTTTGTTGTTTTCAGATTTTGTTATACGATTCAAACTACACTTGAAGTTCTGACATGGATTAAGCATAACACAATGGCACCTCGTTATATCGCGTTTACCGGGATACAATAAAATAAATGCAATAGAATCGAGGGCAATAAAAATTAAGAAACATAACATACAATGAAATGTTTTGTGTTCTTTTCTAAAATGTTACTTTAAGCAGATATTACTCGTTATAAGCCGATCAGGGTAATACAATAAGTTTATCTGTCATAATGTCAAAAAATAATAAATTTTTAAATAAACCACAGAAGAAGAAACGCCACATTAAAACATGAAGATCTAGTAATGAGTAAGCATATAAGTGTTTCCAACAAGAAAATTAATTTCCTTTATTTGATTTTGGCCCCTGTATTTACCAGCAAGTGTCAAAGGAAAAAGCCATGACGTCAGAGGATGCATTGCTACACGTTGCAGCTGAGTTGAGGACATTCGCAAATTGTTGCGCAGAACGCATTTTGTACACAAGAAGCAAGTTACTATCACGTGACTAGAAGAATGTCACAATCCCCCCCCCCCCCCCTTAAAGTAGCGTTAAAATTAGAGTCACCGATAGCTACAAACTACTGTTTTTCTTTTCTTTTTTCTTTTTTTTTTTATCTTTTTGTATTGCGCTACTTTATGCATTTCATTTTTCAAAATGTAGCACGCAACACCACAAAGTACTGGAAAAAGTAGAGACTACTGTAATTTTTCTAACTTGTATTGAACGACTTCCGACCGCTGATCTTTGTGCTATTAAGTATGCTAATAATTGCGAAAATTCGCATCACAAATACATTTAAATAAAGCATTCTGTCAGAAGAGATGACGTAAAAAGACAAATGCAATTTAAAATCTTACAAATACAATTCAAAATGCATTTTACAAAGCACCCTTTAAAGTGTTTTCTTTGAACTCTAGTACATAATTGAGCTCTTTTAATAATGTTTCTGTAAATATTTTTCCAATAATACTGCTGTCAGCATCTATTACCTTTTTTTAAAGTAAACTGCATATGAATTATCGTTGGTGTGACTTTCTTCTTACAACATCTCACAGATTTACATTTCTAATTTGATATAGTCTTCATTCACAATGTTCATTTAAGCATAACTCGTGTAAATATGCAGCTTTTTGTAATGATTTTGATTAAAAAAAAAAAAAAAAAAATCGAATTGTCAATTTTGTCTACGGGGCGTCGTACAAAAATTGAAAATGTGTAATGTTTTGAAAATTAACGGCAGCATGAACATAATTCATTTTCATTAACATAATTTTATTTTCTACCTTATTTTGAACAATTTTGCAATTTACATTGCCTTATTTATTTCCAACAGGAAAAAAGAAATAAAATACATTCCAACGTTTTTGGCGCACACATTGTGCATTTACAAACACATATTCGAAATAATAACAGTAATAATAATAATTTCCTATACATATAACAAAATTCTTTTTCACATCACCAATTTTTTCCTTGTAGCAAAACAAAATTGGGTCCGGCTCCAGTATTGTTTGCATTAGATATATCTATATCTTAGCCAATATTGGCATGAAATATTGTATAGGGATGTTTAAATTTTGTCGGTGCAGCTTTGAAAAGAAATATTTCGTCAATTCATTCTCAATACAGTAGAACTTCGATTATCCGAAGTAATTGGGACCGACCCTCTTTCGGAAAATCAAAATTTTCGGATAATCGAGAATACTTCAATTTTGAGATTAAGGAGAAATATATGCGCTATTTCTTATTATGTTAACAAGTGCTTAATAAAAATAAAGCAATAGCAAAATAGAAACAAGAATAAATTACCTGAATTTTAATTTAGAAATTAAGTACCTTTTACATATATCACAAGGGTTTGAAAAAAATGTTTTGCTTGTCACAGTTTCGATTGCTTTTTGCTTTGAAGCCCTATCACGGAGTTTTTTAATATTATTAGTTCACCCGTATCACAGTCTTTCTGCTGCACCAGCCATGTCAAACCTTTTGAATAACATTCAAAAGCTTCAGAATTGCTGATTTGTTCGTTTTCCTCGTTCCACTCCGCAGGTTAGGGGAGCTCAAGTTAAATTCAAAAGAACTTTAAGAAAGGGGATCAAAAATATTTATATATACTCGTAGTTCGGAAAGGACTGCTTGCACACAAAGAATATGATAGTTAAAAAAAGCTTTCAAAATGGATTTTGCACACAAAGAATGTAATAGAGAGAAAGAAAAGAAAAAAAAAAGCTTTCAAAATGGATTTTGCACACAAGGAATGTAATAGAGAGAAAGAAAAAAAAACAGCTTTCAAAATGGATTTTGCACACAAGGAATCTAATAGAGAGAAAGAAAAAAAAAAGCTTTCAAAAGGAATTTTGCACACAAGGAATGTAATAGAGAGAAAGAAAAAAAAAAAAAAAAGATTTCAAAATGGATTTTGCACACAAGGAATGTAATAGAGAGAAAGAAAAAAAAAAGCTTTCAAAATGGATTTCGGTTAACTGAGAGTTTCGGATAAAAGAGTTTCTACTGCATTTCCAACATAAAGACAACATTTCTGCAATATTGGCGTTTCAGTGCAAATATTTCAATTTATAAAGTGAATATTTACCTATTAGATGTATTTCCCTAGAAGTATTACCGAAAATACAATTTTGCGTCCCAGTTTAACTATATTAAATTGGTACTAGAGTTACTTTTCTTTCTCTTTTATTCGAGGAATGCATGTGTGGAAATTACTATTAAACAGACTGAATACGTACTTAAAACATAAAAATGGAGGAGGAAAAAAACGTTTCACTAGAGGCTAAATAGAAGACGAAGCTTTTATAGAAGTCAAGCTTCTGTACAAGCTAATATCATTCGAAGATAAATAAAACAAATTCAAATCTAGATAAAGAGAAACCAGCTCCATCAGTTCTAAGAAGCCATTAATATTTATCGGAGATAGGAAAGCTTAGGGGCAAATTTTCCGTCGTTATGAGCTTAATGAACACGATACAGTTTTCACAAGGGGAAAGTGAAAGGAATTTATTTTATTTTTAGTAGTGCCATCTATATATCTAATTAAAATAAAATGGATATGTCCGACAATCTAACATTAAATTTTGTTTACGAATTTTTGGCTTTCAGTTTTCCTATCTTTTCCAAGGAGATTTAATTAAGAAAAATCATGAGGTATGTTATTTTGAGAAACTTTCGCAAAGTTATGCATCTTTCTAATAGTCTATGACATTGAATCATATCTAAGAAAAAGTTATAGATGGTAATGTTTTTGTGTTTTTTTATTCTTTTGTCTTTTTTTTCGGTTATAACATCGATTTAATTAAGAAAAATCATGAGGTATGTTATTTTGAGAAGCTTTCGCAAAGTTATGCATCCTTCTAATAGTCTATGACATTGAATCATATCTTTAAAAAAAAAAAAAAAAAAAGTTATAGATGGTAATGTTTTTTTTTTTTTTTTGGTTATAACACCATTAAAGTTTTTAAATATGTTAATATGTGAAAAAAAAAAAAATCCAAAAAATAGTATGTGAAAAAAATGTAAAAAAAATGTCAAAGTAACATGTTTGTAAAAACTACGTTGGTCTTAAGCGTTTCGCACAACAAAATTAATCATATTAATAATATAAAACAGTCAAAATATTTTAGAAAATAGAAAAATATTTTTGTCTCTACTTTGTAAAAATAGACCAATTTCTTTAATGTATGAAAATTTCGTGTCTTTCTGAAGGACATTTAATTAAGAAAAATCATGAGGCATGTTATTTTGAGAAAATTTCGCAAAGTTATGCATCTTTCTAATAGAGTGTGACATTAAATCCTATCTTAAAAATAAAAATAATAATATCATAATGATTGATAGTAATGTTTTTGTGGGGGGTTTTTTCCCTTTTTCTTTCGATCATAACACTATTGAAGTTTTTATGTGTGTTAATATGTGAAAAAAGAAAGTAGACAAAAAAAGTGTATGTGGAAAACAAACAGACAGAAAGAAGTATATGAAATTAAAAAAAAAAAAAAATGCACAAGTAACATCATTTTAAAAACTATGATGGTGTTATGAGCGCTTCACATAAAAAAAACGTATTAATACAGTTTAATTAATTAAATTTTTTAAATAAATTTGTGTTTCTAATCGTGTATAAAACATTCAAAAAATCTTCAAATAAATATCAACCACAAAGGCAGAAATTTTAAATTCTAAATAATATAAAACAGTCAAAATATTTTAGAAAATAGGATAATATTTTTGTCTCTACTCTGTAAAAAAAAAAGACCAATGTTTTTTAATGTATGAAAATATGAGCAGAGGGGGCATGTGCCCCGGGCTCCAGAACGAAGGGGCGCCAAACGAAGGATTATATCTTTGGAATGGATCAATCCCTTCTGATGGACTGATGGCTTCTATTATGATGAAACAGCCATAATAAATGAAGTGTTAGGTGAAGATGAAAAAGCAGTCGTAAAAAGTTATTGTCGATTACGTACTTCAGTGATTCTTATGATTACATATTTTAAATTTTGAAATAAGTCGGCTATTAGAAAATTGGTAAAATTCTCTTTATAAATATACTTTGCGGAGGAGGGGGGGGGGGTGCCAAAATCCATGTTTACCCCGGTTGCAAAAAAAGCTAGTTTCGGCCCTGGAAAATATAAGAAATCCACGAACGAAAATATGCAATAACCTCTTCCAAGTTACATACGATTCCAGAAAGCGTTCGTTATCATTAAAAACCTCAAAAACCCGTATATTTTCTAGATTTAAAGAAACATTTATAAAAACAATCTATGAGTAGATTTTATAGTGTATTAATTAGCTTTGTCAAACTAGAATATTGGATTAACCATTTTCAGCTGCGGAGCTCAATTTATATATATATATATATATATATAATTATTATTATTATTATTTTACAGTGTAAATAGTAGTGTAATCCATACCTTATCTATCCATTCCCTTCGTATCATTTGACTTACTATTGGCATTCAGCTTCCGGCTAAACATATTATTGACTATTTCTTCCAAATTGTAATTCATAGTCCTATGCTGTAATAATAATAGTAATAATAATAATAATCAATGGTGTAGTCGTAAAAAAAACAGAGGGTATACGCTCAAGGCAGAGGGTATACCCTAGTGTATATATACTATAGCTTTCTTGAGAAACAGAGGGTATACGGTGTTCCTTAAAAAAATCCAGAGGGTATACGGCGTATACCCTCGTATACCCTCCACTACATCCCTGATAATAATAATAATAATAATAATATAAAAAATTCCACATTCTTCTAAAACAAATGATTACATTTTTATTTTCACTATGTGTACACAAACACAACTCAAAAACACATTTTAAAAGAAATCTTACAACACTAATCAGTTCGCAAGTGAAAAAAAAAAAAATCGGCTTCTGAAAAACATGTCTTGTAGCCATTCCTTCGTTCCTCGCATATTGAAAACGTGCTCCTTCGGTACGAGATAGTGAAGTCAGCCAGATGCAAGTTAAAAGGACTCCAATTGAGGAGCAAGTCCTGCTTTCGTATCGCATGGTGTATCCAGAGTTTATTTGAGGTTTCGCGTCTTACGAAAAATCCCGCATTCCAAGTGATACTTTGCATTACTTGGCGCTTTACTTTGCGCACTTTGCATAATTCTTAGGAATAGATACTAAAAGCACCAATCACAGAACACCATATGCAAAACATTGAGTGTAGAAAATTTTTAATAAACAGCGTGGGAAGATTGTTTCTTCAATCAGCTGTTCGTACGTGTTAAAAAGATGACACAATAAAACAATAAGGTGAATTGATAAAGCTGTTTTATCTGAACGGGGAAAATGCAGCTGAGGCAGTGCGAGTTTATCGTCGAAATCATAAGTTACAACGAGGCTCATGTTCCGTAAAAACTGTACGTGATTTGGTGAAAAAATTTGAAGAAACTGGATGCACTGCACATGTGATCGACTACGATCCGGACGACCATCTGTTCCTGTTGAAGTTGTTGCGGAATTGCATAACAGGATTACTGAAGATCCATTGCCTACTGCAAGAAGTGTTGCACGCAGTTTGGATGTACCGAAAACAACAGTCTTCAAGATTCTGCGGATGTTTCCCTATCGATTCCAACGCGTCCAGATGTCGCAATCTGGAGACGAACAACAGCGTTTGGACTTTGCAAATTATTTTCTCATCAGATATGATGAAGTTGACAGTTGGCCATTGCGAATATTATGGACGGATGAGGCACATTTCTCTTCAATTGGGAACTTAAACTCCAAGAACTGCGCTCACTAGGCTGATGAAAATCCTCACGGTGTGACACCAACGATTTATTTATAAAACTGTTATAAAACCAATAGTAATTTATGGTAGTGAGACCTGGACCACTACACAAAAAGATGAAAAGTTACTTATCACTTGGGAAAGGAAGATCTTAAGGCAAATTTTTGGACCAATTAAAGAAGACAATACATGGCGTATAAGGACAAATATGGAATTAGAACAGTTATATAATGAAAAAGATATAATAAATACTATAAAAATAAGAAGAATGCAATGGTTAGGCCATCTAATCAGAATGAGGGATGTGCGAAGCACAAAGAAGATTTATAGTGGTAATTTAATTGGGAAAAGAAGTATCGGTAGACCCAGGAAGAGTTGGATAAAAGAGATAGAGAAAGATCTTGCAGAAAACCAAATTATAAATTACAAAGTAAAGGCCAGAGATCGGAAGGTCTGGAGAAGTATATTGAAGGAGGTCAAAATCCTACATGAATTGCAACACCATTGTGTAAGTAAGTAAGTGACACCAACGTCTTTACACGAAGCTAAAATGACTGTGTGGTGCGGCATCGGAAACACATTCGTTCTCGGTCCGTACTTTTTCGTGGAGGTCACTTCCACAGGTATGGAAACGTGCTCCATCACAAGTGCTCGGTGTACAACAGTGTTGCAGAATTACGTAATTCCAGAATTGCAGCAGCGAAATGTCATTAATGATATTGTATGGATGCAAGATGATGCTCCCCCCACACGTCGCCACATCTGTTCGACAAGTGCTGTGACACCACTTTGATTTTGGATGATAGTATAATCTCTCATAACTTTCCAGTTTCGTGGCCACCACGATCCCACTCCAATGGATTTCTGGTTCTGGGGTTATCTGAAATCAAAGGTGTACTCATCAAATACAAGAAATTTGCCAGAATTCAAAGATGCCATAAAACGTGAAGTTGTAGAGATTCTTTATGCGATGTTACGTTCGGCATTGTTGTCAACAGTCTCGCGCATGCGATGCGTTATTGTCTGCGAAGGAGGGCATGTTGAAAATTGAAAACTGCTCATTCAAATAAAGGTTTTTTTCTCTCTCCTCTCTTGTGTTGCTATTGGTCCTTTAGAATGGCCTTTTTCGCAAGTGTTTTGCGCCGGCAATTTTCATCGTACGTGTATCATTCCAACGCCATTTATGTTTATCAATGCGCTGATAAATTTGAGCATGAAAAAAAAATGGGTGTTGTCATTAGAAAATTTCGAAATTTTTTCACTGTAACCGTAACCATAAAAGCTCTATTGTTTTAAATCATCACGATCTCGAGCGCATACCTTCAAATAAGTATATCTAAAACTTCTTTTCGATAGGTTGAGCGGTTAGACCGCTAGGGGTTCATATATCGGGGATGTTTCTTTTATGACACCATGTATATTCGGATTGCCATGAAATAGATATATGTTACTTACTATGGCATGTTCGGTATTGAAAATGAAGTGTGTAGCGTTTATAAATCTTTTACAGAGTAGGGACATTCAAAAGATTTCGTTACATTACGGTCTATGCGAAAAAAATATTTGCAATGTTTTTTAATAATATTTCACAATTTCAAACACATTGAAATTTACATATATTCCTGAAGTTCACTACTAGATACTTCCTGTAGAATATGATATGCATAGCATTCATCGTTCATTTACAGGGAAACTCAAAAGAATTCCGTTACATTACGGTCTCTGGGGAAAAATAGTTTCCGTTGTATTTTATTCGTGTTATACTATTTCAAACATATTGAAATTGATATATATAGCTGGGGTGCACTGCAAGATGCTTACTATAGAATATGGTACCCATACCATTCATCGTTCATATACAGGGACACACAAAATAATTCGGTTGCAATATATATCATTTAAACATCATTTTTACTTTATTAAACTGCGAAGTTTTATTATATTATTCTGAATGTGTTGGAAAGTATTTCGTAATCTATGCTTGACGTATGATTTTACGTTCTTGTTTATATTTGTATATTGTTTATTTATTTATAGTTTTGAAGTTTAACGATAAACATATATGAATTATTTAAATATCTTAGATTAAAGATTTAATTTAATTGGCGCTATACGAATGAAAACTATCTAAAAATAAATACATTTAAGACAAAATCCAACGAAACTAAATGATGGAAATTTGCTAAATGGAAAGGAAAAAAAAAAGATTTCGATATTTAGTGACCAGAATTCAAAATTTGATGAATTACATTTATAATGCTTTAATTAAACCTTAACGACGAGAAAGGCAACCCCACATTCTACAATAAGCGGAAAAAATATATTTATCTGTAAAAATCCCTTGAATTAACTTAGTATGTATGTGTCATTACGGTTTACATATCATTATTTATACCTTCAAGTATGAGCTACAGAGATGAGATTTATAAAAAATTTGTAGTACATTTTCTTATCGCATTTTCAGGGCTCGTCGTGAAGTGCCAACAAAACACATTCCAGAGAAGGTAGATTTTGTAATAGATGTGCTTGTGACCCACAACCTAAGACGAGTTTATCAAAATGAAGAATATAAACATGAAATAAATTAAGGCTGTTCTCAAATCCAAGAGTGCAATTTTATGACATAAGTTTTAATTTATTTTTGTTCAGAAATGCATGAAACTAGCCGGTGTTGTTGTTCAGAAACTATGTAATCGAGCTGGGTTTTTTTTTTTTTTTTGCAAACGCAATAGATCTTTCAGAAAATAGTGTCAAAGTGAACGTTTTGAACCGAATTTCCGCAGGAAAGGAGAATAACCACTCAAGAAAGGGCGAAAAACGTGTTTGTCACGTGATCAAAATCGCTTATAACTCAATTGGTAATTTATTTGTCAAAAAATGGAAAACACAGATCGATTTCAAATCGCTTCCGTGGTCAGTCTTTCCATTTTTAAATATTTCCGTTAAAAATGAATTTGCAAATGTGTCAAAACGTTTTGCGCGTGTTGAGCAGAGCAGTTGAGAACAGCCTTAAGCTAAAAACGTTTTGTCTGAAGGCCTCCATACGAAATTGTTGTTACTCATACAAAATGTTAAAAATTTCAGCATTAAAACCACTGAAGAAATTTAACAATTAAAAAGTATTAAATGTTACAAATGAGTTCCAACTGAAAACAGGAAATAATTCAATATACTAGATTACTTTTAACACAATTATTCTAATTGGTAAATAAATCATATTTACATCTCAAATAATCAAATGTTCGTCATTATATGTCAGGAAGTACCCCCACCTCTTTTCCAGTTTATGACAAGATTTAAACATGTATACACACACAAAAAAAAAAAAAAAAAAAAAAAAAAAACAACACAGAAATGTAAAATATAAGAACTATTAACATCCAAAAGTAAACTTCTAGGTGCCTTTTTTTTTTTTTTTTTTTTTTTTTTTTTTTGTTATCGAGAGTTGATTCCCCCCCCCCCCCACCCCCACCCCCGCTCCTGAAGGGGATCCTGCTTTCCTGAAACTGGAGTCCCCTGACGCAGAATTCTGAATTCCTTTTTCTTTTGGTTTTTATTTATTTTAAGTCACTTGGAAATAAGTTTGAATTTTTTCCCCTTCAAAATCAACAGTTATAATGAAAATTTAACCAATCAAATAAAGTCCATGGAGGGGCAATGGCCTCTTCTGTCCTCCCCCCCCCCCCCCTATATTTCTGGCAATACTTTCATACGGTCATTACCCCTGTAAAAGTATTCTAAAACTATTGAAGAAAGCTTTTTCCATTAGTTCGTTTCTAATCCTCTACTGTGTGCATGCAGTAAGCCTGCAGGGAGCAATTTAATATGCAAGTAGTAGAGCTTTATATGAATGGAGCCTATTTTGATATCTCGATGCCATCTGTCTCGAGAACGTCCAAAAGACATATATCGAGCAGTTGCTCAAAACCTGTCATCAAAAAACACAAAGGGCTTTTTCACGGAGACTGGAAGGCAAGTTATCCGCAAAGATAATGAAATAGGAAACAAATTCAGCGGAAAACGAATATCAAATGCCATACTTACTTAAAAATTTCGAGAGAAAAAGAAAAAAAAAAAAACAGATTTTTTTTTCTTTCAAAGATTGAATTTTTTGTGACTGGTAAAATCTTAAACATTAGATTCTGTAAATTTAGGAATACATTCTTATCTTTCATAAATACTTATATCCAAAATTGATTTTTTTTTATGTGTAAGATTCGCACTTTTTAGCCCCCGGTATGCTATTTCTTTCTCCCAGCTATTAAAGTGACGTCTCCAAAAAATAACGTTCCGTTGTATAAGCCAGTCGTAAGACAAAGCACATGTATCGTACGCCCTCTCTCCGTTTTCGAATGACATCGTAAAAACTCTACTTAATTTTAAACTAACACTACTAAGGTAAACACTACTTAAACTTAATGGTTACTCAATTACAGTTTGATTTTCTGTGGAGAAATCAATATCAGCTTCAACAACGGGTATTTTTTGAAAAGTACTAATGACAAGGTTACTACAATAGCGCCAATTTTTGGCCAACTGATAGCAATATTATTTAAACTTGGCTATCAGTAATGGCGTGATGTTCGGTTTTATCCTCAAAAATAAACTATTTATTTCTCAATATAAAACAAAACATAGGTAAGATAAATTGGGCTTACCTTGTATATGTATATCCGTATATCATCTGGTAATCTGCGTCCTGAAAGGGTAAATCGATCTACATATTCTCCTTGTATTTCTGTTTTTTTATCCATATGTGATGATGGTGTGAACTTCTATTTCATTTAAAAAGACAATGTTTTTTTTTGTGTGACTTGTAAAATTTAAAATTTGTGCGGAAACTTATAAATAGAGAAAAAATTAATATTTAATAAGAGCTTTAAGATATACATCTCTCCGTTGGAGAGTCAAGATTACAAGTGAAAGTAGAGAAAAAATACATGTATAAATATTATCAGCAATAAAGAACAGGAAATTAGTGTTATAAATCACAATAACAAATTATTTGTATCAATATTTATATTTATAGTAATTTAAAAATATTATATATGTCCCCAGTTCTTAAGTATCGTGAAATGTTTATGGTAAAATGTTTGTTTATGATTGTGCAATCACTTTTCACATTCACTTCCTTCTTTTAGATCGTAATCATTTTTGATGATTGCTTTTTATAAATCACATTTGACACATGAAAAAACAATTTACTTAGCTTGATTGTTTTAATGTCCTTGTTTGGAGATTATATTTCACAATATCTGTCAACAATTCCACCCTTAATCTCCTAACGAGGATTGTTCTGTAATTTCAGTTTGTTTCTATTATTTAGAAATTCAGGCTTGGGCTCTGGTTTCGTAAGTATGTTCGCCGTCATTGACTTGCTTGGGCAATAACGCATTTCAATAATTTTATCTTCTTTCAGCTGTTTAATCACATTATATTTAATGTCAATGTGCTTCGATTTATTAGAAAACTTTTCGGATTCTATCATTTTTATGCAAGATTTATTGTCTTCGTAAATTACTATAGGTAATTTTTGCGGTATATCAAGATCTTCTAATAGAGCAGCCATATTAATTCTTGTGTTGCGCTCGCCGCTGCAACGAACTCTGCCTCTGCAGATGATTGTGCGACACACGTTTGTCGTTTCGTTATCCACTGTATTGGATTCTTTCCTAAAAGGAATAAATTGCCTGTTGTCGATCTTCTTGTTTTTAGATCTCCACCCCAATCTGCATCGGTATATACTTCCAGGATGGGGGGTTCTTCCGTGCTAATTACTAAATTTAAGTCTTTTGTTTGAATAGAGATATCTTATTAATCTTTTAACACCTTTCCAATCTCTTTCAGACGGCGTTTCGTTTTTTCTACTCAAAATGTTTACACCTACTAAAATATCGGGCCTACTTATTGTAGCAATATATAACAGCGCACCTATTGCTTGTCGGTACTTAGTGTTGTTTGGCATTTGTGTTTCCTCATTGTCTAATCGTTGAAAGCCTGTTTCCATTGGAGTGCCATATGGCTTAGAATCTTCTAAATTAAATTTTTTTGCAATTTCTATTATTTTTGCTCTGTTTGATTTAGTTTAAAACCGTTGTGAGTCTTTTGCATTTTTATCCCAAGGTAATTGGAAATTTGACCTAAATCTTCCAGTGCGTACTTAGATTTTAGTTTATCTATTATGTCATTTATATTTTCATCTTTTCCTGCGATTAGTACATCGTCCACGTATACTGCTTATATAAACCGTGTTTTCCCCTTCTTTTCTTATAAATAAGCAATTATCAGCATTGCACTGTTTAAATTTTAATTCTTTTAGTGTTTCACTAATATTTGAATACCATGCTCTTGCAGCTTGTTTTAGTCCATATAGGACCTTTTTAACTTACAAACCTTATTGGGTTCTCTAGTGTTTATATACCCTTTAGGTTGTGATACATAAACATTTTCTTCCAATTCACCATGTAAAAATGCCTTTTTGATGTCAATCTGCCTAATATTGAGATTGTGGTATACTGCGGCAGTTATGAAGACTCTTAAACTTGTATGGGGAACTACTGGCGCATAAGTTTCATCGAAATCTACTCCGTATTTTTGTCTAAATCCTTGTGCGACCAATCTCGCTTTGTAACGCTTGATTTTTCCGAGTTCGTCATATTTCGCTTTAAAAGTCCATTTCGACCCAATAACTCTTGCCCCTTGTGGGGGATCAACTAAACACCAGGTTTCATTTTCATTAAGGGAATTCATTTGCTCTTCTGTCGCTTTTATCCAGTTCTGTTTTTCTATAGGATTTTCTATACTCATGATATATTCCCAACTGTTAGGTACATGTATTGGATCGTGCCGGACTGCATAAGCAAACCTGTCCGGCGGCACACCTCTATTGGTTCTTTCTGATCTTCTCATTTGTGGAATTTGTTGTTGTGACGCGGATGGTGGACTTAGTTCATTGTGTGTTGGTGTCAAATCTATTTCCATTTCATTCGTGTCTTTCTGTTGTGTTTGCTTGTTTGTTTCCGCGATTAATTCTTTTCTATCTAGATTTTCGTTAGTATCTGGATTATTTTTATTTTCTATAAATTTTACGCTTTTGGCCAATATTACTCTTCCGTCACTTGTATAGATTCTGTACGCCTTAGAGCAACTGACGTATCCGACAAAAGTGCCCTTTTCCGCTCTATTATCTAATTTTCCTCTCTTTGATTTGTGTATGTAGGCGTATGCAGTACAGCCAAAAACTTTGAGATATTTCAAATTTGGTCTCCTATTCATCCATAATTCATAGGGTGTGGTGCTTACCGATTTTGAAGGTAGCCGATTCTGTAAGTGATTCGCAGTACATATGGCTTCCCCCCATAATTTGTGCGGGAGATTTGCTTCATTTAGCATACTTCTAACCATATCTAGTAGCGACCTATTCTTACGCTCTGCGACACCGTTTTGGCTTGGGTTAAATGGTACGGTGAGCTGATGATGAATCCCATTTTCTTTTAGATATTTTTCTATTTCGTTACCCGTATATTCACCACCGTTGTCCGATCTGATCTCAGTAGGCATTTTTCCAAATTTGTTTTTCACCATTGAGATGTATTCTTTCAATTTTTCTGAAGCCTCACTTTTATTTGCAATTAAATAAATTACACAAAATCGCGTATAATCATCGATAAAAATGACGAAGTATTCCCCCCCCCCCCCCAATTGTGGGTGTATTTATAGGGCCACATACATCAGAATGAACTAACTCGAGCCTTTTTGTAGCTCTATATGCACCTGATTTAGGAAATGGGGTCTCGCTGATTTTTGACTTGATGCATACCTCACATTTCGCATTATGTTTGCAGTTGTTGATTTTAATTCCCTCAACTAAGTCGACTTTATTGTGTCGTAGCTCCTATGCCCCATTCGCCTATGCCACAAATATATGCAATTTGCATTTGAGCAGTTGTAGGTGACATTTGCATAGTGCTTGTGATTTTCATCTTTACTAACATGTATTTCATACAGATTGTTTTTAAGTTTACCTTGAAGTATAACGTCGCCTTCGTGAATTATGTCACATTTATCTTTTTCAAATTTGACTTTGCAACCGTTTTTACTTGCCCTACTCACTGACAGCAGGTTAGTTTCTAAGTCAGGAACGTATAGTACGTCACGCAATATAACTTTTTTGTTTTTATTTTCGGTATGAATTATTACCTCTCCAGATCCATATGAAATCAGTTTATTACCATTAGCGACTGTGACGTTTGTTTCATTATTATTGGTAATTTTGGTAAAATATTCTTTTGAATTTAGTATGTGACTGGAACTGCCACTGTCCACTATAAAAGTGCCTTTATTTTCGGACTCTTCGATTAGTAAAGCAACACTGTTGTTTTCATTTACTGTGTGTTTTCTTTCTTCAGGTTCCGCATTTTTATGTAAATTATTTTCTTCATAAACTAGTGATGTTGAATTGTTTTTATTTTTATAGTGTCTGTTATTAGTGTAACTGTTGTTGTTTTTCGTTTTAGAAACCAGCAGTCTTTATTTGAGTGGTTTTCCATTTTACAGTGTGAGCAGTACTTATTGCTGCCTCTTTTCTGTTCTGAATGATTAAATTTACCTTGTGTTTTATATGCTTTATTGCTGTTTTCGGAATTTTCACTATTATCTACTCTGCGAGTATATTCATCCGTAAGCTTGCTTTTTATAAATTGTACGGTTAACTCAGCTTCATCTCTGGCCTCCAGGGCAGTAACTAGAGTACCGTAGGACGGTGGCAACGAGCACAGCAGCAGTGCTGAAATGTGCGAGTCAGTTATGTTTTCACCTATGGCTGACAGTTTATCCACTATCTCTAAAATTTTTGTTATGTGGGCTGTCATATTGCCACCTTCAGTTAATTTTGTACGGTTAATTTTCGTAGCAAGTACAGCTTACTAGAGAGATTAGATCTCTCAGGGATTTGTTTAAGTGCGTCCCATGTTTGCCTAGCTGTATTTAAATTTTTGACATGCACTATTTGACTGTCGTCAATGGACAAATTTATTAAAGCCCTTGCTTTTCTGTCTTTCTTCGTCCAAGCATCGTTCAATGGAGTGGGGGCCTCTTCCGTAATAACTTCAATAAGTTCATCTCGAATCAATAGCATTTCGACCTTGAACCGCCAATTTGTATAATTGTTGGCGTTCAATTTTTCAATGGTCGTGCTATCTTTTGTAGAAGCCATAATGTTGCTAAGATTCGTTTTATTTTTTCTAATAAATTACCCTATCGGATTACCAGATTTTTATTCCTATCAATTAATGACGACGTTTTTTATCGAGAATTTTTTTTCACTCTCATAATCAATTTGATAGCAATATTATTTAAACTTGGCTATCAGTAATGGCGTGATGTTCGGTTTTATCCTCAAAAATAAACTATTTATTTCTCAATATAAAACAAAACATAGGTAAGATAAATTGGGCTTACCTTGTATTTATGTATATCCGTATATCATCTGGTAATCTTCGTCCGGAAAGGGTAAATCGATCTACATATTCTTCTTGTATATCTGTTTTTTTTTTTTATCCATATGTGATGATGGCTTGAACTTCCATTTCATTTAAAAAGACAATTTTTTTTGTGTGACTTGTAAAATTTTAAATTTGTGCGGAAACTTATAAATAGAGAAAAAATTAATATTTAATAAGAGCTTTAAGATATACATCTCTCCGTTGCAGAGTCAAGATTACAAGTGAAAGTAGAGAAAAAATACATGTATAAATATTATCAGCAATAAAGAACAGGAAATTAGTGATATAAATCACAATAACAAATTATTTGTATCAATATTTATATTTATAGTAATTTAAAAATAAGAGTTTATATATGTCCACAGTTCTTAAGTATCGTGAAATGTTTATGGTAAAATGCTTGTTTATGATTGTGCAATCACTTTTCACATTCACTTCCTTCTTTTAGATCGTAATCATTTTTTATGATTGCTTTTTATAAATCACATTTGACACATGAAAAAACAATTTACTTAGCTTGATTGTTTTAATGTCCTTGTTTGGAGATTATATTTCACAATATCTGTCAACACCAACTTGGCGAAATATCGCCAAATTTGGCGATAAAAAAGTTGCATTATATGAAGCCAATGGCGATAGCTGGCTAATTTGACGAAATTCCCATTTAAATCAATCAATCCATATTTCTACATTTTTGTGAATTTTAATGAAAGCATGTTTTGAAAGAAAAATTGTTTGCCTTTATTTCTTTAGAACATGGAAAATCTACATTGTTATATTATTACGTTTTATACTTATTATATAACTTATACTGATTTTTACAGTTGAACGTTTCTGGTGAATAAAATTGGCATAAAAATGTTTTACACCACTATTTTCAAACAACAGATTTTGGGGCATATTTCTACAACATTTGCAATAGAAGTCAACCACAAAGTTTATCGATTTGGAATAGTGGTTTTAAACTTTTTGGTAACATTTCTTCCACGATAAACTTTCACCTCTACTGCTAATATTAACATTTTTATATTACTATGTTATCCTATTTATATTATCTTACTATTTTAGTTACTCATTTTTCACCTTTTTTTCAGTGTGTTGTGCCCTGCCTAACGTAGCAAACATACGTTTGTGACGGGTTAGTACAAACATATGTTTGCGACCCGCAAGATAATAAAGGCTCAGTATGCTGCCCCAGAGAGAGCCTCTTCATGTACCCTCGGTGGGCACGGGTACGCCGCTTTAAGGCTGTTCTCAACTTCTCTGTTCAACAAGCACAAAACGTTTTGACACATTTACAAATTCATTTTTTAACGGAAAGATATAAAATTGGAAAGCCCGACCATGGTGGCGATTTGAAATCGAACTGTTTTCCCTTTTTTGATCAATAAATTACTTATTGAGTTAGAAGCGATCTTGATCACGTGACAAAAACGTTTTACATCCTTTCATGAGTGGCTTTTCTCCTTTCGCGCGGAAATTCGATTCAAAACGCCCACTTGACACTATTTTCTGAAAGATGTATTGCATTTGCAAAAAACCGAAAAACAACACATGCTAGTTTCATGGATTTCCGAACAAAATTAAATTAAAACTTATGTCGTAAAGTTGCCATTTTGGATTTGAGAACAGACTTAAGGCTGTTCTGAACTGCTCTGCTCAACAAGCCGCAAAACGTTTTGACACATTTACAAATTCATTTTTTAACGGAAAGATATAAAATTGGAAAGCCTGGCCATGGAAGCGATTTGGAATTGAACTGTTTTTTTTTTCATTTTTTGTTCAATCCATTAGCTATTGAGTTATAAACGAATTTGATCACGTGACAAACACGTTTTTCGCCAGCTCTTGAGTGCTTTTTCTTCCTTCGCGCGGAAATTCGGTTCAAAACGCCCACTTTGACACTATTTTCTGAAAGATCTGTTGCAATTGCAAAAAAAAAAAAAAAAAAAAAAAAAAAAACGGAAAAAACAGCTTGATTACATAGTATCTGAACAACAACACCTGCTAGTTTCATGGATTTCCGAACAAAATTAAATTAAAACTTATGTCATAAAGTTGCCCTTTTGGATTTGAGAACAGCCTTAAGAAATCCTACTCTAGGGCAATGGCTATGCCAATAAATCAAAAATTCTCTTTTACACACACACGCAAAAAAAGAAAAAAAATCGATTTGTTCATCGATTGTCGATATTTTCCGAGTTTTGATATTTTGAAGCTAATATATCTACATTTCTAGAATCAGAGCGGGCTACAAAGGGGAGTGGATCCTTAAAAGCTGTGTCTGACTATACTTATTCTTTTTTTCAAATGATGATATAAATAAATAAACAACCCTTATATCTACAGTAATTACACTGCTCGGCACCAAAATCCTCTCTGTAAAAATAATAGTTGATTCTTATAGACTTCACTCTGCTAAATAAAAATATGGTAACGAAACTACTGTATCATGTAGCATTCTTTTGTAGTAGGGTTTGCTTTTAAAATTAAGGTATAAGGTATTTTATAACTTGCTAAAACATAAGTGAAAATTTTGTAAACTCTAAAATATAGATAATAATATGTAAATTACCTCTAAATAAATGTATTAATAATGATTACCCAAGTTACATAGCGGCATAAGGAATGAAAATATATTAGTGGACAACAAACAGTAAACCGGATATGAAAAAAAAGGGGGGTGGAGGCATAAAAAAAATGCACGATACAAGTATAAGAAAACTAGATTTTCATGCTATGTTTTATCAATTTGATATATAAGGCAGTGAAAGCACTTTTTTCATGATTCCAGTTTGATGTATCATTACAAAATAATATAATAATCCTTCATTATTTGTTATTATTATAAAACAGTTTCTAGGAAAAATGGTACGTGCTGGAACAATTTAGATAACATATTTAGAATTAGGAATGTTAGATAGATCTATACACTTTTATATTTAGTTTGCTGGGAGGAAAAAGTTTTTATTTTTTTCCGACCAGTGTTACCGAACATTAAAAATATAATCGGGCCTCTTATTCTCTTGACAAAAAACTAACAAGAAAAAAAAAATAATAAACAGAAGAAAGTGAAGTCACAACCACTGAAAATGAAAGCATTTGGAGCAGACTCGTGAACGAAATCTTAATTGAATCTGAAATGATGTCAATGAATACAGACAGAAAGAAAAAAATATGATCATCTATGCATTAGTCATAGTCAGTCAATTCTCAGATTTATATGGCATCCATTTCTTGGTACTTCATCAATCCAGCATTCCTAATGAACTTGCTGTCTCAATGTTTTTATTAGTAGTATCATTTTAATTCTAAACTTCTTATTCAAGGGTGTTCTCTAATCCAAAAGAGCAACTTTATGACATAAGTTTTAATTTATTTTTGTTCGAAAATGCAGGAAACTAGCATGTGTTATTGTCCAGAAACTATGTCATTGAGCTGTTTTTTTTTTTCATTTTTTTGCAAACGCAATAGATCTTTCAGAAACTAGTGTCAAACTGGGCGTTTTGAACTGAATTTCCGCGCGACGGAAGAAAGAGCACTCAAGAACGGTGAAAAACGTGGCTATCATGTGATCAAAACAGCTTATAACTCAATAGGTAATTGATTGATCAGAAAAAGAAAAAAACAGGTCAATTCCAAATCGCTTCCATGACTAGGCTTTCCAGTTTTATACGTTTCCGTTAAAAAATTAATTTGTAAATGTGTCAAAACGTTTTGCGCTTGTTGAGCAGAGCAGTTAAGAACAGCCTTAAAGTATAAGCTTATACACTGTAAAAAAGAAATCTGTAAAGTTGCTAAAATTTTTCTAGGAAACTGGGATTCCTATAACTTTTTATGTGACGACAACAACAAAAGTTCATGTAACAGTTCCACTTTTGAATTGCAAATAAAAAAATTCTGTGGTTACTAGGAAATTTTCAGGAAACTGGGATGCCTAGAACTTTTGATGTAACTACAGCCCGGGTTACAGATAAAATTTTAGTAAGATTACTGTAATTTTAGTAGATTTTTTGTAAAGCTACAGATTTCTCTAGCTTTATAAAAACTAGTTTCGTAGATTTACATCTTTTTTTTTGTACACTGTACAGATAAAGTTTTAGTAAACATACAGATTTCTGTAACTTTACATCTATAGAATTACAGATTTTTTTTTTACAGTGTATGAGAAAAAAATAATATTTCCCATAATAAATATTATTGTCCAAAGTTCGAAGGGCATCATTCTTTTGGGGAGCTCCAGCCACTACAATAAATAAAATGGAATCTCAGCATCTTTTTACCTACTCTGAAAAGCATGAATTTGGGCATCCCTCCTTTCCAAAATAAACTTATATAGAGAAGTTTTCAATTCATTCCCTTAATTTTTATTTTAAATATGAAATAATTGTTAGGAAGCATATTAATCTTAAGAATATTTAGACTTATTTCTTTAAAAAATGACCTAATGCAATCAGTTCGTTTTTATGCATCATACACTGTAAAAAAAAATCTGTGAAGTTACTAAAGTTTTTCTAGGAAACTGGGATTCCTAGAACTTTTCATGTAACGGCAACAACAAAATTTCATGTAACAGACACACTTTTGCGCCGAAAATCAAAAAATATGTAAGGTTACTAAGAATTTTTTTGGAAACTGGGATTCCGAGAACTTTTCATGTAACTGCAGCCAGGGTTACAAATAAAAGTTTAGTAAGATTACTGAAATTTTAGCAGATTCATTTGTAAAGTTACAGATTTTTGTAGCTTTACAAAAACTAGTTTTGTAGATTTGCAGCTTTTTTCGTACAGTTACAGTTGAAAGTTTAGTAAGCATGTAACTTTACATCTGTAGAACTACAGATTTTTTTTTACAGTGTACTATATTTAATGCAAACCTTGTTATAATAATAACGTCCGAAAGACTGAGCAAATTCGAACCTAATCGTATCAGTGTATTGATCTTGCAAAGTATTTTGGATGTGCTCGTTAATTATGTAGCATATCTTATATTTTGTTTACAGGGGCACACAAAACAAAACATGCCATCACGATAATGTCTGAAAT
Organism: Maratus speciosus; assembly: GCA_963932465.1. Taxonomy (NCBI): domain Eukaryota; kingdom Metazoa; phylum Arthropoda; class Arachnida; order Araneae; family Salticidae; genus Maratus; species Maratus speciosus. The sequence continues at coordinate 494,834,730 of OZ010792.1, forward strand.
ATTGAACCAATTGAAATCTAATTGGGACAGTGTAAATGATCTTCCAAGTACCTTGGATGTACTCGATGTACTCGTTTTTTAAGTATTGCTCTGGCTACCATGATCGGCACACATGCCCCGGGTGCCAGAGCAGAATGCCGCACCAAAAGAAGATTTGGTTCTCGTTCGTTACAAAAAAACATATGACGAAATTTAGGCAAAACATGTTATGGAAGAGGACCACCAAAAAAAGATTTGGTTCTCGTACGTTACAAAATAAATAAATAAATAAATAAATAAATTTTTAAAAAAAATGACGAAATTTTTGCAAAAATGTTATGAACTTGGACAACCCGAAGTATCCTCGTTCGTTACAAAAAAGCAAATGGCGAAATTTAGGCAAAAATGTTATGGACTCGGACAACTCAAATTATCCTCGTTCGTTACAAAAAAAAAAAAAAAAAAAAAAAAATTGCTAAATTTAGGCAAAAATGTTATTGACTTGGACAATCCAAAGCATCCTCGTCCGTTACAAAAATCAGATGACGAAATTTAGACAAAAATGTTATGGACTCGAACAACCCAAAGTTTCGTCATTTGTTTTTTGTACCGAACGAGAAATCTTCTTTTGATACCCCATTTTATTCTGGTACCTGGGGTACATGGTGTATATGTCCCGCTCGCTTCCCTCCTATAGTTGCAGCCCTGCTCTCCTAAGCCACTAAAGGTAAAGTTTACTCAACGACTTGTGCGAACTCGAAACTTTTTGTGGCATTTGAATTCAAATTCAAATTTTAAAATCAAGTAGACTTAGATAAACCTTTCAATTCTCAATGAACTATAAATAAACATACTGAATTCACATTAAAACATAATTCCTCAAAGTATTTCTCTCAGATTCTGTAAAGATTCATTTAATAATCACACTTTTTATTTAATATTTTCGACCATAGTAATGAATAACTAAAAGATAATCTTTGATAATTTTCACTATTAGGTATTTCTTTTCGAACAAAATCTCTTGTTATTAAAATTTTGGATGAGATTTGTTGTGTGGATTTTAATAAAATCTCGCACAAAACAAGATGCTTATGCGAATAACATTTTGTTCCTTATTTCGTAGTAATTTTAAACGAATAACTAAACAAATGTTTTATTTTAAATATTTATAAGCTATTTTTATTTATTTATGTATTCTATAAATATATAACAAATCCGAACAACCACAGATAATATACTTCGTTAATTGGTAAAAAGTTTTGAATAAAACAGTAAATAATTGAACTAAATTTAAAAAATCAAAAAACCCGACTGCGTAAAAAGCGAACTAATTAATTATTTCTCATCAATGTTAAACCCTTTTTTATATTACTTACCTATTTTTCTTTATTTACTTGTATTGTTGACTTTTAAGTTGCGTTTAATTGTTAGTTCCTATTTATAAACATGTTTTGATGAGTCCTACAGATGTCTATGATGGTTAGAGTTGCAGTAAAGCTAGAGATCTTACCTACACAACTTCCAGATTGTGTAATATTTAAACGGAGCATCTGACTGTAAAATACTCAATGAAACATCATCTTCATTTTGTAACATAAATTAATTGGTACCAATTGGACCTATCCAATGATATGCCACTCAATAGGGTGCGTAAAAAATTTTTTTCGAGTCTACCGCCATTTTGTATTTTAAGGCCTCCATTTTGAATTTATAAAAACAAAATAACCATCGGACGGTTAAGACGAATCGATAGAGACCTCATTCATTAAAATCCATCCAGCCGTTGGGATATTTCGAGGGTATAAAGAAATCCACATACCCAGATACGCGTGAAACACATAAAACCTTCTTGGCAGCCGGGTAAAAAGTTTTATATACAAAGTGCATGTTTCAGCTTCACCTAAGCCGTTTACAAGACAAATGAAAATGTTCCACATATGCATGATTTATAATGAAAATATTTAAATCGCCATCATTCATGAATCGTCACGAATCATCATCGATTTCATTAAAATAAAAATAAAATAACGTGAGAGGATGTGAAAAACGTGAATGATGGGATTTTAAGTCATTGCATTATAGATCGTGCATATGTAGAATATTCTCATTTTTCTTGAAAATAGCTTCGTCTAAGCCGAAAGTGCAGACAGTTTATATATATATATATATATATATATATCGTTCTATATATATATAAAAAGTTTTGATTTTTGAAATGGACCAATGAAAATCTGCGTAGATATTCCCGGCAGATCGGCATCCAATTTGAATGCTTTAAGCATGGCCTTTCTTCGTTAAGAGGCTACTTCAGTCAAATGAAAAGACGCATTCGCCAATGCGTCGCCTATGGAAGAAATTTATAAAGATATCTCGGTCGTATTTCAATATTTTTAAATGATTTTTTTTGCATTGAATAGATGAGATCGATCTGTATGCAGGCCGTTTTTTACTTTTTCGATTTTAATTGCAGATATTTATTATGAGGATGCTTTTACTTTTGAAACCGGTTCCGAAAAGGAAAGCGTCCTCATAAAAAATACCTGTAAACAAAATCAAAAAAGTAAACAACGACCTTTGTACAGATCGATCTCAACTATTTAATGCAAAAGAAATCATTTAAAAATATTGAAATGCGACCGAGATATCTTTATAAATTTCTTCCATAGGATTAGCATTGACGAACGGGTCTTTTCGTTTGACTGAAGTAGCCTCTTAATATTAAAAAAACTGTTGCATACAAAAATATGATAATCGGTAGTATTATAGAGAAATGTTTGATAAACACGCTGATGCAGACAGTTTTTAAATCGAAGGATTATTTTAAGAGATATTTAATGCCAAAGTTGGACAAAATCGTTCCATTAAAAAAGTTTTATAGGAGCAAAAACTGTACATAGGAATTTAATCATTTTTAGATCATTTTATGCGTCAGAATTTCCCGGTGTGCAGACTGCATTTAGTTTTTTAATTTGACTAATTGTTTGAGGTTTTATATCTATTTTAAATTCAAATTTTCAGCATTTCGAGAGATATTTTTTACATATTTTAGAAAATTGTATTAATTTAAACTGTTGCCAACTGTATAAATAGCGCAAACAATAATTTTTGCTTCAAATTAAAAATTTATTTTACACGTGACTATTATAAACAGAAAATGTAAAATCAGGAACTCATTGAAAATTACGTCATAAAAACTATATTTACACGTGAATTTTAAAAGAGAAAGAATATTGTAAAATAATAAATTCATTAACATGCGTTAGAAGTCTTAAATAGGAGAATTTACGCCACATTTACGACTTACATCACATTTACGTCACATTACACTTATTACGTAAAATGAACAAAAAATAATATTGCACAACAGTTTAAATTTAAAAATTGCGCGAGACATTTATTTGATATTCTAAGATGGTCATAACACTTCATTTCTAACAAAAGTATTTTTACGTGAATATTAAAAAGAGAAAGAAAAGTTTGGTGAAAATTACCTCAGATTATAATTGTCAGATTCAAATTATAATTCAATCTTCCGAAATCTTTTTAAAGCCGATCAAATTAGCGTGCTGTTAGAGTCTGCAGTGTCTGAACGGGGGTTGACGAGCGTAGCTCGTAGGAGGCAGAGCCGCCTAGTATATATATTAAACATTTTTTACTGTTTTATTTAGCACCTTGTAGTGATTAACGAAGTACCTGTCTTATATATGTAGAAAAATGTAAGTTTTTAGATAAAAATTCTCGAATTTCTTCGGGCTCCTAGACACGTGTAATTGTGCCGAACCCATAACGTGTTATTCATGTTCTCTACATAGAAATTGTAATTAGACGCTGGGCATTATTAAGTTTAGCACGATTTCAATTTTTATTAGATCATGGAACCATTTTATTTTCGAAAATTTTTCACAGACACTTTTCGGTAAGATCTTCTAAAATCGCCTCACATTAATATCGTCAAGATTTTGATATATTGCTTCGTCTTTTCTCGCATTAAAAGTTTTTAAAGACAATCTATTCTTTAGACAATAAAATGCCCGTTATTCCTGAAAGTTAGATAAACTGATCAAGTCTGAGACGACTCTTATAGCCTATAAAAGCACATGTCTACCTCAAAGCCTTTGAGCATACACATTCTTCTAAATATCATATGGAAAACAAAACGTAAATAAGTAAAAACTTCTTATTACTTTGAAAAAAATAATAAAAATATATAAATGTTGAAATAATATAAAAAAAATAAATGGAAAGCAGTAAAACTAGACATTAAATTCGTGAAATAAATTTTTTTATAAGAAAATATTAAGGCGGTATTAAAAAAAAATATTTTTCCACGCTCAACAACTAAAAATTGTCTGACACATTTTCAGACTCATTTTTAAAAGTAAAAACATGAAACTTGCTGACGTGATTTTTGAAGAGATTTATAGGCGACCTGTGTTTTTATATTTCGTTCAATTAAAGTTAAAACTTGATTTATAAACAATTGTTTTCTCAGTACGGACATTTTTTTTACTTTCCAGCACTATCGCTTCGGGAAATTTTGTTCAAAATCCCCACTATGACAGCATTTATTCAAATATATTCTGCCGTTATCAAAAAATCGACCAATACGGCACATTATACAGTTTCGGAATAAGTGAACCTGCCAATTGGATGCGTTTGAGAGCAAAAATAAATTTAAAAACGAGTCAGAAAATAAGCAGTTTGGATTTGAGAACAGCCTTAAAGGAATTCAAAAATAATCAATTGTTCAAAGACGGTTTTTATTTTGGGAGGGAAGGAAGGCAAATAATACGCACCACATAACACACATAGTTTAAAATTTCTTTATAATCAATCATTCATTAGAGTGAGAGAAAAAGAAATAATTCCTCTAGGGCTTAAAGTTCTAAAGTCATCTCTATATTTATTGTTCACTTCCTTTTAGAGCAATGTACAAACGCTCAATTTAGCATTAAAAAAATTATATAAATAGCAGAATGTGACAGCTGAAAATAAACTTTCGCACAAATGATAAATTATGAAACGATAATAATGATTCTGCCTTTAAGAAGTGGAATTTTTCAAATGAATAAACTGTGTTCAAGAAAAAAAAAATACTAATGATGAAGCAAAGACATTCCAATAACACCACACAAAAGATTTGCAATAAATCTTTTAGAAATAATTCATATAAATACCGAAAGGTGACGTTTGAAAATTAACTTTTATACATGTGATAAATTAGGAAACGATAATGGTACACCTGCAGTGAAAAGAGGGAACCATCACAATTTGTCAAAGTAACAACCTATGTTGAATAATAAAAAAAATATTTCCAGTCTCTTACAAAATCTGAAAAGCAATACAATAGCATAATTCAAACGGTGAAATAAATCTTTCCCTAATAACTTATAAAAACACGCTTGACTAAGCCACCTAACTTCTAGTGTCATCAGCTTCAGACTAAATTACCGCATATTTGTCAAATGTGCAAAACCAACTCGTCAAAGAACATCTTCTTTTCTCAGCACAGGCAGTTCGATCGCCTGAAACGTTCTTTATAATAATTTCTCTCCTACCATTCATAACCCATCACATCAGCATTCATGTCAGCACTGTCCAATTTTCCTTTCCTCTCTAAAATAAAATAGAAACAAAGAATCTATAAGAAAATATAATAACCCAATCTAACGAGAACTTCCGAGAATGGCATTCCAATTCGTCCAGCTAACATCCAATGGATGTCGTCCGGAAATCATCTATTCATCGAACTTTTGTATGGGAAAAGAAGTCGCGCGCTTCCACGTACGAGATAATTGTCCACAATCACCTTGGCGGCTAATTAAATATGGACAATAGAATACACCCCAAAGGTGGAACATCCATTTAAATATGTTGTTGCCAAAACTTAATGGAAGAAAATTATTTTGAAGAATGGCTGTAGAATAGGTGAGAGTAATGATAAAGAGAACATTAGGTATCAAACGTTCAATTCAAGTGGCAAAAAAAGTTACATAATATGGTAATATTTATATCCCCTTCTTTTTATCATCGATTATATATCAAGATTAGATTTTGCTAGTGAATACTAAATATACTAAGTAGACTTTGTGTCTCGAACTATTAAATAGATTAAATACTGCAACATGATTGAATAGAAAAGAGATTTCAAGTGAGTGTGTGTGGAGGGCAGTGGCGGATCCAAGGGGGAGGTCACGGGGGTCATGATCCCCCCCCCCCCCCTCCCTGAACACCAACGCAAAAATATTCTAAAGATCATTTTTAAAATGAAATATACAGTAGAGTCTCGATTATCCGAGTCCCGCTTAACCGATTTTCCGCTTTAACCGAGTTATTTTCTTCTGATGGACTGATGGCTTCCATTATTATGAGACAGCCATTATAAATGAAGTGTTAGATGAAGATGAAAGAGCAGTCGTAAAAAGTTATAACTCTGATTTTCTGGTCAGAATGTGAAAAGAAATGGCCATAATTTTTTTTTTTTTTTTTTTTTTTTTTTTTTAAATGGCCATTTTTTTCCCTCTAAAATTTAACACAAATTTAATTAATCGTTGACAATTGTTAGACCTTTTCAAACTGAATTTCCAGCCAATGACAGCCAATTGTTCCCTTGTGACGACATTTCTGTGGCTGTAAACACGTAAAACTTGGCTAAAAATGCTAACTTAAACAACATTTTCTGAATGAATGAATTCTTGCCTTTATAAGAAAATAGGCAACTGTTTAATTTCTTGGTATCTGAACAAAATCGGTAAATTTTATATATTTACGAATATTAATGCAATTTTTTTGTATTTACTAATGAAAATGACTTCGCGAAAGTATCAGAAAAGTAGTTAGTTTGGATTTGGGAATAGCTTTCAATATAAAAATATTCTCATAAAGAGATATGTAATCCCCTTCCACCCCCAAGAAAAGGAAATCCGTGACCTTTCTATAAATGGTGAGCTGGATCCGCCCTTGGTGGAGGGTGGGGGGGGGGGGGGGGATTCTAATTTTCCCCCAGCTGTTTATAAAAAAATTCGACAAAATAACACATTTTTTAATATGGTATACACTAGGGGTGCACAACCTTTTTAAGAGAAGGGCCACTTACAAAAATGTATGGGTTCTAGAGGGCCAAATCAGTAACTCGGAGAAAATTCCGTTTTTGGGAGATGATCTGTGGCCTTTAATCAGATACAAAATATCGTTTGAGAGAGAGAGGGGGGGGGGGGGCGAGATTTACCCTTCTAGGTTCCCCTACCGAGTCAACATATCCAATTCATTTGGCAAGAATATATCAACAGTTTACGTTTGTTTGTATATATAACTCACATATAGCAAGGATTATTTGAAGGAATGATAATATTCCTTGTCTTTTTTCGGGGGAGTAAATTTTGTCTTATTAAAAGTGGTATAAAACAAACATAGGCATGAAAGTAGCTAGTGGCAACGAAATTTGAGATTTTTCCACGCACGATCAACTAACTATATTTATTTTTCCGCGCCTGATCGAAAAAAATCCGCAATTTTTCCGAAGCCGATCGGCGAAATTCTCTATTTTTCGCGATTGATCCACGAAATTCGCGAATTTTTCCGCGCCGGATAGACGAAATTCGCTATTTTTCACCTCCGATCAACGAAAGTTGCGATTTTTTTGCGCCTGATAGACAAAATTCGCAATTTTTTTCATGCCCAACCACCGAAATTAGCGATTTTTTTTAGACCGATCGACAAAACTCTGGATTTCTCCGTACCCGATTGACGAAATTTGCGATTTTACCGTCCCTAATCGATGAAACTGATCAGCGAAATTCGCGATTCTCAATGGGCTCTGACAAAATTTGTAAATTTTTCCCGCGGTAAATTGACGAAATTCACGATTTTTTTATCGCGATAAACGGACAAAACTCACGAGTTTTCCACAACCGATCAACGAAATTTTCAAATTTTCCGCGCATCGACAAAATTCGCTATCTTTTCGTGCCCGACCAACGAAATTGGCGATTTTTCGGAGCCCGATCGACAAAATTCGTGATTTTTCCGTGTCCGATCATCGAAATTTGCACTTTTTCCTCGTTTTATCGATTTTTCCTCGCCTTATCGACAAAATTCGCGATTTTTCCGTGTCCGATCAACGAAATTCGCAATTTTTCCGCGCCCGATGAACGGAATTCGCGATTCTCAACTGACTGACGAAATTTTCAATTTTTCCTGCGGCAAAAACGATTTTTTTTCTGCGACCATATGGATAAAAACAGTAATTTTTTCCAGTTATAAATCGACGAAATTCGCGGGCCACAGGTTGTGCATCCCTAGTATACACGCTAATAATGAAATAAATTTGCTACTTTAGAATCAATATACAATTACAGCACCAGTTAATGCATTGTATAAATTAAGCGGAGAAAAATGTTCTGTCAAAAAAAATTGTACTCCACGTATTGAACGCTGGTTGCAAAAATTTTGAAATTAAAAATTATGCGTTTTTTTCCCTTTTTAGGCGCGTTCGTAATTATATAAATACGCAGCACCTATAGTCGTCGTCTGGTCCGTCTGTCCGTCTGTCTGTCCACATATAACAGCGCAAAAACTATACCCAATCGAATGGCTTGAAATTTATATATATAATCGTTGAAGAGTTTTATCGAGCCATTTGAAATTTTATGAAAATCAAATCATAACTTTAAAAGATATTAATAAAAGTTTTCTTCATTCTATTAAATCCTATCGTACTTAATTAATTCAATGATATCCCATGATAGATAATGATTCTAGGTTGCCATGGTGATGACGCCCTCTTTAAGATGAAGTCCTAGTATTTCCGTGTTACTGAATTTAATATATAGAATCGTAATAAATTTTGTATTCAAACATTTTTGCATAAGAGTGCAACAGCTATTGCACCAAGATCTCAGTATTTATAAAACTAGTTATAATACGAACGCACTTCATTTGCCACGTGTGACTTACAGTTTCCGACTTGTTGCTTCTCCCTCCGCTCATAAATACATATAACAAAGTAAATAAAGTTTATAAATGCTCTGCGTCTCCATCTATTAAATATTGCAAGATTAAAGATTGCAAGACAGCCTGCATTAAATACTGCAAAATGACTGAATTGAAAAGAGATTTCAAATGTGTGTGTTTGGAGTTTGGGATTCTAATCTTCTCCCAACTACATAAAAAAAAGTTCAACAAAATAACACATTTTTTTAATATGGGCATACACGCTAATAATGAAATACATTTTCGTTAACAGATGCAATTTTCTATTCACCCCTCAAGGAGCGAAAGAAATAAAAAAATCTTACTTCAATATTTCTATTTCGTTATATGATAAAATATAACATACGGATTCAAGAATATATTCCTGGATCAAAATAACAAAACTAAATTTTGGTTTCTTTGATACTCTGTTGACAGTATGATCTTCCTTGACTCTACACTGTGACATCAGGCTTTAACTGTCATCAAGCCCATCAACAAACTAGAGATTTAAAAAGAGAAGAATGGTGTTGAAATGGAAACAATACGAAAGCTAAAAATGTGTAAACTGGAAACATTAAATTTGCAGGGTTTTTTTTTTTCATTCTTATTGTCAAGCTTGTCAAAAGAGAAAAAATAAGTGCTAGAAGATTGCGTCTAATTTGAGATCTTCTAAAATATTTGCTATTTTTACTATCTTTCAGTGTAAAATTCTAAGAATTTAGAAGATTATTAGACAAAATTTGAACTACTTATATGAACAGAAAAACAGAGATAATAAAACGTGTTAATCAGAGTAATATATAGCGATAATTAATCACTTACAGAAGTTTTAAACAAGTTCACAAGTTTTTTCCATTTAATGACTTTGGCATTTAAATGGAAAACTTTGAAGGTAGTTTTTTTTAGCTGGCGTGAAGGAAGTGAGATTTGCATTAAATTAAAAAAAATGACTATATTTTTTGAAAAGTATAACAACAAAAATTTACGACATTTCTTGTATTACAATCATTATACAGTAACAGCACCAGTTAATGTATTGTACTCGTATACATTAAACGGAGAAAAATTTTCCGTAAAATACAATATATACACAAATAATAGGGACAATAGGGTTCGTGCAGTCAAAGTCAAAACTACATGTGGTATATTTTTAAGAGGTATTTCAAAAGTGTGCCTGTTGCTCATTCAGGACTGTTAAATAATGTTTATGCATCATTGTATTTCTTATATGTTATTTTAAAGTAATTTTTCTGATTGTTTTGTATATTAAGTATTTTGTATTTTAGTATCATTTGTAGTGTTTATTAGTTATCTATTCTATTATGTTTATATTAATTACTGAAATATGTCATATTTCATCCCCGGGCGGCATGTTCCGTTCCGGAAGTATAACCAACTCACCCTAGCGAGCAGTCTGTAAAAAAAGTAATTAAGCTGTTGATCGTCAAAGCATCAATACGTATGTCAAAACACTCCATCCAAACTACGCGATGGATATAAATTATGATTTGCAATCTATTCAAATTTGTGAAATTTATGTTTGTGTAAGTGTCTTGTGCAGTTTTTTCATGTGAAATAAAATCAATTAAAAAGAAAATTAAACGTCTACAATCCACCATATCGACCACATATATTTACGAAATAAAAGGACTGCAATATTGAATGCAATTTTTTCTTTTTTCGTGGCAAGTTTAGTCATTATTTATTATTATTATCCATAAAACAAGCTAAGCAAGTGCAATAATGATATAGTAAAGTGACTACCCTGACTTAATGCAAGTGATAGCAGCGATCCTAATGACGAAATTTGGAAGTTATAGAGTCCTTCTCGAAAATTATGAGAAATAGCTAAAAAAAGTCAATTACAGAGAGCGTGTTTGGTTTTGTATGTCTATTGTCTTCTGTAAAAATAACTTTATTAGAACCTCTTACATTTTTTATATCGAATAATCGGCTTAAATATGTTGCTAATCTAGTGTAGAATGATGATATTGTAAGACAGATGCACATTTACTAAAGGAAAAAAAAAAAAAAAAAAAAAAAAAAAACATGTAAGCAAGGTACATTTTATATTAATAAGAAAACCAAGGTAAGTATACTCAAAGCGTCCACCGCAGTAATACACACATATATTCGCATGCATATATACGTACAGTCGTGGAAAAAAAAAGTAAACACCCCTTATTAACTCTATAAAAGTTATCGTAGAAAAAAGTTACTGGCACCACACGATTGGTAATAAAGTCTACTTTTAAATTATGTATATAAAATTCGCTTGGGGGGGGGGGGGGCAACTACATATTAAAACGAACCATAACTTTGTTTATTTCAATAGCAGTACACAATTCTGACAGCATAAAGGAACTCTACGCCCTCCAATTAGACTAAAAACAAATTTTTATGCAATTCGTACGATATGTTTCCGAGAAATTAATTGTTTTAAAACGAGCGTATTTTAGGGGCTGTATCCAAATTGAAATTCGGTACTCGATTGTTGACCGAGAGAGTCTTCTTCTTGATCAAGGCATCTTATGGGACACTCAAGTAGTCATTGAAGACTGCTAGATAGGACAGCAGAAGAAATTTCAAAATATCTAGTCACTTTTATCATAGACGGCCCCTTGAACCATCATTGCCGTTTTTTAAGCATAATTTGAAAACTATTTGGAAGAAAAATGTGAAATTTTGGATTTCCATAAAGCAGGACTTAATAAATCTAAATCCATCAAAAAAATTGAAGATTGCAATTCATAATTCTTTCGAATATTAATTTCATAATTCATATCATAAAATTATAAAAATTGCAAATTCAACGTATTTATGTTTGGGTATTTTAGTATTATTGCTATACAAAAAATTAGCACATTGGGAGCATAATTTCAGGAGATATTAATAAAAATATGAAATGTAATTTAACATTAGAAGCACTAAATTTTGAATGTTTATAATTCAAAAGACTTATCATTCAAATGACTTGAAATTTGGAGTCTGGACATAGTTTGAACCGAAGATTTGAAATATCTTGTTAAAATTGGGTATTGCCATTGAATAAAATGAAAGTTGGGTTCGTTTTAATATGTAGATGGCCCCCTAAGCAAATTTTATATACATCGTTTAAAAGTAGACTTTATTTCCAATCGTTCGGTACCAGTAACTTTCTTATACGATAATTTGTTGAGGAATTAGTAGGGGGTGTTTAGTTCTTTTTTTTTCACCACTGTATTAATGCTCATGGATGGTATGAACACATTGAGAATGTTTAACTTGGCTTTCTTATTACAATAAAGTACCTTGCTTGAACGTTTTATTTTTTATTAGAAGATAATCATCCCCTAATAATAAGCGCTGTAGTCGTAAAAACGCCTGATGATATACCCTGAGAGAGTATACGCTATAGCTCCACTTGAGAAACAGGGAATATATGGAGGTACTTAAAAAATATCCAGAAGTATACTGGTACACCATCATATACCCTTCACTACATCCCTGCTTATAATGATTTACTTCTGCTCTCGATTAGGTTTAGGACTTAAGGAAGCCGGTAATTGAAAATCAAAAAACAATAATTCAGAGCTTCTGATAAAATTATTTATAGAAATAAGTCATCATTTAATACTAAATCGAAAATGCTCTATATATTTTTGCAATTATATTGCAATATACTTTTTTTCGCTATCTATTGTGGTGTTCGAGATATAGTTAATAACTTTCAAAATTCGCCGCCAGGAGCGTTGTTATTGATTCGCGGTCGGTAGTGATATAGGTCGACATCGGGCGTAAGCATTTTATTAAGCCGTTATCGTACTTGCTCTCTCAATTCGGAAGTCTTTTCAGGGTAAAGGAAACTTTCCAATGTACCCTGTCCCTGTATACATATTTTCACAGCAATAAAATGGTTTAACTTTTCTATGCACCTTGCATAGCTATTTATGTTTTCATAACAATAAAATAGTTTATTCGACTGTACTTTTCTGTTTCCATGCACTTCATCAGATTATTTCGCATCTCTCTATCTGACTTCGCCTTATTGATTCAGAACTGCAGGTTTAAGACTCACGGAAAGATGATGAATTTTCACGTCATACATTTATCATCCAAAACAATAAAAACTAAAATATTAATTTTGAAAATGATGAATCACGAAATATCCCCGCTTCATTCACATTCAGTATTCGAAACAAAAGTTAACCATCTAAATACCCATGAATTAACCCATCATCTACCGAATTAGGAGCGTATCAAATCAAATATTCATCGCAGTACCTGCCAAAAAATAGACAAAATTAGACACATCGGTGAATCTAATCTCTGTTTTTCAGAAGTATTCTGGAATGAAAGTATGTAAAATACAGAGAAACTTGCAAGCTAATGTTAAAACTGTGGGAGCGCTCTTTTCAAATTTGTGAAAGTGAAAGTAACTTTATAAAAAAAAAAAAAAAAAAAAACTGCAACCAAAATCGAAAAAGTAAACACAAACCCGGTTAGAATTCAATCTCAGCTATTCTAAGCAAGAAAAAAAAATCGTTTAAAACTATTAATATGCAAGTGAGAAATTTGAAAAAGAACGCTCCAATAGATTTAACATTACCGATCCAGTTTCTTCGCGTGACTAGTGTAGGCTCTTAACGCTCAAGCTAATGTTAATCCTATGAGAGCGTTGTTTACATATTTCTTGCTAGCACTTTAATTATTATCAAATAATTTTTATTTTTTAAGATTTTTTTTCTTTTTTTGCATAGGGTACCTGCGGTCGATAACTTTTATTGTGCGTGAGGAGAATGGGGGGGGGGGGGGGACGCCAAAATCCATGTGTTTTCCCCAGGTGCAAGAAAGGCTAGTTTCGGCCCTGGGTAGTCAATAACTTCCAAAATTCGAGCACTGTTATTGATTGCGTTAGGTCGCATAATCATTTTATTAAGCCGTTGTCGTATTTGCTCTTTCAGTTCGACAGTCTTTTCAGGGTAAAGGGAACTTTCTTACGTACCCTGTTCCTGTATACTCCTATGCACCTTGCATAGCTATTTATATTTTCGTAACAATAAAATAGTTTATTCAACTTTATTTTTCCGTTTCCATGCACTTCATCAGATTATTTCGCATCTCTCTATCTGACTTCGCCTTATTGATTCAGATCTTCAGGTTTAAGACTCACGCAAGGATGATGAATTTTCACGTCACACATTTATCATTAAATCATTTATCCAAAAAAAAAATAAAATAAAAAATAAAATATTAATTTTGAAAATGATGAATCACGAAATATTCCCGCTTCATTCACATTCAGCATTCGAAACAAAAGTTAACCATCTAAATACCCATAAATTAACCCATCATCTACCGAACTAGGAGCGTATCAAATCAAATATTCATCGCAGTACCTGCCAAAAAATAGACAAAATTACACACATCGGTGAATCTAATCTCTGTTTTTCTGAAGTATTCTGGAATGAAAGTATGCAAAATACCATTGCCCCGTGACGCGCGACTCACCGTGTAAGAGCATTCACATACAATTGCTACCAACACTTGAGCAGTCTTTGGTGAGGGAAATTTTCAAAATAAATTGATAATCAGTTGTGATAAAAGCTTATGGGAAGTAAAAACAGCCTTCGTGAAATAATTCAAATGAGAGGGAAGAACTGATAACGAGACGAATTTCAATAAAATTTGAATTATAATCATTTTGGGTAACCGCTGATTAAATAAGCTAGAAGAAATACATGCATTCTTCAAATCATTGACTTCTTTTTGATTATCCAAAGTTCCTAAAATGCACGTTCGGTATTTCTTTTATGTAGTCATCTTTCATGCAAAACGATGCCCAGAAATAGTTTTTCTTGTACTTGATTATGAATGTAAAGTCTGTGTTTCTCCTGTTTATGCAAAATCAAACAATACAATGTCATGCATCACGCCACAGACCATAGCACAATTTATTATACATATTAATTTGTATTATCAATTAATAAACATATTAAATTGTATTATCAACAAGTGTAAGATGGTTTGCTTATAAAATAAGAAATTTTATATATACCCTACCAAAAAGTCCGTGATTTGAATGAATTTTTTCGTTGATTTTGTTTCGCTGGAAGACGAAAACTTTTGCTTTGTTTTGCTCATTTCCCACCAAAATACAGAAAATTCTCCGATCTAACGTAAAAATTATCTGAAATCCTCTAATCTAAAGCTGCATTTTCGTCAAATCATAAGGATGTTCCGGCAACTGCGCTGCTTAGTACTTTTTCGTATTAGAAATGGAATTTCTACGTATGTCCTATTGCCCTCAAAACTCGCAAACCTAAGCTCAAAATGTCCTGAATTTCTCCAGTCAAAAGACGGAAATTTCTTCAAATAGCAGAAAAAATCTCTTAAAATCATAGTGCTGTTCCGGCAACCTGCTGCCTGTATTTCTAACCCTTTTTAGGTGCATTCGTAATTATATAAATACGTAGCACCTATAGTCGTCGTTCGGTCCATCTGTCTGTCCGTCAGTCCGCATATAACAGAGCAAAAACTACCCAACCGAATGGTCTGAAATTTTAAATATATAATTGTTGCAAAATTTTGTCGAGTCATTTCAAATTTTATGAAAATCGGATGTATAGTTTAATGACAGGGACAGTCAAAAGTTTTCTGTTACATGACGGCCAATGGCTAAAAATGATTTCAAGTGCATTTTAATGATGTTACAGCCTTTCGAACAGAATTAAATTGATGTGCACTTATGAAGTGCACTAAAATATACATTCAGCACTATATACAGTGCATTTTTTTCTAGTCTTCTCCAGTTTTCAGGAGAAACTGTTCAATGTGCGACTGCGACATTGTAAATTGTAATGAAATTCATTGATTGGAACCTAAAGCATAAAAGTGGGACTCTTTCCATGCAACTTTTTTTTTTTCTTCACGAAAAATAACCCATAGAAATAACTAGTTTTATGTCACTTTATCTTATCAATCAAAAGGTATGTTCAATAGACTATCTATTCGTAGAAATGTTATTAATTTACATTCAAACAAAAAGTACATGGAAGGCAGTAAAGGTACGTTAGGGTGAGAAATCCCAACAATAAGTGAAGGACTTCACTAACTAAAATTAAATATCGGATTGAAACCTAACTTCTTGGACTTGTATAATTTTCTTGAAAAATTAATGTAGATTATGCAAATGTTTAAGCTGACATTGGTTAATTAAAGCTAAAAATTGTAAAATTTCAGAAGAAATAGGAAATTACTGTGCAGTGTTAATTTCTGAAAGCTACAAAATAAATAAATAAATAAATAAAGATGAAAGTAAAAATTATTATATTTAAATTAAAATTAAGAGGAGGTCTAAAAAAGTACCAAAATAATTTATTTTGTATCTATAACCTATATTATATTTTTAGGTTCATGTTTGAATAAAGAAAAGTCATAATAGATAATAAAAAGTGTTAAATTCCCAATATAACAAGAACTTTTTTTTTAATTTAACAATTTTAAAATTCCTTCTGGTTTTTCATTTTTCATATTTGGAAATAGATTTTTTTATCCCTTATTCAGAATGTTTTTTTCTATAAATCTAAGTATGTGATTCTCGATTAGTCCATTTGATTTTATTTTTAGAAAAAAAAATAATTAGTTAAAGTTTATGGAAAAAAGTAGGAAAATAGCATGTTTTTAAGCTTTTTTTTTTTTTAAGTTACAAACATATAAAAAATCCAATAATTAGTTATCACACACACGGTCTAAAGATACTTTTTAAAAATATTCAGAAAATTTGTTTAATTATTGTAGAAGCCTTAGCATTTCGATTAAAATAAAAATATAAAAAATTGCGAACTGAGAAAAATGAGTTTTTTTCATTCCTATCATTTAAAGGTACATTGAACAGGCTTAAAGAAATTAACCCCTTAACTGCCGACAAAATCTTACACGATATCCAATGCCTTACTTTAATCGCATATTTCTGCAATTAAAGAAGGTGTATATTAGTTTTCTGAAATAACAGTAAGAAAATGCACATGTTATACAGCTATATATAATGGCCCACGTGGTGAAAATTGCCTCGCTATAGTTGGAATTCGCCATCTTTTTAATAGATGCATGTACCGGGTGAGCAAAAAGTCCGTATAAACTTTAAAAAATCCTAAAAACCGTAAAAATAACCGAAATGAAAAACTGTTTGCAGGATTAGCATCTATAGGTCAGGGGAATTTTTTTAAGACAGAAATAAAAAATAACTCAAAAAACAGCCGACAGGTGGCGCTGGTTCGTGCGATTTTGGTGGAAATATGCAAATGAAACGGTTATAAGAACTTGCGCTCCTAATCCAGAACTATTTGTCTGTTTTATTGGACAGATACATCAGACTTGTGTGCTTGACAACAAGGCCCGCTTATAAGTCATCGTCGATATACGGGGATGAGATTGCACAATGAAATTTACAGCACAGAGAATTTTTACATCCGGGAGCTCCACAAAGAGTGTACAATGGAGCCAGCCGGAGTCGAACCCGACAAGCCTCCTACGCTCTAAAGCGATTAGCAGCGTGGTGTCTTAACCACTCGGCCACGGAGGCCCATAATCCAGAACTAGTTCACGTAAAATAACTTCACCAACAAAGCTTTATCCTTCATACACTGTTAAAAATATCGTGAAAAATTACCTCCGTTTTTAAAGACTATCTATTTTATGACCAATGAGAACGCTCCATAGGCGTTTAAGTAGCGTTCTCATTGGTCAGAAAACAGATAGCCTTTATAAACAGAGGTAATTTTTCACAATATTTTTAACAGTGTACTCAGCATCCTTGATCAAGTACACGGCTCACAACGGTGAACTAGTTCTGGATTAGGTGCACAAATTCTTAAAACCGTTTCATTTGCATATTTCTACCAAAATCGCACGAACCAGCGCCATCTGTCGGCCGTTTTTTGAATTATTTTATATTTCTGTCTTTAAAAAAATCCCGTGACCTGTAGATGCTAATCCTGCAAACAGTTTTTCATTTCGGTTATTTTTTCGGTTTTTATGATATTTTACAGTTTATACGGACTTTTTGCTCAACCGGTATTTTCTACAGCAGTATATAACGTCCGGGGCAGTTAAGGGGTTAGGAATACATCCTTTATTATTTATCGAATCGTTCCGAAATTTGAACAGAATGTTCTAAGAAAAATAAGGCACATTTAAAAATAAAAATCCGGAATTCGATATTTTTGTCTTTTTTTTTTTTTTTTTTTTTTCCAAAATGGCAGTTACTGAGTCCCCTTAAATGTAGCAATAGAAATAGAGTGGTATGTAATTTATGATAGCAGAACAGTTATAGAGACAATAAAAATAAATTCAGTTCCCCATTGATGAACAGCATACTAAGTATTTGTGAGCATTGAGTACTCATTTAGAAAAAGAATGTCGTCTGGATAATGAGAATATTGGTATTTTTGACGCATATATACGTCAGTTACATTTGAATTGTTTACAATTTCATTTTTTTTTAAATGCACAAAATAAATTTATTATAACAATATGAAAATCATCTAAAAGAATTTTTTTCTTTTTCAAATTAGCTGCTTGATAATTCATTTATAATATTCGATGTATTTCCGTGCTGAATAATTTAATAAATACATGTAGGATCTTAGTCACAGGAAACCTTCAGAAAACCTAGCCAGAAAAACAATGTCTAATAATGACCGATATAAGAATTCCATGCCAACTTTCTATGGATTTTTTTTAACAAAAGTAAAACAATAAATGATTACATTAACATTCTATGACGCTTTATAAACGATTATAAAGATACACGCAAAGCAAAATTATAATATTTATGCAGTATTATACATAACAAATCCATCACATACATCATTATCAACGATTTCTTCATTCTTTTCAGATGTAATCGTTGCATCTTAAGGCATACTAAATAATCTTTATTTAAAAAAAAAAAAAAGACAAAGAGAAAAGAAAAAAAAATAAATAAAAGCTATTTATGAAATGAATGAACATCAATACAGGGTGTTTACAAATTAGTTGGGCAAAAACAATGATTTATTGAATGGAATTGACAGGAAAAAATTTAAAGTACATATTGTTGTAAGACAGACAAATAGTTCAAGTTTACCATTATCACAAATTTTCGATGTGACTTTCTTTCATGACTCTGTTTCATAAAACCAAAGATAGCATTTCCCTTTTTCAGCACGATTGTACGTCTCCATTTTCGTAATGCCGAACTAGAATGATTACCGCTCGCTAAGCGATAGTTATGACACCTAACGCCATCTATGAATAAACTTCGGCAATATTACTACTAGTCTGACTTTCAACTAGTTAATTTCATTTAATATTTCAGAAATTCTTAAGGATGTTCTCAAATCGAAAAGGGCAATTTTCTGACATAAGTTTTAAGTTATTTTTGTTCAAAAATGCATGAAATTAGCTGGTGTTGTTGTTCAGAAACTATGTAATTGAGCTGTTTTTTCCATTTTTTTTTTTTTTTTTTTTTTTTTGCAAACGCAATAGATCTTTCAGAAAAAAGCGTCAAAGGGGGCGTTTTGAACCGAATTTCCGCGCGAAGGAAGAAATAGCACTCAAGAGCGGGCGAGAAACGTGTTTGTCACATGATCAAAATGGCTTATAACTCAATAGGTAATAGGTTGATCAAAAAATGAAAAAAACAGTCCAATTCCAAATCGCTTCCATGGCCAGGCTTTGCAATTTTATACCTTTCCGTTAAAAAATGAATTTGTAAATGTGTCAAAACGTTTTGCGCTTGTTGAACAGAGCAGTTAAGAACAGCCTTAACTTACGAAATTGCCCAACTAATTTGTAGACACCCTGTATAACATAATTCAGAAGGTACAATTCAAGAAAGCAAATTTGATAAGTCTTTAATAAATTATAAAATATATAAGGATAAAACTAGAATAGATCATCTGCTGACTATAAATCTTTTGGGAAAAAATTAATCATGAAAATCCAATGCAAACAAAGCACGCCTATGGACGACCTCTATTATTATTAAGGAGAAACCATGAATAATCATATACCTATATTTTATGCGGTTTAAGAAAAAGAGGGGAAAATATCGCAGTAATTACTTTCAAGGTTACGATAATTGAATTCAATAGAAAACTTAGAATACGATTATAACTTTTCCTTAATTTTTCAAAATATATAACCCTCTTAGAATGTAATTCTAATAAAGACTTTATTTTATGAATTCAGAATCTTTGAAAATAATGAAGTTCTTTTGTGTAGTTGATTTAATGGCTGTTTTGACAGAGGACATTTCATGCACGTGCAGCGTGCAAAATCAATGTTGAGAAGGGAAAAAGCAAATGTGAAAATTCAGAACAACTGCATCCTTGTAAATCTGAGTTCAGCATCTGTATAGGGTAAGGAGAGCAATAATTAAAAAAAAAAATGGAAAATAAAAAAATCAACTTTAGAAATGCTTTAACTTTTTAAAACTCGATAAATAAAAAAAAAAAAAAAAAAAAGAAAAGAAAAGAAAGAAAGAAAAGAAAAAGAAGAAGAAGAAGAATGAGGTTTAGCTTCTAAATGTAAATTGTGTTCCCGAAAATTGGTCATTTCTGGTCCAGAGCAATCCCTTGTAAAAGCGATGCATAGTGAGAGAACTTTTGCAAAGTCCTTCCAGCTAGTTAACGCCCCCCTCTCAGCGTTTTCCACTTTATATAATTTTTCGAAAACACTCGCATGATATACTTTGCGTGGGGACAGGGATATTCGAATTAGAGATCTGCACGGGCCGGCCCGGCCCGCGGGCCTTGCTCGGACCTATTTTCATCCACCGCACTCGGGCTGGGCCGGGACTTACTTTTTTCTGAAGTCTCGGGCCGGGCCGGGCCTAGTCATTATTCTTTACGGGCTCGGGCCTTACTTTTTCACTGAAGGTTCGGGCCGGGCCGGGCTGGGCCTAGCTTATTTTTTCTGCACACACCCTGGTACTGGTTTCATTCCTAATCTTCATGGCCCAAAATTTTCATTCCTAGTTTTCACCCACACCGTATGAAAATCATTGTCTCGGCGTGTCCTGGTCCGTTTAAAGGTCAGTAAAATTAGGATTGGCACAAATTTTTTGTCAAAAAATGCATACATTTTTAAATCTTCATTATTCTACAATTAAATATTCAAATTCATTCTTTTTAAAGAGTAGTAGATTTCTACACTTACTAAAATATAGTTAAATTAAAATATAGTAAAACGTGTGAAAAAGAACCTGTCTATGACGGAATCTTGTTTTAAACTTAAAAACGTGTTGATCCATGCAAAATTAATATACTACTACGTAAGAAAATAATATATAATACATTTACACTTGCTAAGAAGGGAACTTGTCTATAACGCATTTTTTTTTTCTTTCCTATGCAATTCAGTCTTAGGTTTTACTGTATAGCATTTTTCAGATATTTAACACTTCAATACATGAAATATGGATTAACAATATTAATGAGAACTGAAACATTTACATACAAGAAATAGAAAGTCATTAAAAAATAAATATCGCACCCTGCGGCACTTCTATAAAAATGAAGATTATAAACATGAAAAGAAAAGTTAAGATAAATATTTTTGGCTTGAACTCCTCGTACGAGACAAACTTTTAACCAAATCGGCATGAAAATCAATATTTTGTAGAAATTCACTCGGGCCGGGCCGGGCCGGGCTCAGGCCGAACTTTTAACTTTTTTACCGGGCCGGGCCAATATTTTTTTTGTACGGGCCGGGCCCGGGCCTGGAAATGTCAGCCCGTGCAGACCTCTAATTCGAATAATCAAAAGGGAAACTTGGTTAAACCTCTAATGCCCATGGTAGCATTTATGCTATCATCAGAGTTTCCAATTTCGTAGATTTTTTTATTAACATATTCCGTATTCACACCAGAAATTTTAAACAGAAAATTTTGTTTTATTTAATAACAGACATTTCGTTATTAAATAAACCGAAATTTACTATCTCGATTTTCTTGTATGATTCTCTGAGTTACGCAATTCCTGGAACGCATTCTACCATGGGCATCAGAGGGTTAAACAATAAAAACTTTCTGATAAAATATCTTTTACTTTTACAAAAAAGTAAATCTATATTAGTACATTACAAATAATCAGTTAAATAATATTTGTCCTTTATCAAAATCATCAACAGCACCGACCTCTTAACAGTTTGTATTCAGACTTAAAATAAAAAGTAAATAAACAAACAAAGAAAAAACATGTGCTAGGATGGGAAATGTATTTCTTTTAGCAAAACTAGTTCATGCAGTGTAGTTCTTTTTCTACACCAGTACACTGATCTAGTTCAAATGAACTAGATAATTATTTTAATAAATGTGGTAATCTTTTAGGTTAAACTAGACTTTTAAAACTAAACTATAAATGTTTTTTAAAATTAATCACAAAAGTCATAAATTATGTTGGAAAAGGGGGACAGGGGATGAGTAAGGGCTTAATTCTCTGGGCTACGGTTTTGCACACTGCTTGGAATTAGGGTACATGTTTTTTATTTATTTTTTTTATTTATTTATTTATTCTCTTATGTTTTGAAATTAAACATCTAACAAATTTCCCGTTGCCCAATAAAGCCTCTGAACTCAACACAAGTGCATTCAAAGTGATTAAGGGTGTATTCGAAAAAATATTTTTCCACCTTCAATAGCTCGAAATTTTCTGAGACATTTCCAGACTCATTTTTAAAAGGTATGATCCATGTCAATTCAGGCAGCCAAAGAAAAAATCTTACCTTCATAGTCTCAGAAGTTTTTGAATTGAACATATGTTAAAATTCAATAAAAAATAAGATACTTGTATATTTTGGTTTTGCCCAAAAAAATTCCTGGCCCGAGATACAGGCCGCCAAAGATGGCATCCCGGGCACCATTTCCCATTCGCGATTTTCGATAAAAATTTAAAGTGCTCTATCTGTAGAACGGTGCAAGATATTTTGTTGCGGTTTTTTTTTATTTTAAAGATAATATTCCTCTGTTTAAAATGATATACTCAATTTTGAAAAATGTATTCAACTTTTCTTGTGGCAACCTTTTGAAAAAAAATTTTTTTTTTCGAAAATGCCAATCCTAAAAATTTAGATTTTTTTGCTGTTGATCAATACCATTGGGAACTATCTTCACTGTAAAGGAGAACTTCCACTTTTGAGTTTAACAAATTTTAGAAACATTTAAAAAATTCAGAGAATTTTATAGGAACTGTATATATACAGTTCCAGTAAAAGTCACTGAATTTTTGCTTATTTGTATCATATTTGTAAGGATAAGCCTACTATATATCCTAAACAAGTTAGAAATTGCAATATCAAATGTGGCAAATGAGGTGCGTGCATAGTATTAACTAGTTTTTATAAATATTTAGATCTTGGTGTAATAAGTGTTACACTCTTGGGCAAAAAGGCATGAATACAAAATTTACTGTAATTCCATATACTAAATTCAGTAATACGGAAGTAATATGAATCCATCTTAAAAGGACTTAATCGCCATGGCAGCCTAGAATTATTGCCTATCATGGTATATCATTGAATCAATTATGTATTATAGAATTTTTAAATAGAATGAAGAAAACTTTTATTAATGTCTTTTATGTTTTAATTTGATTTTCATAGCATTTGAAGTGATACATACTTTATTGCAGAAGTTTACAAAAAATTACTTCCTGTGTCATGGGAAGTGCATAGTGTTTACAGGGACACACAAAAGATTTCGGATACTTTACCTTATTGGAAATACTGTACATTAGCAATGATTGCTAGAGGTGCATTTTTAGTTGCGATATGAGTTTTTAAGTTTAATTAAATATTTCCATATTACGTTGTGTGTATAAAGGCTGTAGATCATATACAGGGCTACACAAAAGAAATCATAAGGGTATTGCTGGAAGTTCATTTTTAGTTGTGTTTGAGTTTTTAAGTTTAACTAAATTTTTCCATATTACGTTGTGTGCATAAATGCTGTACATCATATACAGGGCTACACAAAAGAAATCTTAAAGGTTTACTGAGTATGAATGCAAGTAGCTTAAAGGTGATTTTTAAATGAGTTATGCATTTTTACACTGAACTACATTTAGTATACTAAGATATGTTTGGCGAATATAGATAAAATGATATACAGGTCCAGGCAAAGAATTAGATACATGGCCGTCTATGGATGATAATCTCTGGAAGTGTGATTTCACTGGTTTTAAGGATGTTTTAATCTTAATTAAATATTTGCTAAATAGTGGCATGTATATAAAGATAGTAGGTAAAATACAGGGTTGTATGAAAGTATTCAAGTATGCTTCCGTCTATTGACATAAATTTCTAAAAGTCAAATTCCGACCTATCTATGTGCTTTTAACAATTTCCAACATTGTTGAAATTCTTTATGGATTCGATTTGTCTGCCCATCTGTCTGAACTCAAACTTGTATTAATATATTTTGTATTGCTGTGTAATTGATATATGTTATTGAGATTGTTTTACTATGTTCGGTATTGTATGTATCACTTCAAATGCTATGAAAATCAAATTAAAACATAAAAGACATTAATAAAAGTTTTCTTCATTCTATTTAAAAATCCTATAATACATAATTGATTCAATGATATACCATGATAGGTAATGATTCTAGGTTGCCATGGCGATTAAGTCCTTTTAAGATGAATTCATATTACTTCCATATTACTGAATTTAATATGTAGAATCATAATAAATTTTGTATTCATGCCCTTTTTGCCCAAGAGTGTAACTTATTGCACCAAGATCTGAATATTTATAAAACTAGTTATAGTACGCACACACCTCATTTGCCACATTTGATATTGCAATTTCTAACTTGTTTAGGATATATAGAAGGCTTATCCTTACAAATATGATACAAATAAGCAAAAATTCAGTGACTTTTACTGGAACTGTATATATACAGTTCCTGTAAACTTCTCTGAATTTTTTAAACGTTTATAAAATTTGTTAAACTCAAAAGTGGAAGTTCTCATTTACAGTGAAGGTAGTTCTTAATGGTATTGATCAACAGCAAAAAAATCAAAATTTTTAGGATTGGCATTTCCAAAAAAAAAATTTTTTTTTGAAAAAAAAAATTTTTTTTTTAAAGGCTGCCACAAGAAAAGTTGAATACATTTTTCAAAATTGGGTATATCATTTTAAACAGAAGAATATTATCTTTAAAATAAAATAAACCGCAACAAAATATCTTGCACCGTTCTAGAGATAGAGCACTTTAAAATTTTTATCGAAAATCGCGAATGAGAAAGGATGCCGGGGATGTCATCTTTGGCGGCCTGTATATCGGGCCAGAAATTTTTTGGGGCAAAATGAAAATATACAAGTATCTTACTTTTTCTTAAATTTTAACATATGTTCAATTCAAAAACTTCTGAGACTATGAAGGTAACCCCCCTGCCTGAGTTGATATGGATTCAGCCAAAAGTAAAAACATGAAACTTGATGAGGTGATTTTTGAAGAGGCCGTGTGATTTAAATTTTCGCTCAATTCATTAGAATTTGTTTTATAAACAATTATTTTCTCTGTATGACCCCTTTTTTCATTCCCAGATCTTATGCTTCGGAAAATTAGGTTCAAAGCGCCCACTTTGACAGCATTTTTTACAATATGTTCTGCATTTATAAAAAAAAAATCGAGAAGAACGGCACATAAGGTAGTTTCTAAATAAGAGATTTTCCCAGTTTGATGCGTTTGAGAGCAAAAATTAATTTAAAAATGAATAAAAAAATAAGCAGTTTGGATTGGAATACACCCTTAAGAAAGTAAAATCTCAATTTTACTTTAAATAATAGCATTAAAAAAAGTTTCAAAAGAATAGCAAATCAAGAGTCTTCTAAATAATACTTTGCCATCGAAAAAAAGCAAATAAAGTAAAGTAAAATTGTGGAAATAGAACAAAATTTATAACTTCTTAAGTTATCAAAATATCGAAACAAAAATGAAGCATACTATGCGCTCAGATTAATATTTTCTAAAGCCCGGACATTATTACATATTTCACATAATAATGCCCGAGTTCTCATTCAATTCCTGCTTCTCATCTTCTTTGCTATTGATTGGTTAAAATTTTGTCTAATTTTTTAAAAAGTTTCCTTCAATGCATCATTTTTAATAATAATAAACCAGGGAGGAAGACCGAGTTACGCTCGGGGGATCAATTGAGAGAAAGTTCTATGTACCATGATTGGTTGAATTCTGTTTTCGAGAACGTTCTGTGGCGTCTGATTGGTTGAATCATGCACTTGGCTCCCGTTGGGAATTTCTAGAAAATTCCTTCACATTCTGAAAGTTAATTTCGCCAACATTCACCAAATATCGCCAAATTTGGCGATATTCTTTTATTTGCCGCCAAGCATGTGTATTGGGATTGGTAATCTTGAAAGTCAATTTTCCCGCCAATTCTCCAATGTCGTCAATATTTTGCCAAATATCGTATAATTTGACGAAATGTTGCCAACTTTGCGACTTCGTTTACTGAAAACTGTTCAACAACTTAATAACTATTTCAACATTCATTCCCATTAAAATCCACTGACCCACAGTGACATCAAATTGACCCACTAATCGAATTTTCTCGAACATGTGGCCTATCCCAGTTAACTTCTCGCACCCCAAAATTGTAGGTAGGATAACAAATTTAGTCAAAATCACTAGAGCCATTACTTGATAAAATTTGCACACATGTGTATAAATATATGTATATATACATAGAGAAACAAGATTTTCTTGCATTATAATATACGATTCCAAAATTATTTAGCATTGCCAATAGTAGCATCCGAATGAAAGCTTATATAACACAGGTGTTGGTTAACCAAGTTTATAGCACAACTGATTGCCAGATAACACGGCAGTCTATTATGAAACGCAATTCCCCGAGAGTTTCAATTTGGAGTCCTGCGCGGTAACTTGACAATTCTGCTTAAGAGGCTACTCCAGTCAGGCGAAAAGACCCGATCGCTAATGCTAATCCTATGGAAGAAATTTATAAAGATATCTCGGTTAAATTTCAATATTTTTAAATGATTTCTTTTGCATTGGATGGCTGAGATCGGTCTGTATGCAGGCCGTTTTTCACTTTTTCGATTTTCATTGCAGATTTTTTTAATGGGGATGTTTTCATTTTCGAAACCGGTTCCGAAAATGAAAGTGTCCCCATAAAAAATATCTGTAAACAAAATCGAAAAAATAAAAAACAACCTTTGTACAGTTCGATCTCACCTGTCTAATGCAAAAAAAAAATCATTTAAAAATATTGAAATCCAATCGAGATATCTTTATAAATTTCTTCCATAGGATTAGCATTAGCGAACGGGTCTTTTCACTTGACTGAAGTAGCCTCTTAATGTCAACCGGAAAGCCGACACACTTAAATGCGAACAATTCAAACCCAAGCCCGAAATGAAAGAAAATTTATCCATATTTTAATGCATCTATGGGAAAGTAGTCTACAATTATACCTTAAATATCAATTTTATTTTTTGTAGAAAAATAAACACACATATACACTTATCAGTATTCATATTCATATATACATAGTATTTTCATTTTAAAAATATTCAGCACTTTGTTTTGAAAAAACGAGTGAACCCGACCTGACAAAACTTAACATGAACCCGCACCGAAAGAGTCAACCCGAGCCGCAATGAAAAACATTAGCATCGATTCAACCCGCGGGCCGGGTAAGATTATTTAACCGATGTAGACTCTATTCCAGTTTAATCACACTCTTCACTATATATATATATATATATATATATATAAATCAGTATGTATACAGGTGGTTTTATGTAAAATTTTTCTCTTTTAGCGGAAACTTTCTATTTTTAGTAGAAGTCGTAAATTTTCCTGGAAAAGACGGAAAATTTTCCTCTTCTCCTTTATCGTTAAATGTAAAAACGAAAAATTTTTTTTCCAAAACAGGCAGACGGAAATTTACCTTTTTAATTCAGAGAAAACGGAAGATATCCAGTTAAATTTTCGTATTTGATGTTTTGGCCTTCAGCTAAGTTGTCGGACACGGCCAGTTGGCGTAAACAACTAGGCATCCATCCGGCTAATGGGGGAACTCAGGAATGTAGTGGAGGGTATACGGGGGTATACGCCGTATACTCTCTGGATTTTTTTAAGGAACACCGTATACCCTCTGTTTCTCAAGAAAGCTATAGTATATATACACTAGGGTATATACCCTCTGGCTTGAGCGTATACCCTCTTTTTTTTTTTTTTTTTTTTTTTTTTTTTTTTTTTACGACTACACCACTGCAAGCACTGCTGCTCCAATCCAGAGAAAGAACACGGCGATAAAAAAAAAAAAAAGAAAAAAAAAAAGAAAAAAAAACAGGCTTTATAATATTCTATACAAATATCTGTTCCGTGTAAATATGTATGAGCATATATAATTATTACTTAGACATATATATATATTTTTTAATATCGCTCTATTTGCACATTTATTTCTGTAAACGGAAATTTCTCGTTTTGAATAGTGGAATATTTTCATCTTGAAAACGAAGGAATGCCAAAACAGAAGTCTGGTGGAAAAAAACGGAGAATAGACGGCAACTTTGCTGCGAATACATTTCCCGTCTTTTCATGGAATCGTTTCTTTTTTTTTTTACAGTTTTCCTATATTATGTCTACGATTGCGCTAATTCAGTTGATGTAACCCGCAATAACACATATATAAAGGCACCACAAATATATAAACAAATTAATCAAGTATTAAAAATTCTTCAATGCCAAAGAATACCATTAGGAATAAAGAAAACAGTTCCAAAATAACAGACCTATTACTTGAAAGCTTTGATTGTTTTCTATTTATTGATAACAAATAAGTCGCAATAAAAAGAGATACTTTCGAAAATTTCATTCTTTAAATGTTTACTAATTTAAAGCTTTTACAGAAATTGATCTTAGGAAAATTTTGCTTATTTTTCTTTGTGATGATTATTATTATTACTTATTTTATTGGTACTTTGATAATGGGATGGATATTAAAGAAGAAATTATGACGTTCAATAATATCGTTTTCTTTCTCTTAAGAAAAACATGAAAATTTGGTATAAAGTATTAAAAAAAAAAAAAAAAAACAATAAAATGTTTAACAACTTCTTTTCTAGTTTAAAAATATTTCAAAATGTTTAATCGACATGCTTCTTAATACATTTTTAAAAGATTACATCAAATGGATATGCAGTATTTTAGTAAGAAGCAAATGAAAAATGCAACGTATTTATTATAATATATTATAATAGATACGTTGCATCTTTAACTGTAAAAATTTCCAATGAGAGATCGAAGTAGGGGAGTCAGGGGAGATTAACAAATTTTCTCTGTTTAAAATATTACCTCTTTTTTTATATATTTAAGAAAAAAAGGGATAAACTTTTTTTTTTTTTTGTAATTTTTAAGCGATTAGTTACTGTTACATAAATAACTGAAAAATGAATAAATTAATGTTAACAAAAATGTAGTTACTTAGATATAACTCGAAGATGTTTTTTGTAATTTTTGTTATTATTTTTAATGTTATTATTATGTATTATCACTACTTTTAATTTTGCATCTTAGTTTGTAACCAAATATAACGCATATCCACATTTTGGATCAAATGTCTTTTGAAAATATTAATTCATATTCTTAATTATTGCAGTATTATTAATTAATTTTAATTATTTGATTATTTTAAATTAATAATGTAATTATTAAAATGCCTAAATAGTAGCCTATTCGTTTTTGAACACATGCACACACAAATAAATAAACAATGTACTTCATATTTGCCCTCAAAAACCTTAAAAATCTCATATCCACGTGTTGTAAGAAAGTAAAATTTCATAACGCCAGTGATTGGAGGTGTCTGTACAGATATGTTTCGCAAAGAAAGTGAAAGGAGAGAAAAACGAGATTTTTTTCAAACGTAGAGTTTGCATTATTTCTTCAATTTAATTAATTGAGTTATTTTTAATTAGTGGATTAAAAAGATCTTGTTTAGGGTCATTCCGATTATTGGACGCCCAGATTTCGGACTTTGAACTGCACAATTTAAATGACAGGGGGGAAAAAAATCCTGTCATTGCAGAAATTCCAGACCTTGCTACAAATCATCGTTTAAAAAAAGATGTTGAAAAAACGATAAGTTATGAGCATAAATTACACTTAAAAGGACATTTTATATGTTATGGTAACCGAAATATGTTTTCAAGCCAGATAACTGCATAGAAGCCACGTAAAATGTTCTATAAACATAGATGTGGAATCCGAAATGACAGATTAAATATCTGCGAAAGCATAAATCAATGGATGCGCTAGTCTAATCCGAACATCACATAGAGATAATGTCTGCGGAACGTAAATCACATTCCATAGCCTCAGTCGCAGCTGAGTTGAGTTGAGTTGAGTTGAATTGCGTTTCCGTGGGATTAAGTTTGTATTCGCTGACAAAACATTTATGCTGCATCCGAAACCGAAAAGCTAGATAAATGGTGAAAGTTGAAAAATGGAAATCTCCCTTGGGAATTATATCTGTTTTTTTTTTTCTTTTCCCTAAACTTTCAATCCGTCAAAGTAAGCTTCATAAAAAAGTGGTGGTTTTTGAAAAATGTTATTAAATGTGTTCTGGAATATTGCCAATGTTTTCAACGTTTTATTGCCAATATAATGTTTTCAATGGCAAAATCTTGAAAACATTTAAATCATTGTTTACCATAGAATTGCTGTTAGGCTGTGTATTACATGCAAATGAAAGATTAAAACAAAATTTATAACTGCAAAAGAATATAGTAGTCTATTAGAAAAAATATAGCGAAAGATTTTAATAGTGGTAAAGGAAACGTGTAATTTTATATATTTCATTCCTCGAATATATTTCAAGGTGCTGTTTTCACAATATATAAAAAAGTTAAATTTGTAGCAAAGTAGAAGAAAGGTTATAAAAGTTGTATAAAAGCTATATAAAAGTTTTCTAGAAAAACATTGATGGAAAAGTCATAAGAATACGTAAAAAAATGCAGAAGAAAACAAAAACTTTTGAAAATTTGTTTTCATCTTTATCATTTTATACAGCAAAACTAGGACTTCAAAAAATACGAAGAAGTGCCTTTAATTTTTAATTTTTTTTTATTGTTCTTTTTTAGAATATATATTTTTTTATTAGGTAGCTTTCTTTACAAAAAAGCTACCTATTGTAGCCGTTCGGAGGAAAGCGATTTCAAAAAATTTTGGTATATTTTCATCGATCATGACCCCCAGACCCCGAAACCACCCTCCGTTCAAAATTGATATATATATATATATATATATATATATCTGACCTATGTCACACTGTAACTCCCGTAATTATGAACCGATTTCGATGTAATTCGGTATGTACATAGTAAATAACAATGTCTCGACCGAGTTCGTTGGCCAGCTTCGTCCGCGGCTTTGTTTCAAAATGGCGGCCATTTAAATTTTTTTTAAAAATTTAAAATTTGAAATGTGGTACCAAAAAATTGAAAATGGAAAAATATTTTTTTCTTATGTATTTGACCTTTATACAAAGATTTCGGAGCAGTTTTTGTTTCGTCTATATCTTAAACAATGGCTGAGTTATAGCATTTTGAATTTCTAGCGTGGCTGACATTTTGAAACGTCCTGAATTTTGTCACGCGATAAAAGGCGTATTTATGAAGAGAAATGGATGTAATTCGGTGTGTACATAGTACATACCAATCTCTCGACCGAGATCGTTGGCCAGCTTTATCCGCCATTTTGTTTCAAAATGGCGGCCATTTAAATTTTTTTTAAAAATTTAAAATTTGAAATGTGGTACCAAAAAATTGAAAATGGAAAAATATTTTTTTCTTATGTATTTGACCTTTATACAAAGATTTCGGAGCAGTTTTTGTTTCGTCTATATCTTAAACAATGGCTGAGTTATAGCATTTTGAATTTCTAGCGTGGCTGACATTTTGAAACGTCCTGAATTTTGTCACGCGATAAAAGGCGTATTTATGAACCGATTTGGATGTAACTTCGTTTATACATAGTACATACCAATGTCTCGACCGGGTTCGTTGGCCAGCTTCACCCGCCATCTTGTTTAAAAATGGCGGCCATTTTAATTTTTAAGAAAAATTTAAATTTGAAATGTGGTACCAAAAATTGAAAATTGAAAAAATATTTTCTTCTTATGTGTTTGACCTTGATAAAAAGATTCGGGAGCAGTTTTTGTTTCGTCTATATATTAAGAAATGGCTGAGTTATAGCATTTTGAATTTCTAGCGTGGCTGAAATTTTGAAACGTCCTGATTTTTCTCACGTAATAACAGGCGTATTTATGAACCGACTTGGATGTACATTGGTGTGTACATAGTACATACAAATATCTCGACCGAGTTCGTTGGCCAGCTTCATCCGCCATCTTGTTTCAAAATGGCGGCCATTTAAAAAAATTAAAAAATAAAAAAATTTAAATGAGATACCAAAATTTGGAAAATGAAAAAGATTTTTTTTGTATGTGTTTGACCTTAATACAAAGATTCCGGAACAGTTTTTCTTTCGTCTATATCTAAAAAAAAATGGCTGAGTAATAGCATTTTGAATTTCTCTTGTGGCTGACATTTTAAAACGACCTGATTTTTGTCACGCGATAACAGGCGTATTTATGAACCTATTTGGATGCAACTTGGTCTGTACATAGTACATACCAATGTCTCGACCGAGTTCGTTGGCCAGCTTCATTCGCCATCTTGTTTCAAAAGGGTTGCTATTTAAAAAAAATTAAATTTAAAATTCAAAATGAGGTATTAAAAAATTGGAAAATGAAAAAGATTTTTTTTATGTGTTTGGCCTTGATACAAAGATTCCGGAGCAGTTTTTGTTTCTGAAAATTTGTTCTTTTGTTGATATCTTAAAAAGTGGTTGATTTATAGCACTTTGAATTTCTAGCATGGCTAACATTTTGAAACGATCTTGTATTTGTCACGCGATAACACACGTATTCGCCTATTTCGATGTAAGAAGGCATGTGGATAGTATACATCAACACCTCGACCAAGTTCGCTGGCCAGATTCATCAGCCATCTTGTTTCAAAATGGCGGCCATTAAATTAAAAAATATATATATATTTAAAGTGAGGTGCAAAAAAATTAGAAATTGAAAAAGGTTTCTTTCTTTAGTATTTGATCTTGATATAAGGATTCAGGAGCATTTTTTGTTTGTCTTTACCTTAAAAAATGGCTCAGATATAGCAGTTTCAATTTCTATTGTGGGTGACATTTTGAAAAATCTGATTTTTTGCATGCGACAGCACTCCTATATATTAACCGATTCCGATGTGAGTGAGCCTGTGCACAGCAATTACTAAGGTCTCGACCAAGTTCACTGCTTAGCCTCATCCACCATGTTGTCTTAAAATGACAGGCACTTTAAGAAATTGCCGAATTTGGCAGCCAAATATAAGTTACTTTAAATAAAAGCAGCTTGGTTAAAGCTGACTAATTTCGCGAAATTCTCATTCATTATATTGATAAAAATTAGTATTGAATCTCCTATATTCGGTTTCCACTAAATTGAGCTTCGTGTGTTTGCATGGTATAAGTTTTTTTTTTTTTTTTTTTTTTTAAATAAGGATTATGAAAGCTACCTCTTCCTGCCGGCACTGGCCGGAAGGACTTTTTTTCCCTTGGTGAGAGATTAATTGTTAAATTTAAAATCATAATTTAATTTAATTAAATTTAATTTAAAATCGTAATTTTAAAATTGC
Organism: Maratus speciosus; assembly: GCA_963932465.1. Classification (NCBI taxonomy): domain Eukaryota; kingdom Metazoa; phylum Arthropoda; class Arachnida; order Araneae; family Salticidae; genus Maratus; species Maratus speciosus. The sequence continues at coordinate 494,868,459 of OZ010792.1, forward strand.
ATAAATGATTTACACACATGTGTATATACATATGTAATCAAAAGGCAACGCAAGTAAAACAAAAAATTGTAAAACGCTTTGCACCTTTTATAAACAGAAAATACAGGTATATTTTATTTTAAGACCCGCTTGCTGTATCCCGCAAAATCATATGTAAATTCCTCTTCTATACTGCACCAATTGTTGTAAAATAGTGGGGTGGGTTAAAAATTTTTTGAGTAAAATAACACGTACAATTTCCCCCTTAGTGCATATATGGGGAGAGAGGGGCGGGGGGGAGAAGCGAATGAATAAAAATAATAATGCGAAGTCAAATTGTGTTTTTTCTGAGTAAAATATAAAATTATTATAATTTAATAAATAATTTTATTAAATTATACTCTCAGAAGTTCTTTCTTATACATACAACATTAATATTTATTATAAATAAAACAAAAATTGCTAATAATTGAAAGTGTAAAAAATGAAATGTCAAGAAAAACATACAGTTTAGCCACCTAAGTGCTTTATTCAGACCGGACATTAAAAATAGATGTCACACAGGAGATTTGTTTTTGAGAGAAATTTAATTATACATTTGCTGAAGGGACTTTTCACTGCTCCTGTAAGTATAATTGATGTCGTTATTATTTTTCAAACAAAATTATTTGGAGAACGTCAATAAAACCAAATTTTATTTCAGCGATTAAATGAATAAATGAATAACGAAATAAATCAATGCAAATTGACATGGGCGCAGCGATCAAACTATTGAGTGGACACGAGCCCATATAATTTGGCGCCATTGATAGGTATTTGGGGAGTTAGAAACACAAGGATTACTCGTATTCAGGTGCAACTTTTCATTTAGCGGCGTTTGATTGAACGAAAGTCATGAAAATTTACATAAAAAAACATGCTACTGCACAAACCTCATTTAAAAAAGAAAAAAAAAACGATTTTGTTTAAAAATAGCTAAAATTTGTGATTTTTGAATTAAAAATGTATAAAGTTAAAAAAAAATTGCCATGATTGGGAATTATGCACGGGCTCGATAAACACTGAAAACCGCTTTGTCAATGTTTGCAAAAAAGAGACACTTCATCACAGTGTGCGTTGCCAATTCTTTTATTTCAACTTTCAAACATATATTTCAGTTTTTTAAATTTAAAATAGGGGCTACTTTTCCGAAAGAATAACTTGCAAAAAGAAAACAGTAATTCTACTTTTTCAGAATTTAGTGTCGCCCCCCGATGAAAAAAAAATATATATATAAATATAGATAGTACCAAACATGTTTCAGTTTTAAAACTTAAAATACACGCTTCTATTTTAGATAAAATGACGTCATTTGGATCCGCTGAACAATTCCACATTTACGATCCAGTATCTATAGCATCTATAGTATAACACCCAGTAACATCTATAAAAAAAGTATGCATATGATGTCACTTTCGCGGAATAATGCACAAAAGCAACAAAAAGCGATGTTGTTATACAAGAAACACGACAAAAAAAAATCGGGTATCTAATGATTCATATGCCTTCATTTGTTTGTAACATTAATATGGATACTGAAAATTAAATATAGTTTATAACAGCTCCATATTTTATCAGAAATCATTCATTCATATTTTTTCCAAAATTCGGAAAATTTTATTATTATAAATATTCTTTAAAATACCTTTTTATAGCAGACGTTATTCTTGGCACAGCACGTACTTTAAACGCAATATTTTTTTTCAGTTGTTATGAAAAAATGGCAACAAAAAGATATAGTAATCTACTAGTTTCCCTTTACTTTCTACAGAAAAGGATACTTCAGTTGCCACCATTATAGAAATGACATAAAAAATACAAAAGAATTAATATCTCCAAAATAGAGATAAAGTTTTCAAACAATTTGCATTTAAAAGCAGTTTTTTCCCCAATACAATGGTGTAAAAATTGAAAATGTGCGGTGTTTAGAAGTTAAAAAAAATATCAGAATTTAACCGTGCAATGATAGATACAATTGCTTCATTTTACAGGTGGCTTATGGTTAGGCGTAACGTTATTTTTTAGTGACGTCACTTTATTCATTTAACCCTTAACCGGAAACGTACATCTGTGAGATGGTTGCGTCTACATATCTACCCGTGATATTTTCTCTCAGACTTTCAAAACTTATTTTTATGCTGTTATATTAAAAAATTGGTCCTGTTAATGCATTACTATTAAATATTAAAGGTTTAAGTTCACGATTTGGTAAATTATTAAGTGTTCTGTTTGTTCGCGGGATTTTCACGTTTCCAGTTAAGGGTTAAGACAATTTGTTCTCGGAATAAAAAATAATAATAACATATCGGATCGGGGGCTAATAAAACATACAAAATTGCTAGTAAACTCCTGTTGCTAACGACATTTCAGAAAAGACTTCAAAAATTCTTCCTTAACCTATTGTTATATGAATAGTATGCAATATAACTAATTACGATATAGATATCGAAAGAGAAAGAGCAGGAGAAAATTTCCGAGAATTTAGCTTTTCTTAGTCTTTGCTGACAAATTTAAATTTGAATACAGTAGTTTTTTTTTTTTTTATGAAACCTTATGACCACGCTCGATTAGATTAATATGATATTTTACTTCATGTCATTAATCAAAATTATCTCAGCATGTCACAAAATAATTAACTTAATGAGAATTTTACGAGATAATAAGTAATTAATTTGATATAATAATTTCGAGAATTCGCATAAAATGCCATCGCTTCTGCGAAATACCTTTCAGAAGTAAGGAAATACGAATAATATGTGAATAAATAGCGCTGTAGAACTTTCAAAAATTAATGTAAAGCATTTAATTTATTGTATTTTACTATTAAGTAAGTTTTTTATTAATTGCATTTAAGGCTGTTCTCAACTGCTCTGCTCAACAAGCGCAAAACGTTTTGACACATTTACAAATTCATTTTTTAACGGAAAGATATAAAATTGGAAGGCCTGACTATGCAAGCGATTTGGAGTCGAACGGCGTTATCTATTTTTTGATAAATAAATTACCTATTGCGATTTTGATCACGTGACAAAGACGTTTTTCTCCCATCGCAGACTGTTTTTTCTGCTTTCTTCGGGAACTTCGGTTCAAAACGTCAAATTTGACACTATTTTCTGAAAGGTGTATTGCGTTTGCAAAAAAAGGGAAAAAACAGCTCGATTACATAGTTTCTGAACAACAACACCTACTAGTTTCATGCATTTCCGACCAAAAATAAACTCAAACTTATGTCATAAAATTGCCCTTTTGGATTTCAGAACCGGCTTAAGTCGAAAATTAATATTCTTAAATATAAGGTTTTTCTTCATTCTCTATCTCTCTATTTTTCTTTTTTTTTTAAACAAGATGTATTTTTTATTAGAAGAGTGGAAACCACTCACGAGGAGACTGAAAGAAACACGAACATTATTTTTTATAAGCGACCTTACAACATTAACCAAATTTAGAATTTAGATACTTAGATTTTAAATTACAATCAAACCTGTCTGTGCGACCACCTCCCTGAACGACCATTTTTTCATGGAACGAAATTTATTCCCATAGGCTCAATACTAATTTTACCTCCATTCAGAGACCATGCCAGTTGAACTCCCTCCATGAGAGACCGATTTCTTTGAAGAAAATGAAACAAATTCCGTTTTTTCCTGCTTTCTTGAAGAGGGTTTTATAAGAAAAATAATTCCATAGAGCTCATAAGTCATCAAACTTCAAAATTAAGTTTAGATTTTTTTTTTTTTTTAAATTCCGGTAACTTTTTAGTTTTTAAACTCCATTGTGCCTTTTTAGGCAATGAACTTAACTCTGATGACAAATTAAGAAAGACACTCAATAAACTCCCCTGCCTTATTCTGTCAGGAAATTCTCAAAGAAATAGAAAATTAATGAAATCGTCATTATTTGTTTTCAACCAAAAAAATTGCATTTATTTACTGAACTTCTTAAGGACTTGGAAATAAAAGTTATAAAAGATAAAACCGTAAAATCAAAGCAAACGTCAATGTATTCATTTTTTAAACTCTACAGTAGTTAACTTATGTTATTAACTTTTGTTTTGATACTTAATTTTTTATATTTTTTCCTAATGTGAAAAATAAATTTTAGTAACGTTAATTGTTACCTTTTTCAACAATTAAAATCTAGATTTAAAGAGGACCTCCATTAATAGACCACCTCTTGGAGCGACCCATTTTTATTGAAACGGAACGTGGTCGCTTTAGGGAGGTTTTACTGTATATTAATTAATAATAACAACATTAATTCGTCGTAATCACCACATTTATGGCCGATTTCCCATTAACAGGAAAGTACCCACTTTTATTTTAAAATAAATAAGCATTTTTTATACACATCAGATCGGTTTGACCCTGACACACCTCAACCTGAAATATTCAAGCCTGAATCCGACTCGAACTCGAAATGAACTAAAATTAATCCATATTTTAATACAATTATGGAAAAGTGGTCTACAATAATTATCTCTAATATCAATTTTATCCTTTGTTTCTTTTTTTTTAAATGAACAAATATACAAATTAGTTTGTAACGAATACAAATACATAGCTTATTTTTTGCTAAAAATAAGCTTTGGCATGTCTAGTACATTTGAAGGAAGTTTTGAAAATCTGTCAATTATAAGGTGTAAAAACACTTTTTGTTATTTTGTCAGACCTTTAAATTCCACCAACACAACTGTAACATAGGTAACTTAGACATATACAGTACAACCCCGCTAATCCGAACTAATTAAGACCACTGCCAGTTCGGATTACCCGAAATTCTGATAAAACAGAAAAGAAAAAGATGCGTGCTATAAAAAAATGTAAGTTATAAGTACTCAGTAGTATAGTAAACACTAGGGTGGAGCGAAAAAAATGATCTTTTTAAAATCAAAAACGGGTAGGTGCCAAAAGTTGCCTTTATACTAGTACATCATCTGCGTGCAATATTATCGCTGGAAAAAAAAATGGTTTGAGTCTGCGCTTTTGGTCCAAAAATCGCAATTTTTGATAAAATTTGACATGTTTTCGAAAAAATTTTTTTTTAAATTCCTATGGAGCTGGCTATTATTTAAAAGTGTTATTTAAACCCTTATTATTAATGACTTAACATATTTAAACGATAGAACGAAATCTTTGTTCTGTATAACGGGAGCAAAACTGACAACTTTTGGTAAAAAAAGGCGTTTCCACTCTGTAGTGTCATACAACTAATTGTTGTTTGGAATACAGCTCTTACGTAGTTGCTTTCAAATCTACCCAGGAGGTATCACGTGGAGATGGCTGCATTTCATGACACAACAGTGAATAGCTCGACCACCCTTCCATTTGAGCACAATGTTTTATTTATATATTGAATTGTGATTTTTTATCAAAGACTGGCATAAGTTTTCTATGTATCAACCTAGTTCATCTCTTCTCTGTATTCACAGACGCTGGGTGATGCTTCTGTGACACTCCTTCACGTATATTCCTACTGCTTGTGTATGATAAGGTAAGCATAATAATGCAGTGGAATTAATGGAATCTATTCAGCCCTTTAGTATCTTCACCAAAATTGCATCCAGTTACTGCATAGTGATTGGGAGTTCTGTTCCGACAACATTTTACAACATTTAGGTATTTCATCTTTGAGTATGCCATCATTTACTCTACCTCTTGCTTTTTTTATATATTGATAAGCTTGTTGTTTAATGTGATGGCGATCGTCTTCAAAATTGCAATAAGAATTCACTCTCGATGTGAAGAGCTACCATTGTCCTGAATAATTTCTTTTAGTATTTGTTTTTTGCTGTGATGTTTTTTATGTGATGTTTAGTAGCCGAGTAATTGTCCATAAGTTTTTAGATCAATTTTTTAGATGTGGATTATATTTGGTGTAAACCATCCTGCGGCATAAACGTAGATTACATACTTTGTGAGTGAACCTACAGATTCTGGTGATCAATCAGTGCTTATATATAAAGGCGAATAATTTTATGCGCCTTTGTGAGCCATCTTGCGTAGGACAAGTTTCTTGGGTTCCTATTCGCTAGTTCTTCTGAGCAATATCTTGATGAAATAACTTTGAAAATGTTTAGCAAGTATATCTGGTATGTGCTGAGTACCCTTTCTCGAATTCAGGAAATAATGTTTGAAAATTACTCTCTATGGCTTCGACAATTGAAATAAGAAGGCAATAAACATGTGCACAAAGTTTTTCCTATTGGTCCGGCGAATCCCTGTGGGTTAGCATCTAATTTTTTCCAACGATCTTGTCTAATAAATGATGCAAAGGAAATTCTCTGGACGTTGGTTCAATTGTAATGGTTCATTCTAAAAATGTCCCTCGCAGAATGGGTGACAACGAGTAACAGAATTATCCGCCTTCGATGGGCACTCACTGCCCATCAGACTCTCTATGTTCACTCAAAAAGTACTATGTTATCCAAGTTTGGCCCCAGGATAGTTTACAATCAAATGTAATCAAATTACAATCAAAATGCTAAAGAAGGAATATAAAAACTCATGAAAATTACTCGGCTGCTAAACAACACACAAAACGGAATAAAACAAATACTATAAAAAGGTTATTTAGGACAATGCTTGCATTGCATACGCAGAGGAAATTCTTATTTCAATGCTCTCTGACGATTGCCATCATATTGAACAGCTAGCTGCTCAGCACATAAAAGTTGAAAGATGAGAGTAAATGATGGCATACGCAAATCTCAAATATCGACAATCAACTTTGAAGCGGATAATTATATAAATCTAATTCATTGGAAAAGCGTTGTGGTAAAAGAACCTCAAATCAATATGTATTTATCGGGTGCAATCTTGGTGAAGATAATAGACGGCTGAATAGATATAGATTACATTAATATCATCCGCACTACATTACACTGTTTATCTTCTCTTACACAAACAGTAGAAAAATACAGGAGATCACAGCAGCAGTATCCAAAGTCTGTGGAATCAAAGAAGAGATGTACTAGGGTGATACATAGAAAACTCATGCCAGTCTTAGATAAAAAAAATCACTATTCAATGTATAAATAAATCATTGAGTTCAGATGGCAGGGTGGTCGAGCTATGCACCGTCGTGACATGAAATGCATTCACCTCCACGTGGTACCTTCTGGGTAGTTTTGAAAACAACTAGGTAAGAGCTGTATTCTAAACAACAATTAGTTGTATGACACAACAGAGTGGCAACGCCTTTTTCTCACCAAAAGTTGTCAGTTTTGTTCCAGTTATACAGAACAAAGATATCGTTTTATCATTGAAATATGTTAAGTCATTAATAATAAAGGTTTAAATAACACTTTTAACTAATAACATCTCAATAGAATTTTTTTAAATTGTTTTGAAAAAAATGTCAAAATTTACCCAAAATTTCGACTTTTGGACCGAAAACGCAGACTCAAGCCATATTTTTTTCAGTCGTAATATTGCACGCAGATGATGTACTAGTATAAAGGCAACTTTTGGCACCTACCCGTTCTTGATTTAAAAAAATAACTTTTTTTTCGCTCCACCCTAGTATAAAGTAATAAAGTCCACCCTGTAATCCGGCATTCTAAGGTCCAGCATCCTGGATAATCCGGCACAACTTTCGAAAAAAAAATAATATTCCTGTTTAATCACTCTCGGTGTTTAAAATAATCCAATGGAACTTTAGAATGAGGAATTATGTAAGAACCCATTATAAACGGTTCAAAATCGCGAATGTATAAATAGCTCAATCGCCACGTCGGCGAAGGGTGAAGAAAAAAACATTTCTGTAGATAATTTGCGAAATCAAACTGTTGAAAGGAAAAAATAAATTTTTACCATCTGAATTAAATAATTTTTGCATTTTAAAAACTAATTTTATAGTGGCTGGCAAACAAACAGATATTCGACATTTTTTTTAAGATGACGTCTACGAGTAGGCTTAGAGTTCACGTTTTCATTTTATATTCGCGTACAATGTTCTACTTTTACATTATTATTTTTTTATTCTGTTTTTTTAATCTGTTCAAGTATAATTTTTGAAAATAAAATCCTTTCGAATTAACCGGAATTTCGGATCAGCGGGGTTCGGGTTAACGGGGTTCTACTGTATATATAATCAGCAACGGTATTCAGTTAGTATTTAGAAAAAATGGAAGCGTTTTTAATAATTTTGTCTAAGGATAAAATCTTTAAATTAATTTTTTCCAGGTTACGCTTTGTTTTTTAAAACTTGCTGTATTTAAAATGTTAAAACTTCAACAATTATTTTTCAAACGTCTTGATTTTTTTTATATGTTCAGTATGATCTACTTAATAAAAGCTGGGATGGATTTTCCAATATAATGAAAAAAAAAAAAAAAAAAAAAAAAAAAAAAAAAAAAAAAAAAAACACATTAAAAATAAAAATTTAAGAATCAGTGTTTTTTCCAGAATTATTCTATAGATATATGCGTTTTATTTTTTCCCCCTCAAAAAATAATTATTTAATTGTGAAATCATTAAAGTTATAGAATGGACTCTTATATATAAAAAAAAGAATCAGTACTTATTATTGTAAATTAAAGGAGAAGGAAGGATTTTAAAATCGTTGAGTTTTTCAAAAAAATTTAAATTTTTTAATGCATGTGAAAATGCTTCAGTTTAAAATAAAGTTCAAAGAGTACCGAATCCTCTCAAAGTATCTTTTTAATTATTTTTTACATAAAAGAACACCTGAAACATTTTATGCCATAACTAGCGTAATTTATTAGCGTGCTAGGGATTTATTTCTGCGCTTTGCTTTAAAATGATGAAAAACTATTTCACTTAATATGTATTATTATTTTCTTAATATAGTTTTTTGAAGATTCAAATAGTTTTATATTCCTTCAGTACTTTTCAACGAAGAATCTGGTTACATTTGTTTTTAGAATATGTTACATAACAGTTTCAACGAAATTTTCCAATATCAGTTAAAGGTTGTTGATTATGTAAGATACATTTTAAAATTTCAATCATGATGCTATTCGATATTCGAAAATTCTTTTTTACAATATTTTTTCACCATTACTTCCTTCAACTGCATTTTGATTCTAAAATCGATCAACTATTTTCTATGCCAATTTTTCAGTTAAGAGAGATTCATTTAATTCGCAAATAAGTGTATAAGGAAACTTCTGTTTATGGTATTTTTGGCACAAAACTTCGTTTATATGAAATATTTAGATTTTGCTACATCCCTTAAAAGATGATTAAAGAACAAGCGAAAACGTTTGGATTGGCAGGAAATTTTTGAAATTTGATTCATCCGACACTTCGATTCAACCAGACTATACAACCTGTAGGAAAAATTGGCTTTTCAAAGACAAACGTCCTTTTTTTATTATCCCTTCGTTTGTCACTCCTCGGTCCTCATCTTAGGTTAGTAACTATGGTAACGAAGGAAAAATGAAAAGAGGATATTTGTCCTTGATTTTTCCTACAGGGAGTATAGTATTACCCGAATTCTACTAAACACTGTAAAAAAACCTGTAAAATTACGTGTTATATTAACATGACTTGTTCCCGTAAATTTACGGAAAATGCCACTTTTTCCAAATAAACGGTCAAATCCCGTAAATTTCATGTTTTACAGATAAAACCCATTTATCTAAAGGCAAAGCCCGTTTATCCAGAAAAAAAAGCCCGTTTTTTATGTGCCTTTCCCTGGAATCTCTGCTGCAGCAAAATTATCGCTGCAGTAATTTTACTGCAGTCATTTTTACAGTATATAAAGAATATAAATTCACGGCTATTTACTGCATAATTTTATTGGAAACACCACTTTTTCAAGCGGTCAAATCCCGTAAACGGTCAAATCCCGTAAATTTATTTCATGAAAGTGTAATTTTGAATTTTTTTACAGCCAAAACCCGTTTATACAAGAGTAAATCCTTTTTTTTTCAGGCTTCACCTAGAATCTCTGCTGCCGGACTTTCTTAGATATTTCTTACAATGAACGTAATATCAATATTCCAGAAAACGATATTTCCGTCCCAAGAATATGATACTTTGAATAATATGAAACATTACCAACAATATACAAGTGGTCAAAACTGTAGAACCTTTTAAAAAAAAAACTTCTTGAGTTTTTGTGCATCGTAACTCCACTTATTTTTCAGTAATTCCGTTACTTATTAAAAAGATAATTTAATCACGAATATAATGCAATGTATATTGATCAATTATTAGCATTATATCAAAAATTATATCCAAATAATCAGAAAAACTGATCATAACTTGATCAGCAGAATGATGGAAAGTAATTTTCGATACTTTTATTCGGACGCAAATCTCGCCAATAATCGTCTGGGTTTTTTTTTCCTCCCACGCCAATTGCAGCTTTTATTCGTGGGTGTAAGTAAATTAAAAACAATGCTTTGATGTTTTGGTTTATTATTTTATTTCTTATTAAAAGATTTTATTTTCTCTGTAATTTAAATGAAATGAGTATAGAGTATGCATTTGAAAATGTATTTAACATGTACAATATATATATATATATTTAAACATATTTTAAGTTAAATAAATGCAACATGAATGATGGGCCGCCAATAATCGTCTGGGTTTTTTTTTCCCACGCCAATTGCAGCTTTTATTCGTGGGTGTAAGTAAATTAAAAACAATGCTTTGATGTTTTGGTTTATTATTTTATTTCTTATTAAAAAATTTTATTTTCTCTGTAATTTAAATGAAATGAGTATAGAGTATGCATTTGAAAATGTATTTAACATGTATAATATATATATATATATATATTTAAACATATTTTAAGTTAAATAACTGCAACATGAATGATGGCGATGGAAACAACATTTGGCTATTCATCCCATGCGCCCAGCTAGCATAAAAGTACCTAATTTTCTTTCATTTGAATAAATTCATTGTGAGCGTTTGGTGCGTCGATCAAGTCTAGGCTTGAACAATATATCAAGATATCCATAATAAGATATCAGTATTCCAGTAATCGACATTTCTGTTCACAGAAAAGGATGTTCTCTTAAACCTATTATAGCAAATTTAAGAATTAGCTTTTTCTTATGTACTTTTATACACATGTAATCAATAGGAAATAAAATGTACAAGCAAATATACTCTTTTACTAAAGTAAGGAAGCTACAATTCGAGAGTAATATCTCTAAATTAAAGAGATCGCAGAATATTTTCTGAAAGTGAACATTAAATTTATAGGTTGGAAAAGAAACTCGTTTATTCGGTATTTCAGTTTTATAGGATTTGCTAAAAACTGATTAAATCAAATGAATTACAACATTTCTGGATAAAGCTCTAATTAATAGAAACATGCTATGTATGAAATAATGTTTAAACAAATTTGCAGACATACTGATTAAGTGAAGGCCCATCGAAATTCGTAATTTCCATTCTGATAAAGATAATGGATGCGTGGAGTTTGATGGCGCAAGCCCTAATTAGATATAGTATGGTATTTGAATGTGTATATACGCAAGTTTCATAAAATTTAACATTGTAAAAATTTTGTTGCACTAAACATTTAATAACAGAACTCATGAAAATACTATATAAAACTGAAAACAGATTTGTAAAAAGCAATTTCTAAACGGATAATTTTTGACAAGAAGTAAATCTGAAAATTCATTATTTAATTTTAAAAATTCTGAGATTCCCAATTAGAAATAGTTTAGTGTGACTTATTTAATATTTAATACTAAACAAATTTTAAAATTCATTGCAGTCTTTTTCTAATAAAAGTAAAGACGCAAAAAATTTTATGATAAGGATATACACTGTAAAAAAAAAAAAAAAGACAAATGGATATTAATCTAGGAAAATGTAATGTAATCATAAACGAAAATATACAATAACCTCTTCCGAGTTACCATTCCGCAAAGCGTTCTTTATCTTTAGAATGCACCTCAGAAACGAATATATTTTCGAGATTTAAAGAAGCATTTATAACGTTTCTTTTGCTGTCACTGATTTTCGAAAACGATTAAGAGTAGTTTTTATAGCAAATTAATCAGTTTTCTCAAACTGGAATATAGGGTTTGGGCACTATCAACTCTTAAGTAAACAATTTTATGTTCAACAAACATGTTTTACAAGATCAGCAAAATAAAATAACAATATTAATATTAACATTAACAATAAAATTAATATTTTATTACTCATACATATATAAATTCAGTTATGCAGCCGATAATGTTTAATTGAGAATTAATAGCATCCCAAAACAAAGTTGGAAGTTGCTCGTTAAACGTGGCAAATGAGGTGCGTTCGTATTATAACTAGTTTTATAGATATTTTTTGCACCGCATATTGTATTGAATGTATGTTTTAGCGCACTTCATAAGTGAATACCCATTTCATTCTGTTTGAAAGGCTGTAACATCATTAAAATGCACTTGAAATACTTTTTTTTCATTGCCGTCATATAACGGAAAACTTTTGACTGTATACATACGATTTCCAAAAAATTTGAAATGACTCGACAAAATTTTGCAACAATCATATATTAAAAATTTCAGACCATTCGGTTGTGTAGTTTCTCTGTTATATGCGGACGGACAGACAGACGGACGGAACGACGACTATAGGTGCTACGTATTTATATAATTACGAACGCACCTAAAAACCGATTATTCCGGTTTCAGAAAACTTACTAATACACTATAAAAACTACTCGGTATCGTTGTCGAAAATCAGTGGCAGTAAAAAAAAAATTGTTTTTCTCTTTTTAATTCTTCTTTAAATCTCAAAAATATATGGATTTCTGAGGTTTCTAAAGGTAAAGAATGCTTTTCGCAATCGTGGGTAATTCGGAAGAGGATTTTGTATATTTCCTTACATGTTTATATTATATTTTCGTAGATTAAAAAACATTTGTCTTTTTCATACTGTGCATGTTACGTAAAATCATTGAACCTGAATACCGCTATTTCTGATAAATTTCTTCCTCACAGAATTTCAGCTATTAATTACCACGGAAATTATTATTTAGAAATAGTTTCGCCTAAAAAAATTAAAAGAAGTATACGGACGTTAGTCCAGGGGGGGGGGGGCGGTAGAGGGTTCAAAGGAAAATGGGGGGGGGGGGCGTTAAGACAGTCAAGGGGGGCGACCGTGACGTACCTAATTTAGGAAAGATATCTTATTTATTTAATTTTAGTTTACGAAAGGTATCTAATTTAGAAAATTAATATAATAACACTATCTGACACTTCCTCCCTCCGGGCGTTGCTCGGGAACTTGATAAAAACCTTAAATATACCTTTAAATGTAAATTTATAGAAACTAACATAGGGCTGGGGGCCCCAAATCGAATTTCTTTTACGAATGTAAAAAAACCGCCGAACGCTAAAAACCGCGGAGGACAAAAATTTTTTATAGCGGGTTAAAACATTGTAACCGAAATTCTTTCACGAATGTCAAAAAATCGCTACTGAGCGCGAAAAAATCGCTATAAATCGCATTAAAAATCGCTAAATATTCAAAAATCGCAGAGCGTAACATTTGCTATATTAGGCGCAAGAACTAAAAGTAAAATTTAGAAATGTATACCAAGAGTCCTAACTTCAAAAATTAATGCGAGCAAGTGGGCAAGAATACCGAAATTTTTAATTGTTTTTCCTTCATCTTTTTTGCCTGTATACGGATTCAGTGCAGTAGCTAACTTACCGTCTAGGAAAAAAATAGACTGCACATTATTGAAATTCACAATTTGCGACTGAGGTTAAAGAAATAGAAACCCGAGATTAACAAACTGTTAAAACTCCAGTCTCAACCATTTCATTCATTTTTTTAAATTTCTTATTGATTTTTAAATTTTTAATAAACAGTTTCTTACTACATTTGATAATGTCATTTTAACTAATTTCTACTTTGGGATTCTTAAGGGCGTATTCCAATCCAAATTGCTTATTTTCTGATTCATTTTTAAATTAATTTTTGCTCTCAAACGCATCAAACTGAGAAATTCTCTGATTTAGAAACTACCTTACGTGCCGTGCTTCTCGATTTTTTGATAAATGCAGAACATATTGTAAAAAATGCTGTCAAAGTGGGCGCTTTGAACCTAATTTTCCGAAGCATAAGATCTGGGAATGAAAAAAAAAAGGTCATACTGAGAAAATAATTGTTTAAAAATCAAATTCTAATGAATTGAGCGAAAAATTAAATCGCACGGCCTCTAATGCATCTCTTCAAAAATCAACTCATCAAGTTTCATGTTTTTACTTTTAAAAATGAAGCTGGAAATGTCTCAGAAAATTTCGAGCTGTTGAAAGTGGAAAAATATTTTTTCGAATACACCTTTAAGGGACAGACATATAAAATAGGTACAGATAATAGGCAATACTATTTTAATATTTGGTATAAATAAGTGTTATGGAAGAGGGGGGGGGGGTGAATTTTTTGTACTTGTAAAGGGGGCGGTAGCCCAGAAAGGGTTGGGAACCTACAGTCTAGATCAGCCATACTTTACCTGCGGTCCGCGGGCCGCATGTGGCCCGGCGAGCTTTTACGTGAGGCCCGAGACATAATTATTATAAATTTAAGGGATGTGCATAAAAGGTATTGAAGACATTCACTGTTGCTTTATATATTTTCACGGGAAGACAAAATCTGTTTTGTTATTCATAATTCATTTAAAATTATGTTAAAACATCTCAATTGCCATTTTTATAAACAAAAGTCCTTTTTACATGTAGTTATACTTGTGCTACAGTGGTGTATACATTTCTCTGTCTTCAACACTAATCAAACATCATTCCAAATTAATTTAATCTGCATTGTATATTTCTACAATTAAGGAAAAAAGTTTTTGCATTCATCAAAAGTCTGATTTATTAGAAAAAAAATATCTTGATTTTATTTATTTATTTATTTATTGGAAATTCACCATTCTTACATTATTACGTTTTACATTTATTATAGGGCTAAAACTACTTTTTGTGGTTAAATGTTTCGCATAAAAAATTGGCACACACACACACACACAAGAAAAAAAAATCACACCACTATTTACAAAAACAAACTTTGTGAACTATTTCTGCAACATTTGCAATAGAAACCTATCACGAAGATAATTGTTCGGAAGAAGTGGTGTTAAAATGTTTTTGGAACATTTCTCCTGCAACAAACGTTAAACCCCACTGATAACACTAACTTGTTATACTTACTTGTGTTACCTTACTGTTTTGATTAGTAATTTATTTTCCTTTTTTAAGTGTGTTTCGGCCCGCTTAGCGTCGTAAACTTATTTTTGTGGCCCGCGAGAAAAAAAAAAAGGGTTGAGTATAGCTGGTCTAGACGGATTTAATTTTATTCCTACATTTAACTAAAATTAATATTTCATTTGAAATACTTCACCAATATAAAAAATATAATAGAAAGGTAACGTTCATTAGGAGGAGGAATATGCATGTATTTTTTGAACTAGTATATTTGTTATTTGGGTATTTTGTAATAAATTTTTGATATAATATTTAATGGTTTTATGAAGTAAAATGTTATTATAAAAAAAAATTGCAATTCTTGTTGTAAAATTTTATTTTTTTGAACGAAAGAAATTAAAAAAATTTTAAAACTGCATTTCTTTTACAATTTTGAACATTTTGCAACATTTTTTCTTCATATTTTTCTTAAAAGTGTTCTCTATAACAAACAGGACGAGATTACCAGAACATAAATTAGTTTAAGAAAAGATAAATAAATTGTTATGTCATATAATAAAATACAGTAAAAATGACTTCATTTAATATTTTTGTTAAAAGAAAACTATTTATATTATCAAAAATCCGATTTTTAATCTTATGAAACGCACCTGCGGAATTTACATTAAAAAAATAGAGTGAATTGAAAATTATCTGCGGAAGATTTAACATTTTGATCATACTGATGTATTGAAAAACACAAATTAAGAAAACTGAATTGAAAGATTGCAATCCTGAATAACTTTAAAGCGAAATGCATACAGATAAAATCATTTTTCCCTACATTTTTAATTATTGGATCTCTACAAAATTTCGTCAGAATATACTAAGTGTACATAAATTCATTTTGAACAAAAATTTGGAAATTGATATTTTCGCCATTTTACGTAAAATGTAGGATATTGAGACTGAGTCCCCTTCAGTAAGTATTTCTTTTTTAAATTTTAAATATTATCATCTATTACTGGAGCAAGATTATAGAAAATTAATTCATTTATGCGCCACGTGATTTGTTACTAGGACAGCCATGAACAATATTTGAACTTACAAAGATGTCTATTCGAATAGAGTTCAGTGTTGTTGGAGATCTCTATAATCGCGGCGCCCCGAGTGCATTGCACCCGCCGCATATCCCTTATGCCTGGTGCTGCCCATTTCTTTTAACTTCGGCAATCATTTATAGTCTTTATAGCTTTTCTCTAAACCACAGAATTCAGAACAATAAAATTTATGATAAATAAAAGACTCATTTCGAACACGACCGCAAAGGCAAATTATATTTAACAACCCTCGCTAAACTATCCTCTGCTGCGGTGATCATTACCTGTTTCATCTTAATTTTTCTTTTTTTCTCTCCCTAACCTTCCACTTGTATGATAGAGATATCATCCTATTCTATACAACTTACACTTAATCATAATAAAATACAGTCGGACCTCGTTATTCCGACACCCAGTTTTCACGTCGCTCCGCTTATCACATCAGTTTTCCAAAGTCCCAATTTTCTGTATATGATTTTAATGTAAATAAACTCCGGATTTTACCTCGTTGAATAATTTTCAACTCCGGATATCCCGATGGTTTAGGAAAATTGTCCACTTTTCATAATCCATCTTATAAGCACGGAAATTAAGCGGTAAGAAATGTCTTAGCCAAACTTTTCACAAAAGCGTCTAAAATACCCATTGAGATAAATGTGAAATTTTGCTTCAATCCTTTACCTGAATAAATAAACCCACACACTATGAATGACCCACACTTAAGCTCCAGATAGACATATCAGTCTACTCGCGGTCTTTTTGTTCTAGTCAAGTGGCGCTTTTTTGTGGTTACATGGCATTTTTCATCCGACTAAAACCGAAGCATTGCATTGCATTGAAACGATCAGAAATTATTTAACATCCATTTCTCAAATGACGAATATTGATTCCAATTCATTGTATAATATTGAACAAAGAATTGTAGGAAGCATTTCTAGGAGTAAGCAAACCTTAATTCATCAATATTTCATGAAACAATGAAAAAAAACAAGTCGTCATAAATCTGATTTTTATTCTTTTGAATTTTGTTTTTGTGTTTATTTTGTTTAATAATAATGTTTTAGTTCTTAAAACTGCTAGAACAGTTATGAATTTAAAATTATCTTAAATTAATTAAAAATACAGCTTTTTATAAATCTATTTTTCTCACACTCCGCTTATGACGACACCTTTTTCTGGCCATTAGAGTGTCGGGATAAAGGGATAGTTCAACTGTAGTAGCATTTCTTTCTTTCTTTATTTTTTCTTAATATACACAGTATAAATACTGAAAGCATTTTCAGGAGAAAAATAACATTTAAGCTTAAGTATAACATTAATAACATAAGTACTTAAAAACATGAGTGATTTAAATATCAAGTAACAGGCAAAAAAGTGGGGAATTCTTATTGAAAATCCAATTCATCGAAGATATCACTAAATTTCAACCCGATTTTTTCTGAGACCGATATTTTCTTACGATGTAAAGAAAAGTCGATATATCGATATCTGGAAAAAATTACCATCTCTAATCAAAAGAGATTTTACCCTCCCACTCCCCTCTTTTTAGGTAGATTTCGTAAGAAATACTACCTATTGCAGTCGTTACCATGGTGCGACTTTTGAAAAATTCCTTCATAACTTTTCATTACATGACCCCAGGAACCCAAAACCACCCCCATCTAAAAAGTTTATATATATATATATATATATATATATATATATATATATATATATATATGTATGTATGTATGTACTAAATTTTGTCCGCACGATAAAAGTCGCAATTATGCACGGAACGTCTTCAAACTCGCCAACAACTTTAAGATAGCTAATTTCTCGGCGGGGATTGAAAATGAGCAAAATCGGTCCAAGGGAATGGGAATGGGGAAGGTTTAAAATTTTGAATACCGTCTTAACATGATTCTGATAAAACCAGCTTTTACACAACAATGGCAAGAAAAAATAAATATTTTTCGTTATAGCTGTTGCCAACAATTAAAAAAAAAAAGCAATAAAATTCTCACCACAACAATTGGTTTTCTAATGCAGTGTTTTCACGTGAAAAATTAAATTAGATAAACAGTTTGACGAATTGAAAACAAATTGAATATTACGTCATAAGTTTTCTAGAGCAAGATTTCTGCATGAAAATTCAAAATGAAATAAATAGTTTGACGAATTAAAAAAAAAAAAAAAAAATATTGCGTCATATTGAAAATATAATGGACCACAGCAGGTGAATATGTAACGTCATTGAGTTTGAAGAAACGTATTAAAACATGATAAAAACTCGAGTATGGAAATATTAACATATTTTAACACTTTGAGGTTCTCTGAATTTGATTTAGCCATTTTTAAACCTATTCCATATACATGCGTGTGTGTATATTAGAATTTTCACAAAATGTTTAGCTCCCTAGAGCTCATTCTTAGCGAAGGAACTGTGTTTATCTTTAATCTTGATTTAAGTTTTGTTGGTGAATTTAGTACTTAACTTCGAAATCTACCTCCGCCTGTAGGCCCGAGCCGGCAGGGATTTTTTTTCAATCAGTTATCGTTGTTATTTTAGGTAGATTTCGTAAGAAATACTACCTATTGCAGTCGTTACCATGGTGCGACTTTTGAAAAATTCCTTCATAACTTTTCATTACATGACCCCAGGAACACAAAACCACCACCACCTAAAAAGTTTATATATATATATATATATAATATGTATGTATGTATGTATGTACTAAATTTTGTCCGCACGATAAAAGTCGCAATTATGCACGGAACGTCTTCAAACTCGCCAACAACTTTAACCCTCTAAGTGTTTGGGGCGTATTATTCCGTTCACTAAGCTCCAGGTTTCACAGCAATACAAGTATCATTTAAGATAATATAATTCTATAGATTTATGAACTTTTAAATACATTGAAGAATTATTAATACTCTTAAGGATTACATTCATATTTGTAATTGAGTTTTTTTTATAATGTTGAAAGAATCATATTTTATTAGCATTTAAAACAAAATGCAAAGAAAACAACATTACAATTTTACCCTTTTGCAAGACGCTCGGAGGGTTTTAAGATGGCTAATTTCTCGGCGGGGATTGAAAATGAGCAAAATCGGTCCAAGGGAATGGGAATGGGGAAGGTTTAAAATTTTGAATACCGTCTTAACATGATTCTGATTAAACCAGCTTTTACACAACAATGGCAGGAAAAAATAAATATTTTTCGTTATAGCTGTTGCCAACAATTAAAAAAAAGCAATAAAATTCTCACCACAACAATTGTTTTTCTAATGCAATGTTTTCACGTGAAAAATTAAATTAGATAAACAGTTTGACGAATTGAAAACAAATTGAATATTACGTCATAAGTTTTCTAGAGCAAGATTTCTGCATGAAAATTCAAAATGAAATAAATAGTTTGACGAATTGAAAACAAATTGAATATTACGTCATAAGTTTTCTAGAGCAAAATTTCTGCATGAAAATTCAAAATGAAATAAATAGTTTGACGAATTAAAAAAACAACAAAATATTGCGTCATATTGAAAATGTAATGGACCACAGCAGGTGAATATGTAACGTCATTGAGTTTGAAGAAACGTATTAAAACATGATAAAAACTCGAGTATGGAAATATTAACATATTTTAACACTTTGAGGTTCTCTGAATTTGGTTTAGCCATTTTTAAACCTGTTCCATATACATGCGTGTGTGTATATTAGAATTTTCACAAAATGTTTAGCTCCCTAGAGCTCATTCTTAGCGAAGGAACTGGGTTTATCTTTAATCTTGATTTAAGTTTTGTTGGTGAATTTAGTACTTAACTTCGAAATCTACCTCCGCCTGTAGGCCCGAGCCAGCAGGGATTTTTTATTTATTTATTTAGTTAGTTATTTTTTTTACGTCTTATGAAATAGACATCTGGTCGCAATCAATAATTATTTTTATTTCTTCTGTGTTATGAAAACAATTGCAAAGGGGTACAACAAAAGATACATTTTAATATGATTCAAATTTATAATACTTAAAATTGCATCCTTGTATAGGAAAATATTTTAGATATGCCGAAAAAATCTAGAACATCAAACATATCGATGTTTTCATGATAATATTTCTCTTTCATCAATATCTTAAAGGCGGTTGAAAGGGAGAAAAAATTGATACATCCATATCGATTTATTGCAGTTTTATTAAATTCAGTAATGATTTTTAATTTTAATTATTTTTTCTGTAAACCACAAAGAAAAAAAAAGTTAGATGATAAATTTAAACCTCTCTTTTGGCAACAACCGCAACGACAAATCATTTTTAATTACTTTCTT
Organism: Maratus speciosus; assembly: GCA_963932465.1. Classification (NCBI taxonomy): domain Eukaryota; kingdom Metazoa; phylum Arthropoda; class Arachnida; order Araneae; family Salticidae; genus Maratus; species Maratus speciosus. The sequence goes on from OZ010792.1 coordinate 494,889,007, forward strand.
ACAAAATAATCTTCTATGCTTCATACGTTAAGTTACTATACTCCTACATGTCACATGTTTAACCACAATGAAACAGCATTCTTTTTTTCTTATACAGTGTAACAGTAATTTCAAAGAAATACAAAATAGCTACTAACACAGTTTGTGTTGAATGTTTGTCAAGTCTCACAACTGTTCTATTAAAAGACATAAAAGACATTTATGGAGATTTCCATTCATTACTCGTTATGGACAGGTATTTCAAACAACAGAAATTAAAAACTAAGTAGGAAAAAATATTTATTTACACCCGCCGCTTGTAGAGAAAAAATTCACATCCTTATTTAGAAGAGAAAGACGTAGGTCAAACAAAGGCATCATAATAAAGGTCTTTAGACTAAAACCACAAGTATGTAAGAAAGCGGATACAAACAAAAGCAAGCGGCACATACAAGCTGGAGAAAAGACATAGAAACAATAGCTACCGCCACCAAATAAAGACTTCTGAAAATTACACAATAGCAAAATATTTATTACTTATAATTTTTAATATAGAAATATTTCGTATCATGCGCTTAAAAAAAAAAAAAAAAAAAAAAAAAAAGAGTCGTGACGTGAAATTTCATATCTGTGGTCATGAAATGCATCCTTCTAAGATCAAATTTGCGTTATTTTTATCATTCTAAATCATTATCGCAACGGAAGGGTAGTGGTGATGGTGGTGGTGGTGGTGTATGTGTGTGTGCGGAGGGGGGGGGGGATTTAAAGATTAAAAGCCTTTCCAGGCAGCACTTCAGAGAGATTCTGTGGATCCCAGTGCAATTTGAGTGCAGGTCTTTAAGTATAGCCAGCTTGTTGAATAGTTACTTAATAGTGTTCTCAAATCCAAAAGGGCAATTTCCTGACATAAATTTTAATTTATTTTTGTTCGAAAATGCATAAAACTAGCTGGTGTTATTGTTCAGAAACTATGTGATTGAGCTGTTTTCCCCTTTTTTTGCAAACGCAATAGATCTTTCAGAAAATAGTGTCAAAGTAGGCATTTTGAACCGAATTTCCGCGCGAAGAAAGTAAGAGCTCTCAAGAGCGGGCGAAAAACGGGTTTGTCACGTGATCAAAACAGTCTATAACTCAATAGGTAATTGATTGATCAAAAAATGGAGAAAACAGTTCAATTCCAAATTGCTTCCATGGCCAGGCTTTCCAATTTTATACCTTTCTTTAAAAAATGAATTTGTAAATGTGTCAAAACGTTTTGCGCTTGTTGAGCAGAGCAGTTAAGAACAGCCTTAAAACATGATAACAAAAGATTAAAATGCCTCAAAATGGAATGCATTGGGTTTGAGAGTTCGTGGCATAAACTTTGTTCATATTTGTAGAATAACATAAATACAGGACTACGCAAAGAACTGCATACATTGCCATCTGTGGATGGTAATTTTTGAAAGCACATTTTTAGTTGTCTTATGCATTTTTTTTTTTTTCCGGAGTTTCATTTTAGCTTAATATGAAGCGTGTATAAAAATCTGTAGGTAATATACAGAACTATGTAAAATTATTCTAGAGCATTTCTGTCTATTGGTGGAAATTGCTGAAGGAGAGTTTTCGACTGTGTTATGCGTTTTGTAACTAAAGCAAATTTTAGTACACTGTGTATTGTTTTTCCAGATAGGTAGATTATGTACAGGGATGCGCAAAAGGATCCGAGCATTTTTTCGGCTATAGACGGTAATTCTGAAATCTGGTTTTAAAATATGTTATAAAGTTTTCAAGTTGCTTACTTAAAATCTTTTTTCACCTTTTTAAACGATGAAGATCCTCTGCAGTATTTTGAAAATATTGGAAAGCATTTCATAATCTACGCTTGACGCATGATTTTTCTGACTTTTTTATTTTGTAGATAAGTCAGTTCAGTCTTTTTAATGAAGCCTATAAGTTAACTGCTATTTCTCTGTTTTTTTTTTTTCTCTTATTTAAAAAAAATGATGAAGATCTCGGATTCATATTCATATTAAAAATCTCAGATTCATATTTTAATGAGTGTTTATTACTTACAAGTGTGTGAGTGATTCAAAATCAGTGTTTATTACTTTGTTTACAATTTATGTAGCACTAAATTCGCAAAAAATATGACTATTAAATTGCTATTCTGAGTTGCATTAGAGCTTTTTGACCGTTTAAAACAGTGGTTTCCAATGTGGGACGTACGCCATACCGGGGGCAATTTGACTTTTTTGGGGGAGCAATTCCAAATTTCTTACTCACCCGTTTGATATCAGGTACTTTTATCCCTTTTATTGTTTCTCTTTTCCGAAAAGAAATGTTGGAGGAGGCTAAAAATAAATAGAATACAAGCAAAATTTAAAAAATATATTTTTTTAATTGAATTTTAAAAAAATTCCCAAACAAAGGTTTTTAATTTAATCTACACCAAAATAATTATACAAATACTATTTTAAAATATTTTGACACACTTTTTGCAGTATTAAATATCTTTATAATTCTCTTGGTCTATATTCTATTTTACAAATTTACGTAACGCTTTCAATTATTTATTAAATGAACTTTCAACTTCTATTCGCTTTTCCATATGTCACATGAAGAATCTTTTACATGTAAAAATACTTAAATATATGTAGAGATCTGGCTGTTTTGAACATATTTAACCTAAAAAGGTATATGAAATATCAAAACGAGGTATTGCCAACGTTATAAAATTTATAAATCTTAAATAGCATTAGAAAAGATAATGTGTAGATAGTAAATATCTATGGCTCTACTTGAGGTATCTTACACAGTAAATAAATTTACATGACCACATATACATTTAAAAATTTAAAATACACGTATGGAAGACAATTGAGACGTTGAGGAACTTAGTGGGCCAACCTCGACAGTTTGTGATTTCGAGTAAAATGCTTTCGAAAATTTGGAACAAATTACAGCAATTAAGCCAGTTTTTAAAGTGGCCAGAGGAGACAAAACTTCTTCAGGCAGCATATAGTGATTAAGTTGGCAGTGCCAGAGGGACCAAGTCACTTGATTCACTTTTGCAGTTGATATAAAAGATAAGTTGGACAATCTATTAAACTAGCTATATCAATTGAATGATTTCGAAATTATTAAAATTCATGTAGCGAATAGATGTCACGGCAAACAATGCTTTAACACTTTCAAATCACTTTTCACAAAATTGTGGGATAGTTCACTCTGGTTCTCAAAGCCTCAATTAACGATATTGGGAATGGGAAAACAGAGAAAATGTGTTGTGATGAGGAATAATGGTTACTTAAAATTGATAAAAATGATAACCTTGAAATGCTTCTTGTGTATTGTGTTATCCATAGAAAGAAAATTTAGTGTCTACAGTTTTTCACCAATTCTTAATAAATTAAAAAAAAAAATGAATTATAAAATATGTGAATGTTATCAATTATAATGCTAGATGTAAATCTCTCTTCGAGATAGTTTGTGACGTTAAAAATGCAGACCGTATAACATTTTTCTAGGGGGTCCGGGGCTCAAAATTCTATTTTTTTTTTAAAATGGAGATTTTGTTAGGAATTTTTTTTCTGAAATATATTTTAAAATAATAAGAATATTAAATGTAAAAAAAAAAAAAATCTGAAAAATTTTAAATATTTTTTTTAAATGTAAATTTTAAAACTTTAAACATATTTAATTTTTGATGTAACTCTGGAAGTACTTACTCGATTTACGAAATTTTTACACTTTAGTGTACAGAAAATGTGTCATTTTAATTTGTCTTCGGGATTTCTTACAATATTGATTATGAATTTTTTAAAAAAATAAAAAAATAAAGTAATAAAATGAAGTTTTTTTTATGAGCGAGTTTTGCATTAATTAACATATTTTCACAATTATCACTCAAAATTAAAAATCCTGAAGACAATTTGTTGGAAATATAGCATAAAAGCTCTTTTGAAAATTTCATACATATATCTTTCAAGGAACTTTAGCTATATCCTTTTAAAGTTGACAAATCATGAAAAAATTCATTCTGAGATAAATGAAGCTAAAGTCGGGACGGGGGACCTTAAAATTTTATTTTTTGTAAATTTCACTTTAAATATTATTCAAGAGAACATTATATGCATTATTATTATGCATTTATCACACACAAAAAAAAAATGAAAAAGAAAAGGAATTTTACGCGTTATCTTAGAAATTTTCAAAATGCCCCCTGCGCTTTCCATACCAATGAAAGTCTCCAATATGTTTTTAAAAAAATTTTGGTTTATACATATAAATAAAACTGCGCGTTGAATTTTATATATTTGAATATAAAAGTAAAAAAAAAAAAATTAAAAAAATTTTCAATTTTTTTTCGTAGTTTTACATTCAAATATATAAAATTCGAAGCACAGTTTTATTTATATATATAAACCAAACTTTTTAAAAAAATATTGGGGATTTTCATTGGTATGGAAAGCGCAGGGGGCATTTTGAAAATTTCTAAAATAACGCGTAAAATTCTTTTTTTTTTTTTTTCTGAAAAAAAAAAAAAATAATTTTTTATTTATTTATTTATTTATTTATTTTTTGTGATAAATGCATGCTATAATGCATATAATGTACCCTTGAGTAATAATTTTTTTTGGAAAATTTTTAGCCCCGGACCGCCTTGACATTGAAGGAAATTGGAATAGTACGAGACTCTTTTTGGCATACAGGCGAAGATGTATTTATAGAATTATGTTAAAAACACATTTGTCGCAGAAGATTCACCTCTTTGATAAGTTATTATTACAGCTCTATTACGCTTCCACCGTGTGAATAGGGTTAACTTTTTAAATAATAAGAGACATTATTTACATAGTGAATGACGGAGGGGAGTGGGGCATGGTGATTTTATAGATGCTCCGGTGGAGCGTGGCCAATAAAAGGTTGGGAACCACTGGTTTAGAATGACTGCTGCCAATTTGAATAATTTTTTTAGCTCATAATTTTAAGGCTTTACCTATTTTTTACGTACATGTTTACCTGTCATTTATCATTATTGGTATATTTTATATCTAATATTTTATGGCAAAATTAAATAGGTTCCTTTCAAATAATAAAATGAGTTCCTTCCGAACTTGCGTTATTATTGGCGTTTATTGCGTCCCTCCATAAAACTTAACTATATCAGTAATGTACAAAACCATAAACAAGGAATTGTTATGCGAACAGCTTTATCCTGCGATTTTTACCCCTTAAGGGTGTTCTCAAATCCAAAAGGGCAACTTTCTGACATAAGTTTTAATTTATTTTTGTTCGAAAATGCATGAAACTAGCTGGTATTGTTGTTCAAAAACTATGTCATTGAGCTGTTTTTTTCATCTTTTGCAAATGCAATACATCTTTCAGAAAATAATGTCAAAGTGGGCGTTTTGAACCGAATTTCCGCGCGAAGGAAGAAAGAGACTCAAGAGCGGGCGAAAAACGTGTTTGTCACGTGATCAAAATTCCTTATAACTCAATAGGTAATTGATTGATCAAAAAATGGAAAAAACAGTTCAATTCCAAATCGCTTCCATGGCCAGGCTTTCCAGTTTTATACCTTTCCGTTAAAAAATGAATTTCTAAATGTGTCAAAACGTTTTGCGCTTGTTGAGCAGATCAGTTAAAAACAGCCTTATAACGGTCGCATTAAATTACGGTTTAAAAATTCAAATTGCTTATTGGCACCACTTTTTGAAAAGAAATATTCACCTTATTTAATGACAGGAAAAATGACGCCATAATAAAGCCAATTTTACACTATTTTATAAGACTGGTGGGAATCAAATAATCTATGAATAAAAGACATAGTCCGTGAATATCACGGTAGCGAGTATTTAAGGGGTTAAGGACAGGAGTCATGCCGAGTACTTTTTAACTTAAGCAATGTATACCTTCACAACAATCTTCCGTATTCGTTATACATGGACAATACATTCGGCCACGGTCATTGGCCGAAAATCTTGAACATATAACGAATAAACATCATGTGAATGTGACATCACATTTATGCATTTTTGGTATTAAAATGCATTGTTTGGCTATTATTGTTATTTTAATAGAAAGTTGGCCGACGATAGTGGTGTAGTCTTAATAAAACCAGACAGTATACGCAACACTATTTAGCGCCTGGTGCTAAACAATAATAATAACAAAAATCTTTAAGGTAAACAGGTAATTATCAGTTAGTGTCCTGTTAGCTTAAACTTTAAAAAATGCCGCCGGTATCAATTTTTCAAGTTAAATCCTTATTTTTCTGTCACGTTTTGTGGAAGAAATAAAAAGATATATTTTAAGAAAAGTATATGATACTAGAATATTAATAAAATCCCTTCAACTCTTCGGCGTATATATTTTTAACTCAATAATAAGAAAAATAAAAGCTTTTAATATACAGTTAATGGGCAAACCACTTGACTCCAATTGTAAATGCAAGCGCGAAATCTAAATAGAGAAAGCAATTATTGCATGTTTATCCAAGCAAGATTTTTTTTCTATCTTTGAAAAAAATATTACGATATTTTTAAATGAAACTGTATTTTTTTACGTATTTTGACTGTATTTGAAATGTATTTCTATGCTTTTATATATGCTTTTCTCGTAAATATAACGAGGTGAATTTTGTAAAACTATTTTTAAGTTGTTTTTATACTCATCGCACTGGGTGACATTCTATCTAGTTCATTATATATTTCTAAAAAAAAGTCTGATCTTTACTTATACTATGCTTCAAATGACATTCTAAATCCACACAATGCCTTTGACTAATTTGTAAATGTATATATATGTATATATATATATATATATATATATATAGTTATATATATAGTTATTGTATATATTATTTTATTTTATTTATTTATTTATTTTTATTTTTATTTTTTATTTTTTTTGATAGATTGAATAAAGTTTTGAAGTAATTGTTATGGGCTTTTAATTGTTGATTTCTTTTCTTGCCTGTATTGTATTAAAAATTGTATTTAAGGCTGATCTCAAATCCGAAAGGGCAACTTTATGACATAAGTTTTAATTTATTTTTATTCGGAAATGCATGAAACTAGCAGGTGTTGTTTTTAGAAAATATATAATCGATCTGTTTTTTCCCTTTTTTTGCAAACACAATAGATCTTTCAGAAAATAGTGTCAAAGTGGGCGTTTTGAACTGAATTCCCGCACGAAAGGAGAAAAACCACTCAAGAAAGGACGAAAAACGTGTTTGTCACGTGATCAAAATCGCTTATAGCTCAATAGTAATTTACTGATCAAAAAATGAATAACAGAGTTCGATTCCAAATCGCTTCCATGATCAGGTTTTCCAATTTTATATCTTTCCGTTTAAAAATGAATTTGTAAATGTGTCAAAACATTTTGCGCTTGTTGAGCAGAGCAGTTGAGAACAGCCATAAGGATTTTTTTAAAATTAAAATATTTCTTTTGAATCTCTGGGAACTTCGTGTTATATTTCGTACTTTATAAAAATACACTGCATTTTAAATATTCTTTTAAATCAAAGGTGTATGAAATTATTATGATAATTTCACTTGCACACTTAGGACCAGTACTAGCTATGTTGTTAAAGAAAAAAAAAAAAAAAAAAAAAAAAACCTTCGATCGCTACTGTCTGATATAAAATAATAATTATTATTATAATACGTTAATATGAATAACGAACACATTTATGAATTAAATTGAGGGTAATATTTTCTTAATATACATGAAGTTTTTAAAAGATGTATTATGTATTACGGAAAGTATTATACATCTACACCATTTTGCTGAAAATCAACGGACACTTTCGATGTCGGACGTGTTAAAGAATAGCTAAGCAAATACTTGACGAATTCTTTTAAAACTTTGGAAACATAAATATTCAACTTGATATTTTCTCATGAAAATTTGATTGCGAGGGCAGTTAGACGGGCCGACAGCAAAATAAAGAAATATGACCCTGTAAAATAAAATGCATGAAATGATTTGTGGCAGCAGTACATGGCTATGTAGATATTATCCGTCTCGGCACCGATTTTTTTTTTCCAATTTTGGGAAAAATTACTTTTACTCTAACAAAATTAAAAGTAGTTATCGAAATCACAGAAGTTACAGTTCACGGAAATTTAACGAATGTGTTCTTTACAGAAACCTAATTAATGTAGTTATGTTGCGTGTTTTTCATATAAAAATAGTCTAAGGAAGAATTTTTTAAGACGTTTGGAAAATATCGTATTACAACCAGATTAAACGAACATAAAAAATTTAGTACTATTTTTTATTTCTTATCACAAATTACTAATTCGGAAAAGGAGACCCTAATTTCAATTAAAGAGTGAAACATATGTTTGAATTAAAAGAAACACCAACGGTTTACTAATAATTAATAAAACTTTTATTAATATTATTCCTATTAAATGCTGAAACATAAGTAAAATCATAATAGTAAATGCATCGACATCACTATTAGGTGCTGGAATTAACAAAAATATTGTTTTTATTTCAAATATTTCAATTCGAAGTAGGAGCCTCATATGAGGATCAGGGTGACGAGAGGGTTAAACAACATGTGTGTTCATTTGTGTAAAAATAGCAAGTATGTTTATTGAGGTTTTACGATTTCTTTAAAAGATTTAAGAAATTTTTTGCAGGTTTTCCTTTATAGCTTGCAAGGTTAGGGTTTTCAGCCAAATTTAACGCCAGTTTCTGAAAATTTGACAAAATGAAGTGGAAACAACACAGTACTTATATAATTAGAATATAAATATATTAAATATTTAATGAAATATGAGCAGTTGCATGAAATAATTTTTATCTGCTGATGCGCGAACTGTAACAAATATTTATTCATTTATTTTATTTTTCTCGTGATTTGGAAGTCAACTCTAAAGAGTAACAAATATAAAAAGACCAGTCGAATATACTGAAAATTCATAACGATATCGGCGATATAGTGAACTGAATGTTGGTTGCTTTCGAAAAGTAGCCAGATGAGAAGGGATTTTACAGAAATTGTCCTTTTTTAACAGACTTCCAACACAGAAGTTAGTACTTAATGAATGTCAACGATTAGATTTGGTACGGATTTTGATAATTCTTATTTGTTGAAATAGGCTCGTCTTGGTGGTTTTCCAGGAAGAACTAAAGCATCAATAAAAAATTAAAATAAAAAAATAATAATAAATGGCAATTTTTGGAAAATTCCTTATCACCCAGAGAAAAGAATATAAGAATATATTGGTTTTATTATTTTATTATAAATGTAAAAGCCAAATCTTGACAAGATGCCGCTCTTAGGCCACACTATATATTATATAGCCAATCTTTACAAAAGACCTATCCGCTTGGCTGAAAATGCCGCAAACAAAATTCCGAAAACTTTAAGTTAAGTAAAAACCCAGCTGATGTGAGATAATTATTAAATTGTTTTACTATTGTCTTTAAAAAATGTACATTTTTATTGCGATTAATGTAGTAGTTGAGTGAGTAATTATTGCATTATTAGTAAATAAAATTATTATAGATTCAAATTTCGAATCAAAAACACAGGCTTAATAACAATAATAATAAATAACAATAATTATAAAGTAATAGTAGAAATGTGCAGTGAACTATGATTAGATATGAAATTGTAAAATATACAATAAATATCGTCTTTAAGAAGAAACATTTCAGTCTAAAACGACGGCTGAACAAGAACCTTTTTCAAAAATAAGACATTCAGATAACTTTCTTTAACCCGTTCAGGATCAGCATCTTTTACACGAATTTTATTCGTTTGGCACCACTTTTTGTTAATCATTTGACATAACTTTAAAAATCACGAAAATGTCGTAATTAAATAAAATCAATTTTACTTTTATTTTTTACTGGTATCAAACTCAAGTAAGCAGTTAAGCACTGCACTACAAGTAAGCACTTTTTGAGAATGCATATAGGCACCCATGGTCCCGAACGGGTTAAAGGAGAGAAAAGAAAAAAGGGCATTATTAAACAACAACTAAACCATTAATTGGACTATTTTAGAAATATAAAGCTATATTTCCTAAAATAATAAACATAGAAAAGGGAGGGGGAGATTGTTTGTTAAGAAAGTTTAAACTGGGATGGGGAACGAAACTCGGTACAGACCTAATAAAATGTCACTTCTAAAACAAGCTATTTCAAGTATTAAAAGAAAAATAAAGTAAAAGAACGGAAAATGAAATATCCCAACAAAATCTTTAGGTAGACAAGCCGTTTAAATAAAAAATTTTGACGTAAAATACACTACCAAATAAAAAGTAAAATTCAAATTCATAGAAAAAAAAAATTAGCAAATGTATTATTAAGATATTTGAGAGTAAAACAACTGCATTAAAAAAATTATTATTCTACAGAAAAAGTAAATTAAAAATATACAAACAAGGAAAGCAGTTGATATATAATATACAGTGGAACATCTTTTATCCGAAACTCTTTTAACCGAAACTCTTTTAACCGAAACTCTCGATTAACCAAAATCCATTTTTAAAGTTTTTTTTTTTTTTTTTTTTTTTTTTTTTTTACTACCATATTCTTTGTGTGCAAACGGTCTTTTCCAAACTACGAGTATTTTCGATCCCCTTTCTTAGAGCTCCTTCGAATTTTAACTTGAGCTCCCGTAAGTTGCGGAGTGGAACGAAGAAAACGAGCAAATGAGCAATTCTGAAGCTTTTGAATGTTTTGCAAAAGATTTTGCATGGCTGGAGCAGTAGAAAGAATGATACTGGCGAACTAACAATATTTAAAAACTCCGTGATAGAACTTCAAAGCAAAGGCAATCAAAACTGCGACAAACAAAACATTTTTTCAAACCCTTGTGATATACATAAAAGGTACTAATTTCGAAATTAAAATTAAGATAATTTATTCTTGTTTCTATTTTGCTATTGCTTTATTTTTTATTACGCACTTGTTATAATACGAAATATTGCATATGTTTCTCCTTAATCGTAAAATTGAAGCATTCTCAATTATTCGAAAATTTCGATTTTCCGAAAGAGGGTCTGTCCCAATTACTTCGGATAATCGAGGTTCTACTGTACTGCGAAATAGTATGAATCTTGTCAAATGTACAATAAGATGCTGGCTTTACATTGCTTATATTTTAATTAAAATGATAAGATGGATTAACAAGAGAGAGAGAGGCCCTTGTGTATCAGTACGGAAATATAAGCTTCTTAAATGACATTCTCAGAAATAAAATGCACAGTCAAAATTGAAAAGAAAATTATGTTTTAAATGCAAACTGATGCATACTTTGCTGCATTTAAGGGGGCTGGAGGGAGACAACATTTCTAAAATTATGAATCAACATCAACAATAGAGGCAAATTGTCTTTTTCTTCTTCTTCCTAAAGAAAGAAAAGAAAAAAATATAAAAGTGTAATGAACTAAATGATTTGCTATGAAACTTGTTAAACGTATTTAGAATATTGACTTTTATTCTTTAGAAGAAGTGGACGAATAAAATCCTCTGAAAGGCTTATACGAAAACAAGGCGTTTAAATAACATTCTTAGAAATAAAATGCATTGCTGAATGATAATAAAAAAATAAAGTAAAAGATGCGAAAAAAAGCTTTTCGCGCGAAGCATATGGGCTTTATCAATAAAGAGAAAAAAATCTTTTCTTTTTTGAACAGATTCTAATTACTGTCTCTGGCTGACAAGTTCTGATCAAAACTGAAAAGGCTCGAACAAAAAATCGTAACACGACACATGCGACTCCATCCTCTTACTTCCAGGGAATGTTTTTAGCTGTCGAGAGACAAGGCTTTTAATTGATATTTTCTTATCATCCAGTGTTGCCAGATTTTAAAAAGTCACAATATCGTCTGCGTGCAAAATTATCGTGTTTTAGGTTATATACCTTAACCACTACAGCACTTTTAGATATTTTATTTCTTCTTCTTTTGTAATATCTATATATATATTACGCTATCGTATGTGGCACAGAAATCGCGATTATTTGTTAATTGTTTAATGGCAACGCTCGAACTAAACGCCTCTCATTGGTTATTGAACAGCATTTAATGTATCTCCATACCTAAGGGGGTGACCATTAGGAAGATCCTGTTCTGTATACTTCCCCAAACATAAATTTTAAGGGAGACCAAACTGGCCACCAAGGGCGGCTAGTTAGCATAAAAAAACAGAAAATTATCATTGTAATAGAATTGTTTTTTAACCCTTTAAAACCTGACCTACACAAATGTGTAGGCGATCCTAAAGAAAAGAAAAAAAAAACATTTTCCTCTTTTTGTGAAATTTAAAGTCTAAACTGCATTCACCACAGAATTACGTCTATCCTCCCTTGGCATAACCAGATATCGGGTATTTTTTTAAATATTTTTTTTTAAAATCAAATATGATCCTACTAATTAGGGAAAACCACCAAAACTTTTCATTCTACCAAAAATCTTCCGGTTTTAAAGGGATAAAAAAAAAAATTAAAATTCACGTTCTGCTGACAAATTACTCTACTTTGTTCTGTGACTTTTAGAAATAGAATTATGATTACATTTGGATTTTTTTTTCCATACTATGCATTTATACTGCCACTACCGTACTTTGTACCAATCAAAGAATTTATCGTACAAATATGATATTTTATCGTACGCATGGTAACTCTGCTGTCGACAGGCGTCCCTTTTATTGGTTATTTTCTTATCTTTATTATGAATAAATAAGATGAGCATGCTCGGATTGAAAGTAGAATCCTAAATGTGTTTAAAGATCCATATAAACAAGCGATTTCCGTTCGCAGAGGGATCATTCAGCAAGGTACGAAAAGATCAATGCATCTGGCGGATAAATATTTATCGTAGATAAAGATGTGAGGGAGGAATGGAGTGTAAGGTCAAGGAACTTGAAGAGCGGAGACATTTTTGGTCGCCATCGTCTTGAATGGGGCTGATAAGGTAATGTAAGGAGAGATTTAAATGAAACAAACAGGAACATTATCTGATACTATTGGCATAAAAATGTGGAAAAGCTGTTTTCCTTACAAACATTTTTAAAATAGACAGATTGCTTATAGCACATTTATCTTTAAAAAGGAAATTGGGGTGTTCTCAAATCCAAAAGAGCAAACTTTCTGACATAAGTTTAAATTTTTTTTTTTCTCGAAAATGCATAAAACTAGCTGGTGATGTTGTTCAGAAACTATGTAATTGAGCTGTTTTTCCATTTTTTTTGCAAATACAATAGATATTTCAGAAAATAGTGTCAAAGTGGGCGTTTTGAACCGAATGTCCGCGCGAAGGAAGAAAGAGCACTCAAGAGCGGGCGAAAAACGTGTTTGTCACGTGATCAAAATGGCTTATAATTCAATAGGTAATTGGTTGATCAAAAAATGGAAAAAAACAGTTCAATTCCAAGTCGCTTCCATGTCCAGGCTTTCCAATTTTATATCTTTCCGTTAAAAAATGAATTTGTAAATGTGTCAAAGCGTTTTGCGCTTGTTGAGCAGAGCAGTTAAGAACAGCCTTAAAAGCATCCTTCGGTTTAACATATGAAATATCGATGTTTATAAAAACAGTGCTTGATTTAAGTTATCATTGTTTATATTATATATATTTCAAAATGTCTGTATTTTTATAATATAAGAACACTTCTCGAACAGTTTCGTACCCACCCATATATAAAGTATGTGGCGGGCGCACACAGGCGCTAAAACTTTCAGGCACCTGAAAAAAAGGGTCTGAATATAACCACATTAAAATACGTTCCATTTTTTAAAATTCTAATTGTGTTATAGATTTGCCTCCAAAAATTACTTATATATATCTTATTTATTATTATTATTTAAAATATTGTTTAATTCCGATTCTTATCTAACAAGTATCCCAATAAGTAGTTTTGAGAAAAAAGTAAAAAATAACAAACTTATGGGTTTACTATTTAATGGATTAGGTACCTTTTAATTGACCAAAAAAGGTCTTAATTGTATTTTAAACTTAACTTTACTATGAATAAAAATGTATTCCAAATTTTGTGCTAAAAAAATATTATGATGAAAAGAATACCAGCTATCGTCATTTGGGGCATAAAGAAATTTTATATTAAAAACAGTTTTATTTAAAACGGTTATTTTAAAGCTTGACTGAAAAATTTTCAACAATATTGATGAAAATAGATCATAATTAACCCTCTAAGTGTTTGGGGCGTATTATTCCGTTCACTAAGCTCCAGGTTTCACAGCAATACAAGCAATATTTAAGATAACATAATTCTAAAGATTTATGGAATTTTAGATACATTGAAGAATTATTAATACTCTTAAGGATTACATTCATATTTTTAATTGAGTTTTTTTTATAATATTGAAAGAATCATATTTTATTAGCATTTAAAACAAAATGCAAAGAAAACAACATCACAATTTTACCCTTTTGCAAGACGCTCGGAGGGTTTTAAGCAAAACATTTACTAAATAATAATAATAATAAAAAAAAAAAAAAAAACAGCCTTATTAGCAAATTTTACTTGCGCATTAGAGAATACCTTTTAAGATTATCCTATATAAGATTAATCAATACCTTTTAAATTTTAAATTACATCCTTACTATAATTCTTTTTATTTCCATATTTAAGGGGAGATACCAATTTCGAAAGTAAAAAAGAAAAAGGTGAACACTTCAGATTTTTTTGTGATTTTCAATAACAAGGAGGGTGGGAGTTGAAATATACTAAGTTATGTTTGAAGTGTGTCTCGTAATTTTTTCATTAAAGAGGGGGAGGGTGTGAATCCTATTTCGTACTGGGCATCCAAGTAAATGTCCTGAAGACACTATCTATTACTATAGGCCGCTTCCACAAATCATTCCTGAAACATAATATTACTAATGATGATGATGATAATAAAATCTTAACAAAATAATCTTTGCCGTATTAAGTACGGCGCAGCACAAGAATTTTTCAAATTTAAATATTTATGAAAATGGTGGCATTTATTTTTTTTTTTTTAATTCAAATTGCCCCCATAAAAATTGTCTTAAAATGCGTGTAAAAAAATTGTCAAAAAATGACAAAATCCTACGTAACACCATATTGAATACAAGTATGTACGTTTGTGTTAAATTTTAAAAGAAGTCGGGTGAATTGTTCTCGAGCACTCCAAGCGACCAGGAAAAGAAATCTCGACATTTCAAAGTACAGTAAAACCTCCCTAAAGCGACCACGTTCCGTTCCAATAAAAATTGGTCGCACCGAGAGGTGGTCTTTTAATGGAGGTCATGTTTAAATCTAGATTTTAAGTGTTTAAAAAAGGTAACAATTAATGTTGCTAGAATTTATTTTTCACATTAGGAAAAAACATGAAAATTTAAGTATCAAAACAAAAGTTAATTATAAGTTAACTACTATAGAGTTTAAAAAATGAATACATTGATGTTTGCTTTAATTTAACGGTTTTATCTTTTATAACTTTTATTTCCAAGTCCTTTCGAAGTACTGTAAATAAATGCAATTTTTTTTGGACAGGAACAAATAGTGACGATTTCATTAATTTATCGATTTCTTTGAGAGTTTCTTGGTAGAATAGGGCCGGGGAGTTTATAGACCGCCATTCTTAATTTGTCATCAGAGTTAAATTCATTGCCTAAAAAGGCACAAAGGGATTTAAATACTTAAAAGTAACCGGAATAAAAAAAATTCTAAACTTAGTTTAGAAGTTTGATGAATAATGCGCTCTCCGGAATTATTTTTCTAATAAGATCTTCTTCAAGCGACCAGGAAGAAACAGAATTTGTTTCATTTTCTTCAAAGAAATGGGTCGCTCATGGAGGGAGTTCAATTGGGATGGTCTCTGAATGGAGGTAATATTAGTATTGAGCATATGGGAATAAATTTTGTTCCGTGAAAAAAATGGTCGTTCAGGGAAGTGGTCGCACAGGGAGGTTTCACTGTATAAAGTTTGGTTTAGTGGCAATTAATCACAGCAATATATTTGTCGTTGTAACTTTTGTAATGATTCGAACTTTGGACTTTGATGTGGAGTAACAGTTTGTTTTTAGATTATATTCTAGGCACTAATAAGCTAGAAAAAAAATTAAGAGAAAAAAGTTTTAAATTTGTGCTTCTTTAGCTCTTCATCTATCAAACCTCAAATTCCCTCCTCCAATGTTAAAGATATGGCCACTTTGTGTCTTCCTATTTTTTAAATTTCTCGTCAGGTTTTTTTTTTTTTTTTTTTTTTTTTTTTTGTTGTTGTTGTTTGTTTGCGTCAAACAACCAGTTATTTTGACAACTCTGCTTCTACTTCTAATAAAGAAAGCTCTTCGTAGTCGTGATTCACTTCAAGTCTGATAAATATGCGTTTAAGACTGTCTTTAAATCCAAAGGCTACTTTCTGACGCATTGTTTAATTCATTTTTATTCGAAAACCTACCAAATAGGCAGGTGCACTTTTTAAGAAACTCTGTAATCGAACTGGTTTTTCTTTTTCATTTTTCGGGAAAGGCAGGAGATTTTTCAAAAAAGGCTTTCAATATTGGTGTTTTGAGCCGCATTTCTGGACTTGACAGCAAAAGAAACAATTGGGTAAGTGTGATCACAGATTGCACAGAGGGTTTCGTTTAATATTCCTTTCAAAACACTTTATCCATTTGCAAAATCTGTTGGTTTCACATTTCGCAACCAGGGGGCGTACTCTATTCTAAACAAACCTCTATCTAAACTAAACTCCGTTTTACAAATTATCCGTAGATATATTATTCAAGGGTGCCCATAGCACTCAAGATAGGTAGGCGCCCCCTGGCGGTAAAAATTGGAATTAAAATATGTACGGCTATGGTGCATAATATGAAAGAGTGGTCAAAGGAGTGTCGGCAAAAGTTAGAAAAGTGCACCACGGGTGAAAAGGGTGGAGGTTAGAAAAACTACTAAAAATACAGAAACTAGAGCCCAGAGTCGTAAATAATATAAGACTTTTTGAAAATTTTATGATTTTTCGTTGATCGCAAGTGTTCTGCTATAAGTATGCAAAATTTCACATCTCCAACTTAATTAGGGGCTGAGTTAGAAAAATTGCTTAAAATACACAAGTTAGAGTCCCGATGGGTAAATATAAGACTTTTTCAAAATTTTATGATTTGTCGTTTGATGTGAGGTATTCAGTTATAAGAATCCAAAATTTCAAGTCTCCAGCATATATAGTTTCTAAGAAATTTCTGTGACAGACAGACAGGAGAGTGAGACGAATAGGGTTTCGTCAGATGAACGAAACACTAAAAACTGCCTTTCCTGATACAATAATCACTTATGCAATCATGATGTAATTCATTTAAGGTGTTCTCAAGTGCTCTGCTCAACAAGCGCAAAACGTTTTGACTCATTTACAAATTCATTTTTTAACGGAAAGATATAACATTGGAAAGCCTGGCCATGGAAGTGATTTGGTATTGAACTGTGTTTTCCATTTTTTGATCAATCAATTACCTATTGAGTTAGAAGCGTTTTTGATCCAGTGACAAACACGTTTTTCGCCCGCTCTTGAGTGCTTATTCCTCGTTCGTGCGAAAACTCGGTTCAAAACGTCCACTTTGTCTCTGTTTTCAGAAATATCTATTGCGTTTGCAAAAAAATGGAAAAAACAGCTCGATGACATAGTTTCTGAACTAGCTAGTTCAGTAACTAGTTTCATGTATTTTCGAACAAAAATAAATTAAAACTTATGTCAGAAAGTTGCCCTTTTGGATTTGAGAACACATAATAATAATAAAAAAATAATAATAAAAGTATAAGAAAAAAAAATTTTTTTCGTTTCACTCATTGGTTTTGAAACTACAAAGTTTTTCGTAATGCTTTAAATAGGGTCATTTTCCAGCTGCTCAACGTGATCCCCCCCCCCCTTAAATTGTGGAATTTATCATAATCGTAGAGTGACCTACAAATTTTCATTACAATGTCAAAACTATTCTGTGGCTAATAAGGTATCTACGAAAGAGAAGAGATTTTTTTAGAACCGTTAATTAACATGAAATATGCAAGGAACCAAAGATTAATTTGAAAAAATGAAAATAAAAATAAATAACTCGCACGTGGAGCTTTATGTTTGGCGCATAACATCTTGCATCTATTTAAAGATCTCATTTATGTGTCAAACTAACTTATAGCTTAATCTCTGGGCAAAATTTATTGTTACAGCAGTTTACAATATTCCAACACGTGAAATAAACATACGCTTCGGCCTGCCGCGGAGTTAGTTATTCTAAGACTTCTCGGAAATTTTCTTGGAACAAAACAAGGTTCTGGTTATCTAGGAAAAGCATATTGAAAAATAAAAAAATTTTCGACAAGATTTTTTTTTTTAATCCCTTCAAAAGTTTTTTTTTTTTTTTTTTTTTTTTTTTCAAATAAAGATTAAGTCTGAGAATTATTTTCACTTTATTTTTACAGTGAAAAACGGATTTTTGAAGATATCTGAACCAAGGTTATCGCTAGCTTACGGCTAACCTTAACTTGAATTAAACAAAAAAATAATTTTGTACTCGAGTTAGCATGTTAATGGATTAAATGAAAGCAATTAAATAAAATTCATATAAAAAGCACAAATAAATGTACAAAATTACTTTCAGGTACATAAATATAGTATAAGACATAAAATTATTTAAAATACCTCAAAATATCTTAAAATGCATTAGAAAAAACCCAGAACGTTTTCAGCCATTACAAAACCGTCATCAGTGGGATTTAAATGTTGTTATTATTTTCTTTGCGCTTATTCCAGAATTGCCTAGAAGAAAATCATTGTAATTTAAAGGTTGTACAGTCGTGGGAAAAAAAGAAAACACCCCTTACTAACTCTGCAAAAAATTATCGTAGAAGAAAGTTACTGGTACCACACGATTGGCAATAAAGTATACTTTAAAATGATGCATATGAAATTTGCTTAGGAGGCCATCTACATATTAAAACGAGTTATAACTTTGTTTTTTTTTCAATAGCAGTACACAATTCGGACAGCATAAATGAATTCTACACCCTTCAATTAGCCTAGAATTTTTTTTTTTTTTTTAATGAAATTCGTACGATAAGTTTCTGATAAATTAATTATTTTAAAACGAGCGTATTTTAGGGGCTGTATCCGAATTGAATTTCGGTACTCGATTGTTGACCGAGTGAGCCCCGTTCTTGATCAAGGCACCTTAAGCGCCACTAAACAACACCTACTTGACACAGTAGAGTATCAAGTATAAGAGTATCAAGTAGGTGTAGCACTAAAGCAGTTAAGGCTGTTCTCAAATCCAAAGGGGCAACTTCCTGACATAAGTTTTAATTTATTTTTGTTCGAAAATGCATGAAACTAGCTGGTGTTGTTGTTCAGAAACTATGTCATGGAGCTGTTTTTTCCTTTTTTTTTTTTTTTTTTTTTTTTTTTGCAAACGGAGTAGATCTTTCAGAAAATAATGTCAAAGTGGACCTTTTGAATCGAATTTCCGGGCGAAAGTAGAAAAATCACTCAAGAGCGGACGAAAAACGGGTTTGTCACGAGATCGATATCGCTTATAACTCAGTGGGTAATTGATTGATCAAAAATTGAAAAAAAAAAACAGTTCAATTCCAAATCGCTTCCATGGCCAGGCTTTCCAATTTTATATCTTTCCGTTAAAAAATGAATTTGTAAATGTGTCAGAACGTTTTGCGCTTTTTCAGCGGAGCAGTTAAGAACAGCCTTAATGAAGACTGCTATATTACAGGATAGCATAAAAAGTTTCAAAATATCAACTCACTTCTATCATAGACGGCCTTCATATCTTAAACCATCATTTTGCCGTTTTTTAAGCATAATTTGAAAACTACTTGGAAGAAAAATGGGAACTTTTGGATTTCCATAAAGCAGGACTTAATAAATCTAAATCCATCAAAAAAATTGTAGGTTGCAATTCATAATTTTTTCGAATATTAATTTCATAATTTATAATTCATAATCATAAAATTATGAAAATTGCAAATTCAACGTATTTATGTTTGGGTATTTTAGTATTATTGCTACACAAAAAATTAGTACATTAGGAGTATAATTTCAGGAGATATTAATAAAAATATGGAAATGTAATTTAACATTAGAAGCACTCAATTTTGAATGTTTATAATTCAAAAACTTATCATTCAAATGACTCTGAAATTTGGTGTCTAGGCATAGTTTGAACAGAAGATTTGAAATATCTTGTTAAAATTGGGTATTGCCATTGAAAAAAATAAAGTTTGGGTTTGTTTTAATATGTAGATGGCCCCCTAAGCAAATTTTATATACATCATTTAAAAGTAGACTTTATTTTCATTCGTTCGGTACCAGTAACTTTCTTCTTCGATAATTTGTTGAGGAGTTAGTAGGGGGTGTTTACTTTTTTTTCCTCGACTGTACGTCAGATGAGATACCAAATAAAGTTATTCAAATTTTCAACAAAACCAGCTTTCATTTATTATGCAGCAAATCTCTCCATGCTCCATGGATATCGTATGACAACGAATCATTACAAGCTGTATCTTTAGTAGTAATTATTTCAATTGGTTCTCTTATAATGGCTTCCTGGTAATTATTTGTACGAAGATGCCTTGATCAAGAAGGTGGCTCTCTCGGTTAACAATCGAGTACCGAACTTCAATTTGGATACAGTCCTTAAAATACGCTGGTTTTAAAATAATTAATTTCTCGGAAACTTATCATATGAATTGAATAAAAATTTGTTTTTAGGCTAATTGAAGGGTGCAGAGTTCATTTATGTTGTCAGAATTGTGTACTGCTATTGAAACAAACAAAGTTATGGCTCGTTTTAATATGTAGACGGCCCCTAAGCAAATTTTATATACATCATTTAAAAATAGACTTTATTTCCAATCGTTCGGAACCAGTAACTTTCTTCTACGATAACTTGTTGAGGAGTTAGTAGGGGGTGTTTACTTTTCTTTCCCACGACTGTACGTCAGATGAGATGCCAGATAAAGTTATTTAAATTTTCAACAAAAAGAACTTTCATTAATTATTCAGCAAATCTCTCCATACTCCATGGATATCGTATCGTTACAAGCTGTATCTTTATCAGCAATTATTTCAGTTGCTTCTCTTATAATGGCTTCCTGGTAATTATTTGTACGAAAGGTATTTTTTGATTTATTAAAATCTACATTTTTACTAGGAAGCCATTATAAGAAAATTAATTGAAATAATTGCTAATAAAGATACACCTTGTAACGATGCACTATCATACGATATTCATGGAGTATGGAGATATTTGCTGCATAATAAATGTAAGCTCTTTTTGTTGAAAATTTAAATAACTTTGTCTGACATCTCATCTCACGTACAACCTTTAATAATGGTTTTCTTGTATTCAATTCTCGAATAAGCGCAAAGTAAATAATAACAACATTTAAATCCCACTGATGACGACCTTGCAATGGCTGAAAACGTTCTGGGTTTTTTCTAATGTATTTTAAGATATGTTTGATGTATTTTAAATAATTTTATATCTTATATTATATTTATGCACCGGAAAGTAATTTTGTACATTTAACTGTGCTTTTTACATGAATTTTAATTATTTAATTCAAGGTGAATTAGGCACTAGAATTTTGACTTTCATTTATTGAAAACAATTAAATAAATTAAAAAAAAATGCAATTTAACAAATTACAACGACCATTTGGGAAATGATTTTTTCAAAGACTAAAATTTAAGACATAAAAAATAGCACGGAGTTGATCATACATTACGTACGCCATGAATTAAACATTAATAGTGTTATTACACGTAAAAGTTGCAAGCGACAGAAATTGCCTGCGACTCGTACATATTATCCACCTGAAACTTAAGTATTATCCTAGCATTTCATTGGCTGTTCGGGAAAAGGCTTTTTTATCGTCAGATTTCCAAGAAATCTGACGGCCAATTTTAAATGAAATTTATTTCTTAAACTTCTAAACATCCCACACTATTACTTTTTATATCGTCGTATAGAGAAAAAAATGTACTTTTAAGTGCAATTTGTTTGAAAGCTGTATCTCAATTTGTTTCTGAGTTATTAATTTTTTTTTTGTATTTTTTTTACTTTTTTGTCATAGTGGCAACACTCTGTTGTCCATCTCTGTTGAAAGTAAAGGGAAATACATATTACTGTATAGACCAATCAGAAAACGAATAAATTGCAGATTAAACCAATAAAAAACTTCAGATATGCTTTTGATTTCCTACCCTGACGAGGGCAATAACCATTTTTCCAAATGGTTAAAAAATGTGAATGAGTCCTGAAAAATATCAAGACACAAATAATATCGAACACAAATAATCAAAACGCAAATCAGCACACAAAAGGAGCTGTGCATATATAATATAACGTTATCATTATCATTTTAGGAGGGAGGGGGGCCTGGCACATTATATCGTTAGGAGGAGGGGGGGGGGGGGTTGTCTTTTGATATCGCTATCATTTTTTATCCTTCTTTTTTATATTTTAACTTGATCTTTACATCAAAATAGTATGTTATCTTTTTTTAGTCTGTTATCTATTCTTATGAGATTACGAAATTATTATTAAAATCTTTAAATCTTAAAATTATTTAATTTCAAAATATGGATTACCGCAAGGTTTAGTATTCCTATTCTTCTGTTATGGCTGTTCTCAACTGCTCTGCTCAACAAGCGCAAAACGTTTTGACACACTCCCAAATTTCATTTTTTAACGGAGCGATATAAAACTGAAAGTCCTAACTATGGAAGCGATTGGGAATCGAACTGTGTTTTCCATTTTTTGATAAATAAATTACCTATCGAGTTATAAGCAAATTTGAACACGTGACACGGCATTTTTCTTCCCTTACTGACTGGATTTTCTTCCTTCGTTCGGAAGTTCGGTTCAAAATGCCAACATTGACAGTATTTTCTGAAAGATCTATTGCGTTTACAAGAAAACAGAAAAAACAGCTCGATGACATAGTTTCTGAGTAACAACACCTTCTAGTTTCATGAGTTTCCGAACAAAAATGAATTAAAACTTATGTCAGAAACCCTTTGGATTTAAGAAGTCTTAAATGTGTATGCATATATAATCCGCTCTTGGAGAAACCATATGCAAAGAATGTTTGGAATGATACTTGTGTTTACTAGTAAAATAAAAGAGAAATAATGTTGTCTACATGTTTTATTGATAAGAAATTATGTTTACCATCCCCCCATTTCAGGGGTCAAGTGCAAGAAGACATTATTACTGTTGGATGCATTATGTAAGAAAAAGCTATTATTAAATTCTTTTAAATACTATTTCTTTGAAGTGTTATTTGATATAAAGTTATTTCATGTATAAAGTGATATTTTATTGACTTCTCTTCCTTTTGAATCAATAAATTATGCAAAAAATAAATGTAACCATATTTGAATATACTAATTCCAAACAAAAGAAAAAAAATTCAAAAAAAAAAAAAATTTCAGACATTGACAACGATATCATTACGGGGGGAAGGGGGGGGGGGATTCGAGGGATGATAATGTATGATATCGTAAGGGGGAGGGGGCCCAAAATTACCAAAAAGTTCATAACGTTATATAAGTACAGCCCCAAACACGAATCAAAACACAAGTACTAAATACTGAAAAATATCAAAACATGGAACTTTTAATCGTTCTGTAGTATCACTGACAGTGTCACCGAAAGAAAAGAAAATTCAACTCTCGAAATTTGTCGATTTCAATCTTTCATTTTCTCGCTAAATGAAACATTTTGGTGAAATTTGGCGTAATGGCGATCGGCAGCGAGAACACTGATCTGAACACTTTTCCACTACCTCTCCCCCCATACACACTCTTAATACCTTTTTTTAAAAAAAAAAAAAAATTAATTAAAGTTCAGTTCAGTAAACGCTAATACCAGATGTCAATATTTGATAAAATTATCTTCTATCATCTAATTTGATAAGTATACACCTTAAAGAAATTTGAAGTTTCATAATAATAATTATCATAATAATAAAAAAAAATTGACATGAAAAAAATATGTATTGTAACCTATGAAAACTTTCCAATATGCAAACCAAAAATGTCAGCTCATTCCGCCAAGTAGTTTTTGAGTTACTCTTGAAAAAAAAAAGTGGGGGAGTGGGTTAAAGCAATTCCGACAACGATGCGGTTAAGGCTGTTCTTAACTGCTCTGCTCAACAAGCGCAAAACGTTTTGACACATTTACATTTTTTTTTTTTTTTTTTTTTTTTTTTTTTAGCGGAAAGATATAAAATTGGAAAGCCTGGTCATGGAAGCGCTTTAGAATTGAACTGTTTTTTTCCATTTTTTGATCAATAAATTACCTATTGAGTTATAAACGTTTCTGATCACGTGACAAACATGATTTTCGCCTTTCACGGACTGGTTTTTCTGCTTTCCTCGGGAACTTCGGTTCAAAAGTCAACTTTGACACGCTTTTCTAAAAGATCTATTGCGTTTGCAAAAAAACGGAAAAAATAGCTTGATTACATAGTTTCTGAACAACAACACTTGCTAGTTTCATGCATTTCCGAACAAAAATAAATTAAAACTTATGTCAGAAAGTTGCCCTTTTGGATTTGAGAACACCCTTAAGAATTCGTAAGAGTTACCAGAATGGAGTTAATAATACTGCAAACCACGCTCGCTGAATTGCATCAATTGATTTCGGATCCGACTAATTATCCGACTAATCCGGGAAAATCTGTTCACAGATTTTTAAATTTACTGCTAATCTTTTTTATAATAATTTATTTCCATATCAGTTTATTTTTCATTATGTAAATCAGCTTGAAAAGAGTTTTTTGAAGTGGCAACAACTAAGCGGCCAAACACCGTAATGGATGCCGATGGAACTGCTTGAATATATGAAAGGTGTAGATTAAAGTCTTTTTAAGAACGTCTACATGCTGATGAACTTCAAGTAGGAACTGAGGTGATATGGAATGAAGTCCATGTTTATGAAGATAACGGAAAGACAAGTCTGGATGACGCTGGTCTAACTTGGATTATGGCCTTGCTCCTTGCTTGCAACTCCTGCTGTTAGAGAGATGTGGAGCGTAGTGGATATTTTAAAGGTAGCAAGTTTTTCAAGTCTTCACGGGTCAAGGTGGGGGTATCGCCTTCTCACATGTTCAATGTTTTTAATTGCTTAATGATTTAGTTAAATAAGAATTTTTATTTTTAAGTTAAAATTAGTTCTATGGATTTTGAATTGGTTGGTTGTTTATGTTTTGTTTCGTTAAGTTTTAAAAAGTTTAAGTTTATTTCATGATTTTTACACTTTTGGAGTATGTGGGTTGGCCATATCTTGCGAAACCTGTGAGGATTCAATTTCTATTTTTTGGTACCTGTTTTTTTACTCCTCCCACTTTCAGACGAGCAAGGAGTTGTTTGTTTGTAGTTTTTTAGTTATAAATATTCATTGATTTTTATTGTTGTTTTGCACCCTCTTTTTCATGGATTTCATAAATCATTTACTTTTGATAGAGCTATATTTTCTTAGTGCATATAAGAAGCTGCGTTGCGCCTGATGCACTAGGTTGTTCCTTTTACACCTTTTTAAAAGCATTATATATATATATGCGCTCAAAAATGGTTAAAAATAAAAATAAAAATAAAATCCATGCGATAAGCGCTAAAGCTGCAAATAACCACACAGATTATATATAGCACATTATGTATAAAATGCATTCGTCAGATCCAGAATCCTGCACCATAATTAAAATAAGAATAACCAACAAACATCTGAGAAATTTCAACAAATGTAACCTGAACAAGCAAAAACCAAGAAAAACCAACTAAAAAGCCGTGGCCTCGTCAGCAATGGGCATTTAAAAAAAGTGCAGCAGTGTTTCAGACTAATTACAATTCACAACAACTATTATTCAGTAGTGGCGGTGGGTTTCGGGCAGAGTGTCGCAAAGCATAAATCAAATGCATAAAAACAATTGAAAGCATATCGCGAACACTCCCCCACCGGACCCGACGCCACAATAAACAGTATATCTCGAAGATACAACTGATTGAAAACGTATGTGTAATATACACTGAAACAGCAATAAAATTATTTTACCCAAATCCGAGCCACACAGCCACCAACTTCCAGTGATCCAAAATCTGTCCATACTCGTTCCATGTCTGTTGCCACACAATTGCAGACATCCTTGTAAAACCGTCCAAAAAAGGCTTTAAGTAATACAAATCATTAACTGCCAATCGCATAGCAACTACTCAAAAATGAAGACTGTCTGTAAAACTAGTATATCTATTAATGAAATTCAAAGATATGTTATTTTTATAATACAAAATGCTGGTTAAATTAGAAAGTTCTTTAAAAAATAAATTTTTATTCAAACAAAGTTTATAATAGCGAAAAATCTGACCTATTATAATGTTGACGTAAACTCGTTTATGGATATTTGAACTCCAATTAACTAATTGGTTAACTTCAAAATTAAAGTTATCCCGTTTATTGTAGATTGAAATGTGTATACCATTTGAAATGTTTATTTTCAAATCAAGATAATCAGCTGCACTATTATTTTCATTTGTTTTTTTTCAAGACTAGCATATCAGGATAAATGTTACATGTCAAAAAATCGCGATCACAGTTCAAAATTATTAAATCGTCGATATATCTGAAAGCCAGAAAATTAACATCGTTATTGACGCTACAAAATTGTAATTCATAAAAAAATATAAAAAAGTTAGCTGCCGTTGAAGAATAACTTGTTCCCATTCCAATTCCATTATTCTGTAAATAAATATTTGAACCTGTATAAACATAGTTATTATATAAACAAAATTTGCATAATAATTTAAATAAATTAAAATCTAAATCAGTATATCAGCTATAATTAAATCGACAATTTTTAAAAGGACATCATTTAACCGTGCAATAGGAATATTTGTGAAAAGATTCTCAAAATCATATGTCTAGATACTCTGGATATCGTTTTTAATTAATTCATTTCTGATCTCATAACTGTTCAAAATAATCCAATACATATTACTAATCTTTATACTTAAATTTTAGGATATTGAAAATCTTTTTTAACATTTCTTCAAATTTGCGATTAAATCCATTTCCAATACTGTTTACATTGCTACAAATAAATCTGTACTTAATTGGTATTTTATGAAATTTAGGTGTTACAAAAAGAAAAGGAAATGACAATTTTTTTACTTTAGGCAAAGGAATATGAACCTTTTTTTAAAAGGCCTGATGTTTCTTAATTAGTGTCTGAATAGTAGATTTATACAAACTGTAGGTGACATTATTGTTAAGCTCAGTAAATATCATATTAGCATAATAGCTTTTTCAAATAATTGCAAAATTGTTAGATGCTTTATCGACTGAACATAAAACAAAGGTATTTTTCAATTTCAATATTTCCTTCTCTAAATTTGTATTTATTCTATGGTAAGTATAAGAAGAATAATTCAGATATTTTATTTGAAATGATTTAAAATCATCCAAAATTTTCAATTTCCATTCATTGAAAAGGGGGATAGGTTTATTGAATTTGTAACTTAAATTGAGTATGAACATGTGTAATTCAGATTTGAATAGGTTGAAAGATCTTTTTTAAGTTCATCTTCTTGTTTAATCTAAATTTAGTACCATACTTCATTAATTGTTTCAACTCATCGTTGGATATGAAATCAAGGTCGCCAGCAACTATATGTTGTGCATTTTTATCGTAAAAGGATGATTTCTGAAAATTCCTACACTCTCAAGGTAAGTTCATGTAGGAGTCTAAATCCTGTGCAACTTCTCTATAATTAAATAATTTATTACCCAAGGTATTTACATATTTGTAAGTTGAAATAATAGACACATTTTTGACTTGAAATATTTCATTGTGTCTGTTAACAATTTTATTTAGATATAAGCTACCAAAACTTTTTTGCTGAAATGTACAAACGAAGTATATTTTATCAGTCTTACACTGTTGATATTTACGTATTTTATACAATAAAAAGTCCGTTAATAAATCCTTAAACTGTGTGTATCACAAACAAACTCATTAATCTTCTGCTGCAATCTTCGTAAAATTTTAAATTTTAAACTGAATAAAATAGTTTTAATTTCTTTAATATTGTAACTTTTATTAAAAAGATTGTATAAATCATGTAATACTGTGGCTGGATTTATATTTTTATATTTGACAAACAGTGCCTTATTCGAGTGATTCCCTCTTTTCCCTCTATTGTAAAAAAATGAAGGTTTGTAAACTGATGAAAAGAGATTATAAACACGTATTGAACTTTCTGTATGATAGCAAATTTTAGTATTTAACCCATGTGGATATAATGATTTTGCACGCAAAATATAAAAACTTTCACTACGCAATCGATATGCTTGATCAAAAATCTGTTCCAAAACCTGTATTCTGACATTTTTAAAACCATGTAAATGGAAATGCTTTATTTCGAAAGATGAAGATTCATCTTTCGAAATAAAGCATTACAGGTACTTTTTGTTCACAGAGTAGTATCTTCGAATCGCCAATATTTTATACATATTTTGAAATGCACGTACACTAAACCGGAAACCCTGCTAATATATTACAAGGACCAAAGAAAAATTTCTTTTTAGATAGGTTTTACTTTTATCAGATTCACTTTCTCCTACAAATATAATTCAAAGAAAACTACATTTTTCTAGAAAGAATAAATTAGTTATAGTTTATGAATTTATCACTGCTCTATGTGGCAGGTTTTTAATTCAATAAACATCAGGAGGTTTACCAATAAACATTCCATTTTTTTTAATCACATGTCGCACTCAAGTAAAATATAATCCAGATAATACGAGCCCGGTTAAACCGAAGTTTGGGATAAATCGGATTTTTAAAATTTCCGGTAAGTCAGAATCTTTTCCATTGTTTTATAATCCGACTATAAAGTACAGGGTTCGATGTTATAAATCAATGTTTGATATTTATTTTCAAAATATCATTATATATGACATTTTCAGTCAAAATAAGTGTAAATGATTTTTTCAACTATTACTGAAATGTTCTGCAGATAAAGAACTTTTTGTAACTTTTTGAACAGTGACATTTTTACACCCCCCACCCTTAAAAAAAAAAAATAAATAAATAAATAAATCTTTTCCAACTTCTACGTTCGAAGCTGAATTTTTAAATGTAGGATCAATAATTAGTTGGGACGATATTTCCTTAAAACGGAACGACCATAGAAAGACAAACTGTGCAATTTTGAAAAGTTATTTACAGCTTCATCAGAAATAATCTTTTCTGATTTTGATTAGTTCAGTGTAAACTGCACACAGGTTAGGGAATGAAAAAGCAGACAAATTTGCATTTATCTTCAAATTTTTCAATAAAAACAAATTCTTTTGTATCTAAAATTTTGTTGTATAAATCATAAAACTTTCTTGAAACTTGATGCTAAAACCTATAGTTTGTTTTTTGTGAGTGTAAAAAGCAAATTGCGTCGGTTTTCAATTAGTTGATCTTCAATTTTGTTACATAGAAAAAAAGATATTTATAGTAATGTTTTATTAAGTTTTCATGCTAAGTGCAATTTGTTTTAGTTTCTAATTTATATTAAGGCTAAAAATATTTACAATCATCGATAATTTGACTAATTAAAAAGTAATTAGATATATATCAAAATATTGGATATTTTTGATATTTTCGAAAATACCATGATGTTTACGAACTTTGATAAGGTATAATGTAAAAGCTGGATATCTTTTAACCCGAAGTTTTGTACCAAAAATATGCCCTAAACTGAGGTTTCCTTTGAAATCTATTTGCAGATTGCTGAAGTACCCTTAAATAAAGTTGAAAGCACCGGTATCGAAATACGCGTTTAATTAAAAAATTACAGTTCATGGTGATTAAGAAATTATTATCGAGAAGGCTATTTTGAATGATGTTATTACGGTTAAAAGTTTCTTGGAAACTGACTTAAAATACACGTTTCATAGAGGGATCTTCTAACAACATCCTTTCAACTAATTAATATTCCTTAATAATAATATTGAAAAAAAAATTGAAATTTCAGTATAGCAAATCCTAAAAAAGTACTTTAAACTCATTTAACATGTATAGATATTGTAGATTGTAGCAATAAAATTTAGTTTTCAAAAACTAAAAGTGTGTAATTTTTTGTTCTAAGTAATTTTTACAATATAATATAACTTAAAATATAGTCAAAGAAATCTAATCGGAGCGTCCTACATTTTTATATAAATTATACTACTATATTGAAACTATAATCTTTGTAGTAGATTTCTATAACACGTAAAATAATATAATCTACCACGAAGATTATAGTATGAAAATAGTAGTAGGAAATATACAGAGTGTCCACTTTCAACGGTGTCCAATGGCTAATTCCTAAACCGTTCGTCATAGGCATATAGGCATATAGTAAAATTGAACCTCATCCCTCACCTCATCGGACCCCTCAGCTGTTTAGCTGTAAGAATCCCAGTATAAGCCAAAAATTGAATAAATTATTGAATAAAATAAAATAAAACAAAATAAAATAAAATAAAATAAAATAAAAAAGTTTTACATCTGTTTTATTGTATGAGATTTTCGCTATATTTGACTTTGACATTTACGAATTGCAAAAAAATTCTAACGTGATGGTAAAAAATGAAGGTCATTTTCAGAATTAGTGCTAAAAAGTGCATAAAAAACAAGTATCAAAAGTTAAAAATTATTGTCATCTCCTCTATTTTATAGCATCCTATTTCTGTTATTTTTTAACTTTGACTATGATTTGCAAAAAATCCTGACATGATGGTTAAAAATTAAGGTGATTTTCGGATTCAATGCTAAAAAAATACATAAAAGTTAAAAAGCAGAATCATCGTCTTGTGTTTCCTAAACTAAAACTTTTTCTGAAACTTCTTGGCGGTCGTCTATCTGAATTTTTTTGTATTATCCTGTAAAATAAGTATAAATGGTAACTACCGAAAATCATAATACTAGATTGTCATCGGATTTACGTCAGTATGTAAAATTTAATCTCGATCGGATATTTGAAAGTGAGTTAAAGTTCGAGTACAAATTTTGAATTGGAAAAACATACATATGATCGTTGAAATTAAATGAAATCTGTAACAAAATGACTGCCTTCCCTTATTTTTATAGCATATAGATGGCGCTGTTGCCACTGTCGGCAAAATATCCTGAGATATTTTGCCAAACATGAAGTGAAGTGAAGGTATGTAATTATGATTGCGCGGGTTTAAGTAAAGTTTCGGCGTGTGTTCGAAATATATCTCCCCTAGAGATATTTGTATGGAAATATGTATGTTCCAAAGTTATTTTGCGCTTTTCGCGAATCTGTATATATTTTGTGTGTGATTCTTATTAAAATGTGATTGTTTAAGTGTCGCACGAGTTAATCCTAACCCACAACGACACAAAATGACGCCCAACGTGAAAAAATCTCCTTCTTCAAAAACGAAATAAAAAGGAACCGCTATACCAGGCTCAAAATATTGTCATCCGGACAATAATGACAGTGGATAATTGTGTATTTGTCATCCTGACAAAGTAAGTGATTAAAAAGAATCTCCAAATTCTAAAGTTTGAGAAACCATTCTCAATTCTGTGAATGTGAAAGCCTAATTTCAAAACAAGCGTTTTCCTTCTATAGTGTATTGCCGCCCTGGCAAATGAGTAAAAAGAATCAGCTAGATTCGTAATTGTGTGAAATCATCATTTCAAGAATATGGTAAAAGGAAAAAAGAACCACTTCGGTTCTAATGTGTGCATTCTTTTTGATATTAAATCAAGTAATTAGTGCCATCCTTATGGAATAATTATTTGTGGGGTATGCTTCAAGCTTCAAAGTTCTCAAGGCGAAAGTGTGCTGTTAAAAGTGAAAAAAAAAAATCTTTGAGTTTGTTACATAATTGCTGTTTGTGATCATCGAATACTCGTTACGCAATTCTAAAATGTTTTCGGAATAACTTTCAGTGTTCTGCTATCGCCGATATTCTGTGTGTTTAAAAGAAATCTGAAACTGTCACGTGACCACCAAAGAATGATTATCTAAAGATAAATTTTGTTTTCTTACCGGTAAAAAGTTGAAATTTTTTTTTCTGTTTATTGCTGGCCAGCTGGTGGTTTATTTATTTTTAAATGCTGTTTTATGTATGTGGTTTTTTTTTTGTTTTTGTTCTTTTGAGTATTATGAAAGATTAATTTTCTGAAAAAGAGATTTATATAATTTCTTTTGGTAATATTTTTTTTCTTTTCTTTTTTCAATGCAATATTATTTGAGTAAGTCAATTTTATGATTATTTGTTCTAACTGTGCACAGCGTAGTATATTAGAAAAGAAAAGTGATTTCAGTAATCGTAAATAATTATTTAGAATGTTGTTTATTTTAAAGAAGTAAGTAAGTACTTTATTTTGATATTTTTGTTGCTTTCATATTTATTTGTGAATGAAAATTTTTTTCACATCAAATTATCGATAGTATTTCATATACTTAAAATTTTATGATTTAAATATTTCTGACAGTTTTATACGGTAATATTAGAAAAAAAAAGTTGCATATTAACTGATTATAATATTTTTGCTTTAATATTTACACGAGCTCATGTTTAATTAGAGATAGATTTTAGTATGGTATTAAATTATTTTTTGTATGTTTCATCAATTGTTTATGAAAGTTTATGCATATTTACCTGTAAGGGGAAGGTAGTTATTTTGTTATTTGATTATTTAATGGATAAAGTATTGCATATAATTTTGTAATTTAAGCATAAATTTAACTGATTTGAGGAAAAATGGCGTTTCTTTCTAAAGGAAAAAAAATCGATTTATATAATTTGGCTACCGAATTAGAGCTTCAGGTAGATGCAGATGATAAAATAGTAGTCTTGCGTGAAGAAATTATGAAGTGCGCCCTTTTTAAAGACGATGAACAATTTGTAAAAGAGGCATTGATTGCTATCGTGGAAGATAGAAAAAAACAAGAGAGCATAGAAGAACAAAATAGGAAAAAACAAGAGAGCATAGAAGAACAAAATAGGAAAAAACAAGAGAGCATAGAAGAACAAAGGGTTGAGGACAAACGTATCGCAGAGGAAAGAGCTTATGAGTTAGAAAAACTTAAGCTGCAAGCTCAAAACCATACCGCGACAACTGTCCCACAAAATCAAATGGACCAGATGCGTATAGATATTAAAAACATCCTACCACCATTTAATCAAGAAAAAGATAATATGTCGTTGTTCTTGACAATGTTTGAACGTCAAATGAAAATGTTAAATGTTTCCAAAGATTTTTGGGTCTCACAATTAGTCGCCGTACTTCCGAATGACATTGCTAAACTTATAGCAAGAGAGCCTGAAGAAATGTTCAAAAACTATGCACATATTCGTGACATTTTGTTAAAAAGATTTAAATTAACAGCGGAGAAGTTTAGGGTATTATTTAGCCGACATCAAAAAAGAGAGAATTCTACTTGGAAAGATTTTTACTTTGAAATTAGAAATTATTTTGAAGGTTGGTTATCCGAATTAGAAGTTAATTCACTTGAAAAGCTCTCAGAACTAATAATCGCTGATCAGATTAAAAAAAAGTGCCCACCAGAATATAAAAATCATTATTTAGATGGTTGGGACAAACTAAATGACCCTGTCTTGTTGGCCGAAAAGCTTGACGTATATGAAAATATTAGACCTCCTTTTCAAAAATCAGCAAGTAATTCAAAATCGCGTGAAGCACAGAAACATGTTTTGTCAAAAAATTCAAATGGTCAGGAATTCTGGAAAAATCAGGTAACCAAAAATGAAGCTAGCGAACATTTTGGAAATTTCAAAAATACTTCTACCTCAAAATATACGAATTCACGCTTTGTAAACGATGATAAGCGTCCAGTTATAAGCTGCTATGGCTGTGGGAAACAAGGTTTTGTCAAAGCAAAATGTCCTAATTGTTCCCCATCTACGCAAGTAAAATCAGCAAATTTTAGTTCCCTACATCTCCAATCTTGTTATATTAATACACAGGCAACACCTATGTTGTATATTAAGGTAAATGGTATTACAGGGGTAGCTTGCGCAGATACCGGAGCTACTCATTCCATTGCTGGGGAAATGTTGTTCAAGCTTCTCCGTGACCAAGGAACTTCGTTCGAAGAGACCAGTGTAAACATAACACTCGCTGATGGCATACGAAAAGAAACTAACGTTCTTCAAGCAACAATCACTGTTGAAATAGAAGGTCGTAGAACTAATACAACGATTTTTGCGTTACCCAGAGCCACCGGAAATAGAACATTGTTAGGCATAGATTTTTTGAATAAAATGGGGATTGTGTTGGATATGCGAAGCCAAAGTTGGTATTTTCAGAACAATCCAAGATATAAAATTCCTTTTGTTGATGATCCTTTCAAAACGACGCCTGAAATCTCAACACCAAATGTCAAAGTTAACACAGTTATGTTAAGAGAAAATGAAGGTCAAAACCTATCTGCAATACAACGAAAGAGACTTAATGACTTGCTTGAAAAATTTTCCAATACCTTTCAACCAGGGGGAGAAGCAACACCCGTCGTCGAACATCACATAAACACTAGAGAACATCGTCCTATATCATTACCACCTTACAGATTATCACCGGCAAAGAAAGAGTTGTTGAAAACGCAAATTGATGATCTTCTTGCCAAAGGAATTATTGAGCAATGCGAATCTCCATATTCTGCACCAATCGTGCTCATTCCTAAGCCAAATGGTAGTGTACGTCTATGTGTAGACTACAGGAAGCTCAATGAGGTGACTATACCGGATACCTATCCACTTCCTCGTATGGACGATCTTCTACATCAGGCAAAGACTGCCCAGTTCATGACCAATCTGGATCTGAATGCTGGCTACCTATCAGGTGAGTGTCTATGGGCCTGATCGTGATAAAACTGCTTTTGTATGTCCTCTCGGAACATACCGCTTTCGAAGAATGCCTTTTGGACTCCGTAACGCTCCTGCAACGTTTCAGAGGACGATGGATAACTTTCGCAACGGACTCCCAGATGTAAATATTCTCTCTTACCTTGATGACCTCATTATTTTATCATCAAGTTTTGAACAACATCTATCTGATCTTGAAGCTGTTTTTCAAAGATTAGACAAATGGAAACTTTCTGCAAATCGAGAAAAATGCAACTTTGCATGTACCAGAGTAAAGTACTTAGGACACTGGATCACTCCAAATGGCCTAGAAGTTGATCCTGGGAAAATTGATGCTATTGTGAGGATCCCACCTCCCAAGAATATAAAACAACTGCAATCATTTCTGCAGACATGTTCATGGTATCGCCGTTTTATACAAGAATTTGCAGAAATATCCAGACCACTTAGTAACCTCACTAAAAAGAATGTTGAATGGCATTGGGGTGCCGATGAAGAAAATGCATTTCAAACCTTGAAGCAATGCCTGGTTTCAGCACCAATATTGAAACAGTCTGATGAAACAAAACCCTTCACCATTCGAACCGATGCAAGCAATTATGCTCTTGGAGCAGTACTTCTCCAGGGTAAAGGTGCGGAAGAGCATCCGATTGAGTACGCCAGTAGATTGCTAACTCCTGCAGAACGCAACTATCACACCACGGAACGGGAAGCTCTTGCTGTTGTCTGGGCTCTTAATAAATTCAGAGGATACATTGATGGAACAGAAGTTACTGTGGCATCCGACCACCAGCCTCTCCGATGGCTCATGAGCTTAAATTCCCTTCTGGAAGACTTGCCAGATGGGCTTTACAGTTGCAAGAATTTAATGTGAAAATAGAATACATTCCAGGTAAAGCGAACGTCATAGCTGACATGCTTTCTCGTCCTGCGTGTGATCATATCAGTAAAGAAGATTGTGATATTTGCACCATAATGATTGATATCCCTGCTAAAATGCCTAGTAATCTACGTGCTGAACAAATGAAGGATGAAGAATTAAAGAAAATTATTAAAAGTTTCGAAGATGAAGAAAAAACTCTAGACTACACTAACTGGACTGAACGCGGTTATGTTATGAACCAAGGAGTTTTATACAGGTATTCCCCAACTTCGGAATCTGAAGAAGCACAACTAGTAGTCCCCTCACATGAAAGGGAGAAAATTTTAAAAGAACACCATGACTCACCTACGTCTGGTCACTACGGTGCTGAAGGTACATTTAATAGAATATCCAAAAGATATTATTGGACTGGAATGCGTTCATACATTGCAGATTACGTCAAACATTGTGCTGAATGTAATAGGTATAAACCTTCTAATAAAAAACCATCCGGTTTGTTACAAACACCAGTGTATTCACAACGATTTGAAGTTCTATCAATTGATCTTTTTGGCCCTTTACCAAAAAGTAAGAATGGTAAAAGATGGATATTCATAGTGGAAGACTGTGCAACAAGATGGGTTGAACTATTTGCCCTTACAGAAGCTACTGCAGCACAGTGTGCAACTGCGTTGCTCGAAGAAGTTATCCTTAGATATGGTCTACCCAGACGTATAATATGTGATAACGGATCACAATTTGTTAGTAGTGTAATGCAACAACTTTGTTTTCTTTTAGGTATCAAACAAAACCCAACTCCCATATATCATCCTCAGGCAAACCCTGTGGAGAGAAAAAAATAGAGATCTCAAGCCGAGATTGGCTATATTAGTAGAGAATGACCACTGTTCATGGGAAGAGAAACTTCCAACAATACGTTTTGCAATGAATACTGCTAAGTGTGACACCACTGGAGAAACAGCAGCATTTTTACAATTTGGGAGAGAATTAAGAACGACAGACGATGTTCAACACGACATTCGTGCTGTAATTCACAATGACAACTTTGTACCTGAAATTACACCATACCTCAAGAAATTTGCAAACTTCACCAAAGAAATTAAGGACAAAGTTGAGCCAAGCAAGATCAAAGAAAGAAATACGCTGACCGTAAAAGAAAATCAGGACATTGTTTTGCTCCAGGAGACAAGGTTTGGGTTGACTTACATCCAGTAAGTAAAGCCTCTAGCAATAAGACTGCAAAGTTCATGCCTAAACGTGACGGACCATACATTATTTTAACTCAAAAATCGCCCACCACATTTGTTATAGCAAGCATGGACAATCCAAATGAACCTCTTGCTACATGTCATACTTCAGCTTTGAAAGTGTGTAATGACTCTGACATTGTGCCTGTTGCACCTATTAGGAAACGCTGCAGACCACCTAAAAAAGTTACTGGTTCCTCACCGGGACGTCCGCGGAACCAGAGGGGGAGGTTGTAACAAAATGACTGCCTTCCCTTATTTTTATAGCATATAGATGGCGCTGTTGCCACTGTCGGCAAAATATCCTGAGATATTTTGCCAAACATGAAGTGAAGTGAAGGTATGTAATTATGATTGCGCGGGTTTAAGTAAAGTTTCGGCGTGTGTTCGAAATGTATCTCCCCTAGAGATGTTTGTATGGAAATATGTATGTTCCAAAGTTATTTTGCGCTTTTCGCGAATCTGTATATATTTTGTGTGTGATTCTTATTAAAAATGTGATTGTTTAAGTGTCGCACGAGTTAATCCTAACCCACAACGACACAAATCTTATAAAAATAACATAATTTTTGTTAAAAGAAATCATAAAAAGAAATAGTCTTGAATCCTTACAAAATAAAACATATGTTAAAATACAATTATTTTAGCCAATCTGAAACTTAATAAAAGTTAATTCACATCAGTCGTAATACTTATACGATTTTATTCAAAACGCAGATACATATCAAATAAAATAATTCGAATACTTCAAGCACTTGGTATATGACCCCTCAAAACCTGCCGAACTCATTTGTATTCAGGTGTAAAAAAGTGGCATAAGTCATGCATTTTTAAAATTTGATAACTCGGTCAATTTTAATGGTATATGAACGCGACTTTTTTTTGTCTTACTTGTCAGCGTAATAGGAAAAGTTTACGAAATATAACTTATAGGACCGGGGGATCGTATAAAAATTTAAATTTCGTAATTTTTTAGGAATTGTTTTTATTGACCCAAATCGCTTTTAAAATATTTCTTTACCTCATTTAAAACATTTTTGTAACTGTA
The DNA here is from genome assembly GCA_963932465.1 of Maratus speciosus. Taxonomy (NCBI): domain Eukaryota; kingdom Metazoa; phylum Arthropoda; class Arachnida; order Araneae; family Salticidae; genus Maratus; species Maratus speciosus. The sequence goes on from OZ010792.1 coordinate 494,927,068, forward strand.
ACTATATATCTATGACTAACGGTTTAGGAATTAGCCATTGGACACCGTTGAAAATGGACATGGACACCCTGTATAAAACATATAGGGTTCTGTGAAAAAATATATATTTATTATTGCCGTATATGCTCGTGTATAAGTCGACCCACCCAATTCTTAAGCAAAATTTTGAAAAAAATTGAATTTTCGTGTATAAGTCGAACCACATTTCTGGTAATATGTTGAAAAATAATTTGTAATCGAGGATAAAATAATAATAATAATAATAAATTTTCATTAAATTAGTAAAAAAAAAATTCTACGTTTCTAATCAGATTTTTTTTTTTAATTCAATTTTTTAAAACTGTATAATTATGTAAAACCGAAGAAGCTTAAACTATTTTGAAACCTATTCACATGCATTTAATAATACTTAAAAAGAAAAAAAAAATATTTAAGCCTTATTTACAAGGGTAAACAGCTTCTTAGACTGCTAAAATATGGTACTTCTTTGTATTGTAGGAATTCTAGAAGAGGTATCTAGAAGCATTCTCAAGTTGAACGCTTTTTAAAAAGCGGGTTAAAATGTTGAAAGGAATGCCCCTGTATTCAAGGGAATTTTATCCCAAAAGAAAATTGGTGCAGAACAATTACAGGATTATTATTGTTGAGCTCTTTTTGTCAATCGCAAAGATATTACAATTGTCCGCTTTTATCTCTCTCTCCAACCTAGACCCATATGTGATTACTTAAAAGACTTGCCCATTCGAAAATTATTTGCGAATTTTTTTATTATTATTATTAACTCGTGTATAAGTCGACCCCCCATTTTCAACTTCCAAATTTTGTCTAAAATTCTTCGATTTATACACGAGTATATACGGTTTTTTTTTTTTTTTTTTTTTTTTTTTTTTTTTTTTTTTTTTGTTTATTTCTTTTTATTTACTTTATTCTTTTCTTTTCTGTTAATTTTTTCTATCATGTTGGCAACACTTTTCTCTTCTGCATTTGCTCCTCTGTGATTGGTGTTTACCTCTCAGCTAGCGCCACCTGTCACATTCCTTGTACTCCGTCGTGTATGCCCTTACTGTTCATGCGTGATCTTGTCCCTTTACGGACACGTTTTTACATTGGCTGATGACGGGCTGTTAAAATTTCCACCTGAAACGCGTCTTGTGTGCGGTTTTGATTTATGGTGATTAAAACAAAGTTTTATTATTTAAATAATAATATCCTTTTAAATTGAACCTGAGATTCTAATTTATATAAAAGCTGAAAATATTTATAATCATAGATAATTGAATCTAGGAAAAAAAGTGACCGGAAAAACGTGACAGGGAAAAAAAAAAAGTGACAGAAAAAACAAGAGCGGAAAAAAAGGTGACAAGGAAAAAACATGACACGGAATTGATAAATATTGAACTTATTCATAAATAATTACTAAAAACTAACAAGGTAACAAATGTCTGATATTTTCAATACAATGTTGCATCTTATAAATTTTTTTTCATAAGTTACTTTACCATTAAGCCTTGGAAAATCAACTGAGATTTGCTTACTAGGGTGTGCTGAGATAAATATTTTGTTAAAAAAAAAAAAAAAAAATAGATCTCCCCCCTCCCTCCCCTCTGCTTTTTCTTTTTATAATTGCTGCTTGCAACTTTTTTTTAAGTCTTCCCACCCTTGAAGCACATTTTTGTGAGCAAATTTTATTGAAATTGGACCTATTTCTTTTAATAAAATGATTATCTTTAATTTTATGTAATAATGTTATTAATACTTTAATAAATAATTTTTTAACTGACAAAACTAAGCTTTTTTGCATTTGTCTTTTATTATTTTCTTTTAATTACCTTTTTCCTCCATCTTTCCCAGAAAATAAGTTTAATAATTTTTCCTCTTAGTTTTATTATTAATTATATTAATAGTTTTAAATCTCAGTCACTTTAAATATAAAATAAATAAGCAGATAAAGGATACATTTCAGCTTATATCTAATATTAGATATAATGATAAACTGAATATATAATATATTATGTATTGAGTTTATTTTAAAGTAGACATTTGTAATTTATATTAACGTTAATAATTTAATAAATTAAGAATAAATTGAATAAAAAAATATATTTAATAAAACATTAATTTAATTTTTATACTAAAATTACTATTTTAATAATTAATTAATAGCAATTATTCATCAATTAAAGATCTTATTCAAAATTTTTAATTTATTATCCCCCCCCCCCCAAAAAAAAAGAAAAGTCAGTCAAAAATTAAAGTCTAAGTAATTGTTATGTTTTTGACAGATGGTATTATTATTAATTAATAATAGTAATAATGTAACATTGTACAAATACGTAAAAATATTTTTTAACGATGTTAGGTGATATTATTGTCCAGATGTAGATTTAGATTCTTTACCACAGTTATAGTTTGCAATTAAAAAAGAACTAGATATTATTAATTAATTATATTTAAATAGCAAGAAAATATTATAAACTAACTAATAAATAAATAAACAACATATTTATTCTCAGAATCATTTATCATTTTTATATAATCTAATGACATTATAGTAACCGAAAATTAAAAAAAAATTATATTTGCATTACCCTGTAATAACTATGATATAGCTCATCGCAGGGACGTAGCTACAGGGGGGGTGCGACACCCCCCACATTTGGTAAACTCGTATACATTCGGTAATTTCACTTTTGCTCAATCATTACATCATTTGGCTCTGATTTTTTTTTTTTTTTTTTTTTTTTTTTTTTTTTAAGAATTTTTAAAAACATATTACAAAATTTATTACAAAACAGAAAACAATGTCAAAGCATGCTTAAAATTGTTAAATATTTTCTAATTAGAAACTTCCTTTCTCATTGCATTATGTAAGTTTTTTTTTCGCTCGAAGTCTATTGCAATTTCACTTTTTAACTATTTTATGGGCGCAAGAAGCGGAGGGAGGGGGGGGGGGGTCCATGATACAGTATCCCTTGGGAGAAGAAATATACCTTCTTCTTATTTCTATGCAGTATCCCTGTAAGCTAGGAGATTGGGGTAGAGAATATCTTCCCTTCATTCAAGAAAGGAACCAGGAGAAAAAGACCTTGAGGGTAAATGGTACACGTATAGTACACTCCTTGACCAATGCAAACGAAATTAGAAGGACAGATTTCTTGTTCGTTAAAATTCGTTTTGCTGGACTCTGAAAGCTATGGGGAGGGGGGGGGGGATATTTCGCAGTCTTTTCGGGGGACAGAATCTCGCCAGATGTTTACTGTTCTATCGTCTGTTTTTCAAAGCAAAATATAAGAAAGAACTGGGAATTTTTTCTTATCAAAGAACGGTGTAATAACATTACATCAGCTACTAGGGATGTACCGAATGGTGATTTTAACCGAATACCGAATATTCGGCCTAGAGGCGAACTGGATACTGAATATTCGGCAAGCCGAATTAACTGTTAGGCCGAATATTAACTATTTGGCCGAATAGTAACTATTTGGCCGAATAGTAACTATTTGGCCAAACACCAAATATTCGGCTGGTCGAATATTTTAAAATTTTATTAATTAAAAAAGTTTCATATTTCATGGCTTCTTCTGGAGAATTAAACCAAGTGAATAACTTGTCTTTTTTAATTCTAAAACAGACAACTCAGCAAAAAATAACTTTTGTACCGAATATTCGGCCTACAGGCGAGCCGGATACCGAATATTCGGCTAGTCGAATTAACTGTTAGGCTGAATACCAAATATTCGGCCAGCCGAGTAGTAACTATTCGACCAAATACCAAGTATTCGGCTGCTCGAATACTTTTATATTTCAAAGATTAAAGGCATTAAAATGTTAAATTTTAAAACAATTTTACATAATATTTAATGCAGAAACTTACATATTGATACACAAGAACTTTTTAAAGTAAACTTTATGCATGAAAAAAATCTGCTTTGAGTTATTTAAGAAGATAATTTTAAAATTTTATTAATTAAAAAAGTTTTATATTTAATGGTGAATTAAACCAAGTGAATATATATATTTTAAACTAGCAAAAATAACTTTTGTACCAAATATTCGGCCTGCAAGGCGAGCCGGATACCGAATATTCGGCTAGTCGGATTAACTGTTAGGCTGAATACCGAATATTCGGCCAGCCGAGTAGTAACTATTCGGCCAAATACCAAATTCGGCTGGTCAAATACTTTTATATTTCAAAGATTAAAGGCATTAAAATGTTAAATTTTAAAACAATTTTACATAATATTTAAGGCAGAAACTTACATATTGATACACAAGAACTGTTTACAAGTAAACTTTATGCATGAAAAAAAATATGCTTTGAGTTATTTAAGAAGAGAATTTTAAAATTTTATTAATTAAAAAAGTTTTATATTTCATAGCTTCTTCTGGTGAATTAAACCAAGTGAATATATATTTTTTTTAATTCTAAAACAAACAATTCAGTAAAAATAACTTTTGTACCGAATATTCGGCCTACAGGTGAGCCGGATACCGAATATTCGGCTAGTCGAATTAACTGTTAGGCCGAATACCGAATATTCGGCCAGTCGAGTAGTAACTATTCGGCCAAATACCAAGTATTATGGTAAATGATACACAAGAACTTTTTAAAGTAAACTTTTTGCATGAAAAAAATCTGCTTTGAGTTATTTAAGAAGAGAATTTTAACATTCTATTAATAAAAAAAGTATTATATTTCACACTGTAAAAAAATACGACGTTTTCCTGTAGGAATCGGAAAAATAGTTGCCCTTATCGTACCGGAAAAAATTCCGACACAGATCGGAATAAAATCCGTAAAATACCGTTTTATTGACTATTTCCTTTTTTTTTTTATGGATTTTATTCCAACCTGGGTCGGAAATTTCCCGGTACGATAAGAGCAGCTATTTTTCCGATACCTACAGGAAAACTGGTTGGATTTTTTTTTACAGTGCATGGCATCTTTTGGTGAATTAAACCAAGTGAAAAATATTTTTTTTAAATTCTAAAACAAACAATTCGGCAAAAATAAATTTTTTTACCGAATATTCGACTCGTCGAACTAACTGTTAGGCAGAATTCCGAATATTCGGCCAGTCGAGTAGTAACTATTCGGCCAAATACCAAGTATTCGGCTGTTCGAATACTTTTATATTTCAAAGATTAAAGGCATTAAAATGTTAAATTTAAAAACAATTTTACATAATATTTAATGCAAAAACTTACATATTGATATGCAAGAACTTTTTACAAGTAAACTTTATATATTAAAAAAATCTGCTTTGAGTTATTTAAGAAGAGAATTTAAAAATTTTATTAATTAAAAAGTTATATATTTCATGGATTTTCTGGTTCATTAAAGCAAGTGAATATATATTTTTTTTAATTCTGAAACAAACAACTCGGGAAAAATAACTTTTCTATTGACTTTGATTTAGCAAGGAAGTTTTTAAAAGCATCTTAGATCAGTGTTTCCAATGGGCGATTATTTTCATAGATTGTAAACATACACATTGTTCCTAAAAAATTGTAATAAACTTTCAACAGAGATGTGGTCAAATGTGGTCAAGACAAAAAAATTTTGTACAAGAAACAACACATCACTCCATTTATTCCATCAAAATTACAATACATTCAGTCAAAAATTCTGGGTGTGCAACTACAAGCCGAAACTGAATTTTCGTTCACAACTTTATCAGTAAATGAAGATATTTTAGCAAGATTTGTTTCATATTAATTTAGTTTGTACTAAATGTTATGATATCATTGAAAATGACTGAATTTTGGCCAGTGACGCAGTATAAATACTGTAAATTGCAATCTGAATAAAGGAATGCCTGCCTCATAGTTGTTTAAATATGAAAAGTGGCAATTTCCAGCACTTCTCATCATGATATTATATTTCACAGAAATCAAAGCAAGTTTGTTAAAAATATAGCTATGATATCTTCGTTAGGGTTAACAAATGAAAATCTAAGTTTGACCTCGAATGAGATGAGATACGCTTTATTTATAACTGAATAAGTGGATTGCGATTATGGTTTTCTGAACAAAAATTGTCCTTTTTGCTGTGTATTATCAACCCTGAAAGTTTTTCTGTTTGATTAAAAACGCCCTTTTTGTGAAAAAGCAAGAAACAGATTATTTACTAGAAAAGGTTCAGGAACTTGCATTTTTACATTGTTAATTTCTATGAAAATCCCCATTAATGGTTAATTTTCTTAAGTAATACTTTACAAAAAGCAAAAATGTAAAAACATTCTCTTTTACTTAAATATGATTCTGTTTCTAATTATTGTGACTATATTTATAAGTTGACAGTTAGAAGTAGAAATTGTGTAAGATTTTTAAAAATGTTTTAGAAGTTTTTTAAGTATTCGGTAACATGGCCGAAGAGGTCGAATACAGAATAGATACCGATTATTCGGTACATCCCTATTAGCTAACTATATACAATGGTATTGTCTATCTTCGAAAAACTAAAAGTTTCTTGAAAAAATATTTAAAAAAGAATGCGGGAAAAAAATCCTTAAGGCTGTTCTCAAATCAAAAGAGCTACTTTCTGAGACATTTCTGAATTCATTTTTGTTCGGAAATTGGAAGGTGTTGTTATTCAGAAACTATGTAGTTGAAAGACGTTTTCCATTTTTTTGTAACGCAAAAGATTTTTCAGAAAATATTGTCAAAGTTGGCGTTTTGAATTCCAGACGCGGCAGCTCGAGAAAGACAAAAAACTTGTCGTCATGTGACCACAATTGCTTATAACTCGTTAAGTAATTTTATCAAAAACTGTAAAACTAGTTTCCATTGTATTCTGCTTCAACAGTCAGGACTGCCAATATGCTTAAAAATGAGACAGAAAATGTGTCAGAAAATTTTGCGTTGTTGAGAAGGAAGCTCGAGAACCGCTTTAAAGAAAAATAATAATAAGATAGAGAACTATAAAACATTGGATTTTTTCCTTTGTAACTTAATATAAACCGACGACGATATGTTTTGAGATCTGGATCTGTTCTTGCTACATACGGAGATATATGCCGTATAAACTCTCTGTGGATTTTTTAAAGAAGCTCCGTATACCCCCTGCTTCTAAAATAAAGCATTAGCGTAAACTGTATCCATGAATGTTCATGACTTTAGCGTAGGGATGCACAACCTGTGGCCCGCGATGGGATAACAAGTGGCCGTCGAATTTCGTCAATTTACAAATGACAAAAATTGCAATTTTTGATAATAGATTGCAGGAAAAAATCGCGAATTTCGTCAATTTTCCGCGGAAAACGCAAATTTCGTCAATCAGCTAATAATTGCGAAAGTCATTAATCGTCTAGCCGATACCATTTGTATCAATAAAGGAAATTCCCGAGTTGCTAATTTCGTCAGTCGCAAGTCAAAAATACCTCGAATTTCGTCGGTCGCGCGCGTGATCGAGCACGGGAAAATCGTGAGTTTAGTCAGTTTATTACGAGAAAAAGTCGCGAATTTCGCCAATTTGCCGAGAGAAAATTGCAAATTTCGTTAGTCAATTAAGAATTGCGATTTTCGTTGACTTGAGTGCGGAAAAATCGAGTTTCAGTTTCGTCAATCGGGCGCGGAAAAATCGCAAGTTTCTTAGATCGGGTGCGGTAAAATCAAGAGTTTCGTCGATCAGGCACGAAACACTCGTGAGTTTCATCAATCGGGTGCGGAAAAATCGCGCGTTTCGTCAGTTTATTGCAATAAAAAGTTGTGAATATCGCCAATTTCCCGTGGGAAATTGCAAATTTCGTCAGTCATTTAAGATATGCGAATTTCGCTGATCAGGCGCGGAAAAATCGCAAGGTTTGTCGATCGGGCGTGGAAAAATTGGGAATTTCGTTGATCGGCTGCTGAAAAATCGTGAGTTTCACCAGTTTATCGCGAGAAAGAGCCGCGAATTTTGCCAATTTGCCAAGGATTTTAGTCAGTTAAGAATCGCGAATTTCGTCGACCGAAAAAATTGCGAGTTCTGTCTATCGAGCGTGGAAAAATTGCGAAATTTGTCGATCTGGCGCGAAAAAATCGCAAATTTCGTTGATCGGACAGAGGAAACATCGTGAATTTTGTCGATTAGGTGCAAAAAATGGCAAATTTCGTCGATCGGCTATGGTAAAGTCGCGTGTTTCGGTAGTTTATCGCGAGAAAAGTTGTGAATTCCGACAATTCAACACGGGAAAAAATTGAAAATTTCGTCAGTCAGTTAACAATCGCGAATTTCGTTGACTGGGCGTGGAAAAATCGCGAATTTGTCGGTCAAGCGCAGGAAAATCTAAAATTTTGTTGATCGGCTGCAGAAAAATTGAGAGTTTCGTCAATTTAACTTCGTTCATAAAGTTCACATTTTCTTCGGCACTAACCACTTTCATGCCTATGTTTGTTTTTTAGCACTTTTAATAAAGCAAAATTTAATCCCCCCGAATAAAGTCAAGGAATATTTTCACTCCTTGAAAATAATCTTTGCTATATCTCTGTTATATATGCAAACATAAACTGTTGATATATCCTTGCCAACTGAATTGGATATGACATGTTGACTGGGTGAAACCTAAAGGGATAAAGCTGCCACTCTTCTGAAACCATGTTTTTTATAGGCCACAGATCTCCCCGAAATAGAATAATCTCTGTTTTACTGATGTGGCCCTCGACAACCCAGGAATTTTTGTAAGTGGCCCTTCTCTTAAAAAGGTTGTGCACCCCTACAGTATACCCTTTGTTTTTTTACGACTGCAACACTGGTTCTTGTCATTCAGTTCGAAAAGATATTTTTTATTTATGTTTTTGAACTTGTTTTAAAATCATCAGTTATATTGATATATATAAAGACAAGAGCACTGATGATAAGCATTAATCTTTCTTCTAATTGGCCTTTTGAGACACACATTTACTTTCTGCTGCAGAAACTGAAAGCAGTATTTTTCTTAGTTTTCTGAAATGAAGGGATCTCAAAGTTAATTAAAAAAAAATCCTTTGACTTGAATTAGTATAATTCATGCAACAGAATCAACGCAACAGCTCACAAAAAAATGCAAGCAAAGTAATTTTGCAGAAAATAAAATAATTTTCCACTCTGTCTATCTATACCCTCTCGCCCCTTTCCCTTCTCCATCGGAAAAAAAAACCTTTTTGTGTTTAAAACTCTTTTTTTATTGAAATTAAAATGACAATATTTAATTTTATACTTATGCTCAATTGCTCAACATGATATTTGACTATTTCAATTCTGCTAACTTTCTATGTTACGAGTTTCAGTTTAAAAATTCAACAGAAAAAATATCCTACAAATAAAATGTAGCTTTGATTAGCCACATTTTGTGGTTTTTAAAAACTATTTAAAGCTGTTCTGAAATCGTAACTTGCATCTTTTTTTTACACTTTCGTGAAGAAATTTTCATTTTTAAATGCGCGAAATTTGCAGATATTCTTTCTTATTCGTAAACGAATAGCGTTTCTCTTTTTTTCTATAAAGGTAACTGATTTTTCAGAAAATGGTGCCAAAGTTGACGTTTGGAACAGATTTTTTTGAAACGTGACAATCGGCAAAAGATGATTATGAGGTAGCAATTGATTATAACTTAATATGTAACACATTTATCAGAAAATTTAAAAATGCTATTTGATTTCAAAGCACTTCATGCCTCATGCCTGTTGATTACATGATTACTTAATTGATTGCTAATTACTTAAATGTGTTAGAAAATTTAACATTCTTGAGAGGAGTAAAAATATTTTTTAAGGACAAGTGTTTGTTTTTTTCATAAACATGGCATTAATACAAAGTTAAAAAACTGTTTAGTTATTTCAAATCTGAATCCGACTCCGTGTATAGTGTTTTTGATAATTTTGATCATATGTGATAGAAAAATGTACCATACTAGAAAACAGGAATTCTGCTTTTTCAGAATTTTGTGTCTTCCCCGATGAAAAAAAATATATATATATGACTTACAACACGCGCTTTTATTTTATGTAAAATGATGTCATTCGCATCCACTTAAGAATTCCACATACGATCCACTCTTAAACATCTACAGTAAATTATGCATAGGACGTCACTATCGCGAAATAATACACAAATACAGCAAAAAGATGCCGTAATTAAAGGAACTCGACGCCAAAAAAAAACAAAAAAAAAAAAAAAAACGGCTGTCTAATGACTCATAGACCTTTATTTGTTTGTAACATTAATATAGACACTTAAAATTAAATATAGTTTATAAAAGCTCCATGTTTTAACAGAAACGATTCGTTTATATTTTTTCAAAATAGCACGTATTTTAATTACATTTTCTTTCGGCTGTTATGAAAAAATGGCAACAAAAATATATGAGTAATATTTTACAACTATTTTTCCTTTAATTTCTACAAAAATGGAGTACTTCCGTTGACAGTATTAAGCAAATGGCCCCAAAAACTACAAAAGTCAATATTTCAAAAATAAATGGAGATGCAGTTTTCAAACAAATTGCATTTAAAAGTACTTTTTTCCCCAATACGATGGTATAAAAAATTGAAAATGTGTGAAGCTTAGAAGTTTAAAAAATTGCTATTGAGTGTTTAATCGTACTGCTGTGTTTTACGGCTGGCGTAAGGTAACGTTATTTTTTGAAGATGTCACAAAATAAGCTGGGTGAAAGAAATAGCATACCGTACCGGGGGCTAATAAGAATAGGAGCATTTGGATTTTACTTTTTTATTTTCTTTTAATTTCTTTCTCTTTTTTCTATAAATATTTATCCAAGTAAAACGTTCTGTAAAAAAGTTCCAAGGGAAAAAAAATTCTGTCTGGCTTTATGCAATATTGTCTTCTAAATGTTTCCGTCATCCTCTGTAGTTTGTTTTGGTCCTTTGATCTGCTTTGGAGAACAGACAGTTGAAATTTTCTCATTGAAGATTGATCTCTGCAACAATTATCCTTATTCTAATTACCAAAGAAAATAAAAACTACTAATTAACCAATTCTCTCATATTTATTTATTTAATTTTTATTAATTTTCTTATTTTATCTTACGTTTTTACTTGGATAAATATTTATGGAAAAAAGAGAAAGAAGTAAAAGAAAATAAAAAATAAAATCCAAATCCTCCTATTCTTATATTGTGCATTTTTCTGTCACATATGATCAAAATTGTCAAATACACCATACACGGATTCAGATTTGAAACAACTAAACAGTTTTCTAACTTCGAATTAAATGCCACGTTAATGGAAAAAAAAAATTAAAACACTTGTTCTTAAAAAATATTTTTACTCCTCTCGGGAATGTTAAATTTTCTGATACATTTTTTTTTTAAATCCAGAAACATGAAATCAGCAGGCATGAGGCATAAAGTGCTTTGAAATCAAATAGCCTTTTTAAATTTTTTGATAAATTTATTACATATAAAGTTATAATCAATTGCTACCTCATAATGATCTGTTGCCAATTGTCACGTTTTCAAAAAATCTGTTACAAACGTCAACTTTGGCACCATTTTGACAAAACATAAATTAGGCTTCTGTACCAAAATTGGAACAGAATCAAACAGAACACATGTGTTCTGTACCAAGCCGGGACTGGTTTCATTCTTCCAAGTCTTCACGGACCAAAATTTTCAGCCCCGGTTTTCACCTAGCCCATATAAAAATCATTTTCTCAAGGTGGCCTGGTAGCAAAATACAGCTAAATTAAAATATATTAAACGTGTGAAAAAGAACCTGCCTATGACGGAATCATGTTTTAAACTGAAAATGGTGTTGATCCATGCATAATTGATATAATATTATGCGAGAAAATAATATGTAATACATTTACACCTATTAAGAAGGGAACTTGTATATAATGCATTTTTTTTTTTTTTTTTAAACTTTACTGTGCAATTCCGTCTTAGAAGATTACTGTATAGCACTTTTTAGATTTTTAAGTCTCCAATACATGGAATATGGATTAACAAAATTAATGATAATCGAAACATTTGCATACAACAAATAGAGATTTATTTAAAAAAAATACATTGCAGCCTACGCCATTTCTATAAAAATGAAGACTACAAAAAAAAAAAAAAAAAAAAAAAAAAAGAAAAAGAAAAAGAAAAAAGCTAAGATCAAGGCTAATGTCAGACGAGCGTCTATTTGCACGCTTTTTTCCTTCCTACAACCTTCCTACACTTTCGCTAGCATGTGTTTCTGTGCATGTTGAAACAAAAAGCGTGCAAATAGACGTTCGTCTGACATTAGCCTAAGTATTTATGGTCAGAATTCCTCGTACAGACAATTTTTTAACCAAATCGACGTAAAAATCAATGTTTTGTAGAAATTCACTCGGGCCGTGCCAGGCTCGGGGTCGAGATTTTCATTTTTTTTTTTTTTTTTTTTTTTTGAGCCAGGATGGTCGCAGACTGCAATTTTAGCTGTTATAACGCGGACAGGCCAATATTTTTTTTCGACAGGCTTGGCCAAGTTCAGGCCTACATTTTATAATGGTCTGAGTCGAATTTTTTTATATGGGTCGGCCTGGCCCGGGCCTGAAAATTTCAACCCGTACAGACTTCTAACTTAAAATTTAAAAAGTATTGCAAATTTCAAATTTGAGTTATAAGTAAAAGAAAAAAAGAATTATTTTTTAAATATTTTCTGTTGAATTTATTTTTATTGTAATAATAAATAATCAATCTAAATCTGTCCTTTTACACCTCACCCCAAATTGCTGCTTTTTCCTTTGCCCCTTCCCCCCTAACTGGAGTATCGAGCACGAAAAGCTTTAACTTTAAGTGATGAGGTTATATATATATATATAACGTGGTGAGGTGGTGTATATGCAACCCCAAAATTAGATTTCTTGTCTTGTGTACTCCGCAAAATTTAGCGAATTAAAATAAGAAAATCTCCTGTGAATTTTGCATTATTTACTTGAATAAAAACAACTGAAGAAGTACTGCAAGTGTACATATATATGCATATAAATACACGTATCTAAATACCACACAAAAAAAAATTCTTCATAATTGAAATTTCTCTGGGGTGGAAAACACCTCACCTGATCAGTTAAGGGTTAGTCTCTAAAATTACATTTTCCCTCTGCTTTATTCGTAATTGTGCAATACCATAAATGAATCAGTAGTTATCTACTTCACTCCCTCCATTCATAATTTCTACTACCCTCGCTCCCATCAGTTTGTAAAACTTTAAATGGTTGAAATTATTTAGTTTTTCGTTCAAATTTTTTGGTCTGTTTATTTATATATTGCTGAAATAGTAAGTAAATGTCTACCCCCCCCCCCCCCTCGCCTAAAAGAAAATAATGGGAAAAAATACAAAATAAAAATAAATACAAAATTTACCATGAACATTCGGTAAATTCGATCTCCACACCCCCCCAAACGAAATGCTCTAGCTACGCCACTGCTCATGTAATACTTCTTAAACAAGTAATTAATTAATTAATAGCAATTATTCATCAATTAAAGTTCTTATTCAAAATTTTTGATTTATTATCCCCCCCCCCCCAAAAAAAAAAAAAATGAAAAATCAGTCAAAAATTTAAGTCTAAGTAATTGTTATGTTTTTGACTGATGGTATTATTATTAATTAATAATAGTAATAATGTAACATTGTACAAATACGTAAAAATATTTTTTAACGATGTTAGGTGATATTATTGTCCAGATGTAGATTTAGTTTTTTTTTTTTTTTTTTTTTTTTTTTTTTTTTTAGCACAGTTATGGTTTGCATTTAAAAAAGAACTAGATATTATTAATTAATTATATTTAAATAGCAAGAAAATATTATAAACTAATAAATAAATAAACAACATATTTATCCTCAGAATCATTATCATTTTTATATAATCTAATGACATTATAGTAACCGAAAAAAAAAAATTATATATATATATATATATTTGCATTACCCTGTAATAACTATGATATAGCTCATGTAATATTTTTTAAACAAGTAATTGATAAAATAATTACATAAACAATTACTAATTGAAATAATTTTGAATTGTTACTAATAAATACATTAATAAAAACAATTTAATTTTTGAGATTTTTCTATTAACAATATAGCTACTTCCAACAACAACTGCAAGGGACCGAAATGGCATCAGGACCAAAACGGCGGGACTAAAATATCCTGTTTCCTAATTTGCATATATCAAAAATAGAGTAGTGATGTAAATATGCATTTTCATATGCGAATATGCGGGACTTTTCTCAATATTTGCATTCTTAAACATCGATGGAAAAGGTTACAGAGAATACCCTTAAGGGTGTTCTTAAATCCAAAAAGGCATCTTTCTGACATTAAGTTTTACTTTATTTTTGTTCGGAAATGCATGAAACTAGCAGGTGTTGTTGTTCAGAAACTATGTAATCGAGCTATTTTTTCCGTTTTTTTACAAACGCAATAGATCTTTCAGAAAACAGTGCCAAAGTGAGCGTTTTGAACCTAATTTCCGCGCGAAAGAACAGAGAGCACTCAAGAGCGGGCGAAAAACGTGTTTGTCACGTGATCGAAATCGCTTATAACTCAATAGCGATTGATCAAAAAGTGGAGAAAATAGTTCAATTCCAAATCGATTCCATGGACAGGCTTTTCAATTTCATACCTTTCCATTAAAAAATGAATTTGTAAATGTATCAAAACGTTTTGCGCTTGTTGAGCAGAGCAGTTAAGAACAGCCTTAATCTACACAATTTAAAGTAATCTTGTTCAGAAAAGCTTAAATTTTCAAGTACACAATTTCATGTAAAATTCCTTTATTTCTTTCTTGCATTAATTAGAAGTAAAGATCGACTTTTTCTATACTAGGATTACAATCTTCTATAATAATAAAGAAAGAAGTTTGTGTGTGAGTGAGTGTGTCGACGGTGTTCTGAAGAGACCACTGCACGTAGAGCTACAAAATTTGGGGAAAAGATACGTCTATATATGAAGTTTTGCACATCGAAGCCCGATTTTCGATTTTTTGATTCGATTTTTTTTATTTAAATTTTTATGCGATTTTTAGCACTTTTTTTAAGTTTCGAGGCGATTTTTCCATATAAGTGAGAAGAATATGGTTTCTTTCTTTTAACCCAATATAGTAAATTTTGTTCTCTTTTCAAAAAAGTTTATTCGGAATTCGTGCAGCGATTTTTCAATTTTTAGCAAATTTTTTATGCAATTATTGAACAGCATTTAATGCATTTCCATTCATTAACATTATAAGGAGGTTACCGTAGAGGGACACAGTTCTGTCGCTAAATGCCGTCAAGTTTGTCGCCAACTTGGCGGTATATCGCCAGATTTGGCGACCAAAATGAGTCGCCAAAAGTGACGCCAACTTGGCGATATCTGTAATATTTCGCCAAATTCCCATAGACTTCCACTACAAATCAATAGGGTTTACTTGCTTCCAGAAAATCAACAAATTGAGATATTTTAATGCAACAAAAACTAATATTAACTTAAGGGATTATATTAATTATATTTAAGGGAGTCCAAGTAAATTAATTATGAATAAAAGTAACATGATCTAATGCTTAGCATGATTTCCAAAACATAGATTTTAAGAGAGTCCACAGGTCAAAGGAATTAGATTTGAAAATTTTATTGATTTTTGAACTTTTTGTGACTTTTAATGCGATTTTAACGTTTCTTCGCGATCTGCTGCAATTTTTTGACATTCCATTTTTGACCTAAAGTACATTCTGCCCTCATTTCAATAAAGTTTATTCGGATTTCGTATAACAATTTTCGATTTTTTCGGGAATTTTGTATGTGATTTTTAGTGTATTTTAGCGATTTGCTACTATTTTTCCACATTAGTGAAAGGAATCAACTGTACTGCCTGAGGTCCTAACTGTGCGAATTTAATGTACTTTAGGTGCTTTTCCAGTACAGGTGCCTTGGCGAAAAAGGAAATTTGGCAACATATTTTCCGGGAACTTATCCACTTTTTCATTTTATATACACACGCATTTTTTTTCTTTTTTTCCGATATTTATATAATTTGTCTTCGAACACAATATATAATTTTTTTTTCTCTTTGCAAAATTTGAGAAGCGATTTAAAATTTTTTCGCGATATCTTATTGTGATTTTCAGAGCTTTTTCGTAATTCCTGCTGTTTTTTGACGTACCCGGGCAACGTCGGGAAAGTTCGCTAGTAATAATAATAATAATAACAACAACAACAACAATAATAATCTGTTAAAGGCATACAAATTTAATGAATCTTTTACTTTTAGTATCGATTCCAGTATTAGTTGAAATCTCTATAAGATTTCCTTACGAATCAATAGAATAACTGAACCAGGAAACAGATAGACTTTTCCCTGAGATTTCAAAGAAATTTATCGTGAAAGCAGTTGACAGGATTTCAACACAGCCAACGATTTCTCAGAAATTCATCTAAAAAATATGAGTCTCGCAATTAACAATCAGAGAATAAACAATTTCGAGTTCCAGTTTGTTCCGTTTCCTGGATCTTAATAAAGGATGAAGTATTGCTGATTAACGAGCGTCGACATATTACACATGTTACATGTAGCACACATATTAACTGGCAATTGGCAAAAGAACTGCAAAAAATTATTATCTGCGACCTTCGTCTGGAAGGACACAGCAAATCGACAAGACAACTAACTCCAGAAAAACACTCCAACTTTTTCTAAATCGGAAAAATCACACATTGTCATAAGGAACATAAAGAAATGGCGGGTATTATTCTTGAAAAAAGGAACCCTTTTATCATACCACCAATGAATAAAATTTTCGACGATCGAATTATTTCCAAAGTTGACAACAAATTCCTACAAACTCCAACAAAGACAGAAAATATTATTCACGGCTTTCATGTTCAACGTTTTTCCAAATTGAATCAATCACATTTTGCCATAAAGAACAGAATTATAATGAAATTGCAGATATTATTCCTGGAAAAGGAAATATTTTAACAAGCCACCAATGAATAAAAAATTGAATGATGTAATTATTTTGGAAGTTGACAAGAAAATGAATTCCCTTGGAAAGCAAGAAATATTTTTTCATGGCTTTCCACATCAACGTTTTTCCAAATCGGAAAAAATACACATTGCTATAAGGATATTAATTATAATGAAATTGCAGATATTATTCTTGGAAAAGGAGCCCTTTTATCAAGACACCAATGACTAAAAATATCGAGACGATAAAATTATTTCGAAAGTTGACAAGACAATAAATTCCTTTGAAAAGAAGGAAATATTTTTTATGGCTTTCCACTTCAACGTTTTTCCAAATCGGAAAAAATACACATTGCTATAAGGATATTAATTATAATGAAATTGCAGATATTATTCTTGGAAAAGGAGCCCTTTTATCAAGACACCAATGACTAAAAATATCGAGACGATAAGATTATTTCGAAAGTTGACAAGACAATAAATTCCTTTGAAAAGAAGGAAATATTTTTTCATGACTTTCCACTTCAACGTTTTCCCAAATCGGATTTATTATACATTACTATAAGGAACATAATTATAATAAAATTGCAGATATTATTCTTGGAAAAGGAGCCCTTTTATCAAGACACCAATGACTAAAAATATCGAGACGATAAAATTATTTCGAAAGTTGACAAGACAATAAATTCCTTTGAAAAGAAGGAAATATTTTTTTATGGCTTTCCACTTCAACGTTTTTCCAAATCGGAAGAAATACACATTGCTATAAAGATATTAATTATAATGAAATTGCAGATATTATTCTTGGAAAAGGAGCCCTTTTATCAAGACACCAATGACTAAAAATATCGAGACTATAAGATTATTTCGAAAGTTGACAAGACAATAAATTCCTTTGAAAAGAAGGAAATATTTTTTCATGACTTTCCACTTCAACGTTTTCCCAAATCGGATTTATTATACATTACTATAAGGAACATAATTATAGTAAAATTGCAGATATTATTCTTGGAAAAGGAGCCCTTTTATCAAGACACCATACCAATGACTAAAAATATCGAGACGATAAAATTATTTCGAAAGTTAACAAGACAATAAATTCCTTTGAAAAGAAGGAAATATTTTTTCATGGCTTTCCACTTCAACGTTTTACCAAATCGGATTTATTATACATTACTGTAAGGAACATAATTATAATAAAATTGCAGACATTATTCTTGGAAAAAGAATCTGTTTATCAAGCCACCAATGAACACAAAATTCAACTGTGAAATTATTTCGAAAGTTGAAAAGATAACTAATTCCTTTGAAAAGCAGAAAATTTTTTTCATGGTTTTCCGATTCAACATTTTTCTAAATCGGATCAATCAAACATTGCCATAAGAAACAGAATTATAACGAAATTACAAATATTATTCTTGGAAAAGGAGTTCTTTTATCAAGACACCAATAGGAATACAAAATTCAACGATGAAATTATTTCGAAAGTTGACAAGAGATCAAATTCCTTTGAAAACCAGAAAATAATTTTTCATGCCTTTCCACTTCGACGTTTTCCAAGTTGAATCAATTAGCGATATTGTAAGAAACAAAATTATAATGAAATTGCAGATGCGTATTCCTGGAAAAGGAACATTTATCAAGCCATCCGTGAATAAAAAATGCGACATTTAAATTTAGAAAAGTGAATAAGAATGTGTTCATCGCCATTTAAATACAGACACTTTTTTTTTTTTTTTTTTTTAATTATCGAAACTACATGTGTTTATGAGAAAATCCATTAATATACACTTTTGTTTGTTAATGTAGTAAACCGCTGCTACATTAAAAGACGAAATATCGATATCGGCCGGCAAAATATTCCGCTTTAGACAGCATTCTTTACATCGGTTTGAGATCATAATGTTTTTCTGTTCTTCACAGGTTTTACTGTATTTAATATATCTGAAACGACAGGAAATGGGCTTACCATTTTAATATCTACCCTAAGTACATGGACCTTCAGAGTTGTGGATTTTACACGTTTTTTCATAATATTCAACCAAAAGGTCCAGTGTGAAGAAACTTTGTTTTGAAGACTTTTCTTTTCAATTACACTGATTCATGTAAAATGATACTTTTCTGTCATTTTTCCCCTTACATGAATTATACTACAGTATACTGGGATTTTTCTATTATTATTATTTGTAAACGGTTAAATGTGTGCAACTTTAAATGTAACTTTTATCATGAATACCAATACCAATGATACTTTATATATCAATAAGAATAAGATTCTTTTATTTAGAAATAGCAAATTAAGTGAGCCAGGAAACAGATATACTTTTTTCTTAAGGTTTCAAAGAAAATCATCATGTAGTTAACAGGATTTTACGACGTCCAACGATTTCTCAGAAATTGACCTAAAAAATGGGAGTCTTGTGATTAAGAAATCTTAGAATAAACAATTGAGAGTTTCAGCTTGTTCCGTTTCCTGGATTTTAATAAGGAATGGTGTACTACTGCTGATTAACGAACGTCGACATATTACATGTAGCACAACACATATTAACTCGCAGAAAAGATACAAAAATTTCTTATCAGCGACCTTCGTCTTGAAAAACACACTGAAAAAAAATCGACAAGACAACACACTCCATTGAAAAGCAGAAAACAAATTTTCATCGCTTTCCACTTCAACGTTTTTGCAAATCGAATCAATCACACATTACCATAAAAAAAAAAGATAATAATAATGAAATTGCCGATATTTATTCCTGGAAACGGAACCTCCTATCAAGCTAGCAATTAATAAGAAATCGCGCCGAACCGGCTTTTTCCATTAGAGCCTTCTTCCTAAGGGTCACGTGCGAGGTCAAGAACTGTGGAGCCTGGGAAGGGAGAAAAAGCACAGCCTTTCTCGGTATCTGACATATTTAGCCATAAATTATCTTGACAGAAAGGACAGCAAAAAATGAAGCGAGATGTTCTTTTTTTCTACGTGAGACTTTGACTACTTGATGATACATACCAGCAAGATATTTGTTGCTCTTTGGATAGTTTTTGTTATATGAGATCACACGTCGAAAAGCCATGCCTGTGACATAGTGTGATCAATGAAAATAAGTTCTCGGTTTTAGAATTAGAAGTTTCTTGAACTTTGCTAAATAGAACCATAAATGACGGATGATTTTTAAATGTTTTTCTCTTCCCCCCCCCCTACCCCCAAACACTATGATTTGAATTGAACAGCTTTTTCTTTTTGTCTTTCTTTTCTTTTTTATATGAACTTGGTGTGGTTCGATTACCAGATTAATGAAATAATTTATTCTTGAAACAGTCAATGATACATGTTTGTAGTATTTTAAATTCCCATCCTGTGAAATAGAGGACATGTAAGTAACAGATTGGCTGTTTAATCCTTTCACGACGAGCCTCGAGCACTCCTGATGTATAACGGGCTCAAAATCCTTGATTACCTACCAGGAATTCCTACAAGGAATTTCCTACCAGGAATTCCAGGGTTGCCGGCTTTTAGCCAGG
Organism: Maratus speciosus; assembly: GCA_963932465.1. Taxonomy (NCBI): domain Eukaryota; kingdom Metazoa; phylum Arthropoda; class Arachnida; order Araneae; family Salticidae; genus Maratus; species Maratus speciosus. Next base: position 494,947,496 of record OZ010792.1, read on the forward strand.
CCAAAAAAAAAGCCGGCCGGCTTTTTTGGTTTTAACCGCTTAAAAAAGCAGGCTTTTATTTTCCGGAAAGGTGGTTTATAGATAATTCATATAAAATTTGGATTAATTTATTTTTAATACATTTATAAATATTTTCTACTAAAAAACTATAAACTTCTATTAAATTTTGTCAAATAAATAAGACCTTATAACTGCTAGAATGCAACTGTAAAGGCATTATGTCAAAAAAAAAAAAAAAAAAAAAAAAATTCAGAAGAATACATGAAATTAGACTCTAAAGTATTGGTTTGGAATTATTTATTATAGCTCTACAATTACCACACATTTTAAAGATTATATGAAAGAATAAGAAAATGACACAAATTAAATTAGAAACATTCTTACATATACTAATATTTACTTTTAAAATTGATTAAAACTAAATAGCTTATATGTATTTAATAACTGAAATTATATTATATAATACTTGCAGTCGATATTCTGATAACTTACAGGGTGCGGAAAAAATATTGATAATTTTTTCTTAATGCTTGTGTGTGTCTTTTAAATGTTGGAGAATTTTTTTTTTTTTTTTTTTTTTTTTGTGTGTGTATATTTGCTCTTTATAATCTAAATATTGCATTATAAGTAAGTGTTTTGGGGTTATTGTTTTCATTTCGTCTTCTGTGCCGAAAAACTGTTCACTATTGAATAAGCTGTTAACCATCAGAATGACTGCATATTAGTCAAAAACAGTAAAATTGCTAATTCAAGTGGAGGCATAGTAGCCAGAAAAGCTCAACCAGCCAACCAGCGTGATGGTTTTTGGCTACATCACAAGCAATGGGAAATCCCCTTTGGTCTTTGATGATGCTGGTGTCAAGATTAATCAGATCAATTACTTCAACGATATTCTAAAGGAGGTCCTTCCATGGCTAAATTCTCATTTTGGAAACAATCCATATGTGTTCCAACAAGATTCAGTACCAGCCCATAAGTCTTGCCAATCGCAACGGTGGTGCCAAGCAAATCTTCCTGATTTTATTTCATCTCAAGACTGGTCTCCGAATACTCCGGATTTTAATCCACTTGATTACTCAGTACAGGAGTGTTGCAAGCAAGAGCCTGTGCTAATCCTCACAAAGGACTCGTAAATGAAACGGTCTCGATGCGGACTACTTGCGGCGCACCGTGTGTGCCTTCCCGCACTTTCTCCGCGAATGTATCAAGGCAAAAGAAGACCGAATCGAAAATGAATGATAGAATATGAATTGATACTTAGTCGTTAATCTTACGCAATAAAAATTATTGAAATAATTGTATCTATGGCGTTGTAGTAGAGATTGATTTTACTATTAATACTTTCTCCGCACCCTATATAAAAATGATATATGTAAAAAGTTTTCTGCTACTAAGCTGTTATGTAACTTAATCCAGATATGTCCATATGGACAGATTAAAATCATAATATGAACAATGTTGAAAGAGAAATTAGGAAGGATATAACATTTGAGGAAATTTTAGTACATGTATAAGTGCATAAAATAAAAAGAACAATTAAAAAAAAAAATTCTCCAAATAAAACTTGTTGAATTAGAATTTTGAAAAGCTAGTCTCTATTTAAAATAGTGCATATTCATGCATAAATTAATGCATATGTTATTCATAATATTGTTTTTATAGAGAGAAATGATGTTTTTATTAAATGACTTTGTGTGATTTTAAATAAATGTTTATGAGAAATAAAATAAGACTTGTATTATTAATATCCCTTAAAATTAGTTAATAAAATATATAACTAAGCAACCATTGTCCTTTTTAATTATATAAAACAGTAAAAAAAAAAGAAAAAAAAGGGTGTTAACAGGTGTAGTTACAAGGGTGTAGGTCAGTGTAAACTAGAGAAAGCAATTGGTATGACCTTTATTCCAATATTAATGTCTTCATTATTGAAAAATTGTTTTACATTGATTTCTACCTCAATTAAATATCTTTAAAACTAATTAAAAAGCACATAAAATGTGTCATTTATAATTAAAATGCTTCAATGTATAAAAGCCAATTTTGGCCAAAAAAGGCCAATTTTGGCCAAAAAAAAGCCGGTTAAAACCAATAAAAGCCACCGGCGTGGCTTTTTTTAATTTTAGCCGGCTTTTTTGCAACCCTGAGAAATTCTGAAAAGAAAATTGTACATTATGTAATCACAGAATATCTGCGATTAAATTAAGGGTGTATTCGAAAAAATATTTTTTCACCCTCAACAGCTCGAAATTTTCTGATACATTTTCAGGCTCTTTTTTTAAAAGTAAAAACAAGAAACTTGCTGAGGTGATTTTTGAAGAGATGTATAAGAGGCCGTGTGATTTCAATTTTCGCTCAATGAATAAGAATTTGATTTTTAAACAATTATTTTCTCAGTATGACCAATTTTTTCATTCCCAGATCTCCCGCTTCGGAAAATTCGGTTCAAAACGCCAACTTTGATAGCACTTTCTGCAATATTTTTTGCATTTATCAAAAAATCGAAAAGCACGGCACATTATGCAGTTTCTAAATAAGAGAATTTGCCAGTTTGATGCGTTTGAGAGCAAAAATGAATTTAAAAATAAATCAGAAAATAAACAGTTTGGATTGAAATACACCCTTAAGCAAAATTTTCGGTTTTCAAATACCACAGATTAAAAAGTAAAAAATCTGTAAAGGACGCTCGCCTCAAAGGGTTTAATGAGCTATCGTATTTACTTGTGCATAATGCGAATCCTGCCTTTTTAGGGGAAAATGATATGCGCTGTGTTTCAAAATTATATGAACACCCAGTTTTTCAAGCAATAAAAAAGAAGAAAATGTTACAAAGCAAACTCAAGTCTAATCAATATTAGAAATAGCACAAATCGTTTTTTTTATAACAAAATATAATTGAAACTGCGATTTATACATAAAATAAATCGCATTTTTCTATTTTGAGGTGTTTCATAATGATATGATCATTGACCAAAAATATAGATTAATAGTCAGTGTATGCACCAGATGCAGATTTTTTAATTAATGTAAAAACGCGATCAAGCATGGAGTAGACTAAGCTATTTTATATATTTTAATCGATTTCGTTCCCGTGGAAGATGATAGCAGCTGTTAATTCTGAAATTGGGGCATATTGTTTTCCATTTGCGTAAACACCTTTAACCTGTAGGCTCCATACATTTTCCATTGGATTTATCAGGAGAAGCAGATGGCCATGGAATTACATGTTACACCATTATTAAGAAACCATTCCCAAGTGCTGTTTGCCGTGTGGATGGATGCATTGTCTTGTTGGAATATCTAAAATGGTCCGCCAATTTCTTCAGCAAATGGCAGCAAGTTTTCTTCAATTAGATCTTGGTAGGTTAATGCACTCTATTCTGTCAGACGGAAACGCAACGTTGATCTTACGATGAAATCCAAGCGCAGCCCAAACCATGAGTGAACCTCCACCCTGCTGCCGTTTTGAAAACATTTCTTTCTTGCGCAGATCGTGCCAATAATAAGAAAAACCGTCCGGACCATCCAAATTGAATTTTTTCATCGGAAAATATTACTCTTTCATATTCTAACTTCCAGAGTAGTATACAGAGGTCTACGTGCGACGGAAGTGACGTCATAGGGGGCGTGGCAGCTGTCAATCAAAAGGGGGGGGGGGTGAAACCGGAAGTGGGGGGTGGGTCACGTGACGGGATCGTACAGGAGGACGAGGGGGAAGGTTGAGTTGTTTTTTTTGCTGAAGGTTGAGTTGTTTTTGCTGAATAGGCTAGGGGAGGGGGAAGGGGGGGTCGGAAAGGGGGTCACGTGACGGGATCGTATAGGAAGACGAGGATTTTAGGTTGAGTTGTTTTTTTTTGCTGAAGGTTGAGTTGTTTTTGCTGAATAGACTAGGGGAGGGGGAAGGGGGGGTCGGAAAGGGGATCACGTGACGGGATCGTATAGGAGGACGGGGATTTTTAGGTTGAGTTGTTTTTTGCTGGATGTTGAGTGGGTTTTTTGCTGGAGGTTGAGTAGTTTTTTGCTGGATACTTTGAGGGGGTGGAAAAGGGGGTGTCACGTGACAGGCTTGTAGAGGAGTACGATAGAAGGGGGGTGTCCACCTGTCAATCAAAAACGGAATATGTTCGAACGTGAATGTGACGTCATGTGATGATTGCACCCTAGACAAGCAATTACGAGGACCGTTTGCAAAGTTGAGTTGTTTTTAAGGTTAAACTGTAAGCAAAATATCAAGATGAGTTGTTTAGAAACCGATTAACTATAACCGATTCTGAAAAAAGTTTCTGATTCAACAAATGGCATCAGTTGTATTTGTCATTCGCTTAGATTATTCTCAAGAGTGTGTAGCATCGTTTGTTGTCTTGTGATTTATCTTCGCTTTTATTTTAGTTATTTTTATTGTTTTCGTTATGGAAGACGGACTTAACACCAACAAAAGCAAGCGCAAACTTGTTGAAATTAAAGAAAGCAACAAGAAAACGAAGAATTACCAAACTACGGTAAGTTTTTTAATTGATTTTTTTTTTAAATTAATACTTTTTTCAATTCATAATAATAAAATTTAAAAATGTTTTTTATTATTTTTACTTATTTTGGGTCTCTCTCTTTATTTCTTTTTAGGTTCAATCATTTGTAGAAAAGGTTAAATGGCATAATTCGAAGGACATGAAATACCTAGGTGGAGAAAACTTTCTTTCCGTGAATTATTTTCTGGGGCAAACCCGAGTTCACATTAGACGCTATATTGTTGATCCCGACGGTGAATTACAGCCTACTAAAGATGGTGTATCTCTAACTCCCAAAGTCTGGCAATCCTTGTGTCGTGAAATCAAGACTATATTAAATCCCAAATTTTCAGAAAAGATGACAATTATTGAATCAGATTTGTGCATTTCAAAGCAAGTGAAGGATGGTGTGGAACTTTACGTTCTCCAAAGACTTTTCCAAAGAAAAAATATGAGTATGCAATTCCTACCTGAACACGTCGTACTAACACTTGCTGAGCTTGAAAAGATAGTTGATAACATGTGCAATATCACGGATCGTTTGAAAGATGGACTAATCACATACTCAATATCTTACTATATTTATGAAGAACTGGACAACACCGATTTGCAGTTTAACCCAACATCTAATCCCGACGCGTTTTTAGAACTCGTTGATTCCCTGACTAAGTGTTTGGTTGCTGCCATGACTATCAAAATTTCGGAACTGATAAACTGTTTCGGATGTCGTGAGTCTTATCAAGCACCTTTTATGCATGACTGTGTAACGAAAACTCGAACTGAAAAATGGTTAGAGTTCTCTGACAGTGCACTTTATTCCATCAACATGCGTGATGTTGCAAAAGACATTGTTAAAAAAAACTTAACTGTTGACTTTAAATATGTACTTGGTCAAGAAGAATTTTTTGATTCATTAATTATCCCAAAATTATTGGAATCTGTACAAAAAATGTATGTTGGAGCAGACCAACAATCACAAGAAGAAAATGATTTCTTACAATTATCATTGTAAATTTTAGATCTGAATAAATGTATATGTACATAATATCTTTTGTCTGTTTTCTTAGTCTTGTTTTTTATAAAATTAATAAGAATGTTTTAGGTTTGAATAAAAAAAAGAAAATGTTGGACTTTAGAAAAAAAAAAAAAACTTTTCTTTAAAAATAATAAGTTTGTGTTCAGAAAATAAAAAAATATATTTTTTATACTTTGATCCTTTTACTATTTTTATTGAACTTAAATCTTTTTCCAGTGCATATTTTTTATCGAACAGATTTTTTTTCTCTAGTGCATATTTCTTATCGAACAGATTTTTTTTTTTTACAATACATTACTTTTTTCCTAAACACAAACACTTTTCTTAAAATAATTTTCCTAAAACATCAAACTTTTTATGCCAAAACATAAAACTTTTTTCCAATACATAACTTTTTCGCTGAACTGAATTCTTTACTGAACTTAAAACTTTTTCCAGTGCATATTTTTTATCAAACTTATTTTTTTACAATGCATTTACTTTTTTCCAAAACATAAATCTTTTATTCCAACACATAACTTTTATTTTTATTTTATTTTATTTTATTTTATTTTATTTTATTTTATTTTACTGAACTTAAATCTTTTTTCCAATGCATATTTTTTTTTTGTATAATACATTACTTTTTTTGCCAAAACATAAAACATTTTTTCTTAGAATAATTTTCCTAAAATATCAAACATTTTTTCAAAGCACAAAAATATAATTTTCCTAAATATCAAACTTTTTTCCAAAACACACAAATAATTTTCCTAAAACATCAAACTTTTTTTTCCTAAACACAAACACTTTTCTTAAAAATAATTTTCCTAAACTCTTTTTCCAAACACTAAACCCAAAACATTTTTTTCCAAAACTCAAAATATTATTTTCCAAAACACAATTTTTTTTTCCAACACACACACAAAAAAAAAAAAAACTTTTTTTTCCCCTAAAACATAATATTTTTTCTGCAACATAATTTTTTATTTACTGAACATATTTTTTGTGTTTCGTTGAAAACGTTATTTCTCAAAAAAAAAAAAAAAAAATTCCTTTCTTAAAGAAAAAATTTAGAAAAAGCAATCTTAACGATTACTTTTTTTTTGCAATATTACGAAAAAAACAGTCACACACATAAATATATTTTGAACTATAAACATATTTATTTGTTTCATAAAATACATTATATTTGCAAAAAACATTATATTCTACATTTTCAACCATGGTATTGGTGATATTGGTAAAGTTGCGTGCTTAGATAACCTTCGTTTTCTATGATAGGGTTCAGGTCTTGCATAAATAGTTTTCTGTTCAGTCTTCAAATACTTGTTTTTTATAAATTCTTGGGGAAAGCTGTTTTTCTTTAAAAGTTCTTGAAACTGATCAAAGGCAATAGGTTTTTGACGTCTATCTCTCAGCAAAAAACCGACTAGTTGAACAATATTTGAACCATTAATTACAGTATCATCAATTTTCAATTCTCTGTTTTCTGTACAGGAAATTTTATTTTGTTTAAAAAAATCCATAATTTTAACAGCAGTTTTCTTTTGCTTTACAGGAATAGAACTTAGAATTTCATTTTCTACATCAGACTTTTCCAGGGGTTTCTGGGGAAGTTGTTCTTCAGGGGCTTTGACCGCATTCATATCTGGGAATGATACAAACTTTTGCAAAATCTGTGTATACAGCTTCGCTTTTTCATCGTCCTCTATTTTTCTTTTCAAAATAGTCTGAATTTGTCTATCTAAATCACTTAAATGCTCATCGGCAAACTCTTGATCTCTGTCAGCTGGAATAAGTCTGAATTTACGAGCGAACTCCATTGATCAACGTACTGAGCACTGATACTGCAGCTGGAATAAGTATAGACAAAAACCCTTCTCCTTTTTGAACAAGAAGTCGTCTTTTCTTAAACAGAGGTACTTTTTTATTTCCCAGGCGTCGCAATGTTCTTTTATAAGTTATTAATCTATTTTTCTGACGTTTAGAGACAGGTATGTTACCCTTTAAAAGATTTAAGACGCATTCACAGACACCTTTTATAATACTATTAGGACACTTTTTAAGAAAGGCCGTTTTTTTCTTTGTCTTGCTTAACAATTTCAGATGTTCCACGGTCGACATCCTGAGTTCAAATGATGGTCGTTGAGCTTAATCTCTTTGTTTTATATGCTTACCGTAAGTAAAAGCTTTCTTTAAAACACAATGTTTTAAACAGGGTTTTGTGACTTGGGCAATTTAACTCTGAAATATTTAATAAATTAATCTTGGAGCAGTTAAAATCATTCAGATTCAAGATTTTGGCGTTCCCTGGAAAAAATGGTTTATCGAAGTTCATACACATAATGTTTATCACCAGGAAAGATTTTAGTGCGCATGCGCAAACTTTCACAAGAATCGGGCCTTAAATCAATGAATAAGTAGCTAAAAGGTAATGCAGTAGCATCATTAAAGATTTCTTGAAAAGCCTTAGATTTACCAGGAAACATTTGTCTGGATAAATACATTATTTGGCTTTTATCTCGAGGATTCTTATATAGTACCATGTAATGAGAGTTTAAATTAATATTTCTCATTTCTTTGCCGTGATGAAACAAATTTTGAGTTATAAAGATAACGGAAAGATTCCGGTGATGACTGCCTTTCGTGAAAAGTTTGCTCAATCGTACATCAGAAGCTAATTCTGACATCAAATCATCAATGATAATTAAAGCGTTTTTTAGAGAATTAAGATTACAGGGTAAACCTTCTTCAAATTGTACACCTTTCATGGAATTGAAAAGGGGTTGATAACTTCCATAACAGTATATTATACTTGTGGGCATAGGATGAAAATATTTGTAATCAATTAATTTTTTAACAAAAAAGCTTTTACCCGAGCCTGTCGGCCCGCTGATAAGGACAGTAGAAGGATGTACTAACTTGAGTAATTCCATGCTTTAAATGACAAGAATGAATGAAAGCTTCAACTTTTATAGTTTCTTGACTATTTTCGGCGAAATTATTATTATTATTATTATTGTTATTATTTTGTAAATATACATATCACAATAACTTGTATGATCTTGTTAAGGACAAATTTTATACATGCACTTTTTTTTTTCTAAAAAACAAATGAATTTTTTTTTATGTAATCTACTATCCATGATGAATTAAAATAAATAAATAAACACACATAAAATAAGAGAAATGTATATTTTTATTTTTTAAAAATCATGTTTACACCATATCGTTTTTTGACAAATTGATACATTCGAAAATCATTCTTCTTTCTGGATAATACATTGGTAATAGAATTCATACAAAGTCCTTGACATCGTTTTACAAGAAAGAAAATACAATATTGTCCACAGACATTGGACGTTAAACTTTGAAGCATTGCCTTGTTCCAACGAATTCGGTGATACTTCTTCACAAATCTTGTTATGTCTTCTCCATAGGTTTCGGGAGGAAGTCCGTAAGAATCAAAAAAGTCCAGAGTTTTCTTATCTTGAACGTATATTGCTAGCCAATGGGATCCCTTTTCGTCATGTTTATCGGTATTAATCACTAATACACAGGGAAAGTGTCGAATATCAGGTATTTTGTCGGAAGGGAAAACACCTGCAAAATACCTCGCCGAAACAGGATCACGTGATAAAATTCTATGAATTTGCGATGAATTCATTAGTTTCCAAAATCATACAGAATATTACGAGATTTGTTGATTTCGATTAAATTTTCAAATTCAACATACACTAGCAAAGAGACTGTTTGCGCCAAAGTTGTTCCGAACTTAATTTCTAATCTTAAATTGCTATGACGAATGAGATTAAGATGTGTACCATATCGCATAAATCAGGTGACAGATCAAAGCAAAATAATGAATACCCCTGTGAGAATTCTGATCTTGAAAGGTACAAGCCTTTGTTTTCAGCATTCGAAAATAAATTCTCATAAGCTCGAATAAATAAATTGTTTTCAAAGTCAGGTTGTAGTGGATTGTGAGGAACGGGCTGTCCGTCCACATAGACGCCAATGAAATTAATATTGTAATGTTTGAACTCAAAAGGGGACTTTTTATAGTCACCGTTAAATGAGTCATTATCCACACAGGCGATTACGATGCGATTGGGCATCTGGCCTGTAAAAATATTATCTTGAACAAAACTCATATTGCCTGCAGGAATAGAGTATGTTTTACAAAGCACTCTGGTAATAGGGTATTTGGCTGTTGTTTTTTCTAAGCTTTTAGCGTGTCCTAAGACAACACCAGGACTTACTCGTACTTTACGAACAAATAGGGAAGCATGTTCCAGGAAAACCTTAAAATCCCCTTCACCCGCCAATAAACAAAACTCTGGTTTACTACGAATCAGTTTAATTTTTACATCAACCATGTTTAGGAGCAGTCTTTCTTGGTGAAACATATCCAGGTGCAATCGTCCAATCATATCCACTGAAGCACTGAGTTTAGTCATTTCTGCACGTTTACTAAACCCTTCATTGGGGTTTGCATCTGCAGGATCTACAACATTCATACAACCAGCAGTATCTTTAAAAAATAATTCTGCGGAAAGTTGAGAAGTTTTTACATCATATCCGTGATTCAGTAATTTCTCTATCATGGCTCTGTATGGATAAGTATTATTACTTGAAGAAACGAGTCTATCGTTCAGGCTAATATCAACTTGGGAAAACATGGAATGCAGAAAAAGATTGACGGGTCCAACTTTACATTTATCTGGAATGGGTTTGTCGTCCTTTTTTAAAATCTTTACTTTGACATATAACTGGGTTTGGGACAAATCAAGATAATCTTCTCCGCTTCCAGAAACATTAAATTCTACAGGGCCTCCATCAGAAACATTGGAAAGCGGGTGAAATTCAACCCACTGGCCTCTTTCAATAACTGTTTGAGTAGGAGGGAGATGAAATAATTCTAATTCGGATTTAGCACATTCGGGAGAGTCCTTTAAAAGAAAAGCCATAGTATAATGCGTATATTAACAATCAAAAATATCACGTCTTTGCACCTTCCGTGCTTTTGATGAAATGATGTGTTTCGCAGGTTTCCGCTTCCTTTTAAGCTTTCCATGGCCAATCATTTCATCTGCTTTTTCAATTGCTTTTCTAGCTAATTTTTTTCCGACTTCTTTTGATCGTGTTTTAAGAGACGATTTAAAATTTTCACCTGTTAATACATCATTCGCAACCATAGTGCCTGTTCGTAATGCTTCTTTTCCAATTGTTTTGGCGCCACTTATCAAAAAAGGCATCGCACTGCGAAACAATTTAGCAAAAAAACCGCCTATACCGTATCCTCTCTGCAAAACTGTTCCTCGATAGTAAGGTAAACCTCTTCCTATTTGCCCTACATAATAATCTTCGAACTTTTGTGTACAACATGTATAAGGCACCAACATTTTTTGTTGATCTTTCTTTATCGCAATCAAAAAGGAAAATGAGATTAATTTAAAACGAAAGGCTCTTTTATATGATTTGCCGTAAACGAAAATGCAACGTTAAAAAAACTTTACCTCTTTCAAAAGGTACTAAATCTCCAGAATGAAGCCTGATATCAATTTGTACCGTTTGGAAATGTTGACGAATAATTGGTACGTACAAGGGTCTCGAATAATGAGCATTAATAATTTCGCCATCGCTTCCTTCGACAGACACAATTTTTAGAAGAGGGGCTTGAACATCGCCGACGATTTGAGGCTCCGCGAGATCACAATACACATACATCACGGGAAACGATGAGTTTGGGTCAGCCACAAAAGGACTTTGATGCAATCCTGTAAATCCCCCGGGTTCAAACCCTAAAAGTTCTGCTAGACCTTCATAAAGAACTACTTTCGATTTTTTATCTGTCTTGATTGTAACTCTTTTCGTAACTGGATGATAATGAAATTCAATCTTATTTTTATGCGATGGTATCGTCATACTTTTAATGAGGTCTGATATGGTTTCGTAACATCCAGAAGGAACTCTCCTACCTTCCAACTTTCCATCCCCCAAGTCAAAACCAAACAAATTATTATCATTTCTAACGTTATACCATGTATGAGGATAAATGAAATCGACCAAAGCCATTTCCCATTCACCTTTTAAAATGATGGGGGTGGGCAGTTGAGTTGTAAATTGCGATATTTTATTATTTGGGAAAAAGCTCGTAGAGCTGTCGCTGATGAGTGTGATGTAGAACGACATCTTTTGATGAAATGAATGGTAAGTATGATGTCTTCTCTATTTATATGGTTCGAATATCTTTAACCCATGCGTTGAATTTTTCCGGATAGCCTTGGAATTTCACAAAATATTGAAATTTTCCATTACGTTTTCTTTTCTTCAAAACCCTCTCCACAGGATAATAACCTGAATCCGAAATCTTTTGCAATTCTTGCTTGTAAAATGTTCCTTTTATGATTTCTCCTGCTAAATCTTTTAATTTATAGACAACAGGCACTCGATGTATGATTTTATGAATAGTAAAAATTTCTCTTGTCCAATTTTGCTCGTATCCTTTCTCAAAACGTAGTTTCTCTTTACTTATACGAACGGTATCACCAGCATTCAAGTCATATCTCATTGGAGAGATTTTGTCGTTTGCGCACAATGTTTTCCAAACCTGACTTTGATTATCAATGTTTACTGACGCAGGCGTCATTTTAATACTACGATGCCATGTGTGGTTGTAACTGTGTACTAATTTATCGATTACATCTATATATCTCTTTGTATTCTTTTCAGTAAAGTATTTCCACATTTTCGTTTTAAGTGTACGATTAAAGCGTTCTACTACAGAAGCTTTTGTGGTGTTATTGGTTGTGAAAAAGTGAACATTCTGCTTTTTTAAGAAATCTTGCACAAGCTTATTCGTGTACTCTTTCCCATCGTCGCACTGCAGAGTGTGTGGCTTACGTTCTGAAAATATTTTTTCGAAAGCCCTTTTAATACCTGGAGCTTTCTTATCTTTTAGAGGTATGACCCATGCATATTTCGACAAAATATCAATACATGTCAGTAAAAACCTATATCCGTCATTCAAAGAAGAGAGAGATTGCATGTCTACTAAATCAGATTGAAACTGCTCGTTTATGCCTCCTACTATGACACGGTTTCTCGGGAATTTGTGTCGCAAAGGCTTGTGCAAAGTGTACGAATCTTTCGTTTGCAGCCAACTCCTGATGTCTTTGGTTTTTACGCGACTTTTTAAAACACGCTGTAAAGCACTGATACCACCAAAACTGCCTGGTAACTCCGGATCCCGATACATCTGATTCAAAACTTCCATTGCAACAATGATTATGGTCTAAACGAAAGTTAACATTCATTTATATTTTCGTTTACAAAGCTAACACGATGTTTATCGCATCAAAGTTTTACTTCAAATGAAATCATTATAGAAAATCCTTTAATATATATCTTATTTTAAAAGTATGAATATAATTTAGGGTAAATTACACAATTAAATTAAAATAATTTAAAGTATTAATATAATTACTTTTTAATTATAAAACAAATATAATTTTTTAAAAATCAGGCGTTATTACATTATCATAGAGAATTATTTCGAAGTCGAAATACATAAGATTTTTGGTGCTTCATCTATCGTTTGAATTTATTTTAGTATTTTTTATTTTACCAAAAAGTCAAGGTGGGATTTGAACCCGTCAAAAATGATGTCAAGGAACAATTATTTGTCTGTTATTCTAACAATTGCGCCATGACATCACGTTGTTAAAGGAATATTTAAAGATGATACTTGTTTCTATTCAGTGTGATGGCGTCATTCAAGAAAACATACGTGAAAACCGAAAATCTTGTGTTTTTTTTCCGTTTAAAATTCTACGATAATAATTTTAAAATAAATTAAATTCGTTTAAAATCAAACACGATTCCCAAATCTAAAATCTGAAAATAATGAATTTAAAATTCTAAAATAAAATAATTTTGCTCAAATGAAAAAATAAAAAAATGAAACAGGATTCCCACTTTTTAAAAATAATCAATGTAAAAAATAAAACATTAAAAATAATCAATTAATAAATGTAAAAATCTAAAAATAATCAATTAAAAAATAAATATCTTAAAAACAAAACTTATTAAAAATTCATTCCAAAAAAATGAAAATTAAAATCCACTGATTACGGCATACTTTAACAATGAACACCTCCAGAAAAAACGAAACTTAAATCCACACCCTCTCCTCTAGCACGTAAACAAATGGCATACCCCACTTCCTTCCCTTCCTAAAACACCACACGTGCCTTCTACAGACAAAAAATATTAGCCATCATGTTACAGTTCATGTTCGGACACGTCCTCTTTTTTGATTGACAGGTGGACACCCCCCTTCTATCGTACTCCTCTACAAGCCTGTCACGTGACACCCCCCCTTTTCCACCCCCTCAAAGTATCCAGCAAAAAACTACTCAACCTCCAGCAAAAAACCCACTCAACATCCAGCAAAAAACAACTCAACCTAAAAATCCCCGTCCTCCTATACGATCCCGTCACGTGATCCCCTTTCCGACCCCCCTTCCCCCTCCCCTAGCCTATTCAGCAAAAAACTACTCAACCTCCAGCAAAAAACCCACTCAACATCCAGCAAAAAACAACTCAACCTAAAAATTCCCGTCCTCCTATACGATCCCGTCACGTGATCCCCTTTCCGACCCCCCTTCCCCCTCCCCTAGCCTATTCAGCAAAAACAACTCAACCTTCAGCAAAAAAAAACAACTCAACCTAAAATCCTCGTCTTCCTATACGATCCCGTCACGTGACCCCCTTTCCGACCCCCCCTTCCCCCTCCCCTAGCCTATTCAGCAAAAACAACTCAAAAAAAAACAACTCAACCTAAAATCCTCGTCTTCCTATACGATCCCGTCACGTGACCCCCTTTCCGACCCCCCCTTCCCCTCCCCTAGCCTATTCAGCAAAAACAACTCAACCTTCAGCAAAAAAAACAACTCAACCTTCCCCCTCGTCCTCCTATACGATCCCGTCACGTGACCCACCCCCCACTTCCGGTTTCACCCCCCCCTTTTGATTGACAGCTGCCACGCCCCCTATGACGTCACTTCCGTCGCACGTAGACCTCTGTATACTACTTTCCAGGACATGTGATCTTTTGCCCAATCCAGGCGATTTTGCTAATGTATTTTAGTCAGTCATACGTGGTTGGGGCTTTCTTTTCTTGTACATCATCATCTTGGAGCACTTGACTACTCTGGACAAGATACTTTTTGATGCTGCTATCAGTGGATCTCTTGAAAGTTCACCTAAAGTTGTTTTCCCATTACTCAATCTTTTTATAATGGCTCTCTTTTCCCTTTTGGACAGCTTTGGCGGACGTCCCTAAGACTTCCTTGCTCCATAATCCTGTTTTAATAAAAGAAAATTTAATATTACACCTGGAGCTATTTTAAATTTTTTTGCGATGGACGAAAGTCCTTAATCATTAAAAGTCACAATTTTCCCTTTCTCAAAACCACTTAAAGCGCTTTTACAACCCATACTTCTAGAACTCACTTTGCGATCAGGTTTAGAAATTTCTTAGTCTGCGAAGTATCTTTATAAGCTAAACTAATTTCATATTTCGGTTTCTTCTTCTCGGAGTGGTATTCAACATTCCTGTACAGTAGGGGTGCACAACCTTTTTAAGAGAAGGGCCACTTACAAAAATGTTTGGGTTGTCGAGGGCCACATCAGTAACACAACGAAAATTCTATATTGGGAGGTAGGGGGGGGGGGTAATAAGTCTTTATTCTTGATGAATAATTATTTTTTGTCTATAATAAACATAAACAAACGTAAATAAATAATCGTATGAAGGAATGCAGGGCTTCTTCGCATCTGTATGAATAACCATTCAACACTTTATGAAGATTAACGGTTCGTTCTTGACGAATGGTAACTTGAAGAAAAAAAATTACACAAAATTTCTAAGTAATTGAATGTTATTGAAAAATATATTTAAAAAAATATTGAAGAATAACTTCATTTAAAATAAAAGGAAACTTATTTTTGAAATAATAAGGCGTGATGGACTAATTATGCTATTTTTTCTGCGGACTATTAACAAAACTCGTTTTTTTTTTTTTGTCAATCAAATGCGACTGATTGACGAAATTCGCGATTTTTTATCAACGACCGATTGACAGATTTCGCGGTAATTTTCCATCGCCGATTGGCATAATTTGCAATCTTTTCAAACAACCAATTTCCGATACCTGCGATAAATTGACACAATTCGCGATTTTTTTTCAGCGATAAATTTTCAAATTTCGCGATTTTTTTCCACAACGGATCAAAGAAAATTGCGATTTTTTCCGCCCCCGATCGAATTATTTCGCGACTTTTTTGTTCTGCGAGCGACCTTGGAAATTCGCGAGTTTTTCCCATGAACGATTGACAAAATTCGCGATTTTTTTTTCATGAGTAATTGGCGAATTTTGCGATATTTTACGTGACAGATTGACAATATTTGCGAATATAAATGCAATATTTGCAATAAAGTATAAATGCAATATTTGCAATAAAATGGCGAAGATCGCGATTTCTTTTACGTGCACAATCGATGAAATTTGCGATTTTTTCCTGCGACCAATGGATTTCTATTTCATGATATTTTTTGGGACCGACACACAAATTTTGAAATTTTTTCCATGAGCTATTCACGAAGTTCTTGGGAAAGTTTTGGGAAGTTTTTGGGAAAATTCACGATTTTTTTTTCATGAGCGATTGACAAATTTCGCAATATTTTTGCGACCAATTGAAAAAAATTGTAATTTTTTCTATCAGTTGTGAAAATTCGTGATTTTTTCCCGAGACAGATTGACAAGATCGCGATTTTTCCTCAGTCGATCAACGAAATTTGCAATTTTTGTACCTCATTGACAAAATTCGTGATTTTACTGTGCCCGATTAACAAAATTCGTGATTGTTAACTGACTCTGATGAAATTTGTAATTTTTCCCGCGCAATAAGCTGGCGAAACTCGCGCTTTCTCCGTAGCCGGTCAAGAAATTTTGCAATTTTTCCGCAGCTCCTCGACAAAATTCGCGATTTTTCTGCGTACGATCAAGGACATTCGCGATTCTTAACTGACTCTGAAGAAATTTGTAATTTTTACGCGACAAATTGATGAAATTCGACATTTTCTCGCGATAAACTGACGTAGCTCACGATTTTTCCGCAGCTGGTCAACAAAATTTGCAATTTTTCCGTACCTCATCGACAAAATTCGCGATTTTTCTGTGCCCGATTAAAGAAATTTGAGACTTTTCCGCGTCGAGTCGATAAAATTCGCGATTTTCCCTCTCGCGATCAACAAAATTCGAAAATTTTCTGCTCCCGATAAACGAAATTTGCGATTCTTAACTGACTCTGACGAAATTTGTAATTTTTCCCTCGGCAAATTGACAAAATTCCGCTTTTTTCTCACGATCAACTAACAAAATTCTCAATTTTTCAGCAACCGATCAAGGATTACATAATCAACAAAATTCGCGATTTTTGATGCGTCCGATCAACGAAATTCACGATTTTTAACTGACTCTGACGAAATTTGCAATTTTTTCAGCGGCAAATTGTCGAAATTCGCTATTTTTTCTCGCGATAAACTGACAAAACTCGAGATTTTTCCCCAGTTGATCAACGAAATTTGAGATTTTTCTTCGAATCATCGATAAATTTCGCGATTTTTCCGAACTCGATCAACGGAATTTGCGATTCTTAATTGGCTCTGATGAAATTTGTAATTTCTTCCCGGAGCAAATTGACAAAATTCGCGATTTTTTCCTGCGACATATGGACAAGAAATTGAAAATTTTCCAGTTATAAATTGACGAAATTGTGTCAAAAAAACGAAGAAATTATATAAATTGTGATCGCGGGCCACAAGTTAACTCATGGCGGGCCACAGGTTGTGCATCCCTACTGTACAGATTCCATGCTCGTTTAGTGATAATTTCGATCAATGTTCATATCATTTTGCAACACCATTTTTTTAGATAATTCATATCTTCAATGAATTTAAAGTTTGATATTTCTTTTTCAACTATGTATTATGTAAAATTACTGTATTTGTCTCGAGAATGGAGTTTTCTGATAATTATTTAAGAATTTTTGCCAAGATATCACAAAATTACTAGGTGTTCATATCATTATGATACCCTGTGTATATGTATATGCTGTGCATAATGCACATCCTACTATTTTAACGGCAGGAAATTGAAAAAAATATGACCGTTTTTGCGTTGGATAATCGAATATTGGAATTCTTCGTAGTTTCAAAAGGACTGGAAATTCAAATCAGATATATAGAAATGAAGAAGATATGATTTTTGAAGATATAAACTGTGCCAGTGACGATTTTAGCAACAATATAGCAATAGTAATGATGTGTGATGCGCTTATTCTAAACAGCTTTGATTAATTGTGCACTACATGTTAGGGAATTTCAAAAGTTTGCTTTTATTTCTTGTGCTGTTTTAATTATGCAACATTAATCTAATAAAGTAGATAATGTATTTCGATTTGATTATATATTTATCTATATTTATATATTAATTTTGATAATATATTATATATTATGATTCGATATTTATTATTCAGTTATGATAATTTAGAATAAAATAAAAACTGCCCTTTTCTCTGTCCGTACTTTCCTTGTCTTTGTCCATAATACAGAAACTAAGGCACGTAAAAATCCAATTACATTTCTCTTATTTCGCTTTTACTTCGATATTCATACAATATTTACTTGTTACATTCATTAATTTAAGAGGGGTGGGGGTGGGGGGGGAGGGAGTGCTAAGTATAAGTTATTAAGATTTAAAGTTTTTTTTTTTTTTTTTTTTTTTTTTTTAACAACTGACCATTTTAGAAATGCCAAGCAAAATTTCAGCATTCTAATAATCACAACTGTTTTAAGTTCTGATCAGAGATAAAAACGAAAAATATTTCACAAAGAAAGAACACAAAAGAACTTAAAAAAGCCTATAATATCAACTTTAGAAAGAAAGCATTTATCTACAATTTCTTTCTTACTTTCTTTCTTTCTTTTTTTTTTCTTTTTTTTTTTTTTTTGTTAAATACTGATATAAAACTATAGTCATAACATGGCATTAAATTTTAAGAGATTATAGCAAAAAAGGGACTAAAAAGTTTTTTAAACATTGAAAATCGAGTTTACGCAATAGCACAAAAAAAGTTTAAATTCATGGATACACGGAAATTTTTCATTCCTGAATTTAAAATGTTTATTTTGGAAAAAGCGCAATTCAGTTTAACGGAACAACGTCAGTTTAAGGGAAAACTCCTTAATTTATTTTAAAATAAATAATGCTGGCAATTTTTGAAACACGACGCATGTGACAGTATGTATCCGTATCTTCGTTCATAAGTCAGAAATTTGCCTTTTATCAACGAATGCAGTGATTGTAATAAATTTACATTTCGTAAGAGGCAGTTTCGAGTGGAGAGAGGAATGGCATAAAACAAGGGAAGAAGCAAACGACCGAAATAAATTCTGCTTGCACAACTGCATCCTCTTCCAAACAGGAAGAAGTTCCGAGCGACTTCGGAAAAATATTCTGTTTGGTCTTGCACATCCATTATTTCATGCTAATAGAACTCTTTTATCTTTCCCCAGAAAAAGCTTTTCCTGAGAAAACTCCATGTTATGAAAAATGGCTTTGCAAATTTAGAATTGACTACTTTTAAATTTTCACAATACCATGTTTTGATTGTAACGATAGTGTTGCCAGAGAACTACTTTTTTAAAATTCAGATTACTTGATTGGCGCCCATTTTTTGAAATTGTGAAATTCGCCTTATTTAAGGCTGTTCTCAAATACAAAGGGTCAACTTTCTGACATAAGTTTTAATTCATTTTTGTTCGGAAACGCGTGAAACTAGAAGGTGTTGTTATTCAGAAACTATGTCATCGAACTGTTTTTTCCGTTTTCTTGTAAACGCAATAGATCTTTCCGAAAATACTGTCAAAGTTGGCATTTTGAACCGAACTTCCGACCGAAAGAAGAAAATCCAGTTAGTAAGGGGAGAAAAATGCCGTGTCACGTGATCAAAATCGCTTATAACTCAATAGGTAATCGATTGATCAAAAAATGAAAAAAACAGTTCGATTCCAAATCGCTTCCATGATCAGGCTTTCCAATTTTACATCTTTCCGTTAAAAAATGAACTTGTAGCAGCTGAGAACAGCCTTAATTTCATATTAATTAAGGCGAAAACAAGGCGAATTTTACCACTTCAAAAAATTAGTGCCAATCAAGAAATCTTAATAAATAAATAGAATGCTAAATTCATCTTTAAAAAGTTAAACTTAAAATTACACTATGTGCAAAATACTTAAAGGTTGAAATTTTTTTCTAAAAAAAGGTGTTAAATTACCTTAATACTTATCAGTACTTTCGCCTAAAAACACAGCCTTCGTCAGAGAATGTAAAAATACTGTTATTAACGTCTTATTTTTCAAATTTCACGTAGTTGGTGTCGAAAGGCGTGAAAGTAAAAGTCAGTTTTTAGATCCGGAAAATATTGGGAAAATAAAATATGTATATAGAGAGAAATGGAATATTACTTGTTTTATGATTCTTTAAGTAGACTGAGCCAAATTCTGGGTATGTTGCAGGATAATACGTGATTACATAACTGTCATTAATAGAAATTATTACTAAAGGAAATACTGTTTGCAATGACGTTTTATCCTGCAACATACCCAGAATTTGGCTTCTTAATTTCTTTAAAAATTATTACTGAAGGACTCTTTGTAATGACATTTTATCCTACAACATGCCTAGAATTTGGCTCAGTTTGCTTAAAGAATCATAAAACAAAAACAAGTAATATTCCACTTCCCTCTATATCCATATTTTATTGACGTTTTATCCTACAACATACCCAGAATTTGGCTCAGTTTGCTTAAAAAATCATAAAACAAGTAATATTCCACTTCCCTCTATATCCATATTTTATTTCCCCAATGTTTTCCGGATCTAAAAATTGACTTTCATTTTCACACTCCTTTCGACACCAACTACGGGAAAATTGAAAAATAAGATGTTAACAACAGTATTTTTGTATTATCTGACGAAGGCTGTGTTTATAGCTGAAAGTACTAAGAAGTATTAAAGTAATTTAATATCTTTTTAAATATTTTTGTCATCTTTTAAGTATTTTGCACAGTGTAATTTTAAGTTTAAGAAATCTTAATTTAAAAAAAAAAGTAGCCCACTGGCAACACTGTGTAAAAATACACTAATTTAATCCTTTAAGGCTGTTCTAAAATTCTGAATACAGTAGAGCGCCGATTATCCGGATGGAGGCCGATCCGATTAAGGCTGTTCTTAACTGCTCTGCTCAACAAGCGCAAAACGTTTTGACACATTTACAAATTCATTTTTTAGCGGAAAGATATAAAATTGGACAGCCTGGCCATGAAAGCGATTTGGAATTGAACTGTTTTTCCTATTTTTTTGATCAATCAATTACCTATTGTGTTATAGGCGATTTCGATCACCTGACAAACACGATTTTTGCCCTTCACGGACTGGTTTTTCTGCTTTCTTCGAGAACTTTGTTTTAAAATGTCAACTTTGACACTATTTTCTGAAAGATCTATTGCGTTTGCAAAAAAAAACGGAAAAAATAGCTCGATTACATAGTTTCTGAACAACAACACCTGCTTGTTTCATGTATTTCCGAACAAAAATAAATTAAAACTTATACAGTTGCCCTTTTGGATTTGAGAGGCTGTTCTCAACTGTTCTGCTCAAGAAGCGCAAAACGTTTTGACATATTTACAAATTCATTTTTTAAAGGGAAGACATAAAATTGGAAGGTCTGGCCATGGAAGCGATTTGGAATCGAACTGTGTTCCATTTTTTGATAAATAAATTACCTATTGTTATAAGCGATTTTGATCACGTGACACGACATTTTTCTCCCCTTACTGATTGGATTTTCATCTTTCGTTCGGAAGTTCGGTTCAAAATGCCAAATTTGACAGTATGTTCTGAAAGATCTATTGCGTTTACATGAAAACGGAAAAAGCAGTTCGATGACATAGTTTCTGAATAACAACACCTTCTAGTTTCATGCGTTTCCGAACAAAAATTAATTAAAACTTATGTTCAAAAACTATGTAATTGAGCTGATTTTTTCCCTTTTTGCAAATGTAATAGATCTTTCAGAAAATAGTGTCAAAGTGGGCGTTTTGAACTGGATTTCCGTGCGAAGAAAGAAAGAGCATTCAAGAGCGGGGAAAAACGTGTTTGTCACGTGATCAAAATGGCTTGTAACTCAACAGGTAATTGATTGATCAAAAAATGAAAAAACAGTTTAAATCCAAATCGCTTCCATGGCCAGGCTTTCCAGTTTTATACCTTTCCGTTAAAAAATGAATTTGTAAACGTGTCAAAACGTTTTTGCGTTTGTTGAGCAGAGCAGTTAAGAACAGCCTTAAAGATTTATTTACTTCTCTATCAATAATTGAGCCGTTCAGTGCACAAATCGATTAACTCCATCCAATGAAAATGTTCAGTATAAACAGTTAAAGTTATTGTAACGATAAAAATATTGTATCTATATAATATTTTTTCTCGGGATATTTTGATTGAACTCATTAAGGCTGTTCTCAAATTCAAAAGGGCAGCTTCCTGACATAAGTTTTAATTTATTTTTGTTCGAAAATGCATGGAACTAGCTGGTGTTGTTGTTCAGAAACTATGTCATCGAGCTGTTTTATCCCTTTTTTTGCAAACGCAATAGATCTTTCAGAAAATAATGCCAAAGTGGACCTTTTGAATCGAATTTCTGCGCGAAAGTAGAAAAATCACTCAAGAGCGGGAGAAAAACGGGTTTGCCACGTGATCGATATCGTTTATAACTCAGTGGGTAATTGATTGATCAAATATTGGAAAAAAACAGTTCAATTCCAAAACGCTTCCATGGCCAGGCTTTCCAATTTTATATCTTTCCGTTAAAAAGAATTTGTAAATGTGTCAGAACGTTTTGCGCTTGTTCAGCGGAGCAGTTAAGAACAGCCTTAATTTTCTTTTAATCAAAGGTAACTTTTTATCACCATATAAAGATATAGAAAATTTTCCATGTTTCTTTGTTTAAAAAAAGTCACTTAAAATGGAGTAAGTCTTCAGAAAGCCTCAATTATACTTATTTATTATTTTAACCCTCCACCACTCGCGTCATTTTGCACACACGATCACTCGCCAAGGGTCTTTTTTGTCCGGGCAAATTAAAATGTAAATTTTGTGATAAAAAGGGGTAGTAAAATTTTAAAAAGTTCACACTCTGTAAAAAGGTTCAATTTTTGTTAATTTGAATATAAAATTTGCTCAATAAACCCACTCTTTGTATTTTTATTTTGAGAGGAGATAAGCGATAAACAAAGCAATGTTTACAGTTTGAAAAAGCTCGGGTACCTATGACTCGACGCGAATGCTGGAGAGTTAAAAAATCTACAATCATCGAAAAGTATTTAACACCCTATACGCGGGTCTGGAGAGGTTAATAAAAGTATCAACCATTATTTTCATTAAACCAAATCAATGTGGCGAACAAAATCTAACACTCAATGTGCAGGGGCGTGGCTACAAAATTTTTTTCTGGGGGGGGTGGGGGGGAGGGGGAGAAGTTCAAAATTTTCCCAACTTATAATTCAAAAATTTTCCAACGTGAAACAAATTGCTCTATTTTCCAACTAAAATGATATGTGCAATGCGTGTTTAATGATAATGGTACTTATACGTTAAAAAAAAAAAATATTTCCAAAGAAAAATGTTGAAACTAAAAACATAAAAATTATAATTATTGGTTCATTAAATGAAAGTTTTTGTCTTCAATTGTGTAAGAGTCATAATCGTACTTCATATGAAAATAGCCTCATATTTTTAGATTTTTGAGGAAGGAACTAAGCTTTGGAGGAAATGTATTAGAGACACTGTTGAATGACAACAGTAGAGAAATTCAGGTATGATATTTTCGTGATATTTTCGTAGCACAGAGAAACATAATGAGAAATTGAGTCTGGCTGCTTTTTGTATTTCTTTTGAAAGTTTAATTATTTTACTATTACAGAACTTAGAAAAGTAGTCAGTAAAACAATAAAAAATTCCTTTTTTTTTTTTTTTACTTTTTATTTGAAAAAAAAGAAAAAGTGTTTCAAAAATCTGTAATTTCCCAACTCTAAGCTCAAATTTCCCAAGTTCACATATATTTTGGAGGAGGCTCCTCCCCCCATCGCGACGCCTCTGTCAATGTGTTAAGGCTGTTTTCAAATCCAAAAGAGCAAATTTATGACATAAGTTTTAATTTATTTTTGTTCTGATATGCATGAAACTAGCAGGTGTTGTTGTTCAGAAACTATGTAATCGATCTGTTTTACCGTTTTTTTTTTTTTTCTTGCTAACGCAATAGATCTTTCAGAAAATAGTGTCAAAGTGGGCGTTTTGAACCTAATTTTCGCGCGAAAGGAGAAAAACCATTCAAGAAAGGATGAAAAAGTGTTTGTCACGTGATTAAAATCGCTTATAACTCAATAGGTAATTTATTGATCAAAAAATTGAAAACACAGTTCGATTCCAAATCACTTCCATGGTCAGGTTTTCCGGTTTTATGTCTTTCCGCTATACAAACTGAATTTGTAAGTGTGTCGAAACGTTTTGCGCTTGTTGAGCAGAGCAGTTGAGAACAGCCTTAAACAAAATCCAACTTAGATGCTGCAAGGGACAAAGGAAAGAATCGAAAAAATAAATAAACTTTTTTTTTTTAAATATCCTCTTTTTAACGCCATAAATAACCTCTGTCTACAAGCAGATCTCTGTCGCAAGATCTTACGGAACCTACGAGCCTCTATCAGTGAGCGGTCTCTATTTTTGTTCTCATACATATATAATTCTCTAACATCTTTTTTGCGTGCGAAATGAGCTTCATGTATATTTTACCCTTTCATATCACAAGGGTGATGCAAGTGGACAACTGCGATTTACAACGGGTCGTTAACTCCGTACATTGGAGTCTACGCGTGTTTATGTCCCGTGTTGAGTAATCCTTACTGATGATGGCAAGCACGTCTTCTATAACGGTTCATGAGAACGATGGTTTTGTGATAAGGGCGGTGGCAACAGCATGGGAAAGAATTCCACGCAATTAACGGCATAAATGTGACATGTTTAAATTTCTCTTTTACGATCTTTGAAAAAACATAATTAGCGGACACCGATTTTGTAGCGCTATTCTAAGGTGATCGAAAATGACTGATCAACGGCAATTTTCACCGTGTCTAAATAGGTTGATTTTTTTAAATTCTCTACTCAAATGGAAAACAAGTTGGAAATTCCACGTCAAACGTGGTAAATGATGAAACGTACTATAATTAATTTTATAAATATTTTTTGCTCCGCATATTGTACTGAATGTATATTTTAGTGCACTTCATAATAGTCCAGGCAATAGGGAATTTTACCTAGCAAAATTAATGGTAGTTCTGGAAATCGGCTTACTTTATGTTTTTTGGGTCGCTGAATCCGAATTTGTAACTTCCCACCAAAATTTTCCCCGTCAACCCTCCCAAATTTTGGTAAAAAAAAAAAACCAAAAAAGTTTTTATTAAAAAAATCAATTTTTTTATTGTTTTAGGGGAAAAGTATCTGGAAATTCAGAAAGTAGACCAAATTTGCAACAAATTAGATATATGACATTATGACTTAGGATGAAGGGGAAGGGGGGATCTGCCTCGGAACATGCGCGCGATGCTGCGTGGACTAAGTTGCGCAATTCCACTTAACCACTCACACGTTTACATTCGCCCTCCCATCTCCCCTCCGAACTTTCCTTATAAGGTTTACTTTAAGTTTTTTGGGTCGCTGAATCCGAATTTTTAACTTACCCCAGGCATGCAAGTGCAATAGTGCTTCCAAAAAAGTGAGAAAAGGGACAAAAAGATCAAAATAAGTGACAAAAAAGTGACTAAAGCATGTCAAAAAAGTGACTACAGCGTGTCAAAAAAGTGACTAAAGCGTAACAAAAAGATAAAAAAAAAAAAAAAAAAAAAAAAGAGGCGGGAGGAGGGGGGGAGGGGGGGGGCTAAAGCACAAGAAAAAAAAAGTGGCATGAATGATACATGACAATGATTTTTTTTTCAATTAATTTGTAAGTTAAATTATGTAAATAAAACACCTTTTTGTTTTTAAGATGACAATACTCTACCAAAATGATGGATAAGATAAAACCTTAGATTTATTTAATCATATAAAGCAAAAAGTATGTTACCATAATAAGATTTTAAAATTGAATTATAAATAGTAAGGTTGTTTTGTCACAAAAAAATTACAGGGTTCTTACCTATCACTTTTTAATTACCACTATTTCTAAAGAACCATCTTCATTTTATTTCTATAACATTCGCAACAGAAATCCACTGTCGGTAAATAGTGATATTAAAATAGGTCATTGGTAGGATCCTTGCAATATTTTCTGTGACAAGCTCCATTTTATAACTGCAACTAACTATACAGCAAGAAACTAGATGTTTACGAAAAAATGATGGAAATAAAGAAAAATTAAAATTTAATTGCTGAATTCACATCGAGTAAGTAATTAAAACTCTTGGAAAAAGCACAAATAAAATGCTCCAAATGAAAAATAAATGCTAAAATAAAAAATAAAATGCACACATCTATGTCTGTAAAACAGTTTTTCCTGACTGACTCATAATCAATGCACAGCCCAAAGTACTGAACCTAGAAGCATGAAAATTGGGGACAAAATACTTCTTATGACATAAACGTGCACTAAGAAAGGACTTTTGAAAATTCCCCCTCTGAGGTGGCTAAAGGGGGGGAGGTCTAAAATTTTAGAACTCCAGACCATATCTCAGCAGCCGTTTTAGGCAGGAGCATGAAATAATTCCAGAAAATAAATCTACTAAAAAATAATTAAGCACATATTTCAGGAATTAATAGAAATTCCTCCCCCCCCCCCAAAAAAAAGAAAGAATTAAAGAAGAGTCGAAAATTTTAAAACATTTGGCCATATCTCAGTAGCCGTATTAGGTAGAAGCGTGAAAGTCCAAAAAATAAATCTACTAAAAAAGTAATTAAACATGTATTTAAGAGATTTCAGAAATCATCCCCCCCCCCCCTCTAAGGAGGTTAAAGGGATAATCGAAAGTTTCAGGTCATTTCACCATATCTCAGCAACCACTTTAGGTAGGGGCATGAAATACAAAAAATAATTAAACATGCTTAAAAAACAATTATGCATGTACTTCAGTAATTTTAGAAATTCCCTCCTAAGGTGGTTAAAGGGAGCGGGGGAGGGTCGAAACTTTTAGAACATTTGGCCATATCTCAGCAGCCATTTTAAGTAGCAGCCTGAATGTCCAGAAAATAACTGTGCTAAAAAATATTTAGACAAGTATTTCAGCGATTTTTGAAAGCCCTCCCTCTCTATGGGGGTTAAAGAAAAGTAAAAAAAAAAAATTAGGCCATATCTTTGCAGCCGTTTTAGGTAAGAGTGGGAAATTCCAGAAAATAAATCTACTAAAAAATAATATCAAGTATTTCAACAATTTTAGAACCGTCCCACCCTCTAAGGGAGGATAGAAAATTTTAGAACATTTAGTCATATCTCAGCAGCCGTGTTAGGTAGGAACGTGAAATTCAAGATAACAAACCTATTAAAAAAATAAACATGCATTTCAGAAATTCCTGTCTAAGGGGATTAAGGGGGTGGTCGAAAATTTTGGACATTTCGTAATATCTCAGTAGCAGTTTTAGGTAGAAATGGAAAATTCAAGATAACAAACCTATTAATAACATAGTTAAAAACAGGTACTTCAGTGATTTTGACCTATTTTGTCTATTATGTTGCCAACATCGACTTTGAATTGGATAATGTAAGATTATACGAATAAGACAACAATTTTGGATATTTGATTAGACATAAAGAAATTTTTTTTTCATTTTTGCTGTTATATTTCATTTAATAAAAATTCTTTTAGAGAAACAGACCAGCATAGTGTGCTATCTATCTATATCTATATACATATATATAGAATTTGTCCTGACTGACTCATAATCAATGCACAGACCAAACTACAAAACCTCGAAACATGAAAATGGGGGGGAGGGATACCTATTATGACATAAGCGCGCACTAAGGAGATTTTTAAAAATCCATTCACCCACCTTTTTAAAGGGTACAAATTTTTAGAACAACTGGCCATATCTCAGCAGCCGTTTTAGGTAGGAGCATGAAATTCCAGAAAATAAATCTACTAAAAAATACTGACACACGTATTTCAGCGATTTTACAAAATCCCTCCCTAAGGCGGTTCAAAAGGGAGGGGGGGGGGTAAAAATTTTACAACATTTGGCATATCTCAGCAGCCGTTTTCGGTAGGAGCGTGAAATTCCAGAAATGACATCTACTAAAAAAATTTAAACATGTCTTTCAATGATTTTAGAAATTCTCCACCTAAGGGGTGAAAGGTGAGGGCAAAAATTTTAGAACATTCGGTATATCTCATATAAAAAATAAAGATAGAATTGTGACTGAAACTGAAATTCAATGAAGAGTGTGCACACTATGGATCTTGCAGTCATGTGACGGAATTCCTTTATTAATTCTACCCTACTTTTCAATGAAACTCAAATGCAACCGAACGATGTTTTGCTCATATATCCTACTTTTGGAATTCATAATAAGAGAGAAAAGCATAGTACAGTTTAAGCGACGAGCATTTCTTAATGTCCAAATTGCTTGTTTTAACCGTGACCTCATATTAGCCAGTCTCGTATTAACCGGGTTCGACTGTATTTACACATGGCTTTTTGTGCAAGAATACCAATAATTATTGATGCTGAGGATATCGAGAAATCTGAAAAATAAAAATGTCAAATTTAGTTACACTTTTTTAATAAAAGTGAACAAACCAGTTTCTGCAGCTTGCTCACTTTTAGAGACTTCATCTCTTTCAGTCAAAAAAAGTGACTAAAAGTGATTTTTTTTCAAAAATAGTGACTAAAAGTGACAAGTTTTTAAAAAAGTGATTAAAAGTGAGAAAAGTGACTAACTTGCATCCCTGTTACCCCCAAAATCCCCCCACCCAAAATAGTTGTTATTAACTTAAATTTGTTATTATTTTAGGGAAAAAGCATTAAAAAATTCAGAAATTAGACAAAATTTGCAACAAATAGGATACATGACATTATGACGTAGGATAAACGAGGAGAGAGGGGGCTGCCTCGGAACATTTCCCGCGCGCTTTTCTCAAAAACCAAATTTTTTCAAAAAATCATTTTTTTTGGAGGGGGGGGGGGGGTTGCCGGGTGAAATTTTGGTGGAAAGTTACAAATTCGGATTCAGCGACCCAAAAAACATAGTAAGTCGAAATCCAGAACTAATATTAGTTTTGCCAGGTAAAATCCCTTATTGCCTGGACTTCATAATTTAGTGCACGTAGCGCCGCAGTGCATGTTCAGAGGCAGCCCTCCCCCTCCCTGTTCATCCTACGTCATAATGTCATGTATCCTATTTGTTGCAAATTTTGTCTAGTTTCTGAATTTCGTAATGCTTTTCCCCTAAAACAATAAGAAATTTAAGTTAAAAACAACTATTTGGGGAGGTTTTCGGGGCGAAATTTTGGGGTGGAAGTTAAAAATTCGGATTCAGTGACCCAAAAAACTTAAAGTAAACCTTATAGAGAAAGTTCGGAGGGGAGATGGGAGGGCGAATGTAAGCGTGTCAGTGGTTAAGTGGAATTGCGCAACTTAGTTCACGTAGCACCGCGCGCATGTTCCGAGCGCAACCCTTTTTGGGGGGTATTTTACCAAAATTTGAGGGAGTTGCCGGGGGAAGTTTTGGTGGGAAGTTAAAAATTCGGATTCAGTGACCCAAAAAACATATAGAAAGCCTTTTTCCAGAACTACCATGAATTTTGCTAGGTGGAGCCCCTATACGGTCTCTATTGCCTGGACTATAAGTGCATATCATTTTCATTCTGTTCGAAAGGCTGTAACATCATTAAAATGCACTTGAGATAATTTTTTCCCATTGGCCGTAATGTAACAAAAACTTTTTGACTGTCCCTGTCATTAAACTATCCATCCGATTTTCATAAAATTTGAAATGACTCGACAAGATTTTGCAATAATTATATATTTAAAATTTCAGACCATTCGGTTGGGTAGTTTTTGCTCTGTTATATGCGGACGGACGGACAGACGGACAGACTGAACGACGACTATAGGTGCTAGGTATTTATATAATTAGGAACGCACCTAAAAAGGAAAAAGACCCAGTTGCGATTGAAACTTGTTTTACTTTTTGTACGTTTCTGGTTTTTGAGCTAAAATTCGTATTTTGGAAAACTGATTGCACCGTCGAAGAGAAGAAGGTCTCAGCTTTAAATATGAATTTTTTGTGAAGTGATATCTCTGAAATCGAGCCCTAGGGGAGCGTCACCAAAAGGTTGACAAATTCAACAGCGTAAACGAACCTTGTTGACTTTTTTTGTTCAAATTAATTGCGGATTTTAAGAAGTAAAAGTACTAAATTTAAGAATATGTCTCCCTATTTTCCGTATACCAAACGGTTCAGTCGACGGCCGTTAAGACTAACGGCCGAAAAAAAAAATGACATTTGGATCTTCCTTTTTAAGCACTCTAGAATAAAGAGACTGAGAATGCGCGGGCGTGCAGAGAATTCTAAAAAAATAATGTGTGTGCGATATTCAGAAAAAATAATGTGTTTTCGATGAGATTTATATTAATATCTCGCCTAATCCTTCTATATATAAACAAAAGTTTTGATTTGGAAATGGACCAATGACAATCTGCGTAGATATTCCCGGCAGATCGGCATCCAATTTGAATGCTTAAGCATGGCTTTTCTTCGTTAATATTAAAAAAACTGCTGCATACAAAAATATGAAAATAGGTAGTATTATAGAGAAATGTTTGATAAACACGCTGATGCAG
This sequence comes from Maratus speciosus, assembly GCA_963932465.1. NCBI lineage: Eukaryota > Metazoa > Arthropoda > Arachnida > Araneae > Salticidae > Maratus > Maratus speciosus. The sequence goes on from OZ010792.1 coordinate 494,978,035, forward strand.
AATGTTTTCAAATCGAAGAATTATTTTAAGATATATTTAATGCCAAAGTTGGACAAAATCGTTCCATTAAAAAAGTTTTATAGGAGCAAAAACTATACATAGGAATTTAATCATTTTTAGACCATTTTATGCTCAGAATTTCCCGGTGTGCAGACTGCATTTAGTTTTTTAATTTGAATCATTTTTTGAGGTTTTATTTCTATTTTAAATTCAAATTTTCAGCATTTCGAGAGATATTTATTACATATTTTAGAAAATTGTATTAATTTAAACTGTTGCCAACTGTATAAATAGCGCAAACCATAATGTTTGCTTCAAATTAAAAATTTATTTTACACGTGACTATTATAAACAGAAAATATAAAAAGCAGGAACTCATTGAAAATTACGTCATAAAAACTATATTTACACGTGAATTTTAAAGGAGAAAGAATATTGTAAAATAATAAATTCATTATCATGCGTTAAAAGTCTTAAATAGGAGAATTTACGTCCCATTACACTTATTACGTAAAATGAACAAAAAATAATATTGCAAAACAGTTTAACCCCTTGAGGGGCACCGGTATATATTATATACCACCTACGATTAATGAAGTTTTACACCAGAAAAATTTTATTAAATTTTTCTTTTCTAACTTTGGTGGAAAAAAGCTGTAAAATTGCTTTTACTTATTTTGAAATAGAATTTTTCAAAGATTCCGGCGGGAATTCAGCATTTCACAAACGTAATTGCTTGCCTCAAGGGGTTAAATTAAAAAATTGCGCGAGACATTTATTTGATATTTTAAGATGATCATAATATTTCATTTCTAACAAAAGTATTTTTACGTGAATATTAAAAAGAGAAAGAAAAGTTTGGTGAAAATTACCTCAGATTATAATTGTCAGATTCAAATTATAATCCAATCTTCCGAAATCTTTTTAAAGCCGATCAAATTAGCGTGCTGTTAGAGTCTGCGGTGTCTGAACGGGGGTTGACGAGCGTAGCTCGTAGGGGTCAGAGCCCCCTAGCTACATATATATATATATATATATATATATATATATATATATATATATATATATATATATATATAAAATTAACAGTCTGAGCTTCAGGTGCATCAGGGCCTACCTTGGACTAACCTCATCCAAATTTACAGACTCACAAAATTTATAATTTTGAAAACAAAATTGATGGCAGATGCTAAAGATAAACTAGATAAGGATCGAATCTTTTAACACTATTTCTATCGGTGCCAAATGACACCTTTTAAAAGATTTCGATTTATGGGTTTTCATTTGTAATTTTTAGATTCAAACAATTACAAATCCTTTTTAATCCACTGAAGACTTTTTAAAATGCTTATTACATTCAAAAACTACGAGCAAAATAAACATAAATCAAAACTTTAAAAAGGTGTCATTTGACACTGGTAGAAATAGTGTTAAATGAACTCGACTAAGCAAAATTTAAGACAAAAATTTTAGATTTACTTGAAAATAAAATTATCTTTGCCACCGCATAATAATTTTTTCTCACTAAAGCAATAGTAGGGTTTGAAATGTCGTAAAATGTGGTTCCAGCTCGATTGACGTGCCAAGTTTGATATTTTTGTTGTATTCTGTAGGTTTTGATATGTAGATTCCAAATACCTTCGGTGCCATTTTTTTATACTCATTTTTGGGTGTGATTTTCAAGATGGCGTCCAAGATGGCTACCATTTACTGACTTCTTTAATATTTGAGGAATATTATTGACCAGTATGTCAAATTATATCTTTTCAGGGTCAAGAAATACAAATATATAATAAAATTAGGGGTAAATTGAGCTTTTCAAGTGTTTTAAGCGATAAGAGGAAAATAAAGCACAAAAATAGGAAAGATATTAAATATACTAGCGTTTTATTAACCACTTTTACAAAACTAAAGTATTTAAATGAAATAACATAAATTATTAAAGATATTGAACAAAATTATTAAAAATAGCATTTATATGTATATACGGTACTGGTATGTTATGTATCCTCTTCTGAATCACTGCTATCACTGTGATGATAGTGATAGTCCTTTCTATTGTTGCAGTCACTGCATTTACAAAGGACAGTACAAACCAGAGGGTTCTTTAAGCAAGAACATTTCCCAAATGTACATGTTCTCTTACACTCACATTTCACAAGTTCTATAACTCCTTTGGGCGCAGGGAATTCCAGGAATTCCTGGAGAAATTAATCCTTCGCCATTTTTTCTCCAACAATTGCCAATAAGTCGTGGTAGATCGAGGATTTCTGTAGCCCTTTCAAATGGTGCAAATTAAGTTGGATCTTAGAATGTGTGGCTTCAGTTCTCCAAGGGTTGGTGGTAATTTCTCCTCTTCGAAACTTTTAGTTCGGAAAAGGTGCCATCTTAACTCTGAAATCCTAATCCCCCTCCTCTGAAAATAGTAATTTTTAAATTACTATTTTCCAAATAAGCCAGGTTGGTGAATTTTTCAAACAACGACAGTCTAGATAATGGATCGACATTAGGTTCTTCAAGTTCTTGAAAAGCTGTTATAATATGATCATCACGCTGAATATTGATATACACTTTTATCAACTTCTGCTTTGAAATGCCTACAAATTTTCCTCCCCAGCCTCCACCAGTATATGAATGTAAACCCAGTAAACCTTTGCTTTTATGAGCACCTATCGCTCGACATCTTTCATTAATATTAATTTTTCTGTGTTTGTTGCCTCGACCAGTAACAAAATTGATTTCACTGTTTACTAGATGACTTGAACCAAATCAATCAGCAATATGAAAATGTCAGTATCTGGAGAAAATATATAGATCTCATAATTATCATGATGGTTCACTGTATCAAGCCCAAGAAGAGGTATAATGGTGTCTGCTTCTTTATGTGTATGATCACATAATTCTGAATCGAAAACATTCGCGTGGTGCCTTATTGTCAAAAACAACAACAATTTTCTTCTCACTAGCAGCAAAAACCTCTAGTAATTTATTCTCGAAATACGCAGTCTGCTGTGATTCTGTTTCATTATGTAAAAGAAACGTCTTTAATGACACCAACGTTACATTGGTACTATTTGTAATAGCAAATCTAATAGGTTCTGTCGCCCCCAATCTTTTCTTACGAGTTTGCTCCTTCAATGAATGCTCAAAGTATTGGTCAAATATTATTCTCCCTTCAGTATATCCACTTGTCATTTTCATAATGATCTTGGTCAAAGCATTTGCGAGGTCTTCACAAGTTTTCATGGCAGGTATATTTTTTACTGATTGTACGATTGCCATTCCATCTATAATACAAACTGTTTCTATTGGAGAAGTAATCGAGGATTCTAATGATTCAAGTACGGGTGATCAATTGTATTGCTCTATTTCTGCAATAAATGAACTTTTCTCAGATGGAATATGAAGATATCCATCAGAAGAAAATAATGATTTGGTATTACAGAAAACTCGTAGTTACCAATTGTATCTTTTAGGTTTGTAGACATTTGAGGTCTTGATTCCATAACAGCAAGACTTGCCTATCTCCTCGAATTAGTCTAACTCTTACGAATTCTTCGAATTCCAATTGGCCTTTTTGGTCACAATTCAGAATATCATCCTTCGCAGATTCTGGAACTTTGATAGAGGATGCAATTTTCATTAGTGTGGTATTATCTTGGAAAGAGTTTCCTCCACAATGATCTCGAATACTCTCCTTAGCGATGGCTGCATTGTGAAAAGTTCTTAGTGACATGAAAGTCTAAGGTTGATAGTGTTTCCTGAGCTGCTTAGAGACTTTATTTGGACAGTACTTTTCAAAGAAATTTGAAACAATGCGTAATACTTCTGGTGCATACAAGAAATACATTTCAAGGGCGTTTTCATTCTGAGTGAAACGAATAACTCCACCAATGTTCTTCAGTTCTTTTATTTTCTGTTCCAAGTTCTGGTCTGAAAATAGTTTTGTAAACGGCACATTGGATTTGGATACTGCAAAACAACCAGATTCAAGAGCATTCCATACTACTGGATATGTTGTTTTAAGGTCCTTCATCTCTGCTATGTATACTGGAATGAGTCTGGCATAATGAAATAAGTCATTAATACTTGATTTGTTCCTCTAATGACGCGAGATGCAATGCCCAATCTCCTTGAGGAGTGGCACGGATGAAACGTAGCAAAGATCTAAATTGATAAGAACTTTTCCATATCAGCTCTGCATTGTGTAATATGTGGAAGACAATTTTTTTCAACTACTACTTTGATCTCTTCAAACAAAGTTGTAGCTTCAACTTCACAATTGTACAATTTCTCACGTAGTGAGTTGCATTTTTCTTACAGGGAAATAATCTCTGTAGAATGTAGCAGTGTTTCAAAGAGAAGGTCGTAGCATGCCAAAACGATAGTCATGTGAAAATCTATGCCTCTAGTATATTAGTAATTTTGTAGTAAATTTATAAATAAACATTAAATAACACAATTTATGCCTATTTTGATTGTAGATTTGCATTTTTGACCCCCAAAACATATAATTTGATATAGTCAATAATATCCCACAAATATTAAAAAAGTCAGTGAATGGCAACCTATCTTGGACGCCATCTTGAAAATCACCTCAAAAATCTCAGATATTTGGAATCCACATGTCAAAAGCTAGAAAAAAAAATATCAAACTTGGCACAAAAATCGAGCTGGAAAACATTTCAGACCCTACTACAAGGTGTAAACTAAACAACTGAGAATTTTATATCATCCAGATCAATGCCGCAGCCACTATGTATGTTGAAAAATCTGGACAAAATAAGGAAAACGTAGTAAATAGCTTTATTGAAATGTTAAAATTTACCAATTTCTTAACCCTTTGAGGGGCAAGCAATAATGTCTTTTTAATACTGAATTCTCACCGGGATAATCGAAAAATTTTATTTTAAAATGAGGAAAAGCAATTTTTCAACATTTCGTCCCCAAAGTTTGAAATATAAAATTAAGTTAAAAGTTTCTGGTGCGAATCTTGTTTAAATTAGTTGGGATGTGATATGACAAAGGTGGCCATAATTAAACTGACAGTACTCAAAGTGTTCTGTAGCTGGATCTAATTGATAGAATGACGCCAAATTTTGTAAGAAGATTAAACAAAACAAGGGACGAAGGATTCCACAAAAAAGTTCCAAAAGGGACCGCTAGGTGAATGTTTAGCGCTGTGTAACAGAAAATAGAGTTTTAAAAATGCAGATTCAATACTGAAATAAAATTACCTTTTATTTAGCACATTTAACGATTTTAGTATTGATTCTGCATTTTTTAAAACTCTCTTTTCTGTTACACAGCGCCACATATTCCCCTTGGGGAGACATCTGGAACTAATTTTTTTTTTCGCGGAATCCTTCTTCCCCCGTCTTGTTTAATCTTCTTGCAAAATTTGGCGTCATTCTCTCAACTAGATGGCGCTGCACTCTTGAGTACTGTCAGTTTAATAATGGCCACCTTATATATCCCATCGCCCCTCAAGCGGTTAAGGCTGTTCTTAACAGCTCCGCTGAACAAGCGCAAAACGTTCTGATACATTTACAAATTCATTTTTTAATGGAAAGATATAAAATTGGAAAGCCTGGCCATGGAATGGATTTGGAATTGAACTGTTTTTTCTATTTTTGGATCAATCAATTAAATTACCCACTGAGTTATAAGCGATATCGATCATGTGACAAACCCGTTTTTTGCCCGCTCTTGAGTAATTTTTCTACTTTCGCGCGGAAATTCGGTTCACAAGGTCCACTTTGACACTATTTCCTGAACGATCTATTGCGTTTCCAAAAAAATGGAAAAAACAGCTCGATGACATAGTTTCTGAACAACAACACCAGCTAGTTTCATGCATTTTCGAACAAAAATAAATTAAAACTTATGTCAGGAAGTTGCCCTTTTGGATTTGAGAACAGCCTTAAGGGTGTATTCGAAAAAATATTTTTCCACCCTCAACAGCTCGAAATTTTCTGAGACATTTTCAGGCTCATTTTTAAAAGTAAAAACATGAAACTTGCTGAGGTGATTTTTGAAAAGATGTGTGAGAGGCCGTGTGATTTCATTTTTCGCTCAATTCATTAGAATTTGAGTTTTAAACAATTATTTTCTCAGTATGACCATTCTTTTCATTCCCAGATCTCCCTCTTTGGAAAATTCGGTTCAAAACGACATTTTTGACAGCATTTTTTGCAGTATTTTCTGCATTTATCAAAAAATCGAAAAGCACGGCACATTATGTAGTTTCTAAATAAGAGAATTTCCCAGTTTGATGCGTTTGAGAGCAAAAATGAATTTAAAAATGAATCAGAAAATAAGCAGTTTGGATCGGAATACACCCTTTTAAATACCGATTCTCTTAGATATTGTTTGAATTCGAATGTGTGTAAACAAGCGTCAAAAATTTTTTGAGTGGTTTGTACTCTTGCAAAGCAGATGGAAACTGTTTATAATGACGCGAAATGTTAACAATAATGTTAATTATATGCGAAATTCGGATTCCTTATGCAATGATTTAAAAATACGTAATTCAGAAAATATTGAGATTATTAAAAATTTAAATGCAGAATTGAATTCTCAGTGCAGAATTAAATTCAGTCTCGAAAAGAAAATTCGAAAATACAACATAAATTTTGTGAAATTTTCAAAATTAGCTCGCGCAATTTAGATGAGTGTTGCTGTTGCTACAACACTGAGAACAAAAATTCAAAATTAGATAGCAGTAATGCTAATGTTAAATCATTTAAAATTGAATTTTCTAATAATAATTCTCATAATTCAGATTTCAGTAAAAAACCAAAATTTTTTTACGGATTCCAACAATTTTCAATATGTTCCCAATTTCCTTATTTATACGAATTGTTATAATGTCCCACATATGCCAGGAAATTTTACAAATTTTATAGACAATTATGAGGATGAACCGTGGGGTTAAAATAACGTGGGCAAAATTTTCGACACTCCAGTAATTTTACAACTCAGGAAAATTGGTGGAAAACAGCAGGCTAAAGCTAATAGGTAAGGAAATAATGAGAAGTCTCAGGATTTTCAATAGAGTAGGAAAAGTATAAAATATGACAAAATGATGTCATGCAGTAAACATGCATATTATAAAAAGAATACGGAAAAGTAGAACAGAGGCTTGCTGGCTTGTATATCAAAATTATCATGTTTCACATGACCCATGCAAGTCTGTGGTTTTCAAATATTGACAAAACAACTGTCAGTGTTAACAACTCTGATAGAGATAATTTCCCCATTGTTGATTTCGAGATAAATAATGTTGAAATTAAAGCTTTGTTCAACAGCGGCACTACAGAGTCGCCACGTCTGTTTGAAAAATTAAAACAAAAAACAAGCAAACGTAAAAATAAAGTATCTAGGCAATCAAATGCAGATACAAACTCTCACTAATTCTAAAATGTATTTTAACCCATTAAAGACTGACGTTGCGTTTTCGGAACATTATATTTGTGATTTAAAAAAATGATACCAATAAAAGAGAAAAGTAAAATTTGCCTTATTTAATTAACATATTTCAGTTATTCATAAAGTAAAAGTAAGTGTTTAACAAAATGTGGTGTGATAAAATTCCTGTAACACATGCTGGTCCTTAATGGGTTAAGAAATGTATAAAATTAGCTTTTAGTTTAGAGGGTATGTTCACGAGGGGGCATTCTATGTCATCAATAAAGACTTTGATCGTGATCGTGACTATCACAAATCTAATAAAATAATCCGGGTCACGGCACCAGGAAACGCATAAGGTGGGGATGGTGGAGAGAATTCGACACCTGAAAATTGTGGTTACCAAATTATAAAAATATTCCACCATCCAAACCATCCTATGGTCCCGTTCGTACATTTAATCAGTAAATAAAACAAAATTAGGTGATTAAACATTAAATAAAATAAAACAGTCTGGCAAGGATTACACTAAAATCAGTAAAAAAGACACACATGATGGGGTAAATTAAAGAAATACCAAATTAATTAAAAATACATTAATTTATTTACAATACTTTCCAACTTGGTTGGGACGTGTTTATGAATTCGGTTTGTCTGTCTGCTGTCTGTCCGTGTTCTAACTTTCTTAAATATACTCGGATTGCCATGGATATTTATATGTTATCGAGGTTTAGTATAGAATGCTCAGTATTGAAAATGTAATGTGTAGCATGTATACAAGGTTTACAAGGACACACAAAATAATTCCATTAGATTATAGTGTATGGGGAAAAACATTTGCAGTGCATTTTATTGATGTTACGATACTTCAATCATAATGAGACTGATATGCCTCACTGATGTGGATTATAGCATGTTTTCTCCAAAATATAGAATAAGTGGCATATTTATAGTTCAATTACAGGTACCTACAAAAGAATTCCATTACATTATGATCTATGGGGGAAAATCGTTTGTAGAGCATTTAATGATGTTATGATACTTCAAAATTGGTGTAATTAAAATGGATCACTAAGGTGCACTACAACTTGTGTTCTATAGATTAAAGAATGAGTAGCATTTATCGTTCGTTTACACATATGCTCAAAAGAAATCGGTTAAAGGACTGACTATGATCGATAAATGCTGGAAGGGCTTTTTCCGCTGTGTTATGCAATTTTATACTTATCTAATTTTTAGTGGATTAAGTGTTGAGTATAAAATATACAGATCATATATAGGGCTACACAAAAGAATTCGCAGATATTAACGAATATGGACAGCAACTGCTGAAAATGTTTTTTTAGTGCATTATGTGCTTTTTAGATTGGTGATTTAGACGTATTATATCGACGTATGAAAAAAAAATGAAATTTCGAAATAATAATTTTTTTATTATTATTTCGAAATAAACATTTAATTTATGTAACTTTAATTTGTGTAATTTCCCTTTTAAATTTGTCCGGTTTCAATTTTCAATTTTTTTCCCCCCTCAGTCTGGCTTCAGCAAAAGAGTCGGAATAAGAGAGTAGAATAAAGGGCTGAGGACGGCGAGCGGCCTCTTTCCGTCCGCAGCCTTTTATTCTACTCTTATTCCGACTCTTTTGCGGAAGCCAGTTAAAAAAAAATCAAAAAATCAAAAAAATTGAAAATTGAAACCGGACATATTTCGTAAGTCTTGGAAAGTGTTTCATAATCTATGCCGCATGCATGTTTTTTCGTTCTTTTTTTTCGTTCTTGTTTTTCTTTTGTTTACTTCATCTTCCTTTCCCTAACTTTTACGAGCATCGTATATCCATAAATAGTAGATCCGCATGTTCAAATTTCTCTCGAAAAATATTTTACTTTTCAAATAAGTGAGAATTTCAGTAGCAAGCTGCAGTTCATCGCTCCACACAAGTGACTGGCACGGATTCATCACACAGTTATCTCTCTTTTTATACCCCCAAAATTTTAAACGATAGATCATGAGGGTGTTGCAGTGAAAGAGATTACAGACTCTCGCCGCTTGGGCCACCCAAGCACAGCGCACCCCTTTTTTCACTCACAAGCACCCTACGCATATCACAGTTGGTAGGTGAAAGACACCACTGAGTTTCCGGCACAGTGTGACGTCATCTTGAGCGAGTGGCAGAGTTATAAATAGTGGCAGGAGCGTAAAGTCAAATAGAGGTGAAGTTTAAAGGGAAAGTGGAGAAATTGGGCATGAGGTAGTTGAATTATAACCCCGACACTTGCAGGTAATAAAAGATAGGTTGAGTTGGGTTAACCTGATTTCAACGAAGGAAAAATCCAGACAAATAAATTATTTGAAAGTTACAATGAATAAAAGCTGAAACTATTTTGATGGTGTTTTTGATATTGGAAGATCTAAAAATAATAAATAAAAATTACGCAAAGAAGCCACGCTCATAAAAGTTGCCTAAAATAAACGGGGAATGACAAATTAAGTACACAGTAGGTTGAATTATAATCTCGACACTTGGAATTTGTCAGACAGAATTACTTTGAATTAATCTGGTATCAAAAATGTTATAACCGAGACAAATAAATTACCTGAGAATTACAGGACATAAATTACAGGGCTCTATTTTAATGGTATACATGATATTGGCTCATCATAAGGTAAGAAATAAAAATTAAGACGCTGAAGACAAGTTTCTAAAAAATAAATGTTTTCGAAAATAAGACGGAAAAACAGATATTAAGCAAATGATAGTTTAATTATAACTCGATAGTTACAAGTTGTCAGACAAAACTCCTCTGAGTTCATCTTGTTTCAAAAGAGTAATTACAGCACTGAGACTAATATATTATATGAAAATTTACAAGACGTAAACGGTGAAACTCTATTTTGATGGTAGTTTGTGGTGAGGAATCGACTCATCATAAAATGAAAAAAAAAAAAAAAAAAAAAAAAATCATAGAAACTGCGATTGTAAATAATATATATATTTTTTTCTAAATAAATTAGGAAATCAAAAATTAGGTGAAGGGTAATTGAAATATAACCCGGACACTGGCAAGATGCCAAAAAAAAATGCCTATGAGTTAATCTGATTTCTGAAAAGTAGCAACCTAGACCAGGGTTGGCGAACCTATGGCATGCGTGCCAGAGTTGGCACGTAAGCTAATTTTTCTGGCACGTGAAAAATTTTAATTTGGTAATCGTTATACAGATAAAATCCATTTTTTATTTTTATAAGCAATAAATTTAATCCATACGGACAGATCACAAATAATGCAATTATTTTTTCCATCAATTAACACATCAGAACAATTTTCTTTTCCTGTTATGCTATGCAGCGTTTTTGACATGTATTTTGCCTTTCTATATGAATTTAAAAAGATGTAATTTTCAATTGAATTTCGTTTGACAGTCACTGCAATAAAATGGCAAATGGATGCAATTTAGCTATGCATATTTGTAAAAATAACAAAATCCGAACACGATATAAAGCATTTTTTCTTCGAATTTACGACAAAAAAAAATATCAATACATTATTAGTAGATTATTTAATGCAACATTGAAAATTATAACCGAGATGCTGCATTGATAATAAGTTAAAAATTAATGAAATAAAAACTCGTATTTTCCCCCTTATTACAGTATGTACCGCATAAATAAATTCTATTTCTGAATTAAATATTCATTCCTTTAATAGCTGATTGTGGACAGAAAAATTTCATTCTGATTTTTAATATTTTTTAATTATTAATGCATGATAACAGCTTATTTTATAACCAGTGTTTTGTATAAAAATCGTATTCTTCAAAATTATTTTTGTATAAGTTTGGCACGTTACATTGTTGATAGACATTGTTTGTGAATTTTCGTCACGCGCACGTGAAAAGGTTCGCCGAGCCTGACCTAGACAAATGAATTACAGTGAAACCTTCCTGTGCGACCACCTCCCTGAACGACCATTTTTTATGGGACGAAATTTGTTCCCGTAGGCTCAATACTAATTTTACCTCTATTCAGAGACCACCCCAGTTGAACTCCCTCCATGAGCGACGCATTTCTTTGAAGAAAATTAAACAAATTCCGTTTTTTCCTGGTCGCTTGAAGGAGGTTTAGTTAGAATAATAATTCGAGGGAGCGCATTAGTTATCAAACTTCTCAACTAAGTTTAGATTTTTTATTTTTTTTTAAATTCCGGTAACTTTTAAGTGTTTAAATCCCTTTGTGCCTCTTTAGGCAATGAATTTAACTCTGATGACAAATTAAGAATGACAGTCAATAAGCTCCCCTGCCCTATATTGTCAGGAAACTCTCAAATAAATAGAAAAATGAATGAAATCGTCATTATTTGTTTCCATCGAAAAAAAAAATTGCATTTATTTACCCAACTTCCTAAGGATAAAGGTTATAAAAGCTAAAACCGTAAAATCAAAGTAAACGTCAATGTATTCATTTTTTAAACTCTACAATAATTAACTTATGCAATTAACTTTGGTTTTGATATTTAAATTATTATATTTTTTCCTCATGTGAAAAATAAATTTTAGTAACGTTAATTGTTACCTTTTTTCAACAATTTAAATCTAGATTTAAACATTACCTCCATTAAGAGACCACATCTCGGAGCGACCAATTTTTATAGGAACGGAACGCGGTCGCTTTAGGGAGATTTTATTGTAGTAATTTTTTTTCCTAAATAAACTAGGATATCAGAAATTAGGTGAAGGGTAATTGAAATATAACTGGGACACTGGCAAGATGACAGAAAAAATGCCTATGAGTTAATCTGATTTCTGACAAGTAACAACCCAGATAAATGAATTATCTGAAAATTACAAGAAATAAAAGGTGGAGCTCTATTTTGGTAGTAGAGATGATATTAAGTCAACTCATCATAAAGAAATAAATGAAAATTATGGCATAGATACTGCGTTTGTAAAAACTTAAATGTTCACTAAAATAAGACAAGGATTGAGAAAAGAGGCAGTTGAATTACAATCCCCGGACATACAAGTAATTACAAATATAACTCTTTTGAGTTATTCTATCTGCATAAAAAGTTATTATAGTCGAGATAAATAAATTATCTGAAAGTTACAAGAAATAAAAGATTATCTTTGATTTCAATAGCATACATACATCATCGTATTCGCACAGTCTCAAAATAAACAAATTAAACAAGAATTATAACTTTGAAGCGAATAGGAAAACAATTATTGTTCCCACCAGTATTCCTAAACAATTATTTTCGAGGTAAGTTTCTGTAATGTATGCAAGAAAAGTGTAAACAATTATTTTCGAGGTAAGTTTCTTTAATGTATGCAAAAGAAGTGTATCATGAAAATAATTCTTTTGAAACAGTGATAAGAGCAATACATTTTTCCCTGTACGCTTCGAATTCTGAATTTAAGCAACGCACTTCTAAAACTTTAAGGGGACCAGGTAAGCAAAATTTGGGGGGGGGGGGGAAATCGATTTTTACTTTTTTATATCCTTAAATATTTTAAACTTTTATCTTTTCAATGATGTGTCACAGATGTTCATATATATATATATATATATATATATATATATATATATAAAGAAGTGTTGGAATTATTCATTCTTTCTAAGAGTACTTCACTGCTTAATGGCCATTTAAATCTTTGACTTTTTTTCAAAACTTGGATTTTTCATGTTTTTGTTCCTTTTTTTCAATGTCCATTAAATTTAAGAACTCAGATTTTTTAAAATACTTATATTATGTTATATTGTATACTTTAACACAGGGTTGTTGTTGAGAATTATTTATTTTAGGCAGTGAAATCTTACCAAAAATGCTAATTTAAAAATGACTTTCAATAAATAATTAATAATTAATTTTCAGTTTCACTTAGAAAGAAAATCGTTTGTTAAAATACGCAAAGCATGTCATTCTAATTCTAACTACTCAAAAAAATCTAGACCTTTATCTTTCGCCATTTCCGAGAAAAAGGTACATAAAATTGGCGAATTTAACATGGCGGAGATAGGGCTTTCCCGGTCCCCGTAATATAATTTCAAACAAAAATGCAAAAGAGCGTTCCTGTCCCTGGAGCCCGACTGTAATAAGGTACGGCGTAGAGGATACTTGAATATGTATTGTCATCAACAATGAAAATCGGTTCGTTAGATATGTGATGTCAATCAAAAACGCAAAACAGATATTCGCCATTGGACCCTGCTCCTAATGAGTATAACTAAGTCGCATAAGAGTCCGGCCTGGGCATATTTTCAGTCGGCTGGAAAAATTACTACTCATGTAGCATTAACTAAATTCACATTTCTATTTTCGATAAATCATAGAATGTTCTCTAAACCTATGAAAATTCTAAATTATTAATCAGAAATCATATCCCTCCATAAAGTTCACCTATATCTTCAGAATAAACAAACAACTTAAAATCAAAATTAATTATTTTCAAATCTAAAACTCTTTTTTTTTTTTTTTTTTTTTTTTTTAAGGAAAAAAAGGCTATTCAGATTTTATCTAATCACATTTTAAGATGCAGTTTCCTTAATCTGACGCAAACGATAAATCACCAAATATTGTGTCATTTACAATCTTTCACATTGAATTGTTTATTAACCATTACGAATATTCCTTTCCTGTTTAAATAAAATGTTTTTGTTTTGTAATATTATCTCTCATTAAAACTTTTTTTAAAAAATAAAATCAGTAACAGACTTTTTCTTTTATTTTGGAAGGTGTTTGTATTATTTTCCAACTCATATAGCTATTTCAATTCTTTAACCAGCCATAATAGTTGACAAAAAATGACAAATGCCAACCTTTTCGTCCAAAATAACAATAAAATGCCTACTTTTATTATAAAAAATCATGGTAATATCAGTATATTAAACATACAAATGACCGCAAGAATATTCTGTATCCAATGACACAATTCGGAAAAAATGAGGTAGTTTTTTAAATTAGCCGGGACAAACAGACAGACACCTTTAGGGATTCTTATTTTATAATATATATGATATGATAAATAGAACTGAAAATAGGCATATCTGTTTTCGGCTTACCAGTAAACAAAACTCAAAAGAATGTAATGATTTATGAATTAATTTAAACACAAAATTTTTTTATACTTTTAATCATAATTTTAAGGACCATTAAATCCTTTTTTAAGAGATGGTCCATTATTTTACTGATCTGCCTTTCAGATTCAATATTTTTCTAAACTAATTCGTTTTATTTTAAGAACTTACCTTTAGTTTTACCCTTTATTTTTTAAAAATATATATGAAATGAAAACTTTTGTTACTTAGAATAAAACTTTGTTTTCTTAATTATGTTTTATTATGGTTTAATATACAGAGTACCCATAAGTTTCTTCACTTTTCAAAAACTCGTAAAAAATTAACAATTGCAGATGGTCGGAAATTTTTAAACAAAAATGCTTCAAAGACAATTTGCACTACTTTTTTTTTTTTCTTTTGCTACAAAAAATCAGATTCTTTATAAAGTTTTATGGTGCAAATTGTACTGAAATACGACAGTTCGTTAAATTTTATTTTCTGTATTTTTTAAACGTGAACGAGCATAAGACATTTAATAACAAGTACGAAAATGTGACTTTTCAAATTTAACAAGACAATATTTTGTTCTTTGTTAAATTTATTTAGTCGCAAAAATTGAAACTCTATTCATCTTCGTATTACATTTTTTTTTCTTATTAAATAAGATCTATATTAAGATCTTATTTTTTTCTTAAGATTTCTTAAGATTCTATAAGATCTTATTCTTTTTTATGCATTTTAGTCGTAATGTGAAAGTCGTCACTTGCTCATGTTATATTTTCTTATTATAGATTATAGATATACTTATTGCCGAAATAAGCATATTACACACACACACGCACAAAAAAAAAGAAAAAAGAAAAGAAAAGGAAAACAGAAAAAAAAGTAAAGGAAAAGGGAAAAATGTTTTTTTTTTTTTTTTTTTTTTTTTTAAATTAACATTAGATGTTGCTTGGAATACCTTGAAAGAGCTTAACAAAATTTGGGGCGGCATTTTGCACCGGGTCCATTTAAATCGGAAGACCCCTTCTTTCGCAGTAAATATTAGTAATTATTATCTACTTAAGGAATTATAGTTCATTTTAATATTTTATTTGTATTTATTACGTTGAATATCTTATAAGTAATGCAATGCTAGATGAATGCAGATTACTTGCTTAAGTATTGTGATTATTATCGCCAAGATTTATCATGGCTGGATTTGCATCCAGAATACTTTTTGGGAAAAAAACTCTTTAAGGCAGGCTTCATACAGAAGGGGCAGAAGTTGTGGGCGCAATTTATGATCTCCTCCTACCGTAGGCGCAATTTATGTACACCCGGGTTGACAACATAAGAGAAACAAAAACCTATGAAAAATATAGATATCATATTGATGTTTAAAAAAAGATTTAAAAAAAAAAAAACTAAACCTGTGGCTGTACGACCAATGAAGGATCAGGGCCTAGAGTACCCAACTCTGTTTACTTGACCCTGGGCCCCGAGGTGCTATGTAATATGCGCCCCGGCCGGGTGGTCAGTCCAACGCGAGACCCTCCGTGTTTAGTTCCCAAACAAGTTTGGTACTCATTTCATCGACCGTGAAGGGATGAAAAGTTGAGTGAACCTTGCCCAGCCGGGAGCCGAACTCGCGACCGGTACCGGGGCCGTCGCGAAACAACTTCCTTCTCTTACGGGCCTGCTTCAAGACGAAAACGTACAGCAAGATGGCGGCGCAAGAGATCTGAGTAGCAAACGAAATAGGTCGGATAGTTGTATATTTATATAAAAAAAAGTGCTAGAAATTTCCGTTTTAGAATATTTTATTGAGCAATTTGTGGCTTGTTTTAGATCTATTTGATTTATACATTCAATAATTAAACAGAGAAGGGTCATTAAACAGGTGCTTTTTTTTCTCCTTTGATTTTAAATATATTCAAATACATTTGATTTGCCGTTTTTATCGGAGATTTTAACTTGAAATATACATTAGAGAAAAACATTAGAGGTAGAAAAAATCATACATTAAAATTATCAACTTTATCAATGAAAAAATAAAAATACAAAAATAGTTAAAGAATCATGGTTCATGGTATTTTTCGGAGAGTTTAACTTGAAACATAAATTTATGACAGGAGATATCATGTATTAAAATAATACAATTTTAGCAGATAATGATTAAATTTCCCTTTAAAAATACATACGTCTTAATTTAAAAGTATAAATTTCAGGATTCATATTACATAAAATCAAAAATAAAGATATTAATTTTTTTAAACAATTAAAACAAAAATTCTATTTATCAATTAAAATTTTAATTTTAGAATGAGATTGCCCGAATAAAGTGTATAAGTACATGATGTAGGCAGAGAGTGGTAAAATAAAATGGCTCCAGGAAATGTTATTATTTCTAATTGTAAATGCTTTTCAAATTTTTAAAAACGAATTAATCAGAATTGTAAAAGTACTTTCGTAAAATTCCCAGAGCCCAAAAAACTTATTGTACAACTCACTATTGAAAAGATTATTAAGAAATTTTAGGTCTGGGTTTCATAAGAAAATGCAATTGTGGAAGTCAAAGTTGCTATATATTTAAGGAAGCAGTTTACCTTTTCAACATTTTTAAAAATTTAAATAAATGATTCAAATGGTGCAATAAGTCACTGCATTTCAATGTTCAACTAAAAGTATATTAAAAAAAAAAATAACTGCATATTTAGTTAAAAATTTAAAATAGTTTAAAACATTTTGAATTTTTTAAAATGCCACTTTTTTAAATATTAATATTTTTGCCCATTTTTTTTTAAAAGATTTTCAAATGTGTATTACGCAAGACTGAGCTTGGAGTTTTAGATAAATCAAATGTTACATTTGATATAATTTTTTTACTGACATATATAGTGTAAAACAGTGAAATCTAATAGATCTTCATATACTTTTTTTTAAGAAATAAATAAATAAATAAATAAAACCATGAAGGACAATTCCATGCTCATGTTTTACACGTATATAATAAAGAACATGTACAAAAAAGTTTAAATCTATATCTGAAAAAAAAAAAAGCCTTAGCATTTTTAAAACATGAAAGTGAAGAAAATAGGAACATGGACAAAAAAAAAAAAAAAAAAAATTAAAGTTGGTTGTTTCTGGGTAATTGAGCTGGGTGTATTAATGAAATCTACAATATCTGGCGTTATAATCGCCGAATGGGTAAAAATGGGGTGTCACAATATTCATAATTAAATAGGCTTCCATTTAATTATTATTATTATTATTATTATTATTATTATTATAAAAAATGGATTTTTTGGGTTTATTTTCAGGTGAACTGTCCCCTTAAGTTATGTGTTTGTCAGGAATTGCGAATATAATAATAAAATAAATAACTATACAAAAGTGAAGAATGACAACGGAAAACTCACTTCTGATAAAATAAAATCACATGTATTAACAAACATGTAACAGTCGTTGATAAGTTTCCAGATATTTCTACTTCCTTAATACTTGTCTGTTTAAATGAGATTATTTTTTTATGCAATATTAAATACCTTATATTTTTTAAATTGTTGCAAGTACGTGCTTACTGTTAGTGAAAAATGCTATTTTAGTTGTAACACCTACCAACAGAATGTGTATTTTAAGTTATGTATACATTATGAAAAAAAATTTATTGACAAATAGAATTTTTGTTTTAATTAATTAAAAAATATAACATTTTTATTTATGAGTTTATGTAATATCAATCCTGATATTTATAATTTTAAATTAAGGCATTTTAATGTAAGAAATTTTTAAAGGGAACTTTGTCATAAATGTATATTTCAAGTTAAAATCTTAGATAAAAACCGCGAATCAAATGTTTTTGAATACATTTTAAATCAAAGGGCAAAAAGAAGCAAAAAGAGAAAAAAGAAAGAAAGTACCTGTTTAGTGAACCTTCGATGTTTAATTATTGAATGTATAATTCAAACAGCCATAACAAAATATTACAAAACGGAAATTTATAGCACTGTTTCTGATGCATACATACAACTATTCGACTTGGTTCGTTTGCTAACTCAGATCTCTTGCGTGACTCATCTTATTCTTGAAGCAGGCCCGTAGAGAAGAAAGTTGTTTCGCGACGGCCCCGCCGGTACTGTGGCAGACAGGCGTGCTAACTACTACGCTAGTGGGCTTGTTAAAAAAAAAAGATACCCTACCAGTTTCAGATTAACTGTAAAATATACATATAGTAATTCATCAAAACCAGAGACAAAGAAAGCAACAATAAGCAGTATAAAACACATAAAAACTATAGGTATTTACCCCAAAATATCTGGGTCCATTAACTTGTGTTTAAATTACCTGAAACGAAAAATAAAAATACATAAGATATTTGAATTCTTAAAACGATATGAAAGCACTGATAGATCAACTCCTTGTGGTATTATTTATTTAAATTAGTTATGTACTGAGAAGGATTTTTTAACTCCATCCCTTTGGCATTAACCACAAGTGAAGCTCGTGATTCATTCACAAGGTATATTTATTTTATTTAACACGAGTCACATTCGTGATTGATTCATAAGACAGTTTGCCCAGGCCATTCTTAAATTTTTCTACATTTCCTACCTCTATTTCAAATAAAAAATCTTCGTGGTAGATTCCTTCACCATCTGCAGTAGAAATAAGTCTACGATAAAGATTATCGTCATAAAATAGTGGTAGCAATACGAAATAAATTTAGGAATGCTGCGATCCCTGGTTTACTTTAGACGAGCCACACTCGTCATTAATACAAAAGGGGTTGATTAAGGGAACAAGGGACCTTCAAACTCATTTTTGTAATTTTTTTTTTCACTTTAAATACTATTCAAGGGCAAACTATGTGCATCATGGCATATATTTATCACGAAAGTAATAATAATAATAATAATAATAAAATGGGGAGAAAAAATAAGGAATTTTCCTAAAAATTTTAAGCGTTACAACTTTTGAAAATTCCATATCAATTAAATTCCCAATATTTTTTAAGCGAGTTTATTTTATATATACAAATAACACTGTGCATCGAATGTTATATATTAGAATAAAAATATTAAAAATATATTTTTTCTAAATTTTATGAAATTTTCAGCATTTTTGCATCGTATTTCTGCAATTAACTACCTTTAACTTTTCCAATTATATTTAGTTAAAAAAACCTATGCACAGTTTTATTTGGATATATAAAATAGACTCGCATGAAAATACATCGGGAATTTTAATTGATATGGAATGCGCATGGGGAATTTTGAAAAGTTCTTCATAACGCTTAAACTATTCAGGAAAATTCCTTATTTTTCTCAAAAAAAAAAATTTTTTTTTTCAATTCCTTGTGTGATAAATATATGCCATAATGCATACAGTTGCCCTTGAATAGTATTTAAAGTTAAATTTTAAAAAAATAATAAAAAATGAGTTTGAAGGTCCTTTGTGCCCTTAAGGGTGTATTCGAAAAAATATTTTTCCACCCTCAACAGCTCGAAATTTTCTGAGACATTTTCAGGCTCACTTCTCAAAGTATAAACATGAAACTTGCTGAGGTGATTTTTAAAGAGATGTATAAGAAGCCGTGTGATTTCATTTTTCGCTCAATTCATTATAATTTGATTTTTAAACAATTATTTTCTCAGTATGACCATTTTTCTCATCCCTAGATCTGCCACTTCTGAAAATTCGGTCCAAAACGCCCACTTTGACAGCATTTTTTTACAATATTTTCTGCATTTATCAAAAACTCGACAAGCACGGCACATTATGTAGTTCCTAAATAAGAGAATTTGGCAGTTTGATGCGTTTAAGAGCAAAAATGAATTTAAAAATAAATCACAAAATAAGCAGTTTGGATTGGAATACACCCTTAATGTGGTGAGCTTAGTGTACATAAAATTTCAGAATTTTAAAAGCTAAATTTTAAGACTACCTTTTTAAAGCTACATTATTTTTATAAGTAAATAAAAAACTTATTTAGAATGTGAATTACAGAGACTGTTTCTTCATACATTTTGAAAAAAGAAATATGTAAACAAAGATATGAATTATATTTCTAATAGGTTCAATCTGATACCCCTTTTGTTGAATTATCATAATACATCTTGATTTCCTAGATAAAAGGGCTTTTCTTAAAATACCAGCACTGGCGCCAACTTATATAGGCCAGTGGGCGCGAGCCCACCCAATGATTTGATCACTCCGCCCACCGAATTTTAATTAATTTATTTCGTTCTATATTTATTTACTTAATCGCTGAAATAAAATTCGGTTTTACTGACTTTCTCAAAATAATTTAATTATGCTTACAGGAATACTGAAATGTATAATTAAATTCAGTGGATATATAATTAAAATTTTCTCAAAAACAAATTTCCTGCATATTTTACCACCTGTTTTAACGTCTTGAAGCGATAAAACACTTAGATGACTAAAACATTTGTTTTTCTTGCCATTTTGCTTTTTGCACTTTCAATAGTTAGCAATTTTTATGCTATTTATAATAAATATTAATGTATTTCTAAGAAAGAACTTATGAGAATTTAATAAAATAATTTATTAAATTATAATTAAATTTTAATAATTTTATATTTTATTTAGTAAAACCATGATGACTTCGAATTACCATTTTTAGCCATCTGCTCTCCACACGCACTAATATAAGAGGAAAATTATTGTATGTCTTATTTTACTCAAACATTTTTGAGCCCGCCCATTTTTTTTCAAAAGTTGGCGCTACTGAATACCAAGGTTCATTTTTTTTCCACTCCTAAACCACAATTTTCGTGAGTCCATCTAATATCTTGGGATGCAGCTTATAAAGAAGACTTTTTTAATGTGCAAATGCACTGTAACCCCTAGGAGACACGTCGATAGATTTCAGTGGGATGCATTTTAATGGAATATACTCAATTCTGGTTTCATTTCTCATTTTTTTTCTAAAAGTATAGCAGTAGATTTATAGGTATTGCTAATAGCCTTATCCTGATGGAATTTAACACAGTGAAGACGGTTTGGAAAAAGTAATGAAATGTCTTCTTTGAAAACAGGTATTAAAACATATTTCTAATAAGAATCCTAGTTAATTTTGACATTTTTTTTCTATTTCCCTTATTTTAAGTTTTCCATTAAAAGAGAATCTACAAATAACCATAAAATCTTTAGCAAAATTATCCCTTTTTTTTCTCCTCTTTTTGGGTAGTAAATCGATCTTTTCTATTCCAATGAGATAAATACATCGAAGCCTATCAATTGTATCTACATATTTCCATTTTTCACCCGCCAATTAATTTTCATAAAACAATCTGCACATAGTCTTGCACTGAGAAAAATATTTTCGCATTAGGCGATGAACGTCATGTTTTTTTTTTTTTTTTTAAGCATTAAATCAGAGTTTTACAATTTTGTTTATACTTCCTAAATAGTTCTTTGATAGTTCGATTTTCTTTTAAAACGTGAGACGCGACTTTAGATATAATAAATGGTGAACATACCTTTATTGGGAATGCATTGTTAGCATTTTGTCCATTCGCATTTAAAATTTGATGTTTCTTTCCTTTTTTATTAATTATGTCACTTACTTTATGTGTAGAAATATTAAAACCATACTTCTCACATCCCACACCTTTTTTTAATAATCGAATAAAAATGGTTATTATCCAGCGACATTTTAAACCAAAAGAATATTTTTAATGATGCAGACGATAATTAAACCCTATTTTGAATTGATGCCGTATAGGTTTTAATTTATTTTATTTAAATCATAGAGAAAGTCAAAATCGTTACAAAAATGTGTGAGCACCCACGGAGCTAAGAGATAGATGGGGATGGAGTGTTTTTATTTTGCGTGATGTTAAAAATATAACCATGAAACCGGTCAAAATTAAGTCCAAATATACTTGCGGCTCGAACGAACAACAAGGTAAAAATTTCTTCTTGAATACTAAATATCAAAAGCAATTTTGTAATATAAAAATATTGCAAAGAAAATATTGCATAGAAATATTGCATTCTACAAGTCCCACAAAATTTCATAAATATTCCCATTTAGTACGAAAATTTTTATAGCCCATGTTTTATTAATTTATGAAGTTTAACGTATTAAACAATTGTTACAATAATCTTTTAAAATTTACGTATTTTCACTTTCTTACAGATAAAATAAAAATATTGTTTTTAATGTAAATAACGTACAATCAATTCAATAGTATTTATAATATTAACATATAAGAAATAATAATAAAAGTATACAGAGGTGGAGGGGGATTTTCTTTCGACAGATTTTTAGAATTATATAAATCTAAAAGTTAAAAATAAATAGAGGTAGTGACATTACACTCAATAAAATTTTATTCGATATGAATAAATTAACACAATACCTGAATTTGATTTTTTACAATTTAATATCATAAACTTAGATATTTAACAGAATTTTCTAGGGTTTTTCTTTTATAGTATTACTCTAATTGTCATTATGTAAGTTAAAGTTGAACAATACAAGTACGATAAAAAAAAAAAGCAGCTTAATAAATAAAGCATAAATGGAATATCGTCTGCCTCTTCTTCATTTTAGAAAAGAATAGATATTCAAAACATAGAGCGTAAACATATTTCTTCAACATAGGTAAATTTCAGAGGCTTGTTAATTCTTCCCCCTTGTCGGTAGTGACGGTAGTATACTGTTGCGATTACAGATTTTGCCGTAAATGTCCCGTCTTGTATATTAATCTATGGGCCGAATGAGGGTATTTAAATTTGAGCGATAACCGCCTTCATATTGCAAACCGTTTTTATGGCATACTGCATCTCTGTTATTACATACTACTCTGTGGTGAGCATTCTCTGTATAACTGAAATATTAATTAAAGACCAATAATAATAACAATTTCGCGAATGTAACTAAAAGTAACAAGTTCTAATTAAAAAACAGACATTAATGCGACTTTCAGAAACAAAAGTAAACTATTCACTTTTTCAAATTAGCAACATGATTTCAAAATCATCCTTAAACGAAAAAATAATGGACTAACGTCTTCTTGCTTGTGCATAGCTTTTAAATAACTTTTATTACTTGAGGTGAAAACCCTAAGCTTCCAACCACGAAGGTGTCAAAACATAAGCTGGTTATATGTAACACAAAATAAAAGAATTGAGAAAAAAGGCAGTGTGGTGAGCATTCTCTGTATAACTAAAATATTAATTAAAGACCAATAATAATAACAATTTCGCGAATGTAACTAAAAGTAACAAGTTCTAATTAAAAAAAAACAGACATTAATGCGACTTTCAGAAACAAAAGTAAACTATTCACTTTTTTAAATTAGCAACATGATTTCAAAATCATCCTTAAACGAAAAAATAATGGACTAACGTCTTCTTGTTTGTGAATAGCTTTTAAATAACTTTTTATTACTTGAGGTGAAAACCCTAAGCTTCCAACCACGAACGTGTCAAAACATAAGCTGGTTATATATAACACAAAATAAAAGAATTGAGAATAAAAAGGCAGGCTGAAAGTACTCAGAGAAGGTCTTATTTGTAATGCTAATAATGATATACATTATTCTTAAAATAACATATGCACAAGTATCAGTGCAACTTTGGCGCCGTCATTTCTTTTAAAACTTCACCTTTTCCATGGAAGTTAATAAACTGTGAAACACACAAGAGCGTTTTCTTCATGTTTTTTTTATTATTATTTTCTACAAGGTGGCAACAAAGAAACGCCGATGCGATTGATTAATGCATTTGGCATGATAATTTTACGTATATATCTGTGTAAATAATAATAATAACTAGCAAAAGCCTTGCTTTGTTTGGATTCGCCAAGCATTATTTAATAAGGTAAATATTTGAAAGTAACAATATTTTTTATATTATTTTTGCATCTAAGTAAAAACGTTCTTTATGTTTTAGCGGACTTTAATTTTAGAAATGTAAATTCAGCCAAATAACTAAGAATTTCCTTGGAATTTTTTATTTATGATATAACGAATATAAAAATTAATTTTATTTTAATTTTATTTACTATTCTTTTGTTGCCACATTACAAAAAGAAAAAACCCCATAATATAATTCTTTTAAAATGCGTAAGTATTGTCTGCGTAAATGATTTCACATAATAAGAATGTGTATTGGAATTCTTAACACTGAAAAATATTTTTATAATTGAATGTAAATAATTAAATTTTCACAAATTTTAATTCATTAAAAATATACTATAATTTTCATTAAAAAAGGTATTTTAAAAATTTCAGAAAAAAAATCGTTAAACTATTTAATTAATCGTGATTCTATCTCTAATGACTAACTCCATGATTTATTTTTTCTTCTGAAAATGTACGTGTTTGATTTTTTATTTGCAAAAAAGCGTGGAAACATGGAAAACATGTAAAATAAATTAATTAAAATAATAATTTTTTTAAGGTTATTCTGTAAAAAAAAATAATATTGTGCAAATCTACAGATCATAATTTATTTTTATGTTTAATTTCAAGTCAAAATACTGAATAGTTTTTTTGTAAAGTGTACGACAAAATGTAATTTGTGTAGCCTAGTAGATGATTAGCTTCGCTCATCCTAATAGTAATAATAATAATAAGTATGGAAAGAACACTTTTTCTTATTTTCACATATGGAAAAACAGATTTAATTAAATAAAAAAGGCTGAATAATTATTGACAATAAGAAAACAAAGTCCTGCATATACATAATTATGACTCACTTTCAATAAATATGCATTCATTGCATTAAAACATTGAATAATTTAGCTAAACATTTTTATTAAGGAAAAAAATTCCATTTCGTTTAACTAAAATAATCTGATATTTATGAACTTTATGAACTTTTTTTTTTTTTTTTTTTTTTTTTTTTTTTTTTTTTTTTTAAGTGACATGAGGGAAAGAAAATGTTTGTATTCTTGAAATATAAATGTTATTATTTGAACATTTTTTCAGGGACTGCATGCAAAATATTTTATGGTTGTTCCTGAAAATATCTTAAGGGGTTTCATAAATATGTTTCTTCCAAAAAAAAAAAAAAAAAAAAAAAACGGAGACTTTTGAGGCATTTATTCACGAATTTATTTTTGCACGAAAATTAATGAAATTTGAAGACTCTACTATTCACAGTCTTTGGAATCGAACAGTGTTTTTCTTTTATTTTATAGTTATTCCAGAAAATAGCAAGTAAGCATATCTTAAGGGTGTTCTTAAAAAAGTTTCTCCCCCGCTCAAAAAAACAAAATCGAAAACTTTTGTGTAATTCATTCACGAATTCCTTTTTGCACGAAAATGCATGACATTTGAAGGCTTTAACTATTGCGATATTTTAGAATCGAAGAGTGTTTTTATTTTATTTTATGGTTGTTTCAGAAAATAGGAAGAAAGCATATCTTAGGGGTGTTCATAAATCCCCCCCCCCCACACTCAAAAAAAGAGTTATTTATTTACGAATTCATTTTTGCACGAAAATGCATGAAATTTGAAGACTCTACTATTGATATATGCTTTGGAATCGAAGAGTGTTTATCTTTTATTTCATGGTTGTTCCAGAAAATAGCAAGTAAACATATCTTAAGGGTGCTCTTAAAAAAGTCCCCCCCCCCCCCCCCCCGTTCAAAAAAAAAAAAACGAAACCTTTTGAGTTATTCATTCGCGAATTCCTTTTTGCACGAAAATGCAGTAAATTTGAAGAAGACCATTGAGATGTTTTGGAATCGAAGAGGGTTTTTCTTTTATTTTATGGTTTTTCCAGAAAATAGTAAGTAAGCATATCTTAAGGCTGTTCTTAACTGCTATGCTCAACAAGCGAAGAATGTTTTGACACATTTACAAATTCATTTTTTAACGGAAAGGTATAAAATTGGAAAGCCTGGCCATGGAAGCGATTTAGAATTGAACTGTTTTTTCCATTTTTTGATCAATCAATTACCTATTGAGTTATAAAGAATCTTGATCACGTGACAAACCCGTTTTTCGCCCGCTCTTGAGTCTCTTTCTTTCTTCGCGCGGAAATTCTGTTCAAAATGCCCATTTTGACACTATTTTCTGAAAGATCTATTGCGTTTGCAAAAAAAATGAAAAAAAAAAACAGCTCTATTACATAGTTTCTGAACGACAACACCAGCTAGTTTCATGCATTTTCGAACAAAAATAAATTAAAACTTATGTCAAAAAGTTGCCCTTTTGGATTTGAGAACACCCTTAAGGGTGCTCTTAAAAAAAGATTTTCCAAAAAAAAAAAAAAAAAAAAAAAAAAAAAAACACCTTTTGAATCATTTATTCATGAATTCATTTTTGCACGAAAATGCATGACATTTGAAGACTTTACTATTGAGATGTTTTAGAATCGAAGAATGTTTTTCTTTTATTTCATGGTTGTTCCAGAAAATAACAAGTAAGCATAAGCTTAGAGGTGTTCATAAAAATGTTCCTATCCCCCCCCTCCCCCGCTCAAAAATGCATGAAATCTGAAGACTATTGAGATGTTTTGGAATCGAAGAGAGTCTTTCTTTTTCGGTAAATGCATTATCACTTGAGTTGATTTTCTACGTGAGGGGACGACCTTTCCTTGATTGTAGAAGTATTTTAAAAACGATTTGGGTGAATAAAAACATGTCTCAAAAAATTACGAAATTTAAATTTTTATACAGTACACCGGTCCTATAAGATATATTTTGTTAAAATATCCAATATCTTAGACTAACAAGTAAGATAGAAAAAGTCCCATTCTTCTACGAATAAAACAGGCCGAGTAATAGCTGTTTAAAGTTGAAGCATCTTTTTTACTGCGAAATAGGGGTCATTCACAAATTTACCAGAAATATAAATAATCGTCAGATATAAAAAAAAATAATAGTTGAGAGTAAAATTAACATTACAATATAAATTTGAAATCTATTTTCATTCTGACATATTAAAGAAAAATATACAACTCGAACTAAAAATATAAGTTAAAAATAACAGAATTTTTGTTAAGTGAAATGATGAAAAGCAACAGTCGTAATTCTTTACAAAACGATAAATATTTTAAAATACTACTATATCTAATCTAAAACTTAATTAATAAAAATTAAAGTTATCTTAAAACTTGCTCCAAGTGACTCTCTTCGGCTGCTATGCAGAAATGTACACGCGAAACAAATCCATCTAATACTTTACGCACTTTGTATACGATCCCTCGAAGCATGGCCCAACTCATCTGTGCTCATATGCAGAAAATTGGCATAATTCATGAAATTCAAAGTTTTATAACTCGGTCAATTTTAATGTTAGATGAATGTGACTTTTTTCGTCTTACTTGTTAGTGTAATAGGAAATTTTTACTAAATATCACTTAAAGGACCGGGACACCGTATAAAAATTCAAATTTCGTAATTTTTTAAGAAATGTTTTTATTGATCAAAATAACTTTTAAAATAATGTTTTACCTTATTTAAAACATTTTTGTAAAAGGAACTAATGTCTATGTGATTAAAGGTTTAGAAATTAGCCATTGGACACCGTTGAGAGTGAACCCCCTGCACAGTGAGCTTTAAAAGACGATTTTATTTATAGCGGCTATCTCCCAATCCCAACACGTAAATTGTTATAGACTGAGCCACAATTTATTTTCTGGATGTCAGTGGCGGAATTTTTTTTTCTGTGTAAAAGGTGTATTCAAAAAAATATTTTTTCACTTTCAACAGCTCGAAATTTTCTGAGATATTTTCAGACTCATTTTTAAAAGTAAAAACATGAAACTTGCTGAGGTGATTTTTGAAGAGATATATAAGAGGCCGTGTGATTTAATTTTTCGCTCAATTCATTAGAATTTGATTTTTAAACAATTATTTTCTCAGTATGACCTTTTTTTTCATCCCCAGATCTCCGGCTGTGGGAAATTCGGTTCAAAACGCTGACTTTGAGAGCATTTTTTGCAATATTTTCTGCATTTATCAAAAAATCGATAAACACAGCACATTATGTAGTTTCTAAATAAGAGAATTTTCCAGTTTGATGCGTTTGAGAGCAAAAATGAATTTAAAAATAAATCGGAAAATGAGCAGTTTGGATTGGAATACACCCTTAAGAACGTTAATTTTATGTCCTAACTTGGTTTAAAGTCCTGCATTGGGTCGGGTTATCCGCTTTTAACAGCACCCGACTCGAACCGAGGGTCGGGTCGAGTCGGACTTTAGTTGGGTTGACTTTCATGGTTTTAGTTTCGGGTTGGGCTTTGACTCTTGCGGGTTGGGTTCGGCTTGACCAGATTTTTCAAAATGCCCACAATATTTTTTCAGATTAAAAATACGCATACAATAAGAATAATAATGGAGAATGTATCTCCATAATGGAGTCTTAGACGTAGTCTCCATAATGGAGACTTCCGAAAAGCGGACACCTCTATTTAGCGAACACTTTTTCAATTCCTAACACTTATTACATTCAACAAATAAATAAATTGAATGATAAATTCATCTTTAAAAAGTTAAACTTAAAATTACATTATGTGCAACCTACTTAAAATATGAAAAAATATTTAAAAAGGTGTTAAATTACTTTAATATCCTTAGTACTTTCAACTAGATACATAGCCTTCGTCAGAGAATACAAAAATACAAGCGTCTTATTTTCAAATTTCACGTAGTTGGTGTCGAAAAGGAATGAAAGTGAAAGACAATTTTTAGGTCCGGAAAACATTGGGAAAATAAAAATATGGATATAGAGGGAAGTGGAATATTACGTGTCTTATGATTCTTTAGGAAAACTGAGCCAAATTCTGGGTATGTTGTAGGATAAATATCATTACGAACAGTATTTTCTTTAGTAAAAATTTCTATTGATTCACGGATAATTATAATATATTATTAAATATTTTTTCATCTTTTAAGTAATTTGCACATAGCGTAATTTTAAGTTTAACTTATTATATTCGTATGCTTATACCTCTGAATAGTGGGCACTTCCCAATCTACACACACGTAACATGTATATGTGTGCATAAACTGTCACAAATACCATACATGTGTTTGTGTGTATCAAAAGTGAAATGTTGGTAATATTTTTTATATTCCGAGAGAAAAAAATTTGTTCTTAAAAAAATATAATCTATGATCACATTTCTTATATGTGCATTCTATCTTTCATTCAGTAAATTGAATATATACTCATATTCATTCATATTCAAATACGTATTTATTTTCATCTAAAACATAGTTTTGCTCAAACTTTTTGTGAAGTCCCAACAACCCGGCTTACAAAAAACATGAATATGTCCCGCAAGAAATATTCTAGGGTGAACCCGGCCCGCAGAAATAAAATTAGATTCATCCCGACCCGAAAAAAGAAAATTAGGGACAACCCGATTCGATGCAGGATCGTGATCTCTATTCAACGATTACGAAGTGTCCGCTATTCAGAGGTTTTACTATATTTTAATATTAAAGAATATAGATTCGCCTATTTTTCTAAATAACATATAAAATTGGTATTAGAGATACAATTGTAAACTACTTTTCATAATTGCATTGAAAAATGATTTAGTTTCCTTCATTTCGGGTTCGGGTTGGGTTGTTGGGTTGCGTTTTGAAGTATTTCGGGTTCGGGTTGAAATATGTCGGGTTCGAGTCGGGCAGTGGGTCGCCAAAGATTATTTTGGCGGATTCGGATCGGGTTGCTGGACAAAGAAATTTTTTGCATCGTGTTCGGGTCGGGTTGCGGGACTCTAGCTTGGTTTATAGAACTATGAGTGGAAAAACAAGAGCCTTTAACCTCCCTGGTTTTCCTCGAAACTGTTTAAATATCGCTATATATATATATCAGTGAATAATGAAGATAATAATTACTCAAGATGATATGGCTAATGAGCTTCCGTTTTGCTTGAAGATAAGAATATAACTACAGCGGTCGTAAAGAACAAATGAAGGAGATCAATCACAGACTGTCCAAAATATGCTCCTACCCATGCATTAAAAATGGGCTGATCCTATCTCAACATCCTAATTTATTCGTAATTTTCAATTTGAATGACACAAACAAAAGGAGTTTTAGATTGATGTTTGGAAAAAAAAAAAAAAGTGTGCTATTTACAGCAAATACAAGAGTTCATCGTTTGTACAGTCGAGGGGGGAAAAAAAAGTAAACACCCCCTACTAACTCTGCAACAAATTATTGTAGAAGAAAATTACTGGTACCAAACGATTGGAATTAAAGTCTACTTTTAAATGATAAAATTAAAATTTGCTTAAGGGGCCATCTATATATCAAAACGAACCCAAACTTTGCTTTTTTTCCAATAGCAATACTCAAGCTTGACACCATAAATAAATTCTACACCTTTTAATTACCATAAATACAAATTTTCATTGAATTCGTACAATTAGTTTCAGAAGAATAAATTATTTTAAAATGAGCCTATTTTAGGGGCTGTATCCAAACTGAAATTCGGTATTCGATTGTTGAAATGCTACAGAATGACTATGCCACTTGACCATTTCATTCGTTTAAGGGTGTTATCAAATCCAAAAGAGCAACTTTCTGACATAAGTTTCAATTTATTTTTGTTCGAAAGTGCATGAAACTAGCTGGTGGTGTTGTTCAGAAACTATGTAATTGAGCTGTTTTTTCCGTTTTTTTTTTTGCAAACGCAATAGATTTTTCAGAAAATAGTGTCAAAATGGGCGTTTTGAACCGAATTTCCGCGCGAAGGAAGAAAAAGTCCTCAAGAGCGGTCGAAAAACGTGTTTGTCACATGATCGATATCGCTTATAACTCAATAGGTAATTGATTCATCAAAAAATGGAAAAAACAGTTCAATTCCAAATCGCTTCCATGGCCAGGCTTTCCAATTTTATACCTTTCCCTTAAAAAATGAATTTGTAAGTGTGTCAAAACGTTTTGCGCTTGTTCAGCACAGCAGTTAAGAACAGCCTATTGCCAGCCCAGATGTTTCAGTAAAATGAGTAAAATATATATTTTTTAAATTATGCTTTTCTGTACATCATAGATGGCCCCTTAAGCCATCATTTTGACGGTTTTTAATCATAATTCGAAAACTACTTGGAAGAAAGATTTGAAATTGAGAATTCGTATAAAGCAGGACATAAATATAAACATAAAAAAATTGTAGGTTGCAATTCATATTTTTTTCAAATATTAATTTCATAATTCATAAAATAAAAATTTTAAAATTACAAATTCAATGTGTTTATTTATGTTTGGGTTTTTTAGTATTATAACCACACACAAAATTATCACATTAGGATTATAATTTCAGGACTAATAACTAATTCAGGTCTAATTCATACTAATAACTAGTATGTTGCGGCCATCCCAAAACTTTCTTCTATATAAATCACGTCGATTAAATAATTTAAATAGTACAAGAAATTACATCAATTTAGCACCAATTCATATCAAAGTATATCTGAATTTGAAGTTTGATGAAAATTCGTGCATTAGTTCTTCAGATACAGCAATTGCAAAAATTGTAAAAAAAATTGCATAGCAGCGCCCCTGTTGGGCGATTTGCACCAAAACATAAACAGCACTAATTCATATCAAGGTATACCTGAATCTGAAGTTTGTTGAAAATCCAAGCATTAGTTCTTGAGATAGAGCTTTTGTGAAAATCTTGAAAAATGCTGCATAGCAACGCCAACTGTTGAGCGATTTACAAGAAAATCTATAAAACGTCAATTCGTGTCAAGGGCTAACTGAAACTCAAGTTTGATGAAAAGATATACATTAGTTCTGGAGATTGAGCTATTGTGGAAATCGTGAAAAATGTGGAATAGCAGCGCCACCTGTTGAGCGATTTACACCAAAAACCAATCAGCATCAATTCATATGCAGGTATATCTGAATCTGAAGTTTGATGAAAAAAGCTCATTAGTTCTGGAGATTGAGCTATTGTGGAAATCGTGAAAAATGTTACATAGAAGCGCCAGCTGTTGAGCGATTTACACCAAAAACTAATAAGCACCAATTTATATCAGGCACTAACTGAATATAATTTTTATTAAATTCCGTGCATTAGTTCTTGAGATAGAGTGCCCATAAAATTTGTGTGACATACAGACAGACGGACAGACAGACAGAATCACAGGCAGACATTTTGTAAAAACAAGTTTTTCGGAATCTCTGACCCCTAAAACGTGTAAATCCGTCAAAAATTTTCACGAATCCAATACTTTCTTCTTGTAAAGATAGAAGAAAGTAAAAATATGAAAACGTAATTTAACATTAGAAGCTCTAAATTTTGGATGTTTAACCCACAACCAGTCCGTATCGAAACCCGCATCGAGTTTTGAGTAAAATCGGGTTACCCGGACGTCTGTAGAGCTCAACTGAAAAGATCGCCATTGATGAAGAATTTTGTTGAATTCGCAGTCAACGCGATCATTGAAACTCATACATACCCTTGTAAGCATCTAGTACGCCTGTAAATCCACTTTTGCAACAATGAAAATATTAAGGTGGAGAAAGCAATTTCTGACATTTCTTCTCAATACCTTACATGTTTTAAATTTCGTATTATTATTATTATTTTATTATTATTATTATTATTTTCGAGATGGATTAAGGTTGCCAAAGTTCCAATTTCACAGTGTTTTATCAAGTTCAGTTCCGCATAGGCGACCAGACACAAAATATTCAGTTAATTCAGGTAGACGAGACAAAAATAAGTATTTTATAATGTTAAAAACTAGTGTTTGATTATTACTTAGTAATTATTAATACATTGCTTGTAAAATATCTATAGCAATGTATCGTAGATAATACCTATTTTTTTTATTGAACTATTTTGGAAATGTACAAAAAGAAAAACGTCGCTGCGTAATTTTTAGGTAGCTTTCATTACAAAAAGCTACCTATTGCAGCCGTTCGGAGGAAAGCGATTTCAAAAAATTTTGGTATATTTTCATCGATCATGACCCCCAGACCCCGAAACCACCCTCCGTTCAAAAGTTGATATATATATATATATATATATATATATCCATATATATATATATATATATATATCTGACCTTTGTCATACTGTAACTCTCGAATTTATGAACCGATTGGGATGTAATTCGGTATGTACATAGTACATACCAATGTCTCGACCGAGTTCGTTGGCCAGCTTCATCCGCCATTTTGTTTCAAAATGGCGGCCATTTAAAATTTTCTTAAAAATTTTAAATTTGAAATGTGGTACCAAAGAATTGAAAATGGAAAAATATTTTTTTCTTATGTATTTGACCTTTATACAAAGATTCGGGAGCAGTTTTTGCTTCGTCTATATCTCAAAAAATGGCTGAGTTATAGCATTTTGAATTTCTAGCGTGGCTGACATTTTGAAACGTCCTGATATTTGTCACGTGATAACAGGCGTATTTATGAACCGATTTGGATGTACTTTGGTGTGTACATAGTACATACAAATACCTCGACCGAGTTCGTTGGCCAGCTTCATCCGCCATCTTGTTTCAAAATGGCGGCCATTTAAAAAATTTTAAAATTTTAAAATTTAAAATGAGATACCAAAATATTGGAAAATGAAAAAATATTTTTTTTTATGTATTTGACCTTGATACAAAGATTCGGGAGCAGTTTTTGCTTCGTCTATATCTCAAAAAATAGCTGAGTTATAGCGTTTTGAATTTCTATTGTGGCTGACATTTTAAAACGACCTGATTTTTGTCACGCGATAACAAGCGTATTTATGAACCGATTTGGATGTTACTTGGTCTGTACATAGTACATACCAATGTCTCGACCGAGTTCGTTGGCCAGCTTCATTCACCATCTTGTTTCAAAAGGGTTGCCATTTAAAAAAAAACTTTAAAATTTAAAATGAGGTATTAAAAAACTGGAAAATGAAAAAGATTTTTTTATGTGTTTGGCATTGTTAGAAAGATTCCGGAGTAGATTTTGTTTCTGAAAATTTGTTCTTTTGTTTATATCTTAAAAAATGGTTGAATTATAGCTCTTTGAATTTCTAGTATGGCTAACATTTTGAAACGATCTTGTATTTGTCACGCGATAACACACGTATTCGCCTATTTCTATGTGAGAAAGCATGTGGATAGTATACATCAACATCTCAGCCAAATATAAGTTACTTTAAATAAAAGCAGCTTGGATAAAGCTGACTAATTTCGTGAAATTCTCATTCATAATGATTTAGTATTGATAAAAATTAGTATTGAATCTCCTATATTCGGTTTCCACTAAATTGAGCTTCGTGTGTTTAAATAATATAAGTTGGCTTTTTTTAAAATAAGGTATTTGAAAGCTACCTCTTCCTCCCGGCACTGGCCGGAAGGACTTTTTTTTTTAACTGTTTCGATTTTTTTTAATATTGTGCTTTATCTTTGTCAATTACAGTTACATATATCAATAGCAATCATTCTTCTTTGAATTTTTTTGTTTATGTACTTTTTGAAACATCAAATAATTTTATTTTAGGAAAAATGCCACCAAATTGGTTTTTACATTTTTAAGAATACTTGCTTCCGATTTTACATTAGCAAATCATTTTTCTTAGAAAGCTAGGACATATTTTTTTCATTGCATTTATTGCAACAGGATAGTAAATATTTTCCTATGTGTATTATTTATTTATTTGCTTATTAACTATCTCAGTAATTCAGCTTTCATTAAAACAGATTTAAAAAAAAAAAAAAAAAAGAGAAACATGCATTTACGTAAGTAATCACTAGTTTGTAACTTATTTTTTCTTCTTTTTTTCTTTCTTTCTTTTTTTCCATTTCCTCATGTCTTCAAAAGCATAACTGTAAAACTTTTCCTTAATTTTAGCTACATGGACCTCCAAATAGGGAAAGTGAACACCTATTATTATCAATGTGCTAAATATAGGGTGTGTCTAAAAATCTTGGAACGCGCTTTAAATTTTATCTGTTGGAGATAAATAAGCAATGTAATTTACAAAAGTGCTCAAATAAGGTAAGAAATAATATTATGTTAATCGAATAGTTTTCAAAAACTTAAACCTTTTTAAATTTTTGTGTGAATCTTTAGACAAAATTGATGAATTCGAGAATTTTGTTTTTTGCTGCAACATTACAAAAAACTGCATACCCGTGTCTTTAAAATTAGCTGAATTATAATGAAGAAAAGAAGCTGAATCTTCAGTCATACCAATTTTGCATGCGATTTAAATTGATATTACATAACATAAGTGAAAAAAGGGACATTTTACAAATTAATGATGGCGTTCTTTTTCAAAAATATTTTAAAAACTGTGAAAAAGTTGTGGCACAAATAAATTCAAATGAAACATTATGCAGGAAGAAAACAGCATGCACAAATGTAGTTTTAAATCCGAACGAAATTAAAAAATGCAACTTACAACGCCTTCTGAAAGGGTTTTCTCTCAGTTCAAATGCATAACTAAGAGCTCCTAATAATGGTTCTGTAAGTATTTCGCCAATAATATTGTTGCAAGTATCGATTACCTTTTATTTAAGGTCAACTGCATATGAATTATCGTCCGTGTTTCTTCTTTCTTACAACATCTGACAGATTCAAGTTTCTAATTTTATATATGGTCCCCATTCACAACGGCCAATATTCAGTTAAGAGTAGCTCATTCAATTTTTAAGCTATATATGTATGCGGTTTTTTGTAAAGATCTTGTTGCAGCAAACAAAAAAATTAAAAAGCAAATTGACCAATTTTGTCTACGGGGGTCGAGTAAAAATTTAAAAAGTGCAAATCTTTTCAAAATTAATGACAGGACTATTTCATTAGCATACTCTTATTTCCTACCTTATATTGAACACTTTTGCAATTTATACTGTCCCCTTACCTCAAACTAGTATATGTTGTGGCCATCACAAAACTTTCTTCTATATAAATCACGCCAGTTAAATCACTTAAATAGTACAAGAAATTACATCAATTTAGCACAAATTCATATCAAAGTATATCTGAATTTGAAGTTTGATGAAAATTCGTGCATTAGCTATTGAGATAGAGCTATAGGGAAAATTCTTAAAAATGTAGCATAGCAGCGCCACCAGTTGAGCAATTTATACAAAAAAAAAAAAAAAAAAAAAAAAAAAAAACCGGAACTAATATATATCAAGGTATACCTGAATCTGAATTTCGGTGAAAATTCGTGCATTAGTTCTTGAGATACAGCTATGGTGGAAATTCTGAAAAATGCAGCATAGAAGCGCCACCTGTTGAGCAATTCGCACCAAAACATAAAGAGCACTAATTCCTATCGCGGTATACCTGAATCTGAAGTTTGTTGAAAATCCAAGCATTAGTTCTTGAGATAGATTGCGGAAATCGCAAAAAATGCAACATAGCAGCGCCACCTGTTGAGCGATTTGCACCAAAATGTACATAACGTCAATTCATACTGAATCTGAAGTTTGATGAAAATCCGTGCAATATTTCTTGAGATAGAGCTATTGCAAAAATCGTGTAAATCCTGCAAAATGCAGCATAGCAGCGCCATCTGTTGGGCGATTTATACCAAAACATTATCAGCACCGATTCATATCAAGGAATAACTAAATCTGAAGTTTGGTGCAAATCCATGCATTAGTTCTTGAGATAGAGCTATTGCGGAAATCGCAAAAATGTTGCATAGCAGCGCCACCGGTTGAGCGATTTACACAAAACATAAACAGCATTAATTCATATCCAGCTACTTCTGAATCTGAAGTTTGTTGAAAACCCAAGCATTAGTTCTTGAGATAGATTGCGGAAATCGCAACAAATGCAGCATAGCAGCGCCACCTGATGGGAGATTACACCAAAAACTAATCAGCGCCAATTTACATTAGGGACTACTAGAATATACATTTTTATTAAATTCCGTGCATTAGTTCTTGAGATAGAGCGTCCACAAAATTTGTGTCACATACAGACAGACAGACTCACAGAACCACAGATTTACAGACAGACATTTTGTAAAAACATGTTTTTCGGAATCTCTGGCCCCTGAAACGTTTAAATCCGTCGAAAACCGGAAGTCGAAAATTTTCATGAATCCAATACTTTCTTCTTGTAAAGATAGAAAAAAGTAACAAATATAAAAAAAAAAAAGCAATTTAACAAATCACAATGACCATTTGGAAAATGATTTTTTTAAAGACTAAAATTTTAGACATAAAATATCGCACGGAGTTGATCATACATTACGCACGCCATGAATTAAACATTAATAGTGTTATTACACGTAAAAATTGCAAGCGACAAAAATGGCCTGCGACTCCTCACTTTTCCTGAAACTTACGTATTATCCACCTGAAACTTGCGTATTATCCAAGCATTTCATTGCCTGCTCGGGAAAAGGCTTTTCCATCGTAGAAATCTGACGACCAATTTTAAATGAAATTTCATTCTTAAACTTCTAAACATCCCACAATATTATTTTTTACACAGTCGTATAGAGAAAAAAATGTACTTAAATGCAATTTGTTTGAAAGCTGTATCTCAATTTGTTTCATTAACTTTTATTTGTAGTTTTTATTACTTTTTTGTCACAGTGGTAACAGAAGTATCCATCTCTGTTGAAAGTAAAGGTTAGTGTATAGACCAATCAGGAAACAAATAAAATGCGGATTCAACCAATAAAAAGCTTCAGATATGCTTTTGATTTCCTGCCCTTACGAGGACAATAACCATTTTTCCAAATGGTTAAAAAAGAATGTGATTCAATTTTTTTTGGGACAACCTGTAATATTATCTCACAAATATAATTATCCAACCTGTGACCTTTCATTATGCAGCGATGTTATTTGCTGCGATACCGGTAATTTTCAGGCAGATAAAAACAAATTCAATTTTTTTATCACGTGCAAATCCATTAAGGACTAACGAGAATTTTTAGACATCTCTAAACACCGTTGTAAAACAATTGTTAAATTAATCTTTCAAAAGAAAACCATTATTTTTATTTCTATACCGTTGGCAATCTCTGTGAAACTTCAACAGGCGGCTGGCTCTCCTCCACTTGAATATAAGTTGCATCCCACTCACGAGGTGAGAACCGCCGTGTTTTAACACAAAGAGTATTCTAGTTTATGTCGCCGCAAATGAAAGGAAAGAAAAATCACAAAAACAGCAAACAAACAAATAAATTCTTGGGTTATTAAACCGTTTTTAAGGCTGTTCTTAATTGCTCTGCTCAACAAGCGCAAAACGTTTTCAAATTCATTTTTTAACGGAAATGTATAAAATTGGAAAGCCTGATCATTGAAGCGATTTGGAATTGAACTGTTTTTTCCATTTTTTGATCCATCAACTACCTATCGAGTTTGAAGCCATTTGGATCACGTGACAAACACGTTTTTCGTCCGCTCTTGAGTGCTCTTTCTTCCTTCGCGCTGAAATTCGGTTCAAAACGCCCACTTTGACACCATTTTCTGAAAGATTTGTAGCGTTTGAAAAAAAATGGAAAAAACAGCTCAATGACAAAGTTTCTGAACAACAACACCAGCTAGTTTCGTGCATTTTCGAACAAAAATAAATTAAAAAACTTATGTCAGAAAGTTGCCCTTTTGGATTTGAGAACACCCTTAATTGAAGGAAAAACTAAACATAAATCTTCCAAAGTCTAACGAATGATCTAGCTAAAATAAATCGGTTAATAATACTTTTTGAAATTCTCGCTAAAGCGCACTTACGAGGGTGGTTCAATAATTATTGTCCCGAGTGTGTATAAAATATGTGTACTGCGATGGTTGATGTGGAATATTGAAGCCTAATGTCTTAGATGTCTATATGCTCAATTTCAGAACCGTAGCTGCTATATTAACAATTTTTTTTTGTTTTAGGTGTGAGAGGTGGCACCTTGAACTTGTTCTTGCACTTGTGAATTTTATATTTTAATGTCCTTGTAGCGCAATTTGATAGCGCATATGGCTGTTAACCATGGGCTTGCCGGTTCGAGTTCGGTCAAGGGCGAGCTATTATTTTTTCTTAATAAGTTTAGAGAATAGAAAATTAAAAAAAAATAAAAACTATCAGAATGTTAAATGTTGTGATGCAATTATAACTCCTGTTAAGTTAAATTAATATTAAACGAGAGCATAATAAAGGGTTAAGTATTTAGAAAAGATAGTGTTCAAAAGTATGGCAGTAAACGTTGGGGCGCGGTTTGTACAGTGGATAGCGTATCACCCACAAAAAATGAAATTTGAATCATAGTTCATAGGTTCGAAACCAGTGTTTGGTAAAATGAACCTACTCTCGCGCGCAGAATCGATAAAATAAGTTAAACCAAAAATAAAAATCGTATACATTAAAGTAATTCTCAAATAGTGCATAGCATATCAGTTACAAAAAATGAGATTTGATAAGAAGTTCGCGAGTTGGAAACTAAGGTTTGCTAGAATGATCATACTCCCATATGCAAAATCGATAAAATCGTATACATTAAATTAATTCTCAAAGTGTTGTAGTAGTTAAAATAGGTACTGTTGACTTATCCCAAGTAACCGACAAACGAACACATATAAATCCGAGGAACACAATTTTTTGTCTTGAAACATCTAAAATCTCGACTTACAGGTATAATTTCTTGGCTTGATCAGTTAAACCTACTTCAGATTATCAAGTCAAGAGACTATTTTGTTACAAGTTCGATTCCACGTGAAATTTTTACGAAAAACCTAATTGCAATACTTACCATTTCCTGCCGATAGAGGGCGCCACCTAACATTTTCAGTTCCGTTTCGTGTTCAAACTCTAAGTCGATTCCAAAAAAATAAGCTTCCTCTCAAAAAGACCTAACCCCTTATGTTATAGTATAACATTACCTTATATGGTTATTCTTTGAAACCCTAAGATGATACGAAAAATTAAGCACCCCCCCTTGTACCCTATTATACTATAGTATGATCTACAAGGATTATAATTTTCTTCCTAAACTAATACTATCCTACTATAGCATGATCTTTCCGCACTTTACTCATATTTCACTATCTTATCAGATTATCTTAAACATACCTTATCTCACTTCCTAACACTCTTCTCAAACCCTCTCATACTATAACACGATTCCCACTTCCACCACCACCATCCTCAATCCTCCCTCGCAATCGAACTGTCTTTTCTATACTACTTTCGCTGATCCTGTTCGCCCAGCTAAGACATAAAACTAAAAAAAAAACTAAACCCTTGGCTATACGTTCAATGAAGTATCAGGGCCTACAGTGCCCAATACTGTTTACTTGACCCTTGGCCTCGATGTGCTAACAGCATATGTCCCGGTCGAGTGGCCAGCCTAAAGCGAGACCCTAGGTGTTTAATTCGTAAGCTAGCTTGGTCGACCTCGAAGGAATGAAATGTTGAGTGAACCTTGCCCAGTCGGGAGTCGAACTCTCAACCTGTAGCGTGGCAGACAGGCGTGCTGAACACTACCCTACGGCTAAGCCATATAATACCTCATTTTATATTCATCTACAGCACCGATTTCGTCAGACACACACACACATACTATATAGATATATATAGTTATAGTTAATAGTTGTAAAGTGTAGTGCACCCCCAAAAGGGTTTATAGCGTAGCGTTAATAAATAGGCCGATGTGTAAGTTCTCTGTTTATGTGCGTGAAAAATGTAAGGGAAAATAGTTCAATTAAGTGCTCTACATTCTATGAAGTCAGTTAAAAAATAAAGCTCAAGTCGGTCTGCCAAAAATCCATATGAGGGTTCTGGAAACAGTTTTTGCATAAATGCAATATCAATGAAACTATTGATCTAAAAATAGCGGAGACACGAAGTAAATAAATAAAATGAAATAGCTTAGATTCAAGACAACAAACCGTAAACAAACGGAATC
Organism: Maratus speciosus; assembly: GCA_963932465.1. Classification (NCBI taxonomy): domain Eukaryota; kingdom Metazoa; phylum Arthropoda; class Arachnida; order Araneae; family Salticidae; genus Maratus; species Maratus speciosus. The sequence goes on from OZ010792.1 coordinate 495,019,290, forward strand.
TACATGCTAAGCTAAAAACGAAACAGTAACTCATAGACATAAATAATGGAAAGTTTTGTGAATAGAAACGTTAAAAATATGGTTACGAAAGCATATTTTATCTCCATTAGAAAGGGGTGAGTAAATGCTTACAAATCTGTAACATAAAACGAAATCGTTGAATTGATTATAACCTCTTTTTATGAAGTCGGTTAAAATAGAACTCAAATTGTCTGTGAAAAATCAATACAAAAAATTCTAGTTACAGTTTCTGCATAAAAGCAATGCCAATAAAACTGCCATTCTAAAAATAACGGAGTTCGAGGAATAAATATAATGAAATAGCTTAGATTCAAGACAACAAACTGTAAACAAAAGGTATTTAAAATAAAAGAGTGACTCATAAAAAATAGAAAATTTTATAAATAAAAACGTTAAAAATATGGTTACGGAAAAATATTTTGATTCCGTTGCTAATGGATAGTTCAAGAATGTAAACGCCATTCCAAACAAAAGAGAAAGGGGAGAGTAAACATTAGAGGTTATAACAAACCCAGAAATGACACGCAGTATAAAAAAACCCAACAACTGAAGCAATCACGAAAGACTGCATACAAAAGCGACTGTGGACACGCGACTCCGGAATGTTTAGAACTCTTCTGGAAAAAAAAAAAAAAAAAAAAAAAAAAAAAAAAAAAGGAAAAAATCGTTTCGTATCAACTGACGTAAGGTATAGTAAAGAGGTAGTTTTAGGGTACGTCATTGCTGAGTGGTGTGAAAATTTACTTTGATGGAAAGCGAAGATGTTTTATAGAGTGGCGTAGCAATTCAAAAATTAAGGAAGTCTTAAAAATTTTCAAATAAATTGAACAATTAGGATTATTAATTATTAATTAAATATTTAGGATAATAATTAATCTTTGTAATTAACTATTAATGCCATTATCCCGAAATCAGTAATTTAATATTTCAGATAGATGATTTAATATACTGATTTCCAGAATTATATTTTCAATGCAATTTTTAGCATTTTTTTTTTCTTCATTCCGCGGCGATTTTCGACATTCCTAAACGGAATTCAGTTTCAAACGTTTAACCTAACAAAGTAATTTTGTTCTGCTATTTTTAATGCATTTTTTACCGTTTTGTGAAACAATTAAGCTTTCAATCTCTTAAGACTGTTCTTAACTGCTCTGCTCAAGAAGCGCAAAACGTTTTGACACATTTACAAATTCATTTTTTTGACGGAAAGGTATAAAATTGGAAAGCCTGGCCATGGAAGCGATTTGGAATTGAGCCGAGTTTTCCATTTTTTGATCAATAAATTACCTATTGAGTTATAAGCGATTTTGATCACGTGACAAACACGTTTTTCGCCCTTTCTTGAGTGAATATTCTACTTTTGCGCGGAAATTCGGTTCAAAACGCCCACTTTGATACGATTTTCTGAAAGATCTATTGAGTTTGCAAAAAAATGAAAAAAAAGCTCAACTGCATTGTTTCTGAACAACAATACCAGCTAGTTTCATGCATTTTCGAACAAAATAAATTAAAATTTATGTCAGAAAGTTGCCCTTTTGGATTTGAGAACACCCTTAACGCACTGTAGTAAATTGTGTCCTATGCGATTTTTCAAATTTTACCAATTTCAGTGGGTTTTTTTTTTTTTTTTAGTTTTGCAGAGATTTTTTGATATTCGTGAAAAGAATTCTGTTTCTAACTTCTAGCTTAACATACTAAATTTTGTCCTAGGCAATATTTGGTTTTTTAGCGTTTTTTAATAGAATTTTCAACGCAATTTTTAGCATTTTTTTCGAATTCCGCAGCGAATTTTTGACATTTGTAAAAGGAATTCTATTTCAAATTTTTAGCCTAATATAGTAAATTTTGTCCACCGGTATTTTTGAATTTTTCGCGTTCCGCTGCGATTTTTTCACTTTTGTAAAAGGAATTCAGTTTCAGATATTTAGCCTAATATGGTATATTTTGTTCTCCGCGATTTTTAATGCGATTTTTAGTGTTTTGCGAAATTTTGACATTCGTAAGAGTAATTAATTCTGTTTCAAACCTAGCCTAATATAGTAAATTTTGTCCACTGTGATTTTTTTATTTTTTAGCAACATTTAATGTGATTTTTCAAATGTTTTCGTGTTGCGGCTTTTGACATCCACGAAAAATAATTTGGTTTCATACTTTTAGATTAATATAGTAAATTTTGTCCTCCGCAAAATTTTAAGGTTTAGCGGTTTTTAATGTGATTTCCAATGCATTTTTTATGCGTTTGGCGGCGATTTTTGACATTTGTAAGAGTAAAAGGAGTTAGTTCAGTCTCAAATATTTAATGTAACATAGCACATTTTGTCTCTCGCGATTTTTAAGAGGATTTTTAGCGTTTTTTCGCTTTTCATGCCAATTTTTTGACGTTCGTGAAAGAATTCTGGTTGCAATGTTTTAGTCCAATATAGTAAATTTTGTTCTCTTTTCATTAAAGTTTATTTGGAATTCGTATATATTTGAATTTTTCGAAATTTTATATTGCATTATTATATTTATATTATATTATATTTATATTTTTATATATTTATTATATATATTTATATATATTTTTATATATTTATTACATATTATATTTATATTTTTTTTTAGTTTTTACACTTTTCATGCCACTTTAGGACATTCGTTATTAGACCCAGGCAACGCTGGATCAGCTAGTCATGAAATGAAATGAATTCAAAATAAAAATGCTATTTTCAAAGCTGACATTGAACTTCTAATCTTCTGATATACTAGTTAGAAATGTAAACAATATTTGTAGTATTCTTCTTTATGTAGGGAGTCCCCCCCCCCCTCCCTTCCGTAATGAATTATCAAACCCTGAAAACAGAAAATAACAATATCTTAGGGGAAAATCACGCGATTTTATAAAATTGTCCTTTATATTTTATAAAATTGTCTTCTGGATTTTATAAAATTGTCTATTTTAATACGGACGCCTTTAGTCCCATCAGCCTCTTTGTTTCCTACCCCCCGAAACTGTTAAAAATTTGCAGTAAACTGTCCTGTCATTTGAACATTTTTATTTAAAAAAAAAAAAAAAAAATGTTACATAACCGGTCGTTGTATCTGTTTCTGAATAAATATGCAATACGACGGCTGGCTCGTCGTAATATTTTGCCAAAATTCCTAGCAGAAAATTTTAATAGTAATCTTTTCTTTATTTAATGTCAGTCATTCCGAAAAAAATAATAAAGTGAATTTTTCTATTCGAAATTTCTGGTACGTATTTGAATGCTAATATACTTTACAGTCCTGCGCGGGTCTGGAGCCCGAAAAAACCATTTGAAGTTAATCCTCAACCCGACCTGAGCCCGAAGTGAAAGGAAAGTAAAGCATCTTATAGAGGAAAGTAGAGTAATAACGCTCAGAAGGGTAATCCCGCTCACCCAATATCTCTAAACAGAATAGAATTGAAAACGTGCGATCGGTACCGCCACTTAATCGTAACTTCATCGTAAGTTCCCAGTAAGGATATAGTGACCGCCGGAAGGAAAGTATTTTTGTGTCCTCGTTATTAGTTTGAAGTTGTTTTATTATAAAATTTTACAACATCTAACTTGAAGGTAAGGGTACACTCTTATTTTCAAATATTAATTTACTCATTATGTCTACAAAATATATACATTTAGCTGTACTTTCATGCTTTTATTTATTTTTGTAGTGCGTTGTTACGCCAATTATAATGCGTTAAAACCCAACATGGCGACAACGGGTAATGGCGCTCGCGTGGAATTCCAGAAGAAGTGTTGCCAGTGAGCAACTTTTTTTAAATTCAAATTTATTGATTAACACCACTTTTTTGAAATGGTAAAATTCACCTGTTTTCGCCTTAATTAATATGTCATTAAACAGGGAGAATTTTACTATATCAAAAAAGTGGTGATAATCAAAAAACCTAAATTTAAAAAAAAGTAGCTCACTACATGTGTAACACAATATATGTAAAGTGGTCGCAAAAAAGTCTGCAGTGGTATGTGAACAGCCTACACAACTACATATGTGACTTTTGTCTTACTTAAATATTGTATTTAAACTCTGAGCGCAATTACCCTACCATGTCGGGCATTACCGCTCAATCGATGGTTATTTAAATAATGAAACGATAAACAAAATTCCTTGAACCTTTATGAAAATTAGTTGATTGCAAACTGTTCCTTATACTTTGGAGTTACGCTTCGTTAATAAAATATTGACTTTTTTGTCTAAATTTGACTAGCTATTCATGTTTTCCATTAAGTGGGCGCCATTCCCCTACTTTCCCCTAATGCAATTATGAAAAGTAATCGACAATTATATCTCTAATACCAATTTTATGTTTTTTATAGAAAAATGAACAAATCTATATTATTTACTATTCAAATATTGAAAAACCTCTGAACAGCGGACACCTCGTGATCGTTGAATAGTAGTTTGCAGGTCGGGTTGTCCTTAATTTTTTTTCTCTTGTTGGGATGATCTTTTTTCTGCGAGTAGGGTTCACCTTAGAATATTTCTCGCTATATAGTCATAAAATATATGTAGTCGTTTTTTGCGAATCGAATTTTTGGGATTTTCAGAAAAATTTTGATTAGAATCTACGTTTCAGATGAAAGTAAACACGTATTTGAATATGAATGAGTATATATTTAATTTACTGCATGATAAATAAAATGTATATTATAAGGAATGCCATCGTAAATTATTCTTTCAATAGTAACCATTTTTTTTCGTGTCTCGGAATATGAAAAACATTACCAACATTTTGTTTTTGATACACACAAAAATACATATAACGTATTTGTGATGGTTTATACACACATACACGTGTTACGTGTGTAGACTGGAAGATGTCCATTATTTAGAGGTTTAAGGGTGTTCTCAAATCCAAAAGAGCAATTTTTTGACATGAGTTTTAATTTATTTTTGTTCGAAAATGCATGAAACTAGCTGGTGTTGTTGTTCAGAAACTATGCAATTGGGCTGTTTTTTCCCATTTTTTTGCAAACGCTATAGATATTTCAGAAAATAGTGTCAAAGTAGGCGTTTTGAACCGAATTTCCGCGCGAAGGAAGAAAGAGCATTCAAGACCGGGTCAAAAACGCGTTTGTCCCGTGATCAAAATCGCTTATAACTCAATAGGTAAATTGATGGATCAAAAAATGGAAATAACAGTTCAATGCCAAATCGCTTCCATGGCCAGGCTTTCCAATTTTATACCTTTCCGTTAAAAAATGAATTTGTAAATGTATCAAAACGTTTTGCGCTTGTTGAGCAGAGCAGTTACGAACAACCACAAGCGTACAAATATATCAGTATTAGGAATTTAAAAAGTATTTGCTAAATAGAGATGTCCGCTTTTCGGGACTGTCTATTATGGAGATGTTATCGTATATAGATTTTTAACATGAAAAATATCTTTGAAATTATTTTAAAAAATTGGTGTCAGCCTGAACCCGATCCGCAAGAGTCAAAACCTAACCCGAAAAAAATATAGCGCCAACCCGACCCGATATAAGTGTTAGGAATTGAGAAGTATTTGCTAAATGAAGTGTCTGCTTTTCGGGACAGTCCATTATGGAGATGTTATTGTATATAGATTTTTTTAACCTGAAAAATATCTTTGACATTATTTTGAAAAATCGTGTCAACCTGAACCCGACCCGCAAGAGTCAAAACCCAACCCGAACCGACCCGAGCCACGGGTCGAGACGGGTGGATGCGGGTAACCGGACTCGATGCAGGACTCTAATGCGGATCATATTATGGCCACCTGGTTTGCAAGGAATCAATGTATGAATGTCAGTTAACCCTTTATTTACTGACGGTACTTATAAGTACCATTAAAATAACTTCATAAATTCATTTAATGGGCAATTCCACAGAAAATCATCATTTTTTTAGGGGGGGGGGGGGGGGAGGGAATCAAATTTATAATATGTTTAATTTAAAGGTATGATTTAAAAAATTGATATTTTTATATTCAATAGAAAAATCCATGCCGTGTGGTGACCGGCATTAAAGAATAGTCCCAATGTAACCCGTGCATGTCGTAAGAGGCGACTAAAAGGGGTTGGGCGAAAGGCTGACAACCTTTCCCTGGAAAAAAAAACCTTGTTGCGAAGCCCTTAAATACAGATGTTAGACGGACTGATCTCATGGTAAAACGGACTGGAACTGGAAAACGGCTTATGAATTTTAGAATTGGAACTTGGAATGGTTTAAGTTTATACAGAGCTGGTGCAGTGAAGCAACTACAGAGTCAGATGGATAGTTATAGACTGGACATATTGGCCATACAGGAAGTAAGATGGAAGGAGAGTGGGATAAGAGATATTGGTGACTTTACAATTTTTAATAGTGCAAGCAGAAGAAGAAACATGCATGGCACTGGATTTATGATCAGAAAATGCCTTAGAGAAAATATTATTGATTTTCACAATGTAAATGAAAGAATGTGTATCTTGAGATTGAGGGCAAAGTTTTTTAACATTTCAATAGTATGTGTCCATGCACCAACGGAAGATACCGAGGACGAACAAAAAGATACTTTTTATGAAACACTACAGATTGAATTTGATAAGATACCAAGACATGATGTTAAAATGGTAATAGGTGATTTTAATGCTAAAATTGGAAAAGAATACACTTTTGTACCAACAATTGGAAAATCTAGTTTACATGATGTGAGTAATGAAAATGGAATAAGAGCTGTGGACTTTGCTGCTTCTAACAACTTAATCATAAGTAGCACATGTTTTGAGCATAAGAACATACATAAAGAAACTTGGATTTCCCCTGATGGAAAGACAAAAAACCAAATTGACCATATTATGATCGACAGAAGACATGCTAGTGATGTTATGGATGTACGAAGTTATAGAGGTGCGGATTTAGATACTGATCATTTCCTTGTTATTATGAAATACAGACAAAGAGTTACAAGATTTCGAGATGCAAAAGGAACTAAACAAGTAAAATTTAAAACAAAAGATTTACTAAACATGCAGAGAAGAAAGGTTTATCAATGTAAATTAACAGAAAGAATTGCTAGTGAATATGCTGAATTTAATGAGGAAGATATAATCAATAGTAAATGGGCTAAATGCAAAAATATCATATTAAAAACTGCTGAGGAAGTAGTTGGAAAGGAAGAAAGGAGGGAAATTAATGAATGGTTTGATGATGAGTGTTGGCAACTGATTAAGGAAAAGAATAAAGCAAGAGAAAAAATGCTGAAACATAGAACAAGACAGAGTGAAAATCACTTTAAAACAATTAGAAGAAATACTCAAAAGTTGTTACGTATGAAGAAACGAGCTTTAGAGCAGAGTAAAATTCAAGAAATTGAAGACCTATCAGTATTAGGTGATATAAGCCAAATGTATTCAAAGCTTAAAGGCATCAAAAAGGGCTATCAACCACGCACCCTTTTTTGTAAAGACAGAAATGATAAACTTATTGGAGGACACGCAAATGTGACAGATAGATGGGCAGAATATTTTGAAGAATTGTTAAACAGGCAGTCAAATGACGAAAGGGAAATACAATCTAATCATAATAATTATGACATGAATGAAGAAAACTGTGAACCACCAACTGTAGAAGAAGTAAGGGATGCTATTGCAAAATTAAGAAATGGAAGAGCACCTGGTGAAGATTTGATAAGTGCTGAGCTTTTGAAATATGGTGGAGAAAAGTTGGTACAAATGTTACATGATCTAATAGTAGAGATTTGGCAGAATGAATATATACCAAATGAATGGAATGGTGCTATTATTATCCCAATTCATAAAAAGGGAAATATCTTAAATTGCCAGAATTATAGAGGCATAGCCTTATTAAATGTTACATATAAAGTGTTGGCAAAGATTATTGCAAAGCGATTAGAACCGTATGCTGAAATGGTGATAGGGGATTATCAGTGTGGTTTTAGGAAAGGAAGATCAACAGTGGATCAAATCTTTAGTATCAGGAACATCCTTGAAAAATTCTATGAACAAAATATTAATTTGCACCAATTGTTTGTTGATTTTAAACAGGCCTATGACAGTATAAGCAGAAATAAGTTATTTGAAATATTAAAGGAATTTAAAATACCTGATAAAATAGTTAAGCTTATAAAATTAACACTGGAAAATACAAAAGCTAAAGTTAAGGTACAGGGAAGACTTTCAAGAGAATTTGCAGTGAATTCAGGTCTAAAGCAAGGTGATGCTCTCTCGACAATTCTTTTTAATTTATGCCTGGAGAAAATAATTAGAAGTATTTACAACAACAGAGGTGGTACTATTATGAATCGCTCCCTCCAAATCCTTGCATTTGCAGATGATGTTGATATAATTGCTAGGAATAAGAAAGTCTTGATTGAAACATACAATAAATTAGACACTGAAGGAAGAAAACTAGGCCTCGTGGTTAATAAAGAAAAAACAAAATACATGAAAATGGACCGAATGAAATCACAGGCAACAGCAGCTTTAACAATAAATAATGAATTACAATTTAATGAAGTAACAGAATTTAAATATTTAGGATCTACGATCACCTGTGATAATATGGTAGAAGCAGAGATTAAAACCCGACTTGCAGCAGGAAATAGATGCTATTTTTCTCTTCGAAACATTCTAAAATCATCTCTAATATCTCGTACATCCAAACTTAAAATTTATAAAACTGTTATAAAACCAATAGTAATTTATGGTAGTGAGACCTGGACCACTACACAAAAAGATGAAAAGCTACTTATCACTTGGGAAAGGAAGATCCTAAGACAAATTTTTGGACCTATTAAAGAAGACAATACATGGCGTATAAGGACAAATATGGAGTTAGAACAGTTATATAATGAAAAAGATATAATAAATACTATAAAAATAAGAAGAATGCAATGGTTAGGCCATCTAATCAGAATGAGGGATGAGCGAAGCACAAAGAAGATTTATAGTGGTAATTTAATTGGAAAAAGAAGTATTGGTAGACCCAGGAAGAGTTGGATAAAAGAGATAGAAAAAGATCTTGCAGAAAACCAAATTATAAATTATAAAGTAAAGGCCAGAGATCGGAAGGTCTGGAGAAGTATATTGAGGGAGGTCAAAATCCTACATGGATTGTAGCACCATTGTGTAAGTAAGTAATAGAAAAATCCTAATAAAAAGGCATTGTAAATTACTGTTTACAAACAAAATTAAGTACCATTATTGTCTTTGTAAAGTCATAATGTTACGTCAGTTATACAATAAAAGTTACGTGAGTTACACGTGTAAATGCCATTTTTTTCGTTTTTATTAATCAGAAATTAATTAAACAAGTTACTGTTATAATTTGGCATTACTTAGTGTTGTTGAGAACATTAAATCACTTTTTTTAACTGGATAGTTTTGATAATTTTTACACTTCAATGAAGGCAGAAAAAATGTTTGTATATTTTATGTTACGTTGGTTACAGAATTTTGAATTGCAATTTTTGGGACTCAAAGAGAGATTGAAATAATCTGCAGGTATTTGAGTATTAAGACCTTAGTAAGAAATATTTTAAATTGTAAAAATTTGTTCTAGCTTTATTAGTAAATTTTCTACATAGATTTGAAAACAAAATTCGATGATAAAATGTTACATCAGTTACAATGGAATTGCCCTAATACATCGATTAGTTGTAATACAGTTTAAAATGAGTTATAGATACATTACTTTATCTTGTCTCAAAAGCATTATTGGTTACACAAAACAAAAATATTGTTAAAAGGATAATTTTTTTTGCTTTTGCTTCTTTTCAAGCTTTCTTGGCGTTTGGAGGGTTGAGGGGGAGATTTTTCAATTCGGAAATATTTCTATATTTCTATTGTAAGTACATTATATTTGTACATTTCCCAACTCTACAAAATACTAAGAAAAATATTTAGAATAAAAGATTTGAGTGGAGTTATAAATATTGCACAAAATCCCTATCAATTCAAATTTAATCCTTCTAAATCCTTCAATCCTTCTAAAATTTATTAAATGATTATGTAAATCTTCTCATGGAGTTTAAACAATTCACGAAAAATGCTTTAGAAGATAAAATGTTCATGAATTCTTAATTCAATACATAAAGGGTTAACGTGTTCAAATTTTAGACTAAACATTTAAAATTAAAAGCAAAAGTTTCAGATCAAGAGATTTTTTTCTTCAAAGTCACTGCGAAGGCTATTATTTTTATTATTGCCCATACATAAGAAAATAATGAAAACGTCGTGAAACAAAAATGCTTTTGATGCTGCAGCTCTGTTAAAAAGCTTTTATCTAACCACCCACAATCACAAACACCAGGACATGGCACCAGGAGAAGAGAATGACAAAATACATATGACAAAAATTGAATTATCGATGGTGTCTTCTTTTTTCTTTCTAAAGACAGGGATAGGTTTGAACAGAAGGGTGGAGAGCAATTTCTTCAACCTTGAAAGCAAAGCGTAAACGCCTTTCAAAAATAACCTTCCCTGCAGCTCTTTACATGATTTAAATATGTCTATAAGTAAATGACATTTTATTAAAAAAAACTAGGAGGAATTATTTTGAATGAATAAAAATAACATTTTTATACGACTACAGCAAACTTTCGATTGTGACGATGAGACCAATTCTAAACAAGTGGGTAAGTGTGATCACAGATCACACAAAGGGTTCCGTTTAATATTCCTTTCAAAACACTTTATCCATTTGCAAAATCTGTTAGTTCCACATTTTGCAACCAGGGGGCGCAATCTATTCTAAACAAACCTCTATCTGAGCGAAACTCCGTTTTACAAACTATCCGTAGATATATTAGTCGAGGGGATCGGGCCCACAGCACCGATATAGGTAGGCGGCCCCTGCGGTAAAAATTGGAACTAAAATATGTACGGCTATGGTGCATAATATGAAAGACTGGTCAAAGGAGTGTCGGCAAAAGTTTGAAAAGTGCACCCCAGGTGAAAAGGGTGGAGGTTAAAAAAATTACTAAAAAATACAGAAATTAGAGCCCGGAGGGGTAAATAATATAAGATTTTTTGGAAATTGTATGATTTTTCGTGTGATCGCAAATGTTCTGCTACAAGTATGCAAAATTTCACATCTCCAACTTAATTAGGGGCTGAGTTAGGAAACATTGCTTAAAATACACAAGTTAGAGCCCAGAGGGGTAAATATAAGACTTTTTCAAAATTTTATGATTTGTCGTTTGATGTGAGGTGTTCAGCTATAAGAATCTAAAATTTCAAGTCTCCAACATATATAGTTTCTGAGAAGGGCTCTGTGACAGGAGACGAATAGGGTTTCGCCAGATGAACGAAACCCTAAAACTGAGGTATCGTTGAATTAGTCGACATTATTGTTAACAAAGTTTAATGCGGATCGTGAAAGATTGAATGCAGAGCACATCGCACTTCAAATTAATAGACAAATTTTTTTTTCATTCGTAATTTACCGAGATGGATATTAGGGGTGTATTTCTATCCAAACTGCTTATTTTCTAATTCATTTTAAAATTCATTTTTGCTCTCAAACGCATCAAATTAGGAAATTCTCTTATTTAGAAACTATATAATGTTCCGTGCTTCTTAATTTTTTGATAAATGCAGAAAATACTGTAAAAAACGCTGTCAACGTGGGCGTTTTGAACCGAATTTTCCGAAGCGGGCGATCTGGGAATGAAAAAAATGGTCATACTGAGAAAATAATTGTTTAAAAATCAAATTCTAATGAATTGAGGTGAAAATGAAATCACACGGCATGTTAAACATGTCTTCAGAAATCACCCCAGCAAGTTTCATGCTTTTACTTTTAAAAATGAGTCTGAAAATATCTCAGAAAATTTCGAGCTGTTGGGGGTGGAAAAATATTTTTTCGAATACACCCTTAAATGAAAAGTTTTATACAGATTATTATATAAACCATAGCATAGAACCTCCGTCAAAAATGACGGAATATTGATCGTCGTTTCATTTTCATAAGACTCCATACAATTTATAAGACTCCATACAAACAAACAGAATGAAGATTTTATTATTGAAAAGTTTGTATTGTACACTGGGAAAAACCGAAAAAAAAAAAAAAAACGCCTTCACCTAGAATGAATAAGAAGTCATTTTCTGAATTCCTAAGCTAGAAATTTGGATTTCCGAGCTATACGAACAGGGTAAACAACTAAGCTAAATAGACGAAATGATCTAGAATTTCTAGTCTCCTGTTTTCTAGGTGACGAAATGATAATGAATCGTTTCAGTAGAGAGAAATTGTAGCGTGATTTCTCGAATGGTGTCATAAACTAGAATTATAGTTACTAAAACTAATCTCTTGAGTTCGCATCTATTTGCAGAGATTTTAAAAAAAGTTCGACCACGAGAATACAGGATAGCGCTCTTGAATTCTAGTAGGAGACTCTAGAACTCTCTAGCAAAGGGAACTGGAATTTACAGGGATGACATGGAACTATTTTTTCTAAGAGACACAATTTAGATTCTAGACAGATGCCAGAACCATATTTTTTTTCTCAGTGTAGAAAAGAACATTTTAAAAATGACAAATGATTTCTACAAATACAAATGATGAGGATATATATATATTTTTTTTAAATTCAATATTGAATTTCCGAAATAGTTCAACAATCAATAAAGGCTCCAATTCTAATCTTTAGAATTGAGAAATGAAAAATCAGTGAAAATTACGTCATGTTGACAGACACAATCATATCAATTTTTCTCCTTAGTTTTATGAATGCAAAAATACATTTCAAGCTAAACATAACTTCACCGGCGCAAACTTTTCAAATATACTTTATACACATACTTTTATACTTAAACACAGTATATTCAACTAACAATATATATCTTCTATTTAATTGTAATGAAAAAAAAAACTAATAAACGCATAATGGATAAGAGAAAATAAACCCACAATAGACAATATTCTCGTGATGGTGCACTAAATATGAATTTTTATACGTTTATAAAAAAGAAAGTACACGTGCCTAAATTTTTTACCTAAAATAACTTGCAAGTAAAAAAATACGCCCAAAAAGCGACGTGCCTGAATATTTTTCATTATGTGTCTTTTATCTGAAACAATTCAAGTGATCCGATTGTCATCATTTAGAAGATATTTAATTAAATTTTTTTTAATTAAAATTAAAATATAAAAAATGGGAATATTTTTAAAAATAGCTAGTGCGGGCACATCTACAAATGAACAATTTTCATTAAAAATATTATCGACAGATGACTAAAAAAACAACATTGTGTCTTTTTTAACCCTTATTGGCGCGGAGTAATTCGGTTTATATACTGATGAAATAATGGACTGACACCGCAATTTATAAACTAATTTATTATAAAATACGAACTTGCTTATTATCATGTACATTATAATAAGAAAATTTTAGTTAAATATTCTTGATACCATTTGTCAGTTTTGGAATTCAAATTAGGTGTCCTTTTTTAAGGACACCGCGCCGGTGAGGGTTAAATATATAGAGGGCATGGTTCGCACAGGAATGGTTACCTACACTTTGATTTTATATAAGTAGATGTATAATTAAAATATTTAAAAATGAAAGCATAATTTGGCAAGGAGTTATATACCTGATCCCCGGTATAGTTAAAAAGTGTCGCTTTTTAATTCAATTTACTAACTGTAAAAGGGTACATTTTGTTAGATTTTTCTAGTTAATTTATTTTGTCTAATTTGCAAATAAATTATACAAGGAAAGGAATTTCATTTAATGAATTTCCAAACAAAAATCACCCTTTCCACCACTTCACCGGCGACAGGTATAGGGAAACCACTTCACTGTTTGCCCCCGACTTATCTCGGGGCAAACGGTGAAGTTGTTAAGGACAAGTAATATATCAGTAAGAGAGGCATGCTTGGGCACAAAATTATAAACATTACTAGCAAACTACTTATTCAAATAGATATTTTTCAAAAGTACACATAACAAAAACTCTGCACAAAACGTAGTCAATTTTAATGCAACAAAATAATATGAAGGTAACAGCAAAATACAAAACTAAAAATTAAAATTTTCTTTTAATCGCTGGAACAATTTTATACAAAGTAACGCACTTTGTAGAAATGCATTTTCTTTCTTGAAGTTAAAGCATACGGTAGGCAAAGCTGATGTTGTTAGAGTCCTCTGGGCAGTCCCGAAAATTCTGCTTAAAAATAACCCGAACCAAAAAAAAAAAAAAAAAACGGCCAAACATAAAGTGTAAGAACATTAATCCATATTATAATACAATTATTGAAAAGTAGTCTACAATTGAAGAGCTAAGTGGAAGAACATGTTAAGTAACAAAAATTTACATTTGAAGAAATTTGATGTGAAAGTTTTTGTTCTCAATTTTAATGATTTATTTTCTGTTTGATACCATGTGTTTAAAATATTAACAGGTGTGGTACTAAACTCTATCAAAAAAACTCATTCATATTTAATTTTTAAATATTAAAAAATATTAATATTATTTGGATTGTTAAATATTAAAATATTAAATATTAATAAATAATGTCTTAAATCTTCAAGGCTAAATAGAACTTTAGTATTTTAGCTTTATCATGTGATAGAATACCTGATAACACCTTCGTCCAAACGATAAAATCTTTTTTTTAAAAAGTTGCATAACATGTTCTTCCACTCAGCTCTTCAATTGTGTCTGTAATATCAATTTTATCTTTTATATATAAAAATGAACATATATACACTCATTAATATTCAAATATACTGGTTATCAAAAATTAAGGAAAAGTCACAAAATGCTAATTTTCAAATACGCGAACACTCAAAAGGAAATAATATAATTCAAGTAATTACTATCTCTACAATACAGCTAGTCCATATAACATCTCATTCATGTCACACATGGTCACAAATGTCACAGTCACTACGGTGAAGCAAAAAAAAAAAAAAGGAAATTCCATACATCTCATTATGAGTCTCAAATGATCACTATATGTGACACCACTGAGACGTCACTGTGACTGCTGCTTTGGGTCGAGTCACCATGTGACTTTACAATGTAGTTACATTGTGACTCTCATGTGACTGTCATTTGTAGACTCAATTTCAGTCATCGTGAACGCTGCATTGTGATAAGTAACCAAATAATGTCACACTAAAGTCACATGATGACTTTCAGGTGACAGAGAGACTACTGTGAAGTCATATTGTGCTCTTTTGGGAAAAGCCTCCATGTGACTATAATATGATATTATTTGGTGACTTATCATAATGCAACGTTCATGATGACTATGAAATTGAGTCTCAAAATGACAGTCACATGAGAGTCACAATTTAACTACATTGTAAAGTCACCTGGTGACTCGTCACAAAGTAGCAGTCACATTGACTTCTCAGTGGAGTCACATATAGTGATCATTTGAGACTCATAATGAGATGTATGGAATTTCCTACTTTTTTGCTTCACCGTAGTGACTGTGACACTTGTGACCATGTGTGACATGAATGCGATGTTAGATGGGCTAGCTGTGTTGTAGGGATAGTAATTACTCGAATTATATTATTTCCTTTTGAGTGTTCGCGTATTTGAAAATTAGCATTTTGTGACTTTTCCTTAATTTTTGATAACCAGTGTATATAGTCTTGTTTTCAATTGAAAAATATTCAGGACTTTCTTTGAAAAACAGGGTCAAAGGGCGATACATCAAAACTCAATCTGACCCGTTCAAGACTCGCAATGAAAAAAAAAAAAACAGGATTAATAAAACAGGATTTCAAAATCCTGTGTTATGCTTTATGCATAACTTTTTGTAGTACGCTTAGAATACATAACTCGGGAACACACACGCAGGGTATTACATAACCAGAGTGCGTTGCGTATGACAACCATTTTTCCACCATTACGTCAAAATATTTATCGGCGAATTATTTAATCGTAAGCAACTCTTATAAATTCTACGATGAAATACATCGAGCATTACTTTTCGTAAAATAACAGTGGCAAATTTAAAAACCGTAAGCATCCAGGATACGTCATATAATCTGCGCGTGTGCTTCTGGTTTAAGTATATTTGTATTCTAAATATTTTAAAGATTTAAAATTCGTGAAATAGTTACTTAACCTTGATTTTATTAAAAATAACAATAAGAAATTTCACCAGAAAACCTTCCGCTGCATTAGCTTAAATTTCAAGTAGGTTCAAATTTCAACACTTTGAACTGGGTTTAGAGTTTACTCTGGTGTCAAATATAACTTTTTTTTTTTTTTTTTTTTTTTAATCCTCCTTTAAAATAGCTGTGTACTTAAATTTTCAAACTAACTTTTTATTGCACTAAAAAACGACTGCGATTATTATCATATAGGATTTCAAGTAAACGCGATAAAGAATGGACATAAGTTGCGTATCCAATGACTTCCTATTTGTTCAAAAGTGTTAATAAGCGTCTAGACTTTGCGTTAAACTGAACACAATTGAGAAATTTGAGTAAGAATTTTCACGCCGGCAGAGGAGAAGTTTTGATTTCAGTATACACGATTTTTACTTTATTTTATATTTTATTTGAAAACAATTACGTATAACTGAAACTACCATAAATTAACAAAATTAAATTTAATTAACAAGCTATTTAGCAAAAATTTCGCATTATTCAACCCGGCGATATAGGACTCTGAGTGCTATGTCAGCAGAAGCAGGACTTAGCTTTAAATATTTTAAAGCGTAAATATACAGTATAACTTCAAAAAGTCCGGCATCACCGGGACCGAGACTTTGCCGGATTTTTGAAGGAATATAAAAAGTAGTAACTAGGAATATCAAAAGTAGTACTAAATTCTCAATGGTGCCTTTAGCCATAATTCAATTCACTATTAAGTCATAATTATGTAAGAAAAAGAGAAAATTAAATATAAAAAAAAAACTTACATTGACTGATATTTTCTATGTTACAGAAAAAAAAATCTAATAAAGTGTGAAATTATTTCTTCTCGTGTAATTTTGGAAGCATCGACGTCAATTTTGTTTGCTTCAAATTTATTGGTCGTTCTTTAACAAGTTTTTCAAGTGTTTTATACAAATGAAGAATGTCATTTCGGAAATACAGTCTTGTTTCTCTAAAACAGGATCGGCGAACCTTTTTCCGTGCGCGTTCCAAAGTTTCACAAACAATATCTATCAGCAATGTAACGTGCCAAACTTTGACATAAAATAATTTTGCAGTGTGCGATGTTTATACAAAACACTAGTTAAAAAATCAGCTGCTCTCATGCATTAATTATTAATAATTAAAAAAATATTTAAAATTAAAATGCGACTTCTCTATATTTTGGAATAATCTATTAAACAAACGAAATTTTAATTCGTAAATATTATTTATTTATGTAAGTACATACTGTAACAATGAAATAAAGATAAAAAAAAAATATATTTTAGTAATTTTTGACTTTATTATTAATGCAACATAAGGTTATAATTATCCAAGTTGCATTAAACAATGTATCAAATACTTATTGGTGAGATTTTTGCTGATGTTCAATGGAGATTTCTTTATAACTGATTCATATTTTGATAGTTTTATAAATATGCGTAGAAATTGGATCCATTTTCCATCTTATTGCAGCGACTGTCTAACAAAATTAGTCAGAAAAATGCAACATTATAAATTTGTATAGAAAGGCAAAATACATCTTAAAACTTTGCATAACATAACAGGAAAAGAAAATTCTTTTGATGTGTTAATCATACAAAAATAGTTGCATTTTTTGCGATGGTCTGTGTGGAACAAAATTTTATTGATTATAATAGAAAATAAAAGAATGTGACATCTGTATAATGATTATAAAATTTATTTTTTCGCGCGCCAGAAAAATTGTCTTACGTGCCTACTCTGGCACGCGTGCCATAGGTTCGCCAAACCTGCTCTAAAACCTCTAAATTATCTCTGACAAATGAGAAAAGAAGTCAAATATTCTTTTCCCGCATTTATACTTTCGAACTTGAAGTTTTTAATTCATAAACAATTACTATTTTTGTACTTCCATAATTTGGAAGAGTAAAAGGGAAAGGAAAGGATAAGATGGCTTTGATACCGGATTTTTGAATGCTGGATTTTTGAAGTCGCACTGTACTTTAATATTGTGTGGTTGAACGTAATTTATGCACAACTCTGAATACATGTTAGACAGGATTTTAAAATTCTGTGTTATGCATGCATAGAGCTTTTTTGTAGCATGTTTAGAATATTTACACAACACACGCAGGGTATTTATTATGTACTCAGGGTTACTGATACACCGTACGCCGGAGGAAAAGAAAAGTTTTGGCAAGCAAGTTGGCAACACAGGTGGCTTTCTACAGGCGACTAGACTCTGGCCGTCCACAAAACGCAAGTCTTCTCTGATTGGCCCGTAAGACAGACCATTTCTATCAAAAAATCTAAGCGAATCTCATTCATTGAGCATGCGCTAAAAATGTTTACGGAGCGGAGCCGCAATGTTTACATTTTGTCTCGACGAAGCAGAGTTATCTGCTTAAATTTGAAATTTATTTGTTGTCGTCCATTATTTAGATATTTTGATTCTGTAATTAAAACTTTTTAAATCCATTATTATATTCTAAGTAAAAGAAGAGTCCTCATTCAGTGTGCAGTTATTTAAAGTTTTGTAATTTTGAAATATGTAACTGTTACGTGTTAGAGGAATAGAATTATTGTTTATCGGTACTTTTCGGTTAGCCGGGCGCCAGTGTTATATATACGTATATATGTGTATATAAATGTATGCATATATACATATATATTTACATATATATATGTGTGTATATATACAATATGTGTATGTGTATATATATGTATATTTACATATATGTATGTTTATAAATATGTATATATAACACTGGCGCCCGGCTAACCGAAAAGTACCTGTTTATCTAGCCAGTAAAAATAAAGATGGATATTTTATTCTAATTCAGTTTCTGATATAACCGGCCAGCTGGTGTTACTTTTAGAAGCAGGAAGTGTAATTTATTCTTCTGCTTTAAAAGCGTATGCCTGCAGGCCGAACTCAATTTGAACAACTGGCAATAAAATTTCATTTATGGATTATCCAAAAACAAATCGCGGAACTTCACTTGAATAACGATCAGGTAAACATTATATTTTTAATAAACCCAATTATCTTTTTTTTTATGTCTAGTGTAATTGTAAACGTCAATTACTTCTTATATATAAATAAGGTGTATAATGCATTACTTTTTCTAGAGTAATTTTATGACAAAAAGTTATCTAAATATAATATAGTTTATGTATTATATTTCCATTAATAGTTAACAAAATTAAATAAGTTTATTATAATGCTAAGTATAGTGCTTTTTTTTTTTCAATTCTCTAACAACCCCTTAGAGGTTTAGATATGGAAAACTGGTATCATATATTTACACCTTCTAAAACTAAACTTTGTAGTTTTACAGAAAATCGTTTTATTATGCTCAATGTCCATTTGTGATGGCAGAAGGGGGTGGATTGTGTGCGGAGGTAAAATTACATAATCCTTCGCACATCATCTACATCTTCATCCTTAGTGGTTTTATGCTTATATGCATGGTTTTACTTTTGCATGCAGAAGTAAGTGCTGTAACTTCATGTTGCAGTAAAATCATGCAAATTTTCTTTTTCTTCTTCTGCAAAATTTTCTTTTGTTGAGATCAGGGCTTAATTTGTGCCGGAGTCCAGCTCCGGTACTTCTCTGTTTTTAGTAGGTAAATATTTAAATATTGGTTAGAATACATTGGAGCTCATAAATACAGGGCCCTGGTGCCCAGTGCAGTAGCACTTCAGAAAGACCGAAGCCTAAATTACCCTTTCCTTTCCTTCCTATCTCCAAGCTTTTGCATTCTTTTATGAATACTTATATGTGACATTATGTGTCGCACACGTAGAAGATGCAGATAAAACGGACACAATTTTTGGGCTTGAATTGACTTGAGCTCAATCTGTCTCTGTCTTATATTCAAAATCTCATTTATTTATATGTATATATATAAACTTTCCCCCTTCAAAATTACATATTGTAATTCTATTGCAAATCATTTTCATGCTATTTTGATCAGAATGAAGGGAAAATAAAACTGAGTTTTTCTATTCTAGTGATTATTTACAAATTTATGTCAGCACCACTCAAGAGACTGAACAATAATTTACTTTCAGTTCAATTTTCTTTTGTGACAGTAGGATAATTTTTAATTGGCTGTTTTAAGATATCTAACCTGAAAAGGATATTTTCTACTTTAAGCCAACGAGCATCAGCTTCATGTTTTGTTTGTTTGAGGTTTTTTGCCTTCTATTGCGTACGAGTATAAAAATCACATTAGTGGTTTTTCTATTTATTTTGTATCATGTACACTAAGGCTCTTCTCTACACATTTACAAAGTCACTTTCATTTGTAAGTAGATATAATTGCCATGTATTGTTATTCTGATAGAAAGCCATAGAGCAGTGTTTCCCTTTTTTCTATAAAAGCATCAAATCTTTCCAATAATGGTGTCAAATTTAATCTGATTTTCAGGGACTCGCCACAAAAGAATGTTATGCAGAAGGAATCGATTATAGTTTAAGATATGCATCTTTTAATGGGAAATTGAAAAACATTGTTCCATTCTTCACCATATAAATATTAATTTCTGTAAATTTCATTCATTTTTTCATAAAAATGCATAGCTGCGAACTATCCCTTTTTTGTGTTAACACTATTTCTGAATCGTAAGGTATGAAAAAAACCTGATTTTTTTTTTTGTAAAAATGAGATATTTTAAAATTTAAATGATATTTTTATGATTTTTTTCCCTACATTAAAATACTGGTTAACTACCAAGTATTTTAGGCTTCTAAATCAACAGGGTTCGTACGGTCCTTGAAAGTCCTTAAAAGTGCTTACATTTTTCAAGTAGAATTTTTAGTGCTTAAAAGTACTTATTTTCATGCAAAATCTGCAATAAGTCCTTAAAAGGGCTTGATTACATTTTGGTGTAAATCACCTGACAGGTGGTGCACTACTATGCTGCCTTTTTTATGATTTTCGCAATAGCGCTTACCTTAAGACCTAATGCATGAATTTTCCTCAAACTTCAGATTCAGGTATACCCTGATAAATTTTGGTGCTGATTATGTTTTGCCGAAAATCAGGGTTGGAAAAAAAACGGGTTTTTTTGTAAAAAACCAAAAAACCGGTTTATTTGGTTTAAACCAGGTTTTTTTGGTTTAAACCGGGTTTTTTTAAATATAATTTCCTATTGCATACAGATGCATATCTGGTGATAAAATAAACATTTTTGGATATTATATAAGTAATATAACTTTTGAAAATATTTAAATTAAATAATTACAGTCAATTATATAGAAAATTGAAATCATTTCTAATTTAAACATTATTAGTAACAGCTATGTCTTATGTTCAAAGTACACTAGTAAACTGTTCTACACAGTGAAACATTGATACCTTGAAAATCGTATAAAGAATCCTTTGATTAATAATATAATAATCAATCAATAAACATTTGATGCAGTTTCATGAATATAATATATTATTCTGTGGTTGTTGTTATTATTATTTTTTTAATATCCAAATACTTCTGGTTATTTTGTTTTCTGAGTGATAACTCCAAGTGTCCAAGGCAACATTTTTGGCCATTAGATCCAGCAACTAACAGAAAAGATTGATTGGTATTATTGAAATGCTATAACTAGCACTCAATTTTTGCAAGCTGTGTTATTCAATTTAATATCTTAAGTTACTCTTTTAAATTCTTTAAGGATAATCTTCCCTAATCCCAATCCAGAAAATTTTCTTTTACAACTTAACCAAAATCTTAAAGATCATTGTATTTTGTTATTAACTACTGTAAATAATCTGCATTTTTTAAATGAAAATATTTTATGCTAAATATTGAATATTATTTATCTATTTTATCTTTTCTAATTTCACATGTTTTAAGAGAAATCTTTAGGGTACCAGATATGTTCATCAACACATGCTAATTTTCATTCTACATGCATAGAAACATGACCTAGGCTCATTATGTCTCATGTTGACTGCTGAGATGAAGTGTTAAAAGTAGAAATTACTTCTATCTATAATTTAAAACAATTAAATTACAAAAAAAAAAAAAAGAAAATATTATATTAGATTTTTTCTAAAAAAACCAAATGGTTTTTTTGACAAAAAAACCAATTGGTTTAAACCGTGGTTAAAACCACTTGGTTTAAACCGTGCCAACCCTGCCGAAAATTGCCAACAGGTGGCACTGCTATACTGAATGTTTCAAGATTTTCACAATGACATCTGTAAAAGTATTGCACGGATTTTCTTCAAACTTCGGATTCAGTTAGACGTTGACATAAGTTGTTGCTGATTAGGTTTTGGTGTAAATCCCCCAACAGGTGGTGCTGCACTTTGCAGGATTTACACGAATTTAGCAATAGTCATATCTCAAGAACTAATGCACAGAATTTCATATCTTTAGAATCCTCATGATGGGTATAGATTGTCATTTAATTTTTGCACTCTGATAGTGAATTTTGAAGTATTAATATATATGAAATAGAAGAAAGTTTTGAGATTGGCACATCCGACTAGTTTTTTCTTCTGCTGTATTTGTTATTTTAAAATTTTCTAAATTTCTATTGCCATGCGACATGCTGAAATTAACCCCTTCCTGGCCATTTGAGGGTTTGAAACTTGTATTTACAAAAATGAAACTCTTTATTAAAAAATGCATATTACAATTTATTAGTTTATTTAATTTTACAGGTCCTTACATTTTTTTGGTTTTGGTCCTTAAAAGTCCTTGACTTTTATTTAAAGAAATGTGTACAAACCCTGATCAATAGAATCTCTAATTGCCAACATAATCTATATTTTTGTTTTAATTAATAAAGTAATTATTAGTTAGTAATTACAGAAATTACAAAAAATTGCAAATTCTGTTTGTTTCTCAATCAGCCTGTTTTTTTTTCACGCTTTTTGCAATAAACCTATGCTGTTTTGACAAACAGAAAATGATCAGCGATTTCGTCCAAATGACATGTTGTACCCGACCAGAACCTGAAAATTCCATTTGAAGTCAACCCAATCTGAACCTGACAAAATGATTTACGCATGCCCGTAACATGATCCGAAACTGAAATGAAGAACCCCAAATGAAAGGAAATTAATTCATCTGTTAATGCAATTATAAAAAGTAGTTACAATTATATCTAATACCAATTTTATATTGAAAAATGGACATATTGCTCACCTGGAAGAAAAGTGACACATCTCGACAAAAGTAAATTTCACAGGAGAGGCAAAAGGGGGGCGGGGGGGGAAACTTGCATGATTTTACTCTAAAATGAAATTATAGCACTTAGCTCTGCATACAGGAATAAAAACATGCATAAAATCTTTAAGAATGAAGACATAGAATGAGGTTTGGAGAGTTGGGTCATTTTACCTCCCCACACAATCCACCCCTCTTCTGTGGTCACAAATGGACATATAGCGTAATAAAGTGATTTTCCGTACAACTACACTTATAAAACTTTTTGTGTAGCAAGACTATTAGTTGAATAAAATGCAAAATGAATTTTTGCGATGTGTGTTATTTTCCTTGCGGGTGAGTGATATTTAAATGTAGTCAGATTTCTGAATAATGGAAACTATGGGATTGTTGAATAATTCCATGCATGGATTGAATTGTCCATATTTCTTTTTTTGATGGGAAGAGGGGGGTAGACTAATTTTTTTTGCTGTGAGTGGGGTTCAATCTAGAGTGTTTCTTGCATGTTCGATTTAGGTTTTTGCAAGTCGAGTCGGGATTTTCAGAAGAAGAAAAAATTAAAATAAGCAGAACTATGTTTCAAATCAATTGAGTTTATTGTCTTGAATTTGCATTTGCTATAATTAATGTCTTAATTTTCCTCGTATTCGTTTTTCTTCGTACATGTTTTATTAATTATTAAGGGGTATATTTTAAAACTCTAAATGACATGACAGATTATGCAAAATGGCTGAAGCATTAAAGTATTGCTACTAATTTATTTAACTTAAAAAAAAAGTTTTCTTTAATGATCTTTAAATGAACTATTACTTTTATTTAAATTCAGATTAAGGTTGATGTGCATCATGTTTGTGTCAGGTTGCATATTGAGAAAAAAGATTTTGTTTTTTTCGCATCAGGTGCAGGTTAAATTCGAATATATTTTTTGGTTCAACCTGGATATAACCCATCCACACAGTGTTCTATAGTTAGTGTTGCCAGGTCTCCTGCATAAATCGGGGGTCCAAATGCTCTGGACACCAGAATTTTAAAGTATTTTTCTTATTATATAATGGTAGAATTATCTGCAATTAAAGATAGCTAAATAAACAGTAAGTAATTAGTGACATCCAGAGCATTTGGAGTCCTGATTTACCCGCGACACTTGGCAACACTTTCTACAATTGAATCAGTTTGCTATTTGGAGGTATTTGTTACTTGATATGAGTGTTTAGAATTGAAAAGTGTTCACTAAATGCAGATTGGTTAATGTCCATTATAGAGGTTTTATTACGTATAAATTTTTTACCTGAAAAAATATTTTGGCCTTTCTTTTGAAAATAGGTTCAACCGAACACCACCTGCAAGAATTTAAACTGAAACTAACCTGAAACCGAAAAAAATTAAATTCAACCCAACACGAAATGAGAAAATATTGCTGCAATATCACTTGACCGAGGGTCAGGTTGTTTTGGGGGTAAAATCGGTTTATCCAACCCATTGAAAGACTTATTGTAGTACCACCAAGGTATTGAATGATTATACATAATTTTAGTATAAAAAAGAAGCAGAAACTTAAAATGCTAATAAAAATTTATAGAAGTCTTTTTGGCAGATTTAATTTATGCAACTGAGAGTCTAAGGTTTTGAAAACTTTATTTTAAGGGTGTATTTTTTGCAAACATCCCATGGAAAAGCATCAATAAAATCTTCAGATAAAGTAGATTTTTAAAGTTTTCCCAACATTACATAGAAAAGATGTGTTGTTAATGGAAATAATTAGAAAAAACATGTAAGATTTTTTTTCTTAAATCAAATATATTAGTACCATTTGATTAATGCTTCAAAAGATCCACGTAATCATTTGTTTAAAATTGGAAAATACATTTTTTTACAATTAAAAAGTAACTAGTAATATATATGAATAAAATTAACAAATTAATTGTTACAAACATTTTAAAAACTTAATACTATAAACTGAATTCATCTGGTGTATAGTTCTGCTTATTTTCATTAATTTATTTGTTAAAATCCAAACATTCTGACTTGCTGAATCTGATCTGCAAAAAACATTCTAGAGTGACCCCGATGCACAACAAAAAAATTACAGTCACCACAACCTTAATAAAAAGAAAATTGGGGGCAACCCAATCTGATACAAGACATTATTCAATGATCCTGTAGTTTCTGCTATTCAGAAATTTGACTACATATTAAAGAACATAGATATGCAATATTAACCAAACTTTATTTAAAGCTCTTTAAAACTGTATTATAAATAATATTTATATTTTAGAGATTTTTTTTAAATGATAGTCTCATTTTTTATCTTTGGTGTTTTGTTTGAAAATAGTGAAATATATTACCTTTTTATATTATATTTATTATACAGATAATATAAGGCTGTTAAAAATATTTTTGTACATAGCTTTTTTTTCCTAATGCGTTTTTACTAGTTAGTCTATTTTTTGTATTTGTGAGTTCGAATTTCTTTTACTGTAAAAATTGTAAAACTTTTAAGTAATATAACATCAAAACACTAACTTTAAAACTATCCTAACTATGTTTCGTTATTTCATTAATAGATGGCGCTTGTATCATTTGGTTTAAAATAGCACCAGAGGGCGCTGCTCTATGTAAACAAAATGTTTGTTTACATTTATAGATTTCAAAATGTTCTCATTTGTTAGTTGATTTATAAGCATTTATTTTAAAGAATTAAAAAAGAAATTGAATTTATTTATTTAAAATAAGAATTTTAATAATGTATTGCTGTTTTATTTCATTATATCTGTTTTTAAACGACAGTTGCTCAGCAATTTCAGCTTTTCAAAGGTAAATAACTGAAATTGTATTAAGAATTTTGTTTGCCTTATTTTAAGCCTAATTTTTTAAAACATTCAACTTTTTTATGTATAAACATTTATAAAATATAGGTTGCTTAAAATCCCATTGTTTACTCAATGTTTTCTTTAAAATTTTTAGCA
The DNA here is from genome assembly GCA_963932465.1 of Maratus speciosus. Lineage (NCBI taxonomy): Eukaryota > Metazoa > Arthropoda > Arachnida > Araneae > Salticidae > Maratus > Maratus speciosus. The sequence continues at coordinate 495,045,546 of OZ010792.1, forward strand.
ATAACTTTCACTAGTTTCTGTGTTATAAAACGTTTATTAACCAGTAATAATTTCTTGTTAACTCGTGGTTTTGTGTATATATATGTGTGTGTTTGATCCTTCTCAAAGTTTTTATTTTATCCCACTCTTTTTTAAACCATAGCATACAAACTTTAAAATCTTGTAAACTTTTCCCCTTCCTCTTATTTTTGATTTTGTAGCAATAAGAAACAAATCAGGGTTAATATTAATCCCAAATTAGCTCTACTAGTAGTTTAAAAAATACAACTAAAAAATCATTTCAACTGAAACATGGTATATTACAAATACATGTGTTAAATTAAGGGGAAGCTACTCTCAAAGAACTGAAATGTTAAACATTTTAAAAGCTGGCCTTTTTTCTTTTCTTTCTTGTAATAAAACCTATTAAAGTATCCTTAAATGAATTTTTGGAACAGATGTATTATAATCCTGCATCCACCATCTTGGATTTTTTTCTTGCATGTAACTTCTTTTTTGCCAAGTAGTAAATGTCACCAATGGTTAAATATTGTTGAAAGATTAATATAATAATGAAATAAAACTGGAATATAATAATTATAACTATTAATTAAAAACAATTTTTAATTCACGCCAAGAAAAAAAATCCAAGATGAAAGATGTGGGATTTTAATAGATCTGACTTAAAAAGCACCTTCATTCCCACAATGAAAAAAAAAATTGCAACTCTCTAGAAGACTAAATTTATACATTAGTTTAACTTTAAATTAAGAGCTTTTTAATGGAAAAATTGCTATTATTACAATAAGCAAGTTTTAAAATCGCAGTTTAAAAAGCATTAACAACACAATATATTTTGATATATTTTATTTGATAAATTTGCTACTAATAAGTATGTGATCACTTCTCATATTTAAAGAAATATTCTTTTACTTTTTTCATGCGAGAGTAAATGAAATTTTACAGTTTAAAAAAGAGTAAGCCCGAGCCTGATGGCTGGCATAAAATCGACCTAAAACAAACGACTTTGGTCATCTGAATGTTAAATTTACAATGGTTGCTTATGCTTTTTATTGTGTTAGTTTTTAGATGCTACAAATTTACTAAAATCTAATTTATAATCATATAAAGCAATGATTTTTTTTTCTAAATTTATGAGTAGTAAAGATTCAAAATCCTTCCCAGGTGAGGGTGATGGTGAAGATCCTGGTTGTGCCACTCTAGAGAGAAAAAAATAAAAATAAAAGTGCCCAGTTAAACTGATGTCATTGAGCTCACGGGCTATTCACACTAACTGTATATTATACTCTTATTTCAAAGAATAATCCCCCCTCAAAAAATAAACGAAGGGGGATTAGTCCCCGTTTCCCCCCTTTATACTTAACCAATGCAGGGTGTCTACAGAATCTGGAAATCAGGGAATCATGGAGGTTTATCACTCTGGAAAAATCAGAGAACTTTGTAAAAATACTGGAAAATCAGGGAAATTTGTCTATATTGTGAAAATATTTGCATTTTCACCTTGCCAATGAGACTTATTCGTCTATTTTATGTACCATATTTTTTCACATGCTGATTAATCTTTCCCAATATTTTTTAAAAGATGCACATGGTATAAGTTTTTGATATAACGTAAATTAAGGTGATCAGATGTCCTGATTTTCTGTACATAGCACTTATATTGAAGGCAATTTACACATTTTTAATTAAATGATACATTAGCATAACCTGAGTTGTACGAAGAATTGGCATACATGAAAAAATACTGTATGTGTATTGTTAATAATGGAAATCAGGGAAGTTTGATAAAAATAGTCAGGGAAATCATGGAAAAATCAGGGAACTTTTTTTTAGAATTTCTGTAGACACCCTGCAATGAACATCCAAATGAAATCAGAAAGCTCCTTAACATAATAAACTGGTATACCAAATTTGAAGCAAATCAGATAATTCTGAATGAAAAAACATTTACTTATTGTTACTAAATTTGTTACATTTACTATTATTTACTTATTGTTACTAGCAAGCAACAAAAGAATTAAGATTTTAACCTTTTTGAGCTGAGGAAGGAGGACAAAGAAGGAAAGCAAACATTTCATGTGGGGGGGGGGAGGAGGAGGAGGAAGAGATTTCCCTTAAGATTATGAAAAAGCATATGGAAATCCATCAAAAATGTCAAAAGATTCAAAATTATCTCCCTTTGATTTTTAAATCAATTTTTTCCAGAAAAAGGGGGTGGGGGAGTATATTTGGGAATGGAAAAGATCATCAAAACTACTTAAAAGTAGGTGGGGTCTTACTTTTGAGGAGGGGGGGGGGGTTCAATTGAGATTTTATGGTATCCAAAAAGAATATTCTGATAATTTTGCCAAGTTGAAATTTTTCAAAGGAAAATCTTTAAAATGTTGGATTATCTTACTTAATCTTATGTTTAATAGTTTTTTTATTTTTAAGTTATGCTCATTAGATAAGGAAGGAATGCAATGCATACAGTGTACTCAATCCAAGCTATTTTTAGGTGCCATGGTGATTATTTTATTAAATCCTATATATACGTAATTAATACGATGATATCCCATGATAGGTAATGATTCTAGGTTGCCATGGTAATTACGTCCTGTTAAAGATGGAGTCCTGTTATTTCTGTATGGCTGAATTTAACATATATAATCGTAATAAATTTTGTATTCATGTATTTTTGCATAAGGGTGCAAAAGTTATTGCACCAAGATCTAAATATTTATAAAATTAGTTATAGTACGAATGCATCTCATTTGCCAAGTTTGGCATACAATTTAATTTCCAACTTGTTTAACCTTTAAATGCAAAATTAGAGCAGCAAAAAAATCTCCATCTGGAAGAATAAACCTTTTATTTATTTTTTTTTTTTTTTTGGGGGGGGGGGGGATTTCAAAATAAATTAGGATTCCAGAGTATATACTCCAATATAGGCACTTCAGAAAACCTTATTGGTTCTCTGAAGTGCCTATAAAATACAGCAGGATATTGAGAATCATTTTCAAAAATTAGGCACCAATATGTTGGTAAAAATAAATAAAAACATTCAAATTATAAAAAAAAAAAGTAACGAAACAGGTAATGATAAAAGAAAGTCTGAAACCCAGAGAGAGGGGTGTAGGGAGGCTGTTATTCTACTCTAAATGACATTTCTGGATTTATCTCACTTTTAAATGTGCGGGTTAGGTTGGGTTAGGAATTTTAGTTCTGGCAATGCAGGAGACTGGGATGGTGAATATCTTGACTAATTTGTGTACCCTTCTACAGTAATTGAACAGTGCACATTACGTGACTTTTACCATAAAATCTTGAAAAAGCACTAGGAACACAAATGGAAAAAGCATTCGTGAAAGTACCAATAGCTGTCCCACAGCAACAGCAAGAAGCTGTTTGTGACTCACCTTACACTTCTTTATATTTCATCTAAAATCTTATGCTTTTTATTGATCCCTCCACCCCTATTTGGACATCAAAATTCTGTGAGATTTTCTTGCAATTAAATCATATACCAAAAAGTGATTAAAAAATATATAAACATGACTTTTCATGAGAGACACCTGTCTGAAGATGCATATCAAATCTAGAAACTTGAACCTGCTAGTTAAATTGGGATTTCTTCGAAAATTAGGAGCAATAACTAGGTGGACATCTCTGGTGAACAGAGCCCTTCTCACTGAAAAGTGGCCGTGCACTAGAGTATCTTTCCTGGACAATTGCTCTGAAATTATTATAAGAAAAGTGAAGAATTGAATTTTCATCTTTTAAACTGTCCTTTAATAATTGAAAATGTAACTATCTTCATTGAAGTACGAATTCCTATTGTGAAGCAAAGAAACCAGATGAACTTGGTTTCTAGTTGAAATGTCAAAAATCCAAAAGAATCATACCAACCCAATGCCTAATCTAAAAACATTTTCAGTGGCTACAGAAGAACCCTCATAGGAAAAAATCATAGGCAATGATTTACTGTGCAAGCATGCAATCTTCAAATTTACAGATAAGCTCTGTCATTCTATAAACAAACTAGCAGAACTACCTGGCTTTGCCATTATTAAGCATGAGTGCCTTACAGATAAAATAAATAAAAATGCAATAATATAGCAATCACAATAACAGAATTTCTTCACATTGTTAAAAGTAAGGATCAGCTGAAACAGAAACCAAATTTAGGTAATCTTCCTACTTTCACCCGAAAACGAAAATGTCCAAAAAAGAATTTTTTAAGTAATTAATACATACATATCTATTTATATAAAATCCAAGTCTCTGCGTGTCCCTCACAATCCCAGTTGGACCGTCTCATTGATCGCGGCCATGTGATCCTTCCTATGGAGACATCGATATCAGCTTCAACAATGAGTAATTGTTGACAAGTACTAATGGCAGGGTTACCACAATAGTGCCACTTTTGACCAACTTGCCAAAATATCGCCAAATTTGGTGACAAAAGTAAGTTGCATAAATGAAGCCGATAGCTGGCTAATTTGGCGAGATTCCCATTGAAAAGCCTTAATTGTTCATAATTAACCTCACTGTAATTTAATTTAAATTCTATGCATTTAAGGTTTTTTTTTTTTTCAAAATCTATGGATCAGAATTTAAATTGTAATATACGAAAATGTATGTCTTTACAAAAAGTTTAAATATTAAATTTTCGATAAAGTACTGGAAGACTAAAAATTTAAGAATAAAATAAATGTAAAATAAGACTAAAAAACAGCTGTATGACTAGGAAATTAGAAATAAAGTAAATTTTTTAAAAAATGCTTTTGTTAACATTTACAAAAATGTAGAATATATATATATTTAAATGCACTAAAGGGTAGAAAATAATTTTTGGCTAGAAAGGAAATTGTTTTATTGTCTCGTGTCCAAGGGAAAAAAAAATTAAAATGGGGGTGCCAAATTTATTTATATAATATCACAAAAAATTTTAATTAAAGAAAAGTTAAATTGTATTTCAGTATATATATATTTGAAAAAATGGAACAGATGTCATATTCGCATGATTTTTTTCTGTCGCCAATATCATATAGGCAACAGGTACTTAACTTGCGTCAAAGTGTCGTTATTTTGTTTGATGTGGTAACCCGGATTATGTTGTTGATGTTTTCGCCAAATTGGCAACCGAAAAAAATCACGCCAATATGGGGCGAATATGACATCTGTACCGAAAAAATATATATACTCGTATATATCTATATATTTTGTACATTTTTGTGAATGTTAATGAAAGCATGTCTTTTTTTTAATTATTATTATTACTTTTATTTTATTTGAAAGGAATAACTAATGAAGACGTGATTTTTTTGAAGAGATTTATAAGCAATCTGTGTTTTTATTTTTCATTCACTTAATTAGAACTTCATTTACAAACAATTATTTTCTCAGTACGGCCATTTTTTTTCATTTCCAGCTTCAGGAAATTTGGTTCAAAATGCCCACTTTGACAGCATTGAAATATATTCTGCCTTTATCAAAAAATCAACCAATAAAGCACATTGTATAGTTTCTGAATAAGAGAACGTGCCAATTGGATGCGTTTGAGAGCAAAAATTAATTTAAAAATGAGTCAGAAAATAAGCCATTTGGATTTGCACCCTTAACACGATAATTTTTTCGTTAACCCCCATTTTTGTTTAATTTGTTTTCGCTGTAAGAGTTGGTCCTATCAAACACCTGTCGATATGAAAGCTGTAGATAATATTTAGTGGATGTATAATAAACTTAAGTGGATTGGATATCCTGCGAATTGACAACATTATGCATTTTTTCCTTCTTCAACCCCCCCCCCCCCCCCCATTTTTTTTTCATTAAGAATTGATCCTATCAAAAACTTGTCAATATAAAAGTTGTAGATAATATTAAGAAGATTTATAATAAGTTTAAGTGAATTTGATATCTTAAGAATTGGCAAAGTTATGAATTTTATCTCACTAAAACCCCATTTTTTCACTTCTTGAGCCCAATTTTAACTTTACCAAAAATCTGTGATACCTAAGTTTTCGGCACTTTTCCTAAAAGTAATAATAACTTAAACTGATTTGACATATACAGGCAAAGTTCTTTAATCCGCACAAGTTGGGACCAAAGGTTGTGCAGATTATGGAATATTGTGGATTATGGATTATATATCATTTTCTTATTTCTGGACACTATTTTAATTCCATATTCAGTATAATATGAAAAGAAAAACATGAAATATAATAATTAATTTAATATGCTATAATCAAAAAATGCATTTTTCAAATTCTTGCATTAAAAAATTTATTATATTAACTTTTATATATTTAAATTTTTCACATATTTCTTTTAAAAAGTCATTTTTGGATCAAGAATTTGTAAATTTGTTTAATTGTTTACATTCATTAAGTAATGCGAATTATGGATCCTTGACTTTATTATAATTAAGAAGTTATGGGTGTTTTTGGTTTTCACAAAACTCCTCCCTATTTCCACCCACTTGTCTATTAACGAGATTTTCCAGCCCTTGATTTTATGTGTCAGTTTGAAAAAGATTTGTGCAGAATTATAAAAGTTATGGTGTCCATAAAAAAGTTATATATATTATATAATATTACAATTCATCATCTTTTTTTAATAAAAATTATATATATATACATAAAGTTCTGAACTGGGGGTGGTTTTGAGTTTTAGGGGTCATGATCGGCATAGATCTGCAAAATTTTTTCAGAAATTCTAACATAAGGGAGATTGCAATAGGTAGTATTTCTTATGAAATGTACCTAAAAACTTCACGGGGGCTTGTACCTGATCCCAGGATCTTAAACGGAATGTAGTTGGGTATAAGAAAATTTTTTAGTAGTTCATAAAGTTTCCAGAGAACTTAAGAATTATGTTAAGAAAATTGTAAGAGAATCAGATCATTTTTAAAGAAGCTACACCAAAGGTTACATGCAAACAAAACGACTTGCAATAGGATGACGACATACTTGCAATAGATCTGAAAATAGTCATGCATTTGTAATGCTTGCAAGTAGTTACTCCTGTTTGAAAAATCCTAAAAAGCACATCGATTACAAATGATTTCAATGAATGATAAGCCAATAGAAAGCTTATATATCAAATACTAAGGACATTTAAATCACAGCCAATGTGGTTTTTATTTATTTACAATCTTGCTTTGCACTTAGTGGTTCAGCACTTTGATATTTTTACATTTGTTTAGTCATTCCTTTAGACACAACTTCATATAAAAAATTACTTTTTAATATGATGCTAGTACATGCTTTTATTAAACCATTAATGCAACTTAATATTTTTTTTTTTTTTTTCTGTGTAAAATTCATTTAATTTTTTATTCTTATTTAACTACTACTATGTATAATATCATTAATTATTGTTTGTTTTTTTGTGTCTAGAAAAGTTTTATTCTAATATAAATTTTATGTAAAATAAATAAATATATTTTTTTAATTTATCATTATGATTTATAAAAGCTTTCATTTTTTAAATTACTGTGATGATGATGAAAATAAAAATATTTAACTAACTAAATTATATACAGAATAAAATTCTTCTTACTATTCGAAATAAATATATATATATATATTTTTTTTTAACTGTTCACTAAACCTTAATAGTTAAAGCAATTCATTCAACTAATATCCTGTGGTGACAGAATGCTGTTTCTTTCATTCAATAGTGAAAATATTGCTACCAAAAATTATTAATTTCTTATAAAAAGAAATTTTCAAATTTTTTCTTGCAGCATTATTTTAAATTTGTGATCGCTTATGCAGATTTTGAATATTTTTATTAATTAAATACAATAAAAAAAAATCCCTCACCTGTAGTAAAGATCTGCACGGGCCGGCCCGAAACCTGATCCCGGTCCATACTTTTTTCTGAAGGCTCGGGCCGGGCCTGACTTATTTTTTCTGTACAGAGCCGGGACTGGTTTCATTCCTAGCCTTCACAGCCTAAAATTTTCAGTCCTATTTTTGACCCAGCCCAAACTCAATGTTTCAGCATGGCCTGGTCCATTCAAAGGTCAGTAAAATTAGACCTGGCCCAAAAAATTCATGCATTTTTAAATCGCCATTATTCTACACTTAAACATTAAAATTTATTCTTTTGAAAGAGTAGTATATTTCTACGCTTAAAGTATAGCTAAATTAAAATCTAGTAAAACGTGTGAAAAACAGCATATGACGGAACTCTCTTTTAAACAGAAAAACGTGTTGATCCATGCAAATTTGATATACTACTACATAAGAAAAGAATATATAATACATTTACACTTCTTGTCATAACGCATTTTTTTTCCCCTTGCAATTCCACCTTAAAACATTTTGCTGCATTTCATTTTTCTGATTTTTAACATACATGGAATAACAGTATTAATGATAACTGAAACATTTACATATAAGAAGTAGAGATTCCTTAAAAAAAAATAAACATTGCAGCCTGCAGCACTTCTATAAAAATTAAGATTATAAACATGAAAAAAAAAGTTAAGATAAATATTTCTGATAAGAGTTCCTCGTATGAGACAAATTTTTAACCAAATCGACGTAAAAATCAATGTTTTTTAGAAATTCACTTGGGCCGGGCCGAAATTTTAGGTTTTTTATCTGGCTGGGCTCAGGCCGAAATTTTTATTTTTTTATCGGGCCGAGCCAATTTTTTTTTTTTTTCCTATGAGTCAGCCCGTGCCAGGCCTCTAATCTGTAGATTTTATTTTCCCAGAAAAAAAAATTCCGGTATATGATTTATTCACATATAAATTAAAAATAGGAAGCGGAATTTTATTAGCCATCAGCCAATTTTGTTCATATTGCTGTAGAAGGAGTGCTTTCAGGACAGATGGGGGGAGGGGGGAATCCTGATCAAGCATGAACAAATTTGTATTATTTTACACTACAATACACTTACAGATAAAATGAATGAAACTTGGTAATGGCTGTAAAAATAAACTAAATGTATGCTAAACTGAGGACTGTTAATCAATGAATTGAAACAACTTGTAAAATAAATAGTACATTATCTTAGATGAATATATTAATTGATGGCTGCCTTTCAATTATTATGTTTAAAGTGCATATTTAGAAAAAAAAAAGAATAGCAACATTTAAATGAATTTGCCATGCTTTATACATTTTCATAAAATTTACTGTGATTTAAAAATTTTTTTAACAATAACTCTTAGAATTAATAAGAATAATAGCATGAAATATTAAACATAATACATTTTTGTATGGACATCATAAAAATAGTTGGCATTGTGTTATCAATCAATATTGAAGTATCTAAGTATTAACTGGATAATTTTTAATTAAAAAATATTAAATATATTTCATTTAGATATTGTGCTCTTGAGTAAAATATGCCAATGAAGTAATTTTTTTTCTCCAAAATATACTTAGCTTTGCAACAACAATGAGAAAGGTGTATGTGGGGGAGCTGGATAGTTTTTCTCAAAGCACCTAAAAAGCTGATAAGATATATAAAAAACTAATTATGTTGAGATGAACTGATGATTTCTAAAAGCTAATATAAAATTTATTATTTGGTGATATAGCAAGTTAGAAAAGATAAAATTTGAAAAATAGTTTCTTGTAGTATTCACACTTTACTTTACATGTACTTATTTATTAAAAAATGAAAATATTAAACACATAAGAATCGCTTTTAATTTAGGTGCTACAAATAACTCTAATTTTAGAATTCCTTATGCATCCTAATGTGTAACACTTTTCAGATAAAGGTATAAAATAAAAATATACGAAATACAAATTAAAAATTTTTTAATACAGTTATTCAAAAAATGTAGAAATAAAATAACTTTTCAAATCCCAAATAAACTTAATTATCAAAATATTAACTTATTATTACATGTTCATTGGTGACACTTACTGTGTAATAAATAAAACCAGGGCAGCAGCAAGAGTGGTGTAGATGACGTCTAGGCTAACAGCAAGCACAGCTTTTGCACCAACCTCTGGATATATTGTTGCGATGTGGAAAACCATAGTAGTAAAGCACTCTAGCAAGTTACACTTGCAGACAGAAAATCAAAATTAAGTCCTGCCTGCGAGTGTATCCAGCTGTCATAAAAACTTAACACTATCTTTTTTCCATCCTTCATTACTCCATTCGTTGACCCATATCTTCAGTGATAGTAAGTATAGTATGATACACATTTTAAATTAATATTTTGATATTAAATTCATTTGGGATTTGGAAAGTTATATTAACTGTACATTTTTAGATAACAACCATATTAAAATGTCCTTTATTTTTCAGTAAATAAATTCATTTTATACCGCTGTCTGAAGAGTTTCATAAATTAAAAATTCATTAGGAATTCCAAAATTAATAAAGAGTTATCAATAACTACTAATTTAAAATGAAGTAAATTGAAATGAGTGTAATATTTTCATTGATTAAAAAAAGTTATGAATAACATTATGAATATATTTAATTTTGTTGTTAAAATAAATAAATACTCTTTTAGTTTCATATGTACATTAAGAGATCCCAGAAAGATATTTTCATTCAATGCTACTGATTTAAATCTGAGGTACACATTGAAGTAACTTTAATTCAATTTAAGTAAACTATTCATTCAAAATAATTTGATAATTTAGAAAAGATTTATTACAAGTAAAGATAGATTTACATAAGTTACTTTGCAAGTTGCAACATTTTCAATTTGCAAAATAAAAAAGAATAGGAAGCAATTTTTTTTCTACTAACATAAACAAACATATACTTAAAACGATTTTATATTATTATACTACATTTAATAGGATTTTATTCAGAATGCACACATAAAATTACTTCATTTATATCTAAACATAAATTATCATAGCAATTTCAAAATAATATAATACAATACTAGAATACAATATTGCTGAAACAATAATATATTATATAAATATCCAGGGGTGGGGAATTTTTAGAAAATTTTTCCAGCCAAGTATTTGTTTTACCTGTATCAAGATGCAATGTAGTACAGTTGAAACTTGTTATGAAAAAATGTACATGACTTCAAAAATACGTATCCATATTAATTCTCCGATTTATTTATTATCGAAGCCTACGCTCGATTATGAGGTTTTTAGCTTCGCTTCACTTGCGGTATAATTAATAATATTATAATTAATAAGCCATGTTTCAAAGACAAAATAAAAGAAAAAATAATAACAGTTACACGTGATAATTCATTGTAATTCTAGAAAAGATTCTTTTTAGCGCATGCTCATTCAGTAGAAAGCGTCCCGAAAAAATTCTTTTCAGCGCATGCTCATTGAGCTAGAATTGCTTAGATTTTTTGAGAGAAATGGTCCGTCTTACGAGCCAATCAGAGAAGACTTGCGTTATGTGGACGGCCAGAGTCTAGTCGCCTGTTTAGCTTTCTCCTCGCGGTCGTTCGGCATTTCAACGTTGATTCTGGTTGGAGTTTGGCTCGGAGTTTGGAGTAGGTCGTGTTTAACCTTTTGGATCCCATAATAGCCGAAATCATCCGAATGCTCAGAATCCCGTAATAGCCGTCTTTAGCTGAAAGGATTTTCATTCCCCTGAAAGTGGGTTGGCGCGTTGTCAAAGGGGTGGTCCCTCTCATTGACGGATGGGCATTTTCGGTCAGTACAGCGAAATAAAAACTTATTTTTCAGTTTTACTTGAAAATTGTCATTCGTACGTTTGCATATTTCGGAGTGGAAATAATTTTATTTTGCGAATTTGAAAGCTTTTAACAGCACACGAACAGAAATAAACAAACTGCTATTGGTTTGCAATATTACTGTAATTTATTTTGCAGAAGAATATGCACTCTTGAAACAGTTACATGCTAAAATAATATTAGAAGTTTATTGTTTTCTTTTTCACTTAATTTTACTTATCATGTTTTCATCTCAACACAATGGATTTTGTATGCATAGCAGTGTTCAGTGATGGTGTATACTCTCTAACCCCCCCCCCCCCTTTATCTATGTGCCAGTGCTTTTGAATAACATTTTTACACAAAACTTTTTATTTTTAAACACAAATGTCTAATTATTATTTTTACACTACAAGTAGCTAGTTTTGTTATTCTTCAAACCTTATCATTTTTATGCCATAATAAACTTACAGAATTATATCAAAATTTAGATACTTCTCTATGATTTTCTTAAAGTTTGGTTAAAAAAATAGAATAGAAACTAATAATAATAAAATAATAATTCTATTAACTTCCTGCCTTTAACGGCTGAGAAAAAATGCAGTCCATGTCCACCCAAGCTCCGGATTTACAGAAAAAAAGGAAATACGACTCTTGTCCGTACAGAAAGAAAGGGCTAATAAATAAATAAAAAAAATCTAATTTGGCCTGGATTCCTGAAGAGTTCTAATTTAATCTTCAACATTTTTTGTCATTGTTAAATAGACAAATATTTCTTAGCACATATATATATATATATATACATATAATATAAACACAGAAGAAAATTTACAATAGCCTCTTCTTAGTTACCCATTATTCTGAAAAGCGTTATGTACCTTTATAACCACAAAAAACAATGCATTTTCGAGATTTATGAAGACACAATTTCTTTTTCTTTTTTTTTTTTTTGCCACAGATTTTTGAAAAGTTCGCGAATAATTTTACAGTGTATTAATCATTCTTTTCAAAGGGAAATTTCGGTTTTTAGAATGCTTTCCATTTCAAGTAAAGATTTTCAGATTCGTAACTGAATTTACACATTATTATTATTATTATTATTTTTTTTTTTAGATTATGTGAACTCTTTAGTTTGTATACATGTAAGTTATGATAATTTTCTTATACAGTGGTATATTTTAAAAAGATAATTATTTGAACTAAAAGACTTTTCTGGGTAATTAAGATTTAAAATTCAAAATACAGTTCAAAAATACTCTTTTTTAGCATGACTAAGTAAACGAAAATTTACATAGAAATGGCGTAATTCTATAAACATAAAAAGATTATTTGTCTGGAATTTCAAGGGAAAGAACAACACATGCAATAAACAAAAAGTAATCTTTGAAAATTTTCAATCTTTGTGTTTCTTTTCTTAACCCCTTATCTGTAAATGAAGCAGAACGATAAACGAGGGATGTACCACCTGTCGAAATTTGACGAGAGGGAGAAAGCAGTGGGTTGTCGCTTCCACAACTGACCGCTTAGATAAGGGGGAAAAAAAGAGGAGAATTTTCGGCTATTTCTCTGGGATTCTAAGGTCATTCTGTTTTTTTGAGCTTGGGATCTAAAGAGAATGGTTCCGCGGATTCAGAATCCCGCCAAATGCGAAGTGCGCTCCGTCATACGTTTTCTTCATGCAAGAGGTGAGCGACCAGCGGATATTCACAAAGAAATTGTTTCTGTTTATGGGAACATTATGAATCGACAAAATGTAACGAAATGGTGTCGTCATTTCTCTGAAGGTAGGACCGATGTTCATGACGAACAAAGAACAGGTTGGCCATCTGTGATCTCTGATGTCCTTCTTCAGAGAACGGAGGAAGCAATTCGTGCGAATAGACGTTCCCTGTTACCTGAAGTCACATCTTGGAGGAAAATCATTCCACGACGAGGATGAGATCAAAGATGAAGTTGAAATGAGATTCCGACAACAGGCGGAAACCTTCTGTGACTGTGGGATACAAAAGCTTGTGCCCCGACTTAACAAATGTTTGGATAACGGGGGTGATTATGTCGAAAAATAATAAATAATCCAGTTAATAAGATGTAACTTATGTTTTCTAAATAAATGTTTTTTTTTTAAGAAATGCGAGCCATTGTATCTTTACTTTTCGAAATGCCCTCGTATTTTGCCACTAATATTTGAGTAAGAATTTTCACGCCGGCAGAGGAGAAGTTTTGATTTCAGTATACACGATTTTTATTTTATTTATTTATTTTTTTTTTTTGGAAACAATTACCTATAACTGAAACTACCATAAATTAACAAAATTTAATTTAATTAACAAGCTATTTAACACACATTTCGCATTATTCAACCCGGCGATATAGGACTCTGAGTGCTATATCAGCAGAAGCAGGACTTAGCTTTAAATATTTTAAAGCGTAAATATACAGTATAACTTCAAAAAGTCCGGCATCATCGGCACCAAGATTATGCTGGATTTTTAAAGAAATATAAAAAGTAGTATCTAGGAATATCAAAAGTAGTACGAAATTCTTAATGGTGACTTTAGCCATAATTCAATTCACTATTAAGTCATAATTATGTAAGAAAAAGAGAAAATTAAATATAAAAAAAACTTACATTAATTGATATTTTCGATTTTACAGAAAAAAATTCTAATAACGAGTGAAATTATTTCTTCTCGTGTATTTTCGGAAACATCGACGTGAATTTTGTAGGGCAACTTCCTGACATAAGTTTTAATTTATTTTTCTTCGGAAATGCATGAAACTAGCTGGTGTTGTTGTTCAGAAACTATGTCATTGAGCTGTTTTTACCGTTTTTTTTTTTTTTTTTTTTGCAAACGCAATAGATCTTTCAGAAAATAATGTCAAAGTGGGCGTTTTGAACCGAATTTCTGCACGAAGGGAGAAAGCGCACTCAAGAGCGGGAGAAAAACGGGTTTGTCACGTGATCGAATTCGCTTATAACTCAATAGGTAATTGATTGAAAAAATGGAAAAAACAATTCAATTCCAAATCGCTTCCATGGCCAGGCTTTCCAATTTTATATCTTTCCGTTAAAAAATGAATTTGTACATATGTCAAAACGTTTTTCGCTTGTTGAGCAAAGCAGTTAAGAACAGCCTTAACGGTGTTCCCAAATCCAAAAGGGCAACTTTCTGACATAAGTTTTAATTTATTTTTGTTCGAAAATGCATGAAACTAGCTTGTGTTGTTGCTCAGAAACTACAGTAAATTCTGTCTAAGGCGGACTCTGTATAAGCCGGAAATCTGTCTACCGCGGAAATTTTTTCAAGTCCCGGCGAACCCATAGAAAATTACATTAATTCATGCTGCATAAGGCGGAATCTGTCTGACGCGGAAACGGAAAGGATTTTAAGGTCCTACCGAAACCAAAATTTTGCATAAGGCGGAAAAAGGATAATTTTAAAATGAAAGGCGTTTTGTTTATTAAACTTTAAAACTGATAAGTCAAATAACTCAATGTCGAGCATGTTAGCTAAAATTCCGTAAGCTTTTAAAAAAGTTAATTCAAAAGAACAGAAACTTTAAATTTTAAGGAATTTATGCTTATGCCATTTTTTCATATGCAAAATTGCATCTAAAAGTTAATATTTCTAGTAAAATGAACATTTATGAAAATGATTACGTATTTTCGAAAGTACAATACTTTAAGAATACTTTAAGCATACTTTAAGATTGTACTCAAATTCAAAATTATAGCGTTCTTTCTCATTCTCGAAGTTTTTTTTTTTTTTTTTTTTTTGGTGTGTATAAACTTCCAATATGAATGTATTATAGCAGTACTAAGAAATTGAATAAAGTTTCTCATTTATCTTTAAAAAGACAAAGGATCTTTCAGAATTTCAGTTTTCAACCGATTTTCTAGTCAGGAGAATCAATAAAAGATCGTCATCTTCCAGGGATTTTTTTTTTTTTTGGGGGGGGGGGGGTAGCTTTTTTGCATAAGCCGGAATATTGTCTACCACGGAAATTTTTCTCAGTCCCGACCGATTCCGCCTTAGACAGAGTTTACTGTATGTAATTGAGCTTTTTTCCCCCTTTTTTTACAAACGCTATAGATCTTTCAAAAAATAGTATCAAAGTGGACGTTTTGAACCGAATTTTCGCGCGAAAGAAGAAAGAGCACTCAAGAGCGGGCGAAAAACGTGTTTATCACCTTATCAAAATCGCTTATAACTCAATAGGTAATTGATTGATCAAAAAATGGAAAAACAGTTCAATTCCAAATCACTTCTATGGCCAGGCTTTCCTATTTTATACCTTTTCGTTAAAAAATGAATTAGTAAATGTGTCAAAACGTTTTGCGCTTGTTGAGCAGATCAGTTAAGAACAGCCTTAACAAGTTTTCTTGTATTTTATACAAATGAAGAATGTCTATTTCGGAAATACAGTCTTGTTTCTCTAAAACCTCTAACTTACCTCTGACAGATGAAAATAGAAGACAAATATTCTTTTTCCGCATTTATTACTTTCGAACTTGAAGTTTTTAATTCATAAACGATTGCTATTTTTGTAACCCCATAACTTGGACGTGTAAAAAAGGGAAAAGGAAAGGCTAAGATAGTTTTGATACCGGGTTTTTGAAGTCGCACCGTACTTTAATAATATTGTGTGGTTGAACATAATTTATGCATAACTCTGAATAATGTGTACATGTTATGTGTAACACAGGATTTTAAAATTATGTGTTATGCATGCATAGAGCTTTTTTGTAGCGTGTTTAGAATATTTAACGCTGGAGCACGCACGCAGGGTATTATATACCCAGAGTTACTATTTTAACACTAACATTTGAATAAGAATTCTGAGTGAGTAAGTTTTGATTTCAGTATACATGATTTTTATTTTTTTTTTTTTTTAAACAATGACGTATAACTGAAAACACCATAAATTAACAAAATTAAATTAATTTAACAAGCTATTTAACAAAAATATACAAATAATTAAAATAGAAATAAAATTTTAAAACATTTATATGATTGGTAAATAGTTTATAATTTTTCTTACCTACAATTTGTATCACTTTCCAACATTTGAAAAGTATTTAATGACTTCGGTTCATCTAGTGTATCTGTTCGCGCACTAATTTCCGTAAATATGTTTAGCTTGCTACTAATTTCAGATGTGTTATTAATGATTACTATAGCATGATCTTTATTGAAAATGAGTGGCTCTCATAATTCTTTTACAGAAACGCACAAAAGAATTCTGATACATTATTGTTATTTAATAGGATCACACCAAAAAATTATTTTATTATACATTATTGCCTATCAGAGATAATTGTTTTAATTGATTTTTATGACGTTATACATTTCAACTCATTCGTATTTATATGACTGTATACGAATTTAATCCGTTCTTTGAAGGAGAGAAGATTTTAATAAATGCAAATAGTAGTTCAGAAAAAGCGGGAACAAAAATTTTCTAGAGTAAACACTGGATCTTTTCTCTTTTAAGGCTGTTCTTAAGGGTGTATTCCGATCCAAACTGCTTATTTTCTGATTCATTTTTAAATTCATTTTTGCTCTCAAACGCATCAAACTGGGAAATTCTCTTATTTAGAAACTACATAATGTGCCGTGCTTTTCGATTTTTTGATAAATGCAGAAAATACTGCAAAAAATGCTGTCAAAAAGGGCGTTTTGAACCGAATTTTCCGAAGCGGGAGATCTGGGAAGGAAAAAAATGGCCATACTGAGGAAATAATTGTTTAAAACTCAAATTCTAATGAATTGAGCGAAATATGAAATCACACGGCCTCTCACACATCTTTTCAAAAATCACCTCAGCAAGTTTCATGTTTTTAGTTTTAAAAATGAGTCTGAAAATGTCTCAGAAAATTTCGAGCTGTTGAGGGTGGAAAAATATTTTTTCGAATACACCCTTAACTGTTCTGCTCAACTAGCACAAAACTTTTTGACACATTTACAAATTCATTTTTTAACAGAAAGGTATAAAATTGGAAAGCCTGGCCATGGAAACGATTTGGAATTGAACTGTTTTTTCCATTTTTTGATCAATCAATTACCTATTGAGTTATAAGCTATTTTGATTACGTGACAAACCCGTTTTTCGCCCGCTCTTTCTTCCTTCGCGCGGAAATTCGGTTCAAAACACCTATTTTGACACTCTTTTCTGAAAGACCTTTTGCGTTTGCAAAAAAAGGGAAAAAACAGCTCAATCACATAGTTTCTGAACAACAACACCAGCTAGTTTCATGCATTTTCGAACAAAAATAAATTAAAACTTATGTCAGGAAGTTGCTTTTTTGCTGTCCTCACAGAAATATTTGCACAAATTAAATCAATGTCTTTAAGTGCATTTTCAATGATATTATAAGATTTCTTGCTGCACTAAATTTTAGTATGTTGTGTGATTAACGTATAAACTAGAGTTTTTATGCACAATTATAACAAATAATGAATTGATTATTTGCTTTACGACTAATTTCTTTTGTAGTAATGTTATGTGTTTTTAAACAAAACTAAATTTTAGTTTAAAAACCTGTTCGCCTGTATTTCAATCAAAAAATGCGCGCAATGTGCAGAAATGTAAATGAGATTTTAGCAACTAAAAGCAGATTGTGGACAAACAGAAGAAAAATATAAGTATAAAATTCATTTTTATTATTGCGGAAGAACAGGAATTGGATCATTTTTTTAACTACAAATTTATTCCTTTTGAATATAAGTTCTAAAAAGGGGTCATTCCATGTCACATGTGGGGCAACTTTTCTGCATATTTCTGCTGTTTTAACAATGTTATTATATCCACAAATTAAAACAAACAGGCTAATAAGAAAATCTAGAGTTTTTTGTTATTTTTAATGTGCAATTTATATTTTAACACTTTATAAGTTAATAGATACAGTCGGCGCTCGTTATAACGACCTCTCGCGTGCCAAAGAAAATGGTCGTTATAATGGGATGTCGCTATAACGAAAGTAAACAACAACAAAAAAAAACAATTAACACTAATCAGGTGTTGGAAAGTTAAGATTTCAAAGGAAATTCTATATTACAATATTATTACAAATTTTTGTTTATTTCCGTATAAAACATTGACAATAAAAAATGATAAAAAAATTGTTTAAGAGAATGATTACGTATTTGTAAAATAAAATTTAAAGTAAATGTTAAATCACAAAAAAAAAGTTATTTATGTATATTTATTTTCTACAAAAATAATTCAAAATTGTTGCATGATTTTTGTGCATGTGCACTTAAAAAAAAAAAAATTCAATCTCAGTTAGAGATGATAAGTAATTTTCTGTCTTTTTCTTGTCTTTCAAAACAATGTTTTAATGTGTCAATAGCATTTGAAACATTTTTTACATTAGGCATCGGCAGCGACTGCATACTTTCTTCCTTTATCCTTTTTCATCCCATTATCCATTTTTTCCTTTTTTCTTCATCCGATGACTGTTTCTTCTTGTATAGAATAGCGTAAAATTATCACATAATCATTAAAAGTTACTTTTTCCTCCGATTCCATTTTCTCACAAATCTTTTGTAGTATTCCTTCTTTCTTTTTCAAAATTTTCGCCATTTATCCACTGATTTCAAAGGTTGCGATTGCACTTCAAAATGATAATATTTTTTTATAAAAAGATCAATTCGGTGGCTGTATTGGGAAATAAGATTCTGACCGCGGTCGTTATATTGAATGTAAAAATATAACACATCATAAAGAGGATAGATTTCGGGACATATTGTATAGGTCGTTATAATGAAACACTCGTTATAATGGCGGTCGTTTTAACAACATCGACTGTACAGGTAATTATGTAAGTGTCTCGCGCGGGACATTTTGCCAATTTTTCATGGAATGGCCCTGAAACCGACAGATTACTTTAAATAATAATAATAATAATAATAATAAAAAAAGGAAAGATACTAGGATTTTAGGCCTAGGATTTAAAATGTGGAGCTTTTATTAGCTATTAGTTTTGTAATTTATTTATTATTCAAAACGGGCAGCCTACTAAGGTTTAAGGTTTAAAATGTGGAGATTTTTATTATCTATTATTTATGTAATTTATTTATTATTCAAAACGGGCAGCTTACTAAGGTTTAAGGTTTCAAATGTGGAGATTTTTATTATCTGTTATTTTTGTAATTTATTTATTATTCAAAACGGGCAGTTTACTAAGGTTTAAGGTTTAAAATGTGGAGATTGTTAAACCTATTAAGGGCCATCCCATATCACGTGTGGTACAGCTTTTCTACATATTACTGCTGTTTTAACAATGCTATTGTATCCTCAAAATAAAACAACTATGCTAATATGAGAACATAAGTTTTTTTTGTTAATTTTAATGTATAGTTTATGTTTTAACAACTTATAAGTTAAGGCTGATCTCAAATCCAAAAGGGCAACTTTATGACATAAGTTTTAATTTATTTTTGTTGGGAAATGCATGAAACTAGCAGGTGTTGTTGTTCAGAAACTATGTCATAGAGCTGTTTTCTCAAATTTTTTACAAACGCAATATATCTTTCAGAAAATAGTGTCAAAGTGGGCGGTTTGAACCGAATTTTCGCGTGAAAGGAGAAAATCATTCAAGAACGAGCGAAAAATGTGTTTGTCCCGTGATCAAAATTCCTTATAACTCAATAAGTAATTGATTGATCAAAAGTTGCATTCCAAATCGCTTCCATGGTCAGGTTTTCCAATTTTATATCTTTCCGTTAAGGGTGTATTCCAATCCAAACTGTTTATTTTGTGATTTATTTTTAAATTCATTTTTGCTCTTAAACGCATCAAACTGCCAAATTCTCTTATTTAGAAACTACATAATGTGCCGTGATTGTCGATTTTTTGATAAATGCAGAAAATATTTTAAAAAAATGCTGTCAAAGTTGGCAATTCTGAACCGAATTTTTAGAAGCGGAGATCTAGGGATGAGAAAAATTGTCATACTGAGAAAATAATTGTTTAAAAATCAAATTCTAATGAATTGAGCGAAAAATGAAATCACACGGCTTCTTATACATCTCTTCCAAAATCACCTGAGCAAGTTTCATGTTTTTACTTTGAGAAATGAGTCTGAAAATGTCTCAGAAAATTTCGAGCTGTTGAGGGTGGCAAAATATTTTTTCGAATACACCCTTAACAAATGAATTTGTAAATGTGTCAGAATGTTTTGGGCTTCTTGAGCAGAGCAGTTGAGAACAACCTTAATAAATGATAGGTATTTATGTAAGCGGCACGTGCGGGACATTCTGTTCGTTTTTCATGGAATGGCTCAAAGACATTTTTCAGAGGAATATGATATTAGAGGATTTTCAGAGGAAAAGGATATTCCCAATGAGAATCAAAACCTGGATAAACAAATCTCATCTTTCATTTTTGCCACGCATTTAAAACACCTATCGATTTCGGTCACTTCAGGGGGAACATCCTGCGCCTGACACTGACACCTAGAGCTTCTAAATACACATCTATTTAGTAGCCTTACTGACACCCAAATTCTTTCTGACACCCTACAGTCTTCCGTATCCCAGTTTTGTCGGTCACTTGCTAGCAGGATGCCCATTCCTTACTATTTCCGTTACAGGATAATATTACAAACCAGGGAACACACAACTCAGTGGAAATAATAATTAAATTTTCACATGAATAACTGTACATTTTAGGCCTACTATTTATACTGTATATATATATACATGGGGCATTCTCACAATCTTTTGACTTTTGGGGGAAAAAATCTGACAAAATTAAACTTGCTAAAATAACATTTTAATCTGATAGACGAATGCCTTAATGATTCAAAATAAAGAAAAAATGGTCAGCAGCGAAATGCGAGTTTAATTTTCCTTACCATTTTACCCCTATAACTTTTTATTTTCTTCTAAATTTTTACTTATAATGAATTTGCATAGTACCCACAGGACATTCAATTAAGAAATAATAACAATGTAGTACTTTTAATACAGAATTTTTGTATAACATTGTCTTAAAGGGTGTTAAAGAAGGGACGGTAAGGTAAAAAGAGGGGATGATATTGGAAAAAAGGGACGGTAAGGATGGAACGGTAAGGAAAATTACCACCTATTTTTAGGAAAATCATGTTAAGACTGAGTGATAGCCACAGTGTTCATTGATTTTTAGAAACAGTTGTTAACATTGGATTAAATTAATTTTTTTTTATTTTTTGACCTCGAAAAGTGCAGGAATAAACCTTGGGGACGGTGAGACTACCAATAAAGCCATGATGCTTGAAATTGATATTTAAATGCTGATTTAAACTCCACAGTAAATTTCCTGTCAAAGAATTTTAGACATTCTTTCTCTAGCATACTTCTGCATGAGAAAAAACTTGAAAAAAATTCTGTTGCAGCATCTGAAATGATTTTCTGTATAAATTTGGAAGAGGGATGGTAAGGAATCTAAAATCCAGGGGCAGAGTTTAAAAAATAATAACAACCCTAAAAATGTGTGCAGGTTAATTTTTAGCTACATATTTATATAAAACAATAGTTCCAGTTTCAGAAAAAAATTACATCGAAAAATTACATCGATCATTTTTCTTGAAACAATTTTATCCAGACAGCTCCAAACTTAAAAATCAGCATCAGGGACACGGGACGGTATAGGAATTTTCCTGGTGTTTGACCCACAACATCGTCCAAAACTTATTCATCTCGTTAATATTGTTGTGCAATCATGCAATGGGATGTTCCCCAGTTTATGAAATAAAAAAAAAACACAAAAAAGTGTATTAAAATAAAAATTATTATTCAGGGATATGAAAGTCAAAAGATTGTGAGAATGCCCCATATTTATTTAGTCGAATCCCGATATCTATGACTTTTTTATCTCAAATCCCCCATTTTCATTAAACAAGAACGCTACATCGTGCGTCAAGTGTAGATTATGAAATCTTTTCCATTACTTCCAAAATAACAATACTTCGCTGTCAACGCATTTCCAGTAATTATCACTAGTAGACCATACTTCGAATATAGTATTGTATCCGAAATCTTTTGTGTGCCCCTGTAAGTAAATGAACGATAAATGATATGCACATCATATTCTACAGTAAGTACCTTGCTGTAGTAAACCTTAGTACTGTTGTACTGTATATCAATTTCAGTATATTTGAAATAGTGCAACATAATTAAAATACACTGCAAACAGTTTAACTCCGTAGACCATTACGTAATGAAATTATTTTGTATGGCCCTGTAAATAAATAATAAGTTCTTTGCACCCTATATTCTACTGAATGCATTGAATTAATTACGTATGATAGAATTTAATAGAATGAAGAAAACTTTTATTAATATCTTTTTAAGTTTTGATTCGATTTTCATAAAATTTGAAATGACTCGACAAAATTCTGCAACGATTATATATATATTAAATTTCAAACCATTCGGTTGAGTAGTTTGTGCGCTGTTGCATGCGGACAGACGGACGGACCACGCGGCGACTACAGGTACTATATTTATATAATTACGAATGTACCTGAAAAGCAACTAATAGACTAAAAGACTAATAATAGTTCAATGTAAATAAACATACCCATGAAATAATAAAAATGCTTTTCTTTTCAGTGTAAATAGTTGGGAGATAATTCTCTCCTTCCTACTACTGTTTTTCTTTTCCTATTACCAGCTGGATTTGACTGTGGAATGTATTTCCCTAAAATCATGACTTAAATCATATTGACATGGTACTATTACTTGACAGAACACAGCCTGTATATGCCAAACATCTGTACAAATAAACGGGAGAGTACTACATCAGAGGTTTGTCATACTGTCACCTGTATGTCAATTTCTTTCTTAGTGATAGAGCACGTGTGTAGAATAAAGGCTCCTGCCATTTTTTGGCGTAATGTCCACACACACACATATATGTACTTGCATTTTGCTGTAGAATCAATGATTTTTCACTTTATAAAGAAAAATGTGCAAAGTGGCCTTTTTTAATTTTTACATAATCATGGAAAAAAAAATTTTACCAATGGATTCGTTTTCAAAATAAGTACTAAGTAGTTTGTCAGCACCTAATACGCATTTTTACATAGATGAAAAGTGAAAGTTTGGTATTAAAGTCGAAAGCAGATTTTTGATTTGACAGGACAGTTGAAACTTAATGTCATTCAAATGTTTTTTATTAAGGACCATTTTTAGGAATTTGAGGCATTGTTGACTTCAGGGGGTGGCCCGGGGGGGGGGGAACCCCCCGGAGCAATGAGATGTCCCCGCCGGAAGGTTTGAGATTTTGTGTTTTCAATGGTCAAAAAATGCAAATCCCCCACCCCGTCCGGAGCCACAGAAATCCCTCCCGGAGAAAAGTGTCTGAATTCAACACTGATTTGAGGAAATTAGGCACAGACAGTGACGATCCCTATACACATGTAAGACGTTGTGTATGGGATCCACAATATGTCTTACCCTTATGTCTCAATTGGTATATAAAATATACCAATATAACGTCTTAGAATTACATATACAGGCATCCCTCAATTTACGTATTATGCGACTTACGTAAATTCGCAGTTACGTAATAAATCTCGAAAATTACATTCTATGAACACACTAGCGTGTTTGATATGCATTTGCATACTTTTGATAATTATTTTATAAATAAAATATGCAGATAAAAACTACAGCCATAATATAGTTATATCTATTAGTGACAGTTACATTTTTATTGGGATATACAATCAAATCTTTAACAAAACAAACTCAAATCTAATTAAAATGAGACAAAAAATCTGGGGTTCAACCGCAAAAATTATGTTAGCTCGATTCAAGCCAGAACGAAAGCAAATTTTAAAGTTTCGATGAAGAGGAACGAGTGTATTTTTTCCTTCTAGCTTCACTTGTTCGTTTGATGTAGATAGAAAATTGTTTAAATCAATTTATCAATGTTAAATTTATAAATACAGTTATAAATACGATTTAACGAATCGTTCGGGACTAGCAACTTTGTTCGTTAAATCGAGATTATTCGTTAAATCGGGATAATCAGAGGGACATTTTTATACAACATAACAAGTTAAATAAAGGCAATAAATAAGATAAACAATGCTCATTTACCTCAATAATGATGTTAAACATTTGTTGCTTTAAGGGTGTATTCCAATCCAAACTGTTTATTTTGTGATTTATTTTTAAATTCATTTTTGCTCTTAAACGCATCAAACTGCCAAATTCTCTTATTTAGAAACTACATAATGTGCCGTGCTTGTCGATTTTCTGATAAATGCAGAAAATATTGTAAAAAAATTCTGTCAAAGTTGGCATTTTGAACCGAATTTTCAGAAGCGGGAGATCTAGGGATGAGAAAAATGGTCATACTGAGAAAATAATTGTTTAAAAATCAAATTCTAATGAATTGAGCGAAAAATGAAATCACACGGCTTCTTATACATCTCTTCCAAAATCACCTGAGCAAGTTTGATGTTTTTACTTTCAGAAATGAGTCTGAAAATATCTCAGAAAATTTCGAGCTGTTGAGGGTGGAAAAATATTTTTTCGAATACACCCTTAAGAAAATACTCTATAAGAAAAATTGATTCTTTTTTTTTTATGTACTACTATAAATCAAAAGCATTGTAATTAAGAAAAAATCTCATTTATTCAAATTTTATCGATAAATTATAAGACATCTTTTATAGATGTTTCTTTGCTTTGTTTCGATTTTGTATTCCTAACTTCTTTATCGATTTTTTTCTGAAGCTGTGAAAACAGTGTCATCAACATCATGAGCCATCAACTGTCGTTTCAAAGTATCCAAACTTCTAACTGCTTTTTTGAACGTTACGTACTTCATCTCTATTTCATCTTCTTCATCTGATCCACTATTACTGATATTAATAACCTCGTGCATTTTCGAATGTAGATATTTCTGCATCGCAAAATACAAATTTAGAAAATTAACAATCAAAGACATTGAAAATTTATGATAAATATTAGAAAATTTCTCCAATTTTTCATTTTTTTGACAAGGAAAATTATTCGTTAAATCGAAGTATTTTTGTTCCATTTTCGTCTGGACCATAAAAAAATTAGCTAAATCGAAAAATTCGTTAAATCGGGGCTCGACTGTACCACATTCCATAAGAGATTTTTTATTTGAAAAATGCTCTTTCAGTTTGCTTTTATATTTTTTGATACTTTTATACTTTATATCCAAGTAAATACTGCTACATGGTACTTTATTTATAAAATAACGCTATGTAAATAATATATTTACATAGTATTCATAAATAAGATACTGTACTAAATTCAAAGTCGTTAAAAATTATCGTCGTTCTTATCGTTAATATTTATTTATATATAATAAATATTGCAGTTCCTTACGTAATTTTACCTAATCAATTTACGAATTCGACTTACGTCAAATTCAAGTTACGTAAGTAATGTGTTCCCCAAACTTTAACGTAAGTCGGAGAATTCCTGTATAAAAAATATTATTTTGGTTAAAATATTAGTTATTATATAATTAAATATAAACTATTATTAATATTAGAAAACTGCTATTGGAAATAGGAAATTGTTATAGTACAATTTATCAATCTATTAAAATACTAAATTAAAAAGTTCACTGGACATGAGACAGAATTTATGAAGATTTGAGGTTACTTGGTCCAGGTTTACTGTATCTAACAGAAAATCAGGCACTAGCCTGTTATAAGTTTACATTCGTAAGAATTTATTATAGCTATTCTCAAATCCAAATTACAGTGAAACCTCCCTGAACGACCATTTTTTCATGGAACGAAATTTATTTCCACAGGCTCAATACTAATTTTACCTCCATTCAGAGACCATCCCAGTTCAACTCCCTCCATGAGCGACTCATTTCTTTGAAGAAAATGAAACAAATTCCGTTTTTTTCTGGTCGCTTGAAGAAGGTTTTATTTGAAAAATAATTCCGGAGAGCGCATTATTCATCAAACTTCTAAACTAAGTTTAGATTTTTTTTTTTTTTTTTATTCCGGTAACTTTTAAGTGTTTAAACCCCTTTGTTCCTTTTTCAGGCAATGGATTTAACTCTGGCGACAAATTAAGAATGACGGTCAATAAACTCCCTTGCACTATTCCGTCAGGAAACTCTCAAAGTAATGGATAAATTAATGAAATTGTCATTATTCGTTCCCGTTCAAAAAAAAAAAAAATGCATTTATTTACTGAACTTCGAAAGGACTTGGAAATATAAGTTATAAAAGATAAAACCATAAAATTAAAGCAAACGTCAATGTATTCATTTTTTAAGCTCTGTAGTAATTAACTTATGTAATTAACTTTTGTTTTGATACTTAAATTTTTATGTTTTTTCCTAATGTGAAAAATAAATTTTAGTAACATTAATTGTTACCTTTTTTCAACAATTAAAATCTAGATTTAATCATAACCTCCATTAAGAGACCAA
The DNA here is from genome assembly GCA_963932465.1 of Maratus speciosus. NCBI lineage: Eukaryota > Metazoa > Arthropoda > Arachnida > Araneae > Salticidae > Maratus > Maratus speciosus. The sequence goes on from OZ010792.1 coordinate 495,072,604, forward strand.
CTCTCGGAGCGACCGATTTTTATTGGAACGGAACGTGGTCTCTTTAGGGAGGTTTTACTTTAACTAAGCTTGACCATAATTACGAAATCATTTGCAATAGTAATGCATAAAAATTGCAAATATTCTTATTCAAATTCTCCCATTCTAAAAAACGCTTTCCATTTCCTTGTGAATCAAAATGTTTAAAAAATAGTGCATATCATATATTTAAAATGATATTTTGATGCAAGGATAAGTATGTACGCAAAGTTATATTACACTCTATTGGAAATTCTGGCTTCAAGAAGCAACTAATAATAAGGTATTCGGCTTTACCCTCCCCCTCCCCCCCCCGGCAATGGCGGATCCAAGGGGGAGGTCACGGAGGTCATGACTCCCCTCTGAACACCAAAGATATTCTAAAGATCATTTTTAAAATGAAATATACAGTAGAGTCGCGATTATCCGAGTCCCGCTTAACCGAGTTTCCGCTTTAACCGAGTTATTTTCTTTTCTTAAGGACTTATGGCTTCCATTATTATAAACCGCCATTATAAATGGAGTATTGGGTGAAGATGAAAGAGCAGTCGTAAAAAAAAATGGCCATAATTAAAAAAAAAATTATGGCCATTTTTTGTCCCATTCTGACTAGAAAATCAGAGTTCCAACTTTTTACGGTTGCTCTTTTATCTTCACCTAACACTCCATTTATAATGACTGTTTCATAATAATGGAAGCCATCAGTCCATTAGAAGAAAATGATCCATTCCAAAGGTACAAGTTCGATTGAAAAAAAAAAAACTATTTAATAGTTTGAGCACAAAGAAGAGGCCTGCAATTTTCATGACACATAGCTGCCAATTTGTACGGTTTTGTTACCTCTAAAATTTAATACAAATTTTTGCCATATTTAATCGTTGACAATTTTTAGACTTTTTAAACTATATTCCGGAAGTGACAGCGACAGCCTATTGTTCCCTTGCGACGACATTTCTGTAGCTGTCAACTCGTAAAACTTGGCTAAAAATGCAAACTTTGACAACATTCTCTAAATGAATTTTTGCCTTTATAAGAAAATGGGAAACTTAAATTTCTTGGTATCTGAACAAAATCGGTAAATTTTATATTTTTGCGAATATTAATGCAAATTTTTTGTATTTACGAAATAAAATGACTTCGCGAAAGTATTAGAAAAGTAGTTAGTTTGGATTTGGGAATAGCTTTCAATATAAAAAATTCTCAAAAAGAGGTGTGATACCCCCCCATCCAAAAAACGGAAATCCATGACCCCCTCTAAATGGTGAGCTGAATCCGCCCTTGCCCCCCCCCCCTCCCCGAAAGTTAAACGCGTAGCATGTTAATAGTTATATTTTCTAAGAAAAGCGATCATTTACAGTTCTTAATGACTGTTGCAAACACCTCACCTTACTTATGCAATAAAATATAGCATACAGGTATGCACGCTGAACAGATTTAATTTAGTAATTTATTTTATTTTATTTTATTTCGGTGTATCTGTATTACTAACTAGTATCTCTGCTCTCTCACAAAAAGTTTAACGTGTTATGCAGAGTAGATTACAAAAATTACTAAGAGGGAAATAATTTTCAAATAACAGATCCAGTTTTTCCTTCTTCAATAAAATATAGCATAAATGTAGACACCGATTTAATTCGGCAATTCTTTGTTTTATTTTATTTTATTAACCATTTGGAAAAATGGTTATTGTCCTCTGTCAGGGTAGGAAATCAAAAACATATCTGAAGCTTTTTATTAGATGAATCCGCATTTTATTCGTTTTCTGATTGGTCTATACCGTAATCTGTATTTTCCGTTTACTTTCAAAGGAGATGGATATTTCTGTTGCCACTATGACAAAAAAGTAAATAAAAACTACAAAAAAAAATTTAATAACTCAGAAACAAATTGAGATACAGCTTCAAACAAATTGCATTTAAAAGTACATATTTTTCTCTATACGACCGTGTAAAAAGTAATATTGTGGAATGTTTAGAAGTTTAAGAATGAAATTTCATTTAAAATGGGTCCAGGAATATTAATGTTTAATCCATGGCGTACGTAATGTATGACTAGCTCCGTAGAAGTTTAAAAATGTACTGTACCGAAAAATGTAATCCGTGGCGTACGTAATGTATGAAATTTCATTTAAAATTGGTCCAGGAATATTAATGTTTAATCCATGGCATACGTAATGTATGACCAGCTTCGTAGAAGTTTAAAAATTTACAGTACCGAAAATTGTAAAACTGAAATTTCTTTTAAAATTTGTTCATGATGGGTCCAGGAATGTTAATGTTTAATTCATGGCGTACGTAATGTATGATCAACTCCGTGCGATTTTTTATGTCTTAAATTTTAGTCTTCGAAAAAATCATTTTCCAAATGGTCGTTGTAATTTGTTAAATTGCTTTTTCGTGTGTGTGTGTGTGTATGTGTCTTACGAATTCAATATTTTTGCTCTTTTGCAAAAAGTCTAATGCGTTATGCAGAGGAGATTAAAACAATTGCCAAGAGCGATAATTGCCAAATCACAGATCCAATTTTAGATGAGAGCCAAGAAGCTATTTTCAAATCATTTATAGGTTTTATTACTGAACAAATAAGTATCTTTAAAGAGTCTTGGAACTCTTAAAGCTTCAAAATTTTCGAAATTTTAATTTTTTTTAGATGTTAAACTCCTACCCTTTCTGAACATTTTGATATAATTTTTTACTTGAAATTCCCATTAGAACAGAAGTTATGGCTTTTAGAATTATATCCGGTCAATAGCTGAAGGGGCATTTCCGAAACTTTGAAGTCTTTTTTCTCCAAATGACATTTTTGGGCATAACGCGCAGGATATCTCAAAAACTTCTGAATGTTTTTCATGAAATTTTCGAAACATACGTTTCATGCTAAACTGAACCTAAAATTTCCTTTTTATTGTTCAAAAAAAATATTTCTTTTATGTGATTATACTGTTGAAAGTTTCAAAATTTTGTATTAGCTAAATACAACTTTGTATTAAAAATATAAAAATACTTTAAATACAAACTTGTTTAGGTTCAGTGTAGTAGCTACAATAATCTGAAGTATAAATAGGCACCAAAATTTTCATTCTAGTTGCAAAATTTTATAATCCTGCGCGTAAGTTGTTATACAAATTTTCTGCTCCTTAAATCTCTGATAGTTTGGAACCCCCTATAAATGCTAATTCAGCATCATGCAATTTTTTAAATACATGAAATTAAAGAACATACTTATATCTTTCATCTCAATAAAAATTCTGCTTAAAAATCATATGCATTTTAAGATAGTAAATGTTGAAAATGGTCCCTTTGTTTTCATTTTTTCCAATTTTAAGAGTCCTGAGACCCCTTAAATCAAAACAGTTGTATTGCGACATCGAATAATAATAATAACGAAGATGACATCATCGAATTGCATGAACTGTAAGAGATGCCACCTTGAATTTTCAAAACAATGCAATAGATGCACAAGGAAGAATCACACTGACGTGGTGAGGAGAGAGGCAAAAGGCCTCTTCAAATGCGGTCAACTACCTTAGCAGAATCAATGCGCGAATAACTCATGAATGCCCAAATCAGATTCTATTGCAGAAGAACACGCGAAGATCTGCACGTTGTTGGGTCAAGGCTCGATCGAAATGTGTGAAGTCAAGAAGTGTGAAGATTAATACGAATAAAAGATACATTAAGATAGTAAAACCTGATTGGGAAGTTGTATTAATCCCCTTGAATATTCATTTTGATATCAAAAATAAAATATAAAAATCATTTCAATATAAATTAAGACCTGTCCAAACGGAATCAGTATATAACGGAAAATTTCATGATCTAAGCAATAATAATACAATACATTTGCAATAGACGGTGTATTTTCTAAGACGGAAAGTTCTCTAAAACGCATTTTTTCCCATTCACTTGCAATTCCGTCTTAACAGATTTAATTGTTATATTTAAATACGCGAAAGATGTTTTTTTTTTAAATAGTTTTATGTAAAATTTTAATATATTCCTGAAAAAAAAAAAAAAAAAAAAAAAAAAAAAAAAAAAGCCTAGAATATACTTTTATTAACCATTTGGAAAAATGGTTATTGTTCTCGTCAGGGTAGGGAATCAAAAGCATATCTGAACGTTTTCATTGGTTTAATCCGCAATTTATTCGTTGTCTGATTGGTATATACAGTAATCTGTATTTCCCTTTGGTTTCAACAACGATGGACAACAGAGTGTTGCCACTATGACAAAAAAGTAATAAAAACTACAAAAAAAAATTAATAAATCAGAAACAAATTGAGATACAGCTTTCAAACAAATTGCATTTAAAAGTACATTTTTTTCTCCATCCGACGGTATAAAAAGTAATATTATCGGATGTTTAGAAGTTTAAGAATGAAATTTTATTTAAAATTGGTCGTGAGATTTTTTGGAAATCTGATGATAGAAAAGCCTTTTCCCGAACAGCCAATGAAATGCTTGGATAATACGCAAGTTTCAGGAAATCTTGCAATTTTTACGTGTAATAATACTATTAATGTTTAATTCATGGCGTACGTAACGTATGACCAGCTCCGTAGAAGTTTAAAAATTTACAGTACCGAAAATTGTAAAACTGAAATTTCTTTTAAAATTTGTTCACGATGGGTCCAGGAATGTTATCGTTTAATCCATGGCGTACGTAATGTAGGATCAACTCCGTGCGATTTTTTATGTCTTAAATTTTAGTCTTTGAAAAAATCATTTTCCAAATGGTCGTTGTAATTTGTTAAATTGCTATTTTTTTTTATTTTTTTTTCATTTTTTTTCAGAAGCACGAAATATTCACCTTTTTATACATAAAAATTTATTTGTTGGAAGCTAGATATCAAAGAAAAAATTCCATATAAGAAAGAAAGAAAGGGGTATACTTTTTAAAAAAATTTCTTGTCATATAATAGCAATGTATCAATTGCTAACTAGCTACGCACCAATATAGCTCTCAAACCCTTTTGCTCCAGGTGTGTGCGTGTGAGGGGGGAGGGGGATTTTTGAAATTTGGAGGTACAAACATATAAGATATAAAGAGTTGCTCAATAAGTTCATTGTAATGTATAATGTATAATGTATAATTGTAATACTAATGTTCAATACGTAATGTAGCTCAAAATTTTCTCCTTGGAGAAGAGGGCCTGTATAGAAGTATCTGAAAGAAACACAGCAACAAATTTTTCATGACTAAAAATTTAGATTCTGTGATAGAATACAAGAATATTTTTAAGGGATTCTGATTACATTTACATTTTCCACAAATATAAGGCAATCTAAACATTTGTGATGAAGCAGGAATACTTTTACTAATCGAAACGGGCACATCTTTTATCTCCTGTTCACTCATCTTATCCGAATTGATGACAATAGGCGATTGTGTATCATTAATAACATGCATATTCATTTAAAAACTGTTTTAACTGTGCGAGAATACAGCACATGTATTCAAAACAGTAGAAAACAGAATAATGACGTAAAATGAAAACCAACTACACTTAAATCAATGTAGGTGGCGCATCAGAAAAAAGAAGATCGCGCGATAACTATTTAATACATAAACTGTTGTGTTCATTTAATAAGCAAGTGTACAAAATGAATCATTTTATAAATTCATTTCTTTTTGAATTAACCTGTTTTTATCATTAAATGATTAACTTTTTTGTGAATCCTACTGAAATGCGAGTGTTATAAAAAAAATCTGGTTCATTTCTTTATTGTTAGTTAATTAAAATAGTGACCCATTAAGAAAATTTGTTTTCCTAATACAATGGAATAAAAGAACTATTATCTTGTTTTTCACATAGTACGGAAATACGCTTTATCATTATATCCAGATTAGAAACAGTACATCCTGTTTATGTATGATCGAAACAACAGGCACACAAATAGATATGACCACAAATCTTTGAAAATTGAAGAACTGGTTAGTTTTTAAAAGCTTAGGAATAAACTTGTTTTGGTTTAATTGTATATCTTTTTAATGCCTTTGTGGCGCAATTGGTAAGCGCAATTCACCGTTAAAGAATAGGTTGATGGTTCGAATCCATCCAAAGGCGAATATTTTTAAACTAAAATCCATAAATTGTGTTACAGTATAAGAAAAAAAAGAAACATTCTGGGTGAGTGATAATGAAAGAGTTCATTAACTGCACGAGAAAATCCAGATTGAAAAAATATCATTACGCTAAAATTACATTACTGTTCTAAAATCCAGTTTATAAATTATCTTTTCGTTCAAATTACTATACTTTCCCGAAGTTGAAGAAGGCATTATTAAATCTAAGAAAATGAATTAATTTCTCAAAGTATATAATATATAAAAATTGAATGTTTATTTCTCTAAATTCAATGGCAACAGTCTTTAATTTATTTTAATACGTAATACAGGGGCAACACACTGTTAATAGTTTTCCCAATGTTGAAATAAATACTAAAATGAATAAATGTTAGCAAAACCTATTCATCTGAAAATTAAATAATTTCTCGAAGTGCACGATAATAAAAATATATAATGTTTATTTCTCATTTTTTCTAAATTCAATGGCAACACTTTGTTAAAATTTCTACTAAACGTAAAATCATTAACCCACTGATTTTTAAAAAGAAGTCGATACAAAACTGAAAGAAAGCAAATTCAAGTGAAAAAACAATGGGGCCCGTTCAGCCCAATGGTTATAGAAATAACCTAATAATGGGAAGATTGTAGGTTCGAAACCAGGCGAATAGGTAAAGAGATGTATGAACTTGCAACAAGAGGATGAAATTTACCAATCTTCAATTCTAAATGAAATTTTTCAAATTTCCATCTAGATTCTCATTACAGAAATTCGAATAATGGGGAGTTTCAGGGTTCGAAACCCGTAAGGAAAACATTACTAATATAACAAACCCAACGTATACAGGACGATGCAAAATTAAACTGTGTTTAATCCTTCCCACTGCAATCAGATCTTCATCAAATGACTTAAAACTAGATGAGACTACTAATGTTTTACTGTTTTTTCAATAATGCAAAGCATAACATTTCTCCTTTTTTCAAAGATTCACTAAAGTTTTTCCAAAAACAGAGTTGTTCATAAAAACCTTTCAATAAGAATACGAATTAAATTTATAAAAGAACCTTCATCTAATAATACAATTCCAGTTTAATCTCATCAAAACTAACCTACTATTTTTGACGAAGTTCAAAACAAACGAAAAATTAAATATGTTACAACACATGAAAACTTTCTCATCGAGAGAGGCCGACACTATTTAAAAAGAAAAAAAATCCTTATTTTTTAGGGGGGGGGGCAGGGGGGAGGGGGAAAGGGGGGGACAGTGGGGAGAGGGATCAGTAGCCGAACCACTAACCGTTTCCACAATTTAAAGTGGTTCCAAAACCGATTCTTTACTTCAAAAAAAAAAATTAAGCCCCCCTAAAAATAAGCCCCCCTCAAATATTTAGCCCCCAGTAAAAGTTTAGCCCTTCATATTTTCTCTCAAAAATAGCTAACCCCTCGTGTTATAGTATGATATTTCCAATCCTACTGTAAGTCGACTCGAAAAAAACATTAAGCCCCCTCAAAAAAATTTAGCCCCCTCAAAAAAATTAACCCCTCTTACCCCTTCCTACTGTAAGACGATTAAATAAAAAATATCCTTTCCAATCAAAAAAATTTCGCTCAAACCTCGTCCTACTATAGTATGATTGCATTCCCTCCTCCTCCTCCGCCCCCGCAATCGAACCCCCTTTTTCCCTCTACTGACGCTAAAACTATGTTAAAGAAAATTGCGATAGATTAAGATAGTTTTTAAAGAAGCTGCAACAAAGGCCCCATGAAGACGATTAATATTCAAAATTGGTGGTAGCTGAAGTCTGCAATTTTTTTCTGTCGTTCATGTAGTAGCTGGAGAACCTGAGAAGTTGTTAGAAAAAAAAGTTCGTGAAACGGACCATTTTTAAGGGAGCTGTAACAGGGGGCCCAAAAGGGCCCAACTGATAGTTGAGAGCAGAGCCCTAACATGTCTAAATGTTTTAGTATTTAGCGTTTTAGATCTTCAATAAGTCAAAATTAATCATAGGGTATGAAATAATCATTAGAGTAATATTTTAAAGAAATGCGCAAAAATGGGGTAAATGCTTGAAAAGGGGCCCTAGAGCTCCAATAAAAATATGTAAGTGTTGGTCTAGGGGAAAGAGTTTAAGACTCAATTTTGAAATTATGCAATGAGAAGATGAGAAAATTAGGGTGTAAAAAATGCATAGCACACAAAAAGTTCAAGAGGCCCCAGATCGGACCCTACAGGACCCTAAGGTGCCCCAGGATTTTAACTGGAATATAGAAACTGGAGAATAACTAAATGGAAAAATGGTTCCAAAAATGAAGATCGGATAAAGAGGGGCAATTTATTAATAATTTATGGTGCAAAACTTCAAGGGGCCTTGTACCGGGCCCCAAGAGGGGAGGGACTTAAGTGGCATGTAGTTTGGTATAAAAACACTTTTTAGTAGTTTTTAATGTAATCTGAGGGCGATAGAATTATGGTAAAGAAAATTGCAAGGAATTCGGATCATTTTTAAAGAAGATGCACCAAGGGCCATAAGAAGACGATTTATATTCAAAATTGGTGGTAGTTGAAACCTGAAATATTTTTTTTTGTTTTGTTTTGTCTTTCATGTAATAGCTGGAGAACCTAAGATGTTGTTAGAAAAAAGAGCTAGTGAATCGGATTATTTTTAAGGGAGTTATAATAGGGCACCCAAAAGAGGCCAACTGATAGTTGAGAACAGGGCCCTAACATGAAAACATTTTACAACGTTTTAGTACATAGCGTTTTAGATCTTCGATTAGTCGAGATTAAGCATAGGGTAGGAATTAATCATTAGAATATAATTTAAAAGAAATGTGCAAAAATTTGGGGAAGTGCTTAAAAAAGGGTCCTAGGGCTCCAATAAAAATATGTGAGTGTTGGTCTAAGGAGAAGAGTTCAAGACTCAACTTTAAAATTACGCATTGCGAAGGTGGGAAAATTAGGGTGTGAAAAACGCAAGGCAGACAAAAAATTTAAGGGGCCCTGGACCGGGCCCATTGTCTTAACTGGAATGTAAAAACGGGAGAAAGTATCCCAAAAATGAAGATCGGATTAAAAGGAAGCAATTTATTAACAATTTAGTGCACTAAAACTTCAAGGGGCCCTGTACCGGGCCCTTGCAAGGGTGCCTGGGTCTTAACTGAAAGGTAGAAATGGGGTAGAAACTGAAAGGAGAATTCACCCCAAAAACGAAGAAGATCGGATAGAAAAGAGGCATGTTATTAATAGTTTAGTCCGCTAAAACTTCAAGGGGCCCTTACTGGGCCCCTTGCAAGGGTGCCAGGGTCTTAACTGAAATGTAGAAATGGGCAGAAACTGAAAGGAGAATTCACCGAAAAACGAAGAAGATCGGATAAAAAAGAGGCATGTTATTAACAATTTAGTGTGCTAAAACTTCAAGGGGCCCTGCACTGGGCCCCTTGCAAGGGTGCCAGGGTCTTAACTGAAATGTAGAAATGGGCCAGAAACGGAAAGGAGAATTCACCCCAAAAACGAAGAAGATAGGATAGAAAAGAGGCGTGTTATTATCAATTTAGTGCATTGAAACTTCAAGGGGCCCTGTACTGGGCCCCTTGCAAGGGTATCAGGGTCTTAAATGAAATGTAGAAATGGGCCAGAAACTGAAAGGAGAATTCACCCCGAAAACGAAGAAGATCGGATAGAAAAGAGGCATGTTATTAACGTTTTAGTGCATAAAAACTTAAAATGGCCGAGGGGCCCCGGCTCTTAAAAAATTAAAAATCCGAGCCTCAGGTTCATCAGGACCTATCTTGGACTAATCACACCTGAAATTTCAGACTCCTATGTGCGGTAGTTTTTGCTAGCCATCGCACACACACAGAGCGATTTGTTCTTTTATTAGTATAGATCAGGGACGGCGAACCTATGGCACGCGTGCCAAAAGTGGCACGCGAAAGAATAATTTTGGCACGTTGTTACTTGTGACTAAATCAATATACAGTGATACTACACAAAATACACAAACTCTAGAGGATCTAATCTTGATTAAATTTGATTTATTGGAAATTGAAGAATTTTAATTGCGGCTTTTTAAAATAACGCAAATTACCGTATTAGTAAATGTACCAATGATAAAATTATTTCAACTTAGAAATTAATTTCAGAGCTATTTAAAGAAACTGTCGTATGACCTTTTAATATTTTTTCCATCTATCTATGTCCGCAAGGTCATTAGTTTCTAAAATGAATAATACAAAATATCAAATAAAAAGCAGTTGTCATATAAATCCAGTTCAGTTTGCATTCTGTTGAAATTAACTGAATATGAACCTGATATTAATTATTTTCCTTCCAAGATACAAGAAAACAATTAATTACATACTATATTTTTTAATAATTTCTAGAATTTAATTTTTTATGATTATTACAGTGTAATACCTCACCAGCGTGTTACGCATTTGTTCTTTTTATCTTAATGTTATTATTTAAAGTTTTTTTCTTCATGATTTTTCAATCTACTAAATTTGTTGGCACGTCAATGTCGTGTAAAAATTTTTTGGAAAGAAGTTGGCATGCGGTTATAAAAAGGTTCGCCAACCCTGGTATAGATTATAGGTGAGACCCATATTGGCTCTCTGTGCCTGTGACCAAATGAAATAAAATGTAATTAATTCATCAAGACACGGAATGATTTTTTTAAAGTACGAATTTCGTCTCATTAAAAAATGTTTTAGGTATGCATACTTTGATTTACCTTTTATAAGGATTTTTGAAAATATTATTCGTTATACTGGAACTTTCTCAAAGAATTATTCAAAACACTTCTGCGGTTTCAAACTAAAAATTTTCTATTACTTAAGTCTGCAGTATATATTAAGGAGCACGTGAAAAGCGTTTTCAAAGTTTAGTCCTATAGGCATTACTTGCTTTATAATTTGCCCTCACGCCTTGAGTCAGTCATGTCTGATAATTATAAAAAGTGAAGTTCATAGCAATAAATAAAGAGTGTCTCATTTGAGCCTATACAGCTCAAATCAATGAGTAATGTTGAAAATTTCCGAAGGAAGAAACGAGATTTTTGGAATATAGATAGCTTCGGTTGGGTTTCGGTCAGGCCGAATTTTTGACAGCCTTTTCGCCGAAAACGAATTTTCGGCGAAACTCTGATTTTGGGCCGAAAACGAAAATGAAACCGAATTTTCTGTCGATCTCTAATCATTATCAATAACATTTGTTTTAAAGTCTTGCTATTGAGACATTCTCAAAGTGAAACACATTTGTCATTAATGAGTACTTCGACTAATTTTTAAAATGCATGTGAGAATAATATGGTATTAATTGCTGCTTAGTTGTTCGCAAAAATTTAAAAATAAATCCCCCCCCCCCCTAACCTCTTCAAAAATAAAGAGTTTTGAAATGGTGTCATATTAAAACAGGTTAAAAGGATAGAAATTGAGATAGAAGAGCTGACCGAACCCGGAATGGTTTGCCTTATCATTTAGGTCCAGAATAATACTCATACTCACATAGTTATATTCACAGACACTGTGATTCATTTAAGAATTCAATAATCAGCTTTATTGTCTGTGATCATATTTTATAAGTTCGTCGGCTGGCATCTGTAAAAATTGACTAAAATTGGATCTGATTTGTATTTTGGTTCTTTGAAGCTGAATAAATTCTAACTCAGCTCAAAAGACTTTATTTGCCACTCAAGGACATCATAAATTTGAACTAGCTACACGAGACAAACACGAGGGACTGAGATTGTAACTCCAGAATTATATTTAATCACGTAAATAACACCGAGTTATTCTTCACTTCTTCAGTATATTCTATAGGCTTTGGAATAATAAGTAAAGAAATCAACTGATTTGAGTTAAATAAATTTAATGGCAATCCAATAACAAATTTCGCCAGCACAGAAGAAGGGCTTCTTTAAAAATTTAGTGAAGATTTAAAGAGAATTAGAAGTCATTAAAAACATAAAATTGGATAATAGTATGTTACAACATACCAGGGATGGTGAACCTCTTTGAGTATGCGTGCCAAAAAATTCAAAATTTTTATGTATCAGCATTCTAACGTGCCAGAAACATTTAAACTTAGATAAAATCTAACAATTAAATTTTATAGAAATTTTACTTAAATATTTTTACACATACTAAATTCGATTGCTAACTTATCTATTATAATGTAATTTACTCAATAATATAGCCATGTCGCATCGAATTCCGCATTAGTAATCTATAAATGAGTTTTTCTTTTATTGTATACTTCCGAATTCGATTATTTTCAGTTCTTCAGGTAGAAGGAGTTTCAATAGATACATAATTATTTGCAATGAAAAGTTAAAATTCAATTTTCATTTTTCAAAATTAAAACCTAAAAAACTTAAAACCATAAACCTAAATAAAATAAAACCTAATCTGAAGTAGAAGCGTGTCAATTAGGTATATTACTATGCAAACTATCTCTTAAAATTCAATTCTCAAAAATGAACTTTTAGAAATTTGATAGAGAAGCAAAACGATTTGGAAAACACTACAATGTTAAATGGTATGGCGAGAAAATGAAACTACAGGGTACTTTCATTTAAATCTATAAAACCTTTAATTCATTCAAAAGTAACGGAGTATTTTAATGTAAATTGTATACCTGTTACACAAAACTATATTTTTTGTAAAAAACATAAAATGGATTGTTCTCCATAAACTGAATATAATCTGTAATTTTTTACGCGTGCCAGAGAAGTTTTCTTGCGTACAAAGTCCGGCACGCGTGCCATAGGTTCGCCATCCCTGCACTATACTAAAGAGCCACAATATCTTAATTTCGGAAAAATTGCTAAAAATAGTTTGGAATTTTCTGTTTTTGAAGCGTCAGTAGAAAAATTATACAAAGTGTTTAAAGAAAAAATAATTATTGCATACACAATTTAATTGTTAATTAGCGGAATGCTCTTTTTCTTTCAGGTTTAACTTACTTGAAAAAAAAATGGATAAAACCAAACTATAGAGTCCTGAGCGGGTCAAATTATACCTGACCCAAACCCAAAACTTCCATGTGAAGTCACCCGAAACTCGACTCGAACGGACAAAAGAAAAAAAAAAAATTCGTCAACGCGAAGCCCGACATGTTTCACACGAACCCGAAATGGAAGAAAATGAATCCCTTTTTTAAGGCTATTCTTAACTGCTCTGCTCAACAAGCGCAAAACGTTTTGACACATTTACAAATTCATTTTTTAACGGAAAGGCATAAAATTGAAAAGCCTGGCCATGGAAGCGATTTGGAATTGAACTGTTTTTTTCCATTTTTTGATCAATCAATTACCTATTGAGTTATAAGCGATTTCGATCACGTCACAAACACATTTTTTCGCCCTCTCTTGAGTGCTCTTTCTTCCTTCGCGCGAAAATTCGGTTCAAAACACCCACTTTGACACTATTTTCTGAAAGATCTATTACGTTTGCAAAGAAATGGAAAAAACAGCTCCATTACATAGTTTCTGAACAACAACTCCAGCTAATTTCATGCATTTTAGAAGAAAATAAATTAAAACTTATGCAGAAAGTTGCCCTTTTGGATTTGAGAACACTTTTAATTACGTAAATAACACCGAGTTATTCCTCACTTCTTCAGTATATTCTATAGGCTTTGGAATAATAAGTAAAGAAATCAACTGATTTGAGTTCAATAAATTTAATGGCAATTCAATAACGAATTTCGTCAGCATAGAAGAACGGCTTCTTTAAAAATTTAGGGAAGATTTAAAGAGAATTAGATGTCATTAAAAACATAAAATTGGATAATAGTATATACACTATACTAAAGAACCATAATATCTTAATTTCGGAGAAATTGCTAAAAATAGTTTGGAACTTTCTCTTCTTGAAGCTTCAATAGAAAAATTATACAAAGTGTTTAAAAAAATAATTATTATAGCATACACAATTTAATTGTTAATTAGCAGCATGCTCTTTTTCTTTCAGGTTTAACTTACTTGAAAAAAAATGGATAAAAAAAAATATAAAGTCCTGAGCGGGTCAGGTTGTACCGGACCCAAACCGAAAACTTTCATGTGAAGTCAACCCGAAACTCGACCCGAACGGACAAAAAAAAAAAAAAAAAAAAAAAAAAAAAATCGTCAACGTGAGGCCCGACATGTTTCAACACGAACCCGAAATGGAAGAAAACGAATCCATATTTTAATATAAATATGGAAAAATGAAAAAATAACAATCATATCTCTATTATCAATTTAAACTTTCATGTTGAAAAATGAACAGACATGCACACTTATGTTCCATTGTATGGCTTTTTCTTCTGAAAAAATATTCTAGACTTTTTTGAGAATTCGGGTCAACCTAAAACCGACCTGAACCGGAAACAAATAAATTCAACCCAATCTCGAAAAAAAAAAAAAAAAAAAAAAAAAAATTACACTTATCCGAGCCGATACCCGGATTCGGTCGTATTCGAGTAACATCGGGTTACTTGATGTAAAACGCTAAATCCGATTAAGCTTTGAATGAAGGAAAATTATCGTAAACTGTTATTGGAAGAGCGAAAAGTAAATGAAGTGCAGAGACAGTTTAATAGAGAATTGGAAAACAGGCCTCCCTATGCGACTTACAATCGAAAGAATTTTAGAAATGACGGAAAGCGGGTAGAGTACTGCACGGGTCGGGTCGTACCCAGCCCGAATCCGAAAATTCTGCTTAAAGTCAACAAGAAACCCGATAAAAACCGGACAAGGGAAAAAAAACCATCAATTTGATACTCGACACGAAACCGAAGTGAAAGAAAATAAATCCATATTTCAACACAATTATGGAAAAGTAATCTACAATTATGTCTCTAATATCAATTTTATCTTTTTTTTTTTTTATAAAAATAAACATATATACACTCATTAGTATTCAAATATATGCATAGTTGTTTTTTGTTTGTTTTTTTTTTACCTGACAAATATTCAGGACTTTTTTTGAAAAATCGGATCAATCCGAACCCGACCTGGAAGAATCAAAACTCAACCCGGACCCGAAACATTTATAGTCAACCCGACCCGCAACGAGAAAAATTATCGTCACTCGAATCATGGGTCGGGTTCGAGTAAAATCGGGTTACCCCATCCGATGCAGGACTCTACAAACGGGTGACGATGCAAGGCTTTCAAAACCAAATTTCCATCCCATTTTAAAGCGTCTACATTAAAACATTGAAATTTAAAGATTAGCCCTCGCTGTCACTGAAGATAATCCGGACTGTTATAATCTGTAACGTTAAAATCATTTAAATTGTGTATTTGTTTTTTCGAAACACCCCGTATTGACTATAAATTTCTTGGCTTTTCACTGGAAATATTGACAGTGGTATACATTATTATGTAAATTTTAGCATAATATTTTCATCATTATGCCAATGTAACAGCAATAGTGTGGAAATATGAACATTTTATTGGATTATCTAATCCATTCGGACTGTGACAATTTATGGCAACTGTGACGTCACATCGACCGACTGTGCTATTCAGGACATTATGGTGATGTTTGATAGAATATTGTGTCAATACTGATATAGAGATAGGATACATAGGATACATTTTAATTTAGCTTAAAAAACGAAATCTTACTATTCCTTTCCTTTAGTTGCTATTAGATCCTGAAGTCTTTAGCATTTCAGCCAACAGTATAAACTTCTTCTACCAATAAATAAAAATAAATAAATAAACTTAAAATCCAAACGAATTCAGAAGTTTTGTTAAAATAATGAATATTACAGATAATGGTTACCTCTATTAAAGAAACAAATATTTTTAATAAAATAGTGTATACTAGAATGGATCCAAAAGAAGAAAAAGAGTTACAAGGGTAATAAAAAATTATTTATTAACAATAGACAAGAAATATAGAAGGGAATTAAGAGGGATACTTGCCAATCACTTTTCACATAATCACCAAGCCTATTTTTGCATTTATCTGAATGCAGGACCAACTTGTTTAATCCGGCTTGGTAGAAATCACGTTCCTGCCAATTGAGCCAATTCTCGGCAACTGTTTTCACACCACTGTCTGAAGAGAACCTTGTTCCAGATAAGTGTTCCTTGAATTTCGGGAAAAAAAATAGTCACTGGGTGCCAAATTTGGGAGTGGATCCAGATTTCCCACTTGAATTTTTTGCATTAATTTTTGAGTTAGGTGAGCTATATGGGGCCTGGCATTGTTATGCAGAAGGATGACACCATCACTGAACATGGCAGGGTGTTTGCATAGAATGGAGACATCTGCCTCAACTCTGGGGAAAAAAATATTCTCTCCACAATAATTACTTTTCAAAAGCTGCTGATTGTAACCTTTTTTTATCTACCCTTGGAGAATGTAACTTAATTAATGTTACGATGCAATTTTAAATTTGTAAAATAAGTGCGCTCATTCTGAATAGTAAGAAACTCATGTAGATTAATTTAAAAAGAATACGAATGCTACAGAAGTAAAAGATAGCTTATTCATATTCTCATGTGAAAGGCTTTTTTTAATATAAGAAAAAATATAAATATAGCTATTCAAATTGTTGTATCTCTTCTATAAAGGCTTCGAGAAAGAAAGTAATTTAAAAATTTTCTTTTGAAAATAACGCTAAGAAATTGAATGAAAGCATGTAGTTTATGCCATTACAATATCTGAAGAAAAATAATCAATATGAACTAACAGCAGGAAAGAAAAGAAAATATAATATATTGTGTTGCAAAAGCAAACCATATTTGGGAGAAAGTGTTTAACATATCCCAGTCTCATCTCTTCTAAGAAAGTATAGCAGCGATAGCCCGCTGTGAATAAATTGAATACTCCGATGGTCTTGACAGGAAATTCATAAATTTCATAAATTCAAAAAGATACGTTAAATAAAACTGGAGATGGATTTTAATGTAGCATGTAAAATAATGTGCAATGTAATGCATAGAGTAAAGTGGTACTGTCAGGTCTCTGATGTTAATGAAACTTATGCCTAGTAAAAATTACTATTAATTAATTTTATACTTTCTTTCTTTATTATATTTATCTGTATATCATTATCTACGTACTTGAGTAATGGACAGATGTTTCTTATCTATGGTATTAAAATGAACACCTGTTGTATACATGTTTGTATTGTTTGAAATATTCTATTGTATAAAAGGAAATGCCAGGAGAGATATTTGTATTGATCAAAATTTGAATAATGCAATAGGTAGCCAGATAGTGAGAAGCAAGGATGGTGAACAAGAGATAATCTCCTGTGATGACTAGTCAGTGAACGAGTGGGTCGAAAGGGACACGTGGGTTGTCCTTTATTTTACAGGTGTCCTTTACAGATGTCGAAAACGAATTTTCGGCGAAACTCTGATTTTGGGTCGAAAACGAAAACGAAACCGAATTTTCGGTCGATCTCTGCTTTTAAGGGTGTTCTCAAATCCAAAAGGGCAACTTTCTGAGATAAGTTTTAATTTATTTTTGTTCGAAAATGCATGAAACTAGCTGGTGTTGTTATTCAGAAACTATGTCATCGAGCTATTTTTCCATTGTTTTGCAAACGCAATAGATCTTTCAGAAAATTGTGTCAAAGTGGACGTTTTGAACAGAGTTTCCGCGAGAACGGAGAATAAGCACTCAAGAGCGGGCGAAAAACGTGTTTGTCACGTGATCCAAAACCATTATAACTCAATAGGTAAATTGATGGATCCAAAAATGAAAAAAAAACAGTTTGATTCCAAATCGCTTCCATGCCCAGGTTTTCCAATTTTATATCTTTCCGTTAAAAAATGAATGTGTAATTGTGTTAAAACGTTTTGCGCTTGTTGGGCAGAGCAGTTAAGAACAGCCTTAAGCATAACTCAAAAGCTCCGTAGCGAAATTACATGAAATTTTGGATTCTGATACATGAAGCTTCTCGAAATCGATTTACGCTAAAAAGTTTATAGGTCAACTCGGGTTATTTTTTCGAAAATGTATTTAAATTAATATATATTTTTGAAATAAATAATAACATAATTAAGCATATATTTTAGAAATATTTTGTCAAGTAAAAAACAAAGAAACATCTTTTAAGAAGAGTATACATAAAATAAAAAATAATAATTTTCTGATTAAATTCGGGAAAAAAAAGCGGATGAATTCTAAGTCCATATGCTTAACATTAGTGAGGAGAATTAGGGAGCTGACTCATACGCACTCACGTGTTTCATATATCGGCGGGTTAAAATATGAACACGGGTTGAGCGATTCCTAATTTTTAGTACCACTATTTCCGAATAGTAATCTTTACTTTATTTAACTGTAGGATTTTTGTCCTGAAATAAGACAAAGATTACGATTTGGAAATAGTGAAGCTCAAAAGTAGGAACCATGGAAGCACTGTGCATATTTT
This sequence comes from Maratus speciosus, assembly GCA_963932465.1. NCBI lineage: Eukaryota > Metazoa > Arthropoda > Arachnida > Araneae > Salticidae > Maratus > Maratus speciosus. The sequence goes on from OZ010792.1 coordinate 495,091,077, forward strand.
CTACTTCTTCATACATGCTAAAATACTCTAAAAACGTAAACAAGCTTCCTATCAATCATGGCCCAGTAAAATTCCGCAAATAAACTAGAAACCACTAAAATCTATTTACAATCCCCGAGAAAAGCAGTTGGGAAGAAATACTAGACGATACTTCCCCTGTAAAAACTTCCTTCATGGAAATGATATAGAATTTATGTTCTCTTAGTCTTAACCTCCCCTTCCTCACTAAAAGGCTCCTTTACAGATTTCTTTTACAGAGGAATACCAATCATAATACTTTAACCGTTACTCATATTCATCCAAACTGCTTATTTTCTTATTCATTTTTAAATCCATTTTTGCTCTCAAACGCATCAAACTGCCAAATTCTCTTATTTAGAAACTACATAATGTGCCGTGCTTGTCGATTTTTTGATAAATGCAGAAAATATTGTAAAAAAATGCTGTCAAAGTTTGCGTTTTGAACCGAATTTTCAGAAGCGGGAGATCTAGGGATGAGAAAAATGGTCATACTGAGAAAATAATTGTTTAAAAATCAAATTATAATGAATTGAGCGAAAAATGAAATCACACGGCTTCTTATACATCTCTTTAAAAATCACCTCAGCAAGTTTCATGTTTTTACTTTGAGAAGTGAGTCTGAAAATGTCTCAGAAAATTTCGAGCTGTTGAGGGTGGAAAAATATTTTTTCGAATACACCCTTAACCGTTATTCATATTCATCCAAACTGCTTATTTTCTTATTCATTTTTTGCTGTCAAACGCATCAAACTGGAAAATTCTCTTATTTAGAAACTACATAATGTGCCGTGCTTCTCGATTTTTGATAAATACAGAAAATATTGTAACAAATGCTGTCAAAGTGGGCGTTTTGAACCGAATTTTCCGAAGCGGGAGATCTGGGAATGAAAAAAAATGGTCATACTGAGAAAATAATTGTTCAAAACTCAAATTCTAATTAATTGAGCGAAAAATGAAATTCACGGCCTCTTATACATCTCTTCAAAAATCACCTCAGCAAGTTTCATGTTTTTACTTTTAAAAATGAGTCTGAAAATGTCTGAGAAAATTTTGGACAATATTCTTTCTTTGGGGTTCGAGGCTACAACAATTCGTCTGCTTGAAAATACAATTCAGAACAGTGGCATTGAAAAGCATTGTGTTTAGAAAATTTATACTTATATTTTATCTATAAGTCGAGTTTTAGATATTTTAAGGAACATGTATATAGGTTATACATGAATTCTTTTCTCTATTTTAATGCAACTCCATGCATATTTTTCATGTTACTTAAAAAATTGAAAGCGTTTATTTTAATTAATAAACATGTATGAATTTTCCAATACGTATTTATCGAACATTAATTCGTACAAAATAAATCTTACGCATACATTTACCTGTATTTATGCTGAATCAAGTAATGAAATAAGTAAAAGAACGCGATAGACTCTGCTTTTACGCCACGTGATTTCCACTGTTACGTCACATGAATATTGCCCAATGTCAGCTTTTATTTATGACCTAGAACAGGGATGGCGAACCTTTTCACGTCCACGTGCCAAAATTTCCCAAAAATATACCTTACGTGATCATGACGTGCCAACAATAAAAAAAATTAATGGATCAAATAATAATGAATCAAAACTACTTAAAATTTTGTTTTTAGCATTAAAAAAATACAGGTAATATTTGATGTTATACGGTAGAAATTTATTTAAAAAATATTATTTCTGTTGTCTCATCTTAAATGCCAAATAATTTATATCCGCTTCGTACTTAGTTATTTTCAATAGAATGCAAGTTTAATTGCACTCACTTGACAAGACGTTTCGTAGTTGAATTTTTCATATTTTCTTTTTACGAAAAGAATGTCTTGCAGAATAAATTGTCTTCCAGAAACTACAGCTTTTAGTGTCTGGAATTCCAAGTTGTTATAATTTTGCAATCAGCATTTTTGCTTATTACACTCTTAATTTTTGTTTAGCGATAATCTTCTAATTCTCAAAATTTTCTGAGCCAATATTGAGCTAGATTCGGATAAATTAAGTTATATTTCAATTTCTTCAATCTGTGTGACAATCACAACCAACCGAACTAATTGGATTCAAGTGACACTGACAACATCTATATTAATTAATGTATTTTGTGAAATTCTACTATATTTTGATATAAAACTTAAATCTATGCCGTGCCAAAAATGTGGCACGCGTGCCATAGGTTCGCCATCCCTGACCTAGAATGAACTAAAATTATTAAGCATTTTTTCATTTTTTTAATTGAAAGATAATTTTTTTCTCCGCAGCTGCATTTTTAATTTTTTAGATGACAAAAAGAGAGAGATGACGATTCAAACATCCTCTATAAATGGTAGCATATTTAAAATGGGACCTAACAACAAGTGATATATAGTAGATTATTTTAAAGTTCTAACTCCAAGGGGATCCTTACAAAGTTAGAATAATCGAAAATTTGAATTAAACAAAATTTGCATATTAAATATGATTAAAGAAACAACACTATAACAAAATTAAAGAACAATAATAATACATTTATCCTGATCATGTAAAAAAAAAAAAAAAAAAAAAAAAAAAAAACAGTAATTATGCAATTAATTTTGTAAACAAAGCTGCACATTCACAATATTCATTTTCAGAAGCCCGTGAAATTAGTTTTAGTTTGTTTTTACAGTTCATATACTCAATCTCCCATTGATCAAAACAAAGAATTGCTGTAATTTTTTAGTAACCAACAAAGCAACTACAAGTAAACTAGCAAGCTTCGCTCCTGTAATTTGCTAATAACCAACTAAGCAACTTTAAGGGTGTATTCCGATTCAAACTGCTTATTTTCTGATTCATTTTTAAATTCATTATTGCTCTCAAACTCATCAAACTGGGAAATTCTCTTATTTAGAAACTACATAATGTGCCGTGCTTTTCGATTTTTTGATAAATACTGCAAAAAATGCTGTCAAAAATGGCGTTTTGAACCGAATTTTCCGAAGCGGGAGATCTGGGAAGGAAAAAAATGGTCATACTGAGAAAATAATTGTTTTAAACTCAAATTCTAATGAATTGAGCGAAACATGAAATCACACGGCCTCTCACACATCTTTTCAAAAATCACCTCGGCAAGTTTCATGTTTTTACTTTTAAAAATGAGTCTGAAAATGTTTCAGAAAATTTCGAGCTGTTGAGGGTGGAAAAATATTTTTTCGAATACACCCTTAAATAAATTCTACTTAACCATGATTTCCGTTTTTTTTGATAGAGTTAGTTCTGATAGATAGGTTTATCTCTATAGTATACAAAATGTTTGTCATCACAATTAGAAATCTTCGAATTATTACAAGTGGTTTGAAAATTCAAATTATATACGCTTGCTTATACGGGGTGTCCCGAAAACATTGACCTCGGTTTTTTTCCTTAAGATATTGATCATAGACAGATATTATAAATTACAAAGTAAAGTTACGTGAAAATAAACGGTCAAGTGCGAGCAATACTCGCGCACAGAGGGTTCCGTAGAATAAATATAAGAATTTGTAATTGTATTAAAAAAAAAAAAAAAAAAACCTTGCTAAAAGAATACTAAGACTTTATAAAAAACTATACAACGTAGGGTTGGGTATAACTGTATATATTAGAAAAGTGTAAATGGGTATACCATGAAAGTTCAAAGAGATATGGAACCTAAATAATATAAAATATAGCTATTCGTATAACTCTTTTTTAAATATTATCCTAATCTGCTTATGATGAACTTAATTCGGTACTGACAATAAAAGCAGTGCATAGTTAAACTTCATTTGGCATTTCAGGAAACTAAATTCAGCGTAGTAATAACCTTTATTTCTACAGTGTAGCTAAAACAAAACCTTTGTTCAAAGTTTAAATTTGGCATTGTGCTAAGCGCGCTTCGAATTGAGGTCTCAAAGTTGCAATGCCGCCTTGGTCAGTGCCGCGTTTTTCCAGATAGGTGTTTAATTAACTTTTAAAGTCACTCGAGACGTATTGAGAGATACAATCAATGCAAATTATCGCGAATCCCACAGTATTTATGGGATTCATTCTAATTAAATCTATCGAGGCCGATGCCCTTAGAAAACGGACACCTAATTTTAATTCCAAAACAGACAAGCGGCACCAAGAATATTTAAGTAAAATTTTCCTTTTATCATGTACGTGAAAATAAGCAAGTTCGCATTTTCTAATAAATTCGTTTATAAATTCTGGTGTCAGTTCATTATTTCATAAGTTTATAAATAGAATTACTCCGTGCCGGGAAGGATTAACACTAGAACCGACTTAGCGGTCATTTTGACCGCTACGGAATAAAAATATGTTGATTCGAGCCATAAATTTCTTTCTAAAATAAGTTATACCTGTACCATAGAGAATTAAATTAAATAAATAAGTTAAAATATTTTAAATAAAAATTCTGGTGTATAATATTTTTATGACATTTAAGCAAAATTTCCGGCGGTTGTAGTGTTAAGTGGTCGCAGGACTCTTAAAGCTTCAAAATTTAAGAAATTTTAATTTTTTTAGATGTTAAACTCCTATCTTTTCTGAATATTTAGATATAATTGTTTCCTTGAAATTCCCATTAGAACAGAAGTTTTGGCTTTTAGAATTATACCCGCTCAATAGCTGAAGCGGCGTTTCCAAAACTTTAAAGTCATTATTTTCAAAATGGCGTTTTTTGGGCATAACGCACAGGATACCTCAAAAACTTCTGAATATTTTTTCATGAAATTTTCAAAGCATATATTTCATGTTAGTCTGTATAAACTGAACCTAAAGTTTCCTTTTTATTGTTCAAAAAAATATTTTTTTAGGTGATTTTACTGTTGAAATTTTCAAAAGTTTGTATTAGCTAAATGCAACATTGCATTGAAAATATAAAAATGCTTTAAATACAAATTTATTTAAGTTCAGGGAAATTATTACAATCTGAAGCATAAGTAGGACCCAAAATTTTCCTTCTACTTGCAAAATTTATCTTGTAATCCTGTGCGTAAACTGTTATGCCATTTTTTTGTTCGACAAATGTCTAACAGTTTCGAGTCCCCTATGAATACTAATTCTGTATCTTGCAATTTTTTAAATACATGAAACGAAAGAACATACTTATATCTTTCATCCCAATTTAAATTGTGTTTTAAAATCATATACATTATAAGACATTAAATGTTGAAAATGGTCTTTTTTTTATATTTTTCACATTTTAGAGTCCCGAGACCCCTTAAATTAGTATGTTTTTAACAATTTGACGTTTATTGCTTTTATACTGTTACTGGACATTACATTACACATATATATCATTAAAAGTTGTTAACTAGGCATAGAGTACGCCGCCCCTGTCCTTGTGTATGTCCAAACTGACCGTACCATTAAGGGTTAATATCTCGGCTAATTACCGATGATTTTTTTCGAAAATCATTTTCAACAATGCTTTTTTTCTTCTGCAACGATAGGTATATTCAGCGATGCTCAACAATTTTTCTGAATGCCTGTAAATCAAAATTTGTGTATAACAGAAAAATGCTAATTACTCAAAAACTATGTGACCTAGGGTAATCGCTATAATTTTCCGGCAAGGTTTATATTAACGTCTACTACCTCTAATTTTTTCATAATTTTAGTTTCAGTAGATTCGGAATTAGATGGGGGGGGGGGGACATATTTTTGCGCTACATTTTCAACAATATCTTTGAAAATATAATACCTAAAATTAAAAGTAATGTATTTTTGAATTCAGCGTTACAAAAGCTTTCACAGGATACCCTACATGGTATACAAAGAAAAGATTTTTTTTTTCAAGTAGCATAATTAGCCCCTCTACTTTTTTACTAAATATATTTATGAATGTTTATTAATCTGAAAATATGTGGGTCAATGGTCTTTATTACTTCCCCGAATTTGAACTTTCCACGTTCCATAGTTTACGAGTAAAATGGCTGTGACAGACAGACAGACAGACACAGGAGTGATCTTATAATGGTTCCGTTTTTACTTTTTAAGTACGGAACCCTAAAAAAGGTACAGAATTTTATGAAATCGATTAATATTTTCAGAAGATTAAATTTGAAGAAATGCAAAATCTATATTTTTATATGGCCCCTGTACAAAAAATTTTCCAATGAGTAAAATGCGCCCCATATACTTATTAAGGTTGTGTACAAAATTTCAGCATTTTATTATAAAAATCTCCGAGATATGAAAATACATAAATGCTCACTTAAACCACTTTTCGATGCCTGGATATGAGTTCGCAAAAGGAAAAAATCACGTTCGATGATCACGTTTCAGGAGTCGTATACAAATTACGAAAGAAAACAATTTATGATTAACCCCTCACCAACTTTGTTTAAACATATCTCTGTGGCTTTTTATGATAAAATGCAAAAATTTTCTACATGACCCTTTTAGTGTATGGGACACATTTTACTCATTGGGATTTTTTTTTTGTACGGGGGGGGGGGGGGAGTATAAAAATTTAAATTTTATATTTCTTCAAATTTAATCCCCAGAAAAATTCAAATGCTTTCATAAAATTCTGTTTTTTTTTTTTTTTTTTTTTTTTTTTTTTTTTTTTTTTACGTAACTTTGTAATTTGTAATATATGTCTATGATCAATATTTAAGGAATAAAAGCCGAAGTCAATATTTTTGGGACACCCTGTATATTTATTTATTTATTTATTTTCTTTACGGTTTTCAAAAGAAATAACCCTATATTTTCTCGTTCAAATTAATCAATGTGTCAAATTATTCAAGTTTAATTACCAATTAAGGAGAGTCACCTCTATATTTTTTCATAACAAAGCTCATACCATTGTCTGAAAGAAATAACTGCCACTTTGTGGCTATTAGGAATATTCTTCAAAACAAAGCATCACAAAAATTGAGTAAATCAACCTTTGAAATGCTTTTGTATTTTAGTTTACTCAAGAACAAGAAATCTCATAATAACAATCATAATACTTTTCAAATGAGTTCAAAAATATTAAGGAATAGAATTATTTTTCGTGATAATACTTAAAAAAAAAAAAAAAAAAAAAAAAAAAAAAAAAAAAAAAAACAGTTTACATTTTAGATACTTTTGCAGTTTATATTTTAGATACTTTTTGAGTTCAGGAATCTAAAACCATCTATATTCAAATATATTTTTAAAGAAAATAATAGAGTTATTATTATTATTATTATTTAAGTTTTGCAAAGGCTGTTCTAAAATCCAAACTCATTATTTTTCAACATACTTACAAAATCTTTTTCATCGTTCTAGCCAATACTTTTACTCGGGTTTCAAAAGGAATCGAACAATTTTTTTGGCATTTTCTACTGAAGCGAAGATGAAAGATAAACTCGACAAACTTTCCCTTTTTAACGTTAGGGATTGCACATATTATATCACTTTAGGGGGGAGGGGCAGGTATGGCACTCAATATCTTAAGATATCTCTAGGGGGGAGGGGGGATTTGTCTTTTGATATCGTTATCATTTTTTATCCAACCAAATTTTTTTTTCTTTCTTCTTCTTCTTTTTTTTTTTCTTTTTGTAAATTTTCTTTACATCAATATAGTCTGTTATTTGTTGTTTATTTTTTTAGTCTGTTATCTATTTTTGTGAAAATACAAAGTTATTATTAAAACTATTAAGGGGTCTCAGGACTCTTAAGTGTTTAAAATTTTCGAAATTTTAATTTTTTTTAGATATTAAACTACTATAGTTTCTGAACATTTTGGTATAAATGTTTCCTTGAAATTCCTATCAGAACAGAAGTTATGGCTTTTAGAATTATACACGCTCAATAGCTGAAGTGGCGTTTCAGAAACTTTGAAGTCAATTTTCTCCAAATGACGCTTTTGGGGATAACGCGCACGATATCTCAAAAACTTCTGAATTTTTTTTCACGAAATTGTCAAAGCATATGTTTCATGTTAGTCTGTATAAACGGAACCTAAAATTTTCTTCTTATTGTTCAGAAATATATTCTTTATAGGTGATTATACTGTTGAAAATTTCTAAATTTTGCATTAACTAAATACAACTTTGTATTAAAAATAGAAAAATGCTTTAAATACAAATTTATTTAGGTTCAGAGTAATTATTATAATCTGAAGTATAAGTAGTACCCAAAATTTTCCTTCTACTTGCAAAATTTATTTTGTAATCGTGCGCATAATCTGTTACTCCGATTTTCCGCTCGTCAAATGTCTGACATTTTGGAGCCCACTGTAAATTCTAATTCTGCATCTTGTAATTTTTCAAATACATGAAATGGAAGAACATACTTATATCTTTTATCCCAATATAACATTTTGTCTTAAAATCAATTACATTTTAAGATATTAAATATTGAAAATGGTCTTTTTTTTTTTTTCGATTTTTCCAATTTTAAGAGTCCTGAGACCCCTTAAGTAATTATAAAATTATTTCTTTCCAACACATGAAATATCCCAACATTCACCATTCCTATTCTTTAGCCTTTATTCGTTGCTAGAATAACTAGGTTCAAAATGATACTTGTTATGTTTACTAGTAAAAAATGGGGAATCTTATTTTTTTCTGTATGCTTAACTTCTCTTTAACCCGTTCGGGACCATGGCTGCATATATGCACCCTCAAAAAGGGCTTAAAACGCTTGAGTTTGATACCAGTAAAAAATAAAAGCAAAATTGATTTTATTTAGTTAAGACATTTTTGTGATTTACAAAGTTAATTAACAAAAAGTGGTGCCAAACGAATAAAATTCATGTAAAAGATGTCGGTCCTGAACGGGTTAAGGATGTTTCTTTCTTTTAATTGGCGAAATGTATTCCCACTTAGTTACACAACATTAGTTTTAAATTTTAAAATTTAACTGACGGTTTCGAATTTGGAATAAGATTTTAACCCTTAAAATAAAACTCTCTGTGTATTTCAGAAAAAAATTTCTGAAATAAAAAAGAAAGAAACGTCTTTCCAGAACAGCATACAGAAAAAAGAAGTTAAAATTTTAAATTTTCCGAAGAGAAGTTAGAAAAATAAGGATACATTCCGAACCCATTGGTTTATTATTACAGAGGGAGATTAGCGGTTTGACTGATAACAAGATTCCTATGCTGCACATGCTAACAGCACACTAAACATTTTTGCATCCTTGCTGTCAATCACGCCCCGAAAAAATTCCCCCCAAATAAACCAGAAACATTGAAATCTATTTACACTCGTCCCAGAAAAGGAGTTGAGGAAGCAACTGCAGACGATATTTTCCCTGCAAGGGCCCCTGAGTAGTCTTTCCTTTCGCCCCCTCTTGAAGAAAGGACTGCTTTGAAGATTTCTCCCTACCCCAAGAAGGGGTCAAGGAGACAGACGTTTCCCTATCTATCGGCCTAATTCCTGGAGCACTTGTGATGCTTCTATCACTGCTTGTTTTGGCTTCAGTCTCGAGCTGTTTATCTCCTGCAAGATTTTAAGATTTTCGCCAAAAAGCGAGATTTTCTTAGGATTTTTCTTCATCAAAGATAGACGAAGAATCTAATTCGAACGTCCACGCGTTTGCTCCCCAGTGGAAACTTCTGTGAAAGTTATGGCCAAGAATAACTGGTTGTTCTCATAATAAATATAGAAAAATGAACAAAGCTGGACTCGAATTTATTTCAAAACGCACGCAGCTTTTATTGTTTTAAATCTTTAAAAACAAATAAGCTTATTTTCCAATTTTGAGAGAGGCAGGGAGTCAAGAGTTCATAAATTATATTGGTTTATAATAATTAAGTTTTAAGAATTCTTCACTAAGCAGTTCAAAGGATGTCCTTACCCATTATTTTGCACAGAAATCCATCCGCCTAATCTGGCTATTTTATGATTTAATACATTCAAATCACGGAGAAAACCCCTCTAATTCTAAAAACTTATTCCCAGCTGTAGTGGCTCAGTTTTGTGTCATTCATATTTATTTACTGAAATATGAGAAAACATTTTGGATGCGGAGATTAAGGCTTATCTTATTTAATTATCTTATTTAAACCAAACATTCATGATTACGATTACAGTTGGATCACATGATCTTTGTAAGGATTACTCTCACACAATTAAGACTACTACAAACTTTAACAGAACTATCCTCGCTAAAAAAAAAAAAAAAAAATCGCGTTAGAACGCCTCATTCTGAAATAGAAACAGAAAGTTTTACGTGAATTGAAAGAAGACGAGCAGGATCGGTGTGACGTCAAAAATTTAAGTTGGCAGAAATTCAGGAGAGAGGGAAAATGCTTTCCTCTATCATCTTACATTTTCGTTAAGATGGATGATGATACATCCGAGGAAAGGCAGCACACCTTTTCGACGAAAACTATATCGGTTCAGTTGCACTGAAATGATACTTCGATAAACGATGTGTAAGCGTGCGAGGGTATATTTTTTTATACTCTATCACTACTCACGATTCGCTAGAAAAATAATTTTGTACTACATTATCGCAGGAATTTTTAAATGAAATCAAATGGGGACAAGTTTTTTCTATGCGTTTCTTTTATTTTGACAAGATGAGTATCTGTTTTAACGTCGCTTTTACGATGAAATCACTTCACCTTGGACATGAGGCGCCAACTGAAGAGAATTTTTGCGATTGTAAGTGTTGGCCAAACCTTGATGTATGTCACTGAAGTCGACTGAGTGGAAGCGATAGATAAGCGTCTTCTGAGATTTTCTGATGCACGGGAAGCTTGGCAAGATTCTTTCTTTATTATTATTATTTTCGTAGAGTAATTTCTTCGGAGTAGGGATGGTTCGGATGGTATGAGTTATTTTTTCTGATTTCCTTAAGTTTATTGTTTTTTTTTTTTTTTTTTTTTTCAAGAAAAGGATGGATTAAATTAAAGTGCCGAAAAGAAAATCCTTTATTATGACTTTTTTTAGAAATTTAAAAATTTTGAATACAGTAGAGCGCCGATTATCCGGATGGAGGCCGATCCGATTAAGGCTGTTCTTAACTGCTCTGCTCAACAAGCGCAAAACGTTTTGACACATTTACAAATTCATTTTTTAACGGAAAGGTATAAAATTGGAAAGCCTAGCCATGGAAGCGATTTGAAATTGAACTGTTTTTCATTTTTTGATCAATCAATTACAAATTGAGTTATAAGTGATTTCGATCACGTGACAAACACATTTTTCGCCCGCTCTTGAGTGTTCTTTCTTCCTTCGCGCGGAAATTCGGTTCAAAACGCCCACTTTGACACTGTTTTCTGAAAGATCTATTACGTTTGGAAAAAATGGAAACAACAGCTCAATGACATAGTTTCTGAACAACAACACCAGCTAGTTCAGGGATGGAGAACCTATGGCATGCGTGCCGAACTTGGCACATAAGAAAACTTCTCTGGCACGCGAATAAACTTATAGGCTGTATTCAGTTTATGGAGAACTATCCATTTTATGTTTTTTATTTCTTCTTACAAAAAGTATAGTTTTGTGTAACAGGTATATAATTTACTTTAAAATAATCCTTTACTTTTGAATGAATAGGGGTATTAAAAATTTCAATGAAAGAATTTTGTAACCTCATTTTCTTGCGAAACCATTCAACATATAGAGATTTTCCAAATTATTTTGCTTCTTTATCAAATTTCGAAGGTTTTATTTTTGAAAATTGAATTTTAAAAATAATTTGCATATTAATATATATCTAATTGACACGCTTTCTACTTCAGATTAAGTTTATTTTATTTAGGATTTTAAATTATTTCAGGTTTTAATTTTGAAAATGGAATTTTAATTGTCAGTGTAAATAATTATGTATTTATTGAATCTCTTTCTACCCAAAGAATTAAAAATGAACTGATTCGGAAGTATACAATAAAAGAAAAACTCAATTATGGATTATTAATACGGAATTTGATGCGACATGGCTATATTGTTGAGTAAATACAGTATAATAAATGAGTTAGGAATCGAATTTAGTCAAACTGTAAAATATTTAAGTAAAAATTCTATAAAAAATTGATTATTGGATTTTATCTACGTTAAAATTTTCCTGGCACGTTAGAATCTTGGTACATAATAATTCTGAAATTTTCGGCACGTATACTCAAAAAGGTTCGCCATCCCTGAGCTAGTTTTATTCATTTTCGAATAAAAATAAATTAAAACTTGCGTCAGAAAGTTGCCCTTTTAGATTTGAGAACACCCTCAATGTTAAAAAAAAAAAAATTCCAATTGTGGTAACTTGGCAAAATTATAAAACTAGTTTGCAAATACTGAAATTTGACTTGGGAATTTAAGGTTCTCTTCCCCCTCAATAAAAAGTCTTTGCGATGGCCCTGTCTTCCATTTGGGGAATTTAATAAAATAATCTCTTTTCTCCCCATGGCATACCTCTTATCTTTACCCCCCTCAAAAAAACCAGAAATAGTAAAAAAATTAAATGAAAAAATTGTTTTTTCTTTACTTTTTAAAGATAAATCTGTAATTTTTTCTTCTGTCATACCAGCAAAATAGCCATTCTCGTTAACTCCATATTAGTCCACATTGGCATCACAGCACACCCAAAGATGGGTAGGGAGCTGTTGGAATTACAGCCAATAACCTCTTGAAATTGAAAAATGTTTAAAATAAGAAATTGATTTCAAAAGCAATTTTTCAATAACTCTCTTTATCAACTGAAGTATATGTGAGATCACTTAGGGGGTCTCAAGACTCTTAAAATTGGAAAAAATGATAAAAAAAGACCATTTTCAATCTTTAATATCTTATACTGCATATGATTTTAAAGCACAATTTTTATTGGGGTGAAATATATAAGTATGTTCTTTTATTTCATGCATTTAAAACATTGCAAGATGCAGAATTAGCATTTACAGGGGGCTCCAAAACGTCAGACATTTGACGAGAATAAATTCGTATAACAGCTTACACGCAGGATTAACAAAATTAATTTTGCAACTAGAATGAAATTTCTGGTGCCTACTTATACTTCAGATTGTAATAATGACCCTGAATCTAAATAAATTTGTATTTAACGTATTTTTATATTTTTAATACAAAGTTGTATTTAGCTAATGAAAGTTTTTGAAAATTTCAACAGTATAATCACCTAAATTTTTTTTTTTTTTTTTGAACAAAAAAAAAGGAAATTTTAGGTTCAGTTTATACAGACTAACATGAAACATACGTTTTTAAAATTTCACGAAAAAATATTCAGTCGTTTTTGAGATATCGTGCGTATTATGCCCAAAATCGTCATTTGGAGAAAATTAGACTTGATACTTTCGAAAACGCCACTTCAGCTATTGAGCGGATATAATTCTAAAAGCCATAACTTCCGTTCTAATGGGAATTTCAAGGAAACAATTATATTAAAATGTTCAGAAACGCTAGTAGTTCAATATCTAAAAATATTTAAATTTCAAAAATTTTGAAGCTTTAAAAGTTTTGAGACCCCTCAATTATCAAGCAAAGGTCGCTTTAAATTAAAGTGTCGAAAAGAAAATCCCTTATTATGATTTTTTTTAATATTAAAAAATTCTGAATACAGTAGAGCGCCGATGCCGATCCCGTTAATGAAAAATCCGGATAATTGGACAACTTTAAAAAACGGCTATGGCAATGTTTTTTAGGTAAGTTCCTTTCACGCTTTTTCTAGACTTGGGATTAGCAATTCCAGTAGTGAACATTTTAGCATATTACAAATGGCATGTTTATAAGTTATTTTTTTTTAACTTTCAATTTTATTTTCTAAAATATTGGTACAAAGTTATACATAGAAGTACAGATAGAAATTATTACATGTATATATATATAACGGAGGAGGGTGGCGTTGTCTGGATAATATGCAATGTTAATTTATTTAAAAGAAAAAAAAATGGGACATTTGATTTATAATTACGTTGCTAATACACATTTTATAATGAATGTTGATTCGATACTTTTATATGTATAATGGTGTAGTTATATTTATATATTTATCAATTCATATTAAATTTATTCATATTTCATTAATATTTAATAAAGTTAACAAGTTACTTGTATTTAAATTTTAGCCTACTCAGGACAATATCATATTAATTTCTAATAGTATACTATCTTAAATGAGAATAAAATGCATAATGAGTGTATTTGTTATACCTAATGCTATGACAGTATGGATTATAATTTTTTTTTTTTTTTTTTTGTAATATTGTTTCATTTTGAACTTAATTGGTGTTCACTGGTTCATTTCTCGGTTTTATGAGTGTGTTAGTCCCAAATTCATATTCTTTAGCTAATTTATGGCTAATATGAAGATGAAACCACACATTTTATTTGTGGAACTTAAGGCATTTGGGACCCGACGATTCTGTCTAAGTTCTACAAATTTACATCATTTCATTTCTGTTATTCAATTTCTGCTGTTTTTTACTATGTTTTTGGAATCTATGTTAAGTGTGTTGAAGGGAACTGTATTTGTTAATGTCATTTTATTCATAATTTCACAGTTTTTGTTGGTAGTCGGTAATGTTTATTTAATGGTTATATATATATATACATTGTACAGTACGTACCAAGGGGCAAAAGAGGCAATTTTCGACCCCCTTCAGAGAATCTGAAGATAAAGATGTATTTTCCTTGGAAAAAATATTCGTGGTACTCTCGCGCGTTAGAAGTAAAACTTCTTAGGTTCTAGAAACGATTGATTTTATGCATTGCTTCAGGGCCGAAACTAGCCTTTTTTGCGCCCGGGTAAAACACGGATTTTGGCGCCCCCCCTTCCTGCTCACGCACAATAAAAGTTATCGACCTCAAGTGCCCTATGCAAGAAAATCATTAAAAAATAAAAATCATTTAATAATAATTAAAATGCGAGCAAGCAATATGTAAACAACGCTCTCATAGGATTAACATTAGCTTGCGAGTTTCTTTGTTTTTCATATATATATATACACATTTTTGTATGGAACGACAAACAAAATCTTCATTTGGTGCCCCCTTTCGCCTTTCGTTCTGGCGCCCGGGCACATGCCCCCTCTGCCCTTCCCCGCTAGTTTCGGCCCTGCATTGCTCTCTTTGCATTTGTTGGCGATTTTATTATTTAAAGATTAGGAAATGGTTATTTAACTGTTAACTTCCGTGACATCCAGCCGAATTTATAATAACGTGCCTAAAGAATTTTCACTTCAAACATTTTGGAGAAAACGGGGGAAAAAACATATGGTCCTCGATCGATCCGGTTAAGCGTCCAGACAATCGGCGCTCAACTGTATAATGAGAACATGATAAGATGACTTAATGTTTAAAAAAAATGAAATAATAACTTCTTCAAATCTAGAAACTTTTAAAATAAGAAACTATACTTAAAAAATAATATATATATATATAATTCTCTTTATCAATTGAAGTATATGTAGAATCACTTAAAAAGCAGACTACATTCCCACAAACTACCCTCATAGGGTAGTGTAATCTGATTTTACACTTACCAGACCCAAAAATGCGGATTAAGATTTTGGCTGGAGGTAACTTTTTTACTACGGGTTGTGTTCTGGCCGTATTGACTTTATTTTTCCAAGTTCGGTTTTGATTCTTACGGGTCGGAGTACGATACCCACAGTTTTCTAAAAGAAAGTTAATTTTTTTTTTTAAATGAAAAGAAACTACATATTTTAACATGAATGGGTATAGCTATATATTTTTCTTCATAAAAGAGGAAATTAACATGAGAGACATAATAGTAGACTATTTTTCCATAGTTGATTTAAAATGTGGAATAATTTTCCTTTAATTTCGGTTTTAAATATTTTGGATTCAAGTTTACGTGTGTTAAATTCGAGGAGGGTTACGGGCCGACGAAAATTACTTTATCGGGTTCATCTCCGATTTCATATTGACTTCAAATTTCTGTTAACTTGACTCATGCCGGGCTCTACCACAGAATTGTGCTACCTATTTTCTATTTTTGTTATGACATTCGCCTGTTTTACCTGATGAAGACTGCAATGAAAATATTGCTCTAGATACAAACTGGGCCTCTAAACGTAATATATTTTGTTCCAGTTCAGTTAAAATACTTCGGTTATGTTCTGGTTCTCATTCCCTCAAAAGTAACTGTTTTCGGATTAGCCCCGGTTTTCATAATATAAACTTTAAAGTTAGTAACATACTTTACAATTAATAACTCAACAAACTGGGCCTCTAAACGTAATAACTTTCATTCTGGTTCTGTAAAAATAAAATAATTTGTTTCGGTCCTGGTTCTCTTTCCCTCAAAAGTAACGGTTTTCGGATCAGTTTCGACAAATTGGATCAGCTTAGCTCAGCTCAAACAAATTGCATAACATTCTTTACTTTAAAAATCGTTTAAAAAATAAAAAATCAAATTGTTTCCTGGTTCTAAATAATAGATTATATATTGCGTCAAAGTAAATTCCAGATTTTTTTAAGGGGGGTGGGGAGGAGAGAATGACAAACCAGTGGCTGTAAATGCAAATAAATTGTTATTTTTTTTCTCCTTTCAAGGGAAAAAAAAATGGTTCAATGAAACCTAACTTGCTGGGATAGTTAATAAATAAATAAATAAATAAATAATGAAAAAAATATGAAAAGAATGTATGAAAAAATATTTCTCAGTTTTCTAAGATAATTATTTACTAATGTAAGTCACAAGCAATTATTTTTTTTTAATGTAAAAAATATATATACACTTTTTTGCCTTTTTTCTTAAAATAAAATACTTTTATCTCCGTTATAGGCCGTCCAAGAGAAAAAAACAAATCAAAGAACAATGAATTACTATTGATGCACATTTAAATGCACCTGACATAGAATAAATAAATAAATATTAAAAAGTCAAAACAGTTTTAGATTTTTTTTTTTTTTTAAATAAGCAATGACTTTATCTATTCGTACAATACCAAAACACGTAAAAAATAGTGTAGGTGTTATCAAAAATATATTATTATATGTATTTTTTTAAAAATGCATTGGCACGTCTTGACATTAGTACATTGGCCAGAAATCAGTTTTAAACATTTTACTTTTGAATTAAGGATTTTATTTTCTACTTTAACAGGACATTTTGTCTGCAGTTTCCTGAGAAGAATTGGATTGGATAAATCACTCTAACAAACATTAGAAACCTTATATCGAATTTAAAAAAAAAGCAGCGCCTGATTATCGTACAGGCTTGCTAAGGCCACGGCCTTGGGCCCCGCACAAAAGGGTCCCATTCTTTCATTTCGGGTGTGATCTTGTTCTGTCGCCAAAATGGAAAAAAAATCTGTTATTGGCGAGATTTGCACATGACTAACACAAAAGTATCAAATATTTTACTTAAATAGTATACATCTATTAATAAGGGTAGGGAATTTTTAGAAAATCTTATCAGATATGGATTTTTTTTTTTTTTTTTTTTTTTTTTTTTTTTTTTGTACAAAATTAAGAAAGCCATAAAAGTGCAGAATAGAAATTAGTGCTATGTTTACATTGCAGCAATTTAGAGAAACACGAAATAGAGAAAGCGAATAAAAAAACACATGTAAAATGTTTTGTTACTTTTTATCTTTATATTCTGTAGTTTCTACAAGACAGTCTAAAGGGTCATTCGCACTGTTAGGTAAAGGCTATAATTCCTCACCGCTGAATTTTAGATGCACAAGTATTTTTTTTTTTTTTTTTTTTTTTTTATTGCTTCTGAAGTTCTGTTACATTAAATAGCAAGTCTTGTTCTTGACACACAAAATAAACTATTTGAAGATTCTTAAAACTGTTGAATTAAACATTGAAGGGCATATAATATTTGTTTAAAATTGAAAAAAAAATAGTTGTGTATAAAGCTTGATTTTTATGTCTTTATGTGCCGTACATTCCATTCTCTGAAGAAGAAAAAAAAACTTTATTAGGTATGCTGCAGACAAGATTGTCTTTATTAAAATTATTTAAAAAATGCTTAAGATGAAGTTATAATTAAGGTGTAGCATCATACACTAAAAGAAAATTTTAGTTAACCTGAGTTTCGAAAGCATTTTTATTAAATGTAATAAAATCTTCAAATACTTAAAAAAAAGAAAAACTTTAAAAAAAAAATCTGTCAGTTATTTGGTTTGAGAGGTGGGAGGGGTAAAGTGGAGGTAAAGCAAACGGAATTTAAAACACGCAACATATTGAGATGAGATATCAGAAATTGCTTTCGCCACGTTAAGTCTTTTATTGTTAGAAAAGTTGATTTACAGGCAGAGTAGACACTCATGTTTGATATCAGTGTTTTAATTAGAAATGAGAACGGGCAAGAAACGGCCTCGGACTCTATTTTACTTTCTTCTATCTTCGAAAGAGGAAAGTGCTGTAATCGAAGTTTTTTTCGACTTTCGATCGATTTACACGTTTTAAGGCTCAGATATTCCAATTTTTTTTTTAATACAAAATGTCTGTCTGTCCGCGTGTCGCCATCGTACCATCAAACAGTGTATGAAGTTAAGCATAGAATTGAACCAAATTTTTTGTGTATGTTTTTGGCTATGGCCAGCAGCTCCTCCTTCAGTTTGGAAATATTCCACCGGAAGGGGGGGGGGGAGGCACTGTAATAGCAATTTTTGTGCCATTTTCATTATCGTACCATCGAAAAGTGTATGAAGTGACGCCTAGAATTGGACCAAGTTTTTTGTGTATGTTTTTGACTATAGCAAGAAGATCTTCCTTCAGTTTCAAAATATTCCGCCGGAAGGGGCTCTGTTGCTCTGTAATAGCGATTTTTGTGCCATTTTCATTATTGTGCCATCGAAAAGTGTATGAAGTTATGTATAGAATTGGACCAAGTTTTTTGTGTGTTGTTGGCTATGCCTAACAGGTCCTCCTTGAATTTGGAAATATTCCGCCGAAAGGGAGCACTGCTGCGATTTTTGTATAATTTTCTCGAATTTTCGTATTTCAAATGTACATTGGCGGTTCGTGCAGCAACGGGAACTGTGCATCCTGCTAAGTCGACTATTCGCAAACAACTGATATGCAACAGAATAACGAAAAACTATTGATTTTAATAAATAAGTGATCGAGAGTCTTATTTTTACTCCGATTAATTAACCGAGGCAGAAATTAAGATAAAAATCAAAGTTGGTACAGTATTGAACTAATAATATTGAAGTACTAACATTTGTAACTACTTCTTGAAGTATTAAGATGTAGAAGGGAAAATAAACGGGACGGTAATAGAAAAGAAAAAGGGATGGTAAGGATGGGACGGTAAGGAAAATTACCACTATTTTTAGGCAAATCGTGTTACGACTAAGTAATAGCCACAATGTTCATTGATTTTTAGAAAAAAGTTATTTACATTAAATTAAATTAAAAAAAAATTAACTTACCTCGAAAAGTGCAGGAATAAACCTTGGGGATGGTATAAGACTACCAATAAAGCCACGACGCTTGAAATTGATATTTAATAGTTTCTCAAATCCAAAGGGGCAAATTCTTGACATACGTTTTAATTTATTTTTGTTTGAAAAGGCATGAAACTAGTTGGTATTGTTGTTCAGAAACTATGTAATTGAGCTGTTTTTTCAATTTTTTTGAAAACGCAATAGATCTTTCAGAAAATAGTGTCAAAGTGGGTGTTTTGAACCGAATTTCCGCGCGAAGGAAAAAAGAGCACTCAAGAGCGGGCGAAAAACGTGTTTATCACGTGATCAAAATTGCTTATAACTCAATAGGTAATTGATTGATCAAAAAATGAGAAAAAACAGTTCAATTCCAAATCGCTTCCATGGCCAACCTTTCCAATTTTATACCTTTCCGTTAAAAAATGAATTTGTAAACGTGTCAAAACGTTTTGCACTTGTTGAGCAGAGCAGTTAAGAACAGCCTTAAATGCTGATTTAAATTCTGCAGTAAATTTCCTGTCAAATAATTTTAGACATTCTTTCTCTAGCATACTGCATGAGAAAAAACTTGAAAAAATTTTTGTGGCTGCATCTAATGTGATATTCTGTATAATTTTAGAAGAGGGACGATAAGGAATCTAAAACCCAGGGACAGAGTTAAAAAAGTAATATCAACCGTAAAAATGTGAGCAGGTTAATTTTTTGCTACATATTTATATAAAGCAATTGTCCTAATTTCGGAAAAAAATTATATCGAATTACCTTTATTGAAACAATTTTATACAGACAGCTCCAAACTTAAAAATCAGCATCAGGGACACGGGACGGTATAGGGGTTTTCCTGGTATTTGGACCCCCAACATCGTCCAAAACTTATTTATCTCGTTAATATTGTTGTGCAATCATGCAATGGGATGTTCCCCAGTATATGAAATAAAAAAAAAACCCACAAGAATATGTAGTAAAGTAAAAATTATTATTCAGGGACTTAAAAGTCAAAAGATTGTGAGAATACCCCAGGTGCAGACATGTAAACTAGATGTGTAAGTAGATGCAGGTATAAGTGTATGGATGTAAGCCAGTGTAGATGTAGGCGTAATGTAGTTATGTATATACGAGGTGTGGCTATATAATAATGAGACTATTGCTTCTACAGAAGAACTGCGCATGCGTCAAATTTGTACGACCAATATTTGTGTAGCGCAAAGCCTCCTGTATCGATTATCGCTTCTAAATTGGCTTTGTTCAGTTAGTCTGGCCATAACCTTCGTTTGTTCTGGACCCTGTTTTAGTGCTTTGTCGGGAAAAAAAAAATGTTGAGTGTTTTAAAAGATCAATGAATTAATGTGATTTTTTTTAAACTTGAAAAATTCGCTGCTGAAATTCATCTATTTGTTAAGATAAGTATACGGCAGTGAATCACGTGCCCGGGTTTTTGAGTGGTTGAAGCGCTTACAAGATGGCGGAGAAGACATTGAAAATTATGTTCGCCCGGGTCGCCCTTTCACGTCACAACGGAGAAAATTTTCGACATTCATAGAATTGTGTTCTTTCGCTGAGTTCCTGGAGGTCAAAATGTTAACCCTTAAATTCCTGATTTTTCAAAAATCATTTTAATAAGGTTTTTCGGCTTTCATTTTTAAAATAAATCATGGGAAAAATACTTTAAAAAATCCTATTTTGTTTTAAGTATCGTTTACGGCTAAAAAACAGTTTCTTACTAATCGGCAATACTGGTCTTTAATTGAAAAAATAATTTTCTCTGATAAAATTCTATAATATTAAACACACAAGAATTTTCAGAACTATCATAAGAAATAAATTTTACCTGCTCACGGCAGAACAAAATAGGGTATTTCGCAAGCTTCCAAACAAAACAAAAAGAACGTGTAGCAACATTTGAAAAAATAAATCGATCTTTATTCTTAAACAGCACAAGTGTTGCCATCTACATGTTGAAAATCTATTTAATAATATTTTCAGAATGTATTTTATTGGCAACATTAGGCATTATAGTTAAATATTATTCCAATAGTATTTTAGAAGCCTAAATTGGGTATGTTGCCGAAAGGCAACACCCGGCATTTAAGGGTTAATCAACATTACTACCTTGAGATACTTGCTCAAGTCCGTGAAAAAAATACGAAAAAAATGATCCAAATTGTGGAAGAACAAGTCATGGGTGTTTCATCAGGACAACGCACCGGCTCGCACACCATTGTCTGTCAGGACGTTCTCGCCAAGTATAACATCCCAGTGTTGGATCATCCGCCTTATTCGCCTGACCTGGCACCATGTGACTTCTATCTGTTTCCCAAGGTCAAATCTGCATTAAAAGGAATCAGATTTCAGACCGTTGAAGCCGGGAAGAAAAGCGGAACGCCTCATGAAAGAGCTCACAAAAGACTTCTGCCAACACTGTTTCAAACAATGGACAATTTGCATGGAGCGTTGTAGGTATAAAAGAGTGGTGTATATTGAAGGGGATAATAACTAAATATGTATAAATTTAAAATACATATTTTACAGCATTAGTCTCGTTATTTAATAGCCACACCTCGTATCATAGCGAGGCTCATCTGTTTAGTCTGTTTAGGTACATGAATCTTTTGAAGTAAAAGTTTATTTT
This sequence comes from Maratus speciosus, assembly GCA_963932465.1. Taxonomy (NCBI): domain Eukaryota; kingdom Metazoa; phylum Arthropoda; class Arachnida; order Araneae; family Salticidae; genus Maratus; species Maratus speciosus. Next base: position 495,113,041 of record OZ010792.1, read on the forward strand.
TTTTCTTTAAGGCTGTTATCAAATCCAAAAGGGCAACTTTATTAAATAAGTTTTAATTTATTTTTGTTCTGCATGAAACTTGCTGGTGTTGTTGTTCATAAACTATATAATCGAGCTGTTTTTTTCGTTTTTTTGGAAACGTAATAGATCTTTCAGAAAACAGTGTCAAAGTGGGCGTTTTCAACTGAATTTCCGCGGGAAAGGAGAAAAAACACTCAAGAAAGGATGGGAAACATGTTTGTCATGTGATCAAAATCGCTTATAACTCAATAGGTAATTGTTTGACCCAAAAATGGAAAACACAGTTCAATTCCAAATCGCCTCCAAGGCCAAGTTTCCTAATTTGATACCTTTCCGTTAAAAAATGAATTTATAAATGTGTCAAAATGTTCTGCGCTTGTTGAGCAGAGCAGTTCAGAACAACCTTAATTCTTAGACACTTTAATCAAAATCTAAATTTTAGATTATTCGAACCTTATACGTATCCCCTTTTAAGGGTGTTCTCAAATCCAAAAGGGCAACTTCCTGATATAAGTTTTAATTTATTTTTGTTCAAAAGTGCATGAAACTAGCTGGTGTTGTTGTTCAGAAACTATGTGATTGAGCTGTTTTTTCCCTTTTTTTGCAAACGCAATAGATCTTTCTGAAAATAGTATCAAAGTGGGCGTTTTGAACCGAATTTCCGCGCGAAGGAAGTAAGAGCACTCAAGAGCGGGCGAAAAACGCGTTTGCCACGTGATCAAAACAGCTTATAACTCAATAGGTAATTGATTGATCAAAAAATAGAAAAAAACAGTTCGATTCCAAATCGCTTCCATGGTCAGGCTTTCCAATTTTATATGTTTCCGTTAAAAAATGAATTTGTAAATGTGTCAAAATGTTTTGCGCTTCTTGAGCAGAGCAGTTAAGAACATCCTTAAGTTCAAGTTAAAAAGAGCCCGTAGTATATTATAGATTGTTCTCATATGAATAAAACGGTCTTTTACAAATCTCATTTGCTTTCCCTATATCTAAGGAAGAAAGAGAAATGCGATGTACTTTTATTGCGATACTTTTCTAAAAGCATAAAAGAATTTTAAATCAAAAACGGGAATATCTAACTCAACGAAGACTTCGCATCAAATAGATTTTCTCTACCTTCTATCGTAGATGTATCTTACTAGCTTTTCTAAAATAATCATCTTATGGAAATTTCAAAGATAAATTCAAGATAAAAAATTAAGATGACTGCACTACATCAAAGGGATCATCAAATAAGTATGATTTTGCAATGACGCTTCGGCTTGATGAATAGGAAACGGTAATGTATTTTCCATATACAGATTTTTATCCACTTCACCAAAGGATACAGCGCTGAAAATAAATGATGTCAAAGAATTACGGAGATATTTGTGAAGAATGTGATTCATCGTAAACGAGGACAATTATAATTTCCCTTAATGTTTCATTCATATCTTTTAGGTAGAGTAATTAAACCGTTATGAGATTCTTTTTAGGTGCGTTTGTAATTATATTAATACGTAGCAACTATAGACGTCGTATGTGGTCCGTCCGTCTGTCTGTCTGTCTGCATATAACAGCGCAAAAACTACTCAACGCAATGGTTTGAAATTTAATATAGAATGTATGGAATGTGAATTTTAATTTAATCATAGCAGAATTTTGTCAAGTAATTTCAAATTTTATGAAAATTGGATCAAAACTTTAAAAGATATTAATAAAAGTTTTCTTCATTTTATTAAATCCCATCATACGTAATTAGTTCAATGATATCCCATGACAGATAATGAGGATTACGTGGTGATTACGTCCTATTTAAAATTTAGTCCTATTACTTCCGTATTGCTGAATTTAATATATACAACCGTAATGGATTTTGTATTCATGCATTTTTGCATTAGAGTGCACCGGCCATTGCACCAAGATCTGAATATTTACAAATTTAGTTATAGTACGTCAATTTGATGGGAAAAATACTGACTTAAAACCCTCCAAGTAGCTGTTACGTAATTTTCCGTTTCCAGAAAGCAAGTTTGATGACCTCTAGACAAAAATATTTTTAACAGAATTATGTTTTAAGAAGCATGTAGGATGAAGGGCTATGAAAAGTCAATTTATCATTCAAATGTGAAATGAAACTTAATACAGAAAAAACCTCACTAAAGCGACCACGCTCCGTTCCAATAAAAATGGTTCGCTCCGAGATGTGGTCTCTTAATGGAGATCATGTTTAAATACAGATTTTAAGTGTTGAAAAAAAGTAACAATTAATGTTACTAAAAATTATTTTGCACATTAGGAAAAAAATATGAAAACTTAAGTATCAAAACAGAAGTTAATTACATAAGTTAATTAGTGCAGGGTTTAAAAACTGAATACATTGATGTTTGCTGTGATTTTACGGTTTTATCTTCTATAATTTTTATTTCCAAGTCCTTTCGAAGTTCAGTAAATAAATGCAATTTTTTTTTTTTTGGACGAGAACAAATTATGACGATTTCATTAATTTATCTATTTTTTTTTTAGAATTTCCTAACAGAATAGGGCAGGGGAGTTTATTGACAGTCATCCTTACTTTGTCATCAGAGGTGAATTCATTGCCTAAAAAGGTACAAAGAGGTTTAAACACTTAAAAAATACCGGAATAAATAAAAATTTTAAACTTAGTTTAGAAGTTTGGTGAATAATGCGCTCTCCGGAATTATTATTCCAATAAAACCTTTTTCAAGCGACCAGGAAAAAACGGAATTTCTTTCATTTTCTTCGAAGAAATGGGTCGCTCATGGAGGGAGTTCAACTGGGGGGGGGGGGGGGGTCTCTGAAGTATCTGAATAGAGGTAAAATTAGTATTGAGCCTATGGGAATAAATTTCGTTCCATGAAAAAATGGTCGTTCAGGGAGGTGGTCGCACAGAGAGGTTTCACTGTATATCTTGGGTTTTATAATTGTTTATATGAAAATGTAGGAAAGATCTTAGACGCTCAGAGGGATAAAAATACAATGCTTTTTCTTTCCGCCAGTCTGTTGAACTAGCTGACTTCAATATACAGTAAAACCCGTTTAAGAAGTTCACGCTTAAGAAGTTTTCCCGTTTAAGAAGTTTATATTTTCGATTCCCATTTTTCTCTTATTCTTACAACACTAAAATAACTCGTTTAAGAAGTTTTGTTCGAAACTCTTTCCCGTTTAAGAAGTTTATATTTTCGATTCCCATTTTTCTCTTATTCTTACAACACTAAAATAACTCGTTTACGAAGTTTTGTTCGAAACTCTTTCCCGCTTAAAAAGTTTTATTTTTCCTTCCATTTTTACTTTCAAAGCTCGTTTATTTTGTCTTTTTGATTATTATTTTATTTTCTGTGCTGAAATCTCTTTCTTTATTATTCTTCGCTATTCAAAAAGGTCAATGTTTAGGACTGATAGCAGATGTGGTCACCTCTATATTTCACCTTAAAATCTGTTTAACGTGTTTGATGGAAATGGAATGTGGGTAGAGGATGGGCCTCTCGTCACTGTAACAATAGTGACTGATAAGAGAAAAGGGAATTGCTCCGCACTACCGATGGGTGGTTCTTTCAGTTCAATAGTTACAACAGATTCTTTCCCACCACCATATTCCATAAGTGTAATGTACCAAATCTGTGTTTGGTTTATTCATTTCGCAGTTTTTAAGTCAGTGTAAAGTGCATAACATCAAAGCTTTCTCGTTAGAAAATACACGGACAAAAAATTCTGTTTTTTTTTCCCCCAAAAATTACAAGGAAAGCCTTGTCAATTGAAGACAAAATCAAAATTTTGAAAGAAGTTGATAGTAACGCCAAAACAACAAGAGTTGAAATTGCAAAGAAGTTGAACATACCAGTGACTACTCTGAATGGAATTTTAGCAAAACGAGATCTCATTTTAAACTGTTCTGAAAAATCTCGTAAAATTAAAAATGTTAAAAGAGGAAAATATGAAGTTATGGAAGAAAAGTTATTGATTAAAGGTTGCCGAAAAAAAAACAGAAACTAAAAACTATAACCGAATTTTTTTTTTTTTTTTTTTTTTTGTAAAAACATATCAAATCACTCTTAAAGAGAAATTTCTTGTCTTGGATTAAATAAAGAGTTTCTAAGGTAATTATGTATTTTTACTTTATTAGCTAATTTTTTAAGTGTGCAAACTAATTTAAATTTCTTAAGAAAACTCAATTTTATAGAAAGTACTCTTTGTATTATTGTACTAAGGTAAAATAAACCCTCTTCTAAATATCAATATTTAAACTATTGATTTTTTTAAAAAAATGCTAATTTCCCGTTTAAGAAGTGCTGGGCAACATATAACAATGATATGTTCCCGCACCATGTTGGTTAAATCAAAGTAAAATTGCGTAATTTGTTATTTCTGTTTGTATAAATATTTTTTTATAAAATATAATTATGAGTGTAAAATTATAATGTTTATATATTTAAGTAAAATAGGAGTGTAAGTTCATACAAAAATTATTAAGTTGATTTTAAATATTAAATATATATATTTTTAAAAAAAATTGTTGTATTGTAAAATGACTGTATAATGTTGAATGTAGTTCGGATCTCAGATAACAATAATAGCCAGACGCCATGGTGTCGTTTTATGACAAGAAAGTGGAAAGTGGTGTATAATTAGAAATCGTAAAATAATAAAAATGTTGGAATAAATTTATGGCCTTAATAAAAGTGTTGGGATAAATTTATGGCTTTTCAGACCACCCAAACTTTAAGGCATATAATAATATTAAAGTATATGTAAGGGGCCATTTGCAGACTGTTAGCTAATAGGCCTATCGAAGGATAATGCAAAATCTTCTCACATCCAATAAGGGTGGACTAGACAAATAGTTCCACCCACTGCAAGAGTTGGTGTGCCAGAAGAAAAAGGTTTGAAAAAGAGAGTCTAAAAAAAGATGTCGAGGACGCAGGAGCTCTCCTGAAAGCCCGTGCAATGAATCCAGAAAGCCCTAGTAATGCCCAGGCGAGATGGACATATCGGAGTGAGCCTAAGCAAGCCTAATTGAGGATGTCTTCCTGATGTTAAAATAAAGTGGATTGTTCTACTGAGGTCCGTAGCTATGCATCCTGCCATCCCGATATCGCCGCTCTGATAAGAAGCGGATTCCAGATGACATATGGATATGATCCTTAGCAACGCGACAACTCTGAATTTGATGAATAAAGGCCACCATCCCGTTTATGATATAAGGTATTCCCTTTATCTTTTTCTTTTACCACTTTAAATCATATGAGAAATTATAAATATCCTTTTCTGATATTTTATGGTAGAGAGCAATCTGAGATCCGACAAAACCAATAATTAAATGTAATTAAGGTAATTTAAAAATGAAAGAGAATTATTCTTTTAGCAAAAAGAAAAATATATAATAGTAAGAGTAAATGAAAATATTGTCTTTTTTTATAAAGATTAAATATACATAAAATAATGAGAAGCAAACAAAAGTGTTGCTTTCTTTCTTTTGAATTAATATTATGTATTTCTGTATATAGTTGTGTTCAATGTAAATAAAATATTTAATCAAGTTTTAAAAAGGTTTCTGTAATTATTTAATTGATAATGTTTAAGGTGTGTCAACTATTTTTTACAGCTTAAATTTTAGTTTAATTCATAAGTGGAAGAGTTCGTCTAAATAATTCACAACGCAAACTCTTAATTTTATTCGTAATTAATTAAATTTAATAATTACATTTTGACGCGGATTATAATTTAATTTTATTAATGCTTCGCGTTGCTCTTCTACTAGAATTATGTAATTACGATCACTTATGTTATTTGAATTTGTCTAAGGTATATAAAATTATATACCAATTTACTATAAGGTTGCTTGGATGATTTGGACCAATTAACATTTTTGGATGTAAATTAAATAGAAAATAAACAGGTGTAATTATCTGTCCAGCATCCCCCCTCATTAAAGTAAAATGGTGCTATGACTCAGGAACGTTCATCTGAGATCATTAGAAATAATAATAATAATAATAAAGGAAAATAAATTTAAGTATTATTTTAATGTCACAATTTTAAAGACATTGTAGGTATGTAAGTTTAATTGATTAAAATTTTATTAAAATTAATTTTATTATTGTAACAATAATGACACACATATAATAATTTAAATAAATAAAATGAATAATATATGTTAGCAATTAAAAAAAAAAAAAAAAAAAGAAATGAAAAAAATAATTCTGGGATTTATAATAGGTAAATTTAGGAATTACAATTTCTTTTTCTCTCTCTCTTTTCTCTTTTGGTTGGATCTCAGTTACCATTGAGAAATAATGGCATTCACATCACGGATGACACATTTGTAAAAATAAAATGTTTTTTTTAATATACTGTATAAATAATAATAATAAGAATAATGAGTAAAATTTTATAATATAACTGGTATAAAAATGATTGAAATGTCAATAGATCATGATTTTTGAAATTGTATCAAGGTGATACAAAAGAAAATTTATGAGTCGTACTACGATGTAGTGGTACAATATTTACATTAAAAAAAAAATAAATAAAAATAAAATAAAATAAGATTGTTGTTTCTGTAGAAAAAGACAGATATTTTTCTGTTAAATGAAATTATGCTGTTTTTATATATACGTGTATTATAAACATTTTAGAGGTATTTATGTGTGTAAAAGAATAATCTACAAAACAACTTCATCTCCTAAGAAATTTTTTTAAATTTTAGTGCTGTTGTTTTTATGTATTTATGCAATCTAGAATATTTTCATACATATGTTGCAATATAGAGAAAAAAGTATGATAAACAGAAATATTCTGTTAAAAGGTTATGCCCAACAATAAGCGAAAATTTAAAAGGAGAAGTGTAGATTTAAATACCTCTGGAGTTAAAACCAGAGGACAGAAAAATAAAATTATTTCTCTAAATTATTCGCTACAAAAAACTAAAAAGAATACAATGACTCAACGTAGTGTTGATACGTTGTTGAATTGTATCCCCGTCTTTGATGGAAAGAAAGAGTCTAATATTAAATTTTATGTGAACGAATTCGATAATCTAATTAAACAAACGGAATTAGAGAATGTTTCGAAACTTGCGCTCTTGAAAACAAAATTAGTCGGTAGTGCTAGAGATAAATTAGCTAACGAAGAAAATCTTAATACAGAAAAAGACTATGGTAAATTTAAAGAAAAATTAATCGATACTTTTTCTACTAAAACAAGTTTTTCTGCGGCTCAAAGCAATTTTTTTTTCTCTTAGGCAAAAACCTGCGCAGGCTATCGCTGATTTTATCAGTGAATTCAATGCGGCTGCAAAACTTTACCTAGATAAAAGTGGCCAAAATATTGACAACGGTAATGGTAGTTTATTTGAAATGATAAAATTCACAAGATTTTTAGAATCAGTTAGGGCAGATTTAAGTTTGGACATTCGAAGAATGGCGCCGAAAAATTTCAACGACGCATGTAAATTGGCGAAACAAATGGAAGATGCATACAATCAAGTTGCATCAAAGGAAATTAATTCGATTACAAAAACCTCCACTGAGGAAAATTTGGACAAATTGTTAAAATTAAATATGGAAAGCGCGGAGCAAATTAAAATTTTGACTTCCGAAATAAACAATTTGAAAGTTAAAACAAAAGATACTGCATCAAGCAGATGGTGCGAATTATGTAAAAAAAATTCGCATACTTTAGAAACGTGCTGGTACAAAAATGATAATAAAAATATATATAAGGGTAGCAGAGATTTCGCAGGTCGGCATTTTAATAAAAGGTACTCTTATAATGGACAGTATCAACCGAGAGCGAATTTTAATCCTAGATTTGTTAACCCAAACCAGCAATTGCATTTTCAATCTTATGCACCCACAGGTGGTTACTATGGAGATTCTCCATATCCCCCACCCCCACCAAATTACTTCCCTCAGCATGTGCCATATAGGAATAGTCAACCTCAGAGTCATGCCAGTTATTATCCAAATGAGGATAAAAATGAGAATTTAAAAGAGAATGCTCAAAAGTATCCAAAAAAGTATAAAAAAAAGGGTAAAACTGATGATCAAAGGGACAAGTAAGGGATATGAATTGGTATTAAAAATAAATCAAAATACATAATTAATCGAATTTCAAAATTTCAAAATTTTCAAAATTTAAAAATAAATTTTTCTCTTTTAGGTAAAAAAATTGAAACAAAATTAATAACTTGCCTTTTTAAAATTCAAAATAATAATAAGAAAGGATAGGAACATGGAAACGCCAATTTGTCTCAGGGTTACAATATTGAGCAAATGTGCAGGGCGCTCCCGAAAACATACTTATAAAATTATGAAATGTGCTTCCCAAAACTTCCCTGGAGCAGTGAAATATTTCTCTCCAGGCAAAAGTTATATATTTTTTTTTCTTTTCGAATATGAATTAGAAAATATAAAATCTTAACAAAGCCAAATAACATTAAAACTTAATTAATTTAATAGTGAATAATGTTGGAGTAATTTTCAAAAAAAAAAAAAAAAAAAAAAAAGAGAATTTTTCTGTCTTCTATAAGGGTAGCCTTTGCTAATAGCCTTACAATTTAGATGACAGAATTTCAGAATTACTCTTTAAAATGAGTAGGTGTAAGCTATTAGGTTCAGGGTAGTTAGAACAGCTTTATAGCATACTCATATATATATATTTTTTCTTATATAAATATATGGTTGACAAGGAATAAATTATTAGTGCACTCTATATTAGGATAGCGGTCAGCTATAAGCCTAAATATAATAAAATATACAAAAAGTGCTAAGATTTATTCCGGTAGTTCAGTTACAACTTATATGCTAAAGTCTAGAATTTAGACAGCAGGGATAAGTTTTATGAACAAATGTTATAAAAAAAAAAAAAAAAAAAAAAAAAAAAAAAAAAAAAAAAAAAAAAAAGGATTTTGGTGTAGCACATTGGTTTTAAAAAAAAAAACATATATATATATGACAATGGACAAGGCAAGTTATTTCAATATGATTGCACACAAAATTATAGTAATCAAATACACAAATAATTAATTGAAGTAAAAATTAAAATTTTCTCACCAAAGGCTTTCTGTATAGGGTGCAATTTTGGCATACGGCTGGGTATGCACCAACACCAACAAAATATTTGTAGTAAACTTATTCAAAGGTAAATCAGGGTGTTGGTTATCACTTGGTCATTCACTTCAGGATTCTTGGCTGATAAAGGAATCGAAGAAAAAATTAAGTATGGTATAATTACTAGATGTTATGCTCAGAAACAATAAAATTAGTAATATTATATTGTAAAAAGCAGCATTTTGAGTTTTATTTAGGAAAACTTTTGATTTTTAGGTTTTACACATTTATGGAGTGTCTAGCTCAGTGTATAGTTCCTAGATTTAATAAAAAAAATAATAAATAAAAATATAAGTTGGTGTTGTTTTCAAAATAAATAACAAAAGGTATAGCAATTAGCATTTACAGTTAAAATTTATGGAATTTTCAGCAAAATTAACATAAGACAAACATAGTTTATATTATATTTAACTTGATAAGCTAATTTACTTTTATTAACGTTATTCAATTAGAATTAAAGTAGGCTTAAATCCAAGTTAAATTAATTAATAACATTGTTGTAATGTAAAATTTTATGTAAGACTATTATATTTTATTGTATATATATAAATATGCGAATTTAATAATTAATAAAATGTATTAGCAAAATTATTTAATATAAATATTAAATGACATCTTGCCGAAATCAGCTAGAAATTAGATTTTTTTTTTAAATAAAATATTTTATAAATTTATGTTATTTTAGAATTTAAGCATTTTTTTTTTCTTTACTTCCCCTTAGAATTAAATGCAATTCTAAATTTAACACATATAAATATACATAGTATTGATAAATTTGAGTGTGTGAGTTCATAAAATTTTTTTTATATAATTTGACCAATTTTACATAAGGAAAAAAAAAAAAAAAAAATATATTTATATATATTGGCCTTATTTTTATTAAAATATGTAGTATGGCTTAATAAATTAATTAATTTAATTTTTTTTCTAGTACATACAGTAATTATTTTAAAAACTTAATCTGTAACAATTGGGTGTAGATATTTATGAGTATACAAAGATTCTTTTCTGCTGGCAGAAATTCTTTGGTTCGGCCGAGTACTCATGGGTTACTACATACGATTTTACGTAGTAATTATCATTTGCTTTTGTATTTTTAAAATTATACAAGTGTATTAATTACTTTTTTTTATAATTAAATAATAATTATTAATGTTTGATTAATAATAATAAATTATTATCTTTTATTTTTAAACATATCATTAAAGTTTAGACAGTAGAATTCACATACGGAATGTTAATGATAAATAAAATTTTGAATAAATAAATTTTTATGTCATTCAGTAAAAAAAATAAATAAATAAATAAATAAATAAATAAATAAATAAATATGAAAATTTAACAATCTTTTAAGATAGAATTGTTGGCTAAATAAATAATAATTAAAGACAAAAAAAATTGTTCTCTTCTTCGTCAATGGCATTTTCTGACAACACTATTTAATAGTATTAAATGAAGGTGCATTTTTAAGGTCAGCGTAATGCATATTTTGCATTTTGAGAGGCTGTAGAAGTCATATTTCCGTGTTGTTTACATTTTAATAGTAAACAATATCATGAATCAAAATTTGTGTTTGTTAGAAAGGTCTAAAAATATACAATGTAATCAGTTAAAGAAAATTATATGCATTTGTTTTTAAATCCTGTAAGGCAATTTTGTTTAGATTTGAACCTGACAGCATAAATGCGCGCTCGCTTCAGTTGCAGTACGAGGCAGGAAAATTCAAATGCAGAATCGCCATTTTCCCCTGCAAAATAATAAAAAAAAGCAGAAGGTTTACATTAGATATGATACAAATACATACACTGTTTATGCATAGATTATGTTAAAAATTACATACAGGCATGCACAGTTAGTTAAGAAAAAAGTATATCAAGAAATTATACTAATTAATAAGGTAATTACAAGCATGAAATGGTTTTAAATACATACTTTTGGAAGTCGTAAAATTTTGTCACAGCACAAATCACCTCAGCAGAAAGTGATTAGTAGCTTGACCAAGCCCTCGTTTCGGGAGGATGGGGGACGGTCAAAAACTGGTTTTATTCTCTTTTCCTTCCTTATTTTTTTCTACCCTGTTTTGATTCTCGTATCGGGTAAAGAGGGAGAGCATTACGTAATGATATATTAAAGGAGATGAAATAGCTTGTATATGTTGACGTATCATACATGTTAGAAGTAACAAATAAATAAATAAAATAAGGTAACCAGTTTGTATACAATATTTTTCTGATTATAATTTGAATACATCAGATTAATTATGTGAAAAATAACATGTCATACGACAAGCATTGTATTTACTTTTATTCAGTATAAAATGTGTTTTAAATGAAACACTGTGTCATAAGGTTATATGTGATAAAATGATATGTCAAATGTGTATGCCATTATTTTTCCTGTATTTAGGTTTATTTCGGCATATTAGTTTCATACAAAATTATAGCTTTGAATGTATTTTTGGGCACTTAAACTGTAAAGTTACAAAATTATTAAACACGCGTGTGGTAAAGAAAAAAGGCTTCGAGGAAGATGTCAGATTTTCAGTACAGATGTCTTCTATAAAAGTGAATATCAACAGACAACTATGCTATCATGTGTTGAACTTTCTGTTATGAAAAATAGAAGAACTTCTTGTAAAATATACCAGAACCATTGATAATTGAACTTTACAGACTTAGCTCAAAAACTGTGTAGATACCCAGTCATATGGACACGTACATTCTTTTATGCTTTACAAAAAAAAAAAACAAAAAAAAAAAACCAGCAATCAGTTTTTATTTTTTTTCTGACCACCGGGAGAGATGCTGGGCAACATATAACAATGATATGTTCCCGCACCATGTTGGTTAAATCAAAGTAAAATTGCGTAATTTGTTATTTCTGTTTGTATAAATATTTTTTTATAAAATATAATTATGAGTGTAAAATTATAATGTTTATATATTTAAGTAAAATAGGAGTGTAAGTTCATACAAAAATTATTAAGTTGATTTTAAATATTAAATATATATATATATTTTTTAAATTGTTGTATTGTAAAATGACTGTATAATGTTGAATGTAGTTCGGATCTCAGATAACAACAATAGCCAGACGCCATGGTGTCGTTTTATGACAAGCCAGTGGAAAGTGGTGTATAATTAGAAATTGTAAAATAATAAAAATGTTGGAATAAATTTATGGCCTTAATAAAAGTGTTGGGATAAATTTATGGCTTTTCAGACCACCCAAACTTTAAGGCATATAATAATATTAAAGTATATGTAAGGGGCCATTTGCAGACTGTTAGCTAATAGGCCTATCGAAGGATAATGCAAAATCTTCTCACATCCAATAAGGGTGGACTAGACAAATAGTTCCACCCACTGCAAGAGTTGGTGTGCCAGAAGAAAAAGCTTTGAAAAAGAGAGTCTAAAAAAAGATGTCGAGGACGCAGGAGCTCTCATGAAAGCCCGTGCAATGAATCCCGAAAGCCCGTGCAATGAATCCAGAAAGCCCTAGTAATGCCCAGGCGAGATGGACATATCGGAGTGAGCCTAAGCAAGCCTAATTGAGGATGTCTTCCTGATGTTAAAATAAAGTGGATTGTTCTACTGAGGTCCGTAGCTATGCATCCTGCCATCCCGATATTCAATGTAAATAAAATATTTAATCAAGTTTTAAAAAAGTTTCTGTAATTATTTAATTGATAATGTTTAAGGTGTGTCAACTATTTTTTACAGCTTAAATTTTAGTTTAATTCATAAGTGGAAGAGTTCGTCTAAATAATTCACAACGCAAACTCTTAATTTTATTCGTAATTAATTAAATTTAATAATTACATTTTGACGCGGATTATAATTTAATTTTATTAATGCTTCGCGTTGCTCTTCTGCTAGAATTATGTAATTAAGATCACTTATGTTATTTGAATTTGTCTAAGGTATATAAAATTATATACCAATTTACTATAAGGTTGCTTGGATGATTTGGACCAATTAACATTTTTGGATGTAAATTAAATAGAAAATAAATAGGTGTAATTATCTGTCCAGCAAGAAGTTTTTCCCCTCCATTCCCTTGGGAAACTTCTTAAGCGGGTTTCACTGTATTTTAGTTTTAAAAAATGCCTTCTAAAAATTTAAAAAATACATTTAAAAATTTCTTAACGTATGATAAGTTTTTAACAAAAGATTCTAAGGACAATTTTTTACACTTAAAATGTAACGTAATTTTTAATGTTTATAGTCGGCTATTTTCTCCTCCCCCCCCCCTTTTTTTTTAATAGTTTTCCATTTACTTATCTCCATATCTATTTACCTATCAGTCTAACTTCCAGTCTCTTTCCTTCTCTGCATGTCTCTAGATAAACTAATTGCTTATATGGATACAGTGAAAAAGAGTCAGATGCATTAACTGTCAGGTAAACAGACTAATGAATGATAACAGGTATATAGATTGTGGTGTAGCAACCAGGGTTGCGGTTGCCGATTTGGCCTCCATTTTTGATCAGAAAATTAGTGTTTATACCAGAAATAAATAATAGAATATTATACTTTAATTAAGGCTGTTCTCAAATCCAAAAGGGCTACTTCCTGACATAAGTTTTAATTTATTTTTGTTCGAAAATGCATGAAACCAGCTGGTGTTGTTGTTCAGAAACTATGTCATCGAGCTGTTTTTTCCATTTTTTTTGCAAACGCAATAGATCTTTCAGAAAATAATGTCAAAGTGGACCTTTTGAATCGAATTTCTGCGCGAAAGTAGAAAAATCACTCAAGAGCGGGCGAAAAACGGGTTTGTCACGTGATCGATATAGCTTAAAACTCAGTGGGTAATTGATTAATCGAAAATTGGAAAAAACAGTTCAATTCCAAATCGCTTCCATGGCCAGGCTTTCCAATTTTATATCTTTCCGTTAAAAAATGAATTTGTAAATGTGTCAGAACGTTTTGCGCTTGTTCAGCGGAGCAGTTAAGAACAGCCTTAATAAGAGACATTTAGTGTTCACTTATAGTAAAAGTTCTTCTTTCAAATTTTTCGGTATAAAATTGCAATTTCGCATTAAAATTGAAGGCTAAACTGGTAACCCTTGGTAGCAACCCGCAGCTTGTGTAAAAAATGACAAGAAATTTGTCAGCTTGCTGCATAGCCATAATTAACAGTTAACGCTCTTTATTAGAACAAACAAATATTTAACAACAACAAAAAACTTAACTAAACTTAGAAAAATGATTACAAAGCGATTACTGAAATACTGCTCAGGATATCTTTAAGGATGTTCTCAAATCCAAAAGGGCAACTTTCTGACATAAGTTTTCATTTATTTTTGTTCGAAAATGTATGAAACTAGCTGGTGTTGTTGTTGTTCAGAAACTATGTAATAGAGCTGTTTTTTCCATTTTTTTTGCAAACGCAATAGATTTTTCAGAAAATAGTGTCAAAGTGGGCGTTTTGAACCAAATCTCCGTGCGAAGGCAGAAAAAGCATTCAAGAGCGGGCGAAAAACGTGTTTGTCACGTGATCAAAATAGCTTATAACTCAATAGGTAATTGGTTGATCAAAAAATAGAAAAAACAGTTCAATTCCAAATCGTTCCCATGGCCAGGCTTTCCAATTTAATACCTTTCCGTTAAAAAATGAATTTGTAAATGTGTCAAAACGTTTTAGGCTTGTTGAGCAGAGCAGTAAAGAACAGCCTTAACGCAGAAGCCTTATTCAGACTAGCTTACGCTCCCAAAATTTTCTTATTTTCAGTTTTAGTAAATATCAATTACTTTTCTTTTCTTTTCATATTGAAAAAGCTGAAAAGAAATTACACTAAAACCTGCATAACGGACACTTCCGAATAACGGACTCCCCTATTTAGCGGGCACTTTTTCATCCCCCGTCATCTATATATTTGTATATTTTCATTCCTGAAAAGCAGAAAAATTTCACTCTCATGGTGTTCGTTATTCAGAGATTTTACTATATTATACGATAGAAAATTATAAAATGTAGATTTTTGATTTTTAATTTCATTGCTTTACAAAATATAAGAGAAAAAAACACAGAAAGTAGGAACAGAGAAACGTACACTTTCAAAAAATTTTCGTTAAAAAACGTAAAGGTACTGGCATTTGCCGGACAACCCCTGTGATTTGAAGAAATTTTTCTGTTATTTCACGAAATTTCCGTCTGTTGATTGGTGGATTTCACGATATTTTGAACTTAAATTCGCGAAATTTCTGTGATTTGTGGAGAAAAGGACATACATAAAAATTCAGTTTCTAAAACGAAAAATGGCAGTTGCTAGAACACTCCTGTAATTTGACGAAAATGCAGATTAAATTGGACGATTTCAGTTAAGTTTTACGTTAGATAAGTAAAATACCAGCATTTTGAGGGAAGATGGGCAAATCCATGTGGAATTTTTCGTATTTTAACGAAAAAAGAGCAACGGAAAAAAACATCAATTTATGGATTTTTTAAAAGTGTATAGAGCTCTTCAAAAAGATAATAATAAAAAAAAAAGACTTACATTTTCTTTCCATTTAACAGCTTATTTATTCTTAGAAATTTTGATTTCATATCACTGAAATAAAGCCTAGAAATAATATTTTATTAATAATATGATATCTTTTTTAATTTTCCTCGAACGCTCCTTCTACTGGAGTTTATTTTCACAAGATTTTTGAGCTTTAGATAATTAGCAAAAACGGAAATTCTTAAAATATAATGTGCCCCCTTTCTCAGTAAAACTTTTTTGAACAGCGAACGGAAATATTTTTTTTTTTAAATTGTTTCTACGATACAGGGAGGAAAATGGCGCAACATAAATGACTAACACATGCACTGTTCAACAAAATATTGTTTATTTTCGCACGATTATCGCATGTTACCCTCCGTCCATAATAACGATGCAAAAAACTGGGCAGGGCAAAAGGTAAATATATAAGTAAATGTTCGAAAATAGTTCCAACACCCGCGTTGATGGAGAACTAGCACGCCTTCTGTAAGAATAACCAACGTTCGTGTTAAGGCATTTTCACTGAGTAAAAATAATTTAGGTTTGACCTGTGGGTTAGAAAGTTTGCCAGTGCGGGTTGATAAAATTGTACCACTTACCTCCCAAACAGCTAAAAAAGTTAAGCTATAATCGTGATGATTTGGTTTGTTTACATGATCGGAATTTGTTTCCGAATCAGGAACTGAACGAATTGGATTTCGAAAACGCACGAAGTAGCAAAAGGTCGATAAGCTGAAAGAAAAGTGATTTCTGGGATAGGTCAAGTAGATTATAGACAGGAATGTACGACTATTGCACAAAAGAAACGCATATCTG
This sequence comes from Maratus speciosus, assembly GCA_963932465.1. NCBI lineage: Eukaryota > Metazoa > Arthropoda > Arachnida > Araneae > Salticidae > Maratus > Maratus speciosus. The sequence goes on from OZ010792.1 coordinate 495,129,478, forward strand.
GTGATAGTTAGTAGATTGCACTGGAGATTAAAAGATGTAAGTAGATTATATACAGGAATCATACATATTACTTATATTGCCAGCATACCTTTTTCTATGCATTTACAAAACGCAGAGTGATGAATGAGGTATCATTCAAAAAAATTTTGAACCGGCTTCTGACATAGTACACTCACGTTTCGTTAAAACATGTTTTTGATTAAAATTTGCATACGGCCTTGGGTGCCGTAAAATCCCCGAGTCAAAGGGAAATGAATGCCAACCCGATTACGCAAGGTTGACACAGTCGTGTTAATACATTTCAATATTCCATAATCGTGTAGTCTTTGTAAAACAGAATAAATTACCCTGTTTTTAGAACCTGCGGGATCTGGGCGGGAGCTGGCGAGCGTAGCTAGTAAAGGGCAGGACCCCGTAGTCTTTTATAAAACACTACCATTGTTCAAATATTTTACCAATTTTTAGTCGTGATAAGAAATTCAAATAGACAATTCTTTCTCAGTTTTGCACTAATTTTTTCAACTGAAAATTAATATGCCTTTTCACAAGCAAAAAAATTTCAATTTCTCTTATTAAGGTGTAAAAAAAAAAAAAAAAAAAAGTTGAACATTTTTATTTTATTTATTTATAAAAGTAGAGGAGAAGGAGTAAAAACGGACACATTTGTACATATGGACACCCCTCCTCAAGTAGCTATGGAGGTGCCGAAGGCTGGCGGAAGGACTGTACATGGCGCCACTTGTTGGTATGAGATAGCAGAGAGCAATTGGAACTATTTTTTCAAGTAGTGTGGATGCAGCGTGAGTTACTGTGCGAATTGGCGTTTGTTCTGGGCTGCAAAGTTGTGAAAGGTATCTAAAATCGTTTTGTTTTCATGTTCTTATGGTCAGTTTAAAATAATTCACAGATATATCCAGAAATCGGAGATCCTAAATTACTTTTAGAAGCACGCCTTCAGGTTTCATGTGAAAGTGACCATCTTTCTTAGGTGGGGTTGATGAATATATCGAAACCCTTTTTTAATGTAAATATTTGCCCTCTCTCCTTCGAGTTACCCTGATATACAAGAACATCAAGCTCTATCTATGCTAATTGATGAGGCTGCTGAAACACCGCAATGTAATCCGGGAACTTCACATGCAGTTTCTCCATTCGATGTATTTCCTGTCCCCAACATTAAGAAGAGAACCACTAATCGTGAACGCAAAGCAGCAAGGTCCAGCCTCATCACTGGATGACCATACAATGATCCGTTGACCAAGTCCCTTGACAAAAGTGCTCTCAAGTGCCCTCCTTGAGTTTTCCCGATATAAGAAATAGGCCAGTAGTGTTGAATTCAGGGGGTGGTCCGCGAGAGGACATCCCCCCCTGCCGAGCAATGCAATCCACCCCCGGAAGATTTGAGATTTTCAGTTTTCAGTGGTCAAAAAGTGTAATTTCCCCCACGGAACCACAGAAATCCCTCACGGAGAAAAGTGTCTGAATTCAACACTGGGCAGGGGGCAGGTTTGGGAAGACCAAAGGCCTTCAAAAAGAGAAAATTTGACCTACGAAACTATACGATTCATCATCGGACTCATCAGGCTACTGTGACTCTTTCCTTGTGGACATTGATGATGATATCAACTTCGATATCAACGATGGGGACCAGAATCGAGCGATGCAACTTGCATCTTTGTAATGAAAAGTTCTCTGAAGAAACACGCAGAGAAGTGTTTGTTAAATGTGTTAAGGCTGTTCTTAACTGCTCTGCTCAACAAGCTCAAAACGTTTTGACACATTTACAAATTCATTTTTTAACGGAAAGGTATAAAATTGGAAAGCCTGGCCATGGAAGCGATTTGGAATTGAACTGTTTTTTCCATTTTTTGATCCACCAATTACCTATTGAATTATAAGCTGTTTTGATCACGTGACAACCCCGTTTTTCGGCTGCTCTTAAGTGCTCTTTCTTCCTTCGCGCGAAAATTCGGTTCAAAACGCCTACTATAACACTATTTTCTGAAAGATCTATTGCGTTAGCAAAAAAAGGGAAAAAAACAGTTCAATCACATAGTTTCTGAACAACAACACCAGCTAGTTTCATGCATTTTCGAACAAAAATAAATTAAAACGTATGTCTAGAAGTTGCCCTTTTGGATTTGAGAACACCCTTAAGACTGTTCTTAACTGCTCTGTTCAACAAGCGCAAAACGTTTTGACACATTCACAAATTCATTTTTTAGCGGATAGGAGGAAAGGTGTAAAATTGGAAAGACTGGCCATGGAATTGAACTGTTTTTCCCATTTTTTGATCAGTCGAGGAAAGTTGCCCTTTTGGATAGGGTCCTCAAATCCAATATTTATTTTTGTACGAAAATGCATGAAACTAGCCGGTGTTGTTGTTCAGAAACTATATAATTGAGCTTTTTTTTTTTCATTTTTTTGCAAACGCTATAGATTTTCAGAAAATAATGTCAAAGTGAGCGTTTTGAACCGAATTTCCGCGCGAAGGAAGAAAGAGCACCCAAGAGCGGGCGAAAAACATGTTTGTCACGTGATCAAAATATCTTATAACTCAATAGGAAATTGATTGATCAAAAATAGAAAAAACAGTTCAATTCCAAATCGCTTCCATGGCCAGGTTTTCCAATTTTATACCTTTCCGTTAAAAAATGAATTTGTAAATGTGTCAAAACATTTTGAGCTTGTTGAGCAGAGCAGTTGAGAACAGCCAAATGCCAAATGTGGGCACACTTAGATTGTGCCGGGGCTGAAAGAGCCAGTTATGTTTGCGATTTCCGTAAATAATTCTTTTTTCCAATAAATAAATTATCTATCGTTTTGTATTTTTTTTTTATCCTGTTTTAAAACATTTTAAGCTATTTTTTGAGACTTGTTTGGAGAGGGCCCATAATTGCACCCCATTTTTCCTGGTGCTTTTTAAAAAGCTTTTCGTAAATCTTCGTTTTAGAATTGAAATAATTGATATTAACCATTGCTTTGCCTCCTCTCATTTAATAAACTTGTTATAGTTGTTAATGAAGGTCAACAATCTGGAATTTTTCAAAATGAAAGCCAATGATGACCTTTAAGCCCCCCTCCTCCAATTGTTTCATTTCCACAGCTAGGGCTTTATAAAATTAAAGAGGACAATGGTTACTTAGTTAACATGTTCCAAATCGCTTCCATGGCTAGGCTTTCCAATTTTATATCTTTCCGTTAAAAAATGAATTTGTAAATGTGTCAGAACGTTTTGCGCTTGTTCAGCGGAGCACCTTAAGAGGCTACTTCAGTCAAACGAAAAGACCCGTTCGCCAATGCTAATCCTATGGAAGAAATTTATAAAGATATCTCGGCCGCATTTCAATATTTTTAAATGATTTCTTTTGCATTCAATAGTTGAGATCCATCTGTACAAAGTCCGTTGTTTACTTTTGAAATTTTGTTTACAGGTATTTCTTATGAGGACTCTTTCATTTTCGAAACCGGTTTCGAAAGTAAAAGCATCCTCATAAAAAATATCTGCAATCAAAATCAAAATAGTAAAAAACGGCCTGCATACAGATCGATCTTAACTATTCAATGCAAAAGAAATCATTTAAAAATATTGAAATGCGACCGAGATATCTTTATAAATTTCTTCCATAGGATTAGCATTAGCGAATGCGCCTTTTCATTTGACTGAAGTAGCCTCTTAAGTCAAAAACGAAAGAGGGTGCCCATATTTACACCTTTTCCTCTACTATCACTATTCTACTTTTCGATCAATTTTTGAAAAAAGAAAAAAAAGTTAAAGAAATTTTAAACATTTTGACACTGCTAAAGATCCATTTATTCGTCAAACAAAATTTGGCTTAAGTATTTATTCTACTCGACTTCGTAGATTAGTTCCCACTTTTCCACAAAATCTACCGGGAAAAGAAATAAAAGGAAACTGAACTGAAAACAAAACACTATTACTGGTATGAAGAAAAAACATCTAATAACGATTAACCTATGAAAGACAAATCATTTATAATTAAAATCTGCAACAGACAACAGAACAAAAAAAGAAAAAAAAAAAAAACTCCCACCCTAAGAAAAGACAGTAAGGGGGGAAAAAAAAATCCAATAAGAGAAATTCCATTATGCGCCGGTATTCAGTCATTTATAAAAAACGAAAGTTAGGCGACGTAGAAAAGCAATGATCCTTGGAAAAGGTGATCGTATTTATTCCAAGTATTTTTCAGGGGAGAGAGAATTTCAAAATGGTAACGGAGCATAAAAAAAGACCCAAAGAAAAAAAAGAAACGGAGATAAAAAAGAAAAACTTTCTCTAACGGTGATTTTGCTAGAAAGAAAAAATAAATGTTAAATTTATTCGAGCTGAAATACACGATGTTTATTAGTAGTTTACAAGAGTTTTATTTATTTTTTTTTTCTTAGAGTTCTTAAAATCGAAAACACCTTTCTGGCTTTCTACACTTTTGAGTAAGTAAGATAGGGTTTATTTTTTAAATCTGTAAAAGTAATGTTTTTTTTTTATTAGACTTAATTATTAGATTAGCTCTCATAGTAAAATCAAATAGATGAAATAAAATATTAGCCTTGTTTTATGAAAAGTAAATAGGTTTGACAAGAAAATATTACATTACATAGAAAAAAAACTGCATTGAATACAGTAATTGATATTCCTATCTCGCTATCTATTTTATTAAATCTATACACAGAGTGTTGCAAAAAACACATTCAAACTTAAAAATTCAATAACTCATTAAATACAACAAACATAAAGGTGAAATGAAAAAAATTTTTATTAACTCATAAACTTTGTATACGTAATTAGAAAAATAGCTCACATTTTCGCTAAAATAAGGTTTGCTAGTAAGGTTGCTGCGATCTCAATTTTATGTGTAAGGAAGAATCGGAGATCACTCAGTTTTTGTTTTTCAAAATGCTTATGCGTTGAAACCCCATAGCCCATATTATGAATTTTCAACCAGTGGTATAGTCGTAAAAGAAAAAAAGAAAGAAAAAAAAAAAACAGAGGATATACGCTATAGGCAGAGGAATACACCAGCGACTAGAGAGTATACCTATGGAGGGCATACGGAATACCATCGTGTAGCTACCGATATATCCCTGTTTTCAACTTTCTTACAAATGATACAATGTGCGCCATCTATTGACTAAAATAAGAACTATTTTTTACAAGCGCAAAACGTTTTGACACATTTATAAATTCATTTTTTAAGGCTGTTCTTAACTGCTCGGCTCAATAAGCGTAAAACGTTTTGACATATTTACAAATTAATTTTTTAACGGAAAGATGTAAAATTGGAAAGCCTGGCCATGAAAGCGATTTTGGAATCGAACTGTTTTTTCCATTTTTGGATCCATCAATTACCTATTGAGTTATAAGCGTTTTGGATCACGTGACAAACACGTTTTTCGCCCGCTCTTGAGTGCTTATTCTCCGTTCGCGCGGAAACTCGGTTCAAAACGTCCACTTTGACACTCTTTTCTGAAAGATCTATTGCGTTTGCAAAAAAAATGGAAAAAACAGCTCAATGACATAGTCTCTGAACAACAACACCAGATAGTTTCATGCATTTTCGAACAAAAATAAATTAAAACTTATGTCAGAAAGTTGCCCTTTTGGATTTAAGAACACCCTTAACGGAAAGATATAAAACTGGAAAACCTGACCATGGAATCGATTTGGAATTTGGAATCAAACTGTGTTTCCCACTGTTTGATCAATAAATTACCTATTGAGTTATAAGTGATTTTGATCACGTGAAAAACACGTTTTTCATCCTTTTTTTTTCTTCTCCTTTCCCTCGAAAACTCATTTGAAAACGCCCACTTTGGTACTATTTTCTGAAAGATCAATTGCATTTGCAAAAAAAAAAAAAACGGAAAAAACAGTTCAATTACATAATTTCTGAACAACAACACCAGCTAGTTTCATCCATCTCCGAACAAAAATTAATTAAAACTTACGTGATAAAGTTGCCTTTTTGGATTTGAGAACAGCCTTAAAGGTAACTCACAAACTTTGAATACAGTAATTTGAAAAATAGCTCTAATTTAAGATTCTAAGATTGCTTGCGCTGACTCAATTTAATACATAACGAAGGATTGAAGGTCACCCAGTTTTTGCTGTTCATATTGTTTAAGTGTTGAAACACCATATTATGAAGTCTCAGCTTTCATACGATTGATACAAGCAACGCCATCTATTGATTAAAATGTGATTTTTTTTATTGTTCTGTGCAAAATTTATGAGTTACCTTATAAACATGTGATTTATTTCGATTTAATAATCTTGATAGTTAATGAATTATTGAATTTTAAAAATTTATATTTATATGCGGGTAACTGGGAATGTTTATTCGTATGGGATATTTCACACACTGCCTTTATTTAATTTCAAAATCTTTTTTGCTGATAAGCACAAAATGGAAACATATTATAAACGACTCCTACTAATTAATGTTGTTTTTCAGCCATTTGTGGTGGTAATAAACCAAAAAGTGGAATTCTGCAATCCCTCAATTTTTTGTAAGAAAGTGTGTCAAATATTCCCAGTCTCCCCTATATTAAACTACTAGCGAACTTGCCCGGCATTGCCCGGGTTAGTCCAAAAACAGCAGGAATTGCGAAAAAGCTCTGAAAATCACAATAAGATATCGCGAAAAAATCTTAAATCGCTGCACAAATTTCGAAAATAGAAAAAAATTACATATTGTGTTCGAAGATTGCAAGTTGATTGCTTTCACTAATGTGGAAAAATGGTAGCAAATCGCTAAAATACACTAAAAATCACATACAAAATTCCTGAAAAATTCGAAAATTGCTATACGAAATCCGAATAAACTTTATTCATATGAGGTCAGAATGTACTTTAGGTCAAAAATGGAATGTCAAAAAATTGCAGCAGATCGCGAAAAAACGTAAAAATCGCATTAAAAATCACAAAAAGTTCAAAGACTTTACTATAATTGGATAAAAGTTTCAAATCTAATTCCTTTGACCTGTGGGCTCTCTTTATCACGTTACTTTTATTCATAATTAATTTACGTGGACTCCCTTAAATATAATTAATATAATTCTTTAAGTAACTATTAGTTTTTGTTGCATTAAAATATCTCAATTTGTTGATTTTCTGTTAGCAAGTAAACCCTATTGTTTTACAATGGAAGTCTATGGGAATTTGGCGAGATATTAGAGATATCGCGAAGTTGGCGACAAACTTGGCGTCATTTGGCGACAGAGCTGCCCCCACCTACGGTAACCCCCTTATAGGTACGGTGATGCATTAAATGCTGTTCAATAATCGCATAAAAAATTCGCTAAAAATTCAGAAATCGCTGTACGAATTCAGAATAAACTTTTTTTGAAAAGAGAACAAAATTTATTACATTGAGTTAAAAGAAAGAAACCGTATTCTTTTCACTAATGTGGGAAAATCGCCTCAAAACTTAAAAAAGCGCTAAAAATCGCATAAAAATTTAAATAAAAAAAATTCTAATTAAAAAATCGAAAATCGGGCTTCGAGGTGCAAAACTTCATAATAGACGTACCTTTTCCCTAAATTTTGTAGCTCTACGTGCAGCGGTCTCTTCAGAACACCGTCGACACACTCACACACTCACACACAAACTTCTTTCCTTATTATTACAGATAATACCGGGAAAATATGTCATGAGTGACAGAGGACTATGATTATCATAATATTAGAAATAAAATCAAATTTCATGTTATACATACTTGTAACACTGTATATTTATTTTGTTAAAATAAACTGTGATATTATTACAGAATTACGCTTTAAAAAACTCTTTGATATGTCCTATATTGAACATAATAGACATCGTTTTTTTCCTTTTTTTCTAATATGTTTTAATAGTTTTAATATAATTTAGCATCTATATTTGCTGTCTCTGCGATTGTAATTTATATTTTGATTATGATTGTAATTTAATTTTGATTATTAGGTAGATTTCGTATGAAATACTACTTATTACATTTTCCCCTATGTTGGAATTTCTGAAAAATTTTTGCAGATCTATACCGATCATGACCCTTAGAACCCAAAACCACCACCAGTAAAAAACTTTATCTATCTATCTATATATATATATATATAACCATTAATTAAACATAACCTACCACCATCAAATATTATGAATTAAAGCTGTAAGTATAAAAAAAAAAAAATAAAATAAAATAAAATAAAATTAATTTATTATAAGAATTATCATGGAAGAAAAAGAAAAAAGTGGACACCGACAAAAAATGGAAAAGCTTATACATTGAATTACGTTGTCAAGGGTACAGAATTCAATGATATAAGCAAAATGGTTGTTTTCTGTGAGAAAAATAAGCTAAAGCTAAAAATTATTTTCCCCTGTGCCCAAATAACCATTAAAATCAAGTGATTTGATTAAAAATGAAAACAGAATAGAAACAAATAATATGAAATGGAAGAATCAATAAAACCTATTTAAATATTTATAGGATATAAAATATAAATAATAAATACCATACCGATTAATATTTCAGTATTTTACAAATATCCACGCACATGGCTACCAGAATATCATAAAGATTAAGGTGAATAAAACAGTTAAGAAATCACAGTAATTGATACCAAAGGATGCAGTTAATACATTTTGAAATAAATTTTGAAATACCTTGTTAAATACATTTAATATAATAGAAAATAAATAGATAGTAATTACATTATTTAAAATGCACAATTAAATTAATTAATAACTGTTTAACATTATCGTCAAAATTTAGCTAAAAATACCCCCTGGTGTAGTAAATTATAACTGAAATGGAGCTAGAAAAATTAAAATTTAGAGCTATCTTCAAAAGACAAATTTTGGTGCTGCCATTTAGTATTACTTTTATTATTCAACTGTCACAAGATAAATATTTGTAAGCATTTGAATGTAAATAATTTTTTTAACAGCAAAACCAAACATATCCTTATATATAGATAATTATAAACCTAATATAAACCACACAATGTATTTAAAAAAAAAAAACTATTGTTAATAAAATTTAAAAGCATACAAAATATTCTATTAGCTAACTTATTTAAACTAAACTAAGAATTTAAATAATTCTAGAACATTGATAATATATAGCATATAGCTATATGCTATAAAACAAAATAAATTCAGTAATAATTAATATAAATAATTATTAAAAATAATATAAAAATTATTTTTTAAATCAATTATATATAAGATAATTATAAAATGAATAGGAAATAAAAAACATATGGAAGTATATAGAAGGTTAAATGATACTTAAATTCCCATTACTTAAAAAGCACAAATATAGAGCGTGGATTATTTTCATACATCCATAAAAATCCAAAAAGTATGAATGTGGGACATTCAAAAATATTAAACCGATAATAAATTGAAAATAGATAAATATTAAAAAGAATAGAGGAATAATAATAAAAATAATTACCCACTTTTAATACATACAGTATAACTACATTTATATTAAACATACTTATATGTATATTAATCACTATAAAAATGACATAAAATTAGTAATTAATATGATATTGTCCTTAGTAAATTAAAATTTAATAACAAATGATTGTAAATAAGATTAATCAATAATTAAGCTAATTATAATATTAATGAAATTTTCCAATTACATATAAAATATCAAATCAACATCCATATAAAATACGTATCATAAATATAGTAATAATACAAAAGCCCCCCTTTTTTTTAATTAACCATTGCGTATTATCCAGACAACACCACCCTCCTCCGTACTCTAACATCTACCCACCCAACCAACCTATAATAATTTTTTTATATTATTTTACAATTTTTAATTTTTTATAGATTTTTTTTATTTTATAATTTTTTTGTAATTTTGTTTACGCATTTGTTAATTTGTTTTAAAAGATCATGTAAGAAAAGTACTAATTGCATATTAATGAATATATGAATTTTTTTGGAAAACCATGATTTAATGCATCATAAATTAGTTTTTTAATATTATTGTTAATTAGAGGAGAAGAACATAAACATTTTATTCTATATAAATGATTAAGTATTATATTTCGAAATACAGAATGATGTAGACAAGATTTAAAATTTGTAAATGTATTAACTTTGAATTTAAATTCTTTACGTTTGTCATATAAATCTGTTATTGTTTTGTTGTCTTTTATTGTAATTTTAAGATCTAAGAAGTTAATTGTATTGTTAGATAAAAGGTTTTCCGTTAATTCCAAATTAGTGGGATAATCAACTGGAAATCGAGTAATTGCAGATTGATCAGTATCAATTAAAATTATGTCATCAATATAACGATATAAATGTAGATTATTATTAGTAAAATTACGTTCATAATGATATAAGTATAAGTCTGAGAGTAAACTGGAAGTACAACCGCCTTGTGGTATACCGACATGCTGTAAATATAAAGTGTTATCTTGCAATATATAATTATTATGTATAATGAAGTTAGTTAAAGATTTAAAATATGCAATATCTATATTAGATGGTAATTCCAGTTTTTTTATAATACTTTTTAAATAATGCATTTATAATTTTATGTAAATCTAATAGGTCTATATTATTAAAAAGATCTTTGAAGTCATATGTCGTTATATTATAAACACAATGAAGATTTGTTAAAATATTGACAAGTTGATAGCTATTTTTTATACAATGTGCATTATCATTGTTTGTAGTAAGTACATATAATTGATTAAGAATTTTTAAGAGAAGTTTATTGGCTTTATTATTATATGTATTGCAACCAATAGTTACAGTCTTAAATTTAATTGGAGCTTTATGAAATTTGGGAATAAGAACTAAATATGGATAATTAAAGTTAGTAGATAAAATATTTAATAGTTTATAATAACTTCGAATTTTACGATTATTTACAATTACATTTTCATTAGTTTTTTGAAATGACTTATTAGAAGAAATACAATTTGTAAGAAGTTGGTGATAATATGATTTACATATAATAGCATAATTGTTAGGAGATTTGTCTACATATGTAATAACGTAGTTTTTTTGTAATTCAGTAATTTGTTGGAAAAAATGCTTTGTATTAATAGAAACCTATATATATATCACTTTCTTCGGGACACGATAACGTCCACAATTTTGCACAAATCTCTTCCAAACTGATACATAAAATCAAGGGGCATAAAATCTCAGTCAAGTTCATTAATAGGCAAAATCGGACTAAGGGGATGGAAATAGGGAGGGGTTTTGTGAAAACAGAAAAAAACCCATAACTTCTTTAGTTTTGTACATATTAAAGCAGTTTAAAGTTTTTATTTCTTCTAAAAATAGGGCCAAAAATTTATGCATCACAGATTTTTGATCAAATTAAAAATGGGCTCAAGGGGCGCAAAAAATAGGATTTTTTGGGGAAAAAAATTATAACTTCGTCAGTTCTCAAGATACCAAATCCAATTAATTTTATTATAAATCTCCTTAATATTATCTACAACTTTTATATTCACAAGTTTTTGATAGAACCAATTCGTACCGCAAAAAAAAAAAAAAAAAAAAGGGGGGGGGGTGCTGAAGAAGAAAAAATTCCTAACTCCGTCAATTTACAAGCTATAAAATTCCCATGAATTTATCATATATCTTCTTAATATTGTCTACAACATTTATATCGACACGTTTTTTATAGGACCAATTCTTACAGCAAAAACAAATTGAAAATACATAGCGGTTGAAGAAAAAAATCATCTTATTAAGGGTGTATTCAAATCCAAGCTGCTTATTTTCTGACTCATTTTTAAATTCATTTTTGCTCTCAAACGCATGCAATTGGTAGATTCTCTTATTCAGAACCTATATAATGTACCGTAACGATCGATTTTTTGATAAAGGCAGAATATATTTCAAAAAATGATGTCTAAGTGGGCATTTTGAACAGAAATTTCCCGAAGCGATTGTGTTAGAAACGAAAAATATTGTCCTACTGAGAAAATAATTGTTCATAAATCAAGTTTTAATTAATTGAACGAAAAATAAAAACACAGGTCTTTTATAAATCTCTTCAAAAATCACGTCAGCAAGTTTAACATTTTTTCTATTAAAAATGAATCTGAAAATGTGCCAGAAAATTTCGAGTTGTTGAGCATGGAAAAATATTTTTTTGAATACCTCCTTAACATAATTCTGATAAAACCAGCTATTATATAAAAATGAAATAAAAACTCGTCAAAAGCAGCCAGATAAAATTGTTAAAGTGGATAAATCTCTAATCATGATTTAGTTTTTGTTGCTGAAATTGGTATACTTAACTTCGAAATCTACCTCCGCTTGTAAGCCGGACCGGCAGGGATTTTAATATTTTGATTGTAATTTATGGTAAATTTATATACTTTTAAAATTTGAATTGGAAAATTTACAATACTTATTAGAAATATGTAATTTTCTTCTTGTTGCAGATATGAAACAAACACTTTTTGTAAACAAATTTTTTATTTTAATTTACATATAAAAGTACTAAATTATACTGTATTTAAATGAACAAAATATGATTACGGCCAGTCTGTGTAAGTAATATATTTTAAATAAAATCACATAAATTACTTACAATGTACTTGTATTATATTACTAGCAAAAGTACACGGAATTTTAAAAATGTTTGCTTTTTTACATGATTTTCACTTTTTTTTTTTTCATTTAATCCAGACGACAAATTACCTACTTACTTAGTAAATTTTATCTGCGATCTGGATTGAGACCGCGATTAAAACCTTTTGGTGAAAAGTTGTTTCCGAGTATTTTGTGATTTAAATATTTTTTTTTTTAACATGATTAAAGAAAAATGGCAAGCACAAAAATTCTATGAATTTTATTAAAAAAAAAAAAAAAATCTGAAATCTTTATTTCAGTTCGTCACTAAGAATGAGTTCTAGGGATAGGGACCTGAACCTTTGTGGAAATTCTAATATACACACACGTATATATATATATGTGGAATAGATTTTAAAATGACGAAAACAAATTCAGAGAACCTCAAAATGTTAAAATGTGCCAATATTTCCATAATCGGGTTTTTATCATGTTTCAGTACGTTTTTTCAAACTCATATGACGTTATATATTCACCTGCTAATGTCCATTATATTTCCAATATGACGTAATATTTACCTTTTTTTTTAAAATTCGTCACACTATTTACTTCATTTTCATTTTTCACGAGGAAATCTTGCAATAGAAAAGTTATTACGTAACATTAACTTTTTTTTTTTCTTTAATTTATCAAACTATTTATTTCATTTTCATTTTTCACGTGGAAATTTTTTTTGCCCACTTGCTGTGTTCAGAATTTCATTGTGGATTTTTAATTGTTGGCAGCTGCTATAACGAAAAATGTTTAAATTTGATAGGAAATTGCTGTTAAACTGTTGGTTTTTTATTAATTAAAAATTAACTATAAATTATTTCGATTCCGAATTATTTTAGTTGCCTCGGCCGTGTTTTAATACGTAACATTTCACAATTCTGAATTCCAAACTGTAGATTTTTATAGAATAACAGACAGACAAATTTTCCTTTTTCTATATTAGATTGTAAGTAATTTATGTATTTTATTTATTAATATTAAAATGTATTACATTCATTGATTGGCCGTAGTCATATTTTATTTTTATGTTCTACTTAATTTTTTGAATTTTGTACATGCTTGAAGTGATGTATTCTAACATCTGAGTAAATATTTTTCAAATCGGAGTTTTTGCGATACAAAGGATTAATGTTTTTCGAACTCTTTTTTTCTCCCCTTTACGAATTGAAGTACATTTACGCGGCTCTTTTTTGTAACAATAAAAATGAATTAATAGATATCCAGAATCCGTGGCAAATTAAATTTCTGGACTCAAAGGCTGCCGTAACCATTTTCTTAATATATAATCTCTCGTACCAATCCGGTCTTTTCCCGGAAAATGATTCAGCCTGCCCACTTGAACGGGTCAAGAACAAAAGTGCAAATACATCACAGAGAGAACTTTTATTTTTTCCGCTGAGCTTGCGGATTGCAGCTGTGATAAATTACATCTTCCGAAGAGAAGCGGATTGAGGGAGAATCTGTGAACACAGGTTAATGGAGCACGTTTTGAATTGTTCTTTTACGAGATGGATGTGATTATTTTCTTCCACTGAGCTCTTAATACTCGTCTTGAAAAGGAATCATCACGTGCCTTGGAGACGGTGAGAGCGATTAAACACGACTTGAATCGGAGAGGAAATTTTTCCGAGAGAATTCGATTTATTTAAGTCTACTTGTCCTGATTTTTTATGGACCGTATTTTTTGTTGCAGCGGTTTCTCCTAAAAAAGATAAAAATGTTTTTTTTTTCATTATATGCTTAAAATGAAAAAGGTCATTAATGTATTTTTCATATATTGCTCATAAATCTCTCAACTCTATTTTATGAGTGAAATTATACGTACTTTTTATTTTTCTGCATTACTCATAAATTGCTCAACATCATTTTATGAGGGAAATTATACCTACTTTTTATTTTCATACATAACTCATATATCTCTCAACATTATTTTATGAGTGAAATTATACCTACTTTTTATTTTTATACATTATTCATATCTTTCTCAACATTATTTTATGAATGAAATTATACCTACTTTTTATTTTGAAACATTACTCATAAATCTCTCAACATTATTTTATGGGAGAAATTATACATACTTTTTATTTTCTTGCATTACTCATAAATCTATCAACATTATTTTATGAGTGAAATTATACCTACTTTTTATTTTCATACATTATTCATAAATCTCTCAACATTACTTTATGAGTGAAATAATACCTACTTTTTACTTTCCTGCATTACTCATAAATCTCTCAACATCATTTTATGAGTGAAATTATACCTACTTTTTATTTTCATACCTTACTTACTCGCATATCTCTCAACAATATTTTATGAGTGAAATTATACCTACTTTTTATTTTCATACATTATTTATTTGTCTCTCAACATTATTTTATGAGTGAAATTATACCTGCTTTTTATTTACATACATTACTCCCATATCTCTCAACTATTTTATGAGTGAATTTATACCTGTTATTTATTTACATACATTATTCATATATCTCTCAACATCATTTTATGAGTGAAATTATACCTACTTTTTATTTTCATACTTTATTCATATGTCTCTGAACATTATTTTATGAGTGAAATTATATCTACTTTATATTTTCATACATTACTCATAAATCTCTCAACATTATTTTATGAGTGAAATTATACCAACTTTTTACTTTCCTGCATTACTCATAAATCTCTCAAAATATCATTTTATGAGTGAAATTATACCTACTTTTTATTTTCATACCTTACTTACTCATATATCTCTCAACATTAATTTACGAGTGAAATTATACCTACTTTTTATTTTCATACATTATTTATATCTCTCTCAACATTATTTTATGAGTGAAATTATACATACTTTTTATTTTCATACATTACTCATAAATCTCTCAACATCATTTTATGAGTGAAATTATACCTACTTTTTATTTTCATACTTTATTTTATTCATATGTCTCTTAACATTATTTTATGAGTGAAATTATATCTACTTTTTATTTTCATACATTATTTATATGTCTCTCAACATTATTTTATGAGTGAAATTATACATACTTTTTATTTTCATACATTACTCATAAATCTCTCAACATACTTTTATGAGTGAAATTATACCTACTTTTTATTTTCATACTTTATTTTATTCATATGTCTCTTAACATTATTTTATGAGTGAAATTATATCTGCTTTTTATTTTCATACATTACTCATAAATCTCTCAACATTATTTTATGAGTGAAATAATACCTACTTTTTACTTTCCTGTGGTACTCATAAATCTCTTAACATCATTTTATGAGTGAAATTATACCTACTTTTTATTTTCATACCTTGCTTACTCGTATATCTCTCAACATTATTTTATGAGTGAAATTATACCTACTTTTTATTTTCAGACTCTATTCATATGTCTCTCAACATCATTTTATAAGTGAAATTATACCTACTTTTTATTTTCATACCTTGCTTACTCGTATATCTCTCAACATTATTTTATGAGTGAAATTATACCTACTTTTTTATTTTCATACATTATTTATATGTCTCTCAACATTATTTTATGAGTGAAATTATACCTACTTTTTATTTTCATACATTATTTATTTGTCTCTCAACATTATTTTATGAGTGAAATTATACCTGCTTTTTTACATACATTAGTCACATATCTCTAAACTATTTTATGAGTGAATTTATACCTGTTATTTATTTACATACATTATTCATATATCTCTCAATATCATTTTATGAGTGAAATTATACCTACTTTTTATTTTCATACTTTATTCATATGTCTCTCAACATTATTTTATGAGTGAAATTATATCTACTGTTTATTTTCATACATTACTCATAAATCTCTAAACATTATTTTATGAGTGAAATTATACCAACTTTTTACTTTCCTGCATTACTCATAAATCTCTCAAAACATCATTTTATGAGTGAAATTATACCTACTTTTTATTTTCATACCTTACTTACTCGCATATCTCTCAACAATATTTTATGAGTGAAATTATACCTACTTTTTATTTTCATACATTATTTATTTGTCTCTCAACATTATTTTATGAGTGAAATTATACCTGCTTTTTATTTACATACATTACTCCCATATCTCTCAACTATTTTATGAGTGAATTTATACCTGTTATTTATTTACATACATTATTCATATATCTCTCAATATCATTTTATGAGTGAAATTATACCTACTTTTTATTTTCATACTTTATTCATATGTCTCTCAACATTATTTTATGAGTGAAATTATATCTACTGTTTATTTTCATACATTACTCATAAATCTTTAAACATTATTTTATGAGTGAAATTATACCAACTTTTTACTTTCCTGCATTACTCATAAATCTCTCAAAACATCATTTTATGAGTGAAATTATATCTACTTTTTATTTTCATACCTTACTTACTCCTAAATCTCTCAACATTATTTTATGAGTGAAATAATACCTACTTTTTACTTTCCTGCATTACTCATAAATCTCTCAACATCATTTTATGAGTGAAATTATACCTACTTTTTATTTTCATACATTATTCATATGTCTCTCAATATTATTTTAAAAGTGAAGTTATATCTACTTTTAGGTAGCTTTCATTACAAAAAGCTACCTATTGCAGCCGTTCGGAGGAAAGCGATTTCGAAAAATTTTGGTATATTTTCATCGATCATGATTCCCAGACCCCGAAACCATCCTCCGTTTAAAAGTTGATATATATATACAGTAAACCCTCGATTTAAGCGACTTATATGGACTAAGATGTGTCCGTTAAATCGCAAAGTACTATTTATAATATTATTTTGTTATAATTATAGTACATATATATATTATTCCGCACTTGTAATTACATATATTATTACAGTGCAAATTACACACATATATATATATAATATATATATATACAATATATACAGTGTATATACACATGTATTGTATATATACAATATATGTATATACATAAATATATATTGTATATACATATATACTACTGTATATATACATATATATATATATAAACACATTACTTTTAATAATACAATATTGGTAATGAAATACAAACGAATTAACACATATGCAACTTTTATGGGAATGAAACACTTTTTTACACAGAAATAATAATTAATAAACAAGCAATAAACAAATGGAAAAAAATTACAATGCCACCAAAACAACAGGCATCATTTTATGTTATTTACATCACATTAAGGTTGCTCCATACTGCTGGATTGAAAAAAGGCGTCTAGTTTTAGCTGTTTCCCACTTGAATGCTGCTTTTTTATTATAAGAGCTCGAAATTGTCTAAAGTGTTCATAATACACAAACACTTCGGGATCTGAAGATGCCCCTATGTAAGTAATGACGTCATCCATATGCTCTCGTACTGTAGATAATTTCGCTCGAAATTCGCTTAATTCTTCTTTCTTGTCGTCCTCGACCTCATCTTCATTATCATCATGTAGAATACTTTCTGCGATCTCCTCCTCATTTAGAATCTGGTAGCCTGGATCTGCTTCGTCATTTTCGAGCCACTGTTCTATATCTTTCTCAGGGATATCATCACCAGCCTCCATTATTGTACTCCTAAAATCCGAAATCTCAAACCCTGTAAAATCGTATTCAGGATCTGCGTCGTTGAGTAGTTTTGACTAGCCGTTAGCCAGTGTGGATACCTTCATCTCCCTCCACGCAGCAGCAAAGTTAAAGATAGCTGATTTTAAATTGTAGGTGCGCAAATTTTGCAGCGTTCTGGCTCCTCTCAAATCTTCTACTGCATCATTTTCATTTTCCAACACTACCATTACTTCTTCAAGGAATTTCTTCTTATAAATCCTTTTGCAGGCAACAATGACTTCTTGGTCCATCGGTTGAATTAATAAAGTTGTGTTTGGAGGAAGGAAATCACATTTTATTCGTCCATCTCTACTAACTATTTTTTCCGCGTTAGGGTGGTAGGGAGCATTACTAGGAGTAATAGAGCTTTTACTTCGTGGAAAGGTATTTTCATAACTTCTTCTTGATAGTGACGCACGGCAGGAACAAACTGGTTAAAAAACCAATCAGAAAAAATATCGCCTGTGAACCAAGCATTCTTTGAACTAGAATAGATGACTGGCAGTTGTTGCATACTAATATTTTTTAGAGCACGCGGTTTCCTGGCCTTTCCAACTACCATTGGTTTAAGACGATGACTACCATCAGCATTAGCACAAAGGAGTGCTGAAATACGCTCCTTGTTTAGCTTGCGGCCAGGCGTCTGGGCATCATGTTTGTACGCCAAGGTATTTTCCGGCACAGAACGAAAGTAGAGTCTTGTCTCGTCAGCATTATATAACTGACACAAAAGTAGGCCCTCGGATTCTATCAGTTTCTTAATTTTTTTTCGAAAAGGTTTCCCCTGTTCGATGTCGGCGCTTAAAGATTCACCGCATGTTTTCCTGTTAGTGAAACCATGGCGTTTACGAAAGCGCCAAAGCCAACCATCACTTGCACGAAATGTCACTAAACCCATATGTTTCGCCAATTTTTCTGCGGCTGCCCGCAACTCAACACTACGGACGACGACGCCACTTGACCGCTGTTGTACAAACCATTTGTATACTGCCTCCTCCAGGTTTTTATTTTGAGCCACTTTTACATGGTTCCTGTCCGCCACTGAGAAACCTCTTTTTGAATCACCCACACTGTATTTAAGGGAAAAATGGACTAGTTTTTCCTTATTCTTGCGAATGTCTGAAACGGTATGTTTTTTTAACTCCGTATAGTTCGCAAGCACGTGCGACCGATACACCACTCTCCAACTTCTCTATCAACTCAAGTTTCTGTTTTATAGATAAATTAACGCGTTTCCGTTTAATATTACAAGCCATTTCAAAAAAGCACTAGTAGCAAAATACACTTGTGAACTGAAGCAGAAATGGATCTTGGGTACGCTAACGCATGCATAGAACG
This sequence comes from Maratus speciosus, assembly GCA_963932465.1. Classification (NCBI taxonomy): domain Eukaryota; kingdom Metazoa; phylum Arthropoda; class Arachnida; order Araneae; family Salticidae; genus Maratus; species Maratus speciosus. The sequence continues at coordinate 495,149,082 of OZ010792.1, forward strand.
AAAAGGATATCACATGGCCGCATAGGTCGCCAGCATCAGTGCGCATGCTTAGAACGAAAACCACGCTACAGTGAGAATCAAAGCGCGCGCTTTCGGCGTTTCGTATTCTTTCCCTTTTTTTAAAGTTTCGTTCATTTGATCACCAGACATTGTGTCGCCACAGATATAATAAATATTTTTTTTATTTTACCGAGAAATCGCTTTTTAAAAATAGTAAAAAGAAATGCTTTGTCGTTGTTCATTGCTTGATTTTTTACATATAAAAGCTTAAAAGAGGGTTGCGTGTTGATTCTCAAGTAGGGGAGGGGGATGGGGGCAGTAATACTTTTTGTTTTTTTCGAAGCGTATTTCATCGTTTTAGAAGCTGTTTTATCATGGAGGCTTCCAGTAAATAATAGTCATAAATAAATATTTGACATTTGTCAAATAAAAAAATTTGAAATACGGGCGTTGAATTTCAGGTTAGGTAGAGGGGAATAATTTTAAATTAACGATTTTGATTTGTTAATTTAAGGATAAAGTGCTTTAAAAGGGATATTAAACGAAACCCTCTGTGCGATCTGCGATCACACTTACCCACTTGTTTTATTTTAATTTTTGTTTAATTTTTAACTTTTAATTTTTTTTAAATTAGTCCGTTGAATCCGAAGTCCGTTGAACCGAGGTCCGGTAAATCGAGGGCTTACTGTATATATATATATATATCCATATATATATAACCATTAATTAAACATTACCGACCATCATCAAAAACCGCAATATTGTGAATGAAATGACAATAAAAATGGATTATATATATCTGATATTTGTCACACTGTAACTCTCGTATTTATGAACCGATTTGGATGTAACTCGATGTGTACATAACATAGTACATACCAATGTCTCGACTGAGTTCGTTGGCCAGCTCCATCCGCCATTTTGTTTCAAAATGGCGGCCATTTAAAATTTAAAAAAAAAATTAAAATTTGAAATGTGGCACCAAAAAATTGAAAATGGAAAAATATTCTTTTCTTATGTGTTTGACCTTTATACAAAGATTCCGGAGCAGTTTTTGTTTCGTCTATATCTTAAAAAATGGCTGAGTTATAGCACTTTGAATTTCTAGCGTGGCTGACATTTTGAAACGTCCTGATTTTTGTCACGCGATAACAGGCGTATTTATGAACCGATATGGATGTACCTTCGTGTGTACATAGTACATACCAATGTCTGGACCGAGTTCGTTGGCCAGCTTCATCCGCCATCTTGTTTCAAAATTTCGACCGTTTAAAAAATTTTAAATTTAAAAAGATTTTTTCTTATGTGTTTGACCTTAATACAAAGATTCCAGAACAGTTTTTGTTTCGTCTATGTCTAAAAAAATAGTTGAGTTATAGCATTTTGAATTTCTATTCTGGCTGACATTTTGAAACGACCTGATTTTTGTCATGCGATAACAGGCGTATTTATGAACCGATTTGGGTGTAACTTGGTGTGTACATAGTACATACAAATGTCTCGACCGAGTTCGTTGGCCAGCTTTATCCGCCATCTTGTTTCAAGATGGCGGCCATTTAATTTTTTTTTTTAATTTAAAATTTGAAATGTGGTACCAAAAAATTGAAAATGGAAAAATATTTTTTTCTTTTGTGTTTCACCTTTATACAAAGATTCCGGAGCAGTTTTTGTTTTGTGTATATCTTAAAAAATGGCTGAGTTATAGCACTTTGAATTTCTAGCGTGGCTGACATTTTGAAACGTCCTGCTTTTTGTCACGCGATAATAGGCGTATTTATGAACCGATATGGATGTACCTTGGTGTGTACGTAGTACATATCAATGTCTCGACCGAGTTCGTTGGCCAGCTTCATCCGCCATCTGGTTTCAAAATGGCGGCCATTTAAAAAAATTAAAAAATATTTTTAATTTAAAATGATGTATCAAAAAATTGGAAAATGAAAAAGATTTTTTGTATGTGTTTGACCTAAATACAAAGATTCCGGAACAGTTTTTGTTTCGTCTATATCTAAAAAAATTGCTCAGTTATAGCACTTTGAATTTCTAGCGTGGCTGACATTTTGAAACGTCCTGATTTTTCTCACGCGATAACAGGCGTATTTATGAACCGATTTGGAAGTAACTTGGTGTGTACATAGTACATACCGATGTCTAGACCGAGTTCGTTGGCCAGCTTCATCCGCCATCTTCTTTCAAAATGGCGGCCATTTAAAAAATAAAAAAACAATTAATTTAAAATGAGGTATCAAAAAATTGGAAAATGAAAAAGATTTTTTTATGTGTTTGACCTTGATGCAAAGATTCCAAAGCAGTTTTTGTTTCGTCTATATCTTAAAAAATGATTGAGATATAGCACTTTGAATTTCTAGCATGGCTGACATTTTGAAGCGATATTCGTCACGCTATATCACCCGTATTTATTAACCTATTTGGATGTAAGAAGGCATGTGGATAGTATATAGCAATGTCTCGACCAAGTTCGCTGGCCAGCTTCACCCGCCATCTTGTTTCAAAGTGACGGCCATTAAATTAAATATATATATATTTAAAGTGAGGTGCAAAAAATTAGAAATTGAAAAAGATTTCTTTCTTAAGTATTTGACCTTGATATAAGGATTCCGGAGCTTTTTTTTTGTCTTCTCTTTATCTTAAAAAATGGCTAAGATATAGCAGTTTGAATTTCTGTATGTTGGTGACATTTTGAAAAATCTGATTTTTTGCCTGCGGCAGCTCTTGTATATATCAACCGATTCCGATGTGAGTGAGCATGTGCACAAGAATTACTAAGGTCTCGACCAAGTTCACGGGTTAGCCTTATCCACCATGTTGTCTTAAAATGGCAGACACTTCAAGATATCGCCGAATTTGGCAACCAAATATAAGTTACTTTAAATAAAATCAGCTTGGATAAAGCTGACTAATTTCGCGAAATTCTCATTCATAAGGATTTAGTATTGATAAAAATTAGTATTGAATCTTCTATAATCGATTTCCACCAAATTGAGCTTCGTGTGTTTGAATAACATATGCTAGCTAGCTTTTTAAAAATAAGTAATATGAAAGCTACCTCTTCCTCTCGGCACTGGCCGGAAGGATTTTTTATTTTCATACATTACTCATAAATCTCTCAACATTATTTTATGAGTGAAATTATACCAACTTTTTACTTTCCTGCATTACTCATAAATCTCTCAACATCATTTTATGAGTGAAATTATACCTACTTTTTATTTTCATACCTTACTTACTCATATATCTCTCAACATTATTTTATGAGTGAATTTATACCTACTTTTTATTTACATACATTACTCATATATATCTCAACATTATTTTATAAGTGAAATTATATCTATTTTTATTTTTATATATTACTCATATATCTCGCAACATTATTTTATGAGTGAAATTATACCTACTTTTTATTAATTAGTAAAAATATAATAAACAAGATTCTCATACTGGAATCGAGCAGAAAACCGAAATATATACATATATTTCTGATAGAACGATAACAGAAGCTGACTCCCCCCCCCCCCCCACACACACACCACCTTTTTTTTTTTTAATTAACTAAACTGAAATTTTATTTGCTCTAGAATTGAGCAGTAATAATAATAATAAAAACAAAAAAAATATTTTTTTAATTTTAAATTTATTAAATTTGATTTTTTTTTAAAGAAAAAAGAAAATTGAGCTTTGAACTGGAGACTAATTTTTTTTTTTCATTACGGGTTGGGTTGACTTAAAATGTTTCCAGTTAAATTGTGATTCTTTCTATTCGGGTTGAACAGATTTTTCAAAAGAAATTCTTCAATATTTTTCTATTGAAAATAATATTTGAATATTAGTGAGCGTATATATGTTCATTTTTATACAAAAATGATAAAATTTACATTAGAATTATAATTGTAGGCTAATTTTCCATAATTGTATTAAAATGGATCAGTTTTCTTTCACTTCGAGTTCAGTTTTGAATATTTCGGGTTCGGATTGGCTGTGGGTTGCAGTGTGTCCGGTCGGATCGGGTTTCGGGTTGGCTGTAGGCAGACTTTTCGGATTCAGGACAAACCGACCTATGCAGGACTGTACTTTGAGGGTAGAATCCCACTACTGTACCAGTCCAAAAAGGAAAATTTTTTTCATTTCAATATACAGGAATTAACTGCGGCGTAAAAATTAAAAACATTTTGAATGAAAAAACCCAGTAAATGAGAAACCTATAAATGGTGTTTCACTGCACCACTGTATTTGAAATGAAATATGCAATACTGTCACATTGGGCAAAGCAATATGCTACTGGAAATATCTCTATTTTTATTTAATTTTTTTTCTCAAATATTTATGTTTCATTAGCCATGTACACAGTTAAAAATCTGCAGCAAACTACCCTCATAGCATGCATGGTCACGGTGACGTCGTTGGGACGTCACTGTAAGTCACTGTGGTCACGTCACATCTGTGACCAAAATGCCACCACTTAGCGATGTCACATTGTGACTGAGATGTGAACTTCTTATAAAACTTTAAAAGATTAAAAAAATTCTTCAAAACATAATATTTACTGTAAAAAAATATTTTTATGGGAATTAAAAAAAAATTTGTGACGTCACTGTAATGTCACGGTATGTAACCTACATCACGTCACATATGTGACAAAAAAAGCACCATATTGTACCATACCGAAACCGAATTTCGGTAATATTCCTATTTTCGGTCAAAAAAGAAAATGTAAAAAAAAAAAAAAAAAAAAAAAAAAAAAAAAAGAGTAATTAATGCATACATAAATATACATAATTATTAATTAATTATAACCTTGGCTCAAGTTTGTTCTGTGCCTCTGACCAAAACTTATTATTTTATATAACATAAAATGTAATTAATTCATCAGCGACACAAAATTATTTTCTAATTATACGAATTCCACCTAATTAAAAAATGTTTTAGCTATACACACCTGGATTTATCTTTTATAATGATTTTTGTAAATGATCATCTGTTATACTAGAAGTTTCTCAAAGAGTAATCGAGAAACTTTTGCGGTTTCAAACTAAAAATTTTCCATTACAGTTAAGTCTGCAGCTTTTAATGCACTTAGAAAGCGACTTCAAAGTTTAGTCATATATGAATTGCTTGCTTTATAATTTGCATTCAAGTCATGTTTTTCTTTCCTGTTAGTGTTTAACTATTTTTTTAAAAAATTCTACCTCCTTCAGATTTTTAAAATAAAATTAATACTTTCCGAATATAAAATATGTATACAAAAATTTAAGCAAACCCATAGCATAATTTATTATTCGTATTTTCATTTCTTTGTTTTCCACAAATGTCTTAAAAAATAGTTATTTTACAAGATGTTTTATTCTGCAGAAAATTAATATGAAAAGAATGACAGATTGACAAAGAAAATACTTTTTCTCCTCGAGAACTCTTTTTTATTTTTTAAGAAGATATTTTGTATTTATTACGAGTGATACAAACTTTAACTTTTTTTTAAAGAAAAGTTTTTTCATTATCACTAGTATATTTATTTTTACGCATTTAAAAATTTTAAACAATGTTTTATCTAATACACTCTAATTATGAATATTATTGCTGGAATGATATATACATGCTAAAATATATCCATAACTTTAATACATTGCAACACGGGTAATGAGGTTGATTAATATTAATTTTATATGAGGAGATTAATTTTTATGATTCTTACTATTCGTACAGTGTTAGCACCAAATGACTCTAGGTAAGCGATATAATTAACAATTCCCTTCAGGGAAATCCAAAGAAAATTTAATATATTAAATATTAAAATTATAATTAATCAATGCGCTGTGTTATTTTTTTCGGAGATCGTTTACCTTCTAAGTCTGTAATTTCTTTTATATAATAATTTTTTTAGTAAATCATATAGATAAATAGATTATTTATTTTACATTCCCACATCTATAAGAGAAAAATATTAATTAAGAATTAAAATAAAGAAAAGATTACTCATATTCAATCTTGATTACATTTTATTATAGGAGAAAATTTACAATAAAAAAAAGTTATTTACATATTGTGGGTTATATATTTTAATAGTAATGCTGATGCACGTCTTTATATATATATTTACCTATTTCAATTAATCAATCTATTTAATTAATTTTATAACACGTGAATATCACCATAGTCCGTTACTTTCATAGGTAATGCTTATTACTGGTAAAAACAATGGAATAACATCATAATGGACTACCTGATCCACTGCCCCCGGCAGCATGTAGAATTCTCGTTGCTCCGTGAATATCCCACACGTAGGCACAAAAGGTCTCCAAAAAAATGTTGACACAAAATATTAATCCTTAATCGGCCATCACATGTATTTTTAAGCCAATGTTGGGGTAACTTATTTTTTATGTATATATTTTATATGTTATTCATGGTACAGCAATCTGCTAAAATCCAACCGCAGCATCTCATTTTTTTTTTGCTGCCATCAGCATTGGGATAAAATTTGCAAGTGAAGTCTGTCTCTTACTTACACTGAAAAAAACAAAAAAACGGACATTGTCCTGTTTACATTATTTATGCAAACATAAAATTATACCATATAGCTAGAAAATTTGCATATAGAGTTGCCACCCATCTTTACAGGTGAATATCATTGGTCGACTCTGAATTTATGTGGCGCAACCTTATAGGTTGAGTTTTTGCTGTACCCAGTTATATTTATTTTTACTTTATTCCGTGTGTGTGGTCCTTCTGGTCAAAGGTCAGCTGTAAATTTCGTTGTTATGCCCTCATGATGTCCTACACAACTATAAATCGTAATTTCGATGACTTTTGTAGATTTATTAGTATCGTAAATTTTATCTGTACGATACTTTACCAAGACATGCACTTAACCTAGTTCAGGTTCCATTATAGTCATACGAATGCTTCTTTTTATATGCTGCCTCGTATATAATAACATCATAGTTTATAGATAAAAGTTAAAGTTTGTTGGAAAGACATATTCTTTCCATCAATTATTATTATCATAATTTGCAAAAAAGAAACTTTACAATCCATGAAACTGATAAAAATAAAAGGTAAAATGCATCAAAATATTCTTCAAATAGAAAATTTTAATTAGAAACACTCTCCTAAAATCATTACGCATTTAAGTTTCGAATCTATTGTATACAAAAACAAATAAACGGAAGCGAAAAACACCTGCATAGGCACTTAAAATCGTCTGCGGACTACACGACCGCAGAAAAGAGTAAATAGAGAAGCTTTTAGACGCGGGAAGTTTTTCTGACAGCATAGACCTGCTTGGATGCGTATTATTGACACGGATTAACAAATTGAATCAATTCCAAGTTAATACATGACACAAAATATGAGTCCGAGAAAATAACAGTGACTTTAGCTTGGTGAAAATGATTCAGCCATTGTTACTGTAATTATTATCGGACTTAATTTGCGATGCAAAAAATTAATACAGAAAGAATAACGTCAAGGAAAAATCGGTATGAAAAAATATTATTTTCCCTGTTTGCTTTTTTTCTTAAATTATCTGATTTTAGTCAGCTTCTTATAAACATAAGTTTCATACATTTATTATTTATTTTGTTGAAATGGATAACTTGCTTATCAACCATTTTGATCAGATTAATGATTTAAATTGCATTTTAATCTTATTTGTTTTATTATTTAAAATATCTGGTTAAAATCATATGTTTTTATAAATATGGAAGTATATGTACAAGTATTATAATCAATCGTTAATATAATTATTAACTTTTAAAGATATAAATTATTTATTAAAAAAAGCCTTTTTATAGAATACAATTATTTGTAAACTTAACTTTTTTTTAAATTTTGTATTAAGTAATTTGCAATTTGCATTGCATATTTTTTTTTTACAAAATTTGCATCTGCTCAGAAGAGGAATTTATAAGAAAAAGGGTTTTTCAAGGGTACAACGGACAAGCCCTATTAAAAGAAATAGACGGAAGAAACTAGGTTTACTATTAAAACTCATGGACGTGTAATATTAAAAAATAATAATAATGTTAAGGGTTTTATTATGTAAACAATAAACATTATTGTTTAAAAAATCATAGATAGTAAGAATTGGTATTTTTTTAATATATAATTTCGTGAATAAAAATTTAATTTTGGAAATCAATTATTAAAGTTATTTTTTAATAATCAAAAAGTAGTTTTTAAGTAGTATGTATCTTACTGCAGACAACCCCTGATGTAAAATAGATTAACCCCTTGTATTGCCATGCTGCATATCTGCAACATACTAAAAAGTCGCAATTACTTTTACAGTGAGCTTAAAAATACGATTTTATTTATTGCTGCTATCTTCCAACATAGCGATTTTTATCAAAATTGTTTTTAGAATTCTCAACATGTCGATACTGACAATACTGAGTTAATTTTTCATACCAAAGTTGTATTTATCATTTGAGTAGTTCAGGATCGTTATTGCTAAAATGTACTTCGTAAATTTTGTAAAATTAAAATTTCTGGAGATAGCCAGGAATAGATATTTACAAAGGTAAGTTTATATATTTTTCAATTTTGTATCTGTAAATGAGAAATATGCAATTTTCTGCTTATTTAAAAAAATAATAAATATCAACAATTTATTATTTTTATGTTTTAAATCATTTTTTTACATACCTAAAATTACATATTCTAACATTGAGAATAAATATCAGCAATTTCGACATTAAATAGCTTTTAAAATAATTATTCTATTTAAAAACTGTTTCAACATATTTATCATATATGTTGCTATAAAACTACCAGTTTTGATAATTTTGCATACACACAACTGACATACAAACGCTGCTGCTTCTGTAATTGCATCGCAAACTTTTAACTACATAAAGAAAACTATCGTATGCAAAATTATCAAAACTGGTAGTTTTATAGCAACACATATGATAAATATGTTGAAACAGTTTTTAAATCGAATAATTATTTTAAAAGCTATTTAATGTCGAAATTGCTGATATTTATTCTCAATGTTAGAATATGTAATTTTAGGTATGTATCAACAATTTATTATTTTTATGTTTTAAATCATTTTTTTACATACCTAAAATTACATATTCTAACATTGAGAATAAATATCAGCAATTTCGACATTAAATAGCTTTTAAAATAATTATTCGATTTAAAAACTGTTTCAACATATTTATCATATATGTTGCTATAAAACTACCAGTTTTGATAATTTTGCATACGATAGTTTTCTTTATGTAGTTAAAAGTTTGCGATGCAATTACAGAAGCAGCAGCGTTTGTATGTCAGTTGTGTGTATGCAATTTTCTGCTTATTTCAAATATTAAAGAAAAAAATCAACAATTTATTATTTTTATGTTTTATATCATTTTTTTAGATGCCTAAAATTACATATTCTAACATTGAGAGTAAATATTAGCAATTTCGACATTAAACAGCTCTTAAAATAATTATTCGATTTAAAAACTGTTTCAACATATTTATCATATATGTTGCTACAAAACTATCAGTTTTGATATTTTTACATACGTTTGTTTTCTTTATGTAGTTAAAAGTTTACGATGCAATTACACAAGCAGCAGCGTTTGTTGTCTTTCTTTCTTTTTTCCAGAATAAAGCGCTAGCATGACAAATCATTGCATATTTTAGAATCGAAATAGTTTGAACTTAAAAAGCAGAAAAACCAACGTTTAACAATGCACAAAAATACATGAAAAGCAGCAAACAGCTGTTTCGAATCTACTAGCGAGATTCTTCTTCAGTGCAAGATAGGGAAAAAGGAACAGCGTGCTAGAAAAAGCAAGGCTGAGCTCAGCCTTGCTTGAAACAGCTGTTTGCTGCTTTTCATGTATTTTTTGTGCATTTTTAAACGTTGGTTTTTCTGCTTTTTAATATTGTTGCACAAAGGCTTTATTTGCTATTTTTATAGTTTGAACTTGTTTAGGTACTTTTGTGATATAGTGGATCCTGATTATGAATAACCAAATTATAAAGCACATATGACCTTATAATAATATATTATACAATACAAATAACATTTCGAGAGATAAAATGTACAGTTATAGTCATTTATATGTATGACATGTGTATATGATGTACATGATATATATAGATATATATTTGTGCATGTACATGACAAATATAAATATAGTATATATATGTGGCATAAAAGACGTAAATAATACGTATATAATGACTATATGGAACATGGTAAGCGTTTGGAGAATACATATTATAATATACATATACATGAAATCTTCACGATGCTCTTAGCGAGATCGTAACTGCAACTTTGGCATAATCAAATTAAGAGGGGCCTCTATAACAAAGAAGTACCCTTTTTTTCTGCCCCAACTTGTTTGAATTAACATGCGTTTGAATTAAAATCATACATAGATTTTTTTTTATAGTAATCAATATCGTAAGACATATAAAATATAATTAATATCGGCATTCCTTTTTATATTTCAATTCTTTTATAAATGTTGTATTAATCGAAAAAAAATCATCTTCACCAGTGACTTATAGAGTTCTTAATCCCTTAACGGTCGCATTAAATTACGGTTTAAAAATTCAAATTGCTTAATGATATTCATCATATTTAATGACGGGTAAAATGATACCATAGAAAAGCCAATTACACTATTTTAAAAAACTGGTGGGAATCAGACAATCTGAATAAAAGAATAAAATAGAAAGTCCAAATATCACGGGAGCGAGAATTAAGGGGTTAATGCGTATTAAATGTGATAAATTAATTTCATTCTATATTTCTTTATTTTAAAGAATATAAAATGTACTATATATATTATAAGATAGTATATTTTTTATATTACATTTCAAATTTACAAATCTTTAAATATTTAAACAAGAATGTTTCTTTGGTAATTTTAATGCTTTTTAGTAGAACAAATAGATAATTTTGAAAAAAATTCTGATATATCGAATATGTAATCGTCTTCAATATTCTCATTCATTATAATAGAAAAAAAAGGTGCAACAAAGATTGAAGTTTGCGGGGCATTGCATTTTTATTCAGTAAAATTTTTTGATATAACCTTGTTATAACGGCCACAAGTTTTAATTGCGATGTATAGCCAAAGTATAATAACGTTATAGACATAAATGATTTTACAACATGTATAAGTGTGTCACAGTGTGACTTCACAACATTGTCACTGTAGTCCCATATTCGTCACAAAGTTAATGACAAAATCATCACACAATTTTCATAAAATTGTCACAATGTGATTCACAACATTGTCACTGCCGTCACAGAATCATCACATGTTAATGACAATTTCGTCACAAATTACACACTTTTCGCAATTTGTCACACGGTGACTTCAAAAAGTGGTCACAATGTGACGTCACAAACGAGCTCTAAAACGGCCATAACGACTTCGCATTTTAGTCACAATGACGTCACATCGACGGTCACAAAGTCACAGTGTGACTTCACAACGACGTCGCCGTTACGTCATCATGCCTTACGGATATCTAGTTACCGTCAACCGGGTCTACTTTGATCCTTGCAGGGGTTACTTTGGTCCACCCCATAAAAAAAGTTTTATTCTTTGTATTGAACAAAAAATACAAGATAATTTGGAGTTTTTGCCCTTGAAAAATAATTTATATTCTACTATAGGGTATTTGAATACGAGACTTAGTTTGGGGGTAATTTAAAAAATTTTAGTGGCAACACTGAATGTGTTTGTAAACAACTGTTTTCGTGTGTAAATTTTAACTCTTCAAAATTTCTATTGTGAAACAATCTTGATAAGAGCTACAAATAAAGTAAGTGTCAAAATATTACCTTTAGTAACCTGTAGCCCATGAGTGATCATAATTTTTCCTTTAACTTTTTATTTTGGCAGAAAATGTTTAAGTTTTCATAACGCTAGCATAAAAAATAGCATTTCGGGGCTACTTTGTGCAAGGCTTGTTTTGGTCCGAAAATAGCCCCAATTACTTAGAAATACGTTTTATACAACCTTATAGAACCTTTATCTCTTAAAACATGTTTTAAGTAACTTTTTTTTTTTCAAATGTTACTGCTACAAAATATTACATTAGTGGTTTTTGTTCCAATTGCTAACTTGTTCCAAAACTTTAAAAATAGTTAAAATTAAAAAAAAAATGCCTCTTTAAAACCATACAGTTTGCTTCATTGTTTCATGTTAATTGTTTACAACTGCATTTCGACGTTGAAAAATCACATATAATATTTTTTAATAATGGAAATGTGAGTGGAACTAGGAAAAAGTGGCCCAAAGCAGCCCCGGTTGACGGTATTCAACAGTTTTTATGGAAAACGTTTACATAACCGTAATTTATCTCTTTTCTGACCAATGAGAACGCTACATAATACGGTCAAGTAACAGTTATCTATAAAAAACAGCTGACGAACTAGACATTTTGCTGCAGATTTTTAACAATGTATACTTTGGAATGCAATACTAATGCTTTGGGTTAATCAAAATGTAGTAGGAGAAAATGTTGTAATTCTGTGTTTAAATCGAAGCTGTAATGTTAAAATTTATACAATAATTTAGTATTACTCTAGAGAAAATATTTCTGTTCAATATTCATTTTTAAAATCAAAACAACTCGACCAGTACAAAGTTGGTACAAACTTGTATAGAATCAACCCAGCATTCTGCAAAGATTTCTCCAACAATGTAACACTATTGCGACTATAGGGGGTCCCATAAAAAAAAATAGTAATAAAAATAAGTGAGTAAATATATGCCAATGGCACTGTAATTTTACGTAAGAATTACGCAATCTTTCAACATGGTTATACAGTAATATGAATAAGGTAGGCTTATCTTTATTTTATACTTGTATACCAGTTGAAGATTCTGCCTTTTAAGTTGCCTCAAAAAAGCATGAATGAAATAAATGAACTCTTTCACATTTTGAAATAATAGGTATATTCACTTGACTACAAAAAGATGAGGGTAAGAGGCATGTTTAGATGCTGTTAAGCATGACATAAAGTTGGCGGCATCACTGTCACAGAAAAAAAAAATATATATATATAATTAGATAAAAGAAGAACTTGGAAAAAAAAATTTCGTCAAAACACTTTTGCAGAAATGGAGCAGGCTAGTGGCAGAAAAGTAAAATAATCTGCAAAGTATCAGAAAAGTAATCAGAAAAGTAAAATCTGCAATATCTATTACTATTTCCGCTATCTTATGAAAAATAAATTATTTTTCCTTTTTCTAACCCATTTCCTACAAAATTTATATTAACATAATCTTTTAAAAACAAAAAAGTAAAAAAAAAGCAATTTAACAAATTACAACGACCATTTGGAAAATGATTTTTTTCAAAGACTAAAATTTAACTCTTCATTGCACGATTTTTCTTTTCCTTATGAAAAAAATAATTTGACTACTTTAGGTAGCATCGAAAGAAACTATATTAATACATGGAAATTATTCCAGAGAGAAACATACGCCTTGCATACACTATTTCAAATGAAAACCCAATTACTTTGAAATTTGGCTTTCACTTGAAATACTTTAGGTAGTCACAAATACAGGAAAAATAATAAAAAAATTCAGACTTCATATATATTTTTTAAATATGGATTTTTGTGGTATGTGCCATATATGTCCCAAAGCACACATTAGATATTTACTGTTTTCTACTAAATGTTGCACAAAACCCACAATACTTGTGCATTAGATATATACAAAAAGAGTATAATATGAATTAAAATTTTATAGCAGATATTTAACCCTTTGAGGAGCAAGCAATTGTGTCTCTGTAATGTTGAATTCACACCGGAATATTAGAAAACAATTATTTTAAAATAAGGAAAGGCAATTTTGCAACTTTTTCCTTCCACAGTTAGAATTATAAAATTTAATTAAAAGTTTCTGCTGCGAATCTTGTTAAAATTAGTGCAATATAATACATCTCACCGTCCCTCAAGGGGTTAAAATGAGCAAAAAAAATAAAAAATAATGTTACAAATTTCAAAATACAGATTGTAAAAAGACATGAAAGGAAAAAATGTATAGAAAATTATTTTACAATAGAATAAAGTATCATCAGAAAGCAAATCAAAAGAAAAAGGAGTTGTTATATAATAACATCCTTTCCAATTAAAATTAATTTTAAAAACTATTTTAAAATATTTAAATTAAATCAAAAAATTTCTTTACTTTTAAAATTTAAATTCTACCTTTAAATATTCATTAATTTTCGTTAAGTTCGTTTTTCAGTTAAATTTCACTCAAAAACAATTTTAATTTAATCGCCATAAAAGATCGTCAAAAATTATCAATAATAAAATAATAAATCTTAAAATTAATACTTTCCACCGTAATAGAATATTTTTATAATAATTTTCAAATCTAAAATTCATCATTTAACATTATTTCATTCAAACACTTTTATAACTCTGTGTGGCATCGTCGATTTTAAATCAGCCAATCAACGACGTCCGTTCTAACGGCGGGTTTTTGTAGCGTCTGTTTTTGGGAATAGCGTCGCTCTCTTCCTGCCTGGATTCTACGGTGAGCGGACGTACTCCGCTTTCGGCGGCTCCGCCTTTTTCTTTCTCCTGGCATATCGGCGTCGGGCTAAACGGGTCCTTCGCTCGATATGGCCATTTCTTTTAATTGATAACTTATTAAGAAATAATTTAAATTTTGATTCCTCCACCAACCCAATCCTTTAATAGAAATACCAAATGGATTATGTCGACTTCGTTATCATTGGCATCCTGCCGATGACGGCTACGCAATTTTGAATCACAAAAATGAGGTGATGAATACAGACATCGATTCCCATTGCAAGAGTTCCTCTGTAAAAGCAAATGAATCATGTTTCATATGATTTATCATTGCCAAGTAATTTCTTTCATTATAAATGAATAACAGTATCTGCCTAAGGAAAATGATCAGTGCTTAGCGATCTGAAATTTTTGTTTTCTGGGCGTGGTCCAGCGTGACAACTTACTGGTGAGTCTTCAACTGTTATAGTTTTTACGGTGCATATTCGGCGATATTAGAGACTTCATTAGTTCTACGAACTTAAAGCCGATTTGTATGGAGAAACTCTGACAGTAGTGATTCAATGACTTGTGTTAATGACAACAGACTGAAATGGTCAACGGAGTTGAAGATTCTACGTAACATTCAATATTTAATAATTCAATATGTTTACCTAAATATAATTAAGAGTCAATATCTGTTGAATATCCTTCCAAATCATATATGATAATGTTGGCATCCATGTTAAACAAATGTGTGTTTCATTATTTGATGAATATTCATTTATAGAAAAGAATCTGCGCAGATTTCAGGTCCGAAAATGATAAATAAATATACAATAAAGATTCTTTTTTGTACATATGTAGTGTTATATTTTGTGTTTTAAATTCATTTAATGAATTTTTTATGTAAAAATATCATTATACCATGAAGAAAAATGGGTAAGATTTACGAGCAAAAATGAGTTGGAAAATACGTTTGTTATTTCAAATATTCTCATTTTTAACATCACAGTAACAGGAGTTCAGGTAAGAGGTTTCTATTATACATTTTACCATGAAGATTCCTCAGATTATATTTATTTACTTCCTTCACATCCAATGTTTACTAACCACTAAAGTTCACTGGCCAATTATTAATAGTAAACTTTCTCTTTTCTAATTCATAAATTAAATCTACATAATTTTTCATAACTCCTATTTTTAATAATAATTTAAATTTAAAATCCTTCTTCCCCTTTATTTTATTTATTTTATTTTTTTTACATAACAGGAGTGTAAAAAAAGAGCTTTAAGAGCAAAAAAGTTCCAAATTTTCATTTCAGATGAAACACAGAATAACAGTTTCTATCAAGGCTACTCCACATTTTGAACACTTTATGAAAGTTTTGCGAGTGCAATTTGGAATTCCATGTAATCGGCCAATGACATACTCCATCTAATCTTATATCTTTGACTGGCATTGCAGATGCAGGATCTTTATGTTTCTTGGCTATAATTCCCCTTTCTACTTCAGGCATCCTTGGGCGCCCTCTTTTAACATTTGGTGTTTCACTTCCAGTCTTAGAAAGGCAGATTGCAACCTCTTCCCTGAAATTAGCCAATTTCAACAAAAGTCATTTTTGTTAAGGAATTATTTTCGTTCACTTTTTTACATAAGATCCATGAATTTATCATAACAGCATCCAGTAGATGGTAGAAAACTCAAATTTTTTAGATCTCATTTTATTTCTATATCTTCCTAAATGGCTGTCTACACTGTTAAAAATATCGTGAGAAATTACCTCTGTTTTTAAAGGCTATCTATTTTCTGACCAATGAGAACTCTTCATAGGTATTAATGTAGCGTTCTCATTGGTCAGAAAATAGAGAGCCTTTAAAAACAGAGGTAATTTTTTACGATATTTTTAACAGTGTAGTACGTCTACCACACCCATGTGTTTATTATATTGTTTTGCCACTAAAGGACAAGCTACATCAGTCTTTTGATTCACCTTTTTATCGAATCGAGAAATATTTTCTGTAGAGCAATTCGCAGGAAATGTTGGCAAGAAATTAACTGGTTCATTATTCAACTATGTAACACATGCTATTTGTGTGCTGTTAAAGCATGCTACTTGTTCTAAACTATATCCTCTTTTTTTTTTTTTTTTTTTTTTTAAATCTCAGATTCCAAAGGAAGCTTACAATTAGGAATTCTATTGCGTCTCACTGTGGCCAATGAAAGCATTCCTTTCTGTGATAAAATTTCAAGTAATGGTAATGAATTGAAGTAATTATCAAAAAACAACTTTTGGTTTTGATTTCGTGAAATTAACCTACTGAGACACACAGCAACATTTGATGCAGATCCTAAATCTGGCTCATTTGGTGGTCGTATGTCAACATTTTCCTGGTCACATATAATTCAAAATCATAGGCAAAACCACTTATACCACAGAAAACGAAGAATTTAAAGCCCTATTTATGTGGTTTATTGTGAAAATACTGTTTCAAAATGCTTCGAGACTTTGTTGCGCAAATTTGTTCATCTATTAAAACTCTTCCATAGCAACTTGCATAAAGCGTTTTCTGATACACTCTATTAGAGGACTTATTTTCAATAGTCTATCAAGGCCCTTCATGCCTCTAGCAATTTCTTTAGTATTGTAATTAAATAGTAAAAATTGTCGGATTTTTTTCAAATTCTTTGACAGACATTTTCTCTTTATTGTTTGGTTCCCTAAAATATCACTCCAGTAATCTCTTGCAGATGGTAAATCTATAAGAGACGTTAGATAACAAATTCCCATATAACGTTGAATATCCGTAATGAAAACTTGTAAATGTTGAGAAGGATCGTTTTGTAAGCTGTATCTATGTGTCTCTTCTGAAATAAGATTCAAAAGTTCACGGTTAAAAAAAAATGAGAAAAATTATTAGGGAATTTCCAGAGCAATAATATCTGCACTTAAGGAGTTACTTCCTCTATATTTTAATTGCGCTTCAGGAATTTTCAGATTTTATTCTTTCAAATAATTTTTTTTATATTCGTCTTTCTTTTCTGACTTTTTTCTATCAACACTGGGTCCAGCAGGAGTATCTGCAGCATCTGAAAGAATAAAACACTCTTTCTTTAAATTGATGCTTCTCAATCTATACATTCATGGATGCGCCGGGGGCAGACATTCGACAGGAACATTCAGATGTACTCCTTAGATAATTTGAAAATTTGTATCGTTTAGAAATTCAATCCCCCCGCTCACACACACACACTCCCGGCGCATAAAAATGTCCCTCCTGCAGATAAATGTCTGAATTCAACACTGTTGAATTTTATTTGTTGTTTTTAACTTTTATATTGTACTTTTGGTAGCACTTAAAATTACTTTAATATTAAATATAAAAACTTACCTCCTGTTGAAATTGAATCAATTTCTTGGGTCACAACTGTTGTTATCGTGCAAGTCAACGTCTGATTCAGATGAAAAAATAGCATTTTCAGTACAGTCAATCAGGGTAACTTTGAACCACGTGGTGTAACTTTGTACCACCTCCTATTTTCAATATTTTTGACTCTAAAAGACTAAATAAACACCAGAACTGTGCTCCGTTGGCAAGGTTCTAAACTGGGATTTCTACTCTTTATTTTAGAAAATAAATTAGCAACATTATACACAATTAAATGCATCATCTAACTCTTTTTGTAAAGTACTGTTTTCAAGGTAATTTTGAATGCTGTTTTGAAGTTGTTGTAATCCAATTAAATTTTCATAGTAAGTAACAATATACTAATTTATCAGACATATTATTATCTAAATGTTGTAAATGTGTTAATATTTTGTGATTATTTATTTATTAATAGTTAATAAAATGTAAAATAAGAAGGCACTAGCATTTTACCTCATTTTCAGAGTAACTTTGAGCCTGTTCAAAGTTACACTGATGCTTATAATTTACTGATTATAGGTGCTACTGTCGAAAATTTCCCATATTTGCACGTATATTTCATATAAATGCCGAAAGTGTGCATTAGATATAACATGTAAATATTTTCACAAATATGTGTAAAATACATAAAATTCATTTAGAGGCGTGATTAGGGGCGGAGCTACTCAAATTTGACATTTCATACGTTCGACGTTTTTTATTCTTGTTTGAATAATACTAGTACTTGTATGTATTTCTGTAACTATGGATATATTATTGAGTTAAAACATTGAAAATTGTTTTTCACTGCATTTTTATGTTTTATATGAACAATAAACAGTTTTTTTTTTATTTCTAAATGTTCATGGTTCTCTTCTTCCACTTTTCTTGTGCCTGATATTTATTGTAATATCATAAATTATACAAATCTTGTGATGTTGGGAAATGTAAATTCGGAGTCTTTACATATCTGAAAACATTTTTGGGGGTTTAAAGTTATCCTGACTACAGTACCTTTTTTTTTATAATGAATTATTTTATATAAAAATTTATCATATGGTGCAAAGTTACCCTAAATGGCTGAGTAACTTTGAACCAGGCTAAAAATCCATTTTTTATTGCTTTTATCCTTATTATTCCTTAATTTTTGATAGTCAAACAATAATTTAGGATCATTTCTTCTCTTTTATACCCCTAGTTGCGAAAATATTCTTCAAATATGAGTGTGGCATATGAAAATAGAGAAAATGCGGATCAAAGTTAACCCGATTGACTGTACTATTTTTGCTGGGTTATATGTTGAATCCTCCCAATTATCATCAGAAAGTCCAAAAGATCAATCATTAGTATCGATGCAAATAATATTGCATTGATTTCATCTTGCGTTAGCCCTTTACGCGCCATTTTTCATTCGAATGTACTATGAGCTTTATGCTCTATGTTCCATATCTGGCACAAACACAAAAACAAGATTTCAAGCTAAAGTACTGAAATATTTTAGTTTTACGCAGCCTAAATAACAAATATGTGATATACTCGAATATCTAAAATTTTATCTTGCGATACTTTTAAGATTTTTTAGTGAAAAAGGTGAAGCAAATTCTACTGTTGTTTACAATGCAGACTGATTTTTTTAAAAGAAAATCTAATAGATAACTATCTAGTACTGTCATCCAGTGAAAAAAAAACAGGTACAAAACTGTTTGTTTAAAGGTTCTATATATGGTACAATACTCAAATAACCTATATTTAGGATCCACAGGAAACTGGAAGGATTTTATTGGTATGTGCCAGATATGGCACACCGTGCAGTGAAGGGTTAAGACATAAAAAATCGCACGGAGTTGATCATACATTACGTACACCATGAATTAAACATTAATAGTGTTATTACACGTAAAAATTGCAAGCAACAAAAATCGCCTGCGACTCTTACGTATTATCCACCTGAAACTTACGTATTATCCAAGCATTTCATTGGCTGTTCGGGAAAAGGCTTTCCATCGTCAGATTTCCAAGAAATCTGACGACCCATTTTAAATGAAATTTCATTCTTAAACTTCTAAACATCCCACAATATTGCTTTTTACACCGTCGTATAGAGAAAAAAAAATGTACTTTTAAATGCAATTTGTTTGAAAGCTGTATCTCAATTTGTTTCTGAGTTATTAATTTTTTTTTGTAGTTTTTATTACTTTTTTGTCATAGTGGCAACAGAAGTATCCATCTCTTTTGAAAGTAAAGGTTAGTGTCTAGACCAATCAGAAAACGAATAAAATGCGGATTAAACCAATAAAAAGCTTCAGATATGCTTTAGATTTCCTACCCTGACGAGGACAATAACCATTTTTCCAAATGGTTAAAAAAAGAAAAGTATAAAATGAGACAAGCCAAATTAGACACAAAATCGGAAAACAATAATTTCAATCCTTTACATTCAAACATTAATTTTGAAACAAATAATAAAACTTTCAAAACTTTAAAAATGCAGCAACTTAATTATCTTGTTTTTCATGGCAAAGCAAAAGTTAATTGAAAAAGTGAATTACTTTCCCCTTGCATTTTAAACCGCTATCATAGGGAAAAAAATTAAATTTTGAACGGGCATTTTGTTCTATTTTTAGTCTTTTATTGATAAGATCATTACCAGTGGAATTTTTCTTCTTCTCCGCAAAAAAGCCAGGAATTTTCACTATTTTAGTAGAAATTATTAAATATGAGCACAAACGGTTAAAATATATATGACATTATGCATTATCCTATTATGACGTAAAAGAAAGGTTCGTAATGAAATATTATTCCCTATTTTGGCAAAGAATGCTTTTATGCTTAAATATCTAGGAATTTGTCTATATTTTTCTCATTGTAATTTTACTCATATTGATTTTTTTCAGCTTTTGTAAAATAAAGATAAAGACCTTCTAGAAACATTTTTGCACCACGGTGTTTCTGAAATTCTTTTTAATTCTTTTTTCTGGATTTTATTTACCTTAAAAGTTTTAACTATTTTCTCACTTTACATTTAAAAAAATGTAGTTTCATCGGAAATATTTTATGTTTATGTATTGATATTATATTTTATCGTAGTCATATGCTTTTTTATTTTATTCGTAATAATTTCTTTTAAAAAAAATAGCGTTGTCGGTTTCTTCAAACAACGTTTTCATAAATTCGAAGTGAAATAGAGACATTATAAAGCACGTAGAAAACTTCGCAGGTATGAGAATGAATGGGAATAAAAACAATGAAAAATATGAATTGATGCTTTTGTGTTATTAACTTGTTAAAATTAAAAATATCCGATTTCAACGAAATCAACGAAAAATTCGAATTTGTGTTTTTGCATTTATTAACTTGTTGAAATTAAAAAAAAAAAAAAAAACACGAATTTGTGCTTTTGTGTTATTAATTTGTTGAAATAAAAAAATACGAATTCACCGAAACTAACGAAAAAATACGAATTTGTTCTTTTGTGCGATTAACTTGTTGAAATTTTAAAAAAATGCGAATTTATGCTTTTGTATTATTAACTTATTGGGAATTTTAAAAATAAGAATTCAACAAAATAAACAAAAAATGCGAATTTGTACTTTTGTGTTATTAATTTGCGGAAATATATATATATATACAAATTTGTGTTATTTTGAAATTTAAAAAATATATGAATTTATGCTTTTGCGTTATCAATTTGTTAAAAAAAAAAAAAATTCAAATTCAACCGAAACTAACGAAAAAAAAAAAAAACCGAATTTGTCCTTTTATGTGATTAACTTGTTGAAATTTTAAAAAATGCGAATTTATGCTTTTGTATCATTAACTTGTTGAAATTTAAAAAATAAGAATTCACCAAAATCAACAAAAAATGCGCAAATCCAAAAGGGCAACTTTCTGACATAAGTGTCAATTTATTTTTGTTCGAAAATGCATGAAACTAGCTGATGGTGTTGTTCATGTGTAAATCTCGTTGGTGTTCGTTGTTCATGTCGCTATGTAATTGAGCTGTTTTTTCCATTTTTTTGCAAACGCAATAGATCTTTTAGATAATAATGTCAAAGTGGGCGTTTTGAACCGAATTTTCGCTCGAAGGAAGAAAGAGCAGGCAAAAAACGTCTTTATCACGTGATCAAAATCGCTTATAACTCAATAGGTCATTGACTGATCAAAAAATGGAAAAAACAGCTCAATTCCAAATCGATTCCATGGCCAGGCTTTCCAATTTTATGCCTTTCCGTTAAAAAATGAATTTGTAAATGTGTCAAAACGTTTTGCGCTTGTTGAGCAGAGCAGTTAAGAACAGCCTTAATTTGTTGAAATAATATATATTATATATATATATATATATAAATTTGGTAAATTTTCATCTGTTAAAATGGTTTAATTGTACAAAAAGTTTATATATATATATATATATATATATATAAAAGAATTTGCATTTTTGTATTATTAACTTACTGAAATTTTAAAAATATGAATTTCTCCTTTCGTGTTATTTACTTGTTGAAATTTTAAACAATCTGAACTTGTGTTTTTGAGTTATTAATTTGTTGAAATTCTAAAAAATACAAATTCATCGAAACGAAAGAAAAATACGAATCTGTACTTTTGTGTTATTAACTTGTCGAAATTTAAAAAATGCGAATTCAACGAAAAATACAAATTTTCGGTTTTGTGTTACTTTTTGAAAAAAATAATAATAAATAAATAAATGAATTACCATATACAATTGAAAAAAAATTGTGTTTTCATACTTCTGAAAGGTAAATGATAAAAATAACATATCATAATGTTACCCGTGGAATTTTTCTTTTTCTCTTCCAAGTACCTTTTCAAAAAATAAATTTTTTGCAGTTTACACATGTTCAAAATGTCCCTTGCTTTTAAGTTTTGTTCGCTCTGTCCTACGTATAACACAAATAAAAAGAGCTAACATGCCAGTTTTCTTGTATTACTTTGCATTTTTTTAAAAACTTCATATTATAACAAACAACACATAGATCAAATAAGACGCAAGAGGCTATGCATATATAACATTATCATTTTAGGTGGGAGGGGGGGGGGGTCTGGCACATGATATCGGAAGATATCTCTAAGGGAAGTGAGGGGGGTTCCTTTTGATATCGTTATCATTTTTAATCGAACCAAAATTTTCTCTTCTTATTTGTAACTTTGTCTTTACATCAAAATAGTATGTTATCTTTCTTAGTATGTTATCTATTTTTTTGAAAATACAAAGTTTTTATTAAAATCCTAAATTATTCAATTCCAAAATATGAAATACCCTAAAGTTTGGCTTTCCTATTCTTCTGTTATACGTGTATGCATATATAATCCGGTGTTCGACAAACCATAAGGCGAAGTATGTTTGAAATGATATTTGTATTTAACAAGTAAATAAAAGAGAATGTTGTCCGCTTGTTTTGTTGATAAGAATTTCTGTCTGCCCCACCCCGTGCAAGGGCAAGTTCAAAAAGACATTATTACTGTTGAATGCATTATGCAGCGAAAAGCTATTATTAAATACTTTTAAACAGTCTGTTTCTTTTAAGCGTTATTTGAGATAAAGTTTTTTCATATGTAAACTGATACATTATTGATTTTTCTTCATTTGAATCAATAAAGTATACGAAAAATAAATATAACCCTACTTGAATATCACTCCAAACAAAATAAAAAAATTGCAAAAATCTAAAGAATTTTTATATATTTATAACGATATCATTACGGGGGAGGGGCGGGAGGTTCGAGGGATGATAACATATGATATCGTAAGGGGGGAGGGGAGCCAAAATTACCAAAAAGTTGATAACGTTATATATGCACAGCCCCCAAGACAGTTTCACGCTGCATAAACCAATAAAGATATATCATACAAAACAAACTAATAAATCATTGTATAACATAATCTATAAACAGCGATAAAGCCAAGTGAGACGCTGTTTGTCATAGAAACCTGCGGTGAAAGAAGTATCATAAAAAAAAATCAAAGAAAATTCCTCCAAATGTATTACTACTTTTTTAATCCATCGAGTGGTTGGATGGAATTTCTAGGAAGAAAAGCGCCGGATGAGGAAGAAGAGAGAAACTTCTAATTCTAGGTAGCGCTGCTTCCCGCAAGATGAGAAAAAATACTTTGAGATAAGGCCAGGACGAAGAGAAAAATCCACCGAGAAATTTTCTTGCTTCACCAAGTACCAGGTTCATAAACACTTTTTTTTCTTTTCTATTTTCAATGTATTCAGGTCTGGTAGGCAGTAGATTGTTCCGCAATATTATTTTGTGGAAAAATTGTTTCTGTTTGTAATCAAATTGTAACAGTAAATAAACAAATAGTATCCTGAAGCTGAATAGTAGTCTGAGGGCTTTCTCCATTCTTGCAAAAGTTTTTTTAGGTGACAAAGCAGTTATAATTTTCGTTTGTTGATGGTATATTGTTTTAAAAAAATATAGTACATGAAATATTCCCCTATTTAAATGTGCAGTAGAACCTCGATTATCCAAAGTAATTAGGACCGAACATCTTTCGGAAAATCGAAATTTACGGATAATTTAGAAGACTTCAATTTTAAGATTAAAGAGAAATTATATGCAATATTTCTTATTATGGTAACAAGTGCTTAATAAAAATAAAGCAATAGCAAAATAGAAACAAGAATAAATTACCTGAATTTTAATTTTGAAATTAAGCACCTATTACATATATCACAAGGGTTTGAAAAAATGTTTTGTTTGTCGCAGTTTCAATTGCCTTTGCTTTGCAGGGAGTTTTTTTTAAATTATTAACTCTCCAATGTCACAGTCTTTCTGCTGCTCCAGCCATGCCAAACCTTTTGAAAAACTTTCAAAAGCTTCAGAATTGCTAATTTGTTCGTTTTCTTCGTTCCACTCCGCAGGTTACGGGAGCTCAAGTTAAATTCAAAGGAACTCTAAGAAAGGGGATCTAAAATATTTATATGTACTCGTAGTTTGAAAAGGGCCGCTTGAACACAAGGAACATGATAGTTAAAAGAAAAAACTTTCAAAATTTATTTTACACACAAGGAATGTGATAGTAAAGAAAAAAAAAAGCTTTAAAAATAAGTTTCGATTTAAAGAGGTTCTACTGTATATGTACTAAGTTTAGTTGAATCGGGGACTCCTTATCAGATAGACAGTGGATGCCATTAATATCAGCTGTAGAAAAATCGCTATTGTGTGAATTGTATTTCGCTATATGTACATGCATTGAAGGATGTGTGTATGTTGTAATATGTACGTCTGAATACGTATGTAAGAATGTAAGATGCACATGCATGTACATGCATTGAAGGATGTGTGTATGTTGTAATATGTACGTCTGAATACGTATGTAAGAATGTAAGATTGATTCAGGAAAACAACAAATAATGATAAATGCAGGGCATGCAGATAATGTGTTAACCCTTTGACTACGGATTGGGACAAAAGTCTCAGCGGATTATTTTTTATTCTATTTATACCATTTTTTGAAAAATAATCTCTCCCATACATTTAAACTAGGAGAGATTTATTTCAAGATTAATTTACCACAAAGAAAAAGTTTTGCAAATTGTGGTACGATTGAACATAAAAAATAGTGCTAGTCTTAGACCCAACGTGTAACGTAAGGGTATAAATAATTAAACTATGGAGATGATTAAAAAACTAAAGTATTTAAGAAACACGTTTGCCATGTAAATGGAATCGGGCAATAAAAAAAGATTTCTTATATTATTTTGTTTATTTTATTTTTTTACTGTATCAAGTATACAAAAAAACTATAAAACAAGGCGCTTTCTTTCAAAATTAGTCAGCAAGAACACATATCAGCAAAAACAAACTGGCATAAATTATCGTATAACGTAATCTTTGAGCAACGATAAAGCTAAGTGATACACTATTTGTCGCAGAAAACTTGCGGTGAAAGAAGCATAATAAAAACTCGAAGAAAATTCCTCCAAATGTGTTACTACTTTTTTAATCCATCGAGCGGCTGAATGGAATTTTTAGGAAGAAAAGCGCCGGATGAGGAAGAAGGGAGAAGCTTCTAATTCTAGGTAGCGCTGCTTCTCGCACGATGAGAATGCTTTGAGATAAAACCAGAATGAAGAGAAAAATCCATCGAAAAATTTTCTTAGTTGAACAAGTAACTTATGCATAAACACTTTCTTTTCTTTTCTTGTTTTAACGTATTAAGGTAGGCGGTAGATTGATTGCTCCGTAATGTTATTTCGTGGGCGAAATATGTTTCTGTTTGTAATCAAATTATAATAGTAAAGAAACTATTAGTATTGTTTGGGAGCCTTTTTCATTTATGAAACTTTTTTAAAGCGGCAGAGTAATTATTATTTCCGTTTTTTGATGAAACATTGTTATAAAAAATCATAGACCATTTCGTATTATGAAATATTCCAAAATTTAAATAAATATTTATTAAGTTTAGTTGAATCTGGTTTATATATAGTCATTTAAAAGAATCCTTATTACAGACAGAGTGGATGCTATTACTATTAGTTGTAGAAAAACCGCTGTTGCGTGTGTTATTTTGCTGCGTAAAATATGTATGATGTAATGTGTTATGTTATTCAAAAAGTTTTAAGCCCATCCAATATTTTTGAAAAGTTGGCGCTACTAGGCAGTGGTATGTTTATTGAAACCACTTAAAATTCCCAAACGCCACAACGGTACCAGAATTTTGCTAAAATCTTTTCAGTTTAATATGTATGGGAAATATAGCCTTTTTCATATTTCCAAATAAATTTGTTCGTATATTCCGGCGCCAGTCATTTATTTCAACATTTTAGTACTGAAAGTACTTTGCCCCTGAAAGGATTAAAATATGTTAATGGTAATTTAAATACTCATGCGGCTGCAAAAGAACATAGCATTGATCGAAAAACTTTAGGAAGGTATGTAGACAAATTTCAACATGCTGAATAGAATGAGATGAAACCAAACTATGTGCCAACTAGAGTTGTCAAGTCAAGTGTCACAAAAAGCAGCACAAGGAGGCAAAAAAAGCGGGACAATGGCTACTAAATCCGGACATTATAATGCATGAAACGCTATGAAAACGGAACCTGTCTCTAATGGAATACTGTCTTAAATGATAAAATTTCATTTCCCCTGCTGTACAATTACCTGCTCAGACAAAATCCTGTTTAAAACAAAATTTTTCTCCTCTGACATGCGATTGTGCTTAAACAAATTTGTTTAAGCACCATAATTTCAAAAATATTTTTTATAATAATTAAAGCATGTAGCATAGATTTATTTTGCTTTTTCTAAACTGATTTTATTTCTCTTCACAAATATTTCAATATAAAACAAAGTGGGTCAACCCTCCCATATGTGGGGATCCTTGACCCATTACTTTCTCATGATTAAAATCAATCATTTTTTTAAATTTCTTACATATTGCACTTATGTAGCAATTTTATTTTGATAATTGAATGTATAATGAATAAAATGACATATAGAACTTTATTATACGTTCAATATTTAAAAAATAAAAAATCAATTTGTAAAAAGTGGGTCAACCCTCCCTAGTCTCCCTATAATGAACTCTGTGACGGACAGAGGAGTGAGACAAATAGGGCTTCATCAGATAAACAAAACCCTAAAAAATATCAAACAAAGTAGTTTCTTTCAAAATTACCCAGCAAGAACACATATCAACAAAAACAAACTAGCATAAATCATCATACAACATAAGTTATAAATCACGATAAAACCGAGTTAAGTACCATTTGTCACAGAAACCTGCGGGGAAAGGAGTATCATATAAAACCAAAGAAGATTCCTCTAAAACTCTATTTGTATGTACTTTTTTAATCCACTGCAACTGAGTAGAATTTCTAGGAAAAGAAGCGCCGGATGAGTAGGAAGAGAAGTTCCTAATTCTAGGTAGCCGCTGCTTCATGTAACACCAGAAAAATGCTTTAAGATAAAGCCAGAATTTATATGAAGAGAAAAATCCACGAAGTTTTTCTTGCTTCAACAAGTTAGTGTGCGTAAACACTTACTCTTCCGTTCATGTTTTAATGTACTAGGTAAGTTGATTACTTCGTAATGTTATTTCGTGGGAAGAATGTTTCAGTTTAAAAGAAAATTATACAGTAGAGTGTAATTTGCAAACCTCTGTAATCCGCACTGTATGTTTGAATCTGCATAAAAAAAGAAATTTAAATCTTAAAAAATAATTTACCAATAACCTTTTTCCCCTCCGACTATAATTTTATTTCTGATATATGTGATCACACTAGAACATCATTCAATAATAATTTCATACTTACAATGATAGTACACATACAAGTATTTTATTTAATTAATCCTTCATGAGGTAAGTTTTGCAAAATTGTGCCTTTTAAAACGTATTCGTCTTAAAATAGATGGTTTAAACAATATATTTAATCTCTTATTTATAAATATTAAAAAATTGAAAATAAAATCATTTATTCAAAAACGGAGCAATTAATCCTTTAAATCAATGTTAAAAAATATCAAAATCATCAACTTCTTTTATTGAAGGACAATGTATTTGCAGTAATTAGCCAAAAGTAGAGAAATTTCTAAAAACAAAATTTTGTGGTTCAGCAGACAGTTATGGCTATTTATAGACTGCAAGATACAATACAAAAACATAAACTAAATATCTTAATAAAAGCAACCATTGATATTATCAAAAAATGTCAAAATCAATATATTATTTTTTAAATGATTCTTGTATTATTTATAGGATTAAGTATGTACTTTGATTATTTGTAAACTAAATTTGTACAAAGTATAAATTAAAAAAAAATCTAAAGAAAGATTAAATAGACACGACCAGTAATACGCAAAATGCTTATAACCAAACTGTGCGGATTAGTGGTGTTCTGCTGTAATTGTTAATAAAATACATTAATATTTTCTTCGAGTTTTTTTATTTATTTTTTTATTTTTTTTATTATTTTTTTTTTACTGTAGTGTATCACTTATACCCTGGATAGATATCACGTATTTTTAAGGGTGTATTCCAATCCAAACTGCCTATTTTCTGATTTATTTTTTTTATTCATTTTTGCTCTCAAACGCATCCAACTGGCAAATTTTCTTATTTAAAAACTACATAATGGGCCGTGCTTGTCAATTTTTTGATAAATGGAGAAAATATTGCAAAAAAGGCTGTCAAAGTTGGCGTTTTGAAGCAATTTTTCCGAAGCGGGAGATCTGGGAATGAAAAAAATGATCCTACTGAGAAAATAATTATTTAAAAATCAAATCTTAATTAATTGAGAGAAAAATGAAATCACACTGCCGCTTATACATCTCTTCAAAAATAACCTCAGCAAGTTTCATGTTTTTACTTTTAAAAATGAGTCTGATAATGTCTCAGAAAATTTCGAGCTGTTGAGGATGGAAAAATATTTTTTCGAATACATCCAGACACAACCAGTAATGTGCAAAATGCTTATAACCAAACCGTACGGATTAGTGGTGTTCTGCTGTAATTCTTAATAAAATACATTCGTATTTTCTTCGATTATTTTTTTGTTTTTTTAATGCAATGTATCACTTGTACCCTGGATAGATATCACTTGTTGTTAATCGCTTTTTTCACATTGCACAAGAGTTATATCCATTCTTTATGCAAAGAGAAAGAAACTTGATTTCAAATACAGGGAGTTCCAAAATTCGACCGACAAATTAAGAGGGGTGATAGAAGGCATCAAGAGGAGAAAAAATTGCCATATAGAACATGGGGTCGCAAACCACGTATTTAATCAAAAACACAGGGTGTTCTGCATTGATTCAATTTCAACATAACTTTTATGAACATACCAGCAGCCGTTCAGAAGTTAAGACGGTGGCAAGGGACTTTAGTGAGCATACTGTTACATTTCACTATCACATCCAGATTTCCTCCCTTTTGTCGCATAGACTCCAGATCTTACAATAACTTTTAGCTTTTGATTTTTTTTTTTTTTTTTAACATTAAGGTTCTCAACTGCTCTGCTCAACCAGTGCAAAACGTTTTGACACATTTAGGACATATATAGGACATTTTTCTAATGAGTCATATTTTATTTATAAGATACGAAAATGAAATTAATATTTCTCCAATTTCCGATTCTTGAAAAAAATACCTTTTCCCTTTTCTTTCTTTGCTTTTTCTTCTTCTTCTTCGTTTAAGGCTGTTCTCAACTGCTCTGCTCAACAAGCGCAAAACGTTTTGACGCATTTACAAATTCATTTTTTAACGCAAATGTATAAAATTGGAAGGCCTGACTATGGAAGCGATTTGGAATCGAACTTTGGTTTCCATTTTGTTGATAAATAAATTACCTATTGAGTTATAAGCAATTTTGATCACGTGACAAAGACGTTTTTCACCCTTCCTTGAGTGGTTAGTCTTCTTTTGCGAGGAAATTTGGTTCAAAACTCAAATTTTGACTATATTTTCTGAAAAACATATTGCGTTTTCAAAAAACAAAAAACAAAAACACAGTTCGATTACATAGTTTCTGAACAACAACACCTACTAGTTTCATGCATTTCCGAACAAAAATAAATTGGAACTTATGTCATAAAGTTGCCCTTTTGGATTTGGGAACAGCCTTAAAACGCTAGTCCGAAAAGGATGTGAAATACACTTAAGCCTCCCTAAAGCGACCACGTTCCGTTCTATTAAAAATTGGTCGCTCCAAGAGGTGGTCGCTTAATGAAGGTCAGGTTTAAATCCAGATTTTAATTGTTGAAAAAAAAGATAACAATTAATGTCACTAAAATTTATTTTTCATATTAGGAAAAAACATGAAAATTTAAGTATCAAAACAAAAGTTAATTACGTAAGTTAATTACTGCAGAGTTTAAAAAAGGAATACATTGATGTTTACTTTGATTTTACGGTTTTATCTTTTATAACTTTTATTGCCAAGTCCTTTCCAAGTTCAGTAAATAAATGCAATTTTTTTTTTGAACGGGAACAAATAATGACGATTTCATTTATGTATCTACTTCTTTGAGAGTTTCCTCAAAGAATAGGGCGGGGGAATTTAATGACCGTCATTCTTAATTTGGCATCAGAGTTAAATTCATTGCCTAATGTTATATAATAACATCCTTTCCAATTAAAATTAATTTAAAAAACTATTTTAAAATATTTAAATTAAATCAAAAAACTTCTTTACTTTCAAAATTTAAATTCTACCTTTAAATATTCATTAATTTTCGTTAAGTTCGTTTTTCAGTTAAATTTCACTTAAAAACATTTTAATTTAATCGCCATAAAAGATCGTCAAAAATTATCAATAATAAAATAATAAATCTTAAAATTAATACTTTCTACCGTAATAGAATATTTTTATAATAATTTTCAAATCTAAAATTCATCATTTAAAGTCATTTCATTCAAAAACTTTTATTACTCTGTGTGGCATCGTCAATTTCAAATCAGCCAATCAACGACGTCCGTTCTAACGGCGGGTTTTTGTAGCGTCTGTTTTTGGAAATAGCGTCGCTCTCTTCCTGCCTGGATTCCACGGTGAGCGGACGTACTCCGCTTTCGGCGGCTCCGCCTTTTTCCTTTTCTTGGCATATCGGCGTTGGACTAAACGGGTCCTTCGCTCGATATGGCCATTTCTTTTAATTGATAACTTATTAAGAAATAATTTAAATTTTGATTCCTCCACCAACCCAATCCTTTAATAGAAATACCAAATGGATTATGTCGACTTCGTTATCATTGGCATCCTGCCGATGACGGCTACGCAATTTTGAATCACAAAAATGAGGTGATGAATACAGACATCGATTCCCATTGCAAGAGTTCCTCTGTGGGGGCAAATGAATCATGTTTCATATGATTTATCATTGCCAAGTAATTTCTTTCGTTGTAAATGAGTAACAGTGTCTGCCAGGGGGAGATGATCAGTGCTTGGCGATCTGAAATTTTTGTTTTCTGGGCGTGCTCCAGCGTGACAACTTACTTGTGAGTCTTCAACTGTTATAGTTTTGACGGTGCATATTCGGCCAAATTAGAGACTTCATTAGTTCTACGAACTTAAAGCCGATTTGTATGGAGAAACTCTGACAGTAGTGAATCAATGACTTGTGTTAATGACAACAGACTGATATGGTTAACGGAGTTGAAAAATCTACGTAACATTCAATATTCAATAATTCAAAATGTTTACCTAAATATAATTAAGAGTCAATATCTGTTGAATATCCTTCCAAATCATATATGATAATGTTGGCATCCATGTTAAACAAATGTGTGTTTCATTATTTGATGAATATTCATTTATAGAAAAGAATCTGCGCAGATTTCGGGTCCGAAAATGATAAATAAATATATAATAAAGATTCCTTTTTGTATATATGTAGTGTTATATTTTGTGTTTTAAATTTATTTAATGAATTTTTTTATGCAAAAATATCATTACACCATGAAGAAAAATGGGTAAGATTTACGAGCCAAAATGATTTGGAAAATACGTTTGTTATTTCAAATATTCTCATTTTTACGTCACAGTAACAAGAGTTCAGGTAAGAGGTTTCTATTATACATTTTACCATGAAGATTCCTTAGATTAGATTTATTCACTTCCTTCACATCCAATGTTTACTAACCACTAACGATTACTGGCCAATCATTTAATAACAAACCTTCTCTCTTTTCTAATTCATATTAAAATTGCATATATATTTATAAACATCCTAATTTTTATTAATTTAAATTTAAAATCCTTCTTCCCTATTTTTCATTTAATTTTTTTTCTACCTAACACCTAAAAAGGCACAAAGCGCTTTAAACACTTAAAAGTTACCGGAATAAAGAAAACTTCTAAATTTAGTTTAGAAGTTTGATGAATAATGCGTTCTCCAGAATTATTTTTCTAAAAAAAAAACTTCTTCAAGCGACCAGGAAAAAACGGAATTTGTTTCATTTTCTTTAAAGAAATGGGTCGCTCATGGAGGGGATTCAAATCTGATGGTCTCTGAATGAAGGTAAAATTAGTATTGAGCTTATGGGAGTAAATTTCGTTTCATGAAAAAATGGTCGTTCAGGGAGGTGGTCGCACAGGGAGGTTTCACTGTATATAATTTAATTTAAAGCTCACCAACGCACTTCCCGCTAACCGATAGCGCCCTTTGCTGATACTCTTGGCATCATTTCACATGTCTCCTATTACTATCATCCTTTTTTTAAAAAACCATTATAACAGGCGCTCTGGTTAAAAAAAAAAACGTTAATGTAATTACTTTTTAATACTTTTCAACACAGTTGAAAGTTTTTGACTGTCCGTCTGTTCGTATAATAATAATTTAGGATCGACCGAAAGAGGTTTTTAAGAATGAAACAGAAACCGAATTTCGGTAATCTTCCGATTTTCGGCCGAAAACGAAAATGTCTCCCCCCCCCCCCCCCCCCCAAAAAAAAAAAAAAAAAAAAAAAAAAATTTTTTTAAGTAGGCGAGAGTGGGGAGGAATGTGACACTTTTTACAAAAATAAGAAAACTAACTTTGTTTTACACAAAAGCAAAAATTTTAATGCATAGTATATAAGATGAAACACTTTTTAATGTCCCCAAATAATATAAAAACATAACATGCAATTTTTTTTTTTTATAATTAAGGAAATTGTAAGTTTCAACATGTGTCCCATACCTCCCTACTAACAAAGAGGTATAGGACAGCCTTAAAACACAGAAACATAACAGAAGTCACAAATAGTTATTATTCTATACTAATAGTTATATTATTGGCTTTTAACAGAACGTCTATCTTCTCAACATGACTTATGTCAAATATCTTTTTTTCTCATGAATTGTACATTAAAATAAAAATTGTCTTCTATAGCTTCAATTATTCCTACATAATTTATGTCTACTTTCTTGGCACAATTTTTAACAAGAACAAAAGCATTTACACCAGTGTGAGCATTATCATTAGACCAATTGATTTCCCTCATTACGAACTTTTGATCTTCAGTTTTAATGCGTAAAGGTGAATGCTTGTGTCACAATATCAGATTCTAGTCTCTTCATCGCTGGAAGTATCTGAAAACTAAAAAGTATCTCTTCTTTTTGCTTCCTTCTTTGTCTATTTTATGTCTCTGGCTTAAGTTTTAAAATATTTTCTGTTCAATATTTTCTGTATGTTTCAGTTATTTCTCTGTAAATTTAATCCTTTTTATTAAAATATTTGCATATTATTAATAATTTACATTTATCTTTTTCAGAAGAAAGGATTTGTCCCATTCCTTCCTTTGTTAGCATGTCCCATTCTTCCCCACTACCTCCTTTTATGTTAAACTACTTGTATAGACAACAGTGCTGCTTTTAAGCTTAGTTTAAATTATGTATAATATACAGTATAATGTTCTATAAATGGGGAAACTATTACATCTACACATAAACAAGTTATTAATATACAGCAAGTATAAAAAGTATAAGAAGCAAATTTACTTTTAGATTCTTAGAATAATATTTTTCGTTATACAATTGTAAGCTTATGCAGATAGCTAACTTTTTCAACAGAAGATTGGGCTACCACTGCTTCATATAGTGTGCGATTGACAGGGTTGCCGGCTTTTACCTGGCCAAAAAAAGCCGGCCGGCTTTTTTTGGTTTTATCCACCTTAAAAAAGCCGGCTTTTATTGAAAAAGCCGGTTTTTATTTTCAAAAGTTGGTTTACAGCTAGTTCATATCAAATTTAGATTAATTAACACTTATAAATATTTTCTACTGCAAGAATGGTAAATTTCTATTAAATTTTGTCAAATAAATAAGTCTTGACTGCTAGAATGCTACAGTGAAGGCAGTATAGCTAAAAAAAAATTATAAATATTGAAAAGAATATAAGTTGGACTTTAAACTGGTATTTTAAAATAGTATATTACATAGCCCCACACATACTACACATTTTAAAGATTATATTTCATTAAATAATCACAAAATGTAGCACATCAAAATGGAAACATACTTAATTCTTACGAGTCCATATGGAGAGATTATGTTATAATTGCAAAAAGAGGAATTAGAAAAGGGTATAAAAAAAATTATAAATATTGAAAAGAATATAAGTTAAGGAGAGTTTGGTACATAAGTGTGTAAAAATAAATCTAGCAATTAGGTAAATTAAATAAATAAATAAAATAAATTCTGTGAGTAAAGTTGAATTAAAATTTTGAAAAGTTTGTTGCTATTTAAAAGAGTGCATATTCATGCATTTGCTGCATTAGTATTGTTTTTAATAGTGAGAAATTGTATTTTTATTATATGATTATGTATGATTTTAAACATTAATGATAAATGAAATAAGACTTGTATATTAATAGCTCTTAAAATTTGTTAAGTAATAAAACATGTAACTTTTTGTCCGCTTTAATTTTATAAAGCAGTAAAAATGAAGAAGAACAAAGGGGGGTGGTTAAAGGTCAGTGTAAAGCAGATAAAGCAGTTCGTATAGCTCTTTTAAAATTTAGCTGACATATTTCCAATTCTCACTTCAAATCACTAGCAGATCCATCTAAGTTTTTTTTTAGTATTATGTCTTCATTATTGAGAAATTGGGTTACTTATTGTATTTTAAACCAACTAAATGTCATTAAAACTAATTAAAAACACTTTAAAATGTGTAGTCTATAATTAAGATGCTTCACTGTATAAAAGCCAATTTTGGCCAAAAAAGGCGAATTTTGGCCAAAAAAGCCGGTTAAAACCAATAAAAGCCACCGGCGTGGATTTTTTTAATTTTTAGCTGGCTTTTTTGAAATCCTGGCGATTGATGAAATGTTTAGAATCATACATAATGAGAAAAACCTACTTGTCCCATTCCTCCCACTCTCTCCTAATTAATACACACATAAATATACACAATTCTTAATTTATTATACGTGTGTAGAAATACACTTCCAAGAAACAAACAAATATACATATATATGTATGTTCCTGTATAAGTTTCAAACAAAACATAAACAATAATACAACTTTTACATTTTATTACTTGATGACAACCGATAACCATAGGCATTTACAGTAAAACCTCCCTAAAGCGGCCCCGTTCCGTTCCAATAAAAATTGGTCGCTCCGAGAGGTGGTCTCTTAATGGAGGTCATGTTTAAATCCAGATTTTAATTGTTGACAAAATGTAACAATTAATGTTACTAAAATTTATTTTTCATATTAGGAAAAAAATATGAAAATTTAAGTATTAAAACAAAAGTTAATTGCATAAGTTAATTAGTGCAGTGTGTAAAAAATGAATACGTTGATGTTTGCTTTGAATTTACGGATTTATCTTTTATAACTTTTATTTCCAAGTTCTTTCGAAATTCTGTAAATATATGCAATTTTTTTTGGACGGGAACAAATAATGGCGATTTCATTAATTTATCTTTTTTTTTTTTTTTTTTTTAGAGTGTCTTGACAGAATAGGGCAGGGGAGTTTATTGACCGTTATTCTTAATTTGCCATCAGAGTTAAATTCATTGCCTAAAAAGGCACAAAGGGTGCACATTAAATACTTCTAAACCCTTAAAAGTTTCCGGAATAAAGAAAAAATCTAAACTTAATTTAGAAGTTTGATGAATAATGCGCTCTCCGGAATTATTCTTCTAAAAAAAACCCTTCTTCAAGCGGCCAAGAAAAAATGAAATTTGTTCCATTTTCTTCAAAGAAATGGGTCGCTCATGGGGGGGGGGGGGGGAATTCAACTGGGATGGTCTCTGAATGGAGGTAAAATTAGTATTGCGCCTATGGAAATAAATTTCGTTCCATGAAAAAATGGTCGTTCAAGGAGGTGGTCGCTTAATGGAGTTGGTCACACAGGGAGGTTTCACTGTACTTCTATAATCAGTAAAATTACATAAGAAAAATAAAATCAGAAAAGAAAAAAAAAAGTTTATCAAAATGCGAAATATCTTTACAAGTTTAAATTGGAAAAATTAGATAACAGTATTTTCTATTAAATAAATTATTTTCTATCGCAATTTTTCTGAAAGGGTTTAAAAAAAAAGTCATTTTAAAGAAAAATGAGAATAATTACTGTTATTTCGTGGATGTTCTAATTCACGTCAAATGCAAATGTTACAGGAATGTAGAAATGAAACACATATGAGAATAAATTAAACAAACCTTTTTGTTTTCTCTTTTTTTTAAACAGATTCTACACGAATTCTAAATTAATTAAGTAAAATTATGATTGTTAAAACAATTACCATATGCATTTGATACTTTCGATGCTCTTTAAAAAATATACAATGGAAAACATTTCTGATTTAATTTCTTTCTTTCTTTTCTTTTCTTTTTTTTTTTTTTTTTTTTTTTTTTTTTAATTTATTATACCGGGTGTCCTAAAATGGATTGACACTTTTTAAAATTCAATAACTTGTAAATGGAGACAGGTATTAGAAATTCATGCAGGAGGGTTATGAAAGATGTCAGAAGGTTTTTTTTTTTACTGTGATTCCCGGTTTTAGTTCCAAATAGCAAAGATAGATGACGCTGCAATTAGTAGCCGCTCAATCAAACCTTAAACAGAAATACCTCAGAATTGATGCGAATGATGGAGGTTAAATATATGAAGTGTATTTCGTTCGTCAATAGAATCTTGTTCGTAGTGACCCACTCCATATATTTAACCTCCTTCCTTCGCAACAACGCTGTGTGATTTCGGTTTAGACCTCGATTGAGCGCCTACTGCTTTCAGCGCCACCTACCGCTGCTATTTGGAATTAAAGTCGGTAATCGTAGTAAAAAAACTCCTTGACATCCTACATAAACCTCCTGCGAGAATTTCTTAATAGCTGTCAGCATTTGCAAGTTATCGAATTTTTAAAAACAGTCAGTCTATTTTAGGACATCCGGTATTTGACTGGATTGTTTAATAATAAATAAATTTTGAATATTAAATGCGCGCATTACTGAAAATCGTGAACTTTTTTTATATTTTTGGGTTCACGATATTTTAAAATATCGCATATATATATTTTTTTTTTAATTCTTTTTTTCCTGCGTGTTTATTAAATAAAGATTTTTAGCATGAGACGCTTTTAAAAAAAATCACTTTGGTATGAGATGTTTCAAAGACCAAAAATAAAAATACCTTAAAGATAAATTTAGGAGAGTAAAACAATAAAAACGGAATAAGGAAGAGATAGAAAACAAGTTTAAATTTTCAAATCTAATATAAAGACGTTCTAAAATGTCATTTGCCTACACTTTTACAATTTCAACGAATATATTACTGATAATAGAATATCTTATCATTACTATAAAATCATACAGAAAAAACAATAATAACCAATTATGTCTATTTAAAAACATTGCAACCTGTGCGCAACGTGTGATTTTTTAAATCTCTTTCTAATTATCATGGTACTTTTACAGAGATGTCATGAGTCAACAATGTTTTATCGATTCTGATATATTTCTTCCACGAGTGTTTAAAGTAAACAATTATTTATATCTTCTCTAGAATGGAAAAAATAATAAAAATTTAAATAAACGTGCATATAGTAAATGAGTGTTCTTAAAATCCATTTCAAAATAATATTGCATTTGCCAAACATGTGCTATTTTATCTAATTATCCTCAAATTTTGAGATAGAAGTGATACGTCGGAAATTTTTTTATCAGTTGTATTTTAAAGTACAGTAACATTTAGAATTATGTAGATAAATGAAATTTTTTCATATGATATGATTAAAATGAATATAGTCTGTATCTATGTCGCACTTCTGGACTATTACAACTGAAAAAAAATTCATTTTTGAGTTAAACCCACCATATGTAAAGCAGAAATGAATGAGGTAGGTGAATATGTACTAGAAACTAGAGTTCTTCGCGGGTCGGGTTATATTGTCCAACGTGAAGCCCGTCCCGAATAAGATATAAAAAAAAAAAAAAAAAAAAAAAAAAAAAAATTCGTCAACCCGACACCCGAGCCCAAATCGAAATAATTCAACACTAACCCAACCGAAACCCAAATCAATGAAATCCATATTTCAGTACAACTTTGGACAAATATTCAACAATCATATCTCCAATACCATTTTTATCTTTTATGAAGAAAAAGTAATAAATATAGGCTCATCCATAATCAAATATATAGTTTTTCAGCTGAAATAATATTTTGGACTGTCTTTAGAAGAATCACTTTAACCGAAATTCGATATACAAGAATCAAAACTGTACCCGAAACAATTAGAGTCAATCAGACCCGAACCGCGAGTCGGGTCGTCAAAAACTTTTTTTCGATACCACATCCTTTCACAATTCAATTAAATGTACTAATTATGGTTCTGTTTCTCTTGTCTCCTCAAAGATGCCATTTTATTTATTTATTTATTTTGTATCAATATTGTAGATGTGCAATATACATAGTAAACCCAGTAACTATAGAAGTACCATAATGAACAGAAGAAATACAGATCAAAATTTAGATTTACATCGAATTTCTAGGAGGGAAGAGAAACTTTTTTCATTTTAAACTTTAAATATTCCAAAGAATAGCAATTGTTCATTTTAAATAAAAACACATGTTTAAAAAAACAACATATAAATATTTTATTGTTTGAAAATTTTAGCAAATATTTATCAGTTAATATTTTTTATAATTTTTTATGTCATTTGGAACTTAAAAAAAATCGTAATATAAAAAATAAATAGAAATATACCTAGAACTAAACGATAAGAAAAAAAATATAGTGCCATAGTGAATATTAAAAGATTTTCATAAAATAGTGCTTTACCGCGTTAAGATGAAAATTTTACGTAAAGAAAAAAAAATAATAACGAATAATCAAATAAATAAATTTTTAGAAAACTTATTTTGATTCTAATTAAGTGTTTGAATTCATATTATTAAATAATAATTTAAAACAACCAGTTTTTATTTATATTTTTAGCTGTTGCCGTTGTTTCTAATAAAATTCTAATATAACGAATATTCAATATATTTTTGAAAGTGAAAACTTAATTTGACTCAACCAAAAATCATGTTAATTTTTGTAAATTCCCATTAATCTTATTCATTGTAACTGTATAATATGCTTTATTTGTATTTTTGTCTCTGAAAATGGAATAATTATTGTACAACAATAGGAAATTCTAGAATTTTGAGCATTCTGAGACAAGGTTAATAACTGAACCTTTAATGCATTGAAATCGCGATAACATGAAAAGACATAACATTACAAGAATTATTGGATAACGATTACATGAAGTCGCCTGACATTATCCGGAATATCTGTATACTAGCTACTAACCACGGACGATGGAAGATCACATGAAGAAGATGATAAAATTTTAAATGTCTTGCATCATTGAAAAAATACATTCATCTTTAATATAAATCGAGCTTTTTAATTGGAATTTCATTAAAATGTATAACGGTAATCAACATATATAAATTAATGTATTTAAGGGTGTACAAACTGCTTATTTTCTGACTCATTGTTAAATTCATTTATGCTCTCAAACGCATCCAATTGGCGGGTTCTCTTATTTAGAAACTTGCCGTATTGGTCGATTTTTTGGATAAAGGCAGAATATATTTTTAAAAAATGCTGTCAAAGTGGGCATTTTGAACCGAATTTCCTGAAGCGATCGTGCTGAAAACGAAAAAGAAAAAAAAATAGTCGTACTGGGAAAATAATTGTTTATAAATCAAGTGCTAACTAATTGAACGAAAAATAAAGTCCACTCGGTTATTATACTGTATAATTATGTATCCAACGTTTACTTACAGCTCTATTACATGCGATTTATTCTGTTGATTTGTTTTAGATAACAAACCAGATGCTATTGTGGAAAGGTTGTCTGAACGAATTGTGGTCGTCGGATTTGTTTAGGATAGCTTAGTTCGTAGAGCTCTGTCAGCTTAAGCTAAAATCGTGGGTTCAAATCCCGGTCTGGGCACTTTTTCACTTAGCTGGAAAATTACAACTCTTATTATCTATTTACCAATCAGAATATTTGTATTAGATTAATGTAATGATAATCTGTTGAGTACTTGGTAGGCTTTAATCAAACATCTAAAACTGTCCCGAGAACTTTTTCAAATAAATATCACAAATTTCAGTTCAAGCAAATACTGTAATAAACTTTAGGGCTGAATACTTATTATTAAGGGAAAATAACTGATAAATTACTGTAAGAAAGCCAAAAGAAGCCTATACCACTCTTGTCCAGATTTGGACCAAATTTCGCACACTTCACTTTCAAAATATATAATGTTAAATTAACTTTAAAGAAAGTTTATGCCACGAACTCTCAAACCCAATGCATTCCATTTTGAGGCATTTTAATCTTTTGTTATCATGTTTTAAGGCTATTCTTAACTGCTCTGCTCAACAAGCGCAACACGTTTTGACACATTTACAAATTCATTTTTTAACGGAGAGATATAAAATTGGAAAGCCTGGCCATGGAAGCGATTTGGAATTGAACCGAGTTTTCCATTTTTTGATCAATCAATTACTTTTTGAGTTATAAGCGATTTTGATCACGTGACAAACATGTTTTCGCCCGCTCTTGTGTGGATATTCTACTGTCGCGCGGAAATTCGGTTCAAAACGTCTACTTTGACACTATTTTCTGAAAGATCTATTGCGTTTGCAAAATAAAATGGAAAAAGCAGCTCGATTACATAGTTTCTGAACAACAACACCAACTAGTTTCATGCATTTTCGAACAAAAATAAATTAAAACTTATGTCAGAAAGTTGCCCTTTTGGATTTGAGAATGACATTTTCATTTAATTCTTAAAATTTAGTCTTTCATCAATATCGTTACTTATCGAGTTAAAGAAATTATATATTTTTGATTGCATAACCTATATTCGTGCAACCACAAACATATTTATTAGATAATATAAACACGTAAAACCATTAAAATGTTTGCAGGTATTACTTGCAAATAAATAAGCATAATATCATATCATTTATCCATTGTGACGCCATTAAAATATTGTCCATTACTATCTCATCACAAAGATCCATTCTACCTGTGAAAATTTCGTTGGCAGTTTATTTCACCAAGTGTCAGATTTAATTTCAAAGCTAAATGAATATTGTACTTAATTTACATAACATTAAACTATGAGAACAGTCTCATTTCCTCAGAATAAGAAAGTATGTCCTTGTTACTTAGTTTAGCTTTCGATAACCTTGTTTAGAAAAAAAGAGTAAGGACATCATTTAGAACAAAAAAATCAAAACGAATTTATGTCGCGCACTCTTTTCTGTAGCAAATGGCAGGACATAATAAAGTTCATTGATATTCAAAGATCATTTAGTAAACAATAATTATGATTCACAGCACAAACACAAAATAAAATAATGCTATACTATATAAGCGCTCATGCAAAGCATATTATTTTTTCATGCTGAGATAATCAATGATAACATAGAGTGGATACTAGTGCCATAGTTACAATGTCAAAAGTAGTTTTATCCTATTTTATATAGATCTTACTTGACAATATGCACTAATAAATACAGTCGTGGAAAAAAAAAATAAACACCCCCTACTAACTCCTCAACAAATTATCGTAGAAGAAAGTTACTGGTACCAAGCGATTGGAAATAAAGTCTACTTTTAAATGATGTATATAAAATTTGCTTAGGGGCCATATACATATACGAACTCGAACTTTATTTTTTTTTTCAATGGCAATACCTAATTTTAACAAGATATTTCAAATCTTCGGTTCAAACAATGCCAAGACACCAAATTTCAAGTCATTTGAATAATAAGTTTTTGAACTATAAACATTCAAAATTGAGTGCTTCTAATGTTAAATTACATTTTCATACTTTTATTAATATCTCCTGAAATTATACCCCTAATGTGTTAATTTTTTGTGTAGCAATAATACTAAAATACCCAAACATAAATACGCTGAATTTGCAATTTTTATAATTTTATGAAATTAATATTCGAAAAAATTATGAATTGCAACCTACAATTTTTTTGATGGATTTAGATTTATTAAGTCCTGCTTTATGGAAATCCAAAATTTCACGTTCTTCTTCCAAGTAGTTTTCAAATTATGCTTAAAAAACGGCAAAATGATGGTTTAAGGGGCCGTCTATGATAAAAGTGACTAGATATTTTGAAATTTCTTCTGCTATCCCGTAATCTAACAGTCTTCAATGACTGCTTGAGTGGCGCTTAAGATGCCTTTATCAAGAAGGGGGCTCTCTCCGTCAACAATGGAGTACCGAACTTCAATTTGGATACAGCCCCTAAAATACGCTCGTTTTAAAATAATTAATTTCTCGTAAACTTATCGTACGAATTGCATAAAAATTTGTTTTTAGACTAATTGAAGTATGTAGAGTTCATTTATGCTGTCAGAATTGTGTGCTGCTATTGAAAAAAACAAAGTTATGGTTCGTTTTAATATGTAGATGGCCCCTAAGCAAATTTTATATACATCATTTAAAAGTAGACTTTATTACCAATCGTGTGATGCCAGTAACTTTCTTCTACGATAAATGTTTGCAGAGTTAGTAAGGGGTGTTTACTTTTTTTTCCACGACTGTACGTCTTTCTTTATACAAAAAATACTCTAATTAACAAATATAAAATTCGCAAGTTGACGTCAATTTATCTGCTTTTAGAAATCCAGGTGGTTGATAATTACTACGATTTAAAATAAAATGTGGATTATGATTCTAAACCAGAGCACGAGTGGAATAAAAAGTATGAGAAAATTATGTCATATCTATTCGATATCGTTTAAATTATACGCTTTTACAAATGAAAACGCGTGTTATCGATTAAATGATAAGCTTTTACAAATATAAACTCGTGTTATCTTTTAAATATGTCAGCAGCAAAGAAAGATTTGTAATGCATATTGATACCAGAGTTAAATATTTTAGCCGCATGTCAGCTTACGAGCATGTGAGCAGGCGATCTCATTTGAAAATTTTCAGGTATGCAGTTAAAGAACATTTTATATCATCAGAGAATGAATGTAAAAAACCCACTGAGAGCTGAAGATCCAACTCATGATTTATAAGTAACTCCGAAAAGAATTAATTTGATAAACAGATACAATGATTTATAAAGAAAAAATTCAGAACCATAGGGAAAAGGTCCAGTGGTCTGTAGTAGAGATGGGCATTATTTAATGTTTAAGAATAAATAGTAATGGTGTTGTTTTATAGCTTATTACTTAATAATAGATTAGGGGAAAGTCCCTCTTAATTTTAGAACGCATTACCTGCAAATTTTATGAAAGAAAAAAAAAAGCTGGAAATAATATTTTAAAAATGCATATTCATATCGTAATAAAAATAAAATTATCGAAATTCGTTTTCTATTTTAATAACACTTTTTAGAAAATTCGAATAAAAAATTCTATTTTAAACGCTTTGAAAGTGTCAAAGCGAAAATGAACAAACAAAGCCACATTCAAATCTCCATCCTTTCAAGGCAATGGTCGACTAGCAAGAGCTATGAGTTACCACCCCATTTCACGAGAAAGAGAGAAAGATTTTCTTCTTTTTTTTCTCTCATTCAATAGTTCTATGAGCGCTTCGCGAAAAAGTACAGAGAAGTAGCTTATTTTTCCGCACCTGATGAAGACCTGGACAATCGTACAGCGCTCGATTGTTTGGATCCAAATAATCGTGAAAGTTAATTTTTTAATAATGCAACTACTCTCGTTGAGTGCGAAGAAAAAGTTCTTTTCAACGCTCACAGCGATATAACTAAAAAAAAAAAAAAAAAAAAAAAAAAAAAAATCCATGCCTTATGTAGATGTATATGATTGCGTGAAACCGGTAGGGGTTTTTTAATGTAAAGGAAAAAGAAGTTCTTTAGTAAAGGATATGCGAGGATGCGTTTTAATTTCGATCGCGTTGAAAGTTGGGGAAATTAGCAAGGGACGTTTTTGGTATTCATTTCCGTTTGAGTTTCGTATGAGTATTAGTCTACTGTCGGTATAGTT
The DNA here is from genome assembly GCA_963932465.1 of Maratus speciosus. Classification (NCBI taxonomy): domain Eukaryota; kingdom Metazoa; phylum Arthropoda; class Arachnida; order Araneae; family Salticidae; genus Maratus; species Maratus speciosus. The sequence continues at coordinate 495,193,964 of OZ010792.1, forward strand.
CATTTAAGGCTGTTCTCAAATCCAAAAGGGCAACTTTATGACATACGTTTTATTTTATTTTTGTTCGGAAATGCACGAAACTAGCAGTTGTTGTTGTTTAGAAACTATGTAATCGAGCTGTTTTTCCGTTTTTTTGCAATTGCAATAGGTCTTTCAGAAAGTAGTGTCAAAGTGGGCGATTTGAACCGAATTTACGCGCGAAAGGAGAAAAATCACTCAAGAAATGATGAAAAACGTGTTTGCCATGTGATTAAAATCGCTTCTAACTCAATGGGTAATTTATTGATTAAAAAATGGAAAACACAGTTCGATTCCTAATCGCTTCCATGGTCAGGTTTTCCAATTTTACATCTTTCCGTTAAAAAAATGAATTTGTAAATCTGTCAGGATATTTTGCGCTTGTTGAGCAGAGCAGTTGAGAACAGCCTTAACGAGAGGCGGTTTCATTGAATTTGAATGTTGAAATACTCACGAAGTTTGGGGAGATATTTTTTTTTTTTTTTTTTTTTTTTTTTTTTACTCACGAATTTTCTTTTGAATTTTAGCCTATTTTCTTTTTTTTCTTTTTGTCATTACTGTGCTTTTAGAAAATGAAAGTTGGAAAACATTTTTTTCAATGGTTACGTTTTACTGAAAAGAAAAGGAAATAGCATCGCATTATTTCTGAAGACATTTAATTTTAAAACAATTGTAATTAATTTGAAAAACGTACTGAAGATTTGTTTGGATTAACGACATTTGGTAAAAGTGTATAAGTGGTATTTTCGTGTTCTTGTGGAAGAAAGGAATTAGCTTTGGGGATACCGATGCGTTGATAGATGTGGGAATCGGAAGACATGAAGTCGAGAATCAAATTTCATTTTCCTAAAAATCATGTTCTTAAAAATGTGTTTTATTTTTATACAGGATGTCTTTTCTTATTGTTGACCAATAGTTACTTCCTAAATCGTTAGTTTTAGAGGTATACAGTAAAACCTCCCTAAAGCGACCACGTTCCGTTCCAATAAAAATTGGTGGTGGAGAGGAATCTGAGAGGTGGTCTCTTAATGGAGGTCAAGTTTAAAACTACATTTTAATTGTTGAAAAAAAGTAACAAGTAATGTTACTAAAATTTATTTTTCAGATTAGGAAAAAATATGAAAATTTAAGTATCAAAACAAAAGTTAATTACATAAGTTAATTACTGAAGAGTTTAAAAAATGAATATATTGACGTTTGCTTTGAATTTACGGTTTTATATTTTATAACTTTTATTTCCAAGTCCTTTCGAAGTTCAATAAATAAATGCAATTTTTTTTTTTTTGGACGGGGAGAAATAATGACGATTTCACTAATTTATCTATTTCTTTGAGAGTTTCCTGACAGAATAGGGCAGGGGAGCTCATTGACCGTCATTCTTAATTTGTCATCAGAGTTAAATTCTTTGCCTAAAAAGACACAAAGGGATTTAAACACTTAAAAGTTACAGGAGTAAAAAAAAAATTCTAACCTTAGTTTAGAAGTTTGATGAATAATGCGCTCTCCGGAATTATTTTTCTAATAAAACCTTCTTCAAGCAACCAGGAAAAAACGGAATTTGTTTCATTTTCTTCAAAAAAATGGGTCGCTTATGGAGGGAGTTCAACTGAGATGGTCTGTGAATGGAGGTAAAATTAGTATTGAGCTTATAAATTTCTTGGGAATAAATTTCGTTCCATGAAAAAATGGTCATTCAGGGAGGTGGTCGCACAGGGAAGTTTCACTGTAATTCCAATTTCAAAAATGTCGCAAATGTTGCTTTCTATCATAAGAAACTGATTTACGTCAAAATAGTCATTTTTTAAGTAGTTACGAAATTAAAAATATATATAATATATACGATGCATGGGTCCAGTAAGGTACACTTAGATAAAATTCCACCCTGTTCTAACAAATAAAAATTCATTTTTCTATGCCGAAAACTTACCGAGTTACGATACTTTCTGAAGATTAGGGTGAAATTTGCTCGTGGGATGTGAGTCGAAATTGCGTCTGAAAAGTTATATGAAGACATACTTGGATATAGAGATACAAGAAGCATCATAAGTGGAATAAAAGTCAGGGAATATAAGTCCAAACAATTAAATGGTACTGCTACTGAAATGATACCAAATGAAGAAAAAGTATGCGTATTTTTTTTTCTCAAAAACATCAAAAAATGGTACGAGTTTTCCGTTGTAGATGATATGATGGATGTAGACATTAAAAAAATATTCGAATTGTACAACCTGTTATACCTTTATCTACTGACAGTACTTATAAGTACCATTAAAATAACTTGTTATAAAATTTATTTAATTCATCGATTATTAGTAGTAAGGAGTTATAGATGCATTACTTTATCTTGTTTCGAAAGCATTATGGGTTACACAAAACAAAAATATTTTTAAAAGGACGATTTCTTTTGCCTCTTCATCTTTTCAGCTGTCTTGGGGTTGTGTGTGTGTGTGTGGGGGGGGGGGGGGTTCAATTCGGAAATATTTCTATATTTCTATTGTAAGAACATTATATTTGCACATTTCTTAATTCTACAACACTAAGAAAAATACTTAAATTAAAGATTTGAGTGAGGTTATAAATTTTTCACAAAATCCCTATAAATTCAAATTTAATGAATCCTTCTAAATCCTTCAATAATTCTAAAACCCTTCTAAAATTTATTAAATGATTATGTGAATCTTCTAATGTAGTTTCAGAAATTCACGAAAAATGCTTTAGAAGATAAAATTTTCATGAATTCATAATTCAGTACATAAAGGGTTAAAGTTTTTAGAAGACGTTATATATTTCCTGTTAATCTTCAGAATTATTACTCCAATCTGGTTGAAGATGAACCCATGCATTCCATTGATTAAAGGAAAATTATAGTATTAAGAACTTTGTATAAATGACGATTTATCATTATTTTAGCATTTTAATAATACATATTGTGTTTCTTGAGCACCAGTGCTTGTTTTCGTTGTGTTTTCATTGTGCACTTGTTTTCATTCTAACAATTACAAGTCTTTGTTACCCCACAACATTCTAACTTGAGTTAAATATTGCGTTTTAAACATGTGACTCAAAGTAACACCAATGAGTGGGTTAATTTGAGTCACCTAGTTTTGTTTATGCGTCATTGCATATGCAGCTCTTTTTTTTTTTTTTTTTTTTTTTTATTATTATTATTATTATTATTATTATTATTATTATTACTAAAGTAGAATGATGGACCCAAATTTTAGAGTGCCCCATACTAACTCACGTTAAAGTTAATCCATTTTCGGCCAAAGGTGCGTAAACGCACCATTTCAATAAATATTTTTCTATTAACACTGTGACGAATATTTTTCACAAATTTTATTTTTATGCTATTTTTAATGGTTCTGGAGACGTCTATAAAATATCAGTAATTCAATTGGAATAAACACTTTCTGTTGAGAAATTTTCAAAATACGTTAGTTTTTTTTTTTCTTAATTGAAACGGTTATTGGCAAATTCTACTTTTTGAAAATGTATAATTATCCCACTTGAGATTAATCACATTTTTTTTTATAATAGATCAAAGTTTCAAGTTCTGTAAATAAAATAATAATAAAACAAATGTCGTAGAAAATTAAAAAAAATTATTAAATTTAAATTTAATGGTGCGTTAGCGCACCATTGACCGAATACATGAACATGCTAAATGCATTTTATTTCTCAAATGAAATATTATTTTTCATGCACGAAACTTTTTTTTTGTGCTAATGAATGTAATTTAAGCATATTTCATTGAAATTATACCACATTTTATAAAATTTCTATGCTTGGCCTAAAATGGGTTAAGCACTTCATAACCATTGGTTATCAAGTGATCAACTGTTTGATTTTTAAAAGTGGCACAGTTACGGTTCCTAAAATATCTAGTGATATGCATGTGAGAAATATAAACAATACAACTCTGATAACACGGTTATTTTTCAAAGCTGTAAAAAATTAAGGCCAATTTGAACGATAGTATTTTTAAAGCATAAGCACCTAAATTAATTAGATAAACTTTTAATTTTCAGATTATTTTAGAAAATTTATTCTCTTTCACCATTGGGGGATGCAAATGACATAGTATTACAATATCAGTGCTACTAAATGCTACTTAGTGAAAATTAATTATGATTCACCGCAAAAATAAAAAATGCTATTCCGTATTGCATAACATGCTATCGTCATTGCGAAAACAAATCTAAATAACAAAACAGAATGATTATCAGAGGAATAGTTAAATATGTCATAAACAATTTCATCACAATTCATAATGATCTCGTCAGGAAAGTCAACTGAACTTATTTTCACATCGAGTGATGTGTTTACACAAAAATACATTAATCACTAAATATTAAATTCGCAAGTCAATTAAAGACGATTTATAAGCTCAAAAAAATCATGATAACTAATTGTGAAAACTATAAAGAAACACTGTCGACAAGATTTTGTTTTCATTTCGAGTGACATCTTAGCAGACGATGTCTGTTCTAAAACTCCAGATATCATAAAGGAACGACTCATTATGTGGAAATTCTTAGAGCAGAAGATTCTTCAACACGTGCCTCATGACTCACTCCAAAACTTAATGAATGAACTCGGTGAACAATTGAATGAGACAGAAAATGAAAAGTTGGAACGTAATTACGTCGTTTTCGGGCTAAAAATGAATGGTATTCCCTTGAAGGAATTATGATGCATGGTCAAATTCTGAATGAAATTTGTATTTAAAAATATGGCAGGCACGTGATGAAATATAGAAAAATGAGAGAATTATTTTAAAGTGTAACGAGTTAAGAAAGTATGGATATTAACCCTCCCCTTAAACACCATATTCAATTTAGTGATAGTACGCTGAATACCAGATATATTAAATTTCGTCAAAAGTAGTTCATGTTACTTTTAATTACACGTTATGTAAAGAGATGAAATAAAGGTTTATTTAAATTATAAAAACAGAAGTATGGTTCGAAGTAAGTGTAAAGTTCGTAAGTTTTTCGAACTATTGTTATATTACAATTAAGCACAGAAATGTTGAAAATGAAAAAATAAGCCATGTATGTTTATGCTATAAAGCCCGTATGAAGTCAATCACAATAACAATTAGCGACGCAAAAGAAAGAAAGAAAGAAAAAAAAAACTAGAAAACAGGAATTCTGCTTTTCTAGAATTTAGTGTCGCCCCCGATAAAAAAAATATATATATATGTATGTATATAAATATAGATAGTACAAAACATATTTCAGTTTTAAGACTTAAAACACTCGCTTATATTTTATATAAAAAATTCAAGAAACTCGACAAAAAAATCGGCTATCTAATGATTCACATGCATTCATTTGTTTGTATTATTAATAAAGAAACTTAAAATTAACTTTGGTTTATAATAGCCCCATGTTTTATCAGAAATCATTCATTTATATTTTTTCAAAATAGCATGTATTTTAATTACATTTTTTAAAAGTTGTTATGGGAAGATAGCAACAAAAACATATAATTACTATTTTCCAACTATTTTTTCCTTTACTTTCTACACAAATGGAGTACTTGAGTTGCCAAAATTAAACAAATAGCGCTAAAAACTACAGAAAAATTAATATTTCAAAAATATATTGAGATGCAGTTTTCAAACAAATTGCATTTAAAAGTGCTTTTTCCCCAATACGACGGTATAAAAATTGAAAATGTGCGATGCTTACAAGTTAAAAAATTGCAGTAGAATTTATAACTGCACAATGCCTTGTTTGCATCTGCCTTGATTTACGGCTGGCTTATACAACAGAACGTTATGTTTTAGAGACGAGACTTTAATAGCTGGGAGAAAGAAATTGCATACCGGGGGCTTAAAAAAAAATGCTTAGAATTGCAGTCTGGACTTAAAAAGAGGACGTAGTATCCCAGACCGTTGCTTTTTTCAATTTTGACAGTTTAACTTGTATTTATTTTATTTTTTTTTCAATCTGGGATTTGCATAATCTGGGTCCACAGTTGTTCACATCAAAGAGAAGACCTAAGGTATTTAGAAAGATCCAAATCTATGAGCTGAAAAAACTGCAATAAAATTTCGTGGTTTGCATAATTTTATGCTGTACTATAGATGTGAATGTTGAATACAAGATGTGAATGTTGAATTCTGAAAAGAATTTTTTTTTTCCTTTTTCTAGAATTTTGAAATTCTGATCTTATTTAAAAACGGTTAACCCATTTCCTGCTGATTATGGGAAAAGAAACCATTTTTTTATTCTCTTATGAAAATAAATGTCTGGATCAACAAAAATATTTTGTTAAAAGCTATAAAGTTTGTTTTAACTTTTTAAAAATTATTATTTTACTATTTTTTAAAATTCTACTTGAATTTTTTGGTCAAGATCTTTTTTTATGTTGATATATTTAATTGATAAATAAGTTAAAATACTGTAATTATAGTTTCAGCATATTGAACTTTTTTACGAAATAATTTATTATTTAAAACATAATAATTTATCTCGGGAAAATAATTATTCCAATTAGTAGTCTTTGTCAAAATCTTCTCTTATATATATATATATATTTAAAAAAATTAAATGGCGGTTCAGATTCAAACTATCAATAGTTTCAATCAGTTTCATTGCTACATTTTTAAATGGCTGATGTTTTGAATACAAATTTAACTGATACCTTTCTGTAGCTTCTTCTGGCAACCGAATAATTCATTTGTCTGAAACAAAAAGGAAAACTAATATCAAAATTTACATTAATATAAATCGTACATTGAAATGCAAATTAATCAAATAATCAGTTTAATACATAACGTCGCAGCAAAAAAATTATATGCCATATTCTCTATGTAATAAAATTCTTGTTGATAAGGGGAATCATTTGATTAATCGTGTTTAAGGAGGCAGTTTATCTTTCCAACAATTTTTCTTATTTTAAAAAATATGGTTCAAATGGTGAACTCACTTCATTTCAATGTTCAACTAAAAGTACATTTTGAAAAAAAATTGACTGAATATTTAATTAAAAGTTTTAAAATTTTTCAATTTTTTAAAATCCCTACACTGTAAAAAAAAAAAATACTGCCAGTTTTCTGGTAGGAATGGGAAAAATAGTTGCCCTTATCGTACCGGAATAATTTCCAACCCAACTCGGAATAAAATCCGTAAAATACCAGTTTTACTGACTATTTCCTTATTTTTACGGATTTTATTCCGAGCTGGGTCGGAAATTATTCCGGTACAATAAGAGCAACTATTTTTCCGATTCCTACCGGAAAACTGGCAGTATTTTTTTTACAGTGTACTACTTTTTTAAATATTGATATTTTTGACTAATTTTTTTTTTAAGATTGGCAAATGTGTATTACACAAGACTGCGCATGGATTTTCCGATACATCTAATATTACATTTAATATAATTTTTTTACTGATACACTTTTAAAAAACGGAATAAATAACGGAGATTCTACTGGCAATCTAGACGACAGTACTATTTACGTATTTTTACGGAAAATTTTCCCCATAAAATACAGAAAAATTTCCGTTTTTAATCAGAAAAACGAAAATTTTCCCGTAAAAATACGGAAATAGCACTGGCGTCTAGATTGCAAGTAGAATCTCCGTTTTTTAGTTCGTTTTTTTTTTTTTTTTTTTTTTTTTTTTTTTTTTTTTTTTTTTAATACAGTGTAGATATAGTGTAAAATGATGAAATCTAACACATTTTCCTATACTTTTATTTTTTTTTAAATAACAAAAAGCCTGAAGGCTAATTCCATGCGCAGATTTATTATATTATAATGAACCTATATATATAAAAAAAAAAAAAAAACTTTAAATCTCTATCTCGAATACAAAAAAAAGGCCTTAGCATTTTTAAACATGAAAGTGCGGAAAATATGAACATGGAGAAAAAGCCATTTAAAGTTTTAATTTGGGTGGGTAATTGCGTTGGGTATATTAACAAAATTTATAATATCTCCCATATAATTGCCGTATGGGTGAAAATGAGGTATCAAAATATTCACAATTAAACATTCTTTCATTTAATATTTAAAAATAAATTTTTTTGATTAATTTTGAGGTAAGCTGTCCCTTTAATAAATAATATGAAGTCCGATGTAGCTTGGTTGTGAAGGAGTAAAGTTAATCTCCGTGTTATAACTATATAGCGGTACATTAGAATATGAGCTGAGTGGCAAAGGAAAATTCCTGTGAATGTGTAAAAAGTGTATTGTATCCATTGTTGCCGTGGCGAATAAACTTAAAGGGCAGATACGGTTGATCTATTCAGAAAACTAAGCAGCAAATAATCAAAATGCTGGCTACTTATAAGGTGTGCCAAAATTCAAGCAAGAAGTAATTTTGATAGAAAACACAGGCTTATAATTAAAAATTGTAAATTTTTTATTGATTCATAAAATATACAGTATAGGTTATATATGGAATAGCATATAGGGTATATGGCCTCCACGGCTTTGCTGGCACATAAACACTCTTTTGCTGAAATTTTCCAAGACCGTTTTTGCAAATATGTGGCTGAATTTTGTTGATACAGCCCTCAATTTCCTCCTTCAAGGCGTGGGTGGTCATGAGCTCGTTGGCACAAACCTTAGTCTTAAAAAAAAAACCAAAGAAACGTGTCCAAAGGCATAATCTGGCGATGAAAGTCGCATGATCTGGGTGGCCAATTCTGATCACCAAAACGGCAATGACTCAAGTAGTAATTGAATGTTCCTCGGGCTGTATGGCGTGTGGTACCGTCTTGTTGAAACCACAAATCGTCCACATCCATATTTTGCAATTTAGGCACAATGGATTATCATGTCGCAAAATTCAAATCTTGCGTGAATTTTGTTACACCCTTTACAAAGTAACACGATCTTTACCATTATCAACGAGGTTAATAATGGAACAGTTTCACTTCGGCATTTTTAAAATTACGACATTTAGTAACAGAAAATCGTTACTTATTAACAAAGAAAGAAAATAGAGTACAATCGTACACTTGGGTTGTCCTAAAAACTAACAATTAAAGTAGTTAGTTAAAGTTTAAATATTGAGTTTATAGTAACATGTTACAGTTTTAAAAAATGTATTACTCTTATATTGCATACAAAACTATAGGAGAAATCATCAGTATGGTCAACAGTGCATCAACGTTCGACAGTTAGAGAACATTATAACGTTTTCCAGAGCATATTCAAGTTTTTACAACAACTTCTATTCTTTCTGCACGGGAATGAATGTTTTTTTTTTTTTTTTTTACATTAGGTTGGCGAAAATTATGTGGTAGGAGAAAAAGATTACTCAACAATTATTGGTCAATTGAAAATCTTTGTTATTATGTGATCAAGCTAAGTAAGTTGGATTGATCGTTTTTCACAGTAACCATAAAAGTTATCATAACAGTTATCATTTATAATTTGCCACTTAGGGATGCTTAACAAATTTAATACAAATTTGAAGCCTGAAAATGTGTAATATTTGAGATATGAGAGGATGTTGACTGTTGAAATACATTTCTTTTAAATTTTTTAGTGTTCAACAGGGTGAATTTATGTCCATTATACATAGTCTTTTACGAATAAGACGATTTCATAAAATATTGCCCACAGCAACGCATCCTACGCAAGGTACAGAGTCTTTCGCGAATTAGATTGTACCCGATCGAACCCTAAAATTCTTTTTAAAGTCCCCCTGAAACCGACAAAAAAATTTCGTCAACCCGAAGCCCAAAACCAAAACGAACCCGACCAAAGAATTTCGCCAAAACGGAACTCAAACCGAATCCGACACATGCCAATCCGAAACCGAGCGAACCTGAAATATTCAAACTCGAACCTGAAGTGAAAGAAAATTAATCCAGGCCCTTGGTTTGGCCATGATTTTCGGCTTCCTTTCAACATTTTTTTTTTTTTTTTTTTTTTGGGGGGGGGGGGGGGTAAGTATATTATTTTATACCACAAAAAAAGAAGAAAGAACTATACAAGTAATGTAGGAAAACACGCTGAGGCTTTCCAATCATCAATACAAAATGCTAGCAAAACCCGCGGCTAATTCAAAAATTTCTAATTAAACTACATTAAATGTATAATACGTGATTTATCACATTGTTAACGAAGCGTAGAACCAACAATGTGAAAAATGTGCAAGCCGGGAATCGAACCCGGAACCCTTGGAATAGCGCTCCAAGTGCTCTACCATTTGAACTACGGGGACAATACTCAGCTTGGCACCTCTCACTCACATATGTTGGTAAGGCTGCAACTGCTGCACAAGATGGAATAGTCTTCATGACACACAATCCTGTGGCGAAACATGAGACACAAACAAACCCAGCATCGGTGAACACATATATAATTTTAATTAATTTTTCAATTAATTTTCAGCAGTGGAAAATTCTATTCCATCTTGTGCTGCAGTTGCAGACTTACCAACATATGTGGGAAATGCTAAGCTGGGCATCGTCCTCGTAGCTTAAATGGTAGAGCACTTGGAGCTCAATTCCAAGCGTTTCGGATTCGATTCCCGGCTTGGACATTTTTCACATTGTTGGTTTTACGCTTCGTTAGCAATGACATAAATCACGTATTATATATTCAATTATTTCGAGCGTAATTCCACTACTGAAAATTAACTGAAAAATTAATTAAAATGATATAAGCCACATTATCTGTAAATGTCTTTCTTATACTGCATTAGGCGAACATGATACTTAAATTAAATGAGAAAATCTAAAATTAATTCCAAATAAATCGTAATGTAAAATGTATTTTGAAGGTTTTTCGCTCATTTCATTTTTTATTTAAAATTTCGATTTTTTTAGAAACTGATCTTAGCAAACATTTAAATCTTAAAGGTAACCTCGTGCCAAATTCCAAGCTTCTAGTTATCCAAGCTTCTGTACCAATCTATATCAAAGAAATTTTAATTTTAGAACGTTTTTTGCTTTCGTAGACTAAAATTTCGAAATTTTTAAAAATTGCTATGTGGGTGCACTTACGTCTCTAAAGTAACAAACAGCCATCTCAAATTTCAAGTCTCTATCCTTAACAATTTCAGATAAATCATAATGTAAGAGGTTTTCATAACGTTTCGCGCCCATTTCAAAGTGTTTTGCTTCTACATCCTTTTAAATTTCGCAATTTGTAAAAATTATTCTCTTCGAGCATTTGCATCTAAAAATTAAGAGACATGTCAAATTTTAGGTTTATCCCTAAAAATTAGAAATAAACCGTAAGTTAGAATGTTTTTCGTTCTTTTCACATCTTTAAATTTCGAATTTTTAATCAACTGTTTATACCATGCGTCTGCATCTTAAAAGTAACCACCATACTAAATTTCAAGTATACAAGAATACAAACCCGAACAAATATTATAACTAAATCCTAAATTAGAACGTTTTCCACCCATTTTTTTCAAATTTCGTATTTTATAGGAAGCGTTCTTAGCGAGCATTTACATCGTAAAAGTAATTATACCTTGCTAAATGCGAATTGTATAACATAAATCGCAATTTTAGAACGGTTTTTTCTCTAATTCGTTTCTAAAATTCGAATTTTTCAAAAATTGTCATGCCAAATTTCAAGTATCTAGTTCTATCTCCCTAACGAATCCAAGTAAATCGTAGTCTAGAATATTTTTAGAATTTTTCCGTTCATTTCACTCTTTTAAATTATAATTTTAATAAAAAACCGTTCTTAGCGAGCATTTACATCTTAAAAGTAATCCCCATGATAAAATCCAGGCTTCTTCTACCAACTGTATCACATAAATCGCAATTCTAGAACATCTTTTCACTCCTGCATCCTTTAAATTTCGAATTAAAAAAAACTGTTCTGGGAGAGCGTTTACTAAAACAGCCATGCCAAATTTTAAGCTTCTAGCCCTAACAGTTCGAAATAAATCGTGTTTTAGAACGTTTTTCCTCTCATTTCACTGTTTTAAATTTCGATTTTTTTTCTTTTCTTTCTTTTTTTTTTTTTTTTTAGAAACCGTTCATAGCAAGTATACATCTTAAAAATAACCACCAGATCAAATTTCAAATTTATAACCCAAACAATATCACAGTAATCGCAATTTTCGAACGATTTTTGCTCTTGCACCTCCTTGGGGTTTGTTGTACCGACATAAAATATAGCCTAGGGGCAGGCATAAAACACAGCCTATAGGAGCAGAGATGGTCGACAGCATTTGCCATCGTTATTTTCGAAATCGATCCGGTAGGTCCAGAGATTACCCCTTACAAATAAACAAAAAGATGTTACTTCTTTCGATTATTTCTGATGATAACATTATTTTTTCTATGCACATACAAAACGCGCAATGATAAATGAGCTATTATACGAAATGTCTTTTAAACTCACATTTTGTAGAGCATAGTACACTTATATTTCGTTAAATTACTTTGTTTGATTAAAAATTGCATTTAATTAAAACTTAATGAAATAATGTTTCTACAAATAATCTAATCATAACGAAATGTCTTGCTCGGAACCGCTGGAACAGAAGAAACGAATCTAAATATGCAATAGGCTACTTATAGTATAGTTACGTTTCGCCTGAAAAATATTTATTGTTAGCTTTCTGAATAAAATTCATTTGTACTGTAAGATCTTAGTCAATGAAAATACAAAATTTCTAAAATTAGTATGCTTTCTTTTTTGTTTTACAATTTATTCTTCAACATTCAGGGCTATTGGCATTTGCTTCTCCATCCACCTTATAAAAATTCTTTTCGCATTATTTGAAAATATTTAATTAACAATGCACATTCATCCAGAGCTTGTTATCTCCGTGAACATCTACCACAATTAAGCTCCACCAGACCACAAACACTTCCATCCGATCTCTGTATCCCTTTCTGCCCGCAAATGTGGCGCCATCGCGAATTCTCCATCTCGGAATATTTCATGGACATGGCCAGTGGTGATCATCCGACTGTGGGGTGTCGCTGTGTTACTTCCAAACCTCACCAAACACAAACAACCGTCGTTATATACTAGAATCAGTTTGAGAGATCAGGATGCTGATGGAATTCGGGATTTAGTTCACGTGCGACGTGCGTCCACGGTCGAGTGATTCTACTCCCAAACTCAGGTTCAGACGGGATTATTCCTCACCAGCAGACCAGCTTTTAGGTTTGTTCTGACATCCGAACCAACAAGCTTCGTTTACTCGGTTTGGTTGGATGAACAGCTTTGGTATGCTGAAAACACAGAAATGCAATTTATATGATAAGATGCGGAATGACGGTCTAATGAACAAGAGATATATTTAAGGCTAGAACCAGGAATGCCAAATCCAGCGTCAACTTAGAATGTGTTACTAATTTATTAACTAATTAATTATTAATTAGTTCTTTATTAAGGCTGTTCTCAAATCCAAAAGCACAACTTTATGAAATAAGTTTTAATTTATTTTTGTTCGGAAATGCATGAAACTAGCAGGTCTTGTTGTTCAGAAACTATATAATCGAGCTGTTTTTTCCGGGTTTTTTTTCGCAAGCGCTATAGATCTTTCAGAAAATAGTGTCAATGTGGGCGTTTTGAACCGAATTTCCTCGCGAAAGTAGAATAATTACTCAAGAAAAGGCGAAGAACGTGTTTATCACGTGATCAAAATCGCTTACAACTCAATAGATAATTGATTGATCAAAAAATGGAAAATACAGTTCAATTCCAAATCACATCCATGGCCAGGCTTTCCAATTTTATATCTTTCCGTTAAAAAATTAATTTGTAAATGTGTCAAAACGTTTTGCGCTTGTTGAGCAGAGCAGTTAAGAACAGCTTTAAGAAGAGTATACATTTTAAAAAAAGTTTCAGTTTTTAATTTTCCAATGAAAAATTTTAAAATTACGAACACATTCCAAGACCATGAGAATAACATTGTTGAGGGGAATTTCAAATCTGACTGATAGAAAACCTCTGTCATCAAGTAACAAACGCAAAATTTGAATAGTAGTGAGAATCCCTATAAGACATTAATCATTACTATAAAAAACAATAGACTCGACAATATTTACCCACATGCAACTAATTTTTTTTTTAAGAATAACATTTATTTTTTCCGACTGTTCACCAGATGCAATCTCATTTACCATAAAAGATGCATGAATTCTAAGAATCCGATCTCCCTTAACCGGGTGATATACTCAAGAAAGCCACTCACGAGGATGTTTCACGCTTGACCTAAGCAGCATTAATAGTTTGTGACAACTTTTGCACGAAAATTTCAATGCTGCTCTCTCAGCCATGGCGTACAATCGGGTGACCTTATGACTTGATTAGTTTTAAATTGCCAGAGGCGTTTCCTACTGCCAAATCTGAAGAATGCATCTTAATGACAGAGACAGTTCGAAGAGTATCTAGTGACAGTGAACATTGCTTTTGTTTCCCCAATGACTTCTCTATGTCACTGGATTTTGTTTATTATGCGTAATCTTGAATGAATTCCGAGTGCTGTCTGATGATGTCACTGATCTTTGATTTTCTCAACCCTTGCTGGAAGTTGATAATGACCAACAAAAGCTGTTTATTTTAGTAAAATTTTATAATGCAAACCATATCGTTTAATATAATCAAATGTGTAAGAAGTCTCATAGCTTTCTTAAATTTTCAACAGCTAGAAATTATTTATATCTACTGTTTGCTTACCTGCCCGTAAGATATCTAAATTTCCAACAGTGTTCGGTTTGTACTGATTAGCGATAGCGACCACAATCTTTGCATGCTTGCATTTGAATTTATTAATCTCAATCTTGGATGCAACCATTCTGATACACGCACATATTTATTTATATGAGCGTATGGGAAGTGCACATTGAACACCCATGCACAATTTCGCGTATCTCATACATAAATCTTGAGTGGACACAAATGTATTTTTGGAAAACATTTCACGTGCAAAAAGTAACAAGGCTTTTTCGCAGTCAAACTTGGGTATTGCTATTAAAAAACAAAAACAAAGTTTGGGTTCATTTTTATATGTAGATGGCCCCTAAGCAAATGTTATATACATCATTTAAAAGTAAACTTTATTTTCAGTCGTTTGGTACCAATAACTTTCTTCTACAATAATTTGTTTCAGAGTTAGTTGTGGGCGTTTTCTTTTTTACCCACGACTATACATATAACCGAACACTTTCGTTATTTGGCGCTACGGCAAAAGTATTAATTTGAATTTAGTGGTACGCCAGTCTAAAAGTTTGGAAGTCCCTGGGCTAATGACAACACTGCAAATTCGTGAAACACTTTTGAAACACTAACTAAACATAATAATTAACACTTCTGACTAAAATCATTTTCGATTGTGTTGTGAATGTATTGCGAATGTGTTATGCCAAATATAAAGATTGTGCAAAAAGTATTGTTAAAAATTACAAGAGGAGAAAATGTGTTTTCAAAACATTTATTTTTAAAATTATGTTATAAATGTTTAATAAATAGTATGTTTTAAGTGTGTGTGTGTTATTTTAAAGGCACCATGTAGAAAGTGTTTTACATGTGTTGTTTTATAGTGTTCTAAATTGTGTGGTGTTTACAATGTGTAGTTAATTTGGTGACAAAGTGTTGTGCAACACAACACTATTGTAAGAAAATATTTTCATTAACACTATTTACAACACGATTTCAACACAATTAACATCACTATTTTTAGATAGCAACACTTTTGAAACATATTAAGAACACATTCCTAGATAGCAACACTTTTGCAACATATTAAGAACACAATCACAACACGAAAAATATTTTGTATATGAAGTTTTCTAATTCACAACACATTAATGTGTTGTTAATTTGGTGACAAAAAGTGTTGTAAAATGTGTTTTTTTTTGTGTGTGTGATTGAGAATTTGCAGTGAATGTAATGAAATTATTAAGAACATAATTTGAGAAATCGGATAATGCATGTTAATGCTACATAATTCTCTATAGATGATAAGCAAATTAAATTGACGATATTGCTCGTGTTTCCATAAATTGAGTACCAAAAGTACAGGCTTACCTCTACATTGCCCAAATTACATTTCTAATTCTAACTGCATTTATGGATATTAATATTCTGAACTTTTTCTCGAAAAATCACACATACCCAAATCGACCCGAAATCGAAATAAATACAGTCAATTCGACTCAAATCTGACCCTCAGCAAAACATTTCCGACAGTCCGAACTCCGAAACTAAACCCAAACTAGTCGAGTTCGGGTAGATTCGAGTAAAATCGGATTACTCTATCTGATGAAAAAATTCGTAGTTCGTAGTTTGCAGACATATATGTTCACAGGCATGGACTTTTCAGAAGACGTGCGTAAATCTTTTGTATGATTCCGAGGTGTGATATAACTTTTGCGGAGAGTAGCTACACAGTTAATTTTTTATATAACAGTTAAAGATTTTTTTCATAACGATAATAGAAAATAATTACATATCTAAAACTTTATTAAGGCTGTTCTGAACTACTCTGCTCAACAAACGCAAAACATTTTGACACATTTACAAATTCATTTTTTAACGGAAGAAAGATATAAAATTGGAAAACCTGACCATGGTAGCGATTTGGAGTCGAACTGTGTTTTCCATTTTTTGATCAATAAATTACCTATTGAGTTATAAGCGATTTTAATCACGTGGCAAACACGTTTTTTATCCCTTTCTTGAGTGGTTTTTCTCCTTTCGCGCGGAAATTCGGTCCAAAACGCCCACTTTGACACTATGTTCTGAAAGATCAATTGCATTTGCAAAAAAAAAAAAAAAAACGGAAAAAAGAGCTCGATTACATAGTTTCGGAACAACAACACCTGCTAGTTTCATGCATTTCCGAACAAAAATTAATTAAAACTTCTGTCATAAAGTTGTCCTTTTGCATTTGAGAACAGCCTTAACAAATAAATGATTTCCCCATCATAACAAAGAAAAAAAACAAAAGTGCAACGACTTCCCATCTAAGGACATTTAACATTTATCGTCCCGTTAAGTGAACGCGGGCTTTTTGGCATCATTTCTGAAAATTTTCGCGTATCAAATAGCTTCCATCTGTCGCGCTAAGAGCATGGCATCCATCATTGGGAGTCCTTGACGGGCAAAGTAGCTTCGGTCCTGTCAGCGTCAGAGAAAGAACGGCCGTCTGACTAAACCTTATCTCGGTAATCCTTTCCAATAGATTACAGGAGAATGGTTTTTGTCATAGCTTTTTAGAGAAAATCGAGATCAAAATTTATTTTTGAGTGCACTAAAAAGAGAAACATGTTTTGCAACAATGGGTGAAATCGGAGAAAGATTGATTTTTGTTTGGAGTTTAGTAACGGAAAATTGAAATTATAATTTTGTCTCTTACCTTACAGAACAAAATATTAGATTTAGATAGGATATATTTATTACTAGTGGTGTGCTTGATATCCATACCAGAGTCTTTCAGGGGTCCGATGTATTCAGCATTCTGAAATCGAAATACTTGAACGCCGAATCCGACTCGAAACCTTTGAACGAAAATAAATGCACTGTTTTATTCAGGGCTATCGCGAAGACTTTTTTTCCCAATTAGATTACTAATTTTTGCCAAGTCTATCAGAAATAGAAAGTGTATTATAGTTTTTATTAAAGTTTTACAAAATTCACCAAGTTTGTAAATTTGTCAAGAATAACAGCATTCGCGAACGTGTTTTTTTTTGGGGGGGGGAGACCTCCCCCCCCCTTAGCGAGGCCCTCGGTTTTATTACAGTCATTGAAAAAAAATCTGAAATCATGTCTCTAATCTGATTTTGTCATAAACCTTATGTTTTATGGAAAAAATATATGTACGGTCGAACGCCGTTAATACGCTCCCTGCTTGATACGCGAAACCGCTTAATACGCGAATTTTCTTCGGTCCCTTGAAATGCGCCTATCTTATGCATATAAAAACCCTGCTTAATACGCGTACGGTTAATACGCGAACCCGTTTAATACGCGAAATTTTATCAGTCCTTGGCAAGAAAAACCTACGTTTAATACGCGAATGACCTTGGTTCGAAACAGACAAGTGTTTTAGAGGGAATATGTTCCCAAGTCTTTAATACGACAATTCCTTAAACTATGAATGCTTTTTACTGTCAAAATTTAATGCAACCATGAATAGCTTTACTGAAAATTTCAATCTCAACCTCTCCCGAATAAAGGAGAATTCTTTCCCGGCCTCGATTACTTCGTAGTCAAACAGGCCAGGAAGAGAGAAGAGAAAATTTTACTGCTAACGAGCGCATTGTAAAATAAGCAGAAATGCTGTTTTTCCCATGACCAGAAAGAGCCTGAAGAGGTCTCCTCCGATTAGAAGAAAAAAGCGAACTTTTCCCACCACGAATGAGAAACTATGTGATGCTCCCTCCTAACTTAGAGCGGTGGTGAACCGATAGACTGCTCTGCAATCGCAGTTTAAATACGCGAGTCTTCCCATTCGCTGCCTGGTGAGTACTGTAATATCTTTAAAAGGCAGAGGGTCTCTTGTCACTATCGATAGAATCTAGTCTACGATATCCACCTGTGCTTTTAAAATTATAATCGAGTGTATACCATGATGGAAGAAGCAAAACATATTAAATCAAAAGTTTCCTCCATCACTGAGAAGTTACAAATTATAAATCAGTACGATGCCCAGGATGCCTCGAATAAGTCTGTGTTCGCCAAAGAAAAAGTCTTATCGGAGTGCCATCGTTAACCAAACTGTTGTTGGGGGAACAAAGGAAATTAAAACCGTCAAGTTTGAGGACATAAATAAGACCACCCACGAAAGGTTTGCTAAAGCGCGCTGTACGAATATCCCAATAAGCGGCCTGCTAATCCAAGATAAAGTTTCTGAAGTTGCTGCAAAAATGGGATTGCTAGATTTCATTGCCTCAAATAAATGGATGGATGGATCGATTTAAAGCTCGCCACGAAATAAAATTCAAGCAAGTGTGCGGTGAGTCAGCTGCTGTCAACAATGAAGACGTCGATTGTTTTAAAACAAATGTGCTTCCGTAGCTTGTAAAAAACTAAAGCCGCAATATTTACAACGTGGACGAATTTGGGGACTTTTTTACAAAATGACACAAGAAAACAATGGCTATGAAAGGCATGTGATGGGGTAAACTTGTGACCGTCTTACTCTCTTGCTCGGTGCCAACTCTGATGGATCAGACAAGTTAAAGCTACTGTTCATAGGGAAATCATGCAACCCGCGATGCTTTAAAAATATCAAGAATCTTCCCTTCCCGTATGGAAGTTAGTAAAGAACGTGGATGACGGGCAACCTTTTCAACAAGGGTTCGTAATTTTGTGCGGCGTATGGGAAAAGAATCGCGCCATGTCTTATTGTTTGTGGACAACTATCTTGCACATCCAAAAGATAACGAAGGCCTGAAGAATGAATTTCTACCTCCAAATTTGACCAGTGTCACTCAGCCAATGGGCCAAGGAAAAATTAACAGCGCCAAAGTAGATTACAAGAATCACCTAGTACGACGATACCTTCACCAAATGGAACATGGCTGCAACCTTTCTTGCTATGAGTGTCGTCCTATTACAGTCCTCGACTCTTTGCACGTACTTACCGCAGCATAGGAAAGTGTCACACGAACGACGATTGCAAATTGTTTTTGCAATGCGGGTTTCGGAAGTAGCGAGGACATAATTTATAAAGAGCCAACCTTGCACCCTAATGTTAAAGAAGACTGGCTAGGCACACAAGAAACTGCATGGAAAAATTTTGTCGATTTAGACACGCTCATTAATATGACAAAGATCTAGTCACCTCCGAGCTCAAAAGTCTGGATGACATCGTCGCCGATGTAACTGCGACTGATAAACCGGATGAGGAGGAAGAAGATGATGGACCTGCGCGTCTGGCCCCCAATCCCATTCTCCAAAGTTACGGATGCGTTCAGTTTTCTCAGACTGTATGCATCGTCACTGGACGAATGGCCCTCGACGAGCAAGCTTTACCATCACCTGAATAGGGCTGAAAACAACGCTACCACATGCCAAATAGGCCAAAATTGATACAGGGTTTGTCCAGGAAGTAATGAGACTGGATTTTTTGCGCCAAGCACAAGGCCAAAGGGGCGTGCGGCGAGGAATGTAAGCTACAAAGCCTAGCGGAAGTCATTTGGCCTTGAACTTTCGCAGCGCACGGAAACACGTAATTTGCAAGTGGCGTTAGGTTTTCAGAATTCAGTAGCGATACGCCATAAAGTTTTGTGTAACGCTAAACAAATCTGCTACTGAGAAGCTTGCCATGTTACAAGAAGCCTACGGGAAGGATTCTTTGTCCAAGGTTCAAGTGTTTAGGTGGCACAAAGCCTTGAATGACGCTAGAAAGGACGTCGATAACGAACAACACGCTGGGAGTCCATCAAGTTCTCAAACTTCAGGCACTGTGACTAAAATTAAAGCGCTTTTAAGCTCTGATCGTTGGATGAGTGTCCGAATGATTGCGGGGACGTTGGGACTTAGAAAATCGATTGTTCATCAAATCACCACGGAAGAACTCCAAATGAAAAAAAAATTGCGCCAAGCTGGTTCCTTCAAAGGGAATCAATTTCTGGCAAAACACAGCAACTCTAGTCCTGGCAACGCTGCCCCAACCATCATACAGACCCGATCTGTCACCGGGGGTCTTTTTTCTGTTCCCTCGGTAAAAATCCAGATTAAAAGGTCATCATTTTGATAATCTGAAGAACTTCCAGTAAAACCTAACGCATGTTCTGAACAGAATCCCAGTTGAAGACTCCCAGGCGGACATTAATGGATGGCAGAGTAATTGGGAAATGTGTATTAATGCAGGAGGAGGCTATTTTGAAGAATATTAAGTGTCTCTAAAATTATCTTCGAATAAACGAATTTTATGGAATCAGTCTCATTACTTGCTCGACAGATCCTGCAGCTATTTTGCCAAAATATAATTTTTATGTAATTATTGTCTTTATTAAATTTTAACTTTTGTTTTTTACATTGATTTTTTTTATTATTATCAACACTGTTCCCTATTTGTTCTGTATAGCTAACAAGGATTTTAATTTTGTTAACATTAGTTTTAGTTAACATGGTTAGCAGAAATTTTTGTGTTCGTTTTGTTCCATTTTATGTGTCATAGATAAAAAATCTAAATTTGAAAAGACTTCTTGGATTTTTACCTAAGACAATAACACTTATTTGAATTTCCAGCTTTCAAACGTTCCTGCTTAATAAGCACATAATGATTAAAACAAATAAAATGACATTTTATGTCTTAAAAAGCTAAAAATTATCAAAAAGATGTGTTTTATCTGTATAGGTTGTTATTAGATGGACCACTGGACGAAAATTCGCGACCTTCGCTTATTACGCGAATTTTGATCGGTCCCTTAATTCGCGTATTAACGGGGTTCGACCGTATTTGTATTTGCACTATAATCTATAATGTTTACATCTCAAAGAATATTTATTATGTCTTTCTTTCAGAAAATCGGGTGTACTCAAATCCGACAGGCAAGAACCGAGCAGACCCAAAAATGAAAAGAAAAAATGACGCTGTTTGTGGAAATAAAAGAGCCACATCTGTTTCTTTTAAGGATGTCCTTAAATCAAAATAAATCAACATTACTCTGAACCAAATCACGAAATATTGGTTTTACTTATCCATATATTAAAGTTTTAGATATACTCTTCACGTTTATCTCGAGTGGACGCGGCTCCACTATAGCATATCAGAGAAAAAAACGTCATTTGACTGAGTCTTATCTAGGTAATATTTTCCATTAGATTACGGGAGAATAGTTTTGTCAGAGGCTTTTAAAGAAAATCTTGTGTAAAATTTATTCTTTGCAATAAAAAAACAAGTGGGTAAGTGTGATCGTAGATCGCATAGAGGGTTTCGTTCAATATCTCTTTTAAAACACTTTATCCTTAAATTAATAAATCCAAAATTGTTAATTTATAATTATTAAATCCTTGCATAAATGGCAGCATCATTACATTTAATTTAAAAATAATTAGAAAAATATTTTTGAATCAAATTAAAAATATTCAAGAAAAATTATTTAAATAAAATTAAAAAATCCGAATATTTTTTAATTCAGCAATTTCAAAAATTTAGCGCAGGTATAAATAAAATATAACATTTTTAAAAGCAAAAAATTGTTTAAAACATATTTAAAATGCTCAAATAACTCCATATTAATCGTTTGACTTTCCAAACACTCACTAGAGGGCTCCAAAAAAGGATGTTAACATTCATTAAAATTCGAAATATAAAAGGAAAAAAATAACCTTTAAATTCCTGAACAATTCTTCTAATGCTAAGATGAAAAAAGGTGCCTTATTATTTCAAAAATGGCCAGTAGATGGCAGCAGTAAACAAAAAATATTGGTTCTAGATTGAAATTCCAGATTTTCTGTGTCTGAAAAAATAAATATTTTAAAAATTACCACTGCGCAAAAAATAAATAAATAAATAAATAAATAAAAATAAAATAAGCCTTTAAAATGGCGAAAAAAAGGAGGGGGGGGGGAATTTTCTTTTAATTAAATCCATCTGAAAAAAAAAAGCGTAATAATAAGAACAGTTATGCCAAAGGGATCCGAACTCATAATCTTCTGCATGGAAGGTGAATGCGCGACCACTACACTATGGACACTCAGCGATGTATGCTGATATTAAGATTATGTCTTCAAATCGAAAAAGAAAGAACTCATTTAATTAAAATAATATAAGACTTTTTCAACATTTTATGATTTTGGGTATGACAAGGGGTGTTCAGCTCTATTAAGGGGACCATGGACCTTTATTTGAGCAATAATCGATCCCAAAATCGACATTTCCTTTTGCGTTTATTATTATTATCCAATTTGTAGTACGTCATTCGTGGAAAACCGCATGTAGATGCAATTATTTTACGCAAAGTTACAAGTGTTTTAATTTTGTTCATAAACACTCTTTGGCCTTTTCCATACTTTAAATCTGTTTTTCTCAATGCCGATGTTTCAGCTTTTTAAAAAAATTTTAAATGCTTCTTGCTACTTAATTTTTTATCAAAATTCATGAAACTGATAAGGAAGAACCCTGATATTGCTTTAAAAGAAACCGTGTATGCATTTTAAAATTCGGCTTAATTAAGACAGTTAAATTTGATTTTTAACTTATTATAAGGCAGAAATTTGATGAAAATCGATATGGAATTTAGAAAAATATTTCTAAAAAAATGAACTATTTAAGGATTAAAAAATCGATACACAGATTTGTTTGTAATGGAATTTGACGTGATTAAAATCCAAAATCGAGGAAATATCTAAAAAATTAAGACGGAAGGAGTATTTTAAAATGTTGTTTTAAAATTTTAAATTTTTTAAAAGATCTTAAAATCATAATAAGATTGGAAATTTCTTTTACCGTGTTCTATATGCTTACGTTGAAATGTACATCTGCACAAAATTTCAAATTTCTGTTATGAAAATTAAAAGAAAGTTTTCTAAACGTCCACTGTCCCCTTAGAAAAAAAAAAATAAATAAATAAATCAAGTTTGTAATTTAAATAGTTTCCGAGTACAAAGGCTGTGACGGACGGATAGAGAGAGAAGCGAGACTATAAGGGCTTCGTCAGCTGTACGAAACCCTAAAAACAACAAAAAAAGGAGGTTTTGCAACAGTGTGTGAAATTGAAGAAAGGATATTTTTTATTGGAGATTACTAACAGAAAATTAAAATTCTAACATCACTTCTTTTCAGGATCGTTTTGATGCATTGGGAAAGCTCGACCGGGGGCATCTAGCAAAGTCACTTACATTCACTAATTCATTTTTCTAATAGTATTCAGCAGCGGAAATATGTAACTATCTTAAATATATAACATCCAGTTTATTTAGAATATGTTATTTATTTTTATTTATTTGTTTGGAAAATGACTCGGGTAGAGTCGAAACATGTAAACAGTCGAATAAACCTATTTTTATTGTTTTTAAAGTCTTAATTTACATATTTTAGCAATTAAAATTAGTATATAACTATTTTGTGTTAAAATGACATTTGTTTAGGCCCTATCTATTCTGTTATATGTCACACTAAATTCTTATCGACGTACAACAAATTCGTCGTTAAATACCCAATTTTAGTTTATGTTAGCATAGAAAGAAGGCCAGTTATGATAATTATTTTCTGACAAACCTCAATGAAAACAACAATAATAATATAATAACGGGAATTTCAGTTAATATCGTTCATTTATTATTATTATTATTACAGTAGACTCCCTAAAATCCGTACATTATCACAGATGTAAACTATGAAACTTTCAGTTCAGATGTAGCGGCAAAATTACAGAATTTTTTAGTTTTAAACGATTCTATATGTATTTTAACATGTAATTCTCGATAATATATGACTGAATTCGTGGTTTATCATGAAGCAAGTATAAATTTATTTGTGAAAAAAAATCAAGATATTGCTGTTTTACTAAATATATTTATGCATTAATCAAGCTTTTATGGTCATTAAAACTGGCTAAACCTAGAATAAAACTTTTTTTACATTATGATTTCGATGTGAATTAATAGGTTACATTTATGAGGAAAGTTTCATTGAATAATTCAAGGAAAATGTATCTTATCTTTATTATGCAAATTTAATTATACATTATTGATCACTTGATCATTTACTTGACCTTTACTTTTAATAATTTAGTCACTTTCAAAATTATCTTACTTTTAATCATTTTAGTTTATTACTTTAGTGAATTATTTTAATATTTTACTATATTGCAAGCATTCATTATAATTTTGATTGCATTATTACATTCAAATTACTGTTTAAAAAATGTAAACAAAGCAATGACCAGAAATCTGCAAAATTCTGAAATCCGCATAACCTCTGGTCCCAAGCTCTGCGGATTTGAGGGAGTCTACTGTATTTCATTTTAAAGTTTTAAAAAGAGAGATAAAAATATGTGATTCTGATTCTCCTGGAGCTCCTGAAGTGTGATGTATTACTCGATATCCATAATCGTGTTAAAAATTTTTTCAGATCCAGAAAAAAATCTTTTAAGTATTCCTTAAATTTATTAACATCACCCTGAGTCAAATCATGAAAAATTTTTTGTGTCTGTCCATAAGTAAAATTTTTATATATATACTTCATGCGTATCTGAAGTGGTTGCGGCCAGGGCCCGACTTATGCAGGGGAATTCGGGGCAGCTGCCCCGGGCCCCCCTTTTTACGGGGCTCCCCATGAGAGTAATCAGCATTTTACTTAAAAGGTGCCAAATGATTAAAACTAGCCAAAATTGACCAAAATTTATATATTTTCAAACATTTAGGAAGGAAGTGCAGTCCCCCTTCCCTTATCTGCTCCCAGTACCCCCTCCACCCATGCAGAAAGCAAACTAATCATTAGAAAACTAATAATTAAAATTTTATTATGACAACTTAGTATTCTATTGTTTTCAAAAGAAATTCTTTATTAACATTTTCCATGTAACATGGCAAGTTAAAGCCATTAATTATGACCAATTTATGGCATTTTCTTATAGACATCTTATAACGTACGTAGATACATAGATGCCAATATCTCCAGAAATTCTGGAGTTTCTCTGGAAATGCAGGTTAAAGTACGATAGTACGGTAATAAGGTAGAAAATACGGAAATTTGTGGCAAAAAAATCGCGAATTTTTTCGATCATTCGCGGCAAAAAAATGGTGAATTTTTTCGATCAATCGCGACAAAAATTCGCGAATTTCTTCAATCAGTCATTGAAATATATCGCAAAAATTGTCTATTAAACGATAAAACCACGAATTTCGGCAATCGCTCGCGGCAGAAAATCGCTCGAGGCAGAAAATCGCTCGCGGCAGTTTATTTAAACGGTCAGTGGAACGGTCAGTGAAAAAAGTTGAAAATTTTGTCAATCAGTAGTCGCTGCAAATAATCGTGAAATTCATCAATCGGTCGTTGAAAAAACTCGTGCTCTGCAAAAACGTGCTTTTCGGCTGTCAGCCGTGGCAGAAGATCGCGAATTTCGTTAATCAGTTGAGGAAAAATATCATGGAATTCGGCAATCAGCCGTTGATAAACATCGCGAATTTTGTCAATCATTCACTGCGTTGCAAAAAACGTGAAATCGTCAGTTGCGCCAAAAAACGCGAATTTCGTCAATCATTCGCGGCAAAAGATCGCGATTTTCGTCAGCCATTCGTGGCGGAAAATTGCGATTTTCGTCAGCCAGTAGCGGCAAAAGATCACGATTTTCGTCAGTCATTCGCGGCAAAAGACCGCGATTTTCGTCCGTCGGTCGCAGCAAAAGATCGTGATTTTCGTCAGTCCGTCGCGACAAATGATCGCGATTTTCGTTAGTCAGTCGCGGCAAAAGATCGCGATTTTCGTCAGTCAGTCGCGGCTAAAGACCTCGATTTTTGTCCGTTTCGTCCTTCGGTCGCGGCTAAAGACCGCGATTTTCGTCCGTCGTTCGCGGCTAAAAACCGCGATTTTCGTCAGTCGTTCGCGGCAAAAGATCGCGATTTTCGTCAGTCAGTTGCGGCGAAAAATCGCGAATTTTGTCAATTGTTTGTGGAAAGAAGTCTCTTTATTACAAAAAATATTAATTACATAAAAAGTATATTAGTATTTAAATTATGTTTGTATAGATAAATACAAAAGCTGTCAGGGGGTGAGGATTCATAAAGTACCTAAAAAATATTTTAAAATACAGCTCGAAAAAAATTATGTGTAACTCCTGAAATGACTCCTGAAACGTGACTATTTTACTCCTGATGAGTGTCCAAAACTCCTGAAATTTTACTAGTTTACTTCTATACAGTATTTACAATGTTGGCATCTATGGTAGGTAAGCGAAGTAAAAGTTTGCAAAGAAATACTCGTGTCCACCAATTTGCCATTTTTTCTACTATATTATCCTACTAGCATTTTTTCTTAAAGTTGTGACCATTTTTTGTGATACTCTGCATACAGATGTGAGCAGACAAAAGCGGGTGCCCATTTGACCGGGTACAAAATTTATGCATGCATACAATATGTATGAAGTTTAGTACTAGCCACTTCACATTATTCACATAAAAATTCTATAGATAGATAGAAGGGGGGGGGGGGGGCACAGAATAATGCTTGCCCCGGGGCCCCCCATAGCCTAAGTCGGGTCCTGGTTGCGGCCCAGCGTTGAATTCAGACAGTTTTCTCCGAGGGGGATTTCTGTGGCTCCGGGGGACATCCCCCCCGGGGCCACCCCCTGAATTCAACGCTTTAATACCAAAAATACTATACTCCCTCTGTATTCTTTGGTAATACGGCCCTCTCAGTATCGGTGAAAGACCGGACGATCGACTGTACCTTATCTCGGTAATTCTTTCCAATAGACTACAGAAGAATGGTTTTTGTCAGAGTTTTGTACAAAAATCGAGATCAAATGTTATTCTTTTACAGCATAAATGCCAGCATTTCTTAAAGAATTATAAGGAAACGTGTCTTCTTTTTCTAAACTACATTTTAGATTTCATTTTAGAGTTTTTGATTAATTAAAATTTCCGGTCGAAAAGATTTTCGTCTTTGATCAGATTCCGGTATAATTAAAAGAAGTTGGCATCTAGTATGTTTTACAGTAAGGACAAAAGAAAAAAAGGAGAAAAGAAAAGGGAAAAGATATGTTTTGCAAGAATGGAAAATTTGAGAAATATTAAATTTAATTTCGTATCTAATATCAAAAATTTAATCTTAGTTGAAACGTATATGGAATGTACTTTCAAACGTACTAAACTTAAGCACGATAAAGAAGAACGTAAAGGGAAAAGGTATATGTTTTTCTCAGAATCGGAAATTCGCGAAATATTAATTTTATTTTCGTGTCTAGTAAATAAAATATTACTCATTAGAAAGATGTCCTATACTTTTCATTAAATTATTTTAATACCACTCTAAATCAGACATTACTTTACATTAACACTTTATATTTTCTGTTTTCAGAAAATAAAATAAAATATGGAATATGACATAAACAATTCTTTTCATATTTTGATTAGCTTGAAATAAAAATAAGTGCTTCGCAGAGATGCACTTTCTCTCACAGCTAAAGCACTCAAGATAACATTTTATTCAATTACTTGTACAGTTTTTACGTAAGGAGAGATAGATAGATAGAGAAAGTAAAATGTCTTCCGCGTGGCACATTAAACTCCATTAAGGGTGTTCTCAATTCCAAAAGGGCAACTTCCTGACATAAGTTTTAATTTATTTTTATTCGAAAATGCATGAAACTAGTTGGTGTTGTTGTTCAGAAACTATGTGATTGAGCTTCTTTTTCCCTTTTTTTGCAAACGCGATAGATCTTTTAGAAAATAGTGTCAAAGTAGGCGTTTTGAATCGAATTTCCGCAGGAAGGAAGAAAGAGTACCCAAGAACGAGCGCAAAACAGGTTTGTCACGTGATCAAAACAGCTTATAACTCAATAGATAATTGATTTATCAAAAAATGGAAAAAACAGTTCAATTCCAAATCGCTTTCATGGCCAGGCTTTAGGTCATCGAGCTGTTTTTTCCATTTTTTTGCAAACCAAATAGATCTTTCAGAAAATTGTGTCAAAGTGGACGTTTTAAACCGAGTTTCCGCGCGAACGGAGAATGAGAATAAGCACTCAAGAGCGGGCGAAAAACGTGTTTGTCACGTGATCTAAAACGCTTATAACTCATTAGGTAATTGATGGATCAAAAAATGGAAAAAACAGTTCGATTCCAGATCGCTTCCATGGCCAGGCTTTCCAATTTTATATCTTTCCGTTAAAAAATAAATTTGTAAATGTGTCAAAACGTTTTGCGCTTGTTGAGCAGAACAGTTTAGAACAACCTTAAGCCCCTGAGGGACGGTTAGATAGATTATATCCCACTTAATTGTAATCAAGATTTACACCAAAATCTTTTAATTAAATTATAATTTTATAGCTTCTGTGAAAAAATGTTGTAAAATTGCATTTCTTTATTTTCAAATAAATTTTTCGAAAATTCCGGTGTGAGTTCAGAATTACAGAAACACAAATACTTGCCCCTGAAAGGGTTAAAAATATATCAATCTTTCTATTCTAAAAAGAGAGAGAAAAAAAAGAAACTGATGCTGCAGCTGCAACCGTCGCAGCTGTAATTGTATTATTTGTACCAAAAAGCTGTTTTTTTTTTTAATATAAAAAAATAATAATTTAAAATTATCTTTTGACATGTTTATTATCATAGATTAATTAAGAAAGGGCAACTCCAAAAGGGCAACTTTCTGACATAAGTTTTAATTTATTTTTGTTCGAAAATGCATGAAACTAGCTGGTGTTATTGTTCAGAAACTATGTAATTGAGCTGTTTTTTCCATTTTTTTTTTTTGCAAACGCATCAGGTCTTTCAGAAAAGAGTGTCAAAGTGGTCGTTTTGAACCGAATTTCCGCGCGAAGGAAGAAAGAGACTCAAGAGCGGGCGAAAAACGTGTTTGTCACGTGATCAAAATTCCTTATAAATCAGTAGGTAATTGATTGATCAAAAAAATGGACAAAACAGCTCAATTCCAAATCGCTTCCATGGCCAGGCTTTCCAATTTTATGCCTTTCCGTTAAAACATGAATTTGTATATGGTGTCAAAACGGTTTGCGCTTGTTGAGCAGAACAGTTAAGAACAGCCTTAGTAAAGTTTTAGATTTGCCAACTAGAAGTACACTTTTTTCTAAGACTATTTTTCGCTTATCAATGTCTATATTTGTCTCCTTTGTAACGTGCCCAAAACACTTAGTTTTGCCACCTATTTAACCCTGAAAAAAACAAAAACATTAAGGCTGTTCTTAACTGCTCTGCTCAACAAGCTCAAAACGTTTTGACACATTTACAAATTCATTTTTTTAACGGAAGGTATAAAATTGGAAAGCCTGGCCATGGAAGCGATTTGGAATTGAACTGTTTTTTTTTTTGTTTTTTTTTTTGTTTTTTTTTTGATCAATCAATTACCTATTGAATTATAACCGAATTTGATCACGTGACAAACGCGTTTTTCTCCCGCTCTTGAGTGCTCTTTCCTCCTTCGCGCGGAAATTCAGTTCAAAACGCCCAATTTGACACTATTTTCTGAAAAATCTATTGCGTTTGAAAAAAAAAAAAAAAAGGAAAAAACTGCTTAAATACATAGATTCTGAACAACAACACCATCTAGTTTCATGCATTTTCGAACAAAAATAAATTAAAACTTATGTCAGAAAGTTGCCGTTTTGGATTTGAGAACACCCTCAAATGTTCTCAAATCAAAAAGGGTAACTTACCGAATTTCTGCGCGAAAGAAGAATAACCACTCAAGGAAGGGTGAAAAACGTCTTTGTCACGTGATCAAAATCGCTTATAAGTCAATAGGTAATTTATTTATCAAAAAATAGAAAACACAGTTCGATTCCAAATCGCTTCCATAGTCAGGTCATCCAATTGTATATCTTTAAAAAAAAAAATTATTTGTAAATGTGTCAAAACTTTTTGCGCTTGTTGAGCAGAGCAGTTCAGAACAAACAGCCTTAACAATAATTGCGAAATTTTGTACTACAACAAACGTGCTACGAATGGTCTACCTATTCTTCGGATAAACAAAATTACAATTGAAAAAAAAAAATAGATTCATTATTATTATTAGTATTTGTAGTAATAGTATAGATTATTATTACTATTACTATTTTTTTAAGGACAGAAATATGCGCAAAGAAAAGTTGATTGCTGTTGAAAAAGTTGAAATAAATTTCGATTTTACTAACGTTATCAATATTTATAAAGTTTTTCTTTTTTTTCTAAATCCTAATCATTGTGTCTTCGCAAAACCGCTGTTTTATTTTCTGTGCATCTTTAAACATAAACTTTTTCCAGTTTCCTGTTTTATGGTACAATATTTTGTGTATGTCCAAGAACTCAATTAGAATCTGAATAGAAAATGCATGAACGTAAGAAGAGTATATGTACCAACATATGTACGAACTATAAATTCCGGGCTGAAATTCATACTGATAACTAGGCGCAAAGACTGTTTCTAAGACAAAAAAAAAAAAAAAAAAGTTTTATTCAAGTTTTTAGTTTTTTTAGTTTTTATTTTCTTACAAAATTGAATTATATATATATTTTTTAAATTATCTCTGAAGGAATTTTAGTACTTATCAGTTACTCCGAGGTAACAGCAAATTCCTGCATTTTTCACCCCCCTTTTTTTTTTCTTTTTCATAATTGAAGTTTCATTTTTTTTTAATTATCGGGAGAAATATATTGTTTAATTAGCAGTATTGATATTTATTCAAATCTCACATGAATTAATTCACGAGTAAGCGCTAATTAAATTATATATATATATATATATATATATATATTTAATTAGAATTTTAGTTCTATAGATTTAGAATTTTTGTTCTATATTTTTTTTTTGGGGGGGGGGTGAAATTTATTGTTTAATTAGTAGTATTGATATTTATTCAAATTTCATATGAATTAATTCACGAGTAATAGCTAATTGAATTACATATATATTTTTAAAATTATCTCTGAAGGAATTTTAGCACTTATCGGTTACTCCGGGGTAACGGCAAATTCCGGAATTTTTCACTTTCTTTTTCATAACTGAAGTTCCATTTTATTATTATTGTTATTATTATCGGGAGAAATTTATTGCTTAATTAGTAGTATAGATATTTATTCTAATCTCACGTGAATTAATTTCCGATTTACAGCTAAAGAAATATGCAGCTTTTCATAAAGACGACACAATGTCGGTATTGCATATCGACATCCCCCGCCCTTCTAAAATAAATGCAAAAACAAGTAAAGTTTCTGTCGCTGTATTCACCCCTCCAAACCGGAAGGTAGCAAGCGAACACTTCAAGATCTAATTACATTCAGTGGAATAACGAAGCACAAATAAAAGACCATTTGTTTCGAAATAAACATATTTGCCAACAATGTAAATATATACTTTAATTAAGCAGAACACACAAATCTGCAAAGGAATACACTAATTAACAAACGAGCGGGAGATTCAGATTTATCCTTAAACGGAAGATAATATGTTTAAATACAGGCTTGTAGGATGGAAATATGTGAATAAAGTTTTATGCTTTATTTTATCAAATTGAAAACAATAATAATAATACTTAGGCGAATTTTTATGAATATTTCAATGAAAATAACAGACGAAACTTTTTCGTCCCAACAGACCACCTTACATACTTACATTTTGTTAGATCACATAGGGCAGGGAAAGCGAACCTATGGCACGCGTGCCGAACTTGGCACGTAATAAAACTTCTCTGGCACGCGAAAAAAAATTATAGATTATATTAAGTTTATGGAGAACAATCCATTTTACTTTTTTTTTTTTTCCTTTCCAAAAGGATAGTTTTTTGTAACAGGCACAGTGGTGTGCAAAAATTAAGGACGGAGCAGATAAATTAGCATAAAAGCCGAAAAAGGCAACGGAAATGCCTGAAAGATCAATGAGGAGATAGACCTGGAACAAATGCAGTAGGATATGTGCATATATGGCATATGACGTAAAAGGAAGAGCTCCTAAGGGGATAAGGCACAGAGGCGGTGGATGTTCAGCAATTCGGTTAAATCTATTGCACGGTGTACAATGCTTTCAACAAAGGTTTTTTTTTTACTACTATTGTGTGATATAGTCAAGAGGTAATCCAGGAGATGTCATCTGGGTGACCTTACACGAGATCACATCATTGGGAGGTTGGAAGAAGGCTGAAGTGTGACAAGTCTGGCAGAAGAGTTAGAGATCGCTCACAGTATCGTTTCACGATCCTCGAATGCATTTCAAACGATGGGAACAGTTGTCCGAGCATTCAGCAATGGTCGCCCACGAACAACAACAACAGTGGAAGACCGCTATATTGTCCTATTGGCGAAATGAAACAGGCAGCAGACAGCTGGAGAAATCGCAAGGTAGATGGAGCAGACTACTGGACGTCGGATATCACGTTTTACCGTGGTTAGGAGGCTGCACAAAGGTGGTCTATACGCACGACCACCAGTACAGTGTGTACTATTAACGCCCGCTCATCGGAGACGCCGGTTTCTGTGATGCCCGGAACACAAGAACTGGACACAACAGGAGTGGAGTCGAGTACTCTTTACGGATGAGAACCGATTTAGTCTGACGAGCGATTCTGGACGTATACACATCTGGAGAGAGCAGCGAACACGTAATCACCCCTCCAACATCATCGAAAGGGACCGTTTTGGAGGTGCCGGAGTTCTTGTTTGGGACGTAGAAGTACCAATTCCGAGAAGGAAGACAGGAAACCAGATTAGCTCGGAAGCACGCCGGGGCTGACGGGATTTAACGAATACGAATTGCTTGCAACCCCCCTAACGCTTCACCTTACTATCCAATGGGCTTTGTTACTGTCACCCCTTTTGCCGCAAGTGCTCATGGGGATTGACAAAATAGAAATTATCCGGTGGCAAACAGCAAGCAGGGAAGATGCAATGCAAAGATATGCTTGCCTTCCTTCTTGTTGTTTGTAATTCTATGGTTTGGGACGGTATCATGATTCGTAGCCGTACTAACCTCTGCGTCTTCCAAGGAGGTTCAGTCTTTGGTGTCTACTATTTCGTCGAGATTATCTTGCCTAACGTGCGTCTGTTTAGAGGTGCTGTGGGTCTGTACTTTTCTCTTCACGGACGGAAACGCTCCTCCTCATCGCACAGTGGCTGTCGAAAAGCTCTTGGAGAGTGAAGATATTCAACGCATGGACTGGCCTGCAAAGTCCCAGAACCTAAATCCCATAAAACACGTGTGGGACATTCTCGGGAAACGCTTGGTAGCACGTGACCAAGCGCCAGCAACGATTCCTCAGCAGCAATGGACCTTATGCACGCGACCTAAGGTCGAGGCTAAAATTCGTCTGCTGGCGGTATTTACTGGCGGTGTTTAGCATAGCAGTCTATGGAGTGTGAGTTATTAATGCTTGTTTGTCAAAAATACCGCAAAACAATTCTTTGATGCAGCAGCATACACTTAATATATTGTAATCTAAATTCAAAATGTTGTTCTGTATGCGAGAAAATTCCCTAAGTTTGCAAATTTTCAGTTAAAATGTATGCACTCAACCTGGGTCAAGGCTAAAGTTGTCTGCTAGCGGTGTTTGCGCCTGCGCATACTGGTATTCTGCCGGTGCAGTAACTAGAATAACAGATCTTCATACCGCCAGCTCTGGCGTCTGACGTCACCTGAATAGAGTCCATTGGCATTACAAGAGGAATGGGACTCGATGCCTCAACAGTTCCTTGACAACCTCGTCCTCAGCATGGACAGACGTTGTAAATCCTGAATCGCAGTCAGGAGTGACCATATCCCTTATTAGAGAATGAATTTTTCCTGCCAGGTACCGGTAAGATGGACATTTCTGTTTCCCCTGCAGTTGTGCTCCAAGTGTCTTTTTCAGTAAAGTGCTTTTGTATCCTTTTGATTCCCTGCTTAGATTATTTTTATCAGTTGTTCGATATTTTCACATCTTGGAGATTTTATGTATGATTTCGGTCGATGTGGAAAACTTCTGCACGACGTTACATTCGAAAAACCCTCTCGTCCTTAATTTTTGCACACCAGTGTATATAACTTACTTTAAAATAATCTGTTTACTTTTGAATGAATTACGATATTACAAATTTTAATGAAAGCGCCCTGTAGCGTCGTTTTCTTGCCAAACTATTCAACATATAATGTTTTCCAAATCATTTTACTTCTCTATCAAATTTCAAAGGTTTTATTTTTGAAAATTGAATTTTAAGAGATAGTTTGCATAGTAATATATCTAATTGACGAGCTTTCTACTTCAGATTAGGTCTTATTTTATTTAGGTTTATTGTTTTAAGTTCCTTTAGGTTTTATTATAATTACAGTAAACTCTGTCTAAGGCGGAATCGATCGGGACTGAGAAAATTTTCTGTGGTAGACAATATTCCGGCTTATGCAAAAAAGGTCCCTCCTCCCCCCCCCCTAAAAAAAAATTCCCTCGAATTTGATGATTTTTTATTGATTTTCTTGACTCGAAAATCGGTTGAAAACTGAAATTCGGAAAGATCTTTTGTCTTTATAGATAAATGAGAAACGCAATTTAGTTTCCTGGTACTGCTCTAATACATGCGAATTGGAAATTTACACACACACACAAAAATTAACCCCCCCCCCCCTCAAATAAACATTGAGAATCAAACAGAATGCTATAACTTTGAATTTGAGTACATCCTTATAGTATAATATATTGCACTTTCGAAAATATATATTTTGATAAATG
Source organism: Maratus speciosus (assembly GCA_963932465.1). NCBI lineage: Eukaryota > Metazoa > Arthropoda > Arachnida > Araneae > Salticidae > Maratus > Maratus speciosus. The sequence continues at coordinate 495,229,244 of OZ010792.1, forward strand.
TTCCTTCTACTAGAAATATTAACTTTAAAATATAATTTTGCATATGAAAAAATGGCACAAGCATAAATTTCTTAAAATTTAAACAGTTTCTGTCCTTTTGAATTAACTTTTTCAAAGTGTTACGGAATTTAACTAACATGTACGACAGTGAGTATTTGACTTATCAGTTTTAAAGTTTAATAAACAAAATGCCTTTCATTTTTAAATTATCCTTTTTTCCGCCTTATGCAAGATTTTGGTTTCGGTGAGACCTTAAAATGCTTTCCGTTTCCGCGTTAGACAGATTCCGCCTTATGCAGCATGAATTAATGTAATTTTCTACAGGTTCGCCGGGACTTGAAAAATTTTCCGCGGTAGACAGATTTCCGGCTTGTACAGAGTCCGCCTTAGACAGAATTTACTGTATGTTTTAATTTTGAAAATTGAATTTTAACTATTAATACAAATAATTATGTATCTATTGAACCTGCTTCTATCTGAATATCTAAAAATGATCTGATTCGAAAATATACAATAATAGAAAAACACAATCATTTATAGATTATTAATATGGAATGCGACATGGCTATATTATTGAGTAAATACAGCATAATAAATAAGTTAGGAATCGAATTCAGTTATAAGTGTAAAAAATATTTAAGTAAAAATTCTATAAAAATTAATTATTCGATATTGTTCAAGTTAAAATGTTTCTGGCACGTTAGAATGTTGGTACATAATAATTTTGAAAATTTTGGTACGCATACTCAAAAAGGGTCGCACATCCCTGACATAGTTTGCTTTTCACTTAAGCTGGCAAAGTCTGGTCCGAGGGCCTCAGAATTTTGGAGGGCCCAAAATCGAGTTAATTCTAGAAACAAAATACCCTTATTAGTTTGCGATATAAAATTTATTTTCGAACTAGACGGACTTAATAAACATTTAAAATTATTTATTGTGATGACGTATTTAATATCATCACATATCATTAATTATCCCTCAATTAAAAGTAAAGTTCTCTTTTTACAGCTATGTTTAATTAAAACTTCCTTTCCTTTTAAAAATATATTATTTTTCTCATTTCTTTTGCAGTTAGTAAATATCATTCTTTTTAAAGCTTACCTGATTTTCAGTCGTCAACAAAATAATAAAAAGAAAAATCAACTTTCTCATCCTAAAACTCCTTAACCCCTTGGGGACGTGCGACACGTATACGTGCCGGAAATAGGCCTAAGGATCCTCGTATATCCTCACCAGTAAAATTTTACTGTAAAATTTGCCTTATTCAATCCGAGCATTTCCCCGATTTGAATAGGCACAAACTTCTGTTTTTTAAAACCGGCAGCAAAGTAATAAACATTTCGTAAAAGGCTCCCGTCGCGAAGGGGTTAACAGTGCAATTGCGTACTTCTTTTTTTCATTAACGAACAAATAAAAAGATATTTCTTGATCATTTGCCTTTCTCCTGCAGTATTCTAAACGCTTGCACACACCTATAGTCAATATAAGTGATTATTTCGCTTTTAATGACCTACTTAAAAGACGCCATGCATTTATATTTATGCCTGTTATTGCGTTATATGGCGCCTCCTATTTATAATTCTATATAAATAGTTCTCCTTATACTCGTTAATATGGATTTTCTCAACATTCTCTTGACATCTTTGATATGTACGTTCAAATTTCAGTTGCGCCATTTAATAAATTGCTTGGCTGGATATCAGTTCAAAATTGATGTTAAATGTGTTATCTTTAGTGTTATTATAAGTTGAGGTTACAGTTTTTGGACTGATACACTTCCAATCGAATATCACAACTGTTCATAACTTTTTTGAGAGGATATTCATGGCATTCGTTCTGTGACTGTCGGCAAATTAAGTAATCGTCCTGTTTGAGGCGGGTCCCTCTCTGATACTGCAGGCATTTATCTGTAACATTATTCATTTCCTCATGATACATATTTTACGAAGATAAAACTAATTGGAATTTAATATATTTGCAGTTACCAGGACTGCAAAGAATTAATAACCGTGTTACTGTAAGATGAAGAAAATCTTGGATATTATTTTCCACGCAAGTTTCTGTATAACTGTTTGTATAGATAGAAGAACTTATTTTTGTTTATTGCACGAGGCAAGTCAGTAAGTAAGTCACAAAAGCCAATAAAAAAAGGGGGAAACCAAGATACATACTTAAAAGGCATGTTTATTTCTCTACATAATCGTCATTTTCATTGATACATTTGTCCCATCTCTTTATGAGTTTTCTAATACCTGCTGCATAAAAGTCTTTGGGCTGCACTCTCAGCCATCTGTGTACCTCACATTCAACGTCTTCATCAGTCGGCTGTAGGCTAAACTATGTGAACACTCTGTATCTGTTGCAGTTAATAATGCTGTCTATTGTTGCTCGCCTGTCAGCTCTAACCATTTACTCAACTTTTCGCACTATTTCTTCTGTCGCAATCTCAACAGGACGACCACTTCGCTTTTCATCAACAACTTTTGAATGCCTCTGCTCATCTTGTACAATTGTTGTCTCAAAAATTCGAAATTGACATCTTACAGTTGGACAGTGCTGCCACCTGTTGGCATATTTGGAAACAATTTACTACTAATTTCCGACCTCTCATATCGGTTTGTGACCTACTTACTGACTTTCCCTCGTACAATTTTTAAGAAAGAATAATAATCTTCCTTTAATTTCTTCGTATATTTTTATAATAGTTTCTAGAACTTTCGATAAGTAATAATAATGTTTGCAACGGTGATGTTTGGTTTCTCTATATTAGGGGTGCACAACTTTTTTAAGCGAAGGGCCACTTACAAAAATGTCTGGGTTGTCGAGGGCCGCATGAGTAACACGGAGAGGAGATAATTCTGTTTCGATTAGGTGATCTGTGGCCTATAATCAGATAAAAAATATTGTTTCAGACGAGGGGCGAGGAGGACTTATTCCTCTAAGTTCCCCTACCCTTTCAACATATCCAAATCATTTGGCAAGAATATGTTATCAGTTTGCATTTGCATATATAACAGAGATATAGCAAAGATTATTTTCAAGAAGTGATAATATTCCTTGACTTTATTCGGTGAGTAAATTTTGTTTTATTAAAAGTGCTAAAAAACAAACATAGGCATAAAAGTGGCTAGTGCCGAAAAAAAATGTGAACTTTATGAACGAAGGGAGGAGCAGGAGCCGATCAACGAAATTTGACCTTTTTTCGCGCCTGATCTACAAATTTCGCGATTTTTTTTCCTGCCAAATCAATGAAATTCGCGATTCTTCCAAGTCCGATCGACAAAACTCACGCTTTTTTCGTGCCTGATTGACGAAATTTGCGATTTTCCGCCCCGGATCGTCAAAATTCCGATTTTTCCGCGCCCGATTAACGAAATTCGTGATCCTTTACTGACTCTGCGAAATATGTAATTTTTTTCCCGCGGTAAATTATCGAAATTCGCATTTTTTTTTCTCGCGATAAACGGAGAGACGATTTTTCAGCAGCCGATCAACGAAATTTGCGATTATTACGTGCCTTGTCGACGAAATTTGCAATTTTTCACGCCCGATCAACGAAATTCGCGATTTTTTCTGGCGATAAACAGGCTAAACACGCGATTTTACCGAAGCCGATCAACGAAATTTGAGATTTTCCCTTTCCTAATCGACAAAATTCGTGATTTTTCCGCACACGATCGACGAATTCGCGGTTCTTGGCTCACTGACGAAATATGCAATTTTTTTCCTCGGCAAATTGACTAAATTCGAGATTTTTTCTCGCGACTGACGAAATTCACGATTTTTTTGGCAGTCAGTAAACAAAATTTGGAATTTTTGCCTCGCCTGATAGACAAGATTGACGATTTTTCCGTGCCCGATCAACGAAATTTGCGATTTTTCAGCGGCTGATCGACAAAATCCGCCATTTTTCTGTGCCCGACCAACGAAATTGGAAATTTTTCCGATCCTGACCGACAAAACTCGAGATTTTTCCTTGTGCGATTGGCTAAAATTGCATTTTTTCGGCGCCTCATCGACAAAATTCGCGATTTTTTCCGTGTCCGAACGGAGAAAATTGTTTTTTCCCCCGCGCCTCATTGACAAAATTTGCGATTTTTCCAAGCCTCAACAACAAAATTCGCCATTTTTCCGCGTCCGATCAACGAAATTCACGATTTTTCCAAGCCTTATCGACAAAACTCGCGGTTTTTCCGCATCCATTCAACGAAATTAATGATTTTTCTGTGCCCAATCAACGAAATTTGCGATTCTTAACTGACTGACGAAATTTTCTGTTTTTCTCGCGGCAAATTGATGATTTTTTTCCTGCGGCCATATGGACAAAAATTACCATTTTTTCCAGTTATAAATTGACGAAATTCGCATGTCGCACGTTAATCCATCGCGGGCCACAGATTGTGCATCCCTACTCCATATGAATTATTGAAAATGCTTTTTTTTTTTAATCCTCTTTGGTCACTTTGGTGAAGAAACTATTTTTTTTTAGACTCACGGGGAACACCTCTTTTTTTAGACCTTTTTCTAACTTAAGCTGGTCAGCACGCTTGAATTCTTTAACATCTGTTGAACTTGTGAGGCTTTCAATATTTCTCCTATTGAACATTTTACCTAATTCAGTGAAAGCCTTTACAGTCGATTTACATTTCTTGAAAACTCAGCAGTTACTTCATACTAATTACTATTCTTCTTTATGAATATGTTTGTTTTTTTGGGTTGAAAACCCTACGCTCCTTAGTTCACATTTAAAATAAGTAAAATAGCGTTTGAAACTTTTTATTTCACCCTTTTAAAAATATATCATTATTTTTGAAAAAAGTAATTTTCAAAAAAGTAAAAAAATATGCGTGCTTGGTAATTTTTGTTGCTGTATGGTATTAAACAGCTGTCTCCGAATTATTATTTTGACAGCCGATGCCTCTACGACAAAATGAACTCAAAATATGAATAAATTTTAATGCAGATTATATAAGTGAATATCGGAACGATAATATTTCTGAATCCCTTACTTCAAAAATTCTGTAATTTTCCAGTTATTTTTAAAAACTCATAAGTAAATTTAACTCAGCTGAATAGTAGAATAATAAAGTTCCATAAAATATAATTAATTACTTCGATTCTTGGAAATATGCTAAAGCGAATGCAAAATAGAACAAACGTGTCGTGTTCAAACAGCTGTTACAACAATCTATAATACTTTTATTCCATCCCAAATATCTGTAAAATACACACATGTGACCTCTTTGTTATTATACATAACAATTTGATTCCAATTTCAGCTCATATTATAAATATTAATTAAAAAGCAAGACTTATTTAATTTGGAATGCTAGATGACTATCTGGAACAGTAATGTTTGTATATGCTTAATTTTTAAAAGCAGACATATCCAGAGCTATTTTAAACATAAACATAAACATAAAGGTCTATATTTATTATTAAAAAGGGAATATTGCATGGAAATGTTTTGGAAATATACTAAAATGTTTGAGTTTTGGAATATGTACAGAAAAATATTGGGAAAAAATGCCTTATTTTAAATCTTTTTTACAATCACTAAAACTGATTATGTCTGAATCGGAATATTAAAAAACTATGCGCACTTTACTTCCTCTTCACTATTTATAACAATTAGATATCATGTCGCTCACCTGTAAGAAAAGTGACGTATCACGACAAAAGTAAATTTCACAGGAGAGGCAAAAGAAAGTTTGCATGATTTTACTGTAACGTGAACTTACCTCTGTATGCAAGAGTAAAGCTCCAGATACATGTATCAGGCTACTCGTGGTCTTTTTGTTCCGTTCAGGCGGCACTTTCTTGTGGTTACGCGACGTTTTTCATCTTTTATGGCTTTACAAGGAAAGTGTTGGATGCCCTGCAGAAGGGGAGAGCCTCCTTCAAGTTCGATCTAATCTTATCTCCTGATCTTTTATTAAATCCATCGTTGATCCTCCCGTCCTTTTGTTACAAACCACAAGGAAATGTTAGAAAGGAAATGTTTTATTGCTTTAGCATGACAGTGAGCACTTTTGCTTTATGAATGCAGCCTTTAAACGTTCATAAAAGCGCAAGGATGCGTTTAGAAAGGAAAAGTGCTCCCTCTCTTTCTAAAGCAATAAAACCTTTCTTTTCCAACCTCATTGGTGGTTTTTAACAAAAGGACGGGAGATTCAACATGGATTCAGCAATGAAAAGGAGACAAGAAGATTAGATCGAACTTGAAGGAAACTCTTCCCTCCTGCAGGATGTCCCTCAATTTCCTTGTAAAGCCATTAAAGATGGAAAACACCGCGTGACCGCAACAAAGCGCCGTCTGACCAGAACAAAGAGACAGCGAGTAGAATGGTACGTCTATCTGGAGCTTAAAACCCTTAAGCATGAAGATGTAGGTGAGATTTGGAGGGTTGACTCATTTCACCTCCCCACACAATCTACTCACTTCTGTTGTCACGAATGGACATGTAGTGTAATAAAGCGATTTTCCATATAACTACACTTATGAAACTTTTTATGTAGAAAGACGCATCTATGACAGACTTATTAGTCAGTGGAATAACACGCAATGTATTCATGCAATATTATACGCAATGTTTTGCGAGATGTGTCACTTTTCTTGTGGATGAGCGATATATTTCCCAAAATAAAAATATTTACTTTCGAAAGACAAAATATCACTTTGTAAAACAATTTAAAGTCCATACATTGGACACAACCCTCTAGTTTCGACTAATAAAAAAAAGATTTGTTTGTTTATTGATCATTGTTTGTTTATTGGATGTAAAAAATAGGTAAGATCATTGTTAGTTTATTGGATGTAAAAATGATATTACATGGATCCTCAATTATTCATCTTTAGCATGCCCATCCATTTTTTCGTTCATATGTTGCAGTTCACGAAATCGACTTTTGGTTTTGACCAACCACATCCGAGAAGTATCACACAGTGAGACGGCCAGGCAAATCGAAATCTTAAACATTTTTCAATTGCGTTGGAAAGTATTAAAAATGAAATTCTGGTTGCTGGTTTGGCAATTTTATAAATCTTATTCATTATAACAAAGATATTTTTATTCGTTATAACAGAAGTGAAAACAACGATCTTCATAATAGAGAAGTAAAGTTAAAAGATGAAGTTAAAAAAAAACTGCTAACAAAGAGAAACAAAAGGAAGAAATATACATATCTAATTTTATTTCGTAACATTTCATCAAGAGTATAGAACAAACATCTAGCAATGTGAATTTTCCCTTTATTTTTCAAGAAAGTTTTGTGTTTAACTTGAGTGGATTGATAAGAATAAATTCAAAATATTCAGTAATAAATTTTATCACTTACTTCACATTGCAATAAAATTAAAGATTACTATAAAAATTATTAATTAAAACTGATTTATTTGAAGTATTATAACGTTTTACTTATTTTTGATATTAAGACTGTTCTCAAATCCAAAGGGTCAACTTTCTGACATAAGTTTTAATTCGTTTTTGTTCGGAAGCGCATGAAACTAGAAGGTGTTGTTATTCAGAAACTATGTCATCGAACTGTTTTTTACGTTTTCTTGTAAACGCAATTGATCTTTCAGAAAGTACTGTCAAAGTTGAACCAAACTTCCGAACGAAAGAAGAAAATCCAGTCAGTAAGGGGAGAAAAATGCCGTGTCACGTGATCAAAATCTCTTATAACTCAATAGATAATTGATTGATCACAAAATGGAAAACACAGTTCGATTCCAAATCGCTTCCATGGTCAGGCTTTCCAATTTTATATCTTTCCGTTAAAAAATGAATTTGTAAATGTGTCAAAACGTTTTGCGCTTGTTGGGCAGAGCAGTTGAGAACAGCCTTGAGATTTGGTTGAAGCAAGTATAACATGAACGCTGACACTCATGTCGGGAAGAATTGAAGGCAGAAGGGTCACGGCTAAGAGTCCTGCGGGATACAACCTGACCCGTGTAGGACGGTAGCAGATTGTACCTTACCCTAAACCCGAAATTTTTCATTAAAGTCAACCCGAAGCCCGACCCGAACCAGAAAATAAAATTTCGTCAACCCGAAACCTGACACACTTTAACCCGAACCCGAAATGAAAGACAATCAGTTCATATTGTTATTGAAAGATATTTCGATTTATAATCCCCTAATTAAGATATGAAATGTTTCTCCCACATCTGCTATAGAAAATAACACCTCATTAAAAGAGAACGCGTCGCGCGTGATAAAGAACCAGAAAATTTCTTCATTTCTTTTCGTGTCATGTGAAGTATGCTGAAAAAACCATCAAATGCTCACGCGTTTTTCTGGATAGCATATAAAACATTGTAATTAACTTAAAGACTGATTTACTGAACATTCTATTTATGACTCTAATATAATATAAATAACCGATTATATTTAATTGAACGATTACAACAAAGTGTAAAAATATAGTTGTTAAAAAATTAATCTTGTAAGCTATGTAATGTTTTTGTAAGTCACTTTTTTAACGGCTCTCGTCTGAGAGTGTCGATAATTTGAAGCTGTTCTTTTTAGTATGTTTATTAAACATCCTCTTTCTTTTTCCTTTCACCGAAAGTAGAGGATCTTAAATATAGTAATCTCACACACAAATTTCAGACATATAAATGATCATGCATAAAGGACAACTCCCCATGGATTATACCGTTAAAAGAAATGATAAAGCTTGTCTACGATGTTTTTAATTCCCTCGACGACACGGAGTACGATATGGATATCTATAAAAGGTAAGAGAATATTAATTCCTCCTTTTGCTGTATGAGACAGAATGATATTTAAGTTCATAGGCATATGAATTAATTCAGGAGCGTCGTGAACTCACACCGAGTGTTGTTAGGTACTTTTTTCTAACAATTGTAATACAATTATTCAAAAATAGTCTACAATTATATCTCTAATAACGATTTTATCCTTTTTTGTATAAAAATGAGCATATGTACAGTCATTAATATTCAAATATATAGCTTTTCAATTGAGGGAAAAACGGACCTTCAAACAAATTTTATTATTTTCTTTTTCACTTTAAATACTACTCTAGGGCTTCATACGCACTATACGCATTATGGGATATATTTAACACGCAAGAAATTAAAAAAAAAAATTCTGGATAAAAATAGGTAATTTTCCAGAGTATTTTAAGCGTTATGAAGAACTTTTCAAAATGTCCATACGCATTCCAAATTAATTAAAATCCCCAATATTTTTTTTATGCAAGTTTGGTTTATATATACAAATAAAATTGTGCATAGTTTTTGAAACTAAATACAAAATTGGAAAAGTTAAGGGTAGTTAATTGTAGAAATAGGATGCAAAAATGCTGAAAATTTCATAAAATTTAATTTTTTTTTTTTTTTTGTTACCTTTATGTTCAAATATAGAAAATTCGATGCACAATTTTATTTGTATATATAAAGCAAACTTGCATAAAAAATTTTGGGGATTTTAATTTATCTGGAATGTGCATGGAGTATTTTGAAAAATTCTTCATAAAGCTTCCAAAAAAAATTTTTTTTTCTCGCGTGATAAATATATGCCATAATGCACATAGTGTGTCCTTGAATCGTATTTAATGTGAAATTAAAATAATAATAATAATAATAAATGAGTTTGAAGGTCCCTTGTCCCCTAAATAGTCAGGACTTTCTTTTGCAAAATCGGGTTAAGGCTGTTCTTCACTGCCTTGATCAACAAGGGAAAAACGTTTTGACACATTTACAAATTTATTTTTTAACGGAAAAGTACAAAACTGGAAAGCCTGGCCATGAAAGCGATTTGGAATTGAACTGTTTTTTCCATTTTTTGATCAATCACTTACCTATTAAGTTATAAGCGAATTTGATCACGTGATAAACTCGCTTTTCGCCCGCTCTTGAGTGCTCTTTCTTCCTTCGCTTGGAAATTCGGTTCAAAACGCCCACTTTGACACTCTTTTCTGAAAGATCTATTGCGTTTGCAAAAAAATCGAAAAAACAGTTCAATTGCACAGTTTCTGAACAACAACACCAGCTAGTTTCGTGCATTTTCTAACAACAATAAATTAAAACGTATGTCAGAAAGTTGCCCTTTTGGATTTGAGAACACCCTTAACCTGAATTCGACCCAAAACAATCAAAACTCAACCCAAACCAAAAACTTTTAAAGTGAACCCGAGCACAATGAAAATAATCAACGCCAATCCGAGCCGACCCGAATCGCGATCTTATGGTCGAAACCCGAATTCATTGTTTTTTTAACTCCCATACAATTGCCGGAGTTACAGACTGACGATTTATCACCTGTAGCGGGCTGATTGACAAATGTCTTGGAATTAATGCATTAATTTATAATTGAATTGTAAAAATGTTGCATTGTCACAGGAAACAAACATTTGTACATAATTAGTATAATTATCAGGAAGTGGGTTACAAATCGTTTCAAAATTCTGTCTTTGCATACAAAAACCAGTCTGAGTTAAATAAAAGAAGGTAAAAAAATGGCAAATAATAATGATAATAAATCCCTGAAAAACGTTAGAATTTTATAAAAATACGTAAAAACAGAAAATCTCGGATCCGTGGAGAATTGTCACGCCTATTATAATAATAAAAAAATTTCCTCAAAACATTTACCAATAAAAGATGTAATTACATTCATCAGAATGAAGCAACAAAAGACTATTTGTTCCGAAACATGTTCACCAATATTATAAACACTAGAGGTTCCAACACGCTGCTTCCCGAGTTACAGAATATAGATGAAAACACTTTTTTGTTTTTAATTGAAAGAAGATTTTTACATTTAACATCAGTAAGTATGTAGCCCACTGACGTATTTATGCGTCATAATTCTATCGTTAAGAAATTCTAAATCCTCCGGAGAAAGTTTAAATTGTTATTTTTGATTATTATAATGGTAGATAATTCGTAAATAAAATAAATGAAAATTAGTGTTAAAATTTTTCTGATGTGAACTCGAAATTTCTGAACAAAAAATCCGACAAAACTGTTAGCGGCACCTTCACGACGGGAAACGATAATTCTCGTTTTCATACAAAAAAACATCATTGACTTACAGGCGTGGCTTCTACCTTACAGAAAATGCATTTATTAAATGTTGTCTGTCATTTTATATTAAATTCGTACATTGAAAGGTATTTACAGATGCATAAACTAGGGAAACCTATCTAGAACACCAATTTATAAAGACTTTCAGAACAGTGAGGTGCTTCTACTGTTTTAAAATTCAGATTTGATAAAAATTGCCCTTCGGCAATGTGCTAATATATATTTTTAGATTGCCCATTAACAACACCAACCCCCCCCCCTTTTTTTTTAACGAAAAATAGCAATTATGTATTCAAATAAAATTTGGAAATTTACTAAAAGTTATATTTTCGTGGAATATAAAACGGAAACACATGCTAAACTACTATTTATATTATTTCAAAGTGCGAACAGATTTATGTTTTGTAATCGTTTGCGCGCGATAGAGATAGATTTTAAAAAAAATCCTGCTTGAAAAAATATTTTAAAAACCAAGAGTAAATTGTGATACAGTTTTCAAACAAATTGAGATGCATTTTTCAACTATATAGCGATGTAGTTTTCAAACGAATTGTGTTTGAAAGAACAGTTTTTTCAATATTCGACGGTGTAAAAATTGAAAAACTTTAAAGCTAAAGTTAACTTTAGAGAAACTTTAGAGTGCTTAGAACTTTAAAAAATAGCAGCAAAAGCTAAATTTAATCGTCTGGTGTTGCCAATGTCATAATAACGTCAGCGTTACGGGCGGATACGTTTGTCCTTTATAATATACATACAGTTTAGAAGGCAAAATATAGAAAGCTTCAGAAGGAAATAATAATTGACAAGGAAACAAGTGAATGTATCCCCTAAATTGAGAATCATGTATGGGTAAAACCGGATTAATTATATGAGATGAACATATGCGAATTAATCTTTATCCTTTAGAAATCAAATACGATAAACGGTTAATATTACGTGGGTCTAAGTAAGGTATTTTGATAAGATTTGTAAAGTAAACGATAAATTATACTAAATTAAATTATATACGATGTGAAATTTCGATAAAGCGAATGCGGGCAACCAAATTAAATTTAAGTTTTATTTACTTTTCGATTTCAAAAGGATATAACAGTTAAAAGAATTAAGAAACAAGAAAGAAAACTCATGCGTCAAGCATAGATTATGAAACACTTTCCAACGCAAATGTAACAAAACTTTACCGTTTAATAAGTTGAAATAGGATGCCTAATTGAACCATTTGAAAGCGCTTAACACATTTGAAATCCCAATTTCAGCAATTCTGGCAGCAGTACAGTCTGGACATTATCCGAATTCTTTGAGCAGCCCTGTATATGATATATATGCTTGTATCTATTAACTACATGCATGCAAAAATTTAGTTCAGTTTCGAAATAAAAACCTCAGTTAAAAATCCCCCTTCAGAAATTTCCGCTAATAAAGAGAGTACTTGAATTCTTTTGTGCAGCCCTTTATAGGAGGTATAGAATTTATATATGACGAGTAACATGCAAAAACTTAAATAAATTTAAAAGCGCATACCGAATTTTAAACCGTACACTCCAGCAATTATTACTCAAAGACCAATACTATAACCGATTTCTTTTGTGTGTCCCTGTAAATGAATAAAAATGCTATGAATGCCCTGTTCTATCGCGATCATAGTGAAATTCAGAGATTTATGCCAGTTTCAATACATTTGAAATAACGTAATGTCATTAAAATTCTCTGCAAACGATATTTCCCCACATACCATAATGTAATGGAATACTTTTGAGTGCCCCTGTAAATGAACTATTAATCCTATATACTTCATATACAATACCAAACATGGCATGGTAAACACCAATAACATATATATCAATTGCATGAAAATCCAACTCTATTTATGCGAGTTAGAGCGTAGACAGATAGGTAGACAGACGTCCAGTCAAACCGAATTCATAAACACTTTTCAACTTTGTCGGAAAGTGTTAAAAAATACGCTATTGTGAAAATAATTAAAAGTCGAAATAGGCTAAATTTAAAGTTCATGTTTTATAAAGAGATTTTCCCTTATTTAAAGTAATATAGTATTCCCATGTAAAATGTATATAATAAAGGTTCAATATAAATGGGTTGTTATAATTTTTCTTTTTAATTTTAAACAGTTCCATTTTACGACATGGAAGAGAAACAGGACAACGGGAAAGAAATAAAGTACTGTAATGTTTCTGCAAATGTTACTTTACAACTTTACATTATTATAACAAACAAATATTTATTGTTGAGTAACATAATAGATTTTAAAACTAGTTGGATGTGCCAATCGCAAAACTTTCTTTTATCTCATATATTTTAATTTTTCAAAATGTTGTTACAAATGTCAATATTTCATTTTTATTAGTTCAATACTATATCAACTTTGACTTTCATCCTAAATTTTTGCTTCAGTCAATTATTCGGAGTAAAACCGAGCTAATCTCGATCATGATATTTATTCAAATCAATAGTTTTTCGTTATTATGTTGTGTATCAGCTGTTCGCGAATAGTTGGCTTATCACGATGGGAAGTTCCGACGTTACACGAGCGGAAGTGTTCCGGAAGTTACACGAGCCGTCGGTGTACAATAGAACTACGAAAAATCAAGAAAATTACACAAAAATCGCTATTATAGTACCCCCTTTCGGCGAAATATTTCCAAATTCAGGGAGGACCTTCTTGCCATGACCAAGAACATACACAAAAAATTTGGTTCAATTCTATGCATAACTTCAAAGACTTATCGATGGTACAATATTCAAAATGGCACAAACATTGCTATTACAGCGCCCCCTTCCGGCGGATTTTTTTCCAAATTAAGGGAGGACCTGCTTGCCATGGCCAAAAACTTTTTAAGAGTGTTCTCAAATCCAAAAGGGCAACTTTCTCACATACGTTTTAATTTATTTTTGTTCGAAAATACATGAAACTAGCTGGTGTTGTTGTTCAGAAACTATGTAATTGAGCTGTTTTTTCCATTTTTTTTTTTTTTTTTTTTTTTGCAAACGCAATGGATCTTTCAGAAAATGGTGTCAAAGTGGGCGTTTTGAACCGAATTTCCTCGCGAAGGAAGAAAGAGCACTCAAGAGCGGGCGAAAAATGTGTTTATCACGTGAACAAAATCGCTCATAACTCAATATGTAATTGATGGATCAAAAAATGGAAAAAACAGTTCAATTCCAAATCGCTTCCATGGCCAGGCTTTCCAATTGTATACCTTTCCGTTAAAAAATGAATTTGTAAATGTGTCAAAACGTTTTGCACTTGTTGAGCAGAGCCGTTAAGAACAGCCTTAAAAATTTTTGCTCAATTCTAGGCATAACTTCATACATTTTTTGACGGTACTATGGCGACAGATACATGAACAGACGGACACACGGACAGACAGACATTTTCTATAAACATGTTTTTGGGATCTCTTACCCCTAAAATGTGTAAATCCGTGAAAAACCGGAAGTCGAAAAAATTTCGATTACAATACTTTCTTCTAATATTGAAGATAGCAGAAAGTAAAAAGGTTGAAAATTATTTAAACTATAAAGGTTTTCTAAATTGTTTTCTCAGTGTATAATCTAAATTTAACTAAAATTAATGCATTAATTGATAATTAAGTTATCAAAATACTGTAATGCCATCAGGAACATAAAGGCGCATAATTTATAGAACTCTAGCCTATCAGAAAATGAGTGAAAAATCGATACAAAATTCCGTCTTTACATACTAAACAACACGCTTTTCCACTTTTAGTGCGCCCAGAATACGCAGAAAATTTATAAAATTCAAGCTATCATAACTCATAGAACTCTCAGAAGAATGGGATTTTTACTGTTTTCCTCGTTAAAGAATAGAGAGTTTTTCTAACTACAGGTTGGTTCAGAACTATATGTCAAAAATGCAAAGGCAGGTAGAGGGGAGCAGAATAAGCAGATTTCGCATAGGAATGCGCGTGCGGAAATGCGGTGTTCAGACAGTAGAGGGCGCTGTTGAATGCGGGGGATGAATGCTCTTCGTTGACTTCAATCGTCATTCCCCGTACGGATTTCGAGCAACATGCATCGTTACACAATTATTGAGCTTGGCGACATGCATTTTATGTATAAGAGCTAAGCAAAGAAATGGTTCACATCCAACGCACGTTCAACAGCTTTTGAGCTTGTCGGAGGACTATCCTCTACTGTGCGTAAGGCGCATCCCACACTGAGACGACAAGCGACATGTAGCCGAAACATGTAGCGCAAAAACCGGTCTAAACCAAGAACGAAGTTGTTTCAAACCTGCGCATCCCACACTAAGGCGACACATAAGACATGTCGCTTGAATTCGCTGGAAAAACTGGTTTAAAACATGTTTGAAATAACTTAGTTCTTTGTTTCGACCGGTTTTTGCGCTACATGTTGCTGCTACATGTCGCTTGTCGCCTTAGTGTGGGATGCCCCTAATACTGCTTCTTCCACTGAAGGAATTCTGTGATATCTTACAGCGCCCTTATCACGCCTGGAAGCATAAAACGATCCACACGCGCACAGCTGCTAATGAAGACGCTCAAATGTTTGGAGATCAGGCAGAATCCTACCCGGGAATCGTTCAATCTAAATCCTTTGAGCAGGCAATCCATTTCCTTGCGCAATCCCATACATGAAATGTATGTCGGCGTGATACCTTGTGTTAACTTATAGGTCGTATAAAAATCTAAAATTTATAATTTTTCAAAAAATAACATTTTGGCTACAAGAGGATTTTCATACGGACGTTGGTAACATGCACCACGCCTGATCATCTTTCATAGATTAATCAATTTTGAAAAATAACTGCAAAGATTTCCATTACAGACTTTTCATGGAGGGATGATTCACTAAGCTATACCCATATACCTTGAACGAATCAGGTTCAATTCCTAATGAATATTTCTTGTTTCTAAAAGAAAAACTTCAACTTTAACTGAATCCACTGTGTTCGATGTTTTGCTGCTGTGGTTGATGTTAGTACTGAGGAGGAAATGCGATGACACAGCGAAACGTATACTCAGGGGCGTAGCTACCGTGGAGCAGTTGGAGCAACCTGCTCCAGGCGCACGAATTCTAAGGGCGCAAAATTAGAGAGAGCGAAATAAAGATTTGTAAAAATATTTGCATATTTTTCTCATTATTAATCATATGTAATGGAGGAATCTTGTTACAATCAGCATATTCATATGGTATTTTACCTAGTGTTTAACCTATGCTATTTCTATTTAAAATATGTTTTTATACACAGTTAAAAGAAATTATTTTTATTCGCGATGTTTTAATTCATTCCATATTGCAACACAAGTAACTTCCTCAACGCCGTTTCAGCATGCCTGATTTTTTTTCTGTAACTTTAAAGTAGACGGCAGTTGAAGATTTTCAAATCTTAAAGTAATCGAAGCTTATTTATAGGGCTATCACCGGTCACTTTATTGGCTACCACTATTTCTGAACTGTAATCTTCCTGATACATTTATATTGAAAATGTTTTAGAAATTTATCATGATGATTACTGTACGGGAAAAAATGGTAGCCAAAGAAGTCACCGCTGCTAAACCTATATTTACTTTGCAATAGCAATGCCTTAGCTATTTTAAGATTTAATTAGATATTATTATTTTAAGGGTTCAAAAAAAAAAAAAAAAAAAAAAAAGACAAACAATAGTTTGACGAGTTAAAGAAAATTATTGACCATTTTACAAACAAAAAAACAAAAAAATTAATTTTGAAGGGTTTATTTTTGCGTGTGTGGAAACTAAACATGCATCAATACAGATTACAAAACAATAAGAGCGCGACTTAGGCATATTTCGCATCAGACCATGGCGACTAAATTTAAATGGGGGTAGGGGGAGGGGGCAGCGGACAAATTGTTTCTGAGATTTTGAAAAAAAAAAAAAATCTCAAATGCAGAATTATTTTTTTTACTTTCGTTGAAATTGTGTTTTCAAACGTTTTCATGTTTTACAAATTACTATTACTTAGACATTGTTTTTCACATTATTAAGCTATGGAGTTTTATTATAGTAGTCCGAATGCGTTGAAAAATGTTTCATAATCTGATTGACTCATGATTTTACGTTCTTCTAGATAATTTTAATGATACTTTCTTAACGGTGTGGAAGCTAAAGTGATAAAACTATTTTTGTATTATTATAACAAATCCTAAAATTTCTTTTTCTAAAATTTAAGATACGGAACAAACATTCGACAGCTTTAATGAAAATTGCTGTGTTGTATATTCTATTGTATATTTATATTTATCTCTGCACGAGGAACCTTATGTAAAGAATGGGGATCATAAGTAGAGATGCACCGAATATTCGGTATCTATTCGGTATTCGTCCTATTCGGCCATCTTACCTAATATTTGGTTTGGCCGAATATCAAACTATTCGGTATACCAAATATTCGGCTTGGCCGAATAGCAAACTATTCGGTCTGCCGAATATTCAGTTTGGCCGAATATCGAAATATTCGGCCGACCGAATACTTAAAAAAAACTTTTAAAACATTTTAAAAAACCTTATACCATTTCTACGTTTAACAACCAACTTATAAAGATATTCAGAATAATTAGAAGCAGAATCATATACTTAAATAAAGAGAATGTTTTTATATTATTTATTTGCTGTTTGCTAAGTATTATTTAAGAAAATTAACCAATCACGAGGATTTTCATAGGAACTAATTATATACAAATGCAAGTTCCTAGTCATTGTCCAGTAAATAATCTCTTTCTTGCTAAGATTTTAAGAACGTTTACAATCTCTGAAAATGATCACCCACCTCAGACACCGATCTATGATGCATTTAAAAACTTCCTTGCTTAATCAAAGGGAGTAGAACAGTTATTCCTGCTGAGTTGATACCATATAAAATTTGAATTGATTGTATTATTTATTTACTTTTACTTTAGTCTCTTCCTGACGAACAAATAATGTATGGTCCTGTACAATTTTTCTTCCAATTTTTTTTACAATTTCTCTTTGATTTTAAAATGTTTATTTTAGAATTTAAGAAAATTTTATTCATTTGTTTTAATTCTCAGAAGAAGCCATGAAATTTAAATTTTTATTAATTAAAAAAGTTTTATTAACTATCCTCTTCTTAAATAACTCAAAGCAGATATTTTTTCAGCATAAAGTTTACTTGAAAAAAGCTCTTGATTATCAAAATGAAAGCTTCTGTTTTAAATATTATGTAAAACTGTTTTAAAATTTAACATATTAATGCCTTTAAACTTTGAAATATAAAATTATTCGACAAGCCGAATATTCGGTATTCGGCATAGCAGTTACTATTTGGCTAGCCGAATATTTGGTATTCGGTATTCGGCCAAAATCACTATTCGGTGCATCCCTAATCATAAGATATCATAGGAAAATGTCTACATTATGTTTTGCATTTTATCAAATCTGAATTTGGAGGATTTTGATTGGATGAATTTTGTAACCACTCGAAATTTGCAACCAAGTAATATATTTGACATCATTTTGTCCTGAGATATCTACATACAACTTTCAACTTTTGTCCAGATTTGGTCATGAATTTAAACATTTCGTACTTGCAAAACCCCCTGTGCTCTTCATTGTAATTTTCCTCTATAAACAAAACATTTTCAACCAAATTTGCATTTTCGTTAAGTTTTAAATCTTGTTGCCGTTCCACAATGGTGCAAAAGTTTATTTATGTGACTAACTTAAATTCTGCTGTCTTTGATAAAAAAAAAATGGTACTTGAACTAAAATTTAAAAAAAAAATTATTTAGACTTAATAAACTAAAACAATTCTAAAAACTAGGGAGGCACCTAAGGGCAGACAAATGAAATTAGAACAAAAAGTTAATACTCTAAACTATTTAATCATATCAAAAGTTGAGCTTAATCATGCTTTATCATATAACTTTTTCTATATTAAAACTGAAAAATTGTAAGAAAAATACAGCTTTTTGCAACATTAAACATGAAATAACAGCTTATATGTGCAAAATTTATGCACAGAAATCCGATAAAATAAAGTCCATATTTTGTTTGGAAGTGTCCATAAATCGAGCAGTATATTTTATTCCGCTTCAAGTAACAGATTAAAGAACTCTACTCAAATTGATTGAATCATTCCCAACTAAGAAGCACCAACTTTGCATTAGTCTATGGACCATACAATTATATTTATATCAGAACCAATAGCAGGGTACAACACTTTAACTATTGAGCTACAACAGGCAAAAAATAAATTACGTTAGGATAAACTTTTAAAAATCGACTTTTGGCCAGCTAGAATCGGTATATCACCCACCGTGCGGCGGTCAGCTATTTTTTGTTAGAACAGGACTGCTCAACGCGGCGTCTTTTCAAGGTTCTGTTTGCGCCCCTGTTGTTAGGGGTATTTTTTATACATTCTGCCTAAAGCGGATTTTGCATAAAACGGAAATCTGTCTAACAGCTTTAGACAGAGTTTACTGTATAAAAATCTATTTTAAAGATACTTTTCTTTAAAACCAAATTAATACTATTTACACGTTTTACTTACAGCATTAAGAGTTTTTATCCTGACCGATCCAGAAAAAGTTTAAAATAGGTTTTATTAATAAAAACATTCTTAATTAGTAATAAAATTTTGTACACATAGAATCCTACACTAGCCACTCGCAAGCTAATGTTAAACCAATGACAGCGCTCATTACAAATTTCTCATTTACATTTCAATATTTTTAAAAGATATTTTTCAATAGAAAGCTGAGGTTGGCGTTTAAATGGTTATGTGTATGCTGTTTCGATTTTTTTTTTTTTTTTTTTTTTTTTTTCTAAGAGCACTTTCAATTTCGGATCCAATTCCGAAGTTGAAAAAGCATCCCCCTTCCCGCAAAAAAACTGGAATTGTAATGGGTATTATTGGATTCTACTAGCAAGGTGATAAAAAAATCAGTTTCTAAAATGTTGCGCCCTCCAAAAATCCAAGGTCTGCGTATTTGACAATGAGCTAGTCCGACCCTTCGTGCACTAGCGGCTCTTCAAGGGTTCACAATAACTTTTATACCAGAATTTGTAAATAAAATTTGTTCTGTTTTTAATCGGGGGATTTTCAAAGATTAAATAATGAGAATTTTTTTCTGAAATAATTGGTAGTAAAGGGATTCTGAACTCGTTGTCGACCAACCACTGTCTGCGTGTCGAAACGTTGCTGTATAGATATAAGATGAATGTGAGCAATAAAAATAATTTAATTTAAATATAAGAGAAAGGTGTCCATCAGTTATCGTCACTGAATGGTTCAAAAATAGTTTAGATACCAAAACCATCGGCCGATTTTTTCGAAAATATTACAATTCATACAGATTTATAACTTAACCGATTACATCTTTAAAAACACACCAAATCAAGCTCTGGGAATCTAAAAACGTGAGGAAATTCTAACATACAAGCATACATACACACATACATCTTGAATCGTCATAAAAATTGTGAGAACAGATTCAAAGTATTTGAAAATGCAAAAATATACCATTATTTTCATTTATTTTTATTATGAATACAATACTTTTCTATTTCCTTCTTTGCATTATATGCGTATAGAAAGACAAAACTGCAGTCGTGAATAATTGATGTCAATCAGGGTTCTCGCTGCCGATCGCCACTGTGCCAAAATGATTCAATGGGAGAGAAAACTAAAGATTGAAATCGCCAAATTGTAAGAGATTTTTTTCTTTCGGTGACAATCTCAATGATGTTATTATACGATTAAACCTTTTCTGTGTTATTTGAATTTAGCTGGTTCAAAAGCCAGTGAGAAGCCCAGTGTCAACTTTTACCGCTGTCCATTGGCTAACTTTCTAAATCATTAGTCGTAGAAATATAGCTCTAATACTAAAAAAGTTTCAACGTTGTTCTCAGTATTAAATTCAGGGGTGGCTCGGGAGGTTGGACCCCCACTCCCACCCCACCCTTCGGAGCTACAGAAATCCTTCCCGGAGAAAAGTGTCCTCATCCTTTTAAAAGTAATTTATGTCAAAATAGTTATTTCTTAAAAGTTACGAAGTTTACATTTTATGCGGTCCCTTGGTTCCATACGTTATATCTAAAAAATCTTCTCCGTACTTTAGCAGATAAAATAATAAAAAATTCTCTTTTGTACGACCGAAACTTACTGAGCTGTTATACTTTGAATTTTATGAAACTTTAGTATTTTCTGGCACTAAAAATAGAAAGCGTACTTCATCTATATGTAAAAAGTAATATATATATATATATATATATATATATATAATAAATCGTGACAATAGTGTGTTTTATTATTATTTTACTATGCTTCGAAACTTTTGAAAGGAAAAACAGATATTAAGGGCGGCAGATTGTACTGCCCATTGGCGCATTTAAAATAAAAATCCCCTTCCCCCCGATTCGCAGTAAATATTGGTAGATACTACGGACTTAAACATTTCATTTTTTACTTTTAATTATTTGTATTTAATACGTTGTTACTATACTTTGACTTTCAAATAAAAGTAAGTTTTAAATCGAATTAAGAACAGTATATAAATTTTAAATTTGAAAACAAAATTATGCAGAACTTTTTTATGTGACAAAAGGGCGCACAAACTTCACTTGCTCCAGGGCGCTGAATCTGTAGCTACGCCACTGCGTATACTTTGTATGTTTTGATTTTAAGTTTAAAAAATTAAGTTTATATTTTAATTGTTTTTAAATGTATCCAAACATGTTTAATGTCTCTTGTTAGTTTAGATTAAGAACGAGATTTCAAACTTTTTAGCAATGGAACTAGGCCTCTAAAACTAAGGGTTTAGAAATTAGATACTGATCAACGATAAGAAGGGACATCCTGTATAATATAACATATAAAGCATAATGTGTAAAATATAATAAGTAATATATACTTATTAATAAAACTAGCTGCAATACCTGGCGTTGCCCGGGGTTTTAAATATGTTTGATTAGAAAAATCAATTTTAAAATTAAACAAACGTACGGACTATGAATCTCGCGCAAATATGCTCTCTTTTTTAATATATTGAAAGCCTTGAGAAATTTTGCTTTTATATCATTATTTGAAAAAAAAAAAGTTTCCTAAACCTGAATTATTCTTAAAAAAAAAAAAAAAAAAAATTGAAAAGGAAATGTAAATTCATCAAAAGCTCTCCATAATATCACTTTCTCTTATAAAAGTTATGCATTCCTTTTAAATACGAGGTAATACGTGAATTAACCTATATTATTCACAACTAATAAGAAATGGCGCATCAATTATTTGTCGAGAATTAAATAAAAATCATGCACTCGTGACATCATAATTCCCTTTTATATTTCAACAGAATAATAAGGCTACTATAACTTGTGACTCGTGGAATAGCCAGCATTACATGTCAGGACACATTGTAGTTATCATTATCTTTCGCGTGAAGGTTTCACTATGGTACTCGATTGTGAAATTTGGTAATTTTTGAAATTGAATATTTGAAAAACGGCATAATCACTAGATTTGAAATTTATATCAAGAAAAATAAAAAAAAATTACCTTCCTCACGCAGTTTGTCTAACAATTTTCTGAGAAATATTTTTCGAGATATTAATTTGTTCAATAACTTCAAACGTTTCATTTCCCGTGATTAATCTGTGGCAACGATTAGTGAAAAAGCCAGTCGTTATCAACGTGCAGCTTTTTATTAAAGTTGATAAACAATGTTGCCCATGCGAACAATACGAACAATGAAGCTTATTTCTTCCTTCAAGTGTGATCTTGTTTCTTGTATGGCATTTTTGAACCCCAATAGGTCTCTGTCTCCCAAAGTAACAATTGCCGATGCAATTTGTTGGAAATGCACACCTTGGTACTTTATATTTAGCTGCCAAATTTCGTTACAATCTATGCGTGGCACTTCGTGAGTCTTCCTTGTTAAATTAATTTCTACAGTTTTGCAAAATGTCTTACATCGAGATTGATAGCTACGTTTACACTGTTAGCTTATGATATAAACGTTATATCCATACCGAATTTTTCAGTTGTATGAAACATCTTATATAGGTCCTGATTAAATACTTTTATAATTTTGCTTTATTAATCCTTATGTCATCAGATTGCTAGTTACATAAAACAAAATGCGCAGATATTAGTTAAATTCACATTCTTATTAACCATGCTATATTCATATCGAATGTTTTTAAATTTAAAATATAGTCTACATAGGCAGCCATTAATTAAAAAGGTGTTAGGTACTTGTATTTTTGTTTCATAAACAACTCTGTGCATATAACTAATTTTATTAATTTATTTATACAGTACAGCCCCGATTATCCGCGAATAACCCGAAAAAGACTGAAAATGGGGTGCAAACACGAAAAAAAAAGTAAATTCAACATAAAATCTTTGTTTAAGTATACAAAAAACATAATAAAACGTTTAAAATACATACACATGCACAGTAAAGCAGAAACCTTTGCTTTACGTCTAAATCACTAAAATAAAGAACAGTAAATAAGAAACAATGCCATACACACTGTACAAAAGAGTTGAGTTACACTTTTTCTTTTAAATCAGTCACTTGTTTTTGCTTCTTGGAAACACCTTCTCTTTATTCTAAATTGTAAACTATTGTTTTTCTTTTAGTACGGAATAATTTTTATCTCGAGAATGAAGCTATTCTTGATATGCTCTCCTAGAATTTATCATAATGGTCTTATTTAATTGTTAAATATTTTAATTGCTATGTTTACATTTAATTAATAAAATCAAGAAAAGACATCAAGACTTTATTTCTGATATTTCAAACATGGCAACCGAATCTAGAAATATTCTTCTATTACTTTCGAATGCATGAATTTTTCTGTTTATATTTATTAGTAGGGCTTATTGTATTTTCCTTACTGTTGGCTTGAAAAAAGAAAAAAAAAATCTTCGCGTATAATCGGCGCTCTACTGTATCTTATAGAGACGAAACTGCGGAGTGTTTGAGTGGTGTTGTTGAGCTAGATAGATATAGTAGCTGAGTAGATATAGGATGCGAGTTTCAAAACTCGCCTTATCCAGAAAATGAAATTTTGGGAAATCGCGAAAAATCTGTGACTGCGTGCATTAGTTTTCATTGTAAACCAAGATTTTACAATGCCAGGAACACACAATAACACTAGTTTTTTTTTTCTTATGCATATTATAGTGTTTTTGATGTAGATTCACCAATAGAATAGATTTATACAGAAAACCGGATTTTTAAAATTTTGGTTAAGGCGAGTTTTAAAACTCACGTCCTCATATGGTAACCTTCAGTGGCGTATCTAGACATCATTTCGGAAGGGGCTGAGATATAGAAAAAGTTTCTAAGAGGGAATCACAAGAAATGGGGAAAATTCCACTTTAAACAGGTTTTTATCATAGCAAGTAACGCATCTATTATACAATCAAACCTGCTAAGATGGAATCGCATAGAAGTGAGAGAATTTTTGTTTTAGGCAGGTTTTCGAATTCACAAGTATAACTCCATGGTTGTAACACATTTTTGGAAACAGAATACTGAAAATTATCTACTAAAATGTATCTCAATAAATAGTAAACAAAACCGAAGTAAGCAGCAAATTTGAAATTATTTAAGAGCGTTCTCACTCTATCCCCTCATCTCCTTCAACACATTCTAGTACTCATTTTGGAGTATGCATGCCTTTCCTTTTGAATTTCATCTTAGCAGGTTTCATTACATTTTGCTAAACTTTCGTAATTAAACTCGATATTTTCTGCAAATTTCGGAGGGGGCTGGAGCCCCATCAGCCCACCCCCTGAATAAGCCACTGGTAACCTCGGCTGAGCTTGCGTATTTTTCCGTTTTCTGTTATTCTTCCTCTCCTTCCTTTATTCTAGTGTTAAAATCGTTAAGATGCATGCAGGAGCCCTAGGAGGATGGAATTCTATCCTCCTAGATGCACCCTTAGCACCTGTTCCAGAGATTACAATCCTCTCAGCAAGGAATGTGTGGGCGGTTGGCTTCTGCTTCTTTGATCTTCTCTCGGCTATAGGCTCTAGGAATGTGGTGAGGATGAGGATACGACGAGTGGAGTTTGTTTTGAATTGGAAGTTCCAGTCGGAGAACAACATACAGCAGGGGTTGTACGCTTCAGGGATTTTTTCAGGGCAAATATCACTATTTGTTTATAGAAAAATAAATCTAGGTTCAACGCGCGAAATTTCGCCTTATTTAAGAAGAGATTTTTCCATAGCAGATACAGGATACAGGTACCGAGGAATTTCCTTGTGGAAGTTCCTTCAGAACAAGTACGACCCCTGCATACAGTGAACGTCAGCAAATAGATTTTTATTGTTGTTGTTTGGGGATCTTTGATTTACTTCCGGGAGAGACATCGCCACAAAGGAAAGCCAAAGTTGTGATGCATTTAGTGAGAGGGAAAACTATGAACCAGACCAATGTTCTCACTGGCTTTTGAGAAACAATTTGGCTAATTAGCAAGGAAAAACTATAGCCAAATTAAAATAATGTTAGCAATCGATTTGTTGTGAAAGATCGATTCCAAAATCATTTTTTTAAACTCCCGAACGTCCGTCCGGTTTCCTTTTTAATGTGTGTTTCAGTTTTGTGTATATTTTTTTTACACCAGTTATTGATATAAATTGGATTATCGGTTACAAAAACTAATAAAACTAGTATAATATAGATGCTTTGCAAAGTCAAGGAAAAAATAAATATCTAATTCATTTTTATATAGTTTTATGAATTAAAATCCAAGTAAATTCAAAATAGCATATTAGTGGGTTAAATGATAACAGACAAATAAATAAGAACTTTTAAAAATCAAGAAAAGGAGTTCTGAAAAATTAAAAGACTCAAATAATAATTTACACAGAAAAACTTTCAATTGTTTATTAAAAATAACATTTTTTAGAGTTTCGCCGAAAGGAAAGAAGAAGAAGAAGAAAATATATAAACTCTCCAAATTTGGCGATTTCAGCTTTTAGTTTTCTCTCCGAATGAAACACCTTATTGCGATTTGGCGCTATGGCTTTTGGCAGCGGGAACCCTGAACTAGATAACTGTCTTCACTGTAACTATTGTATCCATAATTTTTCCGTTTTCATTTAAATAAATGTTATTTTATGCATTTGCCTATATAGCAAGTGAATTAGCTACTAATTGAGGCGGCGTTTTCAGTGCAATGGATTAGATTGTAAAATCATGCAAAATATAATTTAAAGTCTTTATTTAAAAAAAATATCCTTGTGTCATGAAAGTACGTGTTCACTACAAAAAAAGACAATATATACACATGTATGCACGTCTTTTTTTATTTAATAAACTAAAGTAACCTTTTTTAAAAATAAACTAATTTTTTTTTCTTTTAGGGAAATGAACACCCAAGAGGACGCTATGTGATAAAATCAAATTCCATGGCTTCCTAGATCGCCAAATATTGTACCTTTGGACTTTTCATGGAATTGCATGAAAAACATTCCTTACGAATCTGTAATTTGTAAAGCGGAAGAACGGAAAAATTAAATTGTAGGAACCATCTAGTGAAAAACTACGAGTTATTCAATGCTTTACCTAACCTGCTTTGAAGTCTCGGTGTGTTGCATGTTAATGATAGTGTCCAACACAATAAAAGTTCTAAATAATGTAAAAAAAAAAAAAAAAAAAAAAAAAAAAAAGACTTTTGACCGGTCACTGAAAATCAACGAAACAAGATGGAAATGTGAAATCTTCACCAAATCAAAGAAAAACTCTCCAAGTGTCATACCTGTTCAGTGCAGTTTGATGTGGCCTCCATTTGTAGCCCTACACACATCTAAACGATATTAAAGTTCTTACCACACACAGTATAAACTTTGCATTAACTAAAATAAAATATTGACGTATACAAGCACTGTTCATGAGTGAAGTATACAAAATTGCACTGTTCATGAGTGAATTAGATTGGACGAGTGAGCTAAATATTGAATGCAGTAAATAAGGCTGTTCTCAAATCCAAAAGGGCAACTTTATGACATAAGTTTTAATTTATTTTTGGTCGGAAATGCATGAAACTATCAGGTGTTGTTGTTCAGAATCGAGCTGTTTTTTTTCGGTTTTTTTTTTTTTTTTTTTTTTTTTTTTGCAAACGCAATAGATCTTTCAGAATATAGTGTCGAAGTGGGCGTTTTGAACCAAATTTCTCCGCGAAAGGAGAAAAACCAGTCAAGAAAGGATGAAAAACGTGTTTGTCACGTGATCAAAATAGCTTATAACTCAATAGGTAATTTATTGATAAGAAAATGGAAAACACAGTTCGATTCCAAATCACGTCAGGTTTTTCAATTTTATATCTTTCCGTTGAGGCTGTGTTCTTAACTGCTCTGCTCAAGAAGCGCAAAACGTTTTGACGCATTTACAAATTCATTTTTTAACAGAAAGGTATAAAATTGGAAAGCCTGGAAATGCAAGCGATTTGGAATTGAACTGTTTTTTCCATTTTTTGATCAATCCATTACCTATTGAGTTATAAGCTGTTTTGATCTAGCGACAAACCCGTTTTTCGCCCGCTCTTGAGTGCTCTTTCTTTTTTCGTGCGAAAATTCGGTTCAAAACGCCTACTTTGACACTATTTTCTGAAAGATCTATTGCGTTTGCAAAAAAAGGGAAAAAACAGCTCAATCACATAGTTTCTGAACAACAACACCAGCTAGTTCTCATTCATTTTCGAACAAAAATAAATTCAAACTTATGTCAGGAGGTTGCCCTTTTGGATTTGAGAACACCCTTAAAAAATGAATTTGCAAATATGTCAAAACATTTTGCGCTTGTTGAGTAAAGCAGTTGAGAACAGCCTTAAGGACATCTGGTGTAACAGAGTGAATAACGTCTGTGATTCTCTGTTCCAAATAGAGGCCACATCGAACTGCACTGAACAGGTATGACAGGTATGAAGAATTTTTCTGGTATGAAGAATTCAGGTATGAAGAATTTTTCAGGTATGAAGAATTTTTCTGTTATCTTGTGAAGATTTCAGATTTCCAGTTTGTTTCGTTGATTTCCTGTGACCGGTCAAAAGTGCACCATGACGTTACGGACATACTGTATTCAGAGTCAGATAAAAGCATGGGAAATGGAGCATAGGACTTCCAATAAATTTAAAGGAGCTGGAGGCGCTGAAATCCGCGTATAAAGTTTTAAAAACAGCCAGTAGAGTTTCATGATTTTATAGTTTTGCTGTAGCAAGATGTGAATGTTAGAACAGGAAAATATTTTTTTTTTTCAAAATTCTGACCTCTTATGCCTTTTGTTCAGCTAAATTAAACTTACGGCTGTTCTCAAATCTAGTTATGCTACTTTCTGACACATTTCTGAATTTATTTTTATTTGCAAACGCATGAGATTGGCAGGTGCTCTTATTCAGAAACTTCCCTATCGAAGAGTTTTTCCCTTTTTTGGTAAAGGCAAAATACCTTTCAGAAAATGCCGTCAAAGTTGGAGCTTTTAACCAAATTTCCGGGAGCGCAGCATGGGAAAAATAAATAAATTCCGTACTAAGACAGTAATCGCGTATGATTCAAAATGCAAATCAGTTATCGAAAAATTAAAAAAGTATTCGATTCCAAATCACTTCAATAATCATGTTTACAAGTGCCATGTTTTTACGTTAAAAAATGTGTCAGAAACATGTCAGAAAATTTCAAGCTGTTGAACAGGGATTTTTTTTTTTTTCTTTTAAGAATTTCTTTAACGTCCTTCGTTTCATAGTTTTTTACAAAAATTTTATTCGAAAATTTTTTAGTAAACAACGTAAATAAGCATTTACTTCTACTGGTTTTCCTGTGACTTTGACCTTGTATTTCTCCTCACAGAGGAATTTGCGAAATAAAAGCAATCACACTTTTTACAAACTCGAAAGTACAATGGATTGATACCCATTTCATTCATTTCCAGTGGCGTACCTTCTCTTGTAAGGGATAAAGAAAAAAATAAAGCAAAATGGATCGCTAATAAAATGTAACATATTCTGCGTTCGTTGAAAATTTTTAGATAGATAAAATAATGTGATTTTGCAAAGAGATAGAGGAAAATAATAAATAGAATGGATCGTACATAACCTAACAACAAAACATAACATATTGTGGATGCACTACTTATTAATAAAGTGAAATCCTCTTTTGGGGCAACTTTGTAATTTTTCTCGAGTAATCATTATTAAAACTAACGATTACTGAGAAAAAAATCGTAGAAAAAAATAAGAAGCTAAATCATAAGGCTTCATTTCTGCTCGCAAAGCCATCAACTAAACAATCTCTCTCAAAAATAAAGAAAAAAAAAATCAAAATCAATAACTATTTCAGAAGAAGCATTGAAAAAACTGGTGACAAGTTATAAATAAATAAGCAAAAAATAATAACTATTAGCACTATATCGTATTTAAATAAGTCAGAACAATCAAAATTTTGACTAGTCCACGTTCTAGTTAAAACACATGTTGGCAGATCGTGTATATTTTTTATAACAGCAGCATACTGTCAGCACCTTCTTTCTTTATTTTTTTTTTTTAACTAAAGAAGGATCGGGACCCTTTTACTGTTTTTAAGCGTTTTCTGCCATACACATAGACATGAACTGAGGAGGGTAGTGCCTTCGTTTTACTGTCATTGCTAGTCGATTTAAAATAATTATTCCTTTTATTATCATCGCTGTTTAGTTTCAAAATAATTATTTTCCCACGCTAAACGGCGGGAAAGATGCTATTTGCTCTTGTTACATGAGGAGTCTTTAGCCCTTTTCCCTGATAAAAATTAGATATCAATTCTTGTACTGATTGTATTATTTCCTAAAAATTTAGTTTTACGCCTATTGTAAATTGCATTTTGTGCCAGATGACGAATAATAAAATTCAAAATTTTAACTGAAAATTTAAAATATTTAAAGGACAGTTTACCTTAAAATTGGTCAAAAAGTCGATTTTTTTTTTTTTTTTTTTTTTTTAAATATTATATGAAAGTCTTTTAACTATGACTATTTTGACACCTCATTTTTATCCATACAGTAATTATATCGCGGGATATTGTAAATTTTGTTAATACTCTCAGCTCAATTACCCACACAAATTAAAATTTTAAATGGCTTTTTTTCTTCATTTCATATTTTCTTCACTTCCATGTTTTAAAAATGCTAAAGCTTTTTTTTTGAATTTGAGATTGAAATTTTTTTATACATGTTCTTTATTACATGTAATAAATCTGCGCATGAAATTAGCCTTCAGGTTTTTTGTTATTTATAAAAAAAAAAATAAAAGTACATCGAGAAGTGTTAGATTTCATCATTTTACAGTATACAGGGTGTCCGGTCTCAACGGTGTCCAATGGCTAATTCCTAAACCGTTAATCATAGACATATAGTTCCAATTAGAAAAATGTTTTAAATGAGGTAAAGAAGTATTTTTAAAGCGATTTAGGTCAAAAAAAGCATTTATTTAAAAATTACGAAATTTAAATTTTTATACGGTCCCCCGGTCCTATAAGTGGTATTTAGTAAACTTTTCCTATTTCTCTAACAAGTACGGCAAAAAAAGTCCCATTCATCTAACACTAAAATTGACCGAGTTATGACATTTTCAATTTTATGACTTAAACCACTTTTCTGTAACCGAAAACAGATGAATTGGACCAAGCTTTCAGGGGTCGTACACGAAGTGCTTAAAGTATTATAAAGGGCGTCCACTCCAAACGATGTTCAATGGCTAATTCCTAAACCGTTAGTCAAAGACATATAGTTCCAATTACAAAAAGGTTTTAAATAATGTAAAGAAGTATTTTTAAAGCGATTTAACTGAAGGTGCTGCCCCCTGTAAATATTACGATAGTGTTAATTTTTAATAATTAACTTTCAGATTGGTTAAAATAATTGAAGAAGTGAGTTTCAAAACTCGCCTTATCGAGAAAATCAAATTTTGGGATATCGCATAAAACCTTTAAATGCGCCCTTTGGTATTCATTGAAAATTTGGAGATTGTAGTGTTTGATTGCTACATTTATACCAATAGAATAGATTGATAGAGAAACACGATTTTTTAAATTTCGGATAAGGCGAGTTTCGAAACTGATGTCCTCTATTGAAATTTGACATTTTTTTGTTGTTGTTGTTTTATTGATAAGGAAATGAGTGTGTTTCTTTTGATGATTTTATAAAAAAAAGTTGTATTACTTTGATAAGCTTTTAACTTACGACGTTCGTATGTATGTCTTCCTAATTCAAAATTTGTAGTCCAATTTTAACTCTCTTCCAAATATCCGATCAAGATTAAATTTTGCATAATTATGTAAATCCAATGACAATGTAATATTAATATGATTTTAGGTACGTACCATTTATATTTATTTTACAGGACCACTCCAAAAATTTTGTATACATTATTGCCTACAAACAAAAATTTTAAAATAAAAATCAGTAACATTTATGTAAGACATAGAGGTTCACAATGTGATTTTTCCAAATGAAAGTGCGTTGCGTTTATATTTTTTACACAGTGCCGCACAAAAAAAGTCAGATACATTACGATGTATGAGCAGGGAATGTCTATTATACATTTTGATGATATTATGCTGTTTTCAAATTCAACTTTTTAGTTCTTTATAAAAACTTGTTTGAAAAAAATATTTTAGAGACCAAAATCAAAGCAGTAGTTTTGGAAATAATATTATCGGATAAGGAGGTCGTATTAAGTGGCCTCTCAGGTTGCCGGATTTGAATCTTTTAGATTTTTTTCTTTGGGGTTTTCTGAAAAATAAGGTATATGAAAGAGAATCCACTAGTTGAGCAGATTTGTGGAATCGTATTGCTATGGCGTGCAGATCTGTAACACTTTTACAATGTTGAAAGAAGTAGAAGAAGAATTTATTTCACATGTACATTTCTGCATTGTAGCCGAAGGGACGTCACTTCGAGCACGTTTTAAGATAACCTTAATTTTTATTAATTAAGTTTTAGATTAGGTAATCTAACTATGTATCATTTTCTAAAGAGTTGTGACTGTTGCTTTTATAATCATTTAACAAAATTTCTGTTATTTTTTTTTTACTTATATTTTTAGTACAAGTTGTATATTTTGTTTTAATATGTCAGAATGAACAAAAATCTCAAAATATATTTGTAATGTTAATTTACTCTCAATGTTTAATGTTAAATTTATATCTGACGATTATTTTTATTTCTAGTAAATTTGTGACTGACCCCTATTTTGCAGCAAAAAATATATTCCAACTTTAAACATCTATTACTCGGTCAGTTTTAATCGCAGAGGAATGGGACTTTTTTTGTCTTACTTGTCAGTGCAATAGGATACTTTACTAAATATCACTTATAGGACCTGGGGACCGTATAAAAATTTAAATTTCGTAATTTTTTAATAAATGTTTTTCTTGACCGAAATCGCTTTAAAAATACTTCTTTACCTCATTTAAAACATTTTTGCAATTTGAACTATATGTCTATGACTAACGGTTTAGGAATTAGCCATTGGACACCGTTGAGACTGGACACCCTGTATAGTGCATTAGTAAAAAAGTTACATTAAATGTAATATTGGATGTATAATCCATGCACAGTCTTGTGTAATACACATTTGAAAATCTTAAAAAGAAAAAAAAAGGGTTTTAATATAAGGGTTAAAAATATCAATTTTTAAAGAAGCAGTAAGGATTTTAAAAAGTTCAAATTTTTATAAAATTTTAATTAAATATTCAGTTAATTTTTTTTCAAAATGCACTTTTATTTGAACATTGAAATGCAGTGAGTTCACCATTTGAACCATATTTTTAAAAATAAACAAAATTGTTGAAAAGGTAAACTCTCCCCTTAAAAAATATTATGCGGGTATTACTAGCTGATACGCCAGGTGCTACCTGAGGCTGTCAAAAAATAGCATAAAATGGGAGAAAAATAAAAATCACAATACAAATATCACGAAAAATTTGAAAATCTCTGCACGAAATCCGAATAAACTTTATTAAAAAGGGAACAAAATTTACTATATCGGGATAGAAGATTGAAACAGGATTCATTTTACTAATGTGGAAAAATCGCAGCGAATCACGAAAAAACGATAAAATTTCAAAAATCGCAGAGAACAAATTCTCTATATTGAGTTAAAAGACTAAAATAGGATTTCTTTTACGAATATCGAAAAATCTCTGCGGAATGCGAAAAATTTCTAAAAATCGGATAAAGAAATTCGCGACAAACTTCAAAAATTACTGTACGAATTCTGAATGAACTTTTTTGAAAAAAGGACATAATTTACTATATTTTGGCTAAAAGAAAAAAAAAAACCGGATTCCTTCACCTAATGTGGAAAAAAAACCATGAATTCCAAAGAAAACTCCGAAAAAAAATCGCTAAAAATTCAAAAATCGTTCAGGGCAAAATTTACTGCACTGGGTTAAAACATTGTAACAGGAATTCGTTCACGAATGTCACAAAAACAAAATGTCACGAAATGCGAAAGGGCGCTAAAAATCGCATTTCCTTCCTTATGCCACTCACATTGGATCAAATGTGGCTCGTGTGTAAAACATGGTATTCGACATTTTTATTTTATTTTTCCAGGTTTTCATATAATTTTTTCCATTGCATCCTGGCATTATTTTAAAAATATACAGGGTTTATCTTTTTCTCATTATATGCCGTCACAATCAAAAATAAATTTTAGATATGAATTTCCATAAAGAAGACTCCTTGCACATCAGTCCCCCCCCCCCCCTCCCCCCGCAAAAAAAATCTATGAAACAAGAAAAAAAAGTCGTACATAAGTTAAGAGGCTACTACAGCTACTTAATTCACGCGAAAACAACCGCTCGCTAATGTTAATCCTGGGAGATTTTTTTTAAATACCTTGTTTGCATTTCCATATTTTAATAGGGTTTTTTATACACTTGACATTTGATGTCGATATTTAGAAAGGCAATTTTTTAGTTTTCGAAAGGCAAGTTTTTTGTTTTATTAAGGATTCTTTCGCTATCGGAACCGGTTTCGAAAGTGAAAGTATCCACATAAAAAACAAACAAAATCGAAGTAAAAAACAGCCTTGCATTGTAGCAATCGACCTCAGATCCAACGCAAAACAAAAATCATTCGAAAATATAGAAATGCAAACAAGATATTTAAAAAAATTTCTCCCATATTATTAACATTAGCAAGCAGATGTTTTCGTGCGAGGGAGGTAGCCCCTTAAGGCTGTTCTCAACAGCTCTGCTCAATAACCGCAAAACGTTTTGACACATTTGCAAATTCATTTTTTAAAGGCAAGGTATAAAATTGGAAAGCCTGGCCATGGAAGCGATTTGGAATTGAACTGTTTTTTTTCATTTTTTGATCCATCAATTACCTATTGAGTTATAAGCGTTTTCGATCACGTGACAAACACGTTTTTTGCCCGCTCTTGAGTGCTCTTTCTCCCTTCGCGCGGAAATTCGGTTCAAAACGCTTACTTTGACACTATTTTCTGAAAGATCTATTCCGTTTCTAAAAAAATGGAAAAAACAGCTCAATTACATAGTTTCTCAACAACAACACCAGCTAGTTTCATGCATTTTCGAACAAAAATAAATTAAAACTTATGTCAGAAAGTTGCCCTTTTGGATTTGAGAACACCCTTAACTGAGGTCCCAGTCTTATCAAGCCCCACCAGTGGCCGAGAGGTTCTGCTCTCGAAGCTGGTAGACGGGAGGTGCTGGGTTCGATCCCAATCGCGCCCGTCGGCCTAATCGTTCGGAGTTTTCGTGGTTTTCTTCGAGCCGTGGATCTTCCATGCGTTAATACGGATTAGGTTCCCTTAGAAAGACCCCCACGGAGGGCACTCCCCCCGGGCCTA
The DNA here is from genome assembly GCA_963932465.1 of Maratus speciosus. Lineage (NCBI taxonomy): Eukaryota > Metazoa > Arthropoda > Arachnida > Araneae > Salticidae > Maratus > Maratus speciosus. Next base: position 495,264,152 of record OZ010792.1, read on the forward strand.
TATCCCTCGTGTAGATAATTGGCCGTCAAAAATCAACTCAACCCAACCCAACCCAGTCTTATCAAATCAGCTGTTTTACAGGAAGCCGCTACTATAATTTTGTTTATGATTTTCTTTAGAGAGCTTGAATATCTCGAAACTTCAACTCTTCAAATACAGTGAAACTTCTATTTAACAAAGTCTCACTTAAACACTTCGTTACGAAGAAAATTCGTTAAACAGAAATCAACTCAAATTCATGAAATTTGTATAATAAAATATACACATGCATAAAATGAAAAATACACTTAAAATGGAAATATTAGGAAAATGCATTTTAATTCGGGCAGTAATTTTTTTTTTAATGCAACGTAGACATATGAGAAAAATTTAATTACAATAATGTCTAAAAAAGAACCCATAATAAAGAGAGGTAAACAAAAACTGAAGCGTAGCGTAACTTTTCCCTTTTTTTCTAAGTATTTAAATTCCTTAACTTTCAAAAAGCATACAATATTATACTTTGTACAGGTTTCTTATAAAAAATGCGTTGTTCATAAAAACTTTCGCATTTGTTTTAAGTACCCGAACAATTCATCTGTAACATTCTCGTGAAACTGGAATTCCCTTATTATTGTATACCGATTGATCGAAGGCTTTTAGCATTTGTTCTTTTGAATGGAAATGTTTTAAATAAATAAAAAATCCCTGCCGGCCAGGCCTACAGACGGAGGTAGATTTCGAAGTTAAGTATACTAATTTCACCAACAAAAACTAAGACATGATTAGATATAAATCCACTTTAACAGTTATATCTGGCCGCTTTTGACGAGTTTTTATTTAATTTTTATATAATAGCTGGTTTTATTAGAATCATGTTAAGGCGGTATTAATAAAAAATATTTTTCCATGCTCAACAACTCGAAATTTTCTGGCACATTTTCAGACTCATTTTTAACAGAAAAAATATGAAACTTGCTGACGTGATTTTTGAAAAAAATTGTAAGCGACATGTGTTTTTATTTTTCTTTCAATTAATTAAAACTTGATTAATAAACAATTATTTTCTCAGTAGGGCAATATTTTTCCTTTCTAACACAATCGCTTCGGGAAAATCTGTTCAAAATGCCCACTTTGACATCATTTTTTGAAATACATACCTCTATCAAAAAATCAATCATTACGGTACATTATATAGTTCCTGAATAAGAGAATCTACCAATTGGATGCGTTTGAGAGCAAAAATGAATTTAAAAATGAGTCAGAAAATAAGCAGTTTGGATTTGAATACACCCTTAATAAGATGATTTTTTTTCTTCAACCGTTACGTATTTTTTATTTGTTTTTGCTGTAAGAACTGATCCTATCAAAAACTTGTCTGCATAAATGTTGAAGACAATATTAAGAGGATATATGATAAATTCATGGGGATTTTATATCTTGTGAATTGATGGAGTTAGGGAAATTTTTCTTCTTCACTTCACCCCCCTTTTTTTTTGTTTTCGTTTTTAATTTTTTTTTTGCGGTACGAATTGGTGCTATCAAAAACTTGTGAATATAAAAGTTGTGGATAATGTTAAGGAGATGTATAATAAAATTAATTGGATTTGATATCGTGAGAATTGACGAAGTTAGGAATTTTTTTTCTCCCAAAACCCTATTTTTGCGCCCCTTGAGCCCATTTTTAATTTTATCAAAAATCTGTGATACATAAATTTTTGGCCCTATTTTTAGAAGTAATAAACACTTTAAACTGATTTGATATGTACAAAAATTAAGAAGTTATGGGGTTTTTTCGGTTTTCACAAAACCCCTCCCTATTTTCATCCCCTTGGCCCGATTTTGCCCATTAAAGAACTTGACCGAGATTTCATACCCCTTTATTTTATGTATCAGTTTGGAAGAGATTTGTGCAGAATTGTGGAAGTTATCGTGTCCAGAAGAAAGTGATATATATATATATATATATATATATATATATAACCAATGATTAAACATAACCTACCACCATCAAAAACCGTAATATTATGAATTAAAGCTGTAAGTATATATATATATAAAGTGCCAAATAATTTATTATAAGAATTATTATGGAAGAAAAAAGAAGGAAGTGGACACCGACAAATAATGGAAAAGCTTATATATTGAATTACGTTTTCAAGGGCACAGAATTCAATGATATAAGCAAAATGGTTATTTTCTGTGAGAAAAAATAAAGCTAAAGCTAAAAATTATTTTTCTCTGTGCCCGAACAACCATTATAATCAAGTGAATAGATTAAAAATGAAAACAGAATAGAATCAAATAATATGAAATGGAAAAATCAATAAAACCAATTTAAATATTTATAGCATATAAAATAGAAATATTACACAACATACCGATTAATATTTCAGTTTTTTTTTTCAATATCCACTCGCACATGGCTACGCACATGGCTACCATAATATCGTAAAGATTAAGGTGAATAAAACAGTTAAGAATTCACAGTAATTGATACCAAAGGATGCAGTTAATACATTTTGAAATACCATGATAAATACAATTAATATAATATAAAATAAAATAAAATAAATAGAAAGTAATTACATTATTTAAAATAACTAAAATGCACTTATAAATTACTTAATTACTATTTAACAATATCGTCAAAATTTAGCTAAAAAATCCACCTGGTGTAGGAAATACCTGGGTAAGTAGGGCCAACTGAAAAGGAGCTGCAAAAGACAAAATTTATAACTTATCGTCAAAAGACAAATTTTGGTGCTGCCATCTTGTAGTATTTTTATTATTCAAATGTCACAAGATAAACAATTGAAAGCCTTTGAATGTAAAAAATTTATCAACAGCAAAACCAAACAAATCCTTATATATAGATAATTATAAACCTAATATAAACCTCACTATATATATATTTTAAAAACTATTGTTAATAAAAGTTTTATAAAAAGCATTCAAAATATTCTATTATTTCACTCATTTAAACTACACTAAGAATTTAAATGATTCTATAACATTGATAATATATAGCCTATAGCTATATGCTATAAAATAAATTCAATAATAATTAATATAAATATATATTAAAAATAATATAAAAATCGTTAATAATAACTATTATATATAAGATAATTATAAAATGAACAGGAAATAAAAAACATATGGAAGTATATAGAAGATTATCAGATACTTAAATTCCCAATTACCTAAAAATCTCAAATATAGTGTGTGGATTATTTTCATACAGCCATAAAAATCCAAAAAGTATGAATGTGGGACATTCAAACACATTAAACCGATAATAAATTTTATAGCACAAAGTTAAAATAGATCAATATTAAAAAGAATAGAGGAATAATAATAAAAATAATTACCCAATTTTAATACATACAGTATAACTTTAGTTATATTAAATACACTTATATGTATATTAATCACTATAAAAATGGCATACTATTAGTAATTAATATGATATTGTCCTGAGTAAATTAAAATTTAATAACAAATGATTGTAAATTAGATAAAACATTAATTAAGCTAAATATGATATTAATGAAAGTCACCAATTACATATAAAATATCAAATCAACATCCTTATAAAATACGTATTAAAAATAGTGATAATCCAAAAGCCCCATTTTTTAAAAATAAATTAACCATTGCGTATTATCCAGACAACACCACCTTCCTCCGTACTCTAACATCTACCCACCCATCCAACCTATAATAATTTTTTTATATATTATTTTACAATTTTTAATTTTTTATAGATATTTTTTTATTTTATATATTTTTTTTGTTATTTTGTTTACGCATGTGTTAATTTGTTTTAAAAGATCATGTAAGTAAAGTACTAATTGTATATAATGAATATATGAATTTTTTTGGAAAACCATGATTTAATGCATCATAAATTAGTTTTTTAATATTATTGTTAATTAGAGGAGAAGAACATAAACATTTATATAGATAAATATTAATTAAACATTACCGACCATCATCAAAAACTGCAATATTGTGAATGATTGACTACACGCCATAAACCAACAATATGTAAAATAAAGTACCTTATACCTAATTACAAGAATTAACATGGAAGAAAAGAAGAATATGGATTCCGAAAAAATTGAAAAACTTATATATTGAATTACGTTTTCAAGAGTACAGAATTCAATGATATAAGCAAATCGGTTGTTTTCTGTGGGGAAAAAAGCTATAAGCTGAAAAAAAAATTTCCCCTGTACTCAAAGAACCAATATAATAAAAAAAAATAGTTTCAAGGTGAATACAGAACATTATCAAATGGCATGAAATGGAAAAAAAAACTACAAAACATTAAATATTTGATTTATAGCAAGAGAAATCTTACAAATCATACCGTATTAATTCCCAGTAGATTTTCCAAAAATATTCCCGCACATGGAATCCAAAAAGCATGATAAGATTAAGGTGAATAAAACAGTTAAGTTAACACAGAAATTAAAAGTTATGGAGTCAGTTAATTCATGTTGAAATATTTTGATAAATATAATTAATATAATATAAATAAAAATAATTACATTATTTATAATACCTAAAAACAATTTTAAATTGTATAATAACAATTTTATACCATTGCCAATATTAAGCGTATAATTACCACCTAGTGTTAAAAATTAAAATTATGTCTTTAATAGAGGCTATTTAAAAATACAAAATTTATGGTGCTGCCATCTATTATATTATTTTTAAAACAGTTAAGTTAACACAGAAATTAAAAGTTATTGAGTCAGTTAATTCATGTTGAAATAATGTGATAAATATAATTAATATAATATAAATAAAAAATAATGACATTATTTATAATACCTAAAAACAATTTTAAATTGTATAATAACAATTTTACAACATTGCTAATATTAAGCGTATAATTACCACCAAGAGTAAAAAATTAAAATTATGACTTTATTAGAGGCTATTTAAAAATATAAAATTAATGGTGCTGCCATCTATTATATTATTTTAAAAACTATTATGATTATACAAATGTCAAAATAAGAAGAACCTAATACATGCTAATGAATTAAAATGTATCAACTGTATTCCTACACACATCCTATTATAAACAATACCATACTGTATAACATTATTCAGAATTTTTTTTCCTTTTTTTTTAAATAAATTAAATGTTAAAACAATATATTCTATTACCATACCATTAAATCTACACTGAGAAATTAAAAAACTTTTTTAACTTGATAATATATAGAATATGGGCTATAAAATAAAATAAATTATATATTATAAAAATATAATAGTCTTAATATTTAGCATTACATATAAAAAATGAACAGGAAAGAAAAATAAAATAAATAAATAATTAAATAATTTATAAAATAAATAAATAAAAAATGGATGTTTATATAAGATTGTCAGATATTAAAATTCCAAATAGCCTAAAGATCACATATATAGTGTGTGAATTATCCTTATATTAGTCATAAAAAAGCTAAAAAACTATTTACCCAATTTTAATACATACAGTATAACATTAGTTAATAAAATACACCAATATGCATAATAATCACTATAAAGTTGGTATACTATTATTAATTAATATGACATTGTCCTGAGTAGACTAAATTAAAAATAAGTTAATATTGAATTTGATTTAATAAGTTAAATTTAATATGAAATTAAAAAGAGGAAAAGACACCAATTACATATAAAACATCAAATCAACATCCATATAAAATACTTCTTAGAAATGTAGTAATAATACATAAGCCCCCCCTTTTTAATACATAAATTAACCATTGCGTATTATCCAGACAACACCACCCTCCTCCGTACTCTAACATCTACCCACCCAACCATCATATAGTAATTGTTTATTTTTATTTTACAATTTTTAATTTTTTATAAATACGTATATATATATTTTTTTATAATTTTTTTGTAATTTTGTTTACGCATGTGTTATTATTATTATTTTTTTAAATATAGATCATGTAAGTACTAATTGTATATTAATGAATATATGAATTTTTTTGGAAAACCATGATTTAATGCATCATAAATTAGTTTTTTAATATTATTGTTAATTAGATGAGAAGAACATAAACATTTTATTCTATATAAATGATTAAGTAGTATATTTCGATAAACAAAATGATGAAGACAAGATTTAAAATTTGTAAATGTATTAACTTTGAATTTTAATTCTTTACGTTTATCATATAAATCAGTTATTGTTTTGTTGTCTTTTATTGTAATTTTAAAATCTAAGAAGTTAATAGTATTGTTAGATAAGAGGTTTTCTTTTAATTCCAAATTAGTGGGATAATCAACTGGAAATTGAGAAATATTAGATTGATCTGTGGCAATTAAAATTATGTCATCAATATAACGATATAAATGGATATTATTATTAGTATGTATATATAATAAATTTGAAATCACAAATATATGAAGAAATATATATATATATATATATATATATAGATAGATAGATAGATAGATAGATAAAGTTTTTTACTGACGGTTGTTTTGGGTTCTAGGAGTCATGATCGGTGTAGACCTGCAAAAAATTTTCAGAAATTCCAACATAGGAACGATCCCAATAGGTAGTATTTCATACGAAATCTACCTAAAAAAATTCATTTTCATACAATCCGCTAAAATAAATTCATAGATCCAGCGCGACAGGAACCATTTGAATGTTGTACATGCGCGAAAGTGGAATAAACTTCGTTATATAGGATATATTTTTCGTAATATGGAGATTGATTTCCATGTTCATGGTGTTCAAAGTCAAGGTTCCGAAGTTCGACTGTAGTTTTGTTTTCCTTTCACAAAGATTAAAAAAAACATGCTCATGAGGTAAAGGTTTAACCCTCTGACTGCGCATCCCGCGATTTCCACGAGCAACATAAAAATAGCAAAATTTGTACAAACCGCGATGCATTTAACAAAGATTAATTTTCAGAAATTCGCTGTTATATGATTATTCTTCAAATTCAGTTTTCTGATAATCTTTTTTTTATGGTCTAATTCTATATTAAGAAAAAAAAAACTGTTTTACAATTTTTTTAATATATTTTAACTCTAAAAATATATATAGATTTCAAATATGTAATAAAATAAATGCCCAATTTTTTAAACCTATTTTTATTTTAAAAAATTACGCAGCGGAAGGGTTAAACAATTTATAATTTCGTTTTGTTTTCCAAAAAGATAAAAAAGACAAAGAAAGAAATTCTCAAGTTCAGACCGACAATCGCTTTTATCAAATTTAGAAACAAAGCAATAAAAAAATTCTGTTAAGAAACATAAACAGTTATTACCGAAGCGACGCTTCTCCTTACCTTTTACCTACACTACCTAATTTTCTCAGATATCCAAAATAAAGATAGGGAAGACAAACGACATTTAAAAAAGTAATTACGGATTTTTTTTAAGTAAAAAAAAAAAAATAAATAAAAAAAAATAAATAAAATTCTTTTTTTTTCTCTCTCAGTTACTCTCCTGCCCCATTTTCGTCGTAGCGAGTGACCGGTTCCGCATCGATTGGTCCACAAAGGTCATATTTATTTACTAGAGTAGAAAAAATCGAAAGTGTAGATTTAACACTGCCCGGATTAGAGTTTTTTCCCTAGCATTTCCCAAGGTAGTTAAAAAGTGCTTATGAGTCTGGTTTGTCTGGTTGTTTGTCAGCGATTTTATTCTCGTAAATGTACAGTTGTGGAAAAATAAAAGTATACAGCCCCTACTAACTCTGGAACAAATTATTAGGATGAGCGAAGCGATTCCTCTACTAGGCTACACAAATTACATTTTGTGGTACGGTTTACAATATATATATATATATATTCAGTATTTTGACTTGAAATTAAACATAAAAATAAATTATGATCTGTAGATTTGCACAATATTATTTTTTTACAGAATTACCTTAAAAAAATTATTATTTTAATTAATTTATTTTACATGTTTTTCCATTACGGACGCATTTTTGCAAATAAAAAAGTCCTTCCGACCAGTGCCGGGAGGAAGAGGTAGCTTTCATATTCCTTATTTTAAAAAAGTCAACTTATATTATTCAAATACACGAAGCTCAATTTAGTGGAAACCGAATATAGGAGATTCAATACTAATTTTTATCAATTCTAAATCATTATGAATGAGAATTTCGCGAAATTAGTCAGCTTTATCCAAGCTGCTTTTATTTAAAGTAACTTATATTTGGCTGCCAAATTCGGCGATTTCTTAAAGTACCTGCTATTTTAAGACAACATGGTGGATGAGGCTAACCAGCGAACTTGGTCGAGACCTTAGTAATTGCTGTGCACACTGCACATGCTCACTCACATCGGAATCGATTGATATATACGAGTGCTGTCGCAGGCAAAAAATCAGATTTTTCAAAATGTCACCCACATTAGATATTGAAATTGCTATATCTGAGCCATTTTTTAAGATAAAGACAAACAAAAAATGCTCCTGAATCCTTATATCAAGGTCAAATACTTAAGAAATAAACATTTTTCAATTTCTAATTTTTTTGCACCAATTGTTTTTGCACTTTAAATATAATTTTTTTTTTAAGTTAAATGGTCATAATTTTGAAACAAGATGGCTGATGAAGCTGGCCAGCGAACTTGGTCGAGATATTGATGTATACCATCCACATGCCTTCTTACATCGAAATAGGCGAATACGTGTGTTATAGCGTGGCAAATACAAGATCGTTTCAAAATGTTAGCCATGCTAGAAATTCAAAGTGCTATAATTCAACCATTTTTTAAGATATAAACAAAAGAACAAATTTTCAGAAACAAAAACTGCTCCGGAATCTTTGTATCAAGGCAAAACACATAAAAAAAATCTTTTTCATTTTCCAATTTTTTAATACCTCATTTTAAATTTTTAATTAATTTATTTGTTTTAAATAGCAACCCTTTTGAAACAATATTGCGAATGAAGCTGGCCAACGAACTCGGTCGAGAAATTGGTATGTACTATGTACATACCAAGTTACATCCAAATCGGTTCATAAATACGCCTGTTATTGCGTGACAAATATCAGGTCGTTTTAAAATGTCAGCCACAATAGAAATTCAAAATGCTATAACTCAGCCATTTTTTTAGATATAGACGAAACAAAAACTGTCCCGGAATCTTTGTATTAAGGCCAAACACATACAAAAAAAAAATCTTTTTCATTTTCCAATTTTTTGGTATCTCATTTTAAATTTAAAATTTTTTTTAAATTTTTTAAATGGCCGCCATTTTGAAACAAGATGGCGGATGAAGCTGGCCAATGAACTCGGTCGAGATATTTGTATGTACTATGTACACAACAAGGTACATCCAAATCGGTTCATAAATACGCCCGTTATCACGTGACAAAAATCCGGACGTTTCAAAATGTCAGCCACGCTAGAAATTCAAAATGTTATAACTCATCCATTTTTTAAGATATAGACGAAACAAAAACTGCTCCCGAATCTTTTTATCAAGGTCAAACACATAAGAAAAAAATATTTTTTCAATTTTCAATTTTTTGGTACCATATTTTAAATTTAATTTTTTTTTTTTAAATTTAAATGGCCGCTATTTTTAAACAAGATGGCGGATGAAGCTGGCCAACGAACTCGGTCGAGACATTGGTATGTACTATGTATAAACGAAGTTACATCCAAATCGGTTCATAAATACGCCTTTTATCGCGTGACAAAATTCAGGACGTTTCAAAATGTCAGCAACGCTAGAAATTCAAAATGCTATAACTCAGCCATTTTTTAAGATGTAGACGAAACAAAAACTGCTCCGGAATCTTTGTATAAAGGTAAAATACATAAGAAAAAAATATTTTTCCATTTTCAATTTTTTCGTACCACATTTCAAATTTTAAATTTTTTTGAAAAATTTTAAATGGCCGCCATTTTGAAACAAATCAAAATGGCGGATGAAGCTGGCCAACAAACTCTGTCGAGACATAGGTATGTACTATGTACGCACCGACTTACATCCAAATCGGTTCATAAATACGAGAGTTACAGTGTGACAAAGGTTATATATATATATATATATATATAACCATTAATTAAACATAACCTACCTACCACCATCAAAAACCGTAATATTATGAATTAAAGCTGTAAGTATATATATATATATTTTTAAATTTATTATAAGAATTATTATGGAAGAAAAATAAGAAAGTGGACACCGACAAATAATGGAAATGCTTATATATTGAATTACGTTGTCAAGGGGACAGAATTCAATGATATAAGCAAAATGGTTGTTTTCTGTGAGAAAAATAAGCTAAAGCTAAAAGTTATTTTCCCCTGTGCCCAAACAACCATTAAAATCAAGTGAATTGATTAAAAATGAAAACAGAATAGAAACAAATAATATGAAATGGAAAAATCAATAAAACCTATTTAAATATTTATAGCATATAAAATAGAAATATTACACAACATACCGATTAATATTTCAGTTTTTTTTTTCAATATCCACTCGCACATGGCTACGCACATGGCTACCATAATATCGTAAAGATTAAGGTGAATAAAACAGTTGAGAAATCACAGTAATTGATACCATTGGATGCAGTTAATACATTTTGAAATAAATGTTAAATAACTTTTAATATAATATAAAATAAAATAAATAGAAAGTAATTACATATTTAAAATGCACTATTAAATTAATTAAAAACTGTTTAACAATATCGTCAAAATTTAGCTAAAAATTCCCCCTGGTGTAGTAAATTATAACTGAAATGTAGCTGGAAAAAGTAAAATTTAGAACTTATCGAAAAAATACAAATTTTGGTGCTGCCATCTAATATTACTTTTATGATTCAATTGTCACAAGATAAACAGTTGTAAGCATTTGAATGTAACAATTGTTTTATTAACAGCAAAACCAAACAAATCCTTATATATAGATAATTATAAACTGAATATAAACCACACAATGTATTTAAAAAAAAAACTATTGTTAATAAAATTTAAAAAGCATACAAAATATTCTATTAGCTAACTCATTTAAACTACACTAAGAATTTAAATAATTCTAGAACATCGATGATATATAGCATATAGCTATATGCTATAAAACAAAATAAATTCATTAATAATTAATATAAATAATTATTAAAAATATAAAAATCTTTAATAAAAACTATTATATATAAGATAATTATAAAATGAACAGGAAATAAACATATGGGAGTATAAAGAAGGTAAACAGATACTTAAATTCCGATTACCTAAAAAGCACAAATATAGTGTGTGGATTATTTTCATACATCCATAAAAATCCTACAAGTATGAATGTGGGACATTCAAAAACATTAAACCGATAATAAATTTTATAACACAAAGTGAAAATAGATAAATATTAAAATATTAATAAGAATAGAGGTATAATAATAAAAATAATTACCCAATTTTAATACATGCAGTATAACTTTATTTATATTAAATATACTTATATGTATATTAATCACTATAAAAATGACATACTATTAGTAATTAATATGATATTGTCCTTATTAAATTAAAATTTATAACAAATGATTGTGAATAAGATTAAACAATAATTAAGCTAATGATTAATGAAATTCACCAATTACATATAAAATATCAAATCAACATCCTTATAAAATACGTATCAAAAATATAGTAATAATATAAAAGCCCCCAATTTTTTTTTTTTATAAATTAACCATTGCGTATTATCCAGACAACACCATTCTCCTCCGTACTCTAACATCTACCCACCCATCCAACCTATAATAATTTTTTTATATTATTTTACAATTTTTAATTTTTTATAGAGATTTTTTTATTTTATAATTTTTTTTGTAATTTTGTTTACGCATGTGTTAATTTGTTTTAAAAGATCATGTAAGAAAAATACTAATTGTATATTAATGAATATATGAATTTTTTTGGAAAACCATGATTTAATGCATCATAAATTAGTTTTTTAATATTATTGTTAATTAGAGGAGAAGAACATAAACATTTTATTCTATATAAATGATTAAGTATTATATTTCGAAATACAGAATGATGTAGACAAGATTTAAAATTTGTAAATGTATTAACTTTGAATTTAAATTCTTTACGTTTGTCATATAAATCTGTGATTGTTTTGTTGTCTTTTATTGTAATTTTAAGATCTAAGAAGTTAATTGTATTGTTAGATAAAAGGTTTTCCGTTAATTCCAAATTAGTGGGATAATCTACTGGAAATTGAGTAATTGCAGAATGATCAGTATCAATTAAAATTATGTCATCAATATAACGATATAAATGTAGATTATTATTAGTAAAATTACGTTCATAATGATATAAGTATAAGTCTGAGAGTAAACTGGATGTACAACCGCCTTGTGGTATACCGACATGCGGTAAATATAAAGTGTTATCTTGCAAGATATAATTATTATAGATAATGAAGTTTGTTAAAGATTTAAAATATGCAATATCAATATTAGATGGTAATTCCAGTTTTTTATAATACTTTTTAAATAATGCATTTATAATTTTATGTAAATCTAATAGGTCTATATTATTAAAAAGATCTTTGAAGTCATATGTCGTTATATTATATACACAATGAAGATTTTTTAAAATATTGACAAGTTGATAGCTATTTTTTATACAATGTGTATTATCATTGTTTGTAGTAAGTACATATAATTGATTAAGAATTTTTAAGAGAAGTTTATTGGCTTTATTATTATATGTATTGCAACCAATAGTTACAGTCCTAAATTTAATTGGAGTTTTATGAAATTTGGGAATAAGAACTAAATATGGATAATTAAAGTTAGTAGATAAAATATTTAATAGTTTATAATAACTTCGAATTTTACGATTATTTACAATTACATTTTCATTAGTTTTTTGAAATGACTTATTAGAAGAAATACAATTTGTAAGAAGTTGGTGATAATAAGATTTACAAATAATAGCATAATTATTAGGAGATTTGTCTACATATGTAATAACGTAGTTTTTTTGTAATTTAGTAATTTGTTGGAAAATATGCTGTGTATTAATAGAAACCAAATCAGTAATATTATTTTTTAAAGCCATAGTTAATTTTTCAATTACTGATATTTTCCACTGATTAAAATATTCAATAGGCTTATTATAAGAGATAGAAATTTTATAAATAAAAATATCAATATCATGTGTAAACTGTTTGATAATAGATTTAACATTAAATTTAGATGGAAGTCTATATTTAGTTCCATTACCCATTAGTTGTTTCAATTTAAAATCATTAACAATATCAAGATTTCCAGTGATTATATGTCCATGATCATTGTTTATGTATTTTTTTAGAGTGGGGTCATTGCATTTACACGGAAAATTACTTGCAGCAGATGTATTTTTTGAAAATGTATTGTAGTTAAAAATCTTTCTACCAATTGTATTAGGATATTTAAAGGTTTTTGAGATATGAAGATTATTAATAGGAAAAAAACAATTTTTATCATTAATTATAGAATTGATATTAATTTTATTAAATATGTGATTTGAAAAAGTAATTAACATTTGAGTATTCATGTTTTGAATTTTATGTTTTTTTTGTACATTAATATTTAAAAGATTAACCCTAGTCATAATGAGGTCAAAATAAATATCAGAGAAATGTTTAGAGAAAGATTTACTTAGAAATACATTTAAATGTTGTACAATCTGTTTCTTTTTAATAGCAAAGATGTGTTTTCGAATTAAAAACCAGTTCTCTCTAATTCTAATTCTCTAGTTCTCAGTAATTCTCTAAATATTTTCTTTGAAGATCATTTATATGTTTAGTGATAGATTTTTTGGAAACTACAACTGATGATGAACCCTTTCCTCGTTTATATATATATGTCAATTTTGAACGGAGAGTGGTTTTGGGGTCTGAGGGTCATGATCGATGAAAATATACCTAAATTTTTTGAAATCGCTTTCCTCCGAATGGCTGCAATAGAGCTTTTTTTAATGAAAGCTACCTAAAATGAAACACGTATATTTTCAGAAGAAAGAATAAATCATGGAGTTAGTTATTATAAATAGAATCGTGATTAATTAAATAGTTGCACGATTTCTTTTATGAAATTTTTAAAATACCCTTTTTTATGAAAAATATAGTATATTTTAATGAATTGAAATTTGTGAAAATTCAATTATTTACATTCAATTATAAAAGTATTTTTCAGTGTTAAGAACTCGAATACAGAATTTATTGTTATTATGTGAAACCATTTACGCGGACGATACTTACGTTACTTACGATACTTTAAAAGAATTATATTATAATTTTGTTTTTGTTTTTGATTTTGTAAAGTGCCAACAAAAGAATTGTAAATAAATAAAATTAATTGTAAATTCGTTATATCACAAATACAAAATTCCGAGGAAATTCTTAGTTATTTGGCGGAATTTACATTTCTAAAATTAAAATGCACCAAAACATAAAATAACGTTTTTGCTTAATAAAGATGCAAAAATAATATAAAAAATATTGTTACTTTCAAATATTTGTCTTATTAAATAATGCTTCGCGAATCCAAACAAAGCATGGCTTTTGCTAGTTGTAGAAAAAAGTTACAGTACCAAACGATTGGAAATAAAGGCTACTTTTAAATTATGTATATAAAATTTGCTTAAGGGGCCATCTACAAATTAAAACCAGTTCAATTTTTTTTTCAATGGCAACACCCAAGTTTGACACCATAAATAAATTTTATACCCTTCAATTGGCCTAAATACAAAGTTTCGTGAAATTGGAATGATTAGTTTGAGAGAAATTAATTATTTTAAAATGAGCCTACTTTAGGGGCTGTAATCCAAATTGAAGTTCGGTACTCGACTGTTGAAATTCTACAGAATGACTATGTCACTTCTGTTAATACATTATTTCTTCCCATTATGACCATTTCACTCACTTACTATGTTTCGACTACTGCCAGCCCATATGTTTCAATAAAATGAGTAAAATATGTTTTTTTCAAATTATGCTCTTCTGCACATTATGGACATAGGCCTCTTAACCCTTTATGTACTGAATTATGAATTGATGAAAATTTTATCTTCTAAAGCAATGTTCGTGAATTGTTTAAACTACATTAGAAGATTTACATAATCATTTAATAAATTTTAGAAGGATTGAAGGATTTAGAAGGATTCATTAAATTTGAATTTATAGGGATTTTCTGCAATATTTATAACCCCACTCAAATCTTTTATTTTAAATATGTTTTTTAGTATTTTGTAGAATT
The DNA here is from genome assembly GCA_963932465.1 of Maratus speciosus. Lineage (NCBI taxonomy): Eukaryota > Metazoa > Arthropoda > Arachnida > Araneae > Salticidae > Maratus > Maratus speciosus. The sequence continues at coordinate 495,279,417 of OZ010792.1, forward strand.
AGGAAATGTACAAATATAATGTTCTTACAATAGAAATATAGAAATATTTCCTAACTAAAAATTCCAACCCCCCCCCCCCTCCCCAACGTCAAGAAAGCTGAAAAGTTGCAAAGGCAAAAGAAATCACCCTTTTAAAAATATTTTTGCTTTGTGTAACCCATAACACAACAAGATAAAGTAATGTATCTATAACTCATTCTAAACTGTATTTCAACTAATCGATGCATTAAATGAATTTTATAACAAGTTATTTTAATGGTTTTTAAAAGTACCGCCAGTAGATAAAGGGTTAAACCATCATTATGACGTTTTTTAGGCATAATTGTAAAACTACTTGGAAGAAAATTTGAAATTTTGAATTCGCATAAAGCAGGACATAATCAATATAAATCTATCAAAAAAATTGTAGGTTGCAATTCATATTTTTTTTACGAATATCAATTTCATAATTCATATTATAAGTTATTTTTTAATTACAAATTCAATGTACTTACGTTTGGATTTTTTAGTATCATAACCACACAAAAAAATTATCACATTGGGATAATAATTTCAGGAGATATTAATAAAAATATGAAAATATAATTCAATATTTGAAGCTTCAAATTTTGAATGTTTAGAGTTCAAAAACTTACCAGCCAAATGACTTGAAATTTCGTATCTAGGTGTAGTTTGAACCGCAGATTTAAAATATAGTGTTAAAATTGGATCTTGCCATTGAAAAAAAAAAACAAAGTTTGGGCTGGTTTTGATTTGTAGATGGTCCCCTAAGCAAATTTTATATACATCATTTAAAAGTAGACTTTATTTTTGATCGTTTGATACCACTAACTTTCTTCATATAGTAATTTGTTGCAGTGTTAATAGGGGTGTTTACTTTTTTTCCCATGACTGTACTTGTAACTGTTATATGTTATGAAGGTTTACTCTTGTACTATAAGACATTCCTCATTGAAAATGGAGCTTGTTAGCATTTACAGTTCGTTTCAAGGACAATCAAAAGAGTTCCATTTCATTATAAGCCTATGGGGGAAAATCGCTTACAGTGATTTTTAATGAATCTACGACGCTATTTGAATTGAAACATAATGAAATTGCTATGCATTTTTGAGGTGCATTTAAACATGATTTCTATAAGAATATACAGTTCAAAGCATTTATCAGTCATTTACAGGATCACACAAAAAAATTCCATTTCATAATGTTCTACGGAAAAATTGATTTGCAGCGTATTTTAATGAAGTTATAATACTATTTAAAACATAATGAAATTGATAAACATTTCTGAGGTGTACTAATACATCCTTTCTGTAGAATATGGAGTGCATAGCATTTATCATTCATTTACAGGGTCACACGAAAAAAGTTCTCTTTCATAGTGATATACAGGGAAAATTCATTTGCAATGTATTTTAATGAAGTTACACTATTTAAATAATAATAGAATTGATATGTATTTCTGCTATTTACGCCTTTCTTTCTGTAGAATATGCAATGTAAAGCATTTACCATTCATTTACAGGGACTTACAAAAGAATTCCTTTTCAAAATGGTTTACATGGAAAATTCATTTGCTATGCATTTTAGTGATGTTATGCTACTTCAAAGATTATGGAATTATATGCATCTCTGAAGTGCATTACAAAATACTTACTATAGGTCTGCGAAGCATATATATCGTTCATTTACAAGGACACACAGAATAATTCGGTTACAATACTGTCTAATTGCTGGAAATGCGTTTTCGGTTGCGGTTAAAGATTAACTAAATTTTTGCATATTACATTAACTAAATTTTTGCATATTGCGAAGTGCGTATAAATCCTATAGGTCATATACAGGGCTGCACAAAAGAATTCGCAAATATTACTGCCTACGGCCGTGATTAACCTCCAATTGTGTTGTGCATTTCCTTTCTGAACTATATTTAGTTTGCTAAGAGAAGTTTGTGGAATATAAATAAATTCATGTACAGGGTTAAGCAAAGAAATGGACACATTGCCGTTTATGGTTGATAATTGCTGGACGTGCGTTGTTCATATTTATAATGAAGATATTTGTAGAGTGATTTTTTATTTCTTTAAATCGTAAAATGTTGCAGAGATCTAAAAAGAGGGTAAAAGGCCGGATTACAGTACTATTGCAAAGCGTCTCGCAGAACCCAAAAGCTCTCATCCCGAAAGGCTTAATTAAACACAAAATAAGTACAACCAGGAACAATATTTTATTATGGTAGCCAGAGAAAAGAGTAGGTGATCCCCTAACGTGAACACAAAATTTTTATATCTTTAGCGTTGAAGAGCCAGTAGCCAAAGAATATCTTCTGTCGAAAAACAAAATTTTTTTTTTCTTAAAAATCCGTTAGTATTACTACATAGGGGCTATACTTATATAACGTTATCAACTTTTTGGTAATTTTGGACCCCCTCCCTCCCTTTTGATATCATACGTTATCATTCCTCGACCCCCCCCCCCCCCCACGTAATAATATCGTTATCAATGTCTAAAATTTTTTTTTCCTTTTTTTTTGAGTGATATATAAATATGGTTATATTTATTGCTTCAAGTGAAGCCAATAAAATTTCACTTTATATATGAAATAGCTTTATATCAAATAACACTTAAAAGAAATAGTTACTACTTAAAAGAATTTAATAATATATTTTTGTTACATTATGCATTCAACAGAAATAATGTCTTTTTGCACTTGCAGCTGCACGGGGGGAGGGGGCGGCAGACAGAGCTTCTTATCAACAAAACAGATGGACAACATTTTTTTCTCTTTTCTTTACTCCTAAACACAAGTATTATTTCAAACATACTTCGCATACGTTTTCTCGAAAAGCGTATTATATGTGCGTACACATATGACAGAAGAATAGGAATGACAAACGTTGGAGTAGTCCATAATTTTGAAATTAAATAATTTTATAATCATTTAATGATTTTAATAATATCTTTGCATTTTCATAAAAATATATAAGACTAAAAACATACTGTTTTGATGCAAAGACAAAGTTGCAAATAAAAAGAAGAAATATCGGTTTGATCAAAAATGATAACAATATCATAAAACAACCCCCCCCCCCCTCTCCCTAGAGATATCTTACGATATCATGTAACAGACCCCCCGCCCCCCTAAAATGATAACGTTATATATGCACATCCCCATATAACATTCAAATCTAATGACGGGAATCTGGCAATAGATAACGAATGAAAAATGTTTTATAATGATTATATGAAATAAAGTAATAAAAACTTTCCAGTAATTTATTTACTTGTTATTATTTCGTTTATCTACTGACAGAAGTGAAATTTCTATTATAAACATTATGCGAAGATTAACGAAATGCAAAAGGCAAGCACACTAGCTAAAATAAAGATTTATTTTTGACAGGAAATAATATTATTATGAAAGAAAGATCTTTAGATGAGATAAAAATAAAATAATTATATATTAGATAGATAGTAAATGAATAGATTTTTAAATTTATGAAAGCACGGATAATTAACGGAATGTAATTTAGGAACAAACATGATTTTGAGTATATTAATTATCAATATATGATTCTACATCATAATTGTGTTGTGAGTTTTTACCTGAATTAAATTTTAACATAATATGTGGTGGGTATAAAAATTTATAGATATTATACCGGATTATACAAAAGAATGTCAGTACATTTCCGTCTATTGGCGGCAATTGCTGAAGATGGATTTTCATCGGCGCTAAACGTTTTCTAAGTGAATTAAATTTTAGAATACTATGTAGCATAGATACTAATTTATAGACCATAGGGTTGCACACAATAATTCTACGACCTATATCCGAATAAGGAAGGAACTTCTGAAATCTGGTTTCAGACGTGTTTTACGTTTTTTAAATTGCTACTTGTGTTTATATTTTTCTGGGGAAAAGGTATTATGTTAGACACCAACATGATATTTTGAAAGCCTATATTACATGGCTCTAGATCTACATCTACATATACTATACAATTTAAAAATTATGTACAGTTAAAAAGCAACAATGCACACTTCTAAAAGGGAAAAATCGATTTTACTTTAAGGGGGCTCAGGGCTTGATCGATACCGAAAAACATGTAAACAGATCTCTTGCTTCGAGCCCATATAAAAATAGAAGTATTCAATATAACTAATTTAAACTTTTTGATATTTTTAAGGTATGTTTGTAGTCTTATAAAATTATAAAATGAAGTACTTCAATGTAATAAAAAAAAAAAAAAAAAACATAGCAAAATTTATATAACACAATTTTCGAAAAAAAAAATTAGGTGTGATATCACCATCCGTAACATATCTTAACGTTGAATTGACATAAGAACCTAATTTTTGCTTTAAAAGGATCAGGAAACTTTACTCTATAGAATGAATTAAGGATATAACTATCACTCGAAGGAAACCTTATTTAAAAAATACTCTCAAACTTGAAAATTTAAAAAACCCTAAAAAATACATTTTTCTTTTCATTAAAAATACTCAAAATATTAATCTATCTAAAATATATTAATTCATTCTGTAGATAATGATGTCATATGCATTCAAAAAAAAAAAAAAATTAAGCCATTCCATCAAATAGTTTTTTTTTTTTTTTTTTAATCTTACGGATAGTCGTCAAAAATCAAGTTTTGAGAAAACTTGACTTAAAGTTGCAATTACATGGGTGCGGCTTTGAAAGTGATTGTTACATAAATGCTTATAACTCCCTTAAAAATGCAAATATTTTTATGCGGGTTTTCGCACTGTGTTCAGAATTAATTGAATAATCAAAATAGATACAAAAAAAAAAAAAAAAAAAAAAAAAAAATGATTTTTTGAAAGTTTCGAAGTCGTGAGCCCCCTTAAAAGAGGAAAACCATTTTTTACCTCATCTATTTACTTTTTATATTGATTAAAGCAAAATAATTTATATGTATTTTTTTAATATTTAGCAAACAGTGCAATTTAATGACTTATAAAATGGATATATTTTATTAAAATTTAATACACATTATATAAGGTTTTTTTTATTTTTATTCATTTATTTATTTATTTATTTATTTTTGCTCCAAAGCGATTTCGTAAATTATTCCAGTTAAGTTTTCATGGAGAGAAAATTCTTATCATATGTTTAGAATGTTCAATATTGAAGAGGGAATTGGGTAACAGATATTTGAAGAGATTTCGGTACATGAGTTTAATAAGAAATTTAGAAGAAAAAAAATATTATATAAGTTAAAAAATGTGCTAAAAGAAAAGTTGTTAAAGTAAAATTTTGAAATGTAAGCCTATTGCTATTCAAAAGAGTTATTCATGCTATGTGTTACGGCGTAAATAACCTCAAATTTATTTGTTTATAATTTAACTCCGTTTATCTTTCATGTTGTAAAGCATAATTATAAAAGTGATTTCTTTTGACAGAAAAAATCTAATCTGTTTATCTAAATTGTTTATAATCCTGAATCAATATTTATGAGTAACATTATGATTTCAAGGTCATGTAATATAGATTTATTTACTTTATAATAATTTTGAATTGATGGTGATTTATTAGTTTTATAATTACTTGGATGTCATTTAAATGAATATTATAGCTATTTAGAAGATTTATAACTGCATATTGTAATTTTTATTTTGATGTTTATTTTATATAATATGTATCATTTTTAAAATGGTCAGTCTTGACTCTGTAACCAAGCAGAGAACATGTAACATGTCCTGACTCTGTAATCAGAGATGCCAATTGTTAAATCGTGGCTCTGTTTAATACAGAGTGTATAGTGAAGTCCTGACTCTGCAACCAAGCAGAGAACACATTTTTTTTTGTATTGGCTCTGTTAAATACGGAGAATTACTATTATGGAACAATTATTAACTTCTAATGATGAATAGAATTTACATACTATTTCAGTTTTATTTAATAAACTATTTATTCTAATTGCTCTCCCATCTCACTTGGATTTTGAAAATTTATTTGTCAGACGAATTTCGGCGCCAACATTTATTTTTGGTGCCTCGTAACCCGCGAAACATTTTTTTTTTTTGAAAGAATAGTGAGCAGTTTGTCAAAGTGATTTGTGATTAACAACTGTGATTTATTTTTCAACATGTGATTAGTGTGTGATTTATCTTTCAACCTGCGATTAGTGTGGAATTATTATTGTGCCATTTGGATTACGACATGCCATCTACATTACCTGGAATTAACAGGTAAGAAAATATTTTTTTCATTTTCTATGAATGGTTAATGTTTTAAAATAAGAATTATTCTTTATTTAAAATGGAAAATCTTGAAAAGCTGAAAGCAAAACGTTCTGTTGAACGAACGAGTTTCACGAAATTAATTACAAAATTAGAAACATTATTAAATGATGACATTGATAATACGAAAACCGATGAATTATTAGAGCTTCAAGAAATATTCCTCTTAAAAGAAACGGCTTTCCAAAGTTTGAATCGTGATATTGAAGCTCAAATATCCGACTTAAAAGAATATGAAAAGGACATTGCTAATAGTGAAAAGTACACTGACCAATTGATCAGTGCTAAATTTAAAATTAAAAATAGATTAAGAAAATGTAAAAAGGATAATGTTTCTATGATAGCAACTAGTCGTGTAAATTCATTGAATGGTTCTGCTAGTGGAACAGAAACGAGTTCTGCCATGAAATTGCCTAAATTAAATGTTCCAAAATTTTCTGGTGAAATCGAAGAATGGGTCGAATTTTTTAACTGTTTTGAAACATCGATACACCAGAATAAATCACTATCTAAGATAGAAAAATTCGCTTATCTAAAATCCTTGTTATGTAATCGGGCCTATAATGTGGTAGAAGGGTTTCCTTTGACAGAACAAAATTATGATACTTGTATTGATTTATTAAAGGACCGTTTTGGTAAGGTTGATGTTATTATTAATAAACACATGACTAATTTATTAAATATGGAACCAGTTAAAAATTGTTCAAATTTAAATGCATTAAGAAGATTGCATGACATGTGCGAAGTTAATATTAGAAGTTTAAGAAATTTGGGGGTAACATCCAGTTCTTATGGACAATTGCTAAATCCTATTTTGCTAAAGCTATTGCCCCATGAATTAGTGATTGAATATCATAGAAAACGTGATACTAGCAAAGAGTCAGATGTAACCGATCTAATTGCCTTTCTGAAATGTGAAATAGAATGTAGAGAAAAGGCTTTGTCAATGACAAGTTCTAAAAATGATGCATCCTCTTCTTTTGTACATAAAAATAAAACTGAATTTCGTGAAAAGAAAACATCAAATAAATATCAACATGCTAATACCTTAAATGCCAATATTAAAGTTTTTTGTGTATTTTGCAAAGGTAATGATCATTTATCTTCCGAGTGTAAAAATTTAGCTGATGATAAGAAAAGATTAATGTTACGTAAGGAGGGTAGATGTTACAAATGCTTTTTGAAATCGCATTTATCTTCGCAATGCCGCATAAAATTAAAGCCATGTCTAAATTGTAAAAGCACTGAACATAACAAATTATTTTGCTTTAAGAAAAGTTTGAAACCGGAAATTAATGAAAATCAAAATCAAACAGTTGTATCTAATTCTCATTGTAATTTTAGAAATTCTAAGCATGCTGTTTTATTGCAAACATGTTGTGTAACTGCTCAAGGTAATTCTAAATCAAAGGTAGTTCGATTATTACTTGATTCTGCAAGCGAAAAAAGCTTCATAACAAAAGCATTAGCTCGTGAATTAAATTTGCCTGTTTTAAGAAAAGAACATTTAACTGTATTCGCTTTTGGCATGGATCAAGGTCGCGAAGAAGAATATGATGTTTTTAAAATTAAATTGCGAAGTAAAATGAATTATCATCGTTTTATAGATGTTGAGGTGCTAGCTACCGATTTGATAAGTGCAACAACATTGAAGGTTCCCAATTCTGACCCTCTAGTTATAAAATACATTGAAAGTAAAAGATGGAGGTTAGCCGACCCTACGCCCGAGGAATCCGAAGTACAAATTTTACTTGGAGCTGATTATTTCTGGAATGTTCAGAGAGGTGTCGTTGAAGAAATTAATGACCATTTATATGTAGCTAATACACTTTTTGGGTACACAATAGTGGGAAAAATAAACTCTAAAGGTAACGAAACAGTTAATGCTCATCTTGTATCTGTTAATGAAATAGAAAATTTTGATTTGCAAAAGTTTTGGAAACTAGAGTCTTTGGGTATTTGTGATAGTAAAAATGAATTATTTTCACAAAAGGATTTAGATGCTCTTGATTTATTTAATGATAATTTAAATTTTGTAAATGGAAGATATGAAACTAAACTTTTGTGGAAAGTAAATAAAAATGAATTGGAATCCAATTTTGATGTAGCTAAACATAGACTTTGGGGATTAAAATCAAAATTGTGCAAAAATGAATGGTTACTTAAGGAATATGAGAAAATATTAAATGAACAATGTGGTTTGGGTATAATTGAAGAATGTGAGTTTAATAAAGATGAAATAAACACGTATTACATGCCTCACAGACCAGTAATAAGGGAAGATAAATCGACAACTAAAGTAAGAATTGTTTTTGATGCGTCATCCAAAGATAAGGGGGCAAAATCGTTAAACGAGTGCTTATTTCCTGGGCCCAATCTAAATCCTAACATATTGGACATTATTTTAAAATTCCGTCTCCACAAAATTGCTTTCTTGGCCGATATAGAAAAGGCATTCTTGCAAATCCAGATACAACAAGAAGATAGAAATTTTTTGAGGTTCCTGTGGTTTGACAATATCACTAGTAACAATCCCATTTTGAAGGTTTTTCGCATGACCCGTGTAACTTTTGGTGTAACAACTTCACCCTTTTTCCTTTCTGCAACCATCAAACATCACATTGAGGGGTATAAAGATTTGTTTGGAAAAATAGTTAATATGCTGGATACTTCCTTATACGTTGATGACCTGTTTCATGGAGCTGATTCAGTAAATGAAGCTTTTGTTTTATCAAACGGTGCAGAGAAGATATTGAGTGAGGCCAATATGAAACTCAGAAAATTTAAAACCAATTCTTCCGATTTAAAATTTTTATGGAAGGAACATGGAATAAACTTTGAGGAAGACACTCTTGAACAAAATCTTTCGAAGGTATTAGGAATTATATGGATAACAGAAAGTGACACCTTGAAAATAGACATACAACCACTTTTGGTAGAATTTGACCATAAAATTATTACCAAACGTATTGTTTTACAAACTGTGGCAAAAATTTATGATCCTATTGGACTCATTTCCCCTTTCGTGATAAGAATTAAATTTTTAATGCAAGAACTCTGGGAACATGGAATTGACTGGGATTCTACATTACCAGATTCTTTAAGTGGAAAATTCAGAAAATGGCATAATGAAATAAAAGACTTGGTAAATTTTGAAATTCTTAGAAAATATTTTGTAACTATCCCAAAATTAAATCCTGAAACCGCTCAACTTTTCATATTTTCTGATGCTAGTTTAAAGGGGTATGGGTCAGTGGCTTATTTACGTGATTCTTCTTCTTGTGAAACTTCATTTGTAATAGCAAAGTCGAGAGTAGCGCCTCTCAAGAAAATTACATTGCCGCGCATCGAACTTCTTGGAGCACTTACGGCTGCAAGATTAGCGAATTATTTAAAGGAAATATTTAAAATTGTGAATGAAAATATATTTTGTCTAAGTGACTCCCAAATTACCTTGCACTGGATTAAAGGAAGTGCTAACAACTGGAAGCCCTTTGTGGCAAACCGCGTACGCGAAATTCAGGAACTTGTTGCTCCTGTACAATGGAAATTTTGTAAAGGAAAGGAAAATCCTGCAGATGTTCTCTCTCGTGGTTGCTCTGCATCTGAATTGATTAATAACGAGGTATGGTTACATGGTCCTAGCTGGCTGAAGGAAGAATCGTTACCAGTATTTCCCCCTGAAACTCAACCTAATCTACCTGATGAAGAGGTCTTGCAAGAACAACGTAAAACGCTTGTTTGCTCCATATCCCAAAATATTCCAGAATTTGAGCTTTTATTTAAATTTTCATCCTGGACTAAATTAAAACGAATTACGGCTTGGTGCCTCAGATTCATCAAAAATAGTACATGCCCATCTGAACGAGTCTATGGTTTTTTGACTGTTCCAGAACTTGAAAGGGCAACAAATGCTATTGTGAAATTAATTCAAAACCATGAATTCGGAGACGAACTGAAAATTCTAAAATCCAGAAAGATCCTAAATTCTAAAAGCAAACTCCTTCCTTTACATCCATTTCTTGACGAAAATAATATTCTTCGTGTTGGAGGTAGGCTAAAAAATGCAAACTTGTCTGAATATCAAAAACATCAAATCATTCTCCCTAAAAGGCATCATGTTACAGACTTGATAATAAAGTATTTTCATGAGAAACATCTTCATAGCGGGACTCAATTGACAATTTCAGCAATTCGACAAAAATTTTGGATAATTAATGCTAAAGAAGCTGTGAAAAGAGAAATAAGGAAATGTATGAAATGTTTCCGAAATTCATCACACCTTTCATCTCAGTTGATGGGAAATCTGCCATCAGCACGCGTGACACAAGCTCGAGTATTTTCAAGAGTAGGAGTCGACTTAGCCGGCCCCTTTTTGATCAAACCTCGTAAGGGACGTGGTGTGAAACCCTTTAAACGTTATGTTTGTCTGTATGTTTGTTTCGTAACAAAAGCTATCCATCTTGAGTTGGTCACTGATCTTACAACTGAAACCTTTCTAGCCTCATTGAAAAGATTCGTGGCTCGACGTGGAAAACCTCTAGAAATATTTTCCGACAGAGGTACAAATTTTGTAGGGGCAGACCGCGAAATAAAGAGAATGATGTCTCTAATTGCTTCTGATGAAAAATTGCACAAGTATCTTACTGACGAAATGATAGTATGGAAATTCAACCCACCTTCCGCCCCTCACTTTGGAGGCCTTTGGGAAGCGGGAATAAAACAAATGAAAAATCATTTGAAGAGAACAATTGGTGATCAGATTTTAACTTATGAAGAATTTTTGACCTTAATTGCACAAATTGAGTCATGCTTAAATTCAAGACCGCTTGTCGCCGAGTCTTCTGATCCAAATGACTTTACGGCTCTGACGCCAGGACATTTTATTATAGGAGCACCCTTGACCTCCTTACCTGAGCCTGATATCTCCTCTACCTATGTAACTCCTTTGGAACGTTGGAAATTGCTACAAAAGATTTTCCAAAGTTTTTGGAAAAGGTGGTCGTCAGACTATCTCTCACAATTGCAGCAACGTACAAAGTGGTTTAGAAGCAACCCGAACTTAAAAATCAATGACTTGGTGTTGATAAAGGAAGAAAACCAGCCCCCATTAAGGTGGAAATTGGGCAGAATAATTGAACTATTTCCTGGTAATGATAACATTGTTCGTGTAGTAAAAATAAAGACTTCTACTGGTGAACTGAAACGCCCAATCACAAAACTGTCTCTTCTACCGATGGACTAGAACTTGACTTTATTTTAACTAACTTTATTATTATTATTTTTTTCTATGTCTAATTTTTGTAACTTTCTGAACTATTTTGTATATTAATGTCTTTTTCTATTTTTAGTTGTTCCAGAAACTGTTTTTTATAGAAGTAGTAGGATTTAATTGCATTTCATTTTAGTTATACTTAACATTTAAGGTAATATTTTAAATTTGTATTTAATATTTGATTATTTAGTATGTGATAGTGGAAATTTGGTAAGTTATAATTGTTCGATGAACTCCGTTCATGGAGGCGGAGGATGTTACGGCGTAAATAACCTCAAATTTATTTGTTTATAATTTAACTCTGTTTATCTTTCATGTTGTAAAGCATAATTATAAAAGTGATTTCTTTTGACAGAAAAAATCTAATCTGTTTATCTAAATTGTTTATAATCCTGAATCAATATTTATGAGTAACATTATGATTTCAAGGTCATGTAATATAGATTTATTTACTTTATAATAATTTTGAATTGATGGTGATTTATTAGTTTTATAATTACTTGGATGTCATTTAAATGAATATTATAGCTATTTAGAAGATTTATAACTGCATATTGTAATTTTTATTTTGATGTTTATTTTATATAATATGTATCATTTTTAAAATGGTCAGTCTTGACTCTGTAACCAAGCAGAGAACATGTAACATGTCCTGACTCTGTAATCAGAGATGCCAATTGTTAAATCATGGCTCTGTTTAATACAGAGTGTATAGTGAAGTCCTGACTCTGCAACCAAGCAGAGAACACATTTTTTTTTGTATTGGCTCTGTTAAATACGGAGAATTACTATTATGGAACAATTATTAACTTCTAATGATGAATAGAATTTACATACTATTTCAGTTTTATTTAATAAACTATTTATTCTAATTGCTCTCCCATCTCACTTGGATTTTGAAAATTTATTTGTCAGACGAATTTCGGCGCCAACACTATGTTATTCTTCAAACTGTTTTCAATAGTGAGGAATAGAATTTTTTACTAAGTGATTTTATATATGATCTTAAATATTAAGAAGAAACAAAAGAGTATTACTTATTAATAAAGTTCTTAAAATTAGTTAAGTAATAAAATATATCATTAAATAGTTATGATCCTTAAATAAAATATTTAATAAAAGTAATAACCTTACAAACCCTTATAACCTTAACCTTACATTTAAGGGTGTTCTCAAATCCAAAAGGGTAACTTTCTGACATAAGTTTTAATTTGTTTTTGTTCGAAAATGCATGAAACAGCTGGTGTTGTTGTTCAGAAACTATGTAATTGAGCTGTTTTTTTTTTTCATTTTTTTTGCAAACGCAATAGATTTTTCAGAAAATAGTGTGAAAATGGGCGCTTTGAACCGAATTTCCGCGAAGGAAGAAATAGCATTCAAGAGCGGGCGAAAAACGTGTCTGTCACGTGATCAAAATCGCTTCTAACTCAATAGGTAATTGATTGATTTAAAAAAAAAAAAAATGGAAAAAACAGTTCAATTCCAAATCGCTTCCAATGCCAGGCTTTTTAATTTTATACCCTTCCGTTAAAAAATGAATTTGTAAATTTGTCAAAACGTTTTGCGCTTGTTGAGCAGAGCAGTTAAGAACAGCCTTAATAAAAGCAACACCTTTAAAATGATTTAAAAAGCATTTAAAAATTTGTAGTTGAAAACAAAATAATTCACTGTATAAATGGTAACTTTGGCCAAAAAAACCAGGTTTGGCCAGTAAAAGCTGGTTAAAACTGAAACCAATAAAAGCCACCGGCATGGCCATTTTTCAATCCTGGTATATGTCCAAAACTTTTCTTGGAATGGATTGGATCTCCGAGTCTAAACGTAGTCAGTTATGAAACCGAGAGGATTTTTTTCCCCATAACGATCAATATATGTAGTAGAACCTGGATAATACGATCTTGGTTAAATGGAAGTATGAAATAAATCTGCGATTTTAAAATTTTCTGTAAATCAACCCCCCCCCTTTTTTTTAAAAAAAAAACTGGCGAAGAAATAATGCAGAATCTGGATTTTGTGTATTATGAAGATTTCTCCGAAAAACATGCCACAACAGAAACTTTGAAAACTTACGAGTGATTCAAATTAAAATATCCCTGTTTGCAACGCTCTGGAGAGAGACCTCATTAACGCTGTTCTTAACTGCTCTGCTCAACAAGCGCAAAACGCTTTTGGCACATTTGCAAATTCATTTTTTAACGGAGAAATATAAAATTGGAAAGCCTGGCCATGGAAACGATTTGGAATGGGACTGTGTTTTCCATTTTTTGATCAATCAATTACCTATTGAGTTATAAGCGATTTTAATCACGTGACAAACACGTTTTTCGCCCACTCTTCAGTGGTTATTCCGCTTTCCCGAGAAATTCGGTTCGAAACGTCCACCTTGACACTATTTTCGGAAAGATCTATTGCGTTTGCAAAAAAAGGGAAAAAACAGCTCAATTATGTAGTTTCTGAACAACAACACCAGCTAGTTTCATGCATTTTCGAACAAAAATAAATTAAAACTTATGTCATGAAGTTGCCCTTTTGGATTTGAGAACAGCCTTAAAGTAAAACCGCTCTATTTGGAGAATGTACATTTCAGACAACCTGGAAATGTTTGATACTATAAAATTTTAATCAGAAAAGTGGCCTCTAACGGTGAATGTGAGCATTGTCACATAATGAATATAAAAAACACTACCAATAAAGAGCCTCATACCGAGGCTAACGAGAAAGACAGGCTACCGCGGTGGGTCCGATTCTTCTTTTTTTACAGACCGCTGGAGTCACGTGATGCTCAAATGCACCAATGAAGGTGTGCGAAAAGAGCATCACGTGACTCCAGCGGTCTGTAAAAAAAGAAGAATCGGACCCACCACGGTAGCCTGTCTTTCTCGTTAGCCTCTCTCATACGCAAGTGACGTCATGCAAATTTATTAATTCATACCATACACACACTAAATTATCGTAAAGCAATCGAATAATGGTCCAAAAAGTTTCGTACGCCTTTTCTTCTGATACGAGGTTCTTTCATGTATGAAAATTTTTGTTCATGAGTGCAGCTTGCAGCGCTCTCTAGCGACCATTTTTGTAACTAGAATGTTTTATTTTCCTGGGTTGTCTCTCCAGAGCATTCCAAACAAGGATATTTTAATTTAAATCGTCCGATTTGTAACAGGAAACTGTTGTGTAAGAAATAATTACAAAGATAGCACTGTGTTATCAAATAAAACAGAAACTTAAAATATGAGCCCAGGAGAAAATATAAAACAACAATAAATTTTATCAGCAGCTAAAAACATTTACAATCGTTAGTTTATATGCATAAAATTTTCTTTGTAAAATTAACGATAGAGAACTACACTTATTTTAATTGATATACACATAAAGTTACTGTAAAAGAGCCTTTAGGGGTGTTCTCAAATCCAAAAGGGCAACTTTGTGACATAAGTTTTAATTTATTTTTTTTCGAAAATGCATGAAACTAGCTGGTCTTGTTGTTCAGAAACTATATCATTGAGCTGTTTTTTCCATTTTTTTGCAAACGCAATAGATCTTTCAGAAAAGAGTGTCAAAGTGGGCGTTTTGAACCGAATTTCCGCGCAAAAAGAGAAAAACTGCAAAGGTTGGAAAACGTGTTTGTCACGTGATCATAATCGCTTATAACGCAATAGGTAATTTATTGATCAAAAAATGGAAAAAACAGTTCAATTCCAAATCGCTTCCATGGCCAGATTTTCCAATTTTATTTCTTCCCGTTAAAAAATGAATTTGTAAATGTGTCAAAACGTTTTGCGCTTGTTGAGCAGAGCAGTTAAGAACAGCCTTAAAGAAGAACAAATTGATTGCGAGAGATCGAACGATATATTCGAATGAGCGATATAACAGGAAACTGTTGTATGTGAAATAATTACAAAGATAGCATGATGTTATGAAATGAAACAGAAACTCGAAAAATTAGCTCAGGAAAAAATATAAAACAACAATAAATTTTATCAGTAGCTAAAAACGTAAATTATAACCGTCGCAGAATCTCTGTATATCGGAACTGAAAAGAAATTTTGCGAAAAAAAAAAAAAAAAAGAAAAGAAACTATTGAAAAAACACTTCAAAGCATAGCGACGAGTGAAACACCAAAACATATTTTTCATAATAACCCGCTATTAAAGACTAATAGGGGTTGTAGAATGTGCCAAAAACATAACTGCTGCTGACTTATGACCTCTGGATGCTCAAAAAGGAGCAAAACTGCTTCTTGGATTCAAGCATTCATGCAAGGAAAAAAGGAAAAAAGGGGCCTTAGATGTTTTGGGGTATTGTGAGCTCCCCAGATGTTGGAAAAGGGTCAAATGAAGGGTCGACGCCCATGTGTCTAGAATACTGAGCAGAATCTCATATGGAGCCAGATTCATAGGATGAAAGTGGTGTTGGAAAGTGGTGTTAGAGAATAAGTGGTGTTAGTGCGGATAAGTGAATTTAGACGATAAAAACAGATGTTACAAGCTTAGAGTCACTGTTTTTTTCTTCTTTTTATTTTCTGAAAACACAAGCGAATCTTACAGGAAAACTATGGCTGTTGTCAAATCTCTACAATTTGTAATAATCTTGATACAATCATGAAATCAATTTCATCTGCATAGGCATTGGCAAAAAAGGAAAAGGCAGAAAGGGACTTACTTGGATTTTGTAATTTTATTGACTACATTTTCTTTATCTGTGATGATTTAAAAAAGTGGTAAAATTCATTCTTACCCTCTAAAAGTATTTAAACATTTAAATTTAATAACTTTAAATTAATGTTGAATTCCTAAAAGATCATAATATAAAGGGTTCCACACTTTCATTAGTGTACGCCCTTGTTTCTGTATGATTTTTAATTTTTTCCCCCACGACAAACGTTCAAACCTAAAAAACAGTATAAGCTATATAATAACTATAAAAGGTAATAATATAACAATGCAGAATTTCCTAGTTCTAAAGACAGAACATCGGACGATTCTCTGTAATCACTCTTTTGTTCAATGGAAAAACATTTTATTTTATTTTTTTATTGCAAAAGTATATAGTGCAAAATTAATTATTTTGCAAAAATGTATGATTACACCACTGTGAAAAAAATAGAACTAACTGCATGGGAAAAGAAATCTTGACAAAGAAAAAGGCACTTAAGATGTTTTAACATAATTTTAAATTGATTATAAATTACAAGACGGATTTTTACTCCCCACATTTAAAAACACAGTCAAAGTCTTAAATTCTTTTTATGCACATCTGAATTAATTTTATACATTTGGTCTGGATGAATGATTACATGTCTCGAGCCACACATAAAAGGTGGCCGGGTAGCAGGTTGAATATGGCTGATATATACTCGTGTTGTCAATGCTTTACATATACACTATATGGCCAAAAGTGACCGGCCACTTGCGATTTTAGACATTTTGTTAAATATCTAGAAAAACACATGAGGAGTTAACCTGAAACTCCAGGTGAGTAAGCAGTATAGTATAGGTCAGTCTCGGCGAACCTTTTCACGTGCGCGTGCCGAAAATTCACAAGTGATGTCTATCAACAATGTAAACTTGCCAACCTTATACAAAAATAAATTTGAAGAGTACGATATTTATATGAAACACTGGTTATAAAATCAATTGCTTTCATGCATTAATAATTAAAAAATATTAAAAATTAAAATACGATTTTTCTGTATACTGGAATCAGCCATTAAATGAATGAATTTTTAGTTCGTAAATAGGATACATTTATGCGGTATGTATTGTAATAAGGGAAACAAATGCAAGTTTTTATTACATTAATTTTAACTTATTATTAAAGCAGCATCTATGTTATAATTTTCCAAGTTGCAGTAAACAATGTACTAATAATGTATTGATGAGATTTTTGCTGTTGTACGTTCGATGAAAAACTATTTATATCTGGTTTATATTTTGTTATTTTACAAATATACATAGCTAAATTGGATCCATTTGCCATTTTATTGCAATGACTGTCAAACGAAATTCATTTGAAAATTACAGCTTTTTAAATTCAATAGAAAGGCAAAACACCCTTCGAAAATGCTGCATAGCATGGCAGGAAAGGAAAATTCTTCTGATGTGTTAATTGGTGCAAAAGATAATTGCATCATAAGTGATCTGCCCGTATGGAGCAAAGTTTTATCGCTAATAACATAAATAAAAAAATAAATTTTATTTGAATAACTATTACCAATTTTGCGTGCCAAGAAAATTAGCTTACGGGCCAACTCTGGCACGCGTGCTATAGGTTCGCCAACCCTGGTATAGGTCATATGTTTCCGTGAAGATTTTTTCCCGAAACCCCACAGGGGGCCGCCAACAAATTGAAAATGAATGAATATCTTTTGGATAACCCTGTCAAAACTAATGTTGCAAAAGCGCTCAAACTGTAGATTAAAATTAAGTGGCTTATTTTAATAATTTATATTCATTTTTATGAGGTTAGCATGTATACTCGAAGAGAAATTAAGGTTTTTATAAAAACAGTCCCAAATTTTGCCATGTCTTTTGCTTATAATTTGCAGAGTTCTTAATATAAAAAAAAGTTCTTTTCAGAAAATAGGACAAACAACATTGTTCACAATTCTCTGCAATCAGAATTAAAATATAGTGAAAATTCTATGAAAAATGAGCAAGTTTACTAAATAATGTTTCACTGCGCATGCCCGAACGCCATCAAAATATTATTTCCGTAATGTGTTAGCTAAATGTACAGAGCAACTTTTGTAAAAGTCTCAAAAAGATAGCTTGAAAATTCTGAAAATTATCGTTGATAAAAATAAGTTCAAAATCCGTTGTTTCCAAAATGAAGCAAAAAAGATGAGGGGCTGTATCCATATATGCATTGATTAGTGCCAATATAGCATACACAATATTGCACTACTGTATTTGGATAAAACCCCTCATCTTTTTGCTTCCTTTTCGGAATGACGGAGTTAGAGCTTATTATATTAACGATAATTTTCAGACTTTTCAAACCATGTTTTTGAGACTTTCACAAAAGTTGCTCTATACATTTAGCTAACACATTATGCAAATTATATTTTGCTTACATTCGAGCATCCGCAGTGAATCATTATTTAGTAAACCTGCTCATTTTTCATACAATTTTTATTATTTTTTAATTCTGGTTGCAGGGTATTGTGTACAATGTTGTTTGTCATATTTTCTGAAAAGAACTTTTTTTTATATTGAGAACTTTACAAATTATAAGCAAAAAACTTGGCAAA
This sequence comes from Maratus speciosus, assembly GCA_963932465.1. Classification (NCBI taxonomy): domain Eukaryota; kingdom Metazoa; phylum Arthropoda; class Arachnida; order Araneae; family Salticidae; genus Maratus; species Maratus speciosus. The sequence goes on from OZ010792.1 coordinate 495,298,208, forward strand.
ATTTGGGACTACTTTTATAAAAACTTTAATTTCTCTACGAGTATGCATGCTATTCTCATAAAAATGAACACAATTTAAATTTATGACAATAAGCCACTTAATCATAATCTACAGTTAGAACGATTTTGTTACATTAATTTTTACAGGGTTATTCAAAAGATATTAGCTCTTTTTCAATTTGTTGACGGTCCCCTATGGGGTTTCGAGAAAAAATCTTCGCGGAAATATTATTACCTATGCTATACTGTTTACACACCTGGAGTTTCAGGTTAATTCCCCATGTAGTTTTCTTGATATTTAACAAAACGTCTGAAATCGCAAGTGGCCGGTCACCTTTGGCCATATCGTCGCTACCATGTCAAACTATCCAATGTGAAAAAATGCATTTTTCATGTTTTGTGCCATTTTGTTGTATTGTCCATGATGCGTACTAATTAAAATCCTCACGTCTCTAGCTTGCTTAGAAACTTAGATAATGACTATTTCAATGTATCCAATAAGCACTTTTTTCTAAAATTTACAATGTCAAACTGTCCACTATGGCATATTCGATCCTTTACCGCAAATGTTTGGATATTTACTTTTTTCTAAGCATCCGTACCATATCAAACTATCCAATATGAAAATAGCCTTTTTGTCAGGAAGACAAAAACTGTTTTATATATGGATAGAAATGTAACGCAATTGGCATATGTTTTTGACGTTTACTTATGTTTTCTATTGTTAATGGAATGTGAGAATCTTTAGTGCATTTACAGGGATTCTTAAAAGAATCCCTTTACATTACACTTAATAGGGAAAAAGAGTGATGTCTTTTAATGGTGTTATGATATTTTAAACATAATGAAATTAATATGGATTTATCAAGTGCATTAAAATATGATGTGCAAGTCATTTATTATTATTTGCAGGCTCATACAAATAAATTTCGTTGAATAATGGTTTATAGTAAAAGAAATGTTTGAAACATATTTTAATAACGTTAAAATATTAAAAACAAAGTGAAATTGACATCCATAATTGATTTATATTACAAGTTGCTTACTGTATAATATGGCATGTATGATAGTTATTGTTAATTTACAGGGACACACAAAAATTTCGGTTACACTGCTGTCTATTAGCGATAGTTGTTTCAAGTGCGTTCTCAATTATACTATGAGTTTTTAACTATTTGAATATTACGTGGTGCGTATAAATTTTATAGATCATATACAGGGCTATACAAAAGAATTTGTAAGCATTACTTTGTATAGGAGTGATTTTCTTAAAGGAGGTTTCTAATTGAGTTATACAATTTCGGTCTTTTATTTCTTTTTACCATGCTAAAATATGTTAGTAGAAATTCCTAATATGCAGGGCTACGCAATGAACTGAAAACATTGCCGGCTGTGACTGGTAATTTCTGGAAGTGTGTTTATAACAATTTTTTGCCTGAATTAAATTTTACCATATTACGTAACATGTATAATAATCTGTATATAATATACAGGTCTATACAAGAAATTCGAGTATATTTTCGTTTATTGGCGGAAATTGCTAAAGTTTTAAAGTGTAAATTGCGTTACGCGTTTTCTAATTAAACTAAATTGCCGCATACTATCTATGATGCGAAGTCTTTTGTGCAGCCCTGTATACGAGGTATAGAATTTTTATACAACATACAAAAAAATAGTTAAATTTAAAAGCGTATACAGAAATTCTAAAACGCACTTAAAGCAATTATTGCTCAAAGGCAGTACTATAACACATTTCCTTTTTTTTGCGTGTCCCTGTAAATGAACGACAAATGTTATGAATGCATGCCCTATTCTGTTTTAATCTTCTTGTAATGAAATTCAGTGATTTTTATCAGTTTTAATAAATTTGAAATAGCGTAATGTCATTAAAATACCCTCCAAACGATTTTCCCCATATACCATAATATGATGGAAATCTTTTGCGTGCCCCTGTAAATGAGCTATTAGTGTTACACACTTCACATGCAATACTAAACATGCCATTGTAAGTACCATTAATATTTTTCAATTCCATGATAATCCGAGTACATTTACGTGAGTTAGAGCGTGGACAGACAAACCGAATTCATAAACACTTTTCAACCTTGTTGGGAAGTGTTAAAGAATATAATATGCTGAAAATTCATATTCAGTAATTTCTACCAATAGTCGAGCATAACTGAAATCTTTTGTACAACCCTGTATATTACCTACAGGTTTTTATACATGCCACATAATAAACTAAAAATTTAATGCAGAGTAAAGGAAGCTTAAAACTACTAAAATGAAACTTCCAGAAATTATCATCCATAATTGTCCATATTTCTAGTTTTTCGCATGGACCTGTATATATGATTTTACTTATATTCCACAAACATCTCATATACTAACTATACTTCAGCTTCGAAATGCATAACACAATTAAAAACTACGTTTAAGCAGTTCAGAATCATACATATTAATGCTAACGAATTATTTTAGGCAGTTCTGTATACAATCTATAGAATTTATACATACAATATAGTATGCACATAGTTTGAAAACGCACACTATAATATAAATCGAATTTCCAGCAATTATCGGTACTGTACTTTAAGCGAAATCTTTTGTGTGCCACTGTAAATGAGCGATAACTGTTGTACACGTCATATTCTAACGTAGGCATGTTGCTGTGCACCTCAATAATGTATATAAATTTCATTATGTTTGAAATAGTGTAACATAATTAAACTAAACCACAAATATTTCTTTCCCCATAAAGCGTAATGTAACGGCATATTTTTGAGTGTCTCTGTAAAGGACCTATAAATGCTACACGCTCCGTTTTCACCGGACATGCCATAGTAAACACCAAAAACATAAATAAATTATATGGCAATACGAGTATATTTACGAGAGTGACAGCACGGTTAGACGTCAGGAAAGTAAAGCAAAAGTCATAAAAAAGTTTTAACGATCAATAAAGTTTTGAAAAAAAAATTTACCCTTTTATCATTCTCCACGTTTGGGAGAAAATTTGCAATTATTGTATTAAAAGAGCCTATTATGAATTTCTTCCAAATTTTCTTCAAAATCGTTTGCTCCAACTTTTTTTAATGGGAGATTAAATAAATCAAAGATTTCTATTCGAAAATAGTGGTAGAAAGCGGTCCATAAGTTTCTTAGAAAAAATAGTGCGAAGATTACTATTTATAATTACGGGCATGAAGTGCCCGTTTTTGACTGCCCCATTATTTGAGATATTTTTGTTTTCTTATATTTTATAAAAATTAACATAATGTTTAAAAATAAGCTTTTTTCTTTATTAATTTACTGTATATTCGTTATAAAAATTATTAAAGAGAATTCTTAAGAGTTTTATATTGAGTATGTAAATACCACAATTTTTACAAATTAAACTATTGAATACGACATATTTGCTACTATGAAACGGCGAATCTGGAAAAAGCACAAAATTTTTACAAGTTAAACTATCCAATATGTCATATTCGCTACTATGGAATATCGAACCTGGGAAAAGCACAAAATTTTTACAAGTCAAACTATCCAATGTCGCATATTGGATAGTTTGAAGCTGAAAAAGTACAACGAAACTAAAAACGTACAAATAAGCATACCATATCAAACTATCCAATGTGATTTTTTGGCGAGTAAAATTATTCAAATGATTTATCTCAATAGCATGCTTAAATCGGATGTAAAACATCACCCGAAAAATATAATAATTGTTTACTGGTGCTTGGCGCTGATTTTGAATCCACAATTAAAGCAGTTTTTTTTGCCCTCCTGAAAAATGGCTATTTTCACATTGGATAGTTTGACATGGTACCGACGATATAGTGTACAAACACATTTACAATTTACAGCGCTTAACTATATATATATACACACAGAAATATTAAAATCTCATTATGTCAGTTTTAGATTTAATCGAGTCTGATAGTTAATTAGGGACATAGGCAATTAATATGTCAAATAAATTCCTGTTATTTTGCGGGGAAAAAAGTTAATATTAGATTTTTGATAAATTGTCCAAAAGCTTTTAAAAGTTTATATTATATAGACATGTTTATATAAAACATGTGCGCAAAAAAACACACGAAAAAAAAACTCGCATTTCTACCTCGTTCTTAGACGTAAAAAAAAAACTTGAAATGTACTAAAAGTGCCACTTTTGTATTAGCCGCGTGCAAATACTTCGCGGAGATTTTGCTACTTACAGCAGTCTTTTTGATTCTGATAACTTCTGTGGTTTAAAACAGCCAAAGAAAATGCCAAAGATTTCGCTACTTACAGCAGTCTTTTTGATTCTAATAACTTCGATGGTTTAAGCGCATAATTCGGTTAAATATGTATTGTATTTATTTTATTTTATTTATTTATTGAGGATTAATTTCACTATGGAATATTAACCGGAAACAAATGCTGAACTACTTATATTGTTTTAACTGCAAACGGGTTAATCTTTCGTAATCGGTTGCACCCGATATAGATAGATTTTATTTTTAATCACGGTGAAAAAATTATTTTAAAACCATAAAAAAAAATCGGTAAATTGAGATAAATCCCTTAAACAAATTGCACTTGAAAGAAAAGCTATTTTTCCTAATCGATGGTGTAAAAATTTAAATTGTGCGATGTTTAGAAGTTACAAAAATTATCAGTCATGTGTTGCCACCGTCAATATGACATTAGCATTACTCATGGGCATGTGCTTGATTTATAATATAGACATATTTTTATTTCTTAAATCTTATTTCACAGGGCACACAGGCACTAGAGATGAGTTCGGTCTTACTTTTCGGAGCCCGGACCCGGCCGAGCCCGATACCGAAAGTATGCAGTACAAAAAAAAAAAATAAGTAAATAAATAAAAATTTAAAAAATGCATAATATTTAAAAGTTTTTTAAATGTAATCTCTAATTTTTTGAGCAATTTCTTACATAGAAATACAGTAGAGCCTCGATTATCCGACCCTCGTTTAACCGGTATTCTGCGTAAACCGACTCCTGGCCTTTTTTCAGCGGTTTTTTTTTACTTTCGAATTCTTTATGTATGCAAGCGGTCCTTTCCGAACTACGAGTACAGATAAATATTTTGGTTCTCCTTTCTTAGTATTCCTTTGAAATTAGCTTGAGCTTCTGCAAGATCCGATCTCGGTATAAGTGTATGTACTCTTTCTCCCCCAGCCCCCGCGTACACGTCCCTGTCCTAAACAAAAACACTCTCCATTTCGAAATGTGGAAGGCCGTACTGGAGAGTGCCACAACATTCGAATGTTTTTAAACCCTCTGATTGCAAGCAAGCGCAGGGAACAAAACCCCTTTTGTCATCTTTTCACGAGTAGAAATTTTCACAGATGCAGAATTTCCAAGTTCTTTGTTTCAAAATAAATTTATTTTCGTCTATAATTTGAATTTAGATATATATTTAGCAGTTTAAATAGTCATAATAGCAGTTCGATTACGATGTTACTGATAAATTCTCGATTATCGGAAATGTCAATCATCCGATGTAGGTTCGGTCCCAATTACGTCGGATAATCGACGCTCTACTGTATCTGTTAATCCACAGCACATAATTAAATTTATAAAATTTACATCCAATCTTATTGCTGACACCTGTTTATTTTCTATTAAATATATTCAAAATTGTTAATTGGTCCAAATCATCCAAGCAACCTCATAGCAAATTGGTATATAATTTTATATACCTTAGATAAATTCAAATAATATAAGTGATCGTATTTACCTAAATTCTAGTAGAAGAGCAACGCGAAGCATTAATAATATTAAATTATAATTCGCGTCAAAAGGTAATTATTATATTTGAATAATTACGAAGAAAATTAAGAGTTTGCGTTGTGAATTATTTAGACGAACTCTTCCACTTATGAATTAAACTAAAATTTAAGCTGTAAAAATAAATTGACACATTTTAAATATTATTAATTAAATAATTACAGAAACTTTTTAAAACTTGATTAAATATTTTATTTACATTGAACATAACTATATACAGAAAAACATAATATTAATTCAAAAAATAGAAAGCAACACTTTAGTTTGCTTCTCATTATTTTAAGTATGTTTAATCTTTAAAAAAATAAAGACAATATTTTCACGTACTCTAATTATTATAATTGTTTCTTTTTGCTAAAAGAATAACTCTCTTTCATTTTTAAAATTACCTTAATCTTATTTAATTATTGGTTTTGTCGGATCTCAGATAACTCTCTACCGTAAAATATCAGAAAAGTATTTTTTAAGATTTTTCATATGATCTTAAGTGGTAAAAGAAAATGTTTAAAATGGTACCTTCTTTTAATATACGGGATGGTGGCCTTTATTCATCAAATTCCGAGTTGTTGCGTTGCTTAGGATCATGGCAATGTGTCATCAGGAACGCATCCTCAATTTGGCTTGATTAGGGGCACTCCGATCTGTACATCAGGAAGACATCCTCAATTTGGCTTGATTAGGCTCACTCCGATAGGTACCTCAGGAAGACATCCTCAATTAGGCTTGATTAGGCTCGATTAGGCTCCAACATGTCCATCTCGCCTGGGCTTTACTAGGGCTTACGGGACTCATTGCACGGGCTTTCAGGAGAGCTCCTGCGTCCTCTACATCTTTTTTCAGACTATCTTTTTTTCAAAACTTATTCTTCTTGCACACCAGCTCCTGCAGTGGGTGGAACTATTTTTTGTCTAGTCCACTGTTATTGGATGTGAGAAGATTTTTTATTATACTTCGATAGGCCTATTAGCTAACAGTCTGCAAATGGCCCCTTACATATACTTTAATATTATTATCTGCCTTAAAGTTTGGGTGGTCTGAAAAGCCATAAATTTATCCCAACACTTTTATTGAGGCCATAAATTGATTCCAACGTTTTTATGATTTTACGACTTCTAATTATACACCACTTTCCATTGGCTTGTCATAAAACGACACCATGGCGTCTGGCTATTGTTGTTGTCTGAGATCCGAACTCTAATCAACATTATACATTCATTTTATAATACAACAATTTTTTAAAAATATATATTTACTATTTAAAATCAACTTAATAATTTTTGTATGAACTTACACTCTTATTTTACTTAAATATATAAACATTATAATTTTACACTCATAATTATATTTTATAAAAAATATTTATACAAACAGAAATAACAAATTACGCAATTTTACTTTGATTTAACCAACATGGTGCGGGAACATATCATAGTTATATGTTGCCCAGCATCTCTCCCGGTATCAGAAAAAAAAAAATAAAAACTGATTGCTGGTTTTATTTTTTTTGTAAAGCTTGAAGGAATGTACGTGTCCATATGACTGTGTATCTACACAGTTTTTGAGCGAAGACTGTAAAGTTCAATTATCAATGGTTCTGGTATATTTTATAAGAAGTTCTTCTATTGTTTCATAACAGAAAGTTCAACACATGATAGCATAGTTGTCTGTTGACATTCACATTTATAGAAGACCTCTGTACTGACAATCAGACGTTTTTCTCGAAGCCTTTTTTTCTTTACCACACACATGTTTAATAATTTTGTAACTTTACAGTTTAAGTGCCCAAAATACATTCAAAGCTATAATTTTGTCTGAAACTAATATGCCGAAATAAACCTCATTATAAGAAAAATAATGGCATACGCATTTGACATATTATTTCATCACATACAACCTTATGACACAGTGTTTTATCTAAAACACATTTTATACTGAATAAAAGTAAATACAATGCTTGTAATATGACATGTTATATTTTCACATAATTAATCTGATGTATTCAAATTATAATCAGAAAAATATTGTATACAAACTTGTTACATTATTTTATTTATTTGTTACTTCTAACATGTATGATCTGTCAAAATGTACAAGCTAATTCATCTCCTTTAATATATCATTACGCAATGCTTTCCAACTTTACCCGATACGAGAAAAAAAAAAGTAAGAAGAAGGAGAGAGGAGAATAAAACCAGTTATTGAACGTCCCCGATTCTCCCGAAAAGTGGGGGTTGGACAAGCTACTAATTCCTGTCTGCGAGGTGATTAGTGCTGTGACAAAATTTTACGACTACCAAAAGTATGTATTTAAAACCATTTCATGCTTGTAATTACCTTATTAATTAGTATAATTTCTTGATATACTTTCTTCTTAACTCACTGTGCATGCCTGTATGTAATTTTAAACATAATCTATGCATAAACAGTGTATGTATTTGTATCGTATCTAATGTAAACCTTCTGCTTTTTTTTTTATTATTATTTTGCAGGGGAAAAATGGCGATTCTAGCATCTGAATTCTCCTGCCTCATACTGGAACTGAAGCGAGGGTGGCTTTTTATGCATTCAGGTTTAAATCTAAACCAAATTTCCTTTCAGGATTAAAAAAAAATGCATATAATTTTCTTTAACTGATTACATTGTATATTTTTAGACCTTTCTAACAAACACAAATTTTGATTCATGATATTGTTTACTATTAAAATGTAAACAACACGGAAAAATGACTTCTACGGCCTCTCAAAAATGCAAAATATGCATTACGCTGATCTTAAAAATGCACCTTCATTTAATACTGTTAAATAGTGTTGTCAGAAAATGCCATTGACGAAGAAGAGAACAATTTTTTTGTCTTAAATTATTATTTATTTAGCCAACAATTCTATCTTAAAAGATTGTTAAATTTTCCTATTTATTTATTTTTTTACTGAATGAAATAAAAATTTATTTATTCAAAATTTTATTTATCATTAACATTCCGTATGTGAATTCTAATGTCTAAAATTTAATGATATGTTTAAAAATAAAAGATAATAAATTATTATTATTAATCCAACATTAATAATTATTATTTAATTATAAAAAAAAATGTTATTAATACACTTGTATAGTTTAAAAAAAAAAACAAAAGTAAATGATAATTACTACGTAAAATCGTATGTAGTAACCCATGAGTACTCGGCCGAACCAAAGAATTTCTGCCAGCAGAAAAGAATCTTTGTATACTCATAAATATCTACACCCAATTGTTACAGATTAAGTTTTTTAAAAAATAATTACTGTATGTACTATAAAAAAATTAAGTAAATAAATTTATTAAGCCATACTACCTATTTTAATAAAAATAAGGCCAATATATATAAATATATTTATTTATTTATTTTGTTTTCTTATGTTAAATTGGCCAAATTATATAAAAAAAATCTTATGAACTCACACACTCAAATTTATCAATACTATGTATATTTATATGTGTTAAATTTAGAATTGCATTTAATTCTAAGGGAAAGTAAAGAGAAAAAAAAATGCTTAAATTCTAAACTAACATAAATTTATAAAATATTTTATTTAAAAAAAAAATCTAATTTCTAGCTGATTTCAGCAAGATGTCATTTAATATTTATATTAAATAATTTTGCTAATACATTTTATTAATTGTTAAATTTGCATATTTTTATATATACAATAAAAATATAATAGTCTTACATAAAATTTTACACTACAACAATGTTATTAATTAATTTAACTTGAATTTAAGCCTACTTTAATTCTAATTGAATACCGTTAATAAAAGTAAATTAGCTTATCAAGTTAAATATAATATAAACTATGTTTGTCTAATGTTAATTTTGCTGAAAATTCCATAAATTTTAACTGTAAATGCTAATTGCTATACCTTTTGTTATTTATTTTGAAAACAACACGAACTTATATTTTTATTTATTATTTTTTTTTATTAAATCTAGGAACTATACACTGAGCTAGACACTCCATAAATGTGTAAAACCTAAAAATCAAAAGTTTTCCTAAAGAAAACTCAAAATGCTGCTTTTTACAATATAATATTACTAATTTTATTGTTTCTGAGCATAACATCTAGTAATTATACCATACTTAATTTTTTCTTCGATTCCTTTTTCAGCCAAGAATCCTGAAATTTATGCCTAAGTGGACCATATATTGATGTATCTGTGAATTGATAAATTTTCTACAAAAATTTTGTTGGTGTTGGTGCATACCCAGCCGTAGGCCAAAATTGCACCCTATACAGAAAGCCTTTGGTGAGAAAATTTTAATTTTACTTCAATTATTTATTTGTGTATTTTTTTTTTTTTTTTTTTTTTTTTACTATAATTTTTGTGTGCAATCATGTTGAAATAACTTGCCTTGTCCATTGTTATACATATATATGTTTTTTTAAAACCCAATGTGCTACACCAAAATCCTTTTTTTAAATTTTTTTATAACACTTTTGTTCATAAAACTTATCCCTGCTGTCTAAATTCTAGACTTTAGCATATAAGTTGTACTTGAACTACCGGAATAAATCTTAGCACTTTTTGTATATTTTATTATATTTAGGCTTATAGCTGACCGCTATCCTAATATAGAGTGCACTAATAATTTATTCCTTGTCAACCATATATTTATATAAGAAAAAAAATATATATATGAGTATGCTATAAAGCTGTTCTAACTACCCTGAACCTATAGCTTACACCTACTCATTTTAAAGAGTAATTCTGAAATTTTGTCATCTAAATTGTAAGGCTATTAGCAAAGGCTACCCTTATAGAAGACAGAAAAAATTCTCTCTCTCTCTCTTTTTTTTTTTTTTTTTTTTTTAATTACTCCAAGATTATTTACTATTAAATTAATTAAGTTTTAATGTTATTTGGCTTTGTTAAGATTTTATATTTTCTAATTCATATTCGAGAAAAAATATATATATAACTTTTGCCTGGAGAGAAATATTTCCCTGCTCCATTGAAGTTTTGTGAAGCACATTTCATAATTTTATAAGTATGTTTTCGGGTGCGCCCTGCACATTTGCTCAATATTGTAACCCTGAGACAAATTGGCGTTCCCATGTTCCTATCCTTTCTTATTATTATTTTGAATTTTAAAAAGGCAAGTTATTAATTTTGTTTCAATTTTTTTTTTACCTAAAAGAAAAAAAATTTATTTTTAAATTTTGAAAATTTTTTAAATTTTGAAATTCGATTAATTATGTATTTTGTTTTATTTTTTTTAATATACCAATTCATATCCCTTACTTGTCCCTTTGATCATCAGTTTTACCCTTTTTATTATACTTTTTGGGATACTTTTGAGCATTCTCTTTTAAATTCTCCTTTTTATCCTCATTTGGATAATACTTGGCATGACTCTGAGGTTGACTACTCCTATATGGCACATGCTGAGGGAAGTAATTTGGTTGGGGTGGGGGATATGGAGAATATCCATAGTAACCACCTGTGGGTGCATAAGATTGAAAATGCCACTGCTGGTTTGGGTTAACAAATCTAGGATTAAAATTCGCTCTCGGTTGATACTGTCCATTATAAGAGTACCTGTTATTAAAATGCCGACCTGCGAAATCTCTGCTATCCTTATATGTATTTTTATTATCATTTTTGTACCAGCACGTTTCTAAAGTATGCGAATTTTTTTTACATAATTCGCACCATCTGCTTGATGTAGTATCTTTTGTTTTAACTTTCAAATTGTTTATTTCGGAAGTCAAAATTTTAATTTGCTCCGCGCTTTCCATATTTAATTTTAACAATTTGTCCAAATTTTCCTCAGTGGAGGTTTTTGTAATCGAATTAATTTCCTTTGATGCAACTTGATTGTATGCATCTTCCATTTGTTTCGCAAATTTACATGCGTCGTTGAAATTTTTCGGCACCATTCTTCGAATGTCCAAACTTAAATCTGCCCTAACTGATTCTAAAAATCTTGTGAATTTTATCATTTCAAATAAACTACCATTACCGTTGTCAATATTTTGGCCACTTTTATCTAGGTAAAGTTTTGCAGCCGCATTGAATTCACTGATAAAATCAGCGATAGCCTGCGCAGGTTTTTGCCTAAGAGAAAAAAAATTGCTTTGAGCCGCAGAAAAACTTGTTTTAGTAGAAAAAGTATCGATTAATTTTTCTTTAAATTTACCGTAATCTTTTTCTGTATTAAGATTTTCTTCATTAGCTAATTTATCTCTAGCACTACCGACTAATTTCGTTTTCAAGAGCGCTAGTTTCGAAACATTCTCTAATTCCGTTTGTTTAATTAGATTATCGAATTCGTTCAAAAAAAATTTAATATTCGACTCTTTCTTTCCGTCAAAGACGGGGATACAATTCAACAGCGTATCAACACTAGGTTGAGTCATTGTATTCTTTTTAGTTTTTTGTAGCGAATAATTTAGAGAAATAATTTTATTTTTCTGTCCTCTGGTTTTAACTCCAGACGTATTTAAATCTACACTTCTCCTTTTAAATTTTCGCTTATTGTTGGGCATAACCTTTTAACAGAATGTTTCTGTTTATCATACTTTTTTTTTTTTTTATATATTACCACATATGTATGAAAATATTCTAAATTGCATAAATACATAAAAACAACAGCACTAAAATTTAAAAAAAAATTTCTTAGGAGATGAAGTTGTTTTGTCGATTATTCTTTTACACACATGAATACCCCTAAAATATTTATAATACACGTATATATAAAAAACAACATAATTTCATTTAACAGAAAAATATCTGTCTTTTTCTACAGAAAAAACAATCTTATTTTTTTTTTTTTTTTTGTAAATATTGTACTACTACTTCGTAGTACGACTCATAAATTTTCTTTTGTATCAAGGTGATACAATTTTAAAAATCATGATCTATTGACATTTCAATCATTTTTATACCAGACATATTATCAAATTTTATTTATTATTCTTCTTATTATTATTATTTATACAGTATATAAAAAAAAAATTATTTTTACAAATGTGTCATCTGTGATGTGCATGCCATTATTTCTCAATGGTAACTGAGATCCAACCAAAAGAGAAAAGAGAGAAAAAAAAAATTGTAATTCCTAAATTTACCTATTATAAATCCCAGAATTATTTTTTTCATTTCCCTTTTTTTTTTTTGCTAACATATATTATTCATTTTATTTATATAAAATTATTATATGTGTGTCATTATTGTTACAATAATAAAATTAATTTTAATAAAATTTTAATCAATTAAACTTACATACCTACAATATCTTTAAAATTGTGACATTAAAATAATACTTAAATTTATTTTCCTTTATTATTATTATTATTATTATTATTATTATTTCTAATGACCTCAGATGAACGTTCCTGAGTCATAGCACCATTTTACTATCTAATTACCTCAGATGATCGTTCCTGAGTCATAGCACCATTTTACTATCTAATGACCTCAGATGATCGTTCCTGAGTCAGAGCACCATTTTACTATGAAGGGGGGATGCTGGACAGATAATTACACCTGTTTATTTTCTATTAAATATATTCAAAGTTGTTAATTGGTCCAAATCATCCAAGCAACCTCATAGCAAATTGGTATGTAATTTTATATACCTTAGATAAATTCAAATAATATAAGTGATCGTATTTACCTAAATTCTAGTAGAAGAGCAACGCGAAGCATTAATAATATTAAATTATAATTCGCGTCAAAAGGTAATTATTATATTTGAATAATTACGAAGAAAATTAAGAGTTTGCGTTGTGAATTATTTAGACGAACTCTTCCACTTATGAATTAAACTAAAATTTAAGCTGTAAAAATAAATTGACACACTTTAAATATTATTAATTAAATAATTACAGAAACTTTTTAAAACTTGATTAAATATTTTATTTACATTGAACATAACTATATACAGAAAAACATAATATTAATTCAAAAAATAGAAAGCAACACTTTAGTTTGCTTCTCATTATTTTAAGTATGTTTAATCTTTAAAAAAATAAAGACAATATTTTCACGTACTCTAATTATTATAATTGTTTCTTTTTGCTAAAAGAATAACTCTCTTTCATTTTTAAAATTACCTTAATCTTATTTAATTATTGGTTTTGTCGGATCTCAGATAACTCTCTACCGTAAAATATCAGAAAAGTATTTTTTAAGATTTTTCATATGATCTTAAGTGGTAAAAGAAAATGTTTAAAATGGTACCTTCTTTTAATATACGGGATGGTGGCCTTTATTCATCAAATTCCGAGTTGTTGCGTTGTTTAGGATCATGGCAATGTGTCATCAGGAACGCATCCTCAATTTGGCTTGATTAGGGGCACTCCGATCTGTACATCAGGAAGACATCCTCAATTTGGCTTGATTAGGCTCACTCCGATAGGTACCTCAGGAAGACATCCTCAATTAGGCTTGATTAGGCTCGATTAGGCTCCAACATGTCCATCTCGCCTGGGCTTTACTAGGGCTTACGGGACTCATTGCACGGGCTTTCAGGAGAGCTCCTGCGTCCTCTACATCTTTTTTCAGACTATCTTTTTTTCAAAACTTATTCTTCTTGCACACCAGCTCCTGCAGTGGGTGGAACTATTTTTTGTCTAGTCCACTGTTATTGGATGTGAGAAGATTTTTTATTATACTTCGATAGGCCTATTAGCTAACAGTCTGCAAATGGCCCCTTACATATACTTTAATATTATTATCTGCCTTAAAGTTTGGGTGGTCTGAAAAGCCATAAATTTATCCCAACACTTTTATTGAGGCCATAAATTGATTCCAACGTTTTTATGATTTTACGACTTCTAATTATACACCACTTTCCATTGGCTTGTCATAAAACGACACCATGGCGTCTGGCTATTGTTGTTGTCTGAGATCCGAACTCTAATCAACATTATACATTCATTTTACAATACAACAATTTTTAAAAAATATATATTTACTATTTAAAATCAACTTAATAATTTTTGTATGAACTTACACTCTTATTTTACTTAAATATATAAACATTATAATTTTACACTCATAATTATATTTTATAAAAAATATTTATACAAACAGAAATAACAAATTACGCAATTTTACTTTGATTTAACCAACATGGTGCGGGAACATATCATAGTTATATGTTGCCCAGCACTTATTAAAAGAGAAGTTTAGAATAAAATAAAAATACACTTCCTTAAAAGGAATCTCATATTTTTCTCCCACAACAAGCAAATTTGATGGACACATTAACAAAGTGCGTTTTATGAATAAATGAATGAAATTTGCAGAAATTGTTATTTATATAACAAAGAATTGAACGACGTTTTTCTATTTCCTATAAAAGATGTACATCTTAAATTATAATCGATTCTTTCCTCAAAAAATCTTTCGCAATTCTCGTATCCTTGAAAAACAGCTTAAATTAAAAATTTAACACCGTTGTCTGAAAGATCCGATGTCTTTATAGGAAAAGAGGAAACGCTACTCGATTGCTTTCTATCGGAATAACAATATATGCCGATTATATCTACTTACGAATTAAAGTGACTTCGAAAATGTGAAGAGCAGAGCCGCAACGAGTAGAGTTCGTGATGAAAAATGGACGGAATAACCAACACTGTTTTCATATAAAGAGCGATTATGAGTCGCACATAATAGAAGACTAAAAATATGCAAACCTTAAGCTAATAATGGTTGACTAAAAACAAAAGAGAATATTCATTCTGCATTAAATCTGTAATAATAATAATAATAAATAAATGTTTCAATTAAAAAATATCCTAATGGCGCCATATCAACAGGTCGTCGCCGCCAATGCCAGACATAAATCTGTAAATATCACAAATTTTCTTTTAGAATAGGCTTCTAATACTAAAGAAAGAAACACAATTTCTGTTTTCGTTATATTTTGATCAAAATAGTATTAAAATGAATAAGTAATTTTTTTGTAAGCTATTTTTATTTTTTCTATACGAGAATAAGTAAAATTGTCAATTTCAGAAAGATTGAGCCCGAGTCCGAAGACTGATATAAAAGTGCAGCCCGAGCCCGTGTCGGACTCGGGCTCGCTCTCGGGCTGAACCTGTCTCATCTCTAAGAGGCACATGAAATCACATAGCTTATCTTTTTTATGATTAGAGAAAAGGAATGAAAAATGAAACCCACTCATATATATAAATAGAAATTTTAAGTATCATTATGTTAAAGAAAGTAGCATTATCGGAATTCGATAAAATTTCCATTAAACGCTTGAGAAATTACTTCATATTTTTTTTGCATCGTTTTGATGTCAATATTATCGGATGGAATGTCGCAGTTAATAAAGCTACATTAAATGCCCCCAACCACCATTAACGCCTACGTAAGCTTATATAACCTAACACTCACCTCAACATTTGGATTTAATGATAAACATTCTTCGCAATATGTTAACTTTCTTATGGAATGAATCGACTGTTATTTTCAAAGGTCGCACTTAAAAGATTAAACGAAGAAGTAAATATATAAAAGTCTCAGTTTAGGTAATCCGATGCTACAAATTATAAATTGTGAAATATATAAATTGTGAAATGTATAAATAAAGGTATTTTTATGCTTAATAAAGAATTAATTAAATCAGTCTTTGAAAATTTTCATTTTCCTCACTCGGTAAATGCGATTTTCAATAATATTTATTGTACGTTCTCAAAATCATGTCATTCTTACAGGAATAAAAATTTTAAATATTATTATTCCCAGAAACCGAAGTGGAGTTTGCTTGCTATAAATGTGTTACATTACAATTATCCACGATTGCTAACATATTCTTTATAGTTTATTTTAATGCTTCGAAAATCTATATTGTACAGCAAAAAAAAAAAAAAAAAAATGTCCGTGACTAACGCTTACGTCTGAAAGTAACGTATTGAGTGACGTAGGCAACATCTTACCAATAAATGCCTCTTTTACTACAATTTTTTTAACTTCTAAACACCGCATAACTTCAATTTTTATATTGTCAAATAAGAAAAAAAAAATTCTTCCAAATGCATTTTGTTCGAAAACTGTATCACAAGATTCACAAGTGACTGATTTTTTAGAGTTTTGAAAATAATTTTTAAGCATGGATTTTTAAAAATTATCTCTATTC
This sequence comes from Maratus speciosus, assembly GCA_963932465.1. Lineage (NCBI taxonomy): Eukaryota > Metazoa > Arthropoda > Arachnida > Araneae > Salticidae > Maratus > Maratus speciosus. The sequence goes on from OZ010792.1 coordinate 495,315,139, forward strand.
CATGCAGGTAAGTTATTTTTTATTTTTAATGAACAGAAATAAATTCAAAACTGTTATATTCCAGTTCAAAAATAATTTATTTCTATAAGAGTTACAACTGGTTATTTAAGATTTGTAAACAATGGGGTTAGCTTTAGTAGCTACATCGCATTTCGCAAGACTTTTTTTCAGCACCCCTACAAATGAAATCGTCAAAGAAAACTTACAGTTTTAATGGTTTTGATTATTTTCCGACCTTAAATTTTTAGCACCTGGGAGGTGGCTAGACCTTACCCCTCCCCCCCCCCTCCCACCTCCCCTAAAGCTAGCCTTGGTTTTGTAACACTACATACGAAAAATAATAAAACTGTTCTATTTTGGACATTTAAAAGATATATTTAAAAATATTTAAAAATAAATATATTTAAAAAATATATTTAAATGTGCTTTAATGACAGATGAAGACGACTGTGATTCATTCGTTATTAGTATCTCAAAAATACCATTTTTTGAGCTGAGCTGTTTTGTGAAATGAGTGCGATATCAATTTATTTATTTATTTATTTTAAGCTATGAGGTATTCGCTACGGCTTTTGCCGGCTTGACCTCAAATGATCACAAAATGGCGTTATTTCCTTGGAACAACCTTCCTCCACGAGGAAAAAAGGCAGAACCGCGATATCAACAGTACAACAGTCATACGCATCAGGGTACACATGGTTGACAGTGCAACAGAATCTAAAAGTATCGTAAGAAAATAAACTCGAATAACCTCTTTTTAAAAAATAAGGCATACTTTTTTTTAATTTTAAATATCCCTAAATTAACAAACTATAGAAGAAAAAAAAGTGCCCGCGGTCAAAAGTTCTACTGCCGTAAACCATGTTTAGCTGGAAATAACCGGCCAAGTGCGAGTATTACTCGCGCACAGATAGCTCCGTATAATAGATATATTAATTACCAACTGGGCATTGCATTACACAAATATATCATTAAAAGTTGTTATCAAAGCTTGAAAAGCCGATGCCACAAAGAGTACGCCGCCTGTATCTTTATGTAAGTCTAAATCATCCGTGTCTTCAAAGGTTTAGGCAGCCTAAGAGAGACTGCTCAGGGCCGGCTAGGCCTGCCACTTTGAGCTTAACGTCTCTCCCGCTATGTTCCCGACACGTTGGGCTCGTTAATCCAGCCCTGTCCGGCCGAATGCAGACGCACATACATAAGAAGCGCACTTGGCGACGCCAAGGGCGGCCACGTACCACCGACCACAGAACCCAGAATTTATTTGATAAAGCAATGTAGAAGTTTCCAAAAAGAAAGGCAAATGCCCCTGCCCGCCAGGAAAACTCCTACTTGCGACAGAGGGCGGATTCAGAACATTGAAGAATTAAAAAAAATAATTTACATCCCTGCTCCTGGCCGCCAGGGAACAGACCCATCAAGCGACAAGGGGCGGCAGGAAGGGATAAGAGTGATTTGCATAGCAATTACTCAAGCGTCCATGAGAGGTTAGGTTCTGGGTTAGGTTAGTAAGATGGCACGAGCAGACACTCAAGCGTCCATTGGAGAGGTAAAACTAAATAGAATGGTGGGAAGCACGAGCTCTTGCGTCCGTAGGAGACTACACGATGAATAGGAGAATGCTCAAACCTCCAAAAAGGGCTGGATGCTGGTGCTGTTTGAAGCTTGATGTAGTGACAGTGAGACTGGATAAGCAGAACCAGGACTTACGTTAAGTTTGATAGGTAAGTAAGGAAATTATGAATGTGTTTTAATTTGTTGAGTAGGAGGGTGCGTGAAAGGATATTTTGGAGCCAATTGACTGGAAGTATGTCTGGACGCCTCAAGTGCCAACATTGCGTGAGACTACAACTATAGTACGCGTGACTTGCAGTGCCAAGTTCACTGCATTCACAAGTGGCAGTGGATCTTATCTTGAAGCGGTCCAGATATGCCATGAAAGTGCCATGTCCTGTTAAGAAGCTGGTGGTGTAGGGTGTTAAGTTATATAGTGTGAGAGAAACTTTAGGAATTAGCTTATATGTGTGCCTTCCCTTGACTGAGGTATCCTAGTGTTCCTGCCATCGCGTCAGTATCCTTGCTCTAAGGACCCTTTTGACGTATGCCTGGGGCACTGGGATGTGTGTGTCTATTGTTTCTTTCTGTGTGGCCTTTTTCGCTAGGTCGTCTGCTAGTTCTAATATCTCGTCTAATTACTGACAATTTCTTTTGAAAATCATTATCAACAATCCTTTTGTACTTCCGCGACGATTGATACATCGAGCGCCCCTCAACTCCCTTGCTGAGAGCCCACAAAGTGAAATTTGTGAGTAATGGAAAAATGCGATTTTCTCAAAAACTGTGGCCTAGGGTAATTTCTATAATTTTCCTGCGAGGTTTAAATAAACTTCTACTACACCTAATTTTTTCATAATTTTAGTTTCGGTAGATTCGGAAATAGGAGGGGGGCATATTTTTGCATTACATTTTCTACGATATCTCTGAAAATATAATACCTAAAATTAAAACAAATACATTTTTGAGTTCGGCGTTACGAGAACTTTCACACGATACCCCACATTATATAAAAAGATTTTTATTTTCAAGTACCTTAATTAGCCCCCCCCCCTACATTTTTCCTAAATATATTTGTAAATGGTTAATAATCTATATATATGTGGGTCAATAGCCTTTATATTACTTCTACCAAATTTGAACTTTCCACGTTTCATAGTTTACGAGAAAAACGACTGTGATAGACGGACAGACAGACATACACACGAGTGATCTTATAATGGTTCCATTTTTACTTTTTAAGTACGGAACCCTAAAAAGACTATTCTCATTTCCTTTTAAGCTGTTTTATTTAAAAATTGGATCCGTGATTGCCCTTTTAGAACGTATGACCCCAATAATTTGTACCGGCTCTAAACTTTTCTAGACGGTACGGTTTAGTTGGTAACAGACAGTGGCGGTAATTTATATGGGCCCTTGGGGTCCGAGTCCACTCAATAATTTGTTCTTAGTCCACACGATTTCCATTATTCTATTTTGATACTTGTTTATTTTCCAATCGCTGAAAAAATAATTCTGCCATTGATAATCATTTTGTGTAAAAACACAATAAGGATAGCAGTTACAGGCAAACAAGATCCTAACACAACTCCTTAACCTAAATCAAATAATCCAGTTAAAATATAATTGTTTCTATACGATGGAGGTGGTAATGAATGGTTCCAATGTATAGAGGTACTTCGCCAAGAAGTTCTCTGTGAATACATTCAGACTCATCCTTTTTTTTATGTGTTAAGTCTATAGTCTAAATTAGCAAATAAATGCATACAAAAGATGTAATGCTAGGCTGTTTTCGAATAGAGATTGATTATTTTCTGACACATATGTGAATTTATTTAAACTGATTTTTGATATACGTCATTTTTTAGCTCTTTGAGTTTTAATTTATCGGCATATTCATAGTATGATAGTATAGTCCATAAAATGAAAACCTCATATGAGAATATAATTTAATAAAATAACAAATTTGTATTCTGTTTAAAAAAATTCTAACTTCACTATCGTAACTTTTCCATGCATTTCCTTATCTTCGAAGAAAACGAAATGTCCAAGTCATTTTAACCTAAAATGGTTGAGCCCACCCAATATTTTACAAAAGTTGGCGCCACTGGTAACAGAACAAAGATTTCAGCTCCTAAAAATTATAGAAATATAGATTTGGATACGATCCGAGGCTCTCTAAAAACTATATTTTCAATATACCCTAACAACAAACACCAAATCTTACTATTTTCACGATAATAAAATTACTGTTTTTTAAACTCATTTCATAGATATGTTAAGTCACATATGAAATCATTTTTCGCGGTCATAAAAATAAATAAATAAACGAAAGGAAATTAAAACTCACACACAAAGAGAAATTTCAAGCACCATGTCAAACAAAATAACATTATCGAAATTCCACACAGAACAAAAATTTCAGCTGCTAAAAATTATGGAAATATAAATTTGGATTCGATCCGAGGCTCTCTAAAAACCATAGTTTCAACATACCATAACAACAAACACCAAATCTTATTAGTTTCACGATAATAAAATTACTGTTTTCTAAACTCATTTCACAGACATGTCAAGTCAGATATGAAATCATTTTTTGCGGTCATAAAAATAAATAAATAAACGAAAGGAAAATAAAACCCACACACGAAGAGAAATTACAAGCATCATGTCAAACAAAGTAACATTATCGAAATTCCGTAATAAAAATTCCTTCATGTGGCAAATTTTATAAGCTTAAACGAAAACAAATGACCTTTCCATCGGTTTTTATTATATACTTCAGAAGATACTTTGTATTTTTCTCCCATCGTTCTGGCAAAAAGATTATCGAATAAAATGTCACTCCAGAAAAGTATATTAAATGCCAAAATACAGCAAACGCCTCCGCAAGTCTCTATAAACTAATATCCTTCTGATTTAGTAGATAATTTATGAAGAAATATTTTTTTACCTACAGAACAGGCATTTTTTTTTCTTCAAGTTTTGAAAAAAACATTACTAAGTTACCAAACTTTGCTAACAAAAATTATAGAATAATTCAATTATGTAAGATTTCTCATATGTACAAGATGAATCAAAAGGTCTTGCCACAATTCAATAAAAGATTGATAAAAGAAAAGACGTACGATTCAATAAAAGACGTACGAAAGTGCGATTTGAACGAAAGACTTCTCATGATCGAAAGTTTAAGGCTGTTCTCAAATCCAAAAGGGCAACTTTATGACATAAGTTTTAATTTATTTTTGTTCGGAAATGCATGAAACTAGCAGGTGTTGTTGTTCAGAAACTATGTAATCAAGCTGTTTTTTCTGGGTTTTTTTTTTTCTTTCAGAGAATAGTGTCAAAGGGGGCGTTTTGAACCGAATTCCCGCTTGAAAGAAGATAACCACTCACGGAAGGGTGAAAAACGTCTTTGTCACGTGATCAAAATCGCTTATAGCTCAATAGGTAATTTATTGATCAAAAAATGGAAAACACAGTTCGATTCCAAACCGTTTCCATAGTCAAACCTTCCAATTTTATATCTTTCCGTTAAAAAATGAATTTGTAAATGTGTCAAAATGTTTTGCATTTGTTGAGCAGAGCATTTGAGAACAGCCTTAAGGAAATAATAAAAAATAATTTCAAAATTCGCACATAGACGGCACTACATCTTCTAAGCTGCATGTAGTACTTAATAAGTTTTTATTTTATCAATTTTTAGTTATAATAATTTAAAATGAAAAAAATATATATTTGTGTTTCTATAAAGTATATGTTCATATATGAGCAGGAAATTGTATTATAATGTTCAACGAATGTTTCGCAGACATTACACTGACATTCTCAGAAAATCCAGGGGATATGATATTTAGGATAGCCTATATCCTCTGGAGGGTTTAAATTGTCCTGTAGACAGTCACCTGATATCCTGTAAATATTAAGATGACACATCTACAGAACAAACGTTATGCAGATGTCGTTTTATGACATTTATTGGACAATTATAGAGGGAAGAAAGACGGAAAAAAGTCAAAGAAGAAATGTGCATGTATGAGCATGTGCATCTGATAAGAGAATCCACAAGGATTTTTCTGTGGCGAATGTAATTGTATAATTCGAATTCCATCGCCTCCGGATATCTTATGGGTAGATATCATATAAAATATGACAACTACAAGATCTTTAGAATCCATATAAGACGTCCGAAGAGCAATTATAATTGTACAGATTTTTTTTTTTCATTTATCTTTTATTGAACACAATATATAGTCAGGTATTCAACATGAATTTCTATTATTTTTTGCAATTTTTTCACAACGTCTGTATCACAGAGGTACAACAATATTTTCGATGATAATTTTGAAATAAGAATATAGCACTAAAATTACATTATTAAAAAAATAACAATATTTTTTCACAAAATTACTTATTCTGAAACGTTAATAAATTCAACTTCGATAAAAAGTTTGCACACTTGCCTTAACATGACTCTTGCCATAATTATCTAATATTCGATGACAATAAATAGGGTTAAAAATAGCAACTTTCCAATAATAAACTGACTGTTCTGAAACATCCGAAAAAAAAAAAGTCCAATTTTCTAAATTTCTCTCTCACCCAACTGATGTCGCATATCAAAAAATTCTCGTCTGCTGGAAAACAGCAAAAAATGGATAAATAGAAGTCAAGATGTCAAAATAAGCGCTACGAATCATACCATTCGAAACCCAATTGTTAGAAACCAATAGAATATCCTTTATATGCCAATTTTAAATCACCTAGAAAAGTATAAAGGAAATAAATGTTCATCCGCCATCGGCATTTTATTTTTAAAAGTTGCGTTGTTCAATTTCATGTCTTAATCAAAAAAGTATCGAGAAAAATATCTTTTGAATAACTGATATAAAATAAGAGGACACCTCCGCAGGGTATTAGTTACGCGTAATAAATTTTGCTTTTGAAAGCTGCAAAACTTTTTTTATTTCCACAGCTTACGCTTTAAGTTACTTTCCTAAGAATGTTTGTCTTAAATAATGAGATTGTTCGATGTTTTCATAATTAACTTCATTAATGTTTAAGCTGAAAAGATAACATTCGGAAAGTGTTTTGTCTAAAAATAGCTCAACTTAATCGATTCGAACTTGTAAGCAACGAGTTTGATGTGTTATTCAATACTTAATAAAGATGTAAAAAGCCATAAAACAGTTTCTGGTATAGCATTGCGACATCGTGGTAACATTACAATGTGACTTAATAAGAAAAATTCAACCCATGACATCATGTGAAGGAAATGCTATGTTGCTGTGACGTGGGTGCAACGTCGCTTTACATTTTTAGGGTCTTTCAACCAATGGACCTAAAGCCCCTATAATAACCCTTATAGGATTCTTAAGGGTGTATTCGAAAAAATATTTTTTCACACTCAACAGCTTGAAATTTTCTGATACATTTTCAGGCTCTTTTTTTAAAGTAAAAACAAGAAACTTGCTGAGGTGATTTTTGAAGAGATGTATAAGAGCCCGTGTGATTTCAATTTTCGCTCAATGAATAAGAATTTGATTTTTAAACAATTATTTTCTCAGTATGACCAATTTTTTCATTCTTAGATCTCCCGCTTCGGAAAATTCGGTTCAAAACGCCAACTTTGATAGCCCTTTCTGCAATATTTTTTTGCATTTATCAAAAAATCGACAAGCACGGCACATTATGCAGTTTCTAAATAAGAGAATTTGCCAGTTTGATGCGTTTGAGAGCAAAAATGAATTTAAAAATAAATCAGAAAATAAACAGTTTGGATTGAAATACACCCTTAAATGGACCCCATCAGTTAAGCTACTTTCAGTGGTGATGTCACAAGCACAGACTTCTAATATAAGTAGACTCCAAATAGGCAACCTTTTCTTGACTCCTACATCTCTGCCCTCCATCACGCGATGGAAGGCAGATTTAGCGCGCCAAACCGTTTTTTTCCCTTGGAATCTCTCTCTAGATTCCCGCCGAAACATCGTCTGTCAGCGTTTGTCTTGAGTTGACCGCACTTGTGCTTTGCCAATAAAGGGATTACCGCCAAAATACGACACCCTTTTGGCGATGAAAGCAAAAGATGTTGGAGTCAAAACTTTCCCGAAAGAACAATGGAATTGGTAGTCTACTTATATTAGAAGTCTGTGGTCACAAGCAGCTAAACGCCGCGTATCAACCGCAAATTGGATCAACAGAAACCACAGAGTTCAGAGAAAGACAGGGAGGAAATATGTTGGTTTGGCGTGAAGTTAAAAATAGTCAAACCTCGTTAACACGAACACGCTTAACATGAATTACTTTTAGCACGAACTGTTTCCGATTGCCCCGTCCTGTTGTATATAATGTATTTAAGTTCGGATAACACGAACTACTGTTAACAAGAACAAAAAAGTTCCCCTTGAGTGTTCATGTTAACTAGGTTCGACTGTACAACCATGAAACCGATTATAACTGGACACAATTCGGCCCAAACATTTGCGGCTTGCTTTGAAAATCTCTCCCCATCTGAAAGAATTCAGCTCTAATTCCATGTGCTTGTCTTGTTTGGGCTGAATGATTAGAGTGATAACTGGCTTCATATTGCAAGCCGTTTTGACGGTACAGTGAATCTTTAGCACATTCTGAACTTTATGGGTTTGTATGGATTCAATTTGCGGTTGATGCACGAAGTTCAGTTGTCTGTGACGTCACACTGATGAGTAGGGCTCCTACAATCCGGGCTGACTCAAACCGCCATTTAATTGCCGGTAGGAGAAGAACAATTGGCCACGACGCATGGGCAACAGTCGCTGATTAGTCTAAGTGGGAAACAAAATGCTTGGCGAGTCAGCCTGTATTATAATAACCCTCTGATGGGTAAGGTCTAAGGTTCCTACAATTCGGGCTGACTCACGCCGCCATTTAATTGCCAGTAGGAGAAAAACGATTGGCCACGACACTTCTAGCCATGTGTGCAACAGTAGCTGATTGGTCTAAATGGGAAACAAAATACTTGAGAAGTCAGCCTGTAATATAGTAGTCGTACTGATAGGGCCCATTGTCAGTTCATCGGTAATGATAAGTGCAGGTTTCGATGAAGCTCTTATTTGTTTTGGTGCCTGTGCCAGATGCCAGAACTGCCTGAACAACTCTTGATGTTGCTATGCCACCATTTACCATGGAAGTTACCATGGAAGTGTAGGGTAACATTTTTCCTTTAAAAATGACCATAGCAAAATATATAATTTTTTAGTGCCTACATCGCAATTTCGAGGACGTTAACATTTGTCTCTGGTCGCCGTAAAAATGTTCATATTTTCATTAAATATCATTTTACTGCCATAGTCACAATAGTCAGTGGTTTTGTCATCGTCATAATATTTTAGACCATTAAAAAAAAAAAATCATTGAGCCTTTTGACAATATTTTTTCCCCACACTAACAATAAAAAAAGAAAAGAAAAAGTATTTTATACAAAATTATACTTCGCGAACCAGTAGGACTGATTCTATGAAATCTGATAATCGAAATTTCTTTTAAAAGTGTAATAATTCATTTAAATACATTAGATATTAAACAGATTTCAACCCACTCACTATCTGCATTGCATATATCTGAAAATAGCCATCGAAGTTGGCGTTTTCTAAACCTAGTCTATCCTTATGTAATTTGTATCAAATTACAGTTAAGGCTCAAATCCAAAGTGTCAACTTTCTGACATAAGTTTTAATTCATTTTTGTTCGGAAACGCATGAAACTAGAAGGTGTTGTTATTCAGAAACTATGTCATCGAACTGTTTTTTCCGTTTTCTCGTAAACGCAATAGATCTTTCAGAAAATACTGTCAAAGTTGCCATTTTGAACCGAACTTCCGAACGAAAGAAGAAAATCAGTAAGGGGAGAAAAAGGTCGTGTGACGTGATCAAAATCGCTTATAACTCAATCGGTAATTTATTGATCAAAAAATGGAAAACACAGCTCGATTCCAAATCACTTCTATGGTCAGGCTTTCCAATTTTATATCTTTCCGTTAAAAAATGAATTTGTAAATGTGTCAAAACGTTTTGCGCTTGTAGAGCAGAACAGTTGAGAACAGCCTTAAATCTATTAACGTAATATTCTTTCCCTGATGCTCAATTTTAAATTGAAAACTCAAACGTCCAACAAGATAAAATAAAATAGGGCTAGGGCATTTAAATTTCCGAGATTTAATTAAATAAATATACGAACAATAAATTGAAAAAAAAAACATAAAGCCACAAAGTAAAACTTTCAGGCTTTAAAAAAATCCCTCACCAGTACAATTATCGATAGAGATCAACAATTCCTTTAAAAGGTCAGTAATAAACATAAGAAAGGACCGCATACTCTGCTGGAACTGTAAATGCTTGGTTTAGAGTGGATATTTGTAGATTCTTGAACCAACTTTCCAAAAAACTTCTGCTTTCATCATTATTAGAGTTGGATTTAATAAGTTTATTATTCTCAAAATATGGTACGTTATCAGTTTGTATAGGATCCATAACTAATTTTAAATGCAGATCGCCAAAATTAAAAAGCATATTTATGTTCTTGCTATAATTCGCCGGCAATAACTCAGCCGATGAGTAACAGAAATTAAGATAAATTTATTACCCGACTGAAAAGAAGGGTTATGTGTTTCACGCGTATCTGGGTATGTGGATTTCTTTATACCCTCGAAACATCCCAACGGCTGGATGGATTTTAATGAATCAGGTCTCTATCGATTCGTCTTAATCGTCCGATGGTTATAGGATAGGTTTTGTTAGTAACAATCTTTCCCCGTAGCATCGCGAACTCTCACACTCATTGGCAAAGTTATCTTAAGACAGACTATAGATAGATTTATTAGATATTAGATAGAAGAAATGCGAGAGGAATACAATCATTCTATCCAGTTACGAAATTTCTCACAGAAGTCCAACTAACGTGTATAATAAACCCTAATAGCTATTCAAGGCAAGTACTTACAACCTGATACACAATTTAAAATAAAAACAGCGTGAGAGAGCAGTCAAAGCAAAGCATGCATCATTGACTTTTAAAGTACTTCCCCTGACTGGCAAAAAATCCAAACAAAAGCAAACGTAAATGTAGAGCAGAAGTCGCTAAATTTGATATGCTAAATAAACAAATATCGACTCCTCCAAGACAATGAGGCAAGTCACAAAAACCCCATGAGACAGATGAAAGGGTAATTAATTTTTTTCCTCTTCCCCTGAGAGTTATTTGAAGACATAAACTGAGCCGGTAGTTGCAGAAAACGTGACAGAAGAGAGATATCAAAATACAGCTAAGACATTAGATGTTTGTAAACAGAATGGAAGAATACACGATCCAAAAAGATATATCGATTAGCAACAGAATGTACACGGCTTCGTTATTAAAAAAAAAAAATTTCAACGTATAATAGTAAATGTTACCTGATGTATGCCCTTATACAAAATGCTGCAAAATCACGAGAGATTAATAACACTTAATTCTGGAGGTCACTTTAAAAGAAAGTAAGCTAAGAAAATACCCTGTAAACAAAATTGTAAATTTACGTGTATTTTACCGTGAATTGCTTCCGTAAATTTAGGGAAATGCTGCTTTTTTCCGAATAAACGATCAAATCCCGTAAATTTCATCTTTTACGGACAAAACCCGTCTATCTAAAGACAAAGCCCATTTATCCAGGAGCAAAGCCCTTTTTTATGTACCCGTTCCCTGAAATCTCTGCTGCAGTAAAATTACTGTAACATTTTTTTTACATAGGCTTGAAACATAAAATACGGTCTAGAAAAAATATTCAACGTGGTTAACAGTAAGAGATAACATTATGATGTTATTTCGTAGACACAGTATATGAATTATGTAAGTGACAAAATTTATTTTCCGCATTATATGTGTAATGCCCACGCTTTTTTATGTGCGTTCGTAATTATATAAATACGTAGCACCTATAGTCGTCGTTCAGCCCGCCCGTCCGCATATAACAGAGCAAAAACTACCCAACCGAATGGTCTGGAATTTTAAATATATGATTGTTGCAAAATTTTGTCGAGCCATTTAAAATTTTATGAAAATCGGATGCATAGTTTAATGACAGGGACGGTCAAAAGCTTTTCTTTACATTACGGGCAATGGGAAAAATTATTGCAACTGCATTTTTATGATGTTACAGCCTTCCGAATGGTCTCAAATTTTAAATATATAATTGCTGCAAAATTTTGTTGAGCCATTTCAAATTTTATGAAAATCGGATGTATAGTTGAATTAAAAGGACAGTCAAAAGTTTTTCGTTACATTACGGGGAATGGGAAAAAAATTATTGCAAGTGCATTTTAATGATGTTACAGACTATGCACTTATGAAGTGAAAAACAATATACATTCAGTACAATATGGGGTAAAAAAAATAATTATAAAACTAGTTATAGTAGGAACGCACCTCATTTGCCACGTTTGACGAGCAATTTCCAACTTGTTCTCCCCGCTATTATTTTTACTCTTGTTGTTAGTTTTAATGCTTCATCCGCATTCTACAAGGGACATAAAGCGAAGTCAAATTTCTTCATTTTCAGTTATTCATGTTTTTTTCTGCAATGTATTTTTATGATTTTAAAATTACTGTACTTTTATATTCTTACAGATATTCTTCCACTGTTAAAAATGATTTTCACATACGAAATAGTCTTTCAAGAACTGAATTTCATTAATTCGAAGAGAGAAATTGAAGAAGAAATCGTACTGCCACAAATCGAAAAATGCCGAAGGGGGGGGGGGGGAACCTAAAGAAGAATTGTTTTTTCAGGGACGATATTGTTCTTGAGGATTTTTAGAATATCAACGACGGCGTAATTGTTTCAGTTTATCGTACAGATGACAACATTTTAAGCATACTTTAACCAGATCAAAGTGATACAGAATAAGCTGAAACGAACGTTGGTCAAATACACCGAAAGTACAGCGTCTAGAATACCTAGTGTGGAAATATGCTACCCAAACAATGCTAAAAATTTGTATCCCTTAAATGTGCGACGATACTGCTAAAATCCCAAGTGCCGATCGTAGCGACATTTGCCGGATTTTCGTTTTATATTGTATAGACTAGCAAAATATTGCGGTTGTAGAAAATATCCAGCAGATGTCGCTGCGATCTTTATATTTCAGCAGCATCGTTGCACATTTAAGGGATACAATATTTTAGCGCTTTTTAAGTGTTAAAGAGATAGCCGATTTCCACACTATATCTTGTAGGCGCTGTACCGAAAGTATAGCGCCTAGAATATGTAGTGTGGAAATTGGCTATCCCTGTAATACTTAAAAAAGTGCTTCCTTTCCGTTAAAAAATGAATTTGTAAATATGTCAAAGTGTTTTGCGCTTGTTGAGCAGAGCAGTTAAGAACAGCCTTAATGCAATTATCTGCCTCCCTTTGGAAACTTTTGCACCAAATAGTACTACATATTTTTTCTTTCATGGAAACCATTTCCCCATGTCTTAAAAGGTCTAAATATAAAATGCGGTCTTATTCCGTTTATTAGTTTTAGCTATAGCTGCCTCGAATCGAAACCGGGAAAGTGGTTTTATAACCACCCTGTATTTTGAATCACATTCCCTAGAAATGTAAACAATAGCTGTCATGAAATACTATTTTCTTCTTGATAAAACTTGGCAGACGGCTATTGAAAACGGATGAGTGAGTGGAAAGCGATTTCTTAAAATAGCCGTCTCGTAAGAAGCTTCGGTATTGCAATGATTTTCTAAGGTATTAATCCTCGATCATCAAACAAGTAGCCATACAAGAGAGGGGTTTGGACTTAGGCTGATTCGCAAGATCTTTTGAGGGAAATCCTTGTGCTGCGTCGTTTAAACGGCTCATCGATGAAGCTTTAATTCCTTTCAAATGCAGCGGATATGAAGCGATTCCATCGCGATCCTCTTTAAGAATTCTTATCTCCGGTCTTTAAGTCTTTTGTGACAAACGCATGTCGACTATATTTGCAGAAGAAACTGTTTGTTCGGTTACTAAGGTTTACAGCCTTGCATCGAGTCGGATAACCCAATATTTGAACCCGACACGACCAGCGATTCGGGTCGGGTCGGTTTGACGCTAATTTCTTTTTCATTGCGGGTCGGGTTAACTTTAAATATTTGGTGTTCGGATCGGTTTCGGGTTAGGTTTTGAGTATTTCTGGCCGGGTTCGGGTACATCCAATTTTTCAAAAAAAAAAAAAAAATCCTGAATACTTTTAAAATGAAAAACAGTATATTTTAATATTAATTGTATAGTTTTCATTTTCATACAAAATGAGCACATGCGGTAACATTTTTCATTGCGGGTCGAGTTGAGTTAACTTTAAATCTTTGGTGTTCGGATCGGTTTCGGGTTAGATTTTGAATTTTTCTGGTTGGGTTCGGCTTGACGCGAAAAAAAATAAAAATAAAAATAAATAAAAAAATCCTGAATATTTTTTAAATGAAAAAACAGAAACTGTATAGTTGAATATTAATTGTATCGGTATTCAATTTTATACAAAAAAAGATAAAATTGACATTGGAAATATGATTGTAGACGACCCGACTGCCAAGAAGGGTTATGTGTTTCACGCGTATCTGTGTATGCGGATTTCTTTATACCCTCGAAACATCCCAACGGCTGGATGGATTTTAATGAATGAGGTCTCTATCGATTCGTCTTAACCGCCCAATGGTTATAGGCTAGGTTTTGTTTTCATAAATTCAAAATGGCGGACGTAAAATATAAAATGACGGTAGAAACGAAAAAAAAATTTTACGCACCCTATTGAGTGGCATATCATTGGATAGGTCTTTCAAAATGAAGACGATGTTTCACTGACTATTTTACAGTCAGAAGCTCCTTTTAAACATTACACAACCTGAAAGGTGTGTAGGTAGGATCCCTAGCTTTACTGCAATTCTAACCTTCATAGACATCTATAGGCCTCATCAAAACAGTGTTTATATATAGGAGCTAACAATTAAACACAATTTAAAAATCATCAATACAAGTAAATAAAAAAAATAGGTAAGTAATATAAAAAATAGTTTCACATTGATGAGAAATAATTAATTAGTTCGCTTTTTACGCAGTCGGGTTTTTTGATTTTTTAAATTTAATTTTTACTTGTTTCCATAATTGTATTATGGATTAATTTTCTTTCGCTTCAGGTTCGGTTCGGGCACAACCCTACAGAGTACAATAAACTAGCGCATAGTTAAATTGGGAGAAAAAAAATCGCATTGAATAATTATAGGTTTATTAATGTTACAGAATTTATTTGAATGAAATATAAATTATGAATGGGAATAAAATCTAACTAATTAGGTTGACTTAAAAATACAAAAATATCGCTAAAAAAATAAGATAAAATTAAGTCCTGTTCTAAAAAAATTCATTTTCCAGATACTGGCTCAATAATATCAACTTTCCTAAACTATCGATGTCATTATCACGAAATTTTAAAGTGGAGAAATTAAGACAGATGTGTTTCCGCTATATCTTTTTCATCATTAAAACAAGAACGAAAAATAGTGCGTTCAGCATGGATTATAAAACACTTTCCAACATATTCAGAATTTGGGAAAACATCAGATTTTTTTTTTTTTAACCCAGCTAAAGATCTATAGACTGGTATTTATACTACACCATATGCTAAAAGTTAGTTCAATTAACCCGTTCAGGGCCAGCATCTATTATGCTAATTTTATTAATTTGGCACCACTTTCTGTTAATTATTTGGCTTAAGTTTATAAATCACAAAAATGCAATTAAATAAAATCAATTTTACTTTTCTTTTTTACTAGTATCAAACTCAAGCGCTGTGAGCAATTTTTGAGGGTGCATATATGCACCCATGGCCCCGAACGGGTTAAACGCATAGCAAAGTTTAAAATTCCCATTCAGCAATTTCCGTCAATAAACGGAAATGTACTCTATATTTTTTGTGTATCCATGTATATGACTATAAAATTTATGCACACCAAGTAATATGCAAAAAATAATAATAATAAAAATAAAAAAGGTTAAATTAAACAAATGAAAAGCACTGCCACGGCAGTGCTTTTCAGTTGTAGTACGCGTTTCAAAATTTAACCTTTTTTTAGCAATGATTCTTCATAGGCAGTACTGTAGAAAAATTCTTTTGTGTGTCCCTGTAAATGAACTATAAATTATATGCACACCAGATTCTACAATAAGCGCTTGCAATACACCTCAGCGATATAAATAATTTCCAATATAGCTAAAATAGTGTAATATCTTTAAAGTACACCGCAAACGATTTTTCCTCATACACCGTAATGTAAATGGAATTCTTTTGAGTGTCTCTGTAAATGAACCGTAAGGGCTACGCACTTCATTTTCAATACCTAACATACCATAGTAAACCCCAATAACATACATCAATTTCATGATAATCGCACAATATTTATGCGAGTTAGAGAATGGACAGATGGACAGACAAACCCAATTCATAAACACTTTCTAACTTTGTTGAAAAGCGTTAAAAACTGCGGCTGAGACATATACGTAGAGGAATAAAATTTGCTAAAAAATATATCTTAGACTCAAACTAAAATGTATCGCAAATATTTTCGCTATGTTTTAGCATCATTGTTTCCCTTTTTTATTTTAAATTTTCAGTTATTAAAGTTCGCAGCCCAACTTTCTAACGCATTAAAAATTTATTTAGATGAAAAAAAGAAAATCAGATGCTTTTTCAGTGTACTTAACCTTCATATTCCACAATATTTTGATATACTTTTTAGGATTCTTAAAACAACCTCTTCAGAAGTTTTTAAAAAACAAAATTTTTATTTCTTTTACTTTACGAGAATTAATTCCTATTTTAGAATGTATGCGCCTATGAAACAATGTACACGCTTTTTAAACATCAAAGGCGACAAATGGACGATAATGCATCCAAAATAGTAAATGTCCTCTATTAATAAAAATATGTTGATTACTGCCAGGCCTCTGACGTTAATGAACATATGCCTAATGAAGATTATTGTTATTTAATTTTATTTTTCCTTTATGCATTGTATTTATCTCTATATCAGTACCTACGTACTTGGGTTAGGGAAACATTTTTTTCTTATCTGTGTGATTAGAATGTGTACTATTATACTGATATCTGTATTGTATGAAAAACTCTATTGTATAAAATGGATACCAGAATAGGGTCCTTTTAACATCGGATTGTGAATACCAATAGCGAGTAAGATAGCGAGAAGAAAGCATGATGAACAAAAGAGAATCTCCTGGGATGGCTGGTCAGTTAAGGAGGAGGTCCTTAGAAGGTACATGGATTGCCTTTACTTTACATTTGAGACCTCGCAGAATTGGATTAGAGAGGACGCAGTGAGAGAAAGAGAGAGAAGTATGATGATGCATCATATATTGATCTTTTATTCTATTTTTAAATTAAAGTTTACTCTTACTTTCCTTCTATTTAAAGAGTAACAGTATTCTTTAAAAAGTAATCTCATGGTGAAGTACATTTTCATGTTTATTTCTCTTTCCTTTCATGCGGAAGCAAAATATTATGTTATAAGCATTTTTAAACGGATTGATTCATTATCATTTTTCTTTTCGCTAATCTAAATCTGCAATTCTACAACTTTAATTATATATCAAGATTTACGATAATTACATTCCTATCATATTTGATATAATATTTAATACCAATCTATTTCATTTACATGATTGATGTGGGTAATTTTCTTTCTCAGTTTATAAAAGAAAGCTATTATTTTTATTAACAAGGGTTTTTATCCATTTGTTGCATTACAGTCAGGCAATACATTTTAAACATAAATGATATATATGTCATCAGTAATATAAATAGATTCTAACGTTTTGTAGATGTTCTGTAGGGTTATTTGAGGTATTTTCGCGATTTTGTCTTTATCATTTTATTCGCCAATAATTTAAATTCTCTCCCAGCGCTTTTCTATGCAACGGATAATTTTGGCGTTTGTTTTAACTCACATATTGGCTTTGTATTCCATTAGATGTTGGCGTGCAATTTATGTGTAAGTGACACATTCGGCCTGATACTCTGAGACTGTAAAGACATGCCTGTCTAATGGACCACCCCATCAAAATTTGTTTTCACGAAAGTTCCAATAAATAACATCGTAAACTTTTGAAGTGTTTGCAGTCAATTATTGCGATAAGAACTCATACAATGGGTTCTGCGAAGCATTGCAATGTACTGTCACTCGTACATTACTGGCCAAATCTTTAATTTAAGGCTGTCCTGAAATCCAAAAAGGCAACTTCCTGACATAAGTTTTAATTTATTTTTGTTCGAAAATGCATGAAACTGGTATTGTTGTTCAGAAACTATGTTATCGAGCTGTTTTTTCCATTTTTTTGCAAACGCAATAGATCTTTCAGAAAATAATGTCAAAGTGGACCTTTTGAACCGAATTTCCGCCCGAAAGTAGAAAAATCACTCAAGAGCTGGCGAAAAACAGGTTTGTCACGTTATCGATATCGCTTATAACTCAGTGGGTAATTGATTGATCCAAAAATGGAAAAAACAGTTCCATTCCAAATCGCTTCCATGGCCAGGCTTTCCAATTTTATATCTTTCCGCTAAAAAATGAATTTGTAAATGTGTCAGAATGTTTTGCGTTTGTTCAACGGAGCAGTTAAGAACAGCCTTAAAATGTGTGAGTGTCTTCTCCCTCACAAGAAGTCAGTCAGTCTTGAGTCTTGCGTTGGAGATGAAACGTGGAGTTTGGAAAAGTAGCTACTCCTGCTGTGGAGTACTGTTCTAAGAAAGAGTACGTATGTACAAGGATTCGGGAGATACTTGCGGGGTTATCCCGTTGAATAAGCCTAACTGAGTACAGTAAATTGAGAAGGAAATAGTATAATTTAATGATATAATCCAGTACGTAAATATCTTAACGTGTAACTTAATGATGGGCAGGATCTGCTAGATCCGCGCCTATAAATGTACATAGTGTGTTTTAATGTAAATATTCTGCAAATAAATAATCCATTAATATTATTTGAAAAATCCTAGTAATTAATCCCTAACCTTCTCACATTGTGTCCACGTACTTACACTTTGGTGCAGCATATCAACTATATGGAATGTTTATTTTCATTTTTACGTGTGGTAGACTAAAATTTGAGTGATAATTATCACTATGGCCATCTCTCAAAGGTGGGACAGACCACTATTAAATCCTAATAAAATCGGGCAACTTAAATAAGTGCACCTAAATAACCTTTGAATTTAACGCGTTCCATTAAACAATGTGTGAATAATGCACAATAAGATATAATAGATGCATATCTAATTGACTGCTCCTGAAAACTGAACTCGAAGATAATTTTTGGACTTTTTGATGAGATTTTTAAAAAATTATGCGAATTTTAACGTATTTTCGCGTTTTACGGCGATTTTTTTTTTTTTTTTTTACATTAGTAAAAGGAATCCGATTTCAAACGTTTAGCACCCAAATATAGTAAATTTTGTTCTCTGAATAAAGTTTATTCGGAATTTGTAGAGCGATTATTAATTGCTATGTTTACAGTTTTACGACATTCATAAAAGTAATCCGATTTTAATGTTTAACCCAATATAGCAAATTTTGTTCTCTGCGATTTTTTAATTTTTAGAAATTTGTTGTACGATTTTTAGGACTTTTTTTTGTGGGTGTGTGTATGTGTGTGTGTTTCAATGAAATTTTTCAACATTAGTAAAAAAAAAAAAAAAAAAAAAAAAAAAAAAAAAAAAAAAAAAATCCGGTTTCAATCTTTTAGCACTATATAGGAATTTTTTCCTTTCTTTGAATAAATTTTATTCAGATTCAGAATTCGTATAGCGAGCGTTTAGTTTTTCGCGATATTTATATGCGATTTTTAAAGTTTTTTCGCATTTCGCGCCAATTTCTGTGACATTCGTAAAAGGAACCCGGTTTCAATTTTTCAGTCCAATAGAGTAAATTTTGTTCACTGCTATTTTTGATTTATTTTTCCTTATTTTTTTATGCGATTTTTAGAATTTTTTCACGTTGCGCGGTTGTTGTTGTTTTTTTGACAATTTTTGTCAGAAACGGAAAGAACGTTTGATAAATTTTCTACTGACTTAATTAAATTCAAGTTGGAAGAATGCCAAATCGGTTCATTTAGCAACGTGAGCGACAATGCTGAAAATTTTAGTTTAATCCGAATTCAAATAAAAAATCACTACAATTCAAGGGTCACTTGATTTGAGCGGGTGTACGCTGTCACAAGGCAGTGGAGCCCCAAAACATAGGTTCGCTTAATTTGAGGTTCGTTTGGGATAAACTGACCAGAGAAGAGGGTGAATTCCTGCGAGTTATTATGTCCTGCTTTATGCGAAATCTCAATTTCACAAGCATAATTTGAAAAAATATATATATATATTACTCATTTTATTGAAACATTTAGGTTGGCAATAGTCGAAACATAGTCAGTCACAAAAGTCTACATGCACTCATAAAATTACAACACTCTAACACAATACTAATATTTTTGAAAGTAAATTTTTATTTTAGTAAACATTTCGGACATTAACATATGTCCATTAAAGAAAATTAAGAAAACACTCATTAAAATTTAGCGAAATTGTGAAAAAGTCGATATTATATAGTCACAAAAGTCTAAATACGCAAATCTAAATCTCACAAAAGTCTAATGTATACTACATTCATGCATAACTAAGGGTTCAGAATTAAAAATTAATATTTTGTAGGACCTCCCTTGGAATCTAAAACTGCTTGCATTCTTTTTGGCATTGACAAAACAAGGTTTTTCGTCATATTCGGAGTAATGTCCGACCATGCACGTTGTATTGCGATCCTCGAGGTTTCTTTACTTGTAATTGTGTGTTGAGGAATTCAACGATCAAGTTCGTCCTAAATGTGCTCAATGGGGTTTACGTCTGGTGACTGTGGTGGCGAATACAGTTGTTTGGGTACTTTATAAAGGATCCATTCCGCTATGATCTTAGCAGCATGCTTCGGGTCATTATTTTCTTGGAAGACCCAGCTATTTCTTAGTCCTAAATTTTGAACAGATGAGTATAGATTGCTCTTTAGTATTTTTAAATATCCGAATGGCTCCATTGTACTGCCAATAAACACTATATTACCTACCCCAGCCGCCGCCATTGAGCCCTAAACCATTCGCGTGTTTAATAGATGGTGTCGAATTTTCTGGTTTCATTTCTGTGGGATTTTTTTCGTCAAATTTTTCCATGCCCATCACGGCCAAAAATATTAAACTTAATCTCATCAGTAAATAACACCGTTTTCCAAAAGTCAAATTCCTTGTCAATATGTTTAGATGCAAAATATAGTCTTTTTTGTTGGTTTGCAGATGAAACGAGAGGTTTCCTTCTGGGAACTCTACCATTGAAGACTGCCGATCGAAGAACAGTTTCTGGATGAACTTTCTTACCACTTGCCATTTATGGACAGTTTCTGGATGCACTTTCTTGCCACTTGCCATCGCAATGTGCCTGGTTAATTGTGGGGCACTGATTTTTGGACTTTTTTTTTTTTTAATTTTTCTTACTATAATTCTTGCATCACTGTCCTTAAGTTTCTTTGGACGACCACATCGAAATTTGTTTAGCACATTTCCATGTAAATTATAATTTCTAAGTATAGTTTGCACAGTTATACGGCTTTTTCCTATAATTTTAGCAATCTTGCCATAAGATTTATTTTCGTTTCTTAATTTTACGACCAGATTGCGCAATTCTAAGGACGTTTCTTTTCACTGACTCATCTTTCACATTATATGCAACCATTTACATACAATTAAATACTCTGACTGTCTTGGGAGATGAAGATTAGCGTAACTAAACTTCACATGCCTGGTAAAATTGAAAAGTGAAAACAAAAGAGGTTCATATGCAAATTTTGTTAACAGCCAATCAAGTGTATGTAGACTTTTCTGACATGCTGATTGCAGTAAATATGCAAATTTTACTAGTTATTATCATTTTAAGCTTTTACAAAGCATGCGGAATCATTTTTTATGTTAGAATAATATACTAATGTGCTTTTTCGCTTGTAAATTCGAGAAGTTTTGGTGAAAGCTCTATTTTGATGGATGTATGTAGTCTTTTGTGACTGACTGTATTAAGCGAGTGAAATGGTCCTATTGGCAAGAAATAATACATTAATAGAAGGAAATTCTATATACATCATTTAAAAGTAGACTTTATTTCCAATCGTTTGGTACCAGTAGCTTCCTTCTACAATAATTTGTTGCAGGGTTAGTAGGAGTATTTCCTTTTTTTTTTTTTTTTTTTTTTTTTTTTTTTTTTGCACAACTGTGTGTACGCTGTCGGAAGGCAGTGGGCCCCCCAAAACCTAGGTTCGTTTAATTCGATGTTTGCTTGGGATAAACCAAACAGAGAAGTGGGCGAAGGTCTCCTCAAGAAAATATATTACTTATCTACTAATAACTAAATAAATCCATCTCCTGGGTTTAACCCTTTATCTACTGAATTATGAATTCATGAAAATTTTATCTTCTAAAGCAATTTTCGTGAATTGTTTAAACAAAATTAGAAGATATACATAATCATTTAATAAATTTTAGAAGGATTTTAGAAGTATTGATGGATTTAGAAGGATTAATTAAGTTTTAATTTATAGGGATTTTGTGCAATATTTAAAACCCTACTCAAATCTTTTATTTTAAATATTTTTCTTAGTATTTTGTAGAATTAGGAAATGTACAAATATAATGTTCTTACACTAGAAATGTAGAAATACTTCCGAATTGAAAAATTCCTCCCCCCTCCCCCTCAGCGCTAGAAAGCTGAAAAGACGCAAAGGCCAAAGAAATCGTCCTTTTAAAAATATTTTTCTTTTGTGTAACCAATAATGCTTTTGGAACAAGATAAAGTAATATACCTATAACTCATTCTAAACAGTATTGCTACTAATCGATGTATTAAAGGAATTTTATAACAATTTGTTTTAATGGTGAAATAATGGTGTGTTTTAATGGTGGTTATAAGTACCATCAGTAGATAAAGAGTTAAAATACCAATTTTCATTTCACATATTTACAAGCTCGACTCTCTTTTCATTTATTTCTCAGATAAGCTAATCAATTCCAATAATATGAGTTGTTTTCATAATCTATTGTTCTTAATATATTGATTCACTTTTGACAACAGAATGAACTAAAAAAAAAAAAAAAAAAAAAGCACGACATTTTTTTTTCTTAATTCAGGCTAAATCATTATGAAATATTAACTTGAACTGGATGGTTAATGATGTTTGTGGACATAAACATGAGCTTAATGAGCTGAAAGTTCGGGGCATGAGAGATAGCATTTAGAATTATAAGCTTCATTTATCAGCGTAATTTACCGTTCCTAAAAGTAAAATAGTTCTGGAAAAAATATGAAAATGGAAAGGGGAAAAGAAGACAGAAAAGATATTTTATCGTGTAAAAATGAAAAAAAGTACATTACTTTTTAAATATATTAGATTATTTTATGCGCGATAAAGAGAGTTTTAAATATAATAATTATTAATGCCACGTTTTAAGCACCAAGAATTAATTGCAGACTAGTTTCTACAGCGTAAATAGCTATCGTTATTTATTCAAATATTTTACAGCAAGATAATGGGTTTTCCGTTAATTTTTAACACATAGTTCGACGAAAAAATTTACAGGGTGTCAAAAAAGTAATTTCTCTTGTTTACATTTGAAGGCGTAAAGACTAAGACTAGACAAGTCGGAAATTGTACGTCAAACGTGTCAAATGAGGTGCGTTCGTACTATAACTAGCTTTATAAATATTCAGATCTTGGTGCAATAGCTGTTGCACACTTATGCAAAAATGCATGTATACAAAATTTATTACAATTCTATATATTAAATTCAATAATACGGAAATAATAGGACTCCATCTTAAATAGTTCGCAATCACCATGGCAACCTATAATTATTACCTATCATGGGATATAACTGAATTCATTACGTATGATAGGATTCAATAGAATGAAGAAAACTTTTATTAATAGCTTTTTAAGTTTTGATTCGATTTTCATAAAATTTAACATGACTCGAAAAAATTCTGCAACGATTCTACTATATATTAAATTTCGAACCATCCGGTTGGATAGTTCTTACGCTGTTGTATGCTGACAGGCGTACGGACCAGACGATGACTATAGGTGCTACGTAATTTATATAATTACGAACGCACCTAAATGACGGGATGAAACCACATTTTATATTTAGAATTTTGAAGGAATGGAGAGATAACATCCCCAGTGGCGCCAACTTTTGAAAAATATTTGATGGGTTCAAACATTGTAGGGTAAAATGACATGTGCATTTTGTTTTCTTTGAAAATAAGGAGATAGATTGGAAAGACATAGTGAAGTTAGATTTTTTTTAGAAATAGAATATAAAATTTTGATTTTATTAAATTATATTCTCATATCAAGTCTTAGTTTTATGGACTCTAAAATGTACAGTCGGGGGAAAAAAAAAGTAAACACCCCCTACTAACTCCTCAATAAATCATCGTAGAAGAAAGTTACTGGTACCGAAAGATTGGAAATAAAGTCTACTTTTAAATGATGTATATTAAATTTGCTTAGGGGGGGCCATCTACATATTAAAACGAACCATAACTTTGTTTTTTTCAATAGCAGTACACAATTCTGACAGGTTAAATGAACTCTACGCCCTTCAATTAGTCTAAAAAAAAATTTATGCAATTCGTATCATAAGTTTCCGAGAAATTAATTATTTTAAAACGAGCGTATTTTAAGGGCTGTATCCAAATTGAAGTTCGGTACTCGATTGTTAACCGAGAGAGCTCCCTTCTTGATCAAGGCACATTAAGCAGTCAATTAAGCCTGTTAGATTACAGGATAGCATAAGAAATTTCAAAATATTTAGTCACTTCTATCATAGACGGCCCCTAAAATCCTCATTTTGCCGATTTTTAAGCATAATTTGAAAACTACTTGGAAGAAAAATGTGAAATTTTGGATTTCGATAAAGCAGAACTTAATAAATCTGAGTCCATCAAAAAAACTGTAGGTTGCAATTCGTAATTTTTTTAAATATTAATTTCATAATCCATATCAGAAAATTTAAAAAATTGCAAATTCAACGTATTTATGTTTGGGTATATTAGTATTATTTCTACAAAAGAAATTAAAACATTACGATTATAATTTCAGAAGCCATAAATAAAAATATGAAAATGTAATTTAACATTAGAAGCACTAAATTTTGAATGTTTTAATTCAAAAACTTATCGTTCAAATGACTTGAAATTTCGTGTCTAGGCATAGTTTGAACCAAAGATTTGAAATATCTGGTTAAAATTGGGTATTGCCATTGAAAAAAATGACGTTTGGATTCGTTTTAATATGTAGACGGTCCCCTAAGCAAATTTTATATGCGTCATTTAAAAGTAGACTTTATTTCCAATCGTTCGGTACCAGTAACTTTTGTCTACGATAATTTGTTGAGGTGGTAGTAGCGGGTGTTTACTTTTTTTCCCACGACTGTACTATACTATGAATAGGACTACATATTAAAACTCAAAGGACTAAAAAATGACGCATGTCAAAAATCAGTTTGAAAGTATTTTGCAGTGTTTTATGAAAAATCGTTTAATGTTATATTTAAAAAAAAAAAAAAGGAAAACCCTTGGTTTCTGAACACTTGCGATTTTCGTGCATTTAAGGATGAAAAACGAATTTGCAAATGTGAAAGAAAATAGCCAATCTCTATTTGAAAACAAGCCATCATCGCTTCATTTATTTGCTAATTTAGACTAGCAAGTTAGACTATAACACATAAAAAGGATGAGTTTAAATGCGTTCAGAGAATCTCTTTGAGAAGTACATCTATACATTGTAACCATTCATTACCATTTCAATAGAGACAATAATATTTAAACTAGATTATTTGAGCTTAAATGGGTTGGGTTTAGCGTCCTGTGTATCTGTTACAGAAATCCATACTGTGTTTACAAACAAAAGGATTTTCAATAGAAGCATTATTTTTTCAGCGATTGAAAAATAAACAAGTAACAAAATAGAATAATTGAAATGGAGTAGACTAAGAGGAAATTATTGGGTGGACTAAGGCCCCATGGGTCCATATAAGTTGGCGCCACTGAACATACCCGAAAACAAAAATATAATCATATATACTAAAACGCAAAGCTATTTCTGGAGATCAGAACGCAAATTCGACACAATTGCGCATGCGTCAAATGTTTTGTGAACCTCTTCAATTTATAAGGAACTGTTCTTGCTAGCGTAGCGGCCTAAAGCGCCAGTTTAAAGCTCTGAATTTTTGTAAAGGACGCAGGTTCGAGGCCAAACCCGGCAAAATGATTTCTGTAATATTTTTGTCGATAATTCATTTCAAAAAGACATATTTTTTATCAGGAAGAGATTATGTGATTTTTATTTTATTATTATTATTATTTGAATGCTTCATAATTAAATAAAATTTAACACTCAACAATATTTTGAAGAAATAATGATTTTATATTTAAAATATTTAAGCTACAATATTTTGCATGTAATTATCAATTAAATAAACTGAGCTGATCTACAATCTTTGTTCTATTTTCTGACCATTATCAAGAACATATAAGCGTGTGTGTCAGAAAAAAAAATGTTTGTCATTCTTTTCCATAAAAAATAAAACGGAAAAAAAGAAAAAAATGCATTCATATAAGAACGCTAAAAGAAATTATCTTAATATCAATGGTTTAATAATTTAAAAAATGTTATAAAATGTAAAATAAAATATAAGTAATAAAAAATATATATTATAAATCGTTAGCTGCATCAAGTTTCAAATTCAGGTTTTTAGAGAATGAGACTGATAAAAATAAAATTCTTGGCAGCTTTTAATGGTCGTGCAGTTAAAATATATGTATATATATATATATATATATATATATATATATATATATATATATATATAACCAATAATTAAACATAACCTACCACCATCAAAAACCATAATATTATGAATTAAAGCTGTAAGTATATATAAAAAAAAAGATAAAATATTTATAAGAATATTATGGAAGAAAAATAAGAAAGTGGACACCGACAAATAATGGAAATGCTTATATATTGAATTACGTTTTCAAGGGCACAGAATTCAATGATATAAGCAAAATGGTTGTTTTCTGTGGGAAATATAAGCTAAAGCTAAAAGTTATTTTCCCCTGTGCCCTAACAACCATTAAAATCAAGTGAATTGATTAAAAATGAAAACAGAATAGAAACAAATAATATGAATTGGAAAAAACAATAAAACCTATTTAAATATTTATAGGATATAAAATGAAATAATAAACACCATACCGATTAATATTTTAGAATAAATCCACGCTCAAATGGCACCCATATCGTAAAGATTAAGGTTAATAAAACAGTTAAGAAATCACAGTAATTGATACCATAGGACACATTTAATACATATTGAAATAAATGTTAAATAACTTTTAATATAATATAAAATAATATAAATAGAAAGTAATTACATAATTAAAATGCACTATTAAATTAATTAAAAACCGTTAAACAATATCGTCAAAATTAAGCTAAAAATTCCCCCTGGTGTAGTAAATTATAACTGAAATGTAGCTGGAAGAAGTAAATCTAGAACTTATCGAAAAAAAAAAACACAAATTGTGGTGCTGCCATCTAGTATTACATTTATGATTTAATTGTCAAAAAACTTGCTTCAGTTATACGCAATTGAATGTAACAATTGTTTTATTAACAGCAAAACCAAAAATATCCTTATATATAGATAATTATAAACTGAATATAAACCACACAATGTATTTAAAAAAAAAAAAAAAAAAAAAAAAAAAAAAAAAAAAAAAAAACTATTGTTAATAAAATTTAAAAAGCATACAAAATATTCTATTAGCAAATTTATTTAATCTACATTAAGAATTTAAATAATTCTAGAACATCGATAAAATATAGCATATAGCTATATGCTATAAAACAGAATAAATTCATTAATAATTAATATAAATAATTATTAAAAATATAAAAATCTCTAATAAAAACTATTATATATAAGTTAATTATAAAATGAACAGGAAATAAAAAACATATGGTAGTATAAAGAAGGTGAACTGATACTTAAATTCCAATTTCCTAAAAAGCACAAATATAGTGTGTGGATTATTTTATACATCCATAAAAATCCTAAAAGTATGAATGTGGGACAATCAAAAACAATAAACCGATAATAAATTATATAACACTAGGTGAAAAAAAATAAATATTAAAATATTAATAAGAATAGAGGAATAATAATAAATATAATTACCCAATTTTAATCCATACAGTATAACTTTATTTATATTAAATATACTTATATGTATATTAATCACTATAAAAATGGCATACTATTAGTAATTAATATGATATTGTCCTTATTAAATTAAAATTTATAACAAATGATTGTAAATAAGATTAAACAATAATAAAGCTAATAATTAATGAAATTCACCAATTACATATAAAATATCAAATCAACATCCTTATAAAATATGTATTAAAAATATAGTAATAATACAAAAGCCCCATTTTTTTTTTTTTTTTTTTTTTTTTTTTTTTTTTTTTATGTATAAATTAACCATTGCGTATTATCCAGACAACGCCACCCTCCTCCGTACTCTAACATCTACCCACCCA
This sequence comes from Maratus speciosus, assembly GCA_963932465.1. Lineage (NCBI taxonomy): Eukaryota > Metazoa > Arthropoda > Arachnida > Araneae > Salticidae > Maratus > Maratus speciosus. The sequence goes on from OZ010792.1 coordinate 495,343,441, forward strand.
TCCATCCTATAATAATTTTTTTATGTTATTTTACAATTTTTATTTTTTATAGAGATTTTTTTATTTTATAATTTTTTTTGTAATTTTGTTTACGCATGTGTTAATTTGTTTTAAAAGATCATGTAAGAAAAATACTAATTGTATATTAATGAATATATGAATTTTTTTGGAAAACCATGATTTAATGCATCATAAATTAGTTTTTTAATATTATTGTTAATTAGAGGAGAAGAACATAAACATTTTATTCTATATAAATGATTAAGTATTATATTTCGAAATACAGAATGATGTAGACAAGATTTAAAATTTGTAAATGTATTAACTTTGAATTTAAATTCTTTACGTTTGTCATATAAATCTGTGATTGTTTTGTTGTCTTTTATTGTAATTTTAAGATCTAAGAAGTTAATTGTATTGTTAGATAAAAGGTTTTCCGTTAATTCCAAATTAGTGGGATAATCTACTGGAAATGGAGTAATTGCAGAATGATCAGTATCAATTAAAATAATGTCATCAATATAACGATATAAATGTAGATTATTATTAGTAAAATTACGTTCATAATGATATAAGTATAAGTCTGAGAGTAAACTGGATGTACAACCGCCTTGTGGTATACCGACATGCTGTAAATATAAAGTGTTATCTTGCAAGATATAATTATTATAGATAATGAAGTTAGTTAAAGATTTAAAATATGCAATATCAATATTAGATGGTAATTCCAGTTTTTTATAATACTTTTTAAATAATGCATTTATAATTTTATGTAAATCTAATAGGTCTATATTATTAAAAAGATCTTTGAAGTCATATGTTGTTATATTATATACACAATGAAGATTTTTTAAAATATTGACAAGTTGATAGCTATTTTTTATACAATGTGTATTATCATTGTTTGTAGTAAGTACATATAATTGATTAAGAATTTTTAAGAGAAGTTTATTGGCTTTATTATTATATGTATTGCAACCAATAGTTACAGTCCTAAATTTAATTGGAGTTTTATGAAATTTGGGAATAAGAACTAAATATGGATAATTAAAGTTAGTAGATAAAATATTTAATAGTTTATAATAACTTCGAATTTTACGATTATTTACAATTACATTTTCATTAGTTTTTTTAAATGACTTATTAGAAGAAATACAATTTGTAAGAAGTTGGTGATAATAAGATTTACAAATAATAGCATAATTATTAGAAGATTTGTCTACATATGTAATAACGTAGTTTTTTTGTATTTTAGTAATTTGTTGGAAAATATGCTGTGTATTAATAGAAACCAAATCAGCCATATTATTTTTTAAAGCCATAGTTAATTTTTCAATTACTAATATCTTCCACTGATTAAAATATTCAATAGGCTTATTATAAGTGATAGAAATTTTATAAATAAAAATATCAATATCATGTGTAAACTGTTTGATAATAGATTTAACATTAAATTTAGATGGAAGTCTATATTTAGTACCATAACCCATTAGTTGTTTCAATTTAAAATCATTAACAATATCAAGATTTCCAGTGATTATATGTCCATGATCATTGTTTATGTATTTTTTTAGAGTGGGGTCATTGCAATTACACGGAAAATTACTTGCAGCAGATGTATTTTTTGAAAATGTATTGTAGTTAAAAATCTTTCTACCAATTGTATTAGGATATTTAAAGGTTTTTGAGATATGAAGATTATTAATAGGAAAAAAACAATTTTTATCATTAATTATAGAATTGATATTAATTTTATTAAATATGTGATTTGAAAAAGTAATTAACATTTGAGTATTCATGTTTTGAATTTTATGTTTTTTTTGTAAATTAATATTTAAAAGATTAACCCTAGACATAATGAGGTCAAAATAAATATCTGAGAAATGTTTAGAAAAAGATTTACTTAGAAATACATTTAAATGTTGTACAATTTGTTTCTTTTTAATAGCAAAGATGTGTTTTCGAATTAACAACCAGTTATAATTCTCTAAATATTTTCTTTGAAGATCATTTATATGTTTAGTGATAGATTTTTTGGAAACTACAACTGATGATGAACCCTTTCCTCGTTTATTACGTGTTGTTTTACTATTTAAATTATGATTAAGAGTAGGATAAATTGGAGAATAATCAATATTGTTATTTATAGATGTGAAGACTTTGACAGGTCTGTTAAATACTTCACTGTTAAGTCCATAAGGATAAATTGTGTTGTAATATTTCATAAATGATGATTCCATATAAAGACGTTCTGATTTATTTTTTAGAATTTGAAGAATTTCAATTGTCGTATTTTTAAATTGATGTATATGAAAATGTTGAATTTCAGCTGTAGATTGTATATTTTTTGCTTTGTTATTATTAGAGTCTGAACGATGATGATTGATACGTTTATGAATTGGACCTGATGTTTCACCAATATATTTCATATTACATAAGTTGCACTTTATACTATAAATCACATTAAATGCTTTACAAAAGCTTGAATAATTGGGATCTGAGATAATTTGTGTCTGAGAAGCGTATGGACATGTCTTGCACCGAGCATCATAACACTTACGAAAAAATAAAGGACGAGGGGGAGAGTATAAATGGTTGCTGGATGACGATCCAGGAACAACCCAATTATTGTTCCTGTACCGGGCACTACACTGCATAGATGCTAAGTGTATCTTGCCAGGATCGAGATGTTTACTAAGAACTGCCATATAAAAATAATGTTTGGAAAATGCAATAATTGCCATAAAAAATGAAAATTTAATAATATAATAATTAATTATTTAATTAAATTAGTCTTGAATAAATAATAAATCTTGAGTAAGAATAATATATACAATATTTACAATAATAGAAGCAGAACTTAAAAACAATCTTCAAATTTACCATAACCAAATAATGATAACCCTTATTTCGTAGACTAAAAAAGCAAGATACCACTGGACCCATTGATAACAAGTAAGGCAAAAAAAGATCCGCATCTAACATCAAATCCCAGAACAACATTAACCTTGCAAAGACATCCAAAACGCATTCCCAATTAATTTCTCAGATCAAAGTAATATGAATAAACTTCTAAAGCATATTAACATTAAATCTATGAACAGAAATAATTATTACTACCATATTGATGTAAAGATATAAAATGATCTCTCTTCAGAATTATGTAAAGCTATAGCATAAATAGAGAATATATAGAGAGAATATATAGGACAATATCATATACTAACCACAAGAAAATAGAGATAAAATCATAACTAGAAAATTAAATAACATTAAATAAAGCAATGCAATGATAGGAATGAAAAAATTAATGGAATCCTTAAAAAAGGTATCAGATAACTACATAGTAGAAATCATATTGATAATACACATAGACAGTGCGCTATTGCAGCAATTATCTAAGCGTATAATATTTAAAAGATTGCTAAATCATTTAGCGACCTGGGAATATATATGAATATATATAAGATACCAAAAGGAAAAAATACTTCAAAATGAATTATTGACATTCAAAATGAAAAGATATTTAAAAACATCGTAAAAAGCATACATTCATAATTACTTGCGCAAATGCATCATAGTAATTTGAATGCTAATATATAACCAATAATTAAACATAACCTACCACCATCAAAAACCATAATATTATGAATTAAAGCTGTAAGTATATATAAAAAAAAAGATAAAATATTTATAAGAATATTATGGAAGAAAAATAAGAAAGTGGACACCGACAAATAATGGAAATGCTTATATATTGAATTACGTTTTCAAGGGCACAGAATTCAATGATATAAGCAAAATGGTTGTTTTCTGTGGGAAATATAAGCTAAAGCTAAAAGTTATTTTCCCCTGTGCCCTAACAACCATTAAAATCAAGTGAATTGATTAAAAATGAAAACAGAATAGAAACAAATAATATGAATTGGAAAAAACAATAAAACCTATTTAAATATTTATAGGATATAAAATGAAATAATAAACACCATACCGATTAATATTTTAGAATAAATCCACGCTCAAATGGCACCCATATCGTAAAGATTAAGGTTAATAAAACAGTTAAGAAATCACAGTAATTGATACCATAGGACACAGTTAATACATATTGAAATAAATGTTAAATAACTTTTAATATAATATAAAATAATATAAATAGAAAGTAATTACATAATTAAAATGCACTATTAAATTAATTAAAAACCGTTAAACAATATCGTCAAAATTAAGCTAAAAATTCCCCCTGGTGTAGTAAATTATAACTGAAATGTAGCTGGAAGAAGTAAATCTAGAACTTATCGAAAAAAAAAAACACAAATTGTGGTGCTGCCATCTAGTATTACATTTATGATTTAATTGTCAAAAAACTTGCTTCAGTTATAACTAAAAACAACTAACTTTAAAAACAACATACTTTAAAAACAACATACTTTAAAAACGGCAAACTTTAAAAACATTCAAACTAAAACCAGAAGAAACTGGATCCATGGAGACAGGCCGGCATGCACTTGCGACATGCAACTGCGGGGTTAAAAGCAGTTTTTATGTGCACAACGCTCCCCAAACAACCTGTCAAGACCAAAAAGGAAAAAAACTAACAAATCGAATGAGCTGCCTAGACCCATCGAAAACCAACAACTGAACATGAAACCCCAAACAATCGTGCACTCAAACCCTGAACAGTCAAAGCCACGGTTACTCCTCTCTTCGCATCCACAGTACCTCTAAATCTCTGCGATAAGTCTTACACTTTACGAAATTTCGTAGCAGACTCTTCAAAAATCTCTCAGGATAGCCATGGTGCAATGCCAGAATATACCAATTGTAAAGTTCTTCAATTTTTTTCCCAGTATTTGATGTCAATCTATCTATACGGTTTAACCCGTTAATAAAAATATTTCTATATATTGAGATATGCACATTTGATCCAAAATTTAAGATTTTTATAGTTTCAAAGTTAAAGCTTTTTCGTTTATCATATATATCTGTTTTTATCTCGCCATTTTTTATCTCGATATTAATGTCTAAATAGTTGACCATGTTTTTACTTTTTGACTCCAATTTCAAATTTAAACCTCTAGGATAGCAATCAAATTTTTCTTTTTTCACATCATTGCATCTGACTATTAAAACGTCATCAATGTAACGAAAGCACTTCATATCCTCATTTATATCAATTTGTTCCTCATACATATATAAGTAGATATCGGCTAAAATCGAACTACAACATCCCCCCATTGGAATACCTCTAACTTGTTTGTAAACAATTTTCCCGTCATATAAGTAGTTCTCACTCACTACAAAGTTAAACAAATTAGTAAACCATTCCTGTCCGATAATTGAGGTATTATATTTACTAAAAAACTCCATAATTTTTATTTTAAGATTGTCCAAATCTATACTATTATACAAATCTTCAAAATCATACGCTGTTAAACTTGAAATGTTTTTCATTAGATTTAAATGTTTAATTAACTCAAAGCTGTTTTTTATTATACAAGCCGGTTTATCTTTCAATACTTCATCAAAAATCTCTTTTAATAATTTCAACAATTTTTTATTACAATTTTCCAAATATGAACCGAAACCACATGTAATAGCTCTAAAAGCAACCGGATCTTTATGAAACTTTGGAACCATTACCAAATATGGAAAGCTAGTACTATTTTGCTTTATTTTAATTTTTTTATAATATGCTTTTACTCTATTACTAATAACTTGTTTATTTGATTTGACAATTTCATAGTTTATTTCATTACCATAAGCCTCCCTGAGTAATTTACCATATAATGTTTTACAAATAATTGCGTAATTTTTGTTAGCTTTATCTATATACGTAATTATAAATTTATTCTGCAATTCTGTTATAGATTCTTTCAATTCCTTATAATACTTTACCGAAACCCCCTCAGAGTTACTCTCAAAATTTCTACAGAAATCTTTTAAAATATGATACTTCCATTCCTCGAAAACGCTAGCTGGCAAATTGTATTTATAAACTAATTTTTGAATAAAAATATCTAAGTTCATATTCAAGCGTTTTTTTTGCCATATTTCTTGTTAATACTCTCTTAATCCTGTAACTCGTTCCGTATTTCATGATTTCACTCAAATTCTTATTATGTACAATATCCAAACTACCCGTTAATACGTGTCCGTACGTTGGATTTATATATTCGTCGAACTTCACTTCGTGACAATAGCAAACACTATTATCGATACTTTTTTTCAAATCCTTTGCATAGTCATTATAATTATATATGAGTCTGCCCATCGGTTTAACATATTTAAAAGCCTTAAAAATCTCTATATTTTTATCCGGCAGCAGTCTATTATACTTATTTAAAACTTTATTAATGTTAACACCTTTTAGATGTGACCCCATGTAATCCAAGACACAGTATATTTTGTTATTTTCGGCATCTTTTTTATACATGCTCTTTACATAACTATCTAAATTTTGTTTTCTTATTCTAAATCTCAATAGATCTAGAGCTATGTCAATATTGTTGTTACCCGTTTTTTTATGCAAATTCCTCAAAAGTTCTGGTATCATTTTCTTTTTGACATTAAATATAATGTTTTTAATTACTGATTCGTTATCGTTTGAGTTGTAATTTTCGATAACTTTTTCGACATCCTTGCAACATTTTAATTTCTTTAATTCAACATTTGTCCTATGATTTTTATCCCTGTCATAATCCATTATATGTTTTGTCCTTTCATAGATTGAGACATCCAATAATTTTTCTCTAAAATTCCTTATTACATTACTTTGATCGAACTTTACATTCATTCCATATGGGTATACCGTGCCATACTTTACCATCATATTTCTTTCACTGATTAATCTTTCAGTTTTATTAGGAACAATTTTCAAAATAGAAATCTCAATATTATCAATTCCATGCCTATCAAAATGTGTAATCTCAATTTCTTGTTCCTCCTTACCACTTTTTTGTTTTCTTATGTCGTTCTTATGGTTGTTAATTCTTATATTCAAAGGAGTTGAAGTTTGTCCTATGTACGACATATTACAAACTCTACATCTCAGTCTGTAGACACAGTTATAAACCTTGCAGAATTTTAAATACTCTCCATTATCATTAACCTCTACTAATAACCATATATATATATATATATATATATAATTAATATATATAATTATATATATATAATTAATCTTTTAATAATATTTATTAAAAGAAAATGAGGCTGTAGTAAATAAAAATAAATACTCTATCCAGTATTTTTAGGTAAATTTCTGATAAAAAGCAAGTATACTTGGTTGTAAATTATAAACTTAAAATTCTTTCACTTCATCGAATAGGTTAGACTGACCATACCATCTATCGCCTTAAAGAAATAGGAGTCACTTATGCAATATAGAAATTTTTTCACGATTTCAATAATTAATTGAAAAGCAACTAATTAAAACTTCAAGAATTTTTCTAATGAAACATCAAGTCATTTACCGTCAAATCTTGACGGGCACTATCTAGTAATGATATTATTTTGCACAAAAATTGCGGGTAGGGGAAATTTTAGCATTATCGGAGTCGAAACCCATTCATACATCTTTGGAAACACCAAATACTCCAAATAATACACTTTTACCCCCAATACGCATTTACCCCCACTTTACCTACTTTACCTTAGTAATTTATAAACTGATACCGATGCTAAAGCAAGATTTCTGAAAATGGAAGTTAAATTTAATCTCTCGAATAAATAATCAGCTGAAAACCTTCAACGGGATTTAAATCTTATAAGAGGCCGACGAAAGGGAATTTGACTTAATACTTTTCTATCTAAGATTTAGATGAATTTAATATCGCGAATAAAAACTTTCAACTGGATTTAAATCTTATAAGATGGTAACAAAAAATCGTTTGATTTAATAGACTTCTATCTCTAAGATCAGCGGAATTTAAATCTGAAACTTTGAGTATGTATTTAACCCTTAAATGCCGGGTGTTGCTTTTCGGCAACATACCCAATTTAGGTTTCTAAAATATTATTAGAATAATATTGAAGCTATAATGCCTAATGTTGCCAATAAAGTACATTATGAAAATATTATTAAATCTATTTTCAACATGTAGATGCCAACACTTATACTGTTTAAGAATGAAGATAGATTTGTGGAGAATTTCGCAAGCAACACCTGCATCAGACTGAGTGTCCCCGTATTTTCCGCTTCGAGATTAAAAAGGAAACGAGCCTTAACGAAGCTGTGTGAAGTGGAAATGCAGAAGAAGTAAAGAGAACGAAATGAGTTTTACGACGCAAAGTTTTTTGTTAAAAAAGAACAGAACATATTTCGGTGAAATAAGATTGAATATTTACACGACGTAAGAAAATCTCAGAAATATTCAACGACGTCCTGAATTATAGACTTTAAGCTAATTAAAGAACGAGAAGAGTGTTTATATCTGTATTTTTTTTGTGTGTGTTCGTCTCAATAAATGTCAGTGTTCGTCCTAAAAGTGAGTTGTGAGTTATGTATGGAGTCTCACCCCATAGATTTATTCTTTCAATTGTTGCTACTTGTTCATTTTGTTTTGTTTGGAAGCTTGCGAAATACCCTATTTTGTTTTGCTGAGAGCAAGTAAAATTTATTTCTTATTACAGTTCCTAAAATTCTTGCGTTTTTAATACTATGGAATTTTATCAAGGAAAATTATTTTTTCAATTAAAGACCAGTATTGCCGATTAGTAACAAACTGGTTTTTAGCCGTAAACCATACTTGAAACAAAATATGATTTTTTAAAGTATTTTTCCCATGATTTATTTAAAAAATGAAAGCCAAAAAACATTATTACAGTGATTTTTGAATAATCAAGCATTTAAGGGTTAAAATATGATACCTGAATTACATTAATATTCACGTTAACAGAGAGAAAAGATGGAAATACATTTTTGCCTAAGTATTAAGCAGTTTATCCATATTCTAACTAAATCTTTCAATCACTTTAAAAGTTCAAAACATACGCTTTTAAATACACACACACAAAAAAAAAAAAAAAAAAAAAAAACCTACCTATTTCTACCGCGTTCCTAGTCGTCAAAACAACTTCATAAAATATGTTTTTTTTTTTCAAGCCGAAAAACCCACATAACCTCTTAAGATTTATTTATTTATTTTTAAACTGTAACCACCATAATTTTCGGTAACTGTAATCCGTTAAACACAAGGATGCAGTGAACTTCTTGAGTAAAAGAAAAATACTTAAAACTATTCAAAAATTACTAATAATGTAGTTTTGTCCAATTGGAGAATTCATCAATTACTCCATCATTTGCTTGATTATAATAGTAAGTGTTAATGAAGCTTAATTATAACAGCAAATGTGGCATAAAAATGTTAAAAATAATTTTTTTCTACTATTTTCTTCTCACCAGCATTTATATTGGCGATTGAAAATAAACGACGAAAAAATATTCTTTATACGTGCAAATTGTAATTTCTTCGACAAACTGCAAATCATTAAAAATAGGCTACTGTAAAAAAGAAAAAATAATAATAATAAAAATAAATAATAAACAGAATTCGATGTAAAAAAAAAAAAGGGTGGGGGGTGGGGAGAGAAAATCTGATGCATGCATTCAGAAATGGGTAGGAACAAAATAGTATTTCCAAAATAATTACAGATAACTGAAAGATCATTAATTTCAACCATGCTTATAGAAACGCCACATCTATCATTAATAAATAAATGATTTCGAGAACAAAATTCTTAAAAGATATAATTATCTAGTAACGAGATACATTATTTTATTTTAATTATTCGTAAAGATATGTTCTAAAAAATTTTTTTAAATAAATATTTTTTCTTTGGATAGCATTTAATAATGCTAAAATTACTGAAAAAAAAAGTGTTTCACAGTTTTTAAAAAAGAGAGTTAAATTTTCTTTCCTCATTATATCTGAATAATTATAAGTTTTTTCAAAATAATAATGAGTTAAATTGATTAGAAACAACTAAATCATCCAAATAATTTTTCATAAAGTTACATCATTACGCTAAAAAAATTTTTTTTTTTTCCCACAAATTTCTGTTATGAAAAAGTTTTCTTTTCAAAAAATGTAAAATCTCATTTAGTATGTCTAAGATAAAGAGCATATGATTCTTCAAAACATTGTATTTTTATTCGGATTTCATACAGATGTATGGGTACTGGACATCGGTACAGTCGAGGAAAGAAAAAGTAAACACCCCCTACTAACTTTGCAACAGATTATTTATTGTAGAAGAAAGTTAATAGTACGTAACAATTGGAAAGTTAACTTTGAAAAGATGTATATAGAATTTGTTTAGGGGCCCATCTACATATCAAAACGAACCCGAACTTTGTTTTTTTCAATAGAAATACTCAAGCTTGACACCATAAATTAATTATACACCCTTCAATTAGCTTAAAAACAAACTTTCATGAAATTCGTACTGTTAGTTTCAGAGAAATTAGTTATTTTAAAATGAACTTATTTTAGGGGCTGTATCCAAAGTGAAGTTCGGTACTCTGTTGTTGAAATGCTACAAAATGACTATATCACTTCTATTAATGTATTACTTCTTGCCAACATGACCAATTCACTATCTTAATATGTTTCGACTACTGCCAGTCAAAATGTTTCAATAAAATGAGTAAAATATATACATTCGAATTATGCTTTACTGCACATCATAGACTGCACCTTAAACCATCATTTTGACCTTTTTCAATCCTAATTCGAAAACTACTATGAAGAAAATTTTCAAATTGAGAATTCGCATAAAGCAGAACATAATCAATATAAATCTATCAAGGAAATTGTAGGTTGTAATTCATATTTCTTTTCAAATATTAATTTCATAATTCATATTAGAAAAATTTTAAAATTATAAATTCAATGTATTTATGTTTGGGTTTTTTAGTATTATAACTACATAAAAATTATCACATTAGGATTATAATTTCAGGAGGCAGTAATAAAAATATCAAAATGCAATTTAACATTAAAAGCTGTAAATTTTGGATACAGTAATGCCTCGACTTACGTCAGCAATTCGTTCCAAGACTAGCGACGTAAGACGAAAACGACGTAAGTCGAGGTACATTTAGATAAGGAGAAATGGATAAGTAATAAAAATTCTCCAAAATCTACTGAACATATTCTATTGTATTTAGGGATTGTGTTGCATATATTTAACATTTGAAAAAAAAAATGTGTTTGCAATACAAGAATTTTGGTATAAATCAATAATAGTCCAGGCAATAAAGACTGTATAGGGGCTCTACGTAGCAAAATTCATGGTGGTTCTGGAAAAAAGCTTACTATATGTTTTTTGGGTAGCTGAATCCGAATTTTTAACTTCCCACCAAAATTTCCCTCGGCAACCCCCCAAATTTTGGTAAAAAGCCCCCCAAAAACGGTTTTTATTAAAAAAATCAATTTTTTTATTGTTTTAGGGGAAAAGTATCTAGAAATTCAGAAAGTAGACAAAATTTGCAACAAATTAGATATATGACATTAAGACTTAGGATAAAGGGGAAGGGGGGATCTGGCTCGGAACATGCGCGCGGTGCTGCGTGAACTAATTTGCGCAATTCCACTTAACCACTCACACGTTTACATTCGCCCTCCCATCTCCCGTCCGAACTTTCCCTATAAGGTTTACTTTAAGTTTTTTGGGTCGCTGAATCCGAATTTTTAACTTACCCGCAAAAATCCCCCCCCCCCCAAGCCCCCCTCCCAAATAGTTGTTTTTAACTTAAATGTCTTACTGTTTTAGGAGAAAGCGTTACGAAATTCAGAAACTAGACAAAATTTGCAACAAATAGGATATATGACATTATGACGTAGGATGAACGGGGAGGGGGAGGGCTGCCTCTGAACATGCACTACGGCGATACGTGCACTAAGTTATGAAGTCCAGGCAATAGGGGATTTTACCTGGAAAAATTAATACACTTCTGGATTTCGACTCACTGGGAAAAGGCTTACTATATGTTTTTTGGGTCGCTGAATCCGAATTTGTAACTTCCCACTAAAATTTCACCCGGCAACCCAACAAAAAATTGATTTTTTGAAAAAATTTGGTTTGTGAGAAAAGCGCGCGGGAAATGTTCCGAGGCAGCCCCCTCTCTCCCCGTTTATCCTACGTCATAATGTCATATATCCTATTTGTTGCAAATTTTGTCTAGTTTATGAATTTCGTGATGCTCTTCCCCTAAAACAATAAGAAATTTAAGTTAATAACAACTATTTTTTTTGGGGGGGGGGGAGGAAATTTTGGGGTAAGTTAAAAATTCGGATTCAGCGACCCAAAAAACTTAAAGTAAACCTTATAAGGAAACTTCGGAGGGGAGATGGGAGGGCGAATGTAAACGTGTGAGTGGTTAAGTGGAATTGCGCAACTTAGTCCACGCAGCACCACGCGCATGTTCCGAGCCAGATCCCCCCTTCCCCTTCATCCTAAGTCGTAATGTCATATATCTAATTTGTTGCAAATTTTGTCTACTTTCTGAATTTCTAGATACTTTTCCCCTAAAACAATAAAAAAATTGATTTTTTTAATAAAAACCTTTTTTGGGGGGCTTTTTACCAAAATTTGGGGGGGGGGGTTGCCGGGGGAAATTTTGGTGGGAAGTTACAAGTTCGGATTCAGCGACCCAAAAAACATAAAGTAAGCTGATTTCCATATCTACCATTAATTTTGCTAGGTAAAATTCCCTATTGCCTGGACTATAAGCTGTTAACTTAGAATTTATTGTTCTTATAGCTGCTCCGTTCGAGTTTTTGAGGATGTGACAAAATCTTGCAATGAAGTTTGAACCGACATTTTTTTCTTTTTTCCTCTTAGAAGCTCTTTATAACAGCACAGTGAGTTTTCTAAGCTTCTTCTAGTGACTTTTTTTTATTTGTTTGTCACTATAGTGTAGTAGATTATCAATTTGAAATGGAGAGCTTCTGTACCAAGCCGGGAAATTCGTAAATGTCTGATATAATCTCACATTTGCGTTAAGTATCGCAAAGGCTCCAATCCTGAAATGAAAGAATGCTGAAAATCAAATTACTCAATAATTAGAGTTTGGTTCCATGGAAAAACTTTATTTGATGAGTAAGATGAGGTGACCTCCCGCCAGCATTGCTAATTACAACCTCTCAGATGCAAGAATAGAGGAATAATCACGCTTACAAATCCAAAAAACATTTTCCAAATCGAGTCATGGTGCGCCAGCTAAAATTTACGTTCCGAAGAAATGCATTCTAAAATTTAAAACAAAAACTGCCAAGGATCAACCAGAATTGGCGCCGTCATCTTTAACCAACATATTGGGCAGTGACAGTCAGAACTAAATTAAAGGAGTTGAAAATATCGCAGATATGCCATAATAACTTTATTTATTGCTTTTGTTGTTATGATAACCGCAATACGTTACGACACATCTGCCTGAAAGAATGACCTTTTAACTGGTATAAAATAGAGTAAAAGATATTGAATTTTGACAAAGCAAAAGAGAGTTTTCGTTTAAAATAAAAAGACTCAATAGTCCAGGCAAGTTACAATAAATACACCTTCAACCCGAACAAAATTGTAATAGAAGATCTGTTAACTGATTTTGAATCAGTAACCATTACTGAGAAATATTATCAAAATCAGGAAAAATCCGAGCACGGGAACACCCTTAAAAATGGATTTAAAAATGGCGGACTGAGTCATATGTCGTTTCACGTTGTGTTGTTATTAATTTCTGATTTTTTTTTAAATTTATGATATGTTAACAATTAATTTGAGTTTTATTTTGGTTCAGACTGAATTTCCTGTAAAAATGGACAGTACTGAATTTCGTGTGATTTGTGAAAAAGAAAAAGACAATGGACAAAACGTAGTTAAAATTTCTCAAACGGGAGCAGACGGTATAAATTAAGCCTGGCCAAGCCGTAAAAGCGTTGTAGTTGCAACTGCTGGAATAAGTGTCCATGTTTTTGTCGGACGGCATTTACTTTTAAAAAGAGCACTGGAATTACAAAGCGGAAATCTAGATATAGAGAAATACCAAAGAAAAGTATTCGCTTAATTGAGGGTCCAGTTACCAATGCTTCTCACTGATTATTTTGTGAAAAATTTGTAGACTTTTCTTCTAAACATAAACCTTAATCAGAATATGTGAAGGTAAGAACTGCACAATATTCTGAGGCCATAAAGAAATGCTGTAAACGCCGCTGTGATGAATGGTCATTTAAGGTAAGAGGCCAGTTAGCTTATTATTCAGGTGATCTTGTTGCTGCATACTGTGTCGATCATAAATCATGTAGTACAAATTTTCGTTGAAAAAGAAATATTACTCGTGAATATTGCTCTTCCAATAGATCGTCAGGAAAAGGGCGATCAAGTAATGAAGAACACTACCAAGCATTCCTTCGTACCTGTGAATACCTTGAAGACAATGAGGAAGAGCAAATGGTTATTGTCGATCTCGTTTCTAAAATGGAAGAATATATTGAAGGAAGCCAGAGAAATGCATACGAACGAAGGAACATGAAGAGAAAACTTTTAGATCGAACACTGTGATGAAAGTATTATAATATCGGGTAAAAAAGGGAAGTCAAATATCGTAAGTCTGTATAGGGCGGAAAATGAAATTCTTCGAAGTTACCAACAAAAGTCAACAGCACTAAAGTATTTGAGTAGTATCCATTACGTAATGACCTCACGGAGAAAAGCGCTTTGGATTACATTCCTAGTAGCTTGAAATTGCTATTATTAAAATAATTTGTGCGAAAGGAAATGTCCATGAAAATTGGTCGGTGCTGTTGGTCAGACCGTTATGCAAGCTATCCGTTCCGGAGCATTACTATCTCCTCTACAAATTGGTCTGTCCGTTCAGCTTCACCATAACTACAGATCAAGATACCTTATTAACATTCTTCACAATCTTGGGTTTTGTTCATTCTACTCAGGAGTAACAAGATTCGAAAAAAGCAGGTGCAATATCAGGCGGTTCTGCTTCTTTGAGTGCTGTTGAAAATACCACATTCCTTCTACCAACAGATAATGTCGAACACAATATCTGCATTCTAAACGGGAATAATACCTTTCATGGTATGGGTATGATTGCTGTAGTAACTCCAAAGGGCAACATCTATCCTACTGCCAATAGCCGTGATGTTGGTGATATTGATATTAAGAACCTAGCCAAAGTTGATATTGTAGAATACAGACATGCGAAAATAATCATGAAGAAGATCTTATTCTGTAAACTTCCAATACTACCGAATGCTTTGCTAAATAGTCTCAGTCTTTTGTGGCAAATCTCAGCATCCAAAAGACAGGGTCCAAATTGGTCAGGAGCTATACAATTAATTCATTCCAAGTCAGAAATTTCACATCCAGGGGAATTATCGATCTCATTTCTTCCCATCATTGATATGACAGCCGCCGACATGACTTGTATTTTTTCGACACTAATATATCTTAACAAAGTAGCATACGACCATAACATCCCATGTGTCCATAACATGTGTGTGCGACCATAACATCCCACTTTTGATCAGACTTTATTTTGGAAAGCTTCCCAAATCATTAACGGACAAACAGACCTTCAAGATATTATTTTAATGCTGGGAACATTTCATACTCTAACGAATATTTTAGGCGCAATCGGAACTCTCATGAATGGTTCAGGGTTATTTGAAGTGCTTGAGGAAACCTATGGAGCAAATACTGTGGTACATATGATGATTGAGAAAGCTATTTCTAGGAAGATACGAGGACATATTCTGGTAGATGCAGCTCATAGTTGTCTACTAGTTTTAGAGATTTTTCCTCGCAATAAGCATGGATCTCCCCACGACCTGGTAAAGGAAGCTTGTGATCTCTTCAAGAATATTATGACCGGCCAAAAACAAATGAAAGACGTTTAACTGTGTGATACGGTATCTGAGATTGACACCGCTTTGGAGACGAAAAAAATCACTTGCAATCTACATTGAGAGCAAGTAAACTCTGGTTAGAATATCAGCGAATAACCATTGTTGTAAGAACATTAATAACAGATGACAGGATTGGTTCTTAGAAATTGCACTTGTATGCTATGCTGGAGATTCTCCCCATAATACCAGCTGCAGGACATGTTAATTATCTCGAGTCACTATACCTGTACTTACAGAAAATGTTTAATCTGCCATCTGAAAACGCAAATGTGTACAAAATGTTTGTAGAAGGTAAATCCTCCGTATTTCTCAGACTGATGAAGGAGACAGAGCTCCGTTCTATTGCAAAAATATTTAGTTCAAATTCATGTTTACATCAGATATCGCTGAGGCTGGTAGAAAAACAATGCTTCTGTTTTATGACTGCAAGATACTGGAATCCACAGACAATCTATGTCACCCAATGTTGGTAGACTAGATAGCTACAGTAAAATCATTTGTTAGACCTGTAGGTTTGCCTCCGACCGACTTTTCTACAAAATGTCATAGCTATTACACTTACTTATAAATAGATACATTCGAACCTGGTTAAGACGCTCACCGTTAATACGCGATCCCGCTTAATACGCGGATTTCTTCCGGTCACTTGACGTCGTCCATAAGGCTAATGTAAAAATATCACGTTTAATACGCGAACTGTTATTACGCGATCCCGCTTAATACGAGACAGATTTTCGGTCCTTTGAAGTAAAAAATCACGCTTAAGACGCGAATTCATAAATCAAAATGCGAATTCCTCTACAATGTTGCCAAATTAGAGATTATTTTATTAAGATAAAAACCACTCATTCCAAATAGTAACGTTTATTTTATTTAATGACAGATTAATTAAGGAGAATATTACTAACATGAAATAGTGGTAGATATTTGAATGAAAATAACTTGCTAAATGAGCAAAACTGATTAAATGCAGATTGTTCATCAAAGAAATCAATTAATGATTGATAAAGCATTCGCTGCGAAAAATGCCGTGAACAACTTGCTCTGACATGTCATAAAAATTATGATTATACCTGTTGTTAGTCAGGTTTTAAATGCACGTTATATCACTACTATGTTTTATAATGCATGTTATCAGCAAAGAAAAAAATGAAACTTTTGATGATTAAGCAAATGCGATTGCAGTTGTGTTATTTTATGTATTCAAAGTGTCGTTTAGTTTTTGCTAGGCTAACAATATTTTTTACACAATCATTAATAAGGATGGTATTTTTTCTCAAATTAAAAATGAAGGACAGTTTATAATGATACTCATTACCACAATTACTAAAAATAATTTTTGTAACTGGCTTCAAAAATTTAACATTTCTTCTTGTTAAAAACATTAGCCTAGCATGAAAATTACATATATTTGTTGTTTTATTTTTTGTTGTAACATTAATAAACTATAAAGTCATGTTGGAATCCTTACTTATTTTCAGTTATTATTCCAGTGTCCTATAAAAAAGAAGCAATGAGTTAAAATTGAATACAGTTAAATTTTAATTTAAATATACTTAAAAATCACAACTTTCGGCAGTACACTTTAAATGAAAGCTCTAAAGTTCATTCAGACGATGAGATGCGTAAATAAGCCCAGTTACTGCAAAATTATACAAATCTCGTTTAATACGCGATCCCGCTTAATACGCGACTTTTGTTCACTCCCTTGAAACGCGTCTTAACCGGGTTCCACTGTATCTGGAAAGCTACCGAAGAAAGAACCAAACCAGAAGAATGGGGTCGGTATGTAAAAAATAACTCATACTACCCAATACTCTGCGACTTACCACCAGCTCCACATTATCTACTTAATATGATTCAATGTCCTGAAAGACAACTATGCTACTTTACGATGTGGATGCAAGCGTGATGGATTGCCCTTTTCTACACCTTCTGGGGTGTGCCAAGTCAATGGATGTAACAACAACTATCTAACTTCTAACTATGAATATGATGAAAACTATTGATACAACTTTTTTTTTCACTGGGACATTTCTGTAAAAATGAACTTAAACATAATTTATAAGGGATAGTAGACTTCTGTGTACTATTTAACGTTTTTGACTGCACTTCAAACTTAAGTTGTCAAAATAAAGCAATATATTTCCATAAGCGATATATATACTTTGCCTTAGTTCCAGAAAATCCCCTCCGCCATTTTGAAATTCGTATCTAGGAGTGTTCCGGTGCTCAGATTTTGTCTGATTTTTAGTATGTTATTAAGCAGTACTTCTTGATTAAAAAACTCTGTAAAAAGCTTCTATTACAATTTTGTCTATGTTCATTCACAAAATGCCTGGACTACAAGGAATAAACATTAAAAGAGAGGGGAATTAATTACCTTCTAATACATTTAAATTAATAAATTAGGCCTAATATATGATTACATCATAGACACTATCACGTGACTGTCGCAGGAAAGTTTCCCTTCATAGAACCAAAAATCTTCAAAAAAGTTTAAAATGCGTCTTAGTTGATTTTTTTCCCAGGCCAGACGACGTAAAAGCGGGGTGACGTAAGTCAAGGGGACGTAATTCGGGGTATTACTGTATTTACAATTCACAAAATTATCAGCCAAATAACTTGAAATTTCATTTCTAGGCATAGTTTGAACCGAAGATTTAAATTATAGTGTCAAAATTGGGTGTTGCCATTGAAAAAATGTTTAGTCTGGTTTTAATTTGTAAATGACCCCTTAAGCAAATTTTATATACATCATTTAAAAGTAGACTTTATTTCCAATCGTTTGGTACGCGTAACTTTTCTCCATTATAATTAGTTGCAGAGTTAGCAAGGGGTGTTTACTTTTTTTTCTTCTACGACTGTACATATATATATACGGGTTATCCCGAAAAGGGCATCCGAATTTTAAAATTCCACAATTTATTAACTATTCTAAATATAAAGGTGAAATAACTGACATGATTATGATATAGATAATAAATTTTGCATACAATAATTTGAAAATTGTTCAACATCTAAAATATAGATGGAGCTGGAGCTGTAATATTCCAACCTGTAAGGATGTTTAACTAACCTCAAAATTGCAAATTGCAATCGCCAAGCCACTTCTCACTCTCTCTTTCCCTTTCATTGATTCCGATCTTTCTATTTGTTTTTTAAATTAAAGGTAACACAATTTGTTGGAGCTTGGACCCCTTTCAGCCATTATATATATATATATATATATATTTATAAATACGCCAAAGTACAAAAAAGGGGTCAGGAATAGACCTTTTATTCAAATGGCTGCCATTTGTTGATTTTCAACTTTTTGACCTCAAAGTGCTTGAAGCTCCAGACAATATTATCTACTTTATAATCCTTAAGAAAAATTGATTGCAAACGACTCTGGCAATCTATCGGATCCCGCCCGAATGGAAGTGCACGGAGCTCACGCTAGGAAATCCACCCTACGCCACTCGAGCTATATCATAATTTTGTTATTAAAAATTTTTTGAAATGTTTTTCAAATGGTAATAAGTAACATTTAAAAAACCCGGAGCTAAAATCATCATTCCTATTCTAGAACAAAAATGCTAAAAAACACCCTTTTTTAGGCCTTCTACAGCCCCCCCCCCCCCTTTAAATATAATGTCGACTGAATTTCATTTGTGAGCATTATTCTAAGGATTAAATATCGTTAATTATTCTGAGGATTTTCTAGGTTAAAGGTCATCCATTAATTACGTCATACTTCAAGAGGGAGAGGGGAGGACGTGCACAAAGTGCGACACAGTGTGCGGACTAACACCGAAGCTAAAGAAAAATACAGGTTGTTGCACTATGTTTCGCTTTCGTCTCCCTTCGGACTGCTAGAGTCACGTGGTGCTCTTTTCGTATACATGCATAGACCAGTCTCAATTGCGTGATCACAATCTTCCAGATTGTATCCAACCAATCAAAATTATCAATTTGTCACCTTGTATAAACGCCCAATCAACCAACATTAACAAAAACCGACGGACTAGTTTTCTTGCACCTGCGTCACGGAAAGAACGTCACGTGATTCAAGAGGTCCAAAAAGAGACGAACGTGTAGCGCAGTGCGGCAGCCTGTCTTTTTCATTACCTTCAGTTATCAAATTATGATGTCACATCTAAAATATAAAAATTGGATAGCCTATATTATTTGCAAGCAACATAAAGAAATTCATAGTAAAAAAATAGGTATTTTCATTCAGGTGGCACAGTAAAACTTCTAAATAACGACACCGCGGTACCGCCGAATTTTCCCGTTATTTGGAGGTAAATATATGCAAATAATATAGAGGTGTCCGATATACAGGAATTTCTTTATGGGAGCTATACAGTATTAAGTATGTTTCTTCTTTTACTCTGAAACAGCTCGTAGTAAAAGCACATAGATCTTTCCGGTTTTATACAATGTATATCTATCAGGTAATAAATCGTTATATTACATTTAGCAGTCCTAGAATAATAACGATCAAACCTTCACACTTCACAATTATTTAATGAAACCTTGATTAACTTAGTTAAATAAAAGATTTAAGGCTGTTCTTAACTGATCTGCTCAACAAGCGCAAAACGTTTTGACACATTTACTAATTCATTTTTTAACCGAAAGGTATAAAATTGGAAAGCCTGGTCATAGAAGCGATTTAGAATCGAACTGTTTTGTCCATTTTTTGATCCATCAATTACTTATTGAGTTATAAGCGTTTTGGATCACGTGACAAACATGTTTTTTGCCCGCTCATGAGTGCTTTTTCTCCGTTCGCGCGGAAACTCAGTTCAAAACGTACACTTTGACACTATTTTTTGAAAGATCTATTGCGTTTGCAAGAAAACGGAAAAACAGCTCGATTACATAGTTTCTGAACAACAACACCCGCTAGTTTCATGCATTTCCGAACAAAAATAAATTAAAACTTATATCTGAAAGTTGCCCTTTTGGATTTGAGAACAGCCTTAAAAGAAACTATGTACTATTTATAGATTGATATGCACAATTGTGGAAAAAAAAGTAAACACAAACTTACTAAGGCTGCAAGAAATTATCGTAGAAGGAAGTTACTGGTAGCACACTGGTGGTAATAAAGTCTACTTTTAAATAATGTATATAAAATTCGTTTATGGGCCATCTACATATCAAAACTAACCATAACTTTATTTTTTTCAATAGCAGTACACCATTCTGACAGCATAAATGAACTCTACACCCTTCAATTAGCCTAAAAAAGAATTTTTATGAAATTCGTACGATAAGTTACCGAGAAATTAATTATTTTAAAACGAACGTATTTTAGGGGCTGTATCCACATTGAAGTTCGTTACTCGATTGTTGACCGAGAGACCAAAGCATCTTAAGCGCCACTCAAGCAGTCATTAAAGACTGCTAGATTACAGGATAGCAGAAGAAATTTCAAAATATCTAGTCACTTCTATCATAGGCCCCTTAAACCACCATTTTGACGTTTTTTAAGCATAATTTGAAAACTACTTGGAAGAAAAATGTGAAATTTTGGATTTCCATAAAGCAGGACTTAATAAATCTAAATCCATCAAAAAAATTGTGGTTGCAATTCATAATTTTTTCGAATATCAATTTATAATATAAAATTATAAAAATTGCAAATTCAGCGTATTTATGATTGGGTATATTAGTATTATTGCTACACAAAAAATTAGCACATTAGGAGTATAATTTCAGGAGATATAAATAAAAATATGAAAATGTAATTTAACATTAGAAGAACTAAATTTTGAATGTTTATAATTCATAAACTTATCATTCAAATGACTTGAAATTTTGTATCTAGCCATAGTTTGAACCGAAGATTTGAAATATCTTGTTAAAATTGGATATTGCCATTGAAAAAAATGAAGTTCGGGTTCTTTTTAATATGTAGATGACCCCCTAAGCAAATTTTATATACATAATTTACACATTATTTCCAATCGTTCGGTACCAGTAACTTTCTTCTACGATAATGTGTTGAGGTGTTAGTAGGGGGTGTTTACTTTTTTTTTTCCACGACTCTACAAAGTTAGAAATGAAAATAATAACATCATAATTTCGAGATCTGCTCAAGCAGAAGACATCAGACTCTCTCATGAAAAACCGCTGTCATCTTCTTATCGGCATTTTTAATCCAAATAATTCAAGCTTTCTCTTTGTCAGAAATCTCTTACGTCTTCTTTAACAGTGAGAAAACGTTAAGACTAGAAATCGACAGAATATTCGATTTCGTTTTCGTTTTCGGCCTAAAAGCGGAGTTTCTTCGAAATTCGTTTTCGGCGAAAATGCTGCCGAAAATTTGGCCAGACCGAAACTGTCTGTATTCCAAAAATTCCGTTTCTTCCTTCGGAAATTTTCGACATCACCCATTGATTTGAGCTGTATCGGCTCAAATGATATACTTTATTTATTGCTATGACCTTGACTGTTTATAAGGATCAGTCATCACTAACTCAAGACGTGAGTGCAAATTATAAGGCAAGCAATGCATATATGACTAACTTTGAAGACGCTTTCCACGGGCTCATTAAGAGATGCAGACTTAACAGTAATAGAAAATTTTTAGTTTGAAACAGCAGAAGCGTTTCGAATTCTCTCTAGAAAAAGGTGTAGTAAAATAGATGAAGATCATTTACAAAAAACATTATAAAAGATAAATCGAGGTTTAGGTATGTGTACCTAAAATATTTTTTTTAATTAGATGAAATAGGAAATCCTTCTGTCTTGTATATGAATTAATTACATTTTACGTATTTTACATGAAAATAAAAAGTTTTGATCAGAGGCCCAGAGAACCAACTTGGAGATAAAATTTCCAAACAGGGGCGCTATTTTAAAACTTTCTTAGGGGGGAGGGAAGGAAGGAGGCAATTTGTTTTCTTTTTTTTTTTTTTTGAGGGGAGTGAGCAAATTATTATTTTGGTCTTGTTGTGCACATCTGAGAACAAATTGATACATTTTTATTTTTACATACATTTTAAAAATTAGCTAAAGTACTCGATATTGTTAAATGTGTTTATGATAAATATACATCACTTTGGGGATGTTGAAGTGGAAAATAAAATTTATAACTTCTAGTCCTAAAGTGTTGTCTTAATGCTTATGTTCCTGTTTTAGTCAAATTAAAAAAAAAAAAAATCGCTTTTATGATTTTTTTTTTTTTTATCTGACCTATAATGGTTGATACATTCTTATTATAAAAGGAGGTAAATCTAGAAGGTATTAAAATTATTAATATTGATTAAATTTATTATTTTTTCATTATTTTTCGATCATTTTATATGTTTACTAGCTGTTTAACCCGTTCTAAGCACGGGAGTTCATGAATTTAATTCTAAAACCAAAATTAAAAATAACTATTCGATTTAGTAAAATATTTTTCTACTATTGCGCATTTTTTTTAATGAAATTTAATTTATCATGTTACTATGGCAGCAGACGACAAAACGATATCTTTGGAATAAGGGAATAAATAGAATAAAAAGTTTTGTTGATGTTTGTTATAAAATGTTTGCCTTTATTTTTAAAACAAATTGCAATAATTAAGCGCAATTAAATAATCTCTAATTATTTTCATATGAGGTAAAAGAATTATCGTAATACCCGCTGGAGCTTTTTTGTATTGCAGCGTGGCGTACGTAATATGTATATCTCTAATTATTTGCATGTGAGGTAAAAGAATTATCGTAATACCCGCTACAGCTTTTTAGTATTGCAGTGTGGCGTGGCGTACATAATATGTAGATCTCCCATTGGTTAAAGAACTCGCGCGATTACGGGTTGAACATTAAAAAAAAAGGATTTTATTGTGAATTTTTAATTGTTGGCAGCTGCTGTAACGAAAATGTTTAAATTTGATAGGAAATTGCTGTTAAATTGGTGGTTTTTTTTATTAATTAAAAGTTAACTATAGATTATTTCGATTCCGAATTGCTTTAGTTGCCTCGGCCGTGTTTTAATACACATGTACATAACATTTCACAATTCTGGCTGCCAAACTGTGGATTGGTATAGCATTACAGACAGACAAATTTTCATTTTTATATATTAGATAACAACTTAATTAAATATTCATTATTGAAGTTCCTCTCCATTTTTTACCTACATTGTTAAATGTGTTTCTAAATACATATAATTAATTAATAATTATGTACAGTCGAACTTGGATAATTCGAAGTGCAAGGGACCACTGCAAAACTTCGAATTATCCAAAAAAAATTATTTTTATGTCGTAAAATAATCAATCGCAACAGAAATTGCGAAAAAAATGTGTTTATTAATTTTAAATAAAAAAACTACAGCTTTTTAAAATATTGAGATACTTCAGATTGCTTTAAAGAGCTTACTTGATTCTTTTTAACAAAATCTTCAAGGATATCTACAGCTCGAAACACAGCTTCACTCACGTTAGATTGTCCTTCTACATATCGACGATATTCGGCTAGATGAAAGACTGCCTCACTTGAAGTTGGAATCGTTCTCTGTTCTTCAACCTCATCTTCAATATCTTCATCGTCTTCTGTTGTAATGTTCTTATTGTTTAGAACTTCTGATAGAATATCTGTATCAGACAGCTCTTCACAAATCTATGTTTTTATCAATGTCGACATAATCATCAAATGGTGTGCTGTCTTCCCATGCAACTGGGGGAGGTAAATTTTCTTCTTCTAAAAGCTCGCTAGGGACAGTGTTCATGATGAATCCTGCTTTCCGAAAACAGTTTGCCATTGTTTTTTGGCTCACTTTGGACCATGCATTTAAACATATTCTTGATGCATCGAGGAGGGTAATGGGAAGTAGGGCTGGGCGATGTCTAAAATGAAATATCGTGATAAATCGGCAGCTTTATATCACGATATTCCGATATATCGATATTGCGATATATGAACAAAAAAATATATGTACATTTATAATATATGTATAACTTCAATATACATTATATATTTTATTAAGGATTAAAAAAAAAAAAAAAAAATATATATATATCATTCTCAAATAGATTAATAAAAAAACTATGTATAAATAAGCAAATCTAAATAAATAAATGCTAAAAGAAACTAGTAGGATGTGTTAATGGCAAAAATTTCTTCTATTTCTACGTGTTATTACTTCAAAATTCGCTATCACAGAGGCAAAATTAAATAACAATCTATGCCCATCATGGATATTCTAAAGATATAGGTGCACTAAATTGTATGCAATTAAAAGGAAATATAAGCATCGCATCTTTCAAACAAATCATTGAATTTCAGCACCAACCTTATTAGATGTCTGTATCCAAAATTCCTAATCTAAAAATCATAAAAGCAATACCTGTTGGACAGTATACACCCAAGCCTAAGAAGGATGTACTTATGTGAAACCGTAACAGAATAAGGTGTTTGATTAAAATTCGTGCATTAGTTTTTCAGATACAGATATCGCTAAAATTGTGGAAAATGCAGCATAGCAGCGCCACCTATTGGACGATTAACACTAACACTTAATCAGCAACAAGTTATGTCAACGTCTGTCTGAATTTGAAATGTTATGAAAATACGTGCGATAATTCTTGAGAAAAAGCTACAGCGGAAATTTTGAAAAATACAGCATAACAGCGCCACTTATGGGCTATAAACACCAAACATTAATCAGTAAAATTTATGTCTACGTCTAAGTTTAACTGAATCTGAAGTTTGATAAATATCAGCGCATTAGTTTTTCAGACAGAGCTATTGCGAAAATCGTGAAAACTCAGCATAGTAGCTCCGCCTGTTGGGCCATTTACACCAAGAACTAATCAGCACCAATTTACAAGGTATAACTGAATTTGAAATCTGACAAAAATCCGTGCATTAGTTTTTGAGATAAAGTTATTGGGGATATTGTAAAAAATGCACCTACCTGTCAAATAATTTACACTAATTTATAACGAGATATAAAAGAATCTAAAATTTTGTAAAATTCCGTGCATTAGTTCTTGAGATAGAGCGCTTACAAAATTTGTGTTACAAAGAGACAGACAAAGCTTTTTAAAAATAGTCAAATCGTGTTCAAGACTTTCTAAACATATAAATCGGTCGAAACCCGGATGACAAAATTTTCATGAATCCAATACCTTCTTCTTGTAAAGATAGTAGAAAGTAAAAGAACTTAAAAAAAAAAAAAAAAAAAAAAAAAAAATCGTTAACAGAGAGAGAAAAATAATAGTTTGGTTAAAGTCAATTTTTGAATTGTTTATATTTTATAATTGTTAAATAATATTTATATTGCTGTTGTGCTGTTATGCTTAAAATTGTCTTACTATGCGTCGGCGTTCCCGACAAAAGCTCTTAGTTTATTTTATTTCATTTTTATATTCTCCATTTTTTTTAAAGAAAAATAAAACTCTGCGTGATCTGCGAATCATAATCAAATGTGTTTCAAAATTTACCTTCCCCTTAATTTCGTTTTTCCATCGTCCATGTATGCTGTGTACATGAACCGCAATAATTAACTTTTTGGACTCCGGCGTCTCTTACACAAATTTTATTCGGCCGGCACCACTTTTATAAAAGAAGTTTCCTTCAAGTACACAATTTCAAAAATGCTAAGATTAAGTAAGGAAATTTTATTATCCTTTATTACAGATGCCAAAAACAAATTTTGAAAGGAAAGATGGTGTCGCCACAGCGGTGACAACGGAGTGCAAAGGGTTAAATAACTTTATGCAATAGCGGATAAGGATTTTAATGAGTTACTGTCACTTTCAACTAATTTCTTGCTATTACATTTAAAAAATCCGTGAATGTGCTAGAAATTTTTGCGTGAAATAATATTTTTTTGAGAACAGCCCTAAGAGTTTAAACTTAAAAATTCTGAATTAAAAAATATTTTTTTCTTAACCTTTAAGACTATCTCTTATGCTTGTTCTATCGGGGAACTTGGATGAGGATCTCCTGCGCTTCGACCAATGCCCGCTAAATGAAGAACCCCCCCCCCCCCCCCCCCACACACACACACACGCCGAACAATTTACGTCTTTCCTCTTTTGATTGTCAGTACACAAACTTTAACTGCTTAATTTTTCTGCCCTGTTTGTTATTTTGAATTCTAGTGACATTAAATAAATATTGACATCTAAATATTCTCCCCCACTCCCCACAAATAAACAATGACAGAGGCAGTAAAAATACCAAATACTCACATATGTTAATTTTTAAAAGAAACTACCAGGAAAAAAAAAACGAGCTTCAGAGAAGTAAAAATATCTGCATAAAAAAAGAACCTGGAATAAACATTAATACATATTGCTATGGAAGTATTATTTCATTTGTCCAATTAAATCCACTGTTGCAAATAAAATGTAATATTTCATTTATTTATCTCCCTGATTCACATATTGTTCATTAACAACGAACAAATATTCATTCAAAACCGCTGAACCAGATTGAAGATAAAACAAAACAAACAATATCATTTGCTGTCGGCAACTACATGAGAAAAAACAGCTGTATCATATTTATCGCCCGTCATCTGAACCTGAACACCGAAACTATCACTTTTTCCTCTTTTGAAAAACCGTTTACGCTGAGAGAAATCACAGCGTAATACCATGGTAATACCATGATAATACCATGATAGTATCATGCTTATCGAAAACTGAGGGTTCGGTTAATATCACGGTTGAAGCTGGGAGAATCTTGAGGAGTGATCATGGTTTAGGGTGAGACGTATCATGATGATCGAAACCGATTATTCGGTATTTAATGTCATCATGGTTTAGGCAGGAATCATCATGGTTTAGGAAGGGATAAAGTACTCCATTAGTATCATGGTCATCGTAATAATCTGCGGTTTAGAATGGTAGAATTTTGAGTATTCGAAGTTGAAAAAGCGCCGATTGCAGTTTAATGAAAAAGTGTGATAATCGTGGTTTGCATCACGATTATGATAATCGTGGTTTGCATCACGATTATGATAATCGTGGTTTGCATCACGATTATGATAATCGCGGTTTACACCACGATTATGATAATCGTGGTTTACATCGCGATTTATAATTTATTTCGATTTTATCGGTTTTATCGATGTATCGCCCAGCCCTAATGGGAAACTTTTGGGAAGATTCAGTAAGGAGGTGTTGAACGACTAGGCATCTGTAGAAATGCTTCAGATTTTTAATGATGCCTTGATCCATTGGTTGCACCACTGAGGTCATGTTTGGCGGAAAAAATTCAACCGTGAGATTTTCCATAGCGGGTATCGATTTATGGGCCGCGCAGTTATCGATAAACAGGATGATTTTTCTGTTTTTTCTTTGGTACGTGAGATTGAGATCTAGAAGCCATTCTTCAAAAAGATTCCCCGTCATCCAGGCTTTCGTGTTAGAACGGTATTCTATAGACTTTGTTCTGACATTGTTAAAATACCTTGGATTTCTTGATTTTCCAATCATCAGTAAATGTAACTTCTCAGTGCCGCCCATGTTTGCTCCCACAAGTAGGGTTATTCGGTCTTTACTGCGTTTTCCCCCCACTACATTTTTCACCTTTAAAATCCAAAGTTTTTGCAGGGGTACATTTGAAAAAAAGTCCAGTTTCGTCGACATTAAAAATGTCTCTGTCCTGTGTATGCTCAATGATTTGAACAACTTTTTCTTTCCACTCATTTGCTGCATCTTGGCCCACACTTGAACTTTCACCACACACAGACTTAAATGAAATTTCGTTTTTTTCCTAAAATCCGTCTAACCATCCGGAGCTTGCTTTGAAGTTGTTGCTTCCTAAGTTGACAGCAAATTCTTCCGCTTTTGCATGAACAAGAGTTCCACTGAGAGGGATGTTTTGTCCCGCGCTTGCTTAAACCACTTCAAGACACACTCGTCCACATCAGGATTATCGGGTTCTCTAGCTCGTTTGCGATTTCGATTAGATTTCAAAAAATTTTCTTTATTTTTCAAAAAGGTCGAAAGAGTGTTAGGTGCTATTCCATATTCTTTTGCGATGATGCATTTCTTCTTTACATCCTTTTCTACCTCACGAATCACAGCAATTTTTTCATGGAAAGATAAGGTTTTATACGAGGCACGGGGCTCATTCAACGACATGCTTGCACTGAACTCTCACCACAAAAACTAAAAGCACAATGAAGAAAACTCAAGCGATTATAGTCCTGGTTTCGAAGGAATTGCAACGCGTGTCATCTATGATTTATCGCACTGGCGAGAGTAGTATGTGTCACTTACAAGGGAAAGGGCGTTCGTTCCTCCTCCCTTTATCCCTTTCCCTACTCTGTTTCCTAGAACAGATAAGAATATTCTCCCACCCCCTTCTCTTCCCTAAAGAATTTTCCACAATAGCTGAAAATAACGCGGCCACTTTTCAAATAACTGCATTGAAACTAGATTTTGTCATTTTTGAAAGGGTAAAAACTTCGAATTAAAGAAGTTGGACTTCAAAATAACCAAGATTTTTTAGCATTAACTGAATACAAGTTTCAAGGGACTGACAAAAAACTTCGAATTATCCACGTTCGAATTATCCAAGTTCGACTGTATATTTATGTATGTAATAATTACTTACAATTTTTTTTTTTTTTTTTGGACAGTTTCATTTTAGTTTTTGGCCGAAACTAGGAAGATTACCGAAATTCAGTTTCGGTCTTAAAAACCAGTTTCGGTCGACACCTACATTGTTAAATGTGCCAGTTTCGGTCGAACACTAGCTAGGACGATTGTTACTAGGACGATGATACAAAATAGATACTGATCTGCCGTACTAACACGTATATAAATTTTCTGCATAAAATTTGCTTAATTAGTTCTAAAAAATGTGACGTCGCAATAAAGGGAGGAGGGTATGACTAGAGCATGACAACCTATATGGCATAGAGGGAGGGAAAAGTAAAAAAAAAAAAAAACTACGAAATTTGCGTGAAGCAATATCAGATGTGCCCTAAGATTACGTGCTAAAGTCTAACTAAGAGGTTGTTTAACTTGCATAAATTGAATATAATGCATGAAAACTGTTTCATATTTTTGCGTCGCGATTTAGAAGCAGCTGTCCCACTTTTCCCCACTTCTGTCCGGCTATTTTAAAAAATGAACCTGACAACGCTAATGGTAATGGTCCAGACCCAGGAAAGAAATCTGCAATGTGGAAAATAAATCACTCATTGAAGAACAATGGAGGAATTAAACTCAGAAACTAATATTAAACTATCTAAATTTTAAAATAAATTGGATTCGAATGTTAATAATCAATTATACTATAATGCGTATATATATATATATATATATATATATATATATATATATAAATACTTGAAAGCGCGCATCTCTCAAAAAGATCAATAAATGAGTTAACAGAAATACTCCTCCCAACGACCTTCAAAAAGATAGTTTTAAAAATAATAAATCTTAGGAACTCCCTTTTCAGGTACGTTTTCTCGGAAAAGTTAGATCACATCTGCCCTAGGAAAATAAAAATAAAATAAAGCTAGGTATGTATTCTTTATCTTATTTCTTCTTTAAATGCATACTTGTAAAAGAATTTTTAAGCATAAAATCGAGAATTCTCGATTCACATACATGAGGGTTTCTCCAAAATGTATATGATCATTATGAAGCTCGCATAAGAATGAAGAAAGAAAAAAGGAAGAAAAAAAGAAAAAAATCACAATTGTATTTCCAAATGTACTTTAAAAGTATTGAAGAATTCAACATAAAAGAATGAGAATAAAACTGCTGAATAAGAAATTTTGAAATAAAGAGATAGAAGATTTTTTTTTTTTTTTTTTTTTTTTTTTTTTAAGTATACTTTATTGAGGAAATTTTTTATTAAAAAAAAAAATATATATATATCAAATGTGATTGATGAAAAAGAAAATGAAATGATGTAGAAGGACGAATTAATATCTATAAGGTATTAATTGCTAAACAATAAAGTATTTGAAATATCTTAATGATGCTAAAAAGAAAACTTGTGTTGTTTTAATTATCGTCTGAAATTTGAGTATTGACAGAACAAAATATTAATCACACTGTTAAAAATTTGCAGCATTCTGGCAGGTCATTCGACCGTTTTTTGAAAAAAAGGTTTCAGAACCATAATTTAACTATATTCTGACCATAAAATGGCCAATAATATGGTCAGAATAGTGTTAAAATTAGGTTGTGTAACCGTTTTCGGAAAAAACGGTCAAATGACCTGCCAGAATGCTGCAAATTTTTAACAGTGCAGGGGCAGCGCTAACCATTCGCCAACTCGTCAAATGCGAAATATCGTGAAATTGGCGACAAAAAAATTATTATGGCGAAAAAGCTGGCGAATGACTTTTTTGGGGCTCTTTTGTTATTGTAATCATGTTCTGGAAATTAAATAAATTTCCGTTTTTATCGCGAGATCGCGTTCGGCCGTATTTCCAGTCTATATTCTTCCTCTTCTTCTCGGCCGGCCAATCAGGGATAATTCTGTTCCAAATTTTCCGAAAATTAAAAAAAAAACGGCCACCAATCCGAAAATTCGGACATAAAAAAAATCACGATTTTCGACAAATGATCACCGAAGAAAATAAATTTTGTCAATCGTTTGCAGAAAAATTGCGAATTCCGTCAAAGGATCGTGGTTAAAATGCAAATTCCGTCAAAGAATCGCGGGAAAAACACACATTTTGTCAAAGAATCGCTGAAAAAACGCGAATTTTTGTCAAAAGATCGTGAAAAACCCCGCAAATTTCGTCAAAAGATCGCGAAAATCACCGCAAATTTAGACTAAATATCGCGAAAACCCCCTCAAATTTCGTAAAAAGATTGCGAAAAACCGCAAATTTCGTCAAAAAAATCACGAAAAACCGCAAAGTTCGCCAAAAGATCACGAAAAACAGCAATCTTCGCCAAAGGATCGCGAAAAACTGCAAATTTCGTCAAAAGAGCGCGAAAAAAAGTACAAAAGCTACTGATACATAATATATTTAATAAAACTACTTCAGGGTTGAATGGGTTAATGATAATAATTGTATATATGATATATATCTATATGTAATATATATATATGTATACATAATATATGCATAATATACTTTTGGCTAATAATAGATAAATTTGGCTAATGTGTTGGCTAATAGTCTTAATTTCTTAGCGCGGTCCCTGATTAATAATAATAATAACAATAATAATAAAAGTACCATAAAATGTACGTACAATTTGTATCCTAAATATAAAAATTTAAAAACTATAATAGAGAGAGCAAATTCAGTTTATTTGCATAAATTTATTTTTGTCTATTTGAGCCATATAAACACATATATCATAGCTTCACCATATTTATGATCTTCAGTCAACTGAGAAAGCCATTAAACCTAACCACAAACAAAAGAAAACAAACAAGACGTGGCTGAATAACAAAAATCGTCTGCCTTTTGGCAAAGTGTCAGAAAGGCTTCTATCGAAAGAAAAAAACATAAAACAGTAGAATCACTTGTTACTATACTTGGAAAGTAGTAGGATAAATAGCAGAGCGACTTTTCAGCCATTTACTTATTCTTCCTGTTGCATCGTAGTTGGCCGGTAATTCAATTCGCGATTTTATACAAATGACATTTTTTAAACGAAATATGATATTCATAGATGAAAAATAAGTCATGCACATAAGCGCAAACCAGTTGTTTAAAATGAAAAGGTTTTTTTTTCATGAAGTGATTTTTCAGAGATGCGAAGCGCGTCGAAGAAAAAGCTTTGGAAATCATTTGTAAGATAGTGCCTTTGAGTCAATTAAAACAGTATTTCATTTCCAGCAGAAAAAAAAAAAAAAAAAAGGACAGCAACTTTACAACTATGTGGTAATTTTTTTCTTCATAAGAGTATATATGCAATGATTATACCCCCCCCCCCCCCCCATTTCGGAATTCATAGATGTGAAACAAATTATTTCAAATATTTGTAATGAAGTATACATTATTTCACTATAGGTAAATATTTTATATAAATACACAGAATACGCAGAAAGAAAGAAGGGGAAAAACTTAAATCATAACAATAATAATAACACAAATAGCAACACACGTGCTTACAGCGCAAGTAAAAAAACAATCACGTTGCAATAAAGAAAAGTCTCTTTTTGCGTGGCCTTAAAACTGTGGAGGCTAGTTTATGTAGCATATGTAGCATTACAACACGTAAATTTCCTCAAATAAGAACCAGTGTTGAATTCAGACACTTTTCTCCGGGAGGGATTTCTGTGGCTCCGGGGGGGGACATTATTGAGTTCCGGGGGGGAAATTGCACTTTTTGACCATTGAAAACACAAAATCTCAAATCTTCCGGGGGGGACATCTCATTGCTCCGGGGGGGGAATGTCCCCCCCGGGCCACCCCCTGAAATCTACACTGATAAGAACATTCTAATAAATTCCAATATCTTAAATCTTATTTCTCAAATCACAGCATTTCGATAGACAAGCTGCATTTTAAAAGTAGAAATTCAAAGAAGTTCTTAGGTACGTCAAGAATGTCATCTACATATTTCAGGTTAGAAATACGATCCCGATTCATTCTTCTTATTTATTGATTTTTCTATTTCTAAAAGAAGGAATCAGTTTTCACATGTTACTGAAATTACACTAAATATCAAAAGAAAGTCTAAAATCTCTACACCGAGCTATACAAGATATTTCAATTTGTGAGTTGTATTTGAAAATGTGTGTTTTGCATTGCTGAAATACAATACAATGATATTTAAGGAAGGATGCTCAGATATACAACATCCACCCACATTTTGTATTTAAGACGATTTTTTATTTTTAAAATGACTTTGTATACCTAAAAGTTGTATTTTAAAAAGCTTTTAACAACTTTTTAAGCATAAATAACAATACAAAGAAAAGAAAAGAAAAAAAAAAAAACAGGATAATTTTGCTGTGCTGGAAGTATTGTACAGTCGTGGGATAAAACAAGGGCAAACACTCCCTACCAACACTGCAACAAATTATTGTAGAAGAAAGTTACCAGTACCAAACAATTGGAAATAAAGTCTACTTTTAAAAGATGTACATAAAATTTACTTAGCATAACTACAGCATAACTACATATCAAAACGAACCCAATTTTTTTCAATAACAATACCCCAGTTTGACAGCACAAATAAATTCTGCACTCTTCAATTAGCCTAAATCCAAATTTTCATGCAATTCCTACAATTAGTTTCCGAGAAATTAATTATTTTAAAATGAACCTATTTTAGGGGTTGTATCCAAATTGAAGTTCTGTACTCGAGTGATGAAATGCTACAGAATGACTATGTCACTTCAATTAATGTATTATTTCTTATCAATATGACCATTTCATTCGCTTAGCATGTTTCGACTATTGCCAGCCCAAATGTTCCAATAAAATGGGTAAAAAATATTTTTTTTTCAAATTATGCTTTTCTGCGCATGATAGACGGTCCAAGAAATCATCATTTCGATGTTTTTTAAGCTTAATTCGAAAACTACTTGGAAGAAAATTTTGGAAATTGAGAATTCGCATAAAGCAGGACATAATAAATATAAGTCTCTCTAAAGAATTGTAGGTTGAAATTCATATTTTTTTCGAATAATAATTTCGTAATTCATAATACATATAAATTTTTTTAAATTACATATTCGATGTGTTTATGTTTATGCTTTTTAATATTATAAACACACAAAATATTGTCACATTAAGATTAAAATTTCAGGCGATATTAATAAAAATATGAAAATGTAATTTAACATTAGAAGCTCTAAATTTTGAATGCTTATAATTCAAAAACGTATCATCCAAATGGCTTGAAATTTCGTTTCTGGGCATATTTTGAACCTAAGACTTAAAATGTGTAGTCAAAATTGGGTGTTGCTATTGAAAAAAACAAAGTTTGCTCTGTTTTTTTATCTGTAGATGGCCACTTAAGCAAATTTTATATACATCATTTAAAAGTAGGCTATTTTTCCAATCGTTTGGTGCCAGTAACTTTCTTCTATTATAATTAGTTGTAGAGTTAGTAGGGAGTGTTTATTTTTTTCCCCACGACTGTACATAATGAAATAAAATGCAAAATGTTTGCAAATATGTTTTACTATGAACAGCTCTGCTCTGATTTTAATCATATGACTACAAAAAGCAATGAAGATTCGTGCAAATTATAAAATAATTCGGGTCTTTGAAACGGAACTGAACCGAGAATGTTTTATTAGTTCCGGAACTGACAAGGAAGGTCTCCATACGGGCATACTCAGAAAAATCTGAAAAAATTACAGAATGTTCTTCTCATATGGATATATATGTTTACAAAAAAAAATTTGGCGGAACCCCGATACAGCGTTCGTAAAAAAATAATGAAATTTTCGTTTATTTGGCGATTTATCACCGGTTGGCGATGAAAAAAATATATGCTTTTATTTAGGAAAAAACTTTTTATGTTGAATTTGTTTATATAAGTTTAATTTAAATAACTTTAGTTTTGTCATTTTTAGTTTGGTTTAACAATAGTTTTGTCATTTTTAGTTTGTTTTAACTATAGCTTGTCATATCTATTTATAAATAGATGTATTTATATATTTATATATGTATTGTTTGTATTTATAATAAAATTTAAATGTCATATTTGATGATTTAAAACATAATTTAAATTGATTTAAATTGTTTCTCAAAAATAAGGCAGATAGAACATTGTCTTTTTGATTTTGTTGCTATGGAAACGACTTTGTCTTCGATATGAAAGTGTATTATGGCAATCAAATGTCAGCTGGCTACAACTTAAAATAGATAATTGTAACTTCAAAGCATAGAAAACATTTTTTCAGTGATAAAATTAAATAATTACAGCAACAAGCAACATATTTATGTAGCATAAAAATATATAATAACCTCTTTCATTGATTATGTTTAAATTCATTAAGTACCATGCATTCTAAAAAAGAATTAATAAACAATTTTCAGATGCATTAAAATCGTTTGCTTTTGGCGAGGAAAAATCCTGCTCGCCAAATCGCGTGTCACTTTCGTATTTTCGCGCCAAATATTCGAAAGTATTTTATTTTTTTACAGACTTTCTACTGAAATTCCGCCGTTAAATTTAACTGTTCTCTTATTACATACATGAGTAGTTTCACTAGCATTTTTTTTCAACATATTTTGAGTATGCCCTGTAAGGAGACCTTCCTTGTGAGGGGAAATATTTTTCTGTTCTGGAACTAAATCGTGAAAAATATTTTTATATTCAAAAACTCCATTTGTAAAATTTTAATTATTTATAACGTAAAAATTAAAACAAGCGAATTTATATCATATAAGTCTTGTCTTTAGCTTGCTATGATACAGAGTGTTTCATAAAGGACTGTTTAATTTTAAAATTCAATAATTCATTAATTATAAATGTAAGCTAATACATTTTATATAGGGTGATTTTAAAAGAGTTTACATTTCTATCAATAGATGGTGCAGTGCAGTTTCAATCTCAAACTATATGCTCAAATTTTGAAAAATAAAAAATGTCAACTCTTTTTTTCATGTTTCAATAGCTAATTAACAAAAACAAACAAGCATTTCATGAATCGAATACCGAACTTCATTTTGAAAGCAGCCCCTAAAATAGGCTCATTTTAAAATAATTAACTTCTCTGAAACTAATTGTTTGAATTTCATGAAAATTTGTATTTAGGCTAATTGAAGGGTTTAGAATTTATTTATGGTGACAAACTTGGGTATTTGTAAAGAAAAAAACAAACAAACAAAGCATGGGTTCGTTTTGATGCGTAGTGTAGATGGCCCCCAAAGCAAATTTTATATCCATCATTCAAAAGTAGACTTTATTTCCATTCGTTTGGTACCAGTAACTTTCTTCTACAATAATTTGTTGCAGAGTTAGTTGAGGTGTTTACTTTTTTTGCCTCACGACTGTACTTATTTGCACTATTAGGGTTTGCGAGTAAATGTATGAGTAGACACTAAGTGACAGTCTGTGAATTTTGACCACATTGTTATTTTTATTAGAGACAAAATTATTACAACATAGTTATTTTCCTGTTGACACTGGCACAGAAAGATATGTAAAGAAGATAAAATGCATTAGAAATTACGTAAACTTAGAAAATTAACGATACACATATGTACAGGAGAAAACATAGGTTGTTTAATAATAAGTAAATGACATAATTAATTCATCCTTGAAATTTTATTACTTTTACTTACACATTATAATCTAGTTGGATGCGCCAATCCAATAACTTTCCTTTGTCTCATGCGGTTTCAAAAAGTAGTTACAAATATTACTACTTTATTATTATTAAATACTATGACTTTTATCTTAAATTTCTGCTTCAGTCAATTAATCGCAGTTAAAACGAGTTATTCCGATTATGATATTTATTAAAACTAATAGTTTCTCGTTATTATTTTTGTACATCAGCTGTTTGCGAGCAGCGGGCTTAGCAGGATGCGAAGTTCCCGCTGCTTCACGAGCCACTGATGTACAACAGAACTACGAAAAATCTAGAAAATTACACAACACTCGCTATTACTACGAAAAATCAAGAAAATTATACAAAATTCGCTATTACAGCGCCATCTCCCGGCGAAATATTTCGAATTCAAAGGAGGATCTGCTTGCCATATCCAAGAACATAATTATGAAATTTGGTTCAATTCTTTGCATAACTTCATAAACTTTTCGATGGTACAATGATGAAAATGGCACGAAAATCTTTATTAGTGCGCCTCCTTCCGGTGGGATATTTCCAAATTTGAGGAGGACCTGCCAGCCATAGCAGAAACATACACAAAAAATTTTGTTCAATTTTATGTATAACTTAACTTCATACACTTTTCGATGGTACAATAATGAAAATGGCACAAAAGTCGTTATTACAGCGCCTCCTTCCGGTGGAATATTTCCAAACGCAAGGAGGACCTGCTGATCATAGCCAAAAAATATTCAAAAATTTGGTTCAATTCTATTCATAACTTCATACACTTTTCGATGATATAATGGCGACACACGGAAACACGTATAGACAGATATTTTGTATAAACACGTTTTTTTTTTTTTAATCTCTGATCCCTAAAACGTGTAAAATCCGTCGAAAACCGGAAGAAAAAAATTTCGATTACAATAATTTTTTCTATTGAATATAGAAGAAAATATAAATTATAAACGTTTAAATTAAGTATTTTCTTTTTTCATGTATATGCTCTATAAATCGTGAATGACAACAAACAAGCATTTTTACTGCCTATAGTATGTCTTGATATAAAAAATATAAGTTTTCTGTCTGAAAAATGTTTTTTATATAAATAATTTATAAGAAATTCAGTGTTAAAAATGCGCAATATGTGATTTCTAAATGATTGAAAATCAATAATTTATTTCCAGTTCAGCTCCTGAAAGTATGCATATTTGTTTATTTGTTTTGGTATACTATATAGTCCAGTCAACTAGTCAGAAAATAGGGCCGATAAGATGCAAAAATTCTGCTAGAAGATTTTATGTTTTTAAAGTGTTTAATGGGGATGCTAAAGACAGGAATTAATTGTTTTCCAACAAATATCTCGAGAATAAACTTTGTGGAGCCAAAAAACCACGAAATTTTTGGACGTTTTTCAGTTTTTTGCCTTTAACTCGAAAATGATAAACTTTTTGCGTACCA
Source organism: Maratus speciosus (assembly GCA_963932465.1). NCBI lineage: Eukaryota > Metazoa > Arthropoda > Arachnida > Araneae > Salticidae > Maratus > Maratus speciosus. The sequence continues at coordinate 495,382,007 of OZ010792.1, forward strand.
TACTGAATCACAAAAAGAAAGAACATTAAATTCTCTACAATTCTTATAATAAAAATGTTTTTCTAAACCCAATACTAAGCGCGCTACGGCTTTTCGAAAACAACCCTTTTTCTTAACTTCACAGAAAGTGACCTATTTTTCGCCTTCCATTCCAAAAAAAAATTTCTTTACTTCACTAAATGTGGAAATGAAATGTATGTATTGATGAATAAGTGAAGGGGGAAATTTTCAAAAAGGATGGGCAGAAGGTAGGCTTTCCAAATTGTACGTTTTTCTCATAAGTTGTACGATATTTTGTGCTTTTTAGATCTATAGCACATTTTAGGTATCAAGTGTAAGTTTAAATGTGTCCGTACGACGATTTCTTCCATTTTTCTACCACATCTTACTTTTGATAGTTTAAAAAGAATTCTTTTCCAGTTTGCTTTAAAATTTCACCTTTTGCCAAAAATATGTTATGCACATGCACATCAAATGTAAAAACGGCTTGTTCCCGATCAGTAAAACAAAAATCTTGGGAAAGTTGTGTAATATTAACTGCGCATTTGCTGTAGCATTAGATTATGTGAACTTGACCTTATTATAGATTACTAGCAAACCCCGCGGCTTTGCTCGCGTAATAGTTGAAATATGCCAAGTGATGACTATTTTTTATTAGAAGAACACTTTTTGAAATAATTAAAAAAAACACAAATTAAGCCACAGTTAGACTAAACTTCATTATAAAAGTGCAATAGACAGACATGAGATTTTAATTAATAAGAAAAACTAAAACTAATTCCAATTCAATGATAAATAAGAAAGTACTTTCAGACTTTTATGCTCATTTCAGCATTCATTTGAAATTTTGAATTTTTCAGAAACCATCTTAATACACATTTACATCTTAAAATTAACCATCATGTCAAATATGCAATAATTGTCTAACAGTCCACCACCTCTCTGGTGCTAGTGGCACCAGGATAAAATGCCGAAACAGAATTGAAATAGAATAAATCGAAAAATGTTGAAACAGAGATTGTCACCATTAACTTGCCAGCATTAACCTTGAAATCGGTTGGTATTTCCTAATATTCTATAGAAAACGGAATTTAGCTGTTTTTAAAGGCTTTCTTGTTGTTCCTGCCAACCAGGTGTTAGTGACACCGGCATAAAATATAGCCCGTATAGGATCACGGACTATCACTCTTGATTCGCAACCAATAACTTCTGTAATCGGTTTATTATTTCCTGAGATTCCATAAAAATCGTAATTTAGGACTCTTTTAGAATGCTTTTCGCTCCTTCCCTTCGCTTCACCCCTTTTTAATTTCGAATTTATTTTCGACTGTTCTTAGAGGCCATTTATATTTTATAAGTATCTGCCGTTCTATATTTAAAGTTTCTAGCCTCTTCAATACCGCAGAAATCGCAATTTAGAAAGTTTTTTGCTCCTGCAACCCTCGACATAAAATATAGCTTATGTTTGAGCAGGTTCTATTACCATCAATTTGCAAACATTATGTTTGAAATCGGTTTCGTATTTCACACGATTGCATAAAAATCGCAATTTAGAACGCTTATAGAACGCTTTCCGCTCACTTCATCCTTTTAAATTTTCAATTTTCTTTCGTCAATTCTTAGAAATATTTGCATCTTTGTAGTAATTACCATTCCAAATTTAAAATGTTAGACCCTCCTCAGTAACACAAAAAACGCAATTTAGAACACTTTTTGCTCCTGTAAACCCCAGGTGGTAGTGACAACAACGTATAACAAATGTAGGCTATGTTGGAGCGGGGTCTGTCACCATCAATTTGAAATCATTACTTCTGAAATCGTTTTATATTTCCTGAGACTGCATAGAAATCGCTATTTAGAACGTTTTTGGAACGCTTTTCGTTCATTTTCACCCCTTTTAGATAACCTCATGATGGGAGTGACGCCGACATGAAATACAGCCTATGTTGGAGCGAGGGCTATCACCATCGTTTTCTCACCATTATTTTTTTCAATCGGTTCTGTACTTCCTGAGATTGCGTAGACATCGCAATTTAGAAAGTTTTTTAGAAGGCTTTTCGCTCCTTTTCACAACTTTTAAATTTCGATTTTTTAGGAAATGTTCTTAGAGATCCTTTGTATCCTATAAATATCTGCCCTGCCTAATTTCAGGATTCTAGGCCCTTCAGTAACACAAAAATCGCAATTTAGAACATTTTTTGCTTCTGCAACCCCTAGGTGTTAGTAACACCGACATGAAATAGAACCTATGTTGGAGCAAGGGCTGTCATCATCAATTTCCAATTATTACTTTTAAAATAGGTTGGGTACTTTAGAGATAGCGTAGAAATCGCCATTTAGAACGTTTTTTAGAACTCTTTTCGCGCATTTTCACACCTCTTAAATTTCGAATTTTTTGAGAAATGTTTTTAGAGATCATTTATATCTTATAAGTAACTACCATTACAAATTTCATGTTTTTAAGCCCTACAGTAACACAAAAATCGCATTTTCGAACGTTTTTTTGCTCCTGCACCCCATTTGGGGTTAGTGGTACCAACATAAAATGAAGCCTATGTTGGAGCAAGGATTGTCACCATCATTTTGACACCATTATTTTTTAAATCGGTTTGGTACTTCTTGATATTGCGTAAAAATCGCCATTTAGAACGTTTTTTAGAACGCTTTTTGCGCATTTTCATCCCTTTTAAATTTCGAATTTTTTAAGGAATGTTCTTAGAGATTATTTATATCTAATAAATAACTACCATGTAATTCCACGTATCTGGGCCCTTCAGTAACACAAAAATCGTAATTACGATCGTTTTTTTTTGCTCCTGCACCCTTTTAAGGGTAGTGGCACCGACACAAAATGTAGCCTTTGTTGGAGTGAGGGTTGTCACCATCATTTTGACAGCATTATTTTTTAAATCGGTTTGGTACTTCTTGAGATTGCGTAAAAATCGCCATTTAGAACGTTTTTTAGAACGTTTTTTAGAACGCTTTTTGCGCATTTTCATCCCTTTTAAATTTCGAATTTTTTAAGGAATGTTCTTAGAGATTATTTATATCTAATAAATAACTACCATGTAATTCCACGTATCCGTGCTCTTCAGTAACACAAAAATTGCAATTTCGAACGTTTTTTTGCTCCTGCACCCCTTTAGGGGTAGTGGCACCGACATAAAATGTAGCATATTTTGGAGTAAGGGTTGTCACCATCATTTTGACACCATTATTTTTTAAATCGGTTTGGTACGTCTTGAGATTGCGTAAAAATCGCCATTTAGAACGCTTTTTAGAACGCTTTTTGCGCGTTTTCACCCCTTTTAAATTTCAAATTTTTTAAGAAATGTTCTTAGAGATCATTTATATCTAATAAGTAACTACCATTCCAAATTCCTTGTATCCGGGCCATTCAGTAACACAAATACCGCAATTTCGAACGTTTTTTTGCTCCTGAAACCTCTTTAGGGGTAATGGCACCGACATAAAATGTAGCCTATGTTGGAGCAAGGGTTTTCACGGTCATTTTGACACCCTTATTTTGACACCCTTATTTTGACACCATTATTTTTAAAATCGGTTTGGTATTCCCCGAGATGGTGTAGAAACCACCATTTAGAACGTTTTTTAGAACGATTTTCGCGCATTTTCACCCCTTTCAAATTTCGAATTGCTTAAGAACTGTTCTTAGAAATCCTTTATATCTAATAAGTAGCTAACGATTCAAATTTCATATTTCTAGGCCCTTCAGTAACACAAAAATCGCATTTTTAGAACGTTTTTTGCTCCTGCACCCCCTTTGGGGTAGTGACACCGACATAAAACATAGCCTATCTTGGAGCAAACGTTGTCACCATCATTTTGACATCAATATTTTTTAAATCGGTTTCGTATTTCCTGAGATTGTGTAGAAACTACCATTTAGAACGTTTTTTAGAACGCTTTTTGTGCATTTTCACCCCTTTTAAATTTCGAATTGTTTAAGAACTGTTCTTAGATATTATTTATATCTTATAAGTAACTAATATTCAAAATTTCATATTTCTAGGCCCTTCAGTAACGCTAAAATCGCATTTTTAGAACGTTTTTTGCTCCTGCACACCCTTTGGGGTAGTGGCACCGACACTAAATATCACCTATGTTCTAAGTTGGTCTAACACCATCATTTTGACACCATTAGTTTTGAAATCGGTTTGGTATTTCCTGAGATTGTGTAGAAACTACCATTTAGAACGTTTTTTAGAACGCTTTTTGTGCATTTTCAACCCTTTTAAATTTCGAATTGTTTAAGAACTGTTCTTAGACATCATTTATATCTTATAAGTAACTAATATTGAAAATTTCATATTTCTAAGCCCTTCAGTAACGCTAAAATCGCATTTTTAGAACGTTTTTTGCTCCTGCACCCCCTTTGGGGTAGTAGCACCGATATAAGATATAGCCTATGTTCTAAGTTGGACTAACACCATCATTTTGATACCATTACTTTTGGAATCGGTTCGGTAGTTCCAGAGCTTATCTCCGACAAATAAACAATTTTTTCCTCTTTATAATAGGAGTATAGACTAGCAAACCCCGCGGCTTTGCTCGCGTAATATTTGAAATATGCCAAGTGATATTTATATGTCTAATTTTTATTAAAAGGTATTAACTAAATTTTTATTTTATTAAAAGGTACTTATTACTTTTAGGAATAATTAAAAAAATTACTATTTAAAACACAGTTTGATTAAACATCATTGTTATACTGCATAAGGCAGAAATGAGACTTAAATTAATAAAACGAAATAAATAATAATTTAGAAAATATTTTGAAACTTTTATGCTCAATTAATACGCTCATTTCAGTATTCATTTGAAGTTTTGAATTTTTTAGAAACCATCTTCTTACATCTTAAAATTAACCATCATGTCAAATTCGAAGTCCTACCACCTCTCTCAACATAAAGGGCTATGTTGAAATAGGAACTGTCACCATTAATTTGCCAACATTAATTTAGAAATTGGTTTGTTATTTCTTAATATTCCACAGAAACGTAATTTAGAAAGCTTTTAAAGGCCTTTTTTAGAGCGTTTGTTGTTCCCAGGTGGTAGAATCATAGGCATAAAATATAGCCTGTGTAGGATCAGAGAGGTTACCATTGATTCGCAACTATTACTTTTATATTTGGTTTATATTCCCTGAAATTGGGTAGAAATCGTAATTTAGGACTCTTTTAGAATGGTTTCGCACCGCCCATTCACTTCACCCCTTTTTAATTCGAATTTATTTTCGACAGTCCTTCGAGGTCATTCATATTTTATAAGTAACTAACATGCCATATTTAAAGTTTCTAGCCTTTTCAGTATCACAGAAATCGCAATTTAGAAAGTTTTTAGCTACTGCAACCCTCTGGTGGTAGTGGCACAGACATAAAATATAGCTTATGTTTGAGCAGGTTCTATCACCAACAATTTGTTATCATTATTTTTTTAATCGGTTTGGTATTTTATAAGATTACTGACAAATTCTAATTTAAACGCTTTTCGCTCACTTCATCTTTTTAAATTTGAAATTTTCTTTCGACAGTTCATAGAAAGCAGTTGCATCTTATAAGTAAATAACATACCACACTTCAAAGTGTTAGACCCTTCAGTTATGCAAAAAACCCAAATTAGAACATTTTCTTGCTTTTGCAACCCTCAGATGGTAGTGACAGCAACATAAAACATAACCTGTGTTATAGCAGGAACTGTCACCATTGATTTGCAACCATTACTTTTGAAATAGCTTTGGAATTTCCTGAGATTGAGTACAAATCGCAATTTAGAACGTTTTTAGAACGCTTTTCGCGCATTTTCGCCCCTTTTTAAATTTCCAATTTTTTCGAAACTGTTCTTAAAGATCATTTATATTTAATAAATATGTACCTTGCCTAATTTTAAGTTGCTAGCCCCTACCGATCACAAAAATCGAAATTTAGAACGCTTTTTTTGCTCCTGCAACATCTGGGTGATAGTGATACCGACATAAAATAGCGTCTATGTTAGAGCAGACGCTGTCAGCATCAATTTCTTACCATTACTTTTGAAATCAGTTAGATTCTCCCTGAGATATTGGTGACAAATCGGCATTTAGAACGTTTTTAGAACGCTTTTGGCTCATTTTGCTCCTGCATCTCCTCTGGGGTAATGAAAACAGATAGAAAATATAGCCTTTCTTGGAGCAAGATCTGTCACCATCATTTTAACACCATTATATTTGAAATCGGTTCAGTATTTCCTGAGATTGCATAGAAATTGTAATTTAGAACGTTCTTTACAACGCTTTTTGCGCATTTTGACCCCCCCTTTTAAATTTCGATTTTTTTAGGAAATGACCTTAGAGATCATTGATATCTTATAACTGACTACCATTCTGAATTTCACGATTCAAGGCCCTTCCGTCACGCAAAAACCGCAATTTAGAACATTTTTCTCCTGCACCCCCTTTGGGGTAGTGGCACCGACATAAATCGTAGCCTATGTTGGTGCAAGGATTTTCACCATCATTTTGACGCCATTATTTTTTTTTAAATCGGTTTAGTATTTCCTGAGATTGTGTAGAAATCACCATTTAGAACGTTTTTAGAACGCTTTTCACGCATTTTCACCTCTTTTAAATTTCGAATTGTTTAAGAACTGTTCTTAGAAATTCCTTTATATCTAATAAGTAACTGATACTTCAAATTTCATATTTCTAGGCCCTTCAGTAACACATAAATCGCATTTTTAGAACGTTTTTTGCTCCTACACCCCCTCTGGGGTAGTGGAACCGACATAAAAATTAGCCTATCTTGGAGCAAACGTTGTCACTATCATTTTGACACCATTATTTTTTAAATCGGTTTGGTATTTCCTGAGATTATGTAGAAACTACCATTTAGAACGTTTTTTAGAACGCTTTTTGTGCATTTTCACCCTTTTTAAATTTCGAATTGTTTAAGAACTGTTCTTAGACATCATTTATATCTTATAAGTAACTAATATTCCAAATTTCATATTTCTAGGCCCTTCAGTAACGCAAAAATCGCATTTTTAGAACGTTTTTTGCTCCTGCACCCCCTTTGGGGTAGTGGCACCGACATAAAATATAGCCTATGTTCTAAGTTGGACTAACACCATAATTTTGATACCATTACTTTTGGAATCGGTTCGGTATTTCCTGAGATTATGTAGAAACTACCATTTAGAACGTTTTTTAGAACGCTTTTTGTGTATTTTCACCCCTTTTAAATTTCGAATTGTTTAAGAACTGTTCTTAGACATCATTTATATCTTATAATTAACTAATATTCCAAATTTCATATTTCTAGGCCGTTCAGTAACGCAAAAATCGCATTTTTAGAACGTTTTTTGCTCCTGCACCCCCTTTGGGGTAATGGCACCGACATAAGATATAGCCTATGTTCTAAGTTGGGCGAACACCATCATTTTGATACCATTACTTTCGAAATCGGTTCGGTAGTTCCTGAGCTTACCTCCGACAAATAAACAATTTTTTCCTCTTTAGTATAGAAGTATAGATAAATATCCCCATTATAAAATTTTTTATTTAGTATAACCGTATCTTAAGTTTAGATATTTTGTTTGATTTATTATCACCCTTTATGCTTAACCCCATCGTTGAACCTGATACAATTACGGGAAATTTGTCCGTGAATGTATTGGGCGCGGCGATTACAGGGTTAATTAAAAATATTTATTTTTGTAGGGTGTCCATTGCTAAAATTTTCATGATCATCATTGAGTTGTAAGGATGGTCTGATTTATCTTTATTCATACAATTAAATTACTTTTTCATTCATAATGTGATATGACAGCAAAATTAGTTATAAAATGTTAACAGAATAATGTAATACAAATATAGTTGGATAATAATGATTAAATCGATTAATTAATAATAACCACTTTTTAAATAAATTCGTTAACGAAAACATTACTGACACAATTAATTTAATTTAGCATAGTACGAAAAAGGACGATAGCGCGATAAAACAAAAACTAACTAGTGTTAATCAAAATCTTCCGTCACGACAAATTTCTAGCCAAAAACAGAAACAAGAATTGCTTCGTTTCACTGCTTAGAACAGAGTTTCAAAATAACAGAATTCAAGCATTCAGAAGAAGACGCTGATGTCATGATTGTTACCTCAGCCATTTCAAGAGTCGAAGCCTTTAAAAGTGTAGTAGTGTCGGAGAAAACATTGATTTTCTCGTGATGATAACGAGCTTCGGATATCAACACAAAAATCCGTTTTCCAAAAACCAGGAAGAGGTAACATCGAAATCAAGTGGTTTTCAACCATGTCATACAAATACAAAAATGTTCTTTTTACTCATGCAACCAGAAGATGCAATACAGCTCTTTTTGGGCAAGGAAAGTCAAAGTTTGTAACACTTTGAAAAAACATGACCAGTTTAAGGAAATAGCCTGTGTGTTCAATAAACCAGAGTCAACCCGTCAACAAGTCATCAAGTCTGGAGAAAAATTCGTTATTGCACTATACAGTGGATGCATAGACATCACACAGACATTAAACGCCATGAGGTTCCAGTTATTTGCTAAATCTGCCACTAAAAGCAGACTTCATCTTGCAATGCTACTCCCAACGCAATAGGCTGCTCAGCATCATTTCCTCCGATATTATCATCAGTTACAAGCTTGGCTAGGAAGCAATATCCCCCTGAAGAATGGAGATGGGTTCGCAGATCTGATGGTCTCTTTCAGCCAATTTAAATGTGCCAAAGCCCAGCACCTGAACCCTTGCTGCATGTTGTCTCATGCATCTGTATAAAAAGGTGAAGCAAGGCATGTTCTTGCCAAAAAACAGGACTCAAATACTTGGCAATTTGCAAAAACTGTAACGGGGTCAACTGCGAAAACGGGGCGACATTATTTACCCAGAAGAAGAGGATGATGAAGCTAATACCTGGGAAACCATCGTAAAAACCAGCAACGACGATGACTTTGACAACCAGGTTGATGAATTCGCAGCAAGCTCAAAGAAGATCAAAGCAGTTGAAAAACAAGCAAACTGCTTGTTTGCTCCTCAAGCTGAGGTTGGCGGACCAAACCCATCAACCCGCAAACGCTCCAGAAGTTATTAAATACATTAAAAATGTTACCGTAAGTCTTTTACCGTAACTCTTACTTACGTTCATGTAAATACCTACTGTTAAAGTTCTCCACTTAAGTTCTAAATAAAAAAAAAAATAAAAAAAACTACAATGTTGTCAATTTTTTTTTACAATGTTACCGTTGTAATTAACCGTTATTGCTATCATGCAAATACCTGTAATATCAAGTTACATTAAAGAGGATAAAATAAATAAAAAATAGTGTCAAATGTTGGATTTGCGATTTTCTACGAAGTTAGAAAAAAAGTGTCTTTTGCAGGAAGCCGTAGCGCGCTTAGTAATGAGTTTAGAAAAATATTTTTATTATGAAATTTGTAGATAATTTAATGCTCTTTCTTTTTGTTATTAAGTATGGAACACAAAAATTTTATAATGTTTTAGTTATAGGCAAAAAACTGAAAAAAGTCCGAAAATTTCGTGGTATTTTGGCTTCACAAAGTTTAGCCTCGAGATATTTTGTTGGAAAACAATTAATTCCAGTTATTGGCATACCCATAAACACTTTAAAAACATAAAATCTTCTAGTAAAATTTTTGTATCTATTTCTGACAATTTGACTGGACTAATATCAATTAATACTAAAATTGTAGAAATATTTACCGCATACTGGGCAAGCTTTCGCAAACTTTTTCCCATTTGATAATTGTAACTTTGGTAATTATTCTTTGTTTTACATATGGAAAACCATTTGCATAAAAAAATTAAATCTTTAATCTACTTGAGAAATTTAAAAAAAGAGTTTGGAAGAAAATTAGTACGCAAGGGATGCTTTAATAATTAGTTACAGGTGAGTTTACAAATTAGATCAAACTACTTAAAAACTTCATCAGATTTAAGTCACATTCAGAATGAAAAAACGCTATCGAGGATTAATATTACTCTGACTTTTCATTTGGTTGATTTTTACTTTCTTCTACCTTTACATGAAGAAAATTTCGATTTGCGGTTTAGAAATCCTGAATAGGATTTGACTGTTTTTAAAAAATGCCTGTCTGAAATAGATATGTCTGTCTATATGTGACACAAACTTTTTGGCACTCTATCTCAAGAACTAATGCATGAAATTTGATCAAATTTCAGATTCAGTTAGGCCTTGACATAAATTGGTGCTTATTAGGTTTTGGTGTTAATCGCCCAACAGGTGTTTTTTCTATGCTGTGTTTATCCCCATCTCCGCGATACTTTTATCTCAGGAACGAATAAATCGTCATTTAATTTTCGTTGCAGACGATTTTATTTATATAGGGGGGAATTTTATAATGTCCACAATATTCTATTTTTTCCGTCTCATCTTCAAAGTCTTTATAATTAAATTCCCTTAAAGGTTTTTTTTCCTCCTCGCTATTTTCCTTTCATGATACTGGCCCTCTTAAATGGCGAGAAACTATAATTTATTCATAAACCATTAAATGAATAGACGCCATTTTCATTTTTGAGATCATTTGTAAGGATTCCAGTAACACTTTAAGAAGAGAAGGAGAAAAAAAGAAACCTCATTTACATAAACAAAAGAGTACAAATCTATGCTAATCTTTAACTGATGAACGTGCATGCGAGCTAAGCTGTTAATCTCGACAGTGTTTGTTTTTTAGTCATTTCGCTTAAAATTCAGACGTTTTTTAGTCTTAGCTGGAAAAAATGAAAAAAATAAAAATAAATTAAAAACTGATCGATAAAAAATAACATATAAAGCATCTGTTTTACTTTGCATCCATATCAACAAGTAATTATTCAAAATCTATCTATATTAACGTGTTTCCCCGAAATATAAGGCATAATCAGAAAATACGCCCTAGCATGATTTTTCACAATGCTCGTAATAGATGAGAGCCTATTTTAGCGTTAAACAAAACAACTGAAAGCTGATGGGGCATTTATTAGAGATTGACCGAGAATTCGGTTTGGTTTTCGTTTTTGGTCCAAAATCTGAGTTTCGCCGAAAATTCGGCTGGACCGAAACTATCTGTATTTCAAAAATCTTGATTCATCCTTCAGAATTTTTCAACATTATAATCATTGATTTGAACTGTATCGGCTCAAATGACATACTATTTATTTATTGTTATAAACTTTACTGTTTCTGATTATCAGTCATGACTGACTCAAGACGCGAGTTCAGATTTTGAAGCAAACAATGCCTATAGGACTAAATTTTGAAGACGCTTTTCATGTGCTCATTAAAAGCTGCAGACTTATCACTAATAGAAAATTTTTAGTTTGAAACCGCAGAAGTGTTTCGAATACTCTTTGAAAAAGTTCTAGTATAACAGATGACCATTTACAAAAATCATTAAAAAAGATAAATTGAGATATATATACCAAAAACATTTTTTAATTAGATGAAATTCGTATAATTAGAAAATAATTTTGTGATGTTGATGAATTAATTAGACTTTATTTTATACGAAAATAAAAAGTTTTGGTCAGAGGCAGTGAGAGCCAACTTGGGCCGCACGTACTTTATTAGCATAATTAATTAATAATTATGTATATTTAATAAACACGCATAATTAATTAATAATTATTTATAGTTATGTATGTATTAATTACTTAAAAATTTTTCGGGATATTTTCGTCCTCGTTTTCGATCGAAAATAAAAAGATTACAGAATTCAGGTTCGGTTTCGGTCGATCCATACTATTTATACTGAAAGCAGTACCATTTTTTTTTTTTTTTTTTTTTTTTTTCTTCAGAATTCATTCAACAAAGTTATGTTATTAAAAAAATATTTAAGAAATAATAAACTTGGTAAGGAGAGAAACCATAATAATGAGATTTGAGACAAACCTCAGTAATAACATTTATAACTTTTCAATTTTCTTAAATATCGAAAGTTTTTTTTTTTTTCTTATTTAAACTATTACACATTTTAGTGCTTAATGTTGACAAATAATTTAAACATGGTCGGCTTGTTTAATTCACATTTTTTAGTCAAGGACATAAAATGCACCATTAACTGAGTTTGACTCTTCTAAGTTAAAGCTTCTCTATTTTCTGCTCTGTGAAAAATGTAGAAATCGACTTCTGGCTTTATGAGAAGAAGCTATGAATCATGCATGCATTAAGAGATATCCTTCGCCCTTCAGAACCATTTTTGGAGTTAGGGTATCGGGCAACTTTCCAAAAGCCAAGTAAACGAGCCAAAAAATCTTTGCAATAAAAGGCAATTTATCAAAAAGCTAATGAATGGGTGGCATAACAATCCAAATTATTAAAAGCTCGCATAATAAGCTCCTATTAACATGAAAGGAAATGTTAATATGATTTATATAGACAATTATATATATATATATACAGTGGCTCCCAAAATTGTATATACACTTACGAATTTTAATGAAATTGTGTTCTATCCATTAATTAAAATTAACATTTCAGAAATAGTATTTAATAATAAGAACTACAACTTATTCTTAACAAAACTATCTAAAATATTTTTAAAATAGGGGAGACCGGGGCTAGTTGGCTACAGAGGTAAGTAGACGCAGTCCTTATAAATCGGCTGTTTGTGGATAGATTACGCACCCAGTCACAGAGTACCTTTCTTCTTGCTTTTTACAATCCTCATTGTAGTTTTGCAGCGTTACATACGTTCAGTGGACATTTATTACGATTTTTCTGTTTTTTGCACTCATAAGGAATTTTTTGTTGCTTCATTCTTTTTCTAATTTCTAATACTTATCTTAATAATTTTCTATTTAACTTGCGCAGTTTTTCTTAGTGTATGATTAACTGTACCTACCCCGTATGTGATTTACTAGGATTATTTATGCTTAGATGATTACGTGTCCCTTTTGTGAAGAAATTCATTATGAGGCTAGTAGGCGCATTGAACACGGGGCAAGTTGGCTCGATGTCTGGTGTGTGCTGGTAGCTTGAAAAACAGAAAACACCGAGAAAAGTGGTTGCAATGTAAAATTTTGGGCGCACGAGGCTTGCCCAAACGGAGAAACTCGTTTTTTTATTTGTGACAACTGTAACTCTAACGATGATATCAAGTAGGATAGAAGTTACTCATTGTTAATGTTTTATTCATTATTTTTATGTCTGTATAATTTAGAATTTACATTGAACGGCGATAACGCCTTTGTTTAAACTTACTGGTAATAATGAAATTGATTTCTCTTAGCTGCGAGTCTTATTTAAATTTTTATAAAGCGTGTGCTAACTTACCCCATAGGTATAGGCAACTTGCCCCGTGACGGGGTAGGTTGACGTACAATTTTCCTTTTACTTTAAGCTTCCGCTAAACATAAACTGCAAAAACTACAAACTCAAAACTCCAGGTATCCTCCAATCCCTCTTCTTTAAAAGTACAGTTAAAGTAGTTTCATAAAAAACTTAAACAAAAAATTAATAAAAATCAATAACTGAAAACTGTGCCTACTAGCTCCGGTCTCCGCTATAGTAAAACGTTATTTTTTAAAAATCAATAATAAAAAAGTAACAAAAAAGTTACCTCACAAAAGTCTTCGCGCACTTTTAAAAGATCTTTACATATTAGTAAATACTGTAATATTTCGTTAAATTAGTACTTAAGTATGATATCCTTTAGTATAAACAACAATTTTTAAACGTCTAGGAATAGATTTCACTAGTATTTTTGTAATTTCTGCATTAATGTTCATCCATTCATCGATCATTACTGTTTTTAGTTCGCTTTTCGTTTTAATGTCGTATGTTATAGTACTCTAATCTCCATTTCTTTCCAAATATGCTCTATAGGGTTTAAATCCGGTGATTGAGGTGGTATTTTCAGAACTTGTGGGCAATTATAGAGACACCAGACACGAACGTTGAGAGCCGTCTGCTTAGAATCGTTATCTTGATAAAAAAAAACAAAATTGTTTCCAATACCCAAATTTTGGGCTGATAATTTGAAATTGCCTTTTAAAACATTTAAATAAAGTTCATGATTCATTATGCCATCAATAAATACCAAATTACCTAGTCCTGATGCTGCCATGCACCCCTACACAAGGACATCTCCACCGCCATGCTTAACTGTTCCAACTAAGTTCATCAGATTAAGTTCTTCATCTTCTCTTCTCCATACAATTATACACCCATCGGAACCAAAAATGCTAAATTTACTTTCATCTATAAATAAGACATTATTTCAATACGATTCAGGTTTATTTATCATTGATTAAGCCTAAGCTTTCTGTTTTTCTCATTAACAAAAAAAAAATTCTACGAGCAGAATGCCAATTTAATCCAGCTGATATCAGCACTCGTGGAATAGTTTCAGGTGAAATTGAAGTAGAACATTTTTCATTGAATTCTGTAGCAACTTTTACAGCACTTAAACGTGGATTTTTTACAATTTTTCTAATTATAAATCTCTGATCACGTTGTTTTAACTTTGATGGACGACCTTTTCTTGCCTTGTTTTCGATCCGATTTTCTTCTTTAAAGCGTTTTATCCCGTACTGCGCCATTGGATGGGTTAAATCAACTAATTTATCAATATTCCTAACTGATTTACTACTACTATGGTGAAAGATAAATCAATTTTTGAATGCTGTTAGTAGTTTCTTACGACTACGAGCCAGCCATATTTAAATAATAAATACCCAGCAAAGAAAGAAACAGCGGGCCATCAGCTGGAAAAAAGATGGCAGCCAGAACTGCCATCAGCGGTAAAGTGCAATGGTGCCATTACTTAAACCTGTCAAAAAGTGTTCGTGCGGAATGCAGCTGGCCCATCACTGATGGCCAACAGCAGGCCAGCATTGGTATGCCATCACATTACTTCAATCCGGCATTTTTCCTGCAGTGCTAGCACCTATCCCACTGCTATTCCTTTGCTGGACCAACACTTTTCCTTACAAAAATTTCTTATAGAATTCTATAAAAAAACAAAGTATTACGGCTCTTTTTTCTGTAATCTAGTTTCATCAAGAGTAATAGAAATGTCTATAGAAATATTCGAACTTGCAGCGGTTTCCATGTGGTCACCCTCCCAAGTACTGACCGCGCTCGATGCTGTTTGGTTTTCGTGATCGGACATGAACAAGTACTTTCAGCGTATGCTACGACTCTCGTAGATTTCAAGCTCTCATTACACTATTTCAAGTTTGTTTCTTTTGTGATTTACGTTCCCAATCATTAAACTGGTATAGAAATTACTGTATTGTATAAAAATCCCATATATTTTATACGCTTTTTTTATTATTGATTCTGAACTGTGTAAATTATGAAAACCGAAATCCTTTGTAACTTAGTAAAGCCAGATTTAAGGAGAAAAAAAAGGTGCGTTGAAATAAAGAATTTATTTATTTATTCATTTACTTATTTATTTTGTTGGTGGCAGAGGTGCTATACAGTTTATTATTTACAGTTTAAAAAAAATTAGCTTCACAGCTTAAATTGTGTTAAGATATTCATTTCAGATTTGTGTTTAAATACTCAATGTCTTCGATATTCGCAACGCCACCTAGCGTAATGGTTCCCAGCAATAATACTGCAAAAGTTCGTGCACTTCCATGTAGTGGTGGGCCAGTGCATGAGATAAAACGGAAGCCCACCAAAATTTTATCGCATGTTTTCCAACAGCAAAGTTGACTGAAGCTGTCCAGCAGTGGTCATGCAGTGGTAGACCATTAGCAGCACTTCTCCATCATTGCCAGCATCTATCTTGCTGCTGGTCAGCAATTCCCTCTTTGATGGGTAGAATATTACGGAGAAAGCAAGCAAAAATTAAAGCCAAGCGATTTCTTAAATGCTCCCACAATGCAAAAATAAAAATAATACGACAGACGATAATGTTAATTATGATTTATCCGAATATGTTTCAGTGTAGGAAGACTTTTGTGACGTATTCTTTCTCTGCCCCCTTCCGTTTTCATTTTTATATAAAAAGAAAATCAGTCAATAATAAAAAGACATGTTGAGCATTATTTAGAATAACATAAAGTTGATGTGTAAAAATACTGGACATCATATTCGAATTCAATTCCGGGGAAATGCCTTTTTACTATAAATTTCTAAAGTGTATGAACACTTTTGGGAGCCACGGTATATATATATATATACAGGGTGGTTTAGAACTATATGTCAAAAATGTAAAAGCAGGTAGAGGGGACCTAAATAAGCAGATTTCGTATAGGAATGGGGGCGCGGAAATGCAGCTTTGAGGCAGTAGAGGGTGCTGTTGAGTTAGGCGGATGAAAGCGCTTCGCTGAATTGAATCGTCATTCTCCGCTCGGATTTTGAGCAACATGCATCGTTACACCAATGCGGAGCTTGCCGACATGGATTTCATATATGGGACTGCACAAGGAAATGGAGCGGTTGTTCAAAGGATGTACGGAACGATTCCAGGGCAGCAATCTGCTGGACCTCCAAATATTTGAGCGTCTTCATCGGGAGTTGTGCGCGAGTGAATCATTTTATGCTTCGAGGCGTGATACGGGGACTGAAAGATATCGCAGATTTCATGCAGTTGAAGAAGCAGTATTACACACAAGGATACACAGGAGCAGTATTACATAGAGGATAGTCCTTTGACAAGATCGAGAGCTGTTGGACATGTGTTGGATGTGAGCCATTTCCTTGCACAGCTCCATACATGAAATGCATGTCAGCAAGTTCCGCGTTGGTGAAACAATGCATGTTGCTTGAAATCTGTGAGGAAAATGACGATTCAAGTCAGCGAATCGCTTTCATCCGCCTAACTCCACAGCGCCCTCTACTGCCTCAACGCTGCATTTCGGCATCCACATTCCTATACGAAATCTCCTTATTAGGTTCCTTCTACCTGCTTTTACATTTCTGACATATAGTTCTGAACCACCCTCAATATATATTGGGTGATTGCAAAAGTTCGTGCCTAATTCATAGATGGCAGAAACTTGTAATTTTGACTGTACTGATGTTTCTTTTATAACCATATTATTAACTGACAGTTATCTACATGTGTCGTGAGTGAACATAAAGTTAAAAATAGAAATTCACATTAATTTGTGTGTAAGGTTAATATTCAAAATGGAAAATGAAAAGTTACATTTCCGTCCTGTTATGTTATACGGTTTTAAAAAAGGAGTTAGTGTTGGACGTGCTACAAAAAATATTCAAAACGTTCATTTGGATCATGCTACCGCTCTTAGGACAGTTATACAGTGGTTTTGTCGATTTCGAAATAGTGATTTTAATCTAAGCCAGTGGTTTCCAACCTTTTATCGGCCACGCCCCACCAAAGCATCAGTAAAGTCACTATGCCCCCCCCCCCCTTTAATCTGTAAATTATGTCTCTTATTATTTAAAAAGTGAACTCTATTTAAACAGTGAAAGCGCAATAAAGTCTTAACAATAATTATTCATTTCACATTTATTAACTAATCAAAAAGGTGAATCTGCTATGACAAATGTGTTTTAATATTCTACAAATGCAATTAGGTTATACATCTTCTCCTTTGTGCAAAAAGTTTATTTTATTTTTACTTTTAAAACATACTTCAATATTAAATTAAAAGTGTTATACGGTCTGCATTTTTATCTTCACAGTTATCTTGAAGAGAGACTTACATTTATGTTAAAACTGACAACATTCACACATTTTACAATCTATTTTTGTGACTTCTTAAGTGTTGGTAGAAAAGGTTTGGCCGCTAAAATTTCTTTCTGTGGATAGAACAATACACAAGAAGCATTTAAAAATTCTCACCTTTATCAAAATTAAGTAGTCATTATTCACCATCACGAAGCATTTTCTCTGTTTTCCCAATATCGTTGTTAATTGTCTTCCATTTTAAAATTTAAAATGTATATATTATCATGTAAGTTAATGTACTGTGCAGGGTGCCTGCACTAGAGCCATAGATATTTACTATCTACCCATTTCCTTTCCTAGTGCTACTTAAGATTTATAAGTTTCATAAAGTTGGTAGTACATTGTTCAAATATTTCATATACTTTTTAGGTTAAATATGTTCAAGACAATCAAACTTATATATAATTTTAAATAGCAACACGTGTAAAAGAATATTCGAGAGATATATAGCAGAGCAAATAGAAAGTCTTTCAATAATCCAAAGCGTTACGAAAATTGTAAAATGTTGTCCCAGAAAAATTATACAGAGATTTAATACTAAATAATATCAAAATACTTTTTAAAAGATATTTGTATAATTATTCTGGTATAGAATGTATTTTAAACTTTTTATTGGGAACATTTTTTAAATTCAATAATTTTTTAAATTTTGCTTGCATTCCACTTATTTTTAGTCTACAACAATACTTAAAAAAAAAAAAAAAAAGACAGAAACTGATAGCGAATGAATGAGTAACAAATTTGGAATTGCCCCCCTAGAAAGTCAAATTCATCAATCAAAGTCAAAATCAAAAGTCCCCCCCCCCCCCCCCGAGTGAGGCTAACGCCCCACGTTGGAAACCACTTGTCTAAACGGTAACATTCGCTCTAGGTGACCTTCTGGCATTGATAATGACTTAATCCGTGATTGAGTGAATAGTGATCCACGGATTACTACTGAAGAGATTGCTAAGCGTCTCAATGTTGACAATTTGATTGCATTTCGCCCTTTAAAACAAATTGGGTACACTTCGAAACTCGATGCATCGGAAATCGGGCGCGAACTTTTTCAATCACTCAATATATCTTAAATTTAAATTTAAGTATTTTTTTTTGTTATTAATAAATTTTGTTATTAGTCAATTTATTACTAACTTCCTTATTAGTAAAATAAATAAAAGTAAAATTTCTTGATACATTTTCTTATTAGTATAAATTTATTACTAACTTCGTTATTAGTAAAGTAAATAAAAGTAAAAATTCTTAAACCTAATCAAAATTTAAAGTTTAAGTAATTTTTTTATTAATAAATTTTGTTATTAGTCAATTTATTACTAACTTCGTTATTAGTAAAATAAATAAAAGTAAAATTTCTAAATAAATTTTCTTATTAGTAAATGTATTACTAACTTCGTTATTAGTAAATTAAATAAAAGTAAAAATTATTAAACCTAAATAAAAATATTTATGTGTAAAAGGCAGGTTGGCTTGATTTTGCCCAACCCGAAAAAACCCGGGTGGGTTTTTTTAAGAACTAAAACCCGAGTGTTTTTTTTTTTTTAGATTTAAAACCCCACTTGAAAAAAACCTGTGAAAAAAACAAAGTGAGTTTTTTCGAAATCCTTACTTAAAATTGTATTTATCCAACTAATAATAAACATGTTTATATTTAAACCAAACACAATATATGTATATTATATCAGGAATGTAGTGTTTTTAGAAATGCTGGTGAGGTCCAAATTGCTCTACATAACAAAAGATAGAAAAATTCTCATGGGAAAATAATTATCTCATTAAAAACACTTTGAAGAAGAAAAATGTAAAATGACGCGATATCGGGAAACAAATTGAATGATTCAAAATTTCCTTTCATTACGATTTTTAAAACTAATTTAATTTTTTTTAAATATTAATAAAGGATTAATATTTACTTGTTTAAATCATCCTATATATCTTCTTAGAAAATATTATCAAAACAAGGAAGAGAAAATCATGCGTCAAGCATAGATTATGAAACACTTTCCAACATATTTAGAATAATATAACAAAACTTCACCTTTTAATAAGTTGATATATGATATCTAATTGAACCATATGGAAATGCATAACACGTTTGAACACCCAACTTCTATCAACAGCGGGAAAATTATCGGAATTCTTTAAACATCTCTGTATAGGAGATATAGACTTGTATTTATAAATTACATACATGCAAAATTTAGTTCAGTTAGGATATACAAACCACAGTTGAAAATTCCCCTTCAGCAATTTCCGCTCATAAGGAGAATAGTACGTGAATTATTTTGTACAGCCCTGTATGCAAGGTATAGAGTTTATACACAACGAGTAACATTCACAAAATGAGTTCAATTTTAAAGCGCACAGTGAAATTGAAAACGCACTTCCGGCAATTGTTGCTCAAAAACTGTTCTGTAACCGATTTCTTTTGTGTATCCCTGTAAATGAACGGTAAAGGCTATGAATGTAATGTCCCTATGAATATAATATCCCTATTTTATAGTAATCATCTTGTAGTAAAATTCAGTTATTTATATCAATTTCAATTCATTTGAAATAGCATAATGCCATTATAAAATACACTGCAAACGATTTTTCTCCATTGACCATAATGTCTTTAGTAAATAAATTCTTTCCTAGTAATCTGCCCTAGTAAATAAATTCTTTTGAGTGCCCCTGTAAATAAACTATTAATGCTACAAACTTCATAATCCATACCAAACATGACATGGTAAACATCATTAACATATATCAATTGCATGAAAATCTGAGTATATTTACACGAGTTAGAGTGTGGACAGACAGACGGACAGAATTCATAAAAAAAGAAGTCCTACAAATATCCTCAAAACATTGAAAAGAAAAACTCCGAAAGAAACCCAAAAACCATATTAAAAAAAAAAACATTAGACGCATACCAAAGCCTGAAAAAATTCGGGTTTTCGCCAACTCTGGTAAAAAGTAACACATTGTTTAAATTCCATCACCAATAATCTCACATTACACAGTTATAATGACTGTTCACATTAACTTGCCAACCCACTGTAATATAATTTTAATTCTATACTAATATTATTCAAACGTAAAACACTAATTCTAAATACCAAGTTATATTTGATGGATTTTTGCCGACTTTTAATTTAAGAAAATCCTCGAAAGAGTCCTTTACGTGCTAAATAATAAATTTTAATTAAAAATGTCACAAAGTTTTGAAATTTGAAAATGTAATAAACGACAACCTCCTCCTACGCTTCTCAAACACTCATGCATGAAAAATGTTCTTTAAAATGTGAAAAAGAAAGAAAACTTGAACAATACCCCTTTTAAGGAAATTTCGAGTACATAATTTGATCTTAACAAAGTATGTCATCAATTTCTTCAGTAAAAAATACTGAATAAAAATAAATTGAAAATGAAACAATCAGAAAAATTCTGATTATTGCCGAAATGTCAGCAAGCATGCCTCGATCATGACTAATTGGGCCGCTATTTATGAATATATTATTATAAGGAATAAAAATAAAATTATATCATACCTAAATACCTAATGAAGAAGAAGGCACATTGGATATTCCTGAAGCGTTGTGGACCCCGTATTTCTTCATTAAAGCGATGAAACTTTTGTAGCAATGTCTATGATAACCCTCTTTCAGATTAGCATTGGATGGTAAAATAATATCTTTATGTTTTTGCCGAATTTTCAATACTTCACAACATTTTTGTAGCGTTTTTTCAGTAAAAACAGTGATTTTTTCGTCACTTTTTGCGCAAATAACACTTTTTTTTTT
Organism: Maratus speciosus; assembly: GCA_963932465.1. Taxonomy (NCBI): domain Eukaryota; kingdom Metazoa; phylum Arthropoda; class Arachnida; order Araneae; family Salticidae; genus Maratus; species Maratus speciosus. The sequence goes on from OZ010792.1 coordinate 495,403,488, forward strand.
TTTTTTTTTTTTTTTTTTTTTACTTTCCAGTTGAAATTCATCTTAAGATGCAACGCGGTTTACGCTGTTTTTGTATCGTAAATGGATCTTCAGCGAGGCACCGCTAGTCCAGCTTTACTGGCACTCGCGTTTAACATTCTATGTTGTCTGGCAAGTAGAAAGTGCCAACAAAAGTGTCTGTCATTTTCGAAATATTTTTTTCTAAGCATAAATATTTTTCTGTCTGAATATCAGCGTGCCTCAAATACCTTTTTTGGGTAGTCAAAAAATGGCACTTGACACGTGTCTGGCACAATTTTTGGGCCGACTAAAGTGTCTGTCATTTTCAAAATATTTTTTTCTAAGCATAAATATTATTCTGTCTCAATCTCAGTGTGCCTCAAATACCTTTTTTGGGTAGTCAAAAAATGGCACTTGACACGTGTCTGGCACAGGTTTTGGGCCGACTAAAGTGTCTGTCATTTTCAAAATATTTTTTTCTAAGCATAAATATTATTCTGTCTCAATCTCAGCGTGCCTCAAATACCTTTTTTAGGTAGTCAAAAAATGGCACTTGACACGTGTCTGGCACAGTTTTTGGGCCGACCAAAGTGTCTGGCTTTTATATATTTTATTGCATTAAATTTTAAATTTGAAGGCATTAAAATTTCAAAATGCCTCAAGGATATTTTTTTGCAACGAAAATTTTGGAAATTTAAAAATTCGCGGGTGGACTATGTGCCACGATCCTTCAGCCAGACATTCGATTTTGTATTCAGGCATTAGAAAAGAAGTGTTGCACAAATTTTCAGGGTGCCTCAAATACCTTCCCTAAAATTTTTAACAGCTCTTGGACTACAAGGCTTGCTGTTAAATTTTTCGTGTCTGTTTGAATGTCTGTTGTACGTTTCGTGATAATTGCGCAAAATGCATCCGGTTAGTTTGTAATTAGCTAGGTACGTTAGTGAGGTACCTGGAATCAGCTGTATAATTTTTGATTAAATTTGGTTCATCCGTTCGAAAAATATGGAATATTTTTATTTTTCCTTATAATGCTTTTCTATGAGAATTCAAACGATATTTTATCATTCATTGAAATGAAAATGGAACATTTAAATGTTACTTTATGGATGCTAAATTTTCGCTACGTGATGTCTTAAATTAATGAAATCGGTTTGAAATTTTATCAATAATTTTCCCGGACATGCGAAATTCTCTGTATTGGTTTTTACGGAATTTTGTATATGTTTAAAAAAACTCATCTTATCATTTTTACAATTTGAAATAATGCGTATGTCTTCTCCCCCCCCCCCTCCCTGTTTTCATTTAACGGTTGCCTAGCAACTGAATTTCATAGCATAATGACATTCTTAAAAAATTAGATTTTATGCGTCTTTGGGAAAGCTGATATGCTTAGAAATATATAATTATCTAACATTATTAATTACGGATTTCAGGATATTATATATTGTGTGAAGTGAGATGAAAATTAAAATGCCTTGCAAATTTGACGTTGAGGCAAGACAGATCAGAGGAACTGAAGATTTACTAGTAAATAGAACTTTATTTTCCAGAAAAGTACGAAAATAATTGCAAGCTTAAGTTCATATAACACAGAAAAAACATCAAATTGAACAACAACAACAAAAAAATGACTACGAATTCTTGTGAACAATATTTAAATAATAGTAATACAAATTTATTATAAGGTTGACATTTTTTTTTTTTTTTTTTTTACAAACACGCCCTCAAGAAAAAATATTAATATGCCAACTGTACCTTATAATTCTAAATTTAAACATTTTAATTTTAAATCCCGTCATACTTGACGGGTTTATATGTAGTTCTCATAAGAAAAATCTCAAAAGAGTTGTTAGCAAATAAAAGATCCTTTTAATTGGAACTGTCACAAAGTTTTAAATTTTCAAACGTAATAAATACGACATCTTCCTACGTTTGTCAAATATTCACGGAAGAAAAATGTTTTTAAAAGAAGTAAAAATAACAAAATTCTTGAATGAAATGTTGTTTTTAAGGAAATCAAGGAAATTAATTTTTATAAGATGTCACAAGTTTCTTCAGCCAAAAATATTCTTTAATAGAAACTGACAAAATGAGAAAATAAAAGGGTTTTTAAAGAGAAACAACTTTTTTTTTCTTTAAGAACAGAAAAATAATTCGAAATTCACGCTCACGTAATAATTAAGAAAACGTTAAATTTAACAATATACAGTTGAATTCGTTTATATTGAACTCGGATTCAACAAGAACCCTATTTTAATAAACACGAGTTGGAAATTGCACATTGAGGTGCGTTCGTACTATAACTAGTTTTATAAATATTTTTTGCATCGCATATTGTATCGAATGTATATTTCAGTGCACTTAATAAGTACATATCAATTTCATTCTGTTCGAAAGGCTGTAACATCATTAAAATTCACTTGAACTATTTTTTTCCCATTGGCCGTAATGTAACGGAAAACTTTTGACTGTCCCTGTCATTAAACCGTGTACCGGATTTTCATAAAATTTGAAATGATTCGACAAAATTTTGCAATAAATATATATTTAAAATTTCAGACCATTCGGTTGGATAGTTTTTGCTCTGTTGTATGCGGATGGACGGACAGACAGACGGACAGATTGAACGATGACTATAATGCTACGTATTTATATAATTACGAACGCACCTAAAAAAGATAGTACATGAGTATTCTAACATAAAAATGCTTTGCAGAATACTATAAGTTGTAACAATGAAAATTCGAATATAAGTGAGCAAACATTTTGCTAAATGACAAAAACTTCCCCTCCCTCCCCCTTTTTTGTGCGTTCGTAATTATACTATAAATACGTAGCACCTATAAGTCGTCGTTCAGCCCGTCTGTCTGTCCGCATATAACAGCGCAAAAACTACCCAACCGAATCGTTTGAAATTTAAAATATGTAATTATTGCATAATTTTGTCGAGTCACTTCAAATTTTATGAAAATCGAATGCATAGTTTAATTACAGGGACAGTCCAAAATTTTCCCTTACATTACGGCCAATGGAAAAAAAATTATTTCAAGTGCATTTTAATGATGTTACAGCTTTTCGAAAAGAATGAAATTGATATGCGCTTATGAAGTGCACTAAAATATACATTCAGTACAATATGCAGTGCAAAAAATATTTATAAAATGAGTTATAGTAAGAAACGTTAGTTCATTTGCCACTTTTGACGTGCTATTTCCAACTTGTTTATTTTGTTAACCAAAATGTGTTAATTCATGTGTGTCTGCATTGCTAGGGTGAAACATCAAGAAGAGATTATCATTTATGCTGTCATTATTTTTAAATGCCCCAGTTTAAAAATATTGTATTAGTATTCCCTTGTCAAGCACATTAAAGTAGATGTAAGAGAAGATGTGAAGGTGACAGAAAAAAAAAGAAGCAAGGAAAAAAATCTATTTACCTGAACTTTTATTCAATTTCTTATGATCGATATATGAAATAAACATCGTTATTGCGAAAACTCTGTCAAAATATAAACAAATGCATAAACCTTTGTCCTAATCTATAATCGATTTCGACTTTTTCGCTCATTAAAACTCTTGGCTATGACATTTAAAAATAGTAACGAAGAATATTATTTATATGTATTTTTTTAATAAAAATACAGAAGAAAATGTTATATTAGTATTAATATTATCCTAAAATACTAATATCATTATTCAAAAATGAAGCCTATTCTAAACTTACCATTCTTTACGATCTTTCACATAGTTTTTTTTAAGTGAACTAAAGAATTTTTTTTACAAACAAAAGTGGACTTTTTATTAGAAACTAGCAGGCTTCGCCCGCTATGCTGGTCGGTTTCTGCAAGCGAAACTTGAATCAAACGAAATATATCGGAGACTTTGACCTTGTGTTTTAAAGCAATATGGATCTTTACCTGAAATGTGTTTCTGCACTGCCGAAAACGATATGAAAGGCATTGCGCTGTTATATCGTCTAACATGTCAGATGAAATTTGGGCTATTATTGACATATTCTTTTAGTTGATCGCTTACAATACGATTTGGTAAAGAATGATAGAATGACGTGTAATATACTAAAACCACTCTGTAAAAATTACCTAACTAACAGAGCAAGTTCCATCAAAATCCGTCCAGTAGAACTTCATAAAAAGTCTAATCTTTCATAATCGAGTTAACCTGATTATTGAGCTTCTTCCCATAATTATATAACTGAACAACGTAGAACATTATATACTAAAATCATTCCTGAAAAATTAAACTAAGAGTGCAAATTCCATCAAAATCCGCCAGCAAAACTTTTTAAAATAGCCAATCTTTAGTAACATGGTTCATATGATTATAGAATATTCCTCCATAATTCTATAACTAAGCAACATAAAAAGATAGGTTATATACTAAAACCTTTTGTGAAAAACTATCTAACTAATGGTGCAAGTTCCATAAAAATCGATTCGGCAGAACTGAAGTTATAAGCAGCCGGGATGAAATTCTCATTTGCAATTTATTTATATAGTACATGCCCACAAACTTTGTAATTTACAAATGTATTAAACTGAAATATTTAAAACGTTATGCAATATACTAAAACCGTCCCTGAAAAACTAAAATAAGAATACAAGTTCAAAATCCGCCCAGCAGAACCTTTTAAAATGGGCAATCTTTCGTAACATGGTTCATCGGATTATAGAACTTTCCTCCATAACTCTATAACTAAGCAACATAGAAAGATAAGTTATAAACTAAAACTTTTCCTGAAAAATTATCTAACGAACGGTGCAAATTTCATAAAAATCGATTCGGCAGAACTGAAGTTATAAACAACCGGAATGAAATTCTCATTTGCAATTTATTTATATAGTACATGCCCACAAACTTTTTAATTTACAAATGTATTAAACTGAAACATATTCCTACATTTGTCAAATATTCCATGCGAGAGAAATATTATTAAAGAGAAGTAAAAATAAAAACTCCTTAAACAAAATATTGTTTTTCAAGGAAATCTTAAGAAATTCGATCGGTACAAGAAGTAAACAGTTACTTCAGGAAAAGGTACTCTTTAATAAGAAAGTGACACAATAAGAAAACAAAAGCGTGTATAAATAGAATCTCCTTTTCTTGAAGACCAGAGTTTAGAAAAGAGTGGGAAACTTACGCTCACGTAATGTAGAAGCAAACATTGAATTTAACAAAGTACTCGCTACTAACTGTTGCCTACAATGTTTAAAAGAAATTGGTGTATCAAACTCACATAAATGTATAATATACTTTTGAAGTGCCGAAAGTTATCGAAAATAATGCATTGATTTCAGTTTTATTTATTTCTTTAATACCAAAAGTTAAAAGATAAAAAAAAAGAAAGAATAAATAAATGTAAGAGTGTTTTTTTAAGAATATTTATTGTCTCTCTATCCTTCTCTCTGCCTCTATCTATCTATGAATCAAAATTATATTACAAACCGCGAATTAAAGTGTTTCATGTATTCGAATTCACATATTAGTCGTTTCATAAAATCGTTTTATTAAGATTTTATATATACCAGGAAATCCAAACCTGGCTACCCGGGTCACAGGACATAGGCGAAAATCGTTTTTTTCCAACTCTAATTGACAATTTACATGTAATATATTTTTTTTTAGCCAGAAAAGCATTTTTATATCAAAAATATCAATCATGTATTCAAATAAAGTTTTGAAATTTATTATAGCGAAACTTTCGTATTTGCCGCATGCCAAGAGTTTAGCCGAAGAAATCGCCATAATTTTTCCACTTACTGCAGCCTTTTTTATTCTGATAATTTCAGCGGTTAGGCGGTTAGTTTGATTACATGTCAATTAAATTCGTGTTTTATTTATTTATTTAGGGTGAAACCGCTGCCATCGAAATACTCAAGGCCAGGGGACACGAGTGTGATGTCATCACTAATCGACCGACTTCTTACTAGTGTTGGAATTCACACCGGGAAATTTAAAATATCAATTTTCTTTTATTTTATTTGTGGAATAGCTATCATCTTATAAGTCAATAATAACTATTTAAACTTACTGGTGAGAATTCGGAATCCCTAAATCATAATTCAGCCAGATGCGGCATGCCACAGTGTTGCCGCATCTGGCTGATTTTTTATTAATTTAAATCTGTTTTATATTCTTTTTTTTTAAGTATAGTAGAGATGCTTTAAAAAATTATTATGGACAAAATTTTGAAAAATTATACTTTTTTTCATAAATATGGTCAATAACTCCAGTGCCTGACACCATCCATTTTTGAAAAAAAAATAGCTGATATATAAGTTATAACAGTTAAGACAGATAAGTTGCCACTATAGATGACGAAAAATGCATATTTGAGTTAGATTTTTGCGTATTTCAATCCAAACTGCTTATTTTCTGATTTATTTTTAAAATCATTTTTACTCTCAAACGCATCAAACTGACAAATTCTCTTATTTAGAAACTACATAATGTGCCGTGCTTGTCGATTTTTTGATAAATGCCGAAAATATTGCAAAAAATGCTGTCAAAGTTGGCGTTTTGAACCGAATTTTCCGAAACGGGAGATCTGGTTATAAAAAAAAATGATCACACTGAGAAAATAACTGTTTAAAAATCAAATTGAAATTAATTGATAGAAAAATTAAATCACACGGCCTCTTATACATCTCTTCCAAAATCACCTTAACAAGTTTCATGTATTTACTTTTAAAAATGAGTCTGAAAATGTCTCAGAAAATGTCGAGCTGTTGGGGATAAAAAAAATATTTTTTCGAATAGACCCTTAAGTGTCAGTTACTGGTTAGGTGTAAAAAAACTGGGAGTTTCACCCTATTTATTTATTGGTGAATTTTTAATTTCTTTCTGGAAAATTAACCGGAAACAAATGATGAACAATTTATATCGTTTTAAATGCAAACGGATCTTTCGTAATCGGGCTGTAATAGAGATAAATTAAAAAAATAATTCATGCTTTAAAATCGTTTTAAAAAACCATAAACAATCAGTAAACTGAGATGAAGCTTTCAAACAAATTATATTTGAAAATACATGTTTCTATTCGGCGGTGTAAAAATTTGAGTTGTTCGATTACGTATCTGTTAAATTTATGTTTTATTTTATTGTATTTTATATTATTTATTTATAAATTTTTAATTTCGTTGTGGAAAACTAGCGGGAGGCAAATGCTGAACTATTTATGTTGTTTTAAGAGCGTTATTATTCTTCGGTAATGGAAGCTGCACTATTTTCACGTTAATATTGAACTTTTCATGGTGTAAATGTCCAGCTCTTTTATTATGATAATTATAAATTTCGGTATTGTAAATTTGATTGAAATTTTCTTTACGTTTTTATATCTACGTGCAACTTGCATTGCTCTAGCAGAAAGAGGTCAGCGACTAATTTCTAGATTCAATGTCTTACTGCACTTGACACGTATGCCACAAGAGTAATTAATTACTTCGCAATGAATCTACGAGAGTTAATTTACTTGGGTGGAACGGAAATAAGATATGAATCTTGAGGTTTTTTCAACACAGTCATTGTACTTGCACAACAAAATCATTAATGCAATTGCTATATCAGAATGCAAAGGCAGAAAATAAAACAGCCTCTTCATGCGCAGTTTGATGAACAACGGAATGATAAAAAACTTTAAAGTTCGACTCGAGCCCGGACAGGCCCAGAAAAAAGTTAAAATCTCGGCTCGAACCCGACCCGAGTAAATTTCTACAAAACATTGATTTGTACGTCGATTTGTTTAAAAATGTGTCTCATACGAGGAGTTCTGACCAAAAATATTTATCTTAACTTTTTTTATCATGTTTATAATCTTCAATTTTATACAAGTCCCGCAAGGCTGCGATATTTATTTTTTAATGAATCTCTATTTCTTGTATGTAAATGTTTCAGTTATCATTAATATTGATAATCCATATGCCATGTATTGAAGTGTTAAAAATCTGAAAAATGCTATACGGTAAGATCTTCTAAGACGGAATTGCATAAAAAAGAAAAAAAATGCGTTATAGACAAGTTCCCTTCTTAGCAAGTGTAAATGTATTATATATCCTTCTCTTACGTATTAGTATATTAATTTTGCATGGATCAACACGTTTTTCAGTTTAAAACAGGATTCCGTCATAGGCAGGTTCCTTTTCTCACGTTTTGCTATATTTTAATTTAGCTATATTTTAATAAGAGTAAAAATTTACTATTCTTTAAAAAGAATAAATTTTAATGTTTAAGTGTAGAATAGTGGCGATTTAAAAATGTATACATTTTTTGCAAAAATTTTTGGGTCAGGCCTAATTTAGCTGACCTTTGAATGGACCAGGCCATGCTGAGACAATGATTTTCATACGGGCGGGGTCAAAACTAGGACTGAAAATATTAGGCCGTGAAGACTAGAAATGAAACCAGACCCGGCTATGTACAGAAAAAATAAGTTAGGCCCGGCCCGAGTGCCCTGAATAAAAATCGGGCCGGGCTCGGGCCACGGGCCGGCCCGTGAAGATCTCTGTTTCGAATACTCTTTGAGAAAGTTCTAGTATAACAGATGCTTATTTACAAAAATCATTGTAACACATAAATCGAAGTATGTGCAGTAAAACCTCCTTAAAGCGACCACGTTCTGTTCCAGTAAAAATTGGTCGCTTCGAGAGGTGGTCTCTTAATGGAGGTCAAGTTTAAATCTAGATTTTAATTGTCCATAAAAGGTAACAATTGATGTTACTAAAATTTATTTTTCCCATTAGGAAAAAATATAAAAATTTAAGTATCAAAACAAAAGTTAATTACATAAGTTAATTACTGCAGAGTTTAAAAAAGGAATATATTGACGTTTGCAAACGATCTTACGGTTTATCTTTCATAACTTTTATTTTCAAGTCTTTTCGAAGTTCAGTACATAAATGCAATTTTTTTTTGGACGGGAACAAATAATGACGATTTCATTAATTTATCTGTTTCTTTGAGAGTTTCCTAACAGAATACGGCAGGGAAGTTTATTGATCGTCATTCTTAATTCGTCATCAGAGTTAAATTCATTGCCTAAAAAGGCACAAAGGGGTTTAAACACTAAAAAGTTACCGGAAAACAAAAAAAATCTAAACTTAGATTAGAAGTTTGGTGAATAATGCGCCTTTCAGAATTATTTTTCCAATAAAACCTTCTCCAAGCGACCAGGGAAAAACTGAATTTGTTTCATTTTCTTCAAAGAAACTGGTCGCTCATAGAGGGAGTTAAATTGGGATGGTCTCTGAATGGAGGTAAAATTAGTATTGAGCTTACGGGAATAAATTTCGTTCCATGAAAAAATGATCGTTCAGGGAGGTGGTCGCTTAATGGAGGTGGTCTCACAGGGAGGTTTCACTGTATATCTAAAACATTTTTTAATTAAATGAATTTCGTATAATTAGAAAATAATTTTGTGTCGTTGATGAATTAATTACATTTTATCTTACATGAAAATTAAAAGTTTTGTTAGCAGGCACAGAGAGCAATCGTGGGCATCACGTATAATTACAGGTGCAATTAATTAATAATTATGTATATTTATGTATGTATTAATTACTTAAAAAATTTTTGGACATTTTCGTTGTCGTTCGAAAATAGGAAAATTACCAAAATTCGGTTTCGGTCTTAAAAAACTGTTTCAGTCGATCTTTAGTTATTTATGTATTTTGTACATTCCTTCTAGCTCTACTTGCTTGTGTGTTGTTCTGATTAAAAAAAGCGGATATGGGTTGGGTTGGGTTGGTTTGATTTTTGACGGCCGATTATCTACTCGAGGGATAAAGGACCTAGGGGGAGTGCCCTCCGTGGGGGTCTTTCTAATGGAACCTAACCCGTACTTACGCATGGAAAATCCAAGGTTTCGAAGAAAACCACGAAAACTCCGAAACGGTTAGGCCGACGGGCGCGATTGGGTTCGAACCCAGCACATCCCGTCTACCAGCTTCGAGAGCAGAACCTCTCGGCCACCGTTGGGGCAAAAGCGGATATGAAATGTTTTTTATGTGGCCTCTGAATTGTTTCTCAATACATATAAAAGAGAAACACATAAGTTTAAGTTAACGGAACGGAAAATATTTCTCGAAGTTTCGAAGCGTCTGTGATCTTGGTCATAGACCTGTTACTATAATGAGCCCTAAATACCTTATCCTTAATCCAGACAGTGTCTGAATGAATCGTTTCATATCAGTGCCAAAGAAACTGCTAGCAAAGTCTTTTAACCCAACACAAAAGAATCATAGCTCTAAAGACACTGTTTTTGTAAACAAAAATTTCGCTAGCAGCAAGTCAACATCGGCCAAATACTGTGACGAGATTAATATTGGTTTCCTTTTAAAAATAAATAACCTAAGAATATTTGGTGCTATTTTAAATTAAATTACTAGAAAACAGGAATTCGGCTTTTTAAGAATTTAGTGTAGCCCGACGAATATATATATATATATATAAATTTGAAATTACAAATATATGAAGAAATTGGTAAAGTTCTAAAGATGATTTAGAAATGAACATAGGAAACCAGTATGTAAAATAAGAAACTATGAATGACTCACAGAATCGTCAGAGGAGCGTGTGAGTTCATTCATAGAAGATGCGTTATTTTATCCAATTTTGTCGGCATTAAACCTAAAATGACAAAATTTAGCTCCTTATAACGCAAATATATATATATACAGTGGCGGTCAAAAGTTTCCGGCCAGTTAGTTTCTTTGATTTGTTTGACAGAATGTTTCAGTGAAGAAGAAGCACAATTACTCCAAAAGTTAGGAATAAGTAAATTACCTCTGACCACGTGATGATTTTGATTGGATACTTAAAATACTTGATGCAAAGGGAGGAATTCGAAATTCGCGCGTGCAAAAGTTTCCGGCCATTCGTCATCCATTACTTTTTGATATCGCTAAAGTGTTTTTTTTTGGCCATGTTTGTTAATTAATCAACGTGAATAACGAATTTTAAATTCAAAAATGAAAAGTTTAACAATTTATTGTTCCTAAACGAGTGATTTTTTTGTCGCGAATGGGACAATCTTCTCGTGATATTGTGGCAAAATTGTTGATCGGAAAATTTACTGTAAACGATATTTTAAAAAATATATAAAGATGGTCATGGCCTTCGGAACTTGCCACGGTCCGGAGCACCCCGGAAAATGACTATTCTTGTGGACAGAATTATCAGAAGAAAAGTAGTTGATGACCCGCGTAAAAATGCCGCTGCAATTCCACGCGGTATATGGTGTTAAAATATTGCTGAAACAAGTCTGTCTACAGTGTAAAGACGCTTATGTGACGTAGAACTTTATAGAACAGTCGGTGTTAAAAACCTTTTATAAGTAAAAAAATTCAGAGGGCCCGACTGGCGTTTGCCCAGGAATACAAAGACTGGTCAAGTGAAAACTGGAGAAAAGTACTATTTTCCGATGAATCGACGTTCAATCTTTTTGAGAGTGATAAAGAAACATTACAACCGACGACCTAAAAACAAAAGATAAGATGCGAGATATATTATTCCTACAATGAAGCATGGCGGAGGACACGCTATGTTGGGGGGGGGGGGGGGGGGGGGCATTTTCTGGAAAATGTGCCTGTCCGTTATTTGAAATCCGTGACAAGATGAATAGTGCAATGCATAAAGATATCTTGCAAGATCATTTGCTGTCTTATTGAAGGAAAAATTGTGGTCGCAACTATTTGTTTCATCATGATAACGACCAAAAGCATACAAGCTAGCTCGTCAAGCAGTGGCTTTCGCACAAAAAAATTCGGCTTTTGAAATGGACAGCCCAATCATCCGATCTGAATGTAATAGAAAATCTTTTAAACTAACTTGAAAACGTGTGTGGAATTATAAATATTCCAATTCAGCAGCATTTTCAAAATAATTGCAAAAAACGTGGACAAAACTTAACATTGATTATCTGCAATCGTTAATTGAATCGTTGCCACGTTGCTGCGCAGCAGTACTTATTTCCAAATGTATTAATACAAAATACTAATTGTAAATGTTGTTGATCACTGTTATTTTCTGTTATGACACCATTTTTTTTCCAAACTTGCCAATGTGGCCGGAAACTTTTGAGAACATGCGTTTTCCTTTGCAATTAATTTTGTCAATTAAATTTATTAATATTTACTTTTTATTCCATAAATAAGTTCTTAACTGTTATGTCAATAAAGTGTATAAGTATCACTTTGAAATCCCTCTTGATATTGGTATACTTACAAATTAACCAAAAATTTCATGCTGGCCGGAAACTTTTGACCGCCACTGCATATATATATATAACCATTAATTAAACATTACCGACCATCATCAAAAACCGCAATATTGTGAATGAATTGACAATGAAAATGGATGCCACAAATCTATAATATAGAACTGTATGTATAAAATAAAGTGCCTTATACTTAATTACAAGAATTAATATGGAAGAAAAAAAGAAGAATATGGATTCCGAAAAAATTGAAAAACTTGTATATTGAATTGCGTTTTCAAGAGTACAGAATTCAATGATATAAACAAATCGGTCGTTTTCTGTGAGAAAAAAAGCTAAAAGCTAAAATAATTTTTTTCTCCTGTACCCAAACAACCAATATAACCAAAAGAATAGTTTCAAGATGAAAACAGAACATTATCAAATGGCATGAAATGGAAAAAACACTACAACCCATTAAATATTTAATTTATAGCAATAGAAATCTTACACAACATACCGAATAAATTCCCAGATGATTTTCAAAATATCTTCCCGCACATGGAATACCAAAGCATGATAAGATTAAGGTGAATAAAACAGTTAACACAGAAATTAAAACCTATGGATTCAGTTAATTCATTTTGAAATACCGTGATAAATTCAATTAATATAATATAAAAAGAAAATAATTACATTATTTAAAATACCTAAAAACAATTTCAAATTGTTTAGTATCAGTTTTAAAATATTGCCAATATTCAGCGTTCAATACCACCTGGTGTAAAAAATTAAAATTATTACTTTAATAGAAGCTTTAAAAAGACAAAATCTTTTGTGCTGCCATCTATTATTTTATTTTAAAACTATTATTATTATTCAAATGTCACAAAAAGAAGAACCTAATAAAAGCTAATGGAATTAAAATATATCAACTGCATTACTACACAAATCCTAGTATAAAAATAATACCATACTATATATCATTATTCAAAAAAAATTTAAATAAATTAAATGTTAATAAAATGCTTTCAATATATTCTATTACCAAACCCATTTAATCCAAACTGAGAAATTTTCTTTAACATTGATAATATATAGAATATAGCTATAGGCTATAAAATAAAATAAATTATACATAATAAAAATATAAAAAACCTTAATAATTACTATTACATATAAAAAATGAACAGGAAAAAAAATAAATAAAAAATAAAAAATGGATGTTTATAGAAGATTGTCAGATTCTAAAATTCCCAATAGCCTAAAGATCACAAATGTAGTGTGTGAATTATCTTCATATTAGCCATAAAAAAGCTAAAAAATATGATTGTGACAATCAAACACATTAAACCGACAATTAATCATGGAATACAAAGTTGAAAATAAAACAATAGTAAAAAGTATAGAGGAATAATAATAAAAACTATTTACCCAATTTTAATACATACAGTATAACATTAGTTATATCAAATAAACTTACATGCATAATAATCACTAAAAAGATGGTATACTATTATTAATTAATATGATATTGTCCTGAATAGACTAAAATTTAAAAACAAGTTAATATTGAATTTGATGATTAAATAAGTTAAATTTAAAATGAATTGAAAAAAAAAAGAAATGTCACCAATTACATATAAAACATCAAATCAACATTCATATAAAATACGTATTAGAAATGTAGTTATAATACAAAAGCAAACTAATTTTTTTTTTAATTAACCATTGCGTATTATCCAGACAACTCCCCCCTCCTCCGTACTCTAACATCTACCCACCCAACCATCCTATAGTAATTTTTTATTATTATTTTACAATTTTTAATTTTTCATATAAATATTTTTTTATTTTATAAATTTTTTTGTAATTTTGTTTACGCATGTGTTAGTTTTTTTTTTTTTTTTTTTGAAAGATCATGTAAGTACTAATTGCATATTAATGAATATATGAATTTTTTTGGAAAACCATGATTTAATGCTTCATAAATTAGTTTTTTAATATTATTGTTATTTAGATTAGAAGAACATAAACATTTTATTCTATATAAATGATTAAATATTATATTTCGATATACAGAATGATGAAGACCAGATTTAAAATTTTTAAATGTATTAACTTTTAATTTAATTTTTTTACGTTTATCATATAAATCTGTTATTGTAATTTTAAGATCTAAGAAGTTAATTGTATTGTTAGATAAGAGATTTTCAGTTAATTCCAAATTAGTGGTATAATCAACTGGAAATTGAGAAATTTTAGATTGATCAGTTGCAATTAAAATTATGTCATCAATATAATGATATAAATGGAGATTATTATTAGTAAAAGTACGTTCATAGTGATATAAGTATAAGTCTGATAATAAACTGGATGTACAACCACCTTGTGGTATACCGACGTGCTGTAAATATAATGTGTTATCTGGCAATATATAATTATTATAGATAATGAAGTTTGTTAATGATTTAAAACAAGCGATATCTATATTAGATGGTAATTCCAGTTTTTTATAATATTTTTTAAATAATGCATTTATAATATTATGTAAATCTAATACGTCTATATTATTAAAAAGATCTTTGAAGTCATATGTCGTTATATTATATACACAATGAAGATTTTTCAAAATATTGACCAGTTGATAGCTATTTTTTATACAATGTGTATTATCATTGTTTGTAGTAAGTATATATAATTGATTAAGAATTTTTAATAGGAGTTTACTGGCTTTATTATTATATGCATTGCAACCAATAGTTACAGTCCTAAATTTAATTGGAGTTTTATGAAATTTGGGAATAAGAATTAAATAAGGATAATTAAAGTTAGTAGATAGAATATTTAATAGTTTATAATGACTTTGAATTTTACGATTATTTACGATTACATTTTCATTAGTTTTTTGAAAAGATTTATTAGAAGAAATGCAGGTTGTAAGAAGTTGGTGATAATAAGATTTACATATGATTGCATAATTATTAGGAGATTTGTCTGCATATGTAATAATGTAGTTTTTTTTGTAATTTAGTAATTTGTTGGAAAAAATGCTTTGTGTTAATAGAAACCAAATCAGAAATATTATTTTTTAAAACCATAGTTAATTTTTCAATTACTAATATTTTCCATTGATTAAAATTTGCAATAGGTTTTTTGTAATAGATTGAAATTTTATATATAAAAATATCTATATCATATGTAAACTGTTTGATAATAGATTTAACAGTAAATTTAGATGGAAGTGTATATTTAATACCAAAACCCATTAGCTTTTTCAATTTAAAATCATTAACAATATTAAGATTTCCAGTGATTATATGTCCTTGATCATTGTTTATACATTTTTTTAGATAGGGGTCATTGCATTTACACGGAAAATAACTCGCAGCAGATGTATTTTTTGAAAATGTATTGTAGTTAAAAATCTTTCTACCAATTGTATTCGGATATTTAAAGGTTTTTGATATATGAAGATTATTAATAGGAAAATAACAGTTTTTATCGTTAATTATAGAATTGATATTAATTTTATTAAATATATGATTTGAAAAAGTTATTATCATTTGAGTAATCGTGTTTTGAATTTTATGTTTTTTTTTTTTTTTTTTTTTTTTTTTTTTTTGTAAATTAATATTTAAAAGATTAACCCTAGTCATAATGAGATCAAAATAAATATCAGAAAAATGTTTAGAGAAAGATTTACTTAGAAATACATTTAAATGTTGTACAATCTGTTTCTTTTTAATAGCAAATATGTATTATATATATATATAGTACAAAACGTATCACAGTTTTAAGGCTTAAAATATGGGCTTTTATTTTAGTATTTAAAATGACGTCATTTGCATCCGCTGAAGAATTTCACGTTTACGATGCAATTTTAAACTCATCTATACACAAGTATGCACATGACGTCACTCTCACGTAATAGTTGAGAAACCCAACAAGAAGCGATGTAGTCTTTCATTTATTAATAACATTAACCCTGAAATACACGCGCTAGGAATGACATATCCAGAGTACGTACTGTATTGGCGTGCGCAGTACGCCGACCGTGTATTTGAGGGTTTTATAATACATCCATGTTTTATTAGAAATCATTCATTTACATTTTTTCAAAATTCGAAAAATGTTATTAACTGTTAAATGTTATTAATAAAATTGCATTCTTTTAGCTTTTTCATAGGAATGAAGTAAATACGGATAAAATAAGTCGCACAAATATTCTTTAAAATACATTTTTATAGCAGATGATATTTTTGGCATAGCACGTATTTTAATAACAATTTTTTTTTCAGTTGTTATGAGAAAATGGCAACAAAAAGATACAGTAATATACTATTTTCCCTTTACTTTCAACAGAAATGGAGTACCTACTTCAGTTGCCAACATTAGAGAAATGGCTTTAAAACTACAAAAAATCTCAAAAATAAATTGAGATGCAGTTTTTAAGCATGCATGTTTTTAAGATGCATTTAAAAGTACTTTTTTCCCCTATAGAACGGTGTAAAAAATTGAAAATATGCGATATTTAGAAGTTTAAAAAATTGCAGTAGATTATCAGTATTTAATCGTACAATGATACATCTACTTCGTTTTAAGGGTGGTTTATGGTTAACTGTAACATTAATTTTTAGTGACTACACTTTAACTTATTGTCTGAAAGAAGTAGCATACCTGGGGCTAAAAACGATCTTGAGAAATTTGTATTGTGATTGTTAGAGGAGTACTCAAGAATTAAAGCATTGCAAAGAGCGTTGTGTAACACAAATAACCCGCAGCATAATTTATCTGCGTATGCTTTTTCGGTAAAACCTAATTAAGAAATATGAAGAGAATAATAAGAATGTAAAAGGTGGATTTTACTTTAATGCTGTCAGGGTTCTCGCTGACTTTTTACGAACGTTAGAAATTTGGCTAATCAGAAATAAAAAAAACATTTGAACAATGAAACAATGAAAAAAAAAATGGCAAAATTGTTGTGAAACATTGAAAATTCGATCTTTAACCCTTTAATGTACCAATCTTTTTTTCAATATGTTCTAAAATAACCTAAGCTTTTGTAAATGACTAAACTAAATTTAATCCACTACATAAACTAAAAAAAAAAGTAACTTTACTCTAAATGTGCAAAAAAAAAAAAAAAAAAAAAAAAAAAAATTAAAATTTAATTTAACTTAATAAAATGTTATGAAATAAAACTTCCAATCACAGTTAACTCAGGATTTTAAAATATCACATTCAATTAATTCTGAAAAATTCAAAATGTAAGCAACAAAATGTGTCAAAAACTTGTTTAGTGTGACACCAATCGTTCAGCAATGTAAATAAGAGTGTCGTCTATACTGACACTTACAAAAATGACACTTTCAATTGCATGAAAATCCGAATCTATTTACGCGAATTAGAGCGTAGACAGATAGACGGACAGAAAAACCGAATGCATAAACACTTTTCAACTATGTTGGTAAGTGTTAAAAAAATGAGACGAAAAAGAAAAAAGTGCTTTCTACTGAGAAAAAACACACAAAAATTTCATGTTAAATCACACCGTAAAAAACTAGTTGGATGTGCCAATCCCAAAACTTTCTTCTATCTTATACATCTTAATATTTCAAAAACTAGCTACACATGTTAATACTTCAATATTATTAGTTCAATACTATACCAACTTTGATTTTCATCTTAAATTTCTGCTTCAGTCAATTAAACGGACTAAAAACGAGTTAATCTATATCATGATATTTGTTAAAATTAATAGTTTTTCCTTATTCTGTTGTTATCAGATGTTTGTGAATAGCCGGCTTAGCAGGAAGCGAGTTTCCGTCTTTGCACGAGCCGCCGATGGACAATAGAACTACGAAAAATCAAGAAAAGTATACAAAAATCGCTATGACAGATCCCCTTTACCGCGCGCAGGGGCGTCGCCATGGGGGGGGGGGTTAGGGGGGGAGCCTCCCACCCCAATATATGTGAAGTTGGGAAATTTGAGCTTAGAGTTGGGAAATTCTAGATTTTTGAGACATTTCCTTTTTTAGTAAAAAAAATTAGGAAATTTTTGTTTTGGTGATTATGTTTCTGAATACTGTAACAGTAAACATGTTAAATTATCAAAATAAATACAAAAAGAAATCAGCCACACTCAATCTATCATTGCGTTTTTCTGTTCTACAAAAATATTATACATCTACCAGACCTAAATTTCTCTTGTCCTATCCATCAATAGCTGACTATTCAGTTCCTTTATTTCCTCCAAAACTTTGTTCCTTTTTGAAAAATTTCACCCTACGTCCACTTCTCGTCCCAAAAGAGAATCCAGCTATTTTAATCCAAAGGGATTACATCTTCTTTTGAAAATTGAAGATCACTTGTAGCACAACAGAAAGGAATGTAGTTACCTACTTGAAACACAGCTGGGCAAGAAGATTTGATGAGTTTTCACAAATTGCACTAATTTTTGAGCTAATTGCGTGATTTTTAGACAATTTTTTACTCATTCTCATGATTTTTTCCGCAAAAATTAGTCAACCCTTCGATGTCAAGAAAAAAGTGTTATATGAGCAAATATGAATATAAGAAGTCGCTAGTTTAGATAAATTTGTCACTTTTTACATTTATTTGTGAACAGAAATATATATCAGTCCTGTTCGTTTATATTTATAGGTGTTTCTGAAATTTTAAACCAAAAATCCAGTGTTGTGTCTTTAAAACTGTACTAAAAAATGACTATAAAATCTCAGCACGAAAGAACCCTTCATAATAAGGAAAAGATTTTTCGTGCAAGGTTTTGGAGCAACTAAAAATCCATTCGAGGATGAAAAAGGTAAAAAGTGAACCATTTGAATTTGGAACAGAAATATGACCATGAAAGCAGTCCATCAACTGAAGAAAACATCGACATGCATTGTAACACTGACACGTTGCATTTGAATAAAAAATTGAATCAATAAAGATTTCCCTATAGACAAGTTCACAAACAGTTATGAATATTAGAATGTGACTGAAGAAGCTGACTTCCGAAAGCACCGTAGAAAAAGGGTTTCATCAAAGGGAATAGATAAAAATAATAGTACAGCAATGAACACTGATAAACACAAGTTTTACTGGAAAGAATTACAAGAAATACAAAAAAAAAACTTAGTAATGGGCTTAAATGGTAATGTTCCCTATATCAAGAGAATATTGCACCAATACATTTCATATTTAAATTACAATTGTGCAAGGCAAATTTGAGTATCACTAACTTAGGAAAGTTAATAATGTTTCCACCTGGATATGAGAAAAGGATGTACATGACTTGCAGAGTCAAATAGAAATAAACCAAATCCCAACTCACTTAAAAAACCTTTTTCTCATGCCTTGAAATTCAAAGATTATTTGAACACGCCGTCAAACTATATACTCGTATCTGAACATTCACAGCAGTTTATCTTTATGGCATCGCATCTAATGAAAGAATCTTTAGTCAAATAAAAATTTAAAATATATATATTGCAAACTACAAAAAGGGATGACAGACTTGGCAGCCTAATGATTTTAAAATGGGAAAGTGAAATAGTGGATTTATTAAACTGGACGATGTTATCATCAGGTTGGCTTCTTTGAAGATCAGAAGAATTAATGTTAAAGGAAAACTAGTCGGATGTGCCAATCCCAAAACTTTATTCTATCCAATACATGTTAATACTTCAAAATTTGCAATCACAATGCAAAACGAATTCTAAAGGAATAGATCCGTTTAATTGTGTGAAATTAAAAAGGAGATAGAAGCATCGCATTTTTCCAACAAATCATTGAATTTGGGCGCACACCCTGTTAGATGTCTGCAACCGAAATTCCAAACCCAAAGAGCACAAAAGCGATATCTTTGGATAGTATACACCCAAGCCCAATAAGGAATTGCAACCAAATATGAAATTTGGCAAATTCCGTGCATTAGTTTTTCAGATATAGCTAACGCAAAAATCGTGAAAAATGCTTCACAGCAGTGCCACCTGTTATATGATATACACAAAAGCCTAATAAGCACTAAATTATGTCAAGGTTTAACAGAATATGAAGTTTGATCAAATTCCGTGCAACAGTTTTTGAGATATAACTATCGCTAAAATCATGTAAATCGTGAAAAATGCAGCATAGCAGCGCCACCTTTTGGGTTATTTACACCAAAAACTTATCAGCATTAATTTTTATCAAGGTATAACTAAATCTAAAGTTTTATTAAATTCCACGCATAAGTTCTTGAGATAGAGCGCCCACAAAATTTGTGTCACATACACAAGACAGACATTTTCTAAAAACAGTCAAATCGTTCTAAAACGTATCAATTATAGGTGCACATTTCCAAAGTTTTTAAGGAGCCAGTGGCTCCTAAAGCGAAATTATCCAGTGGCTACATTGTGAAAGAAATGCATACAAGCAACAGCAATTATATGAGAAAAAATTTCAGGAGATCAAAGTGAAAAACTATCTACAAATATACAAAAGAAACAGACTAATTATATCAAATTTGTATAGTTCATTTAATCACCCAATTCTTTTAATTTGTATATAAATTAAGTATAATATAAATCTTAAGCTATGTACTGTCAAAGATAAAGTTGGGCAAGATAGAGGTAAAAAAAATATATATCGATAAGAATAAGCTGAGGAATCATGGTAGTGGGGAATATTAGGAAAACAATATTTCTTATTTTCATTTTGCCATACAAGAGTTCATAAAAGAAAAAAATAAGAGTGTGTAAAATTATTTTGCACTATAAAAATCAAAACAGAATTCAAGCATTTGTTTGTCAAGAATACATAAGAAAAATTATCTTAAAAAACAATCTTATCACAGTTTATTACAGGGGTGAGGAAAAATATCAATAATTTCGACAAGTGGCCGCCGAAAAAAATCAATTTTGTCAATCGTTAGCAAGAAAAAGCGCGAATTCCGTCAAAGGATCAGGAAAAAATGCGACTTTCGTCAAAGAATCTAAAAAACACGCGTCTTTTTGTCAAAGAACTGCGGGAAAAATGCGAATTTTGCCATTCTTTGCAGAAAAATTATCAACTTTGTCAAAGGATAACGAAAAAAAAAAACCCCACCAATTCTATAAGGATCTTGGAAAAAACGATAATTTTGTCAAAGGGTCGCAAATCAGACAACGTGAATTTCGGCAAAAGATTGCAGAAAAACGTGAATTTCGTCAACAGATTGCAGAAAAAACGCGAATTTTGTCAACAGATTGCAGAAAAAATGTGAATTTTATCAAACGAGTGCAAAAAAAAAAGAAAAAACCCACGAATTTCGTCAAAGCATCGCGAAAAAACCCGTGATTTTCGTAAAAAGGATCGCGAAAAAAAAACGTAATTTTTGTCAAAGGATCGCTGGAAAAAAAAAACGCGAAATTCGCCAAAGGATGGCGACTTAGATGCCTAAAATTAGTCGCCGAAGCAAAAAATTTATTATCCACGTGGCGACTGGCGATCGTGAATCTGCACCAACAATATCAATCCGTCGAAAGCCGGAAGTCGAATTTTTTTTTTACGAATTCAATACTTTCTTCTTGTAAAGGTAGAAGAAAGTAAAAAGCTGGTTGGTTTTCTTATTAAAAAAAAACAATAATTGGAATTTTTATTTTTCTAGTTTAAAAATTTTTCTTTGGAAATAAATTTTTTATGCATAAGTTTCCTTATCATTATTACACACGTTTTGCATGTCACTTTAGTTGAAAATTGGAGAAATTTGTTTCAAGTTGGGAAATTTTCGAATTCTATCCCCCGAAAAAATATCTGTAGCTACGCCCCTGACCGCGCGATATTTCCAAATTCAAGGAGGACCTGTTGGCCAAAGCCAAAAACATGCACAAAAAATTTGGTTCAATTGTATGCATAATTTTATACACTTTTCGATTGTACAATAAAGAAAATGGCACAAACATCGCTATTACAGCGCCCCCCTTCCAACAGATTTTTTTTCAAATTCAGGGAGGATTTGTTTGCCATAGCCAGAAACGTACACAAAAAATTTGGTTCAATTCTATGCATAAATACATACACTTTTCGATGTTACAATAATGAAAATCGCACAGAGATCCAATTATAGCACCCCCTTCTGGCGGAATTTTTTCGAGTTCAGGGAAGACTTGCTTGTCATAGCCAGAAACATACACAAAAAATTTGGCTCAATTCTATGCATAACTTCATACACTTTTCGATGGTACAATATTCAAAATGACACAAAAATCACTATTACAGCGCCCCCTACTGGCGAATTTTTTCCAAATTAAGCTTGCCATAGCCAAGACCTTAAAATAAAAATTTGGTTCAATTCTATGCATAACTTCATACACTTTTCGATGGTACAATATTAAAAATGACACATAAATCGATATTACAGCGCCCCCTAGCGGCGAATGTTTTCCAAATTCAGGGAGGACCTACTTGCCATATACAAAAACTTAAAATAGAAATTTGGTTCAATTCTATGCATAACTTCATACACTTTTGGATGGTACAATATTCAAAACCGCACAAAAACCGCTATTACAGCACCCCCTAGCGGCGAATTTTATCCAAATTCAGAGAGGACCTGCTTGCCATAGCTAAAAACTTAAAATAAAAATTTGGTTCAATTCTATGCATAACTTCATACACTTTTTGATGGTACAATGGCGATACACAGACGCACAGGCGGACAGACGGACACACGGACAGACAGACATTTTCTATAAACATGTTTTTTGGGATCTCTGACCCCTAACACGTGTAAATCCGTCGAAAACCGGAAGTCGAAAAAAAATTCGATTACAATACTTTCTTCTATTGAAGATAGAAGAAAGTAATAATAAATAGTGAAAAGCACAAAAACAACCCAAATGGAACCTAGTGAAATATTAGCTTATTGCATTAGTGTACTGATAAATAATACTTCCATTTTTAATAAGGCCTCACCAGGGGCCGAGAGGTTCAGCTCTCAAAGCTGGTAGACGGGAGGTGCTGGTTTCGAACCCAATCGCGCTTGTCGGCCTAATCGTTCGGAATTTTTCGTGGTTTCCTTCGATCTTGAGATGTTCGTGCGTAAATACGGATTAAGTTCCCTTAGAAAGATCCCCATAGAGGGCATTCCCCCTCGAGCCTATATCCCTCTAGTAGATAATCGGCCGTCAAAAATCAACCCAACCATTTTTAATACGAAAAGCTAATATAATTAGTATTTACTAAATTATCTTGGATTGAATGAGGGAGTAAAAATGTATCATTTGTGCTTCTTTCGATAAATTTTCGTGGGTTATTAACAACTTGATTCACTCGAAAAAATATTACCATTAGAGATTTATTACCTAATCGCAAAAAGTTCGTAAAATGAAATACAAAAATAAAATTTAACATAAAACAATAAATACAAATTTATTACACATAAAAGAAAAAAAAGTGAGAGAGGGAGAAGGAAAATAAAAAGGTTTTCTGCTGAGAAAATAAACTCATGTAGCAGCATACCATGGAAAGACAAATAGCAAAAAAAAACAAGAAAAAGGAATGTAACTCGGTGAAACATCAGAATTTTCCATTAGTAGTATAAGGAGAAGTAATACTTATTACATTTAATCAGAAAAGTTAACATAATTATTTACAAAATGCAGCTACAATCAAGGCGGAAGACAGGATAATGTAACTTAAGGCACCGCTTCCTTTATATAAATGGAATATAGTTAAAATTAGTTAATATATTTTCTTCTGTATATAAATATCTTTAACAAATTAGTTCTTTGGTTTCTTTACCCACTTCCATGAAAGAATAAGAAAACACATTTCATTTTAAACGCTGGCGTCGACTAGATTAGATCGAATTTGATGATAGTGCAGTCTGCAGGCTTACTTTAATTTCGGAAGTAATAAATACTATTTTTTTATATTAAAATTGAAATAACTATGAGAAAATAAGGTAAAATCTTTTTTCTAAACCAAAGAGAAGATAAATATCGAAAAACAAGAAAAAGAAAAGGAACTCAGAGAAATATCAGATTATTCCATTAGTATACGGAGAAGTAATACTTATACATTTCATCAGAAAAGTTAACATAATTATTTATAAAATATAGAAACAATCAAGGCTGTAGCCAGGATAATTAATGTAAGTCAGGCACCATTTCCTTCATATAAATGGGATATAGTTAAAATAAGTTAAATATATTTTCTTCTGTGTATAAATATCTTTAACAAATTAGTTCTTTGGTTACTTTACCCACTTCCATGTAAGAATAAGTAAACACATTCCATTTTCAACGTTGGCGTCGAATAGATCAGACCGAACTTGATGAGAGTGTAGAGTAGACTGTAGGCTTACTTTATTTCGGAAGGAGTAAATACGATTATTTTTATTAAAAGAGAAATAACTATGAGAAAATAAGCTAAAACCTATTTTCTAAACCAAAGAGTTAGTCCAGGGGAAATGTACCAAAAAGGGGGTTACCTTGCTAAAGGTCGTGTAGAAGATTTTTATTTTTTTAATTTGTTTATACTGAGGCAAGCATGGAAAAACCAAGTTTTCTAACAAAATTTCTTAAGGCTAAATATTCTGTCATGTTGTTGTTCAGAAACTATGTAATCGAAGTTTTTTTTTTTTTTTTCGTTTTTTTGCAAACGCAATAGATCTTTCAGAAAATAGTGTCGAAGTGGACGTTTTGAACCGAATTTCAGCGCGAAAGTAGAATAACCAGTCAAGAGCGGGCGACAAACATGTTTGTCACGTGATCAAAATCGCTTATAACCAGGGTCCGGGGCGACTAAAAAATTCCTCTTGGCGACTAACTTTTTACCTACTTATTAATTTCTTTTAACCAAAAAAAAAAAATTCCATGTGCGAAAATATTTATTTTTAATAGCGTGATTATTTGCAGTGTAAGAAAATACACCATACCGGCGCAAAAACTCGCCTTAATTTTTCAGAAATCAGAGTTTTGGCTAAGCCAAACTAAAGTGCATGTTTAAAGAGCACTGTTTAGATTAGAAAACCTTAAAAATACTCCAGCAGAAAATGAAAAAAAAAAATTAAATAATGTTTCATTAAGTGTAAGGTATCTAAATGTGCAGTAGTCAGATATATCTCACAAAAATGGCAAATGGTATTTCAAATCCAAATCTCAAAGGCATTGTTAATTTATGTATATAATTTCTAGTTGGGAATTAAAGGCAAGGAAATTAATTTGTCTACTGTTTTAATGTTTAATTTCATAGTTTGTTTCTATTTAATTTTTACAATGTAAAAGTGATACGGTCGGATCTCTATTTAACGAACCTCTATTTTGCGAACTTTTCCTTGGAACCAAGAACATTTTGCGAAATTCTTCGTAAAATAAGCTCCAAATAGCGAAGTGCATTCTCTATTTAACGAACTTTTTCTTGTGATCTAATTTTTTTTTTCTCCCCATTTCTCAAAATATTTCTGGACATTTCAAACTTATTCTTTGTGTAAACACATTTTATGATGCTCAATGGCCTTGAATTGGTTTTACCAGGCGCTTTCTTTGTCAGCAGTGAGAATTCGGTAAGTACGGAATACAAAGACGATAATCCCTTAGAGTAATTTAAAAAAATGTGGATACAGATGAGAAAAAAAAAATTAACCGTGATGTGCCGATTGATGATTGTATTTCACTTAATTCTGAAATTGAGACCTCGGAAACACTATCCGAATTGGATATTTTCGACAGTGTGAAAAATAAAAACAATTACAGCAATGAATTGCAATGAAGACGAATATGATGAGGATGGAAATGAACATGATGCAGGAATTAACAAAACTTCGTATGATGAAATGCTAAAATCATTTGAAAGAATCCGACGCGGATTATAGTTAGAAGAAAATACGCATGAAGAGGATTTTGGTGCATTGCAAAGATGTGAGACGTATTATGAGAGAAAGCACTTTTTAAAAGAAAAAACTCAGGCAAAATTAACAGAGTTTTTCAGAAATTAAATTTAAGGACGCATATGTTAATGTATGGTTAAAAGTATTTGTTATAATAATAATAAATACGATAAGGTCATTAAAATTCGTTAATTTTAATGTAAAACTATTTACTTTAAACAGAAAATACAGTGTATTCCCGGACAATGTTTTATTTTCCTTGCAGATTTCAAAGATTTAAACACACAGAAAAAAATGAATTGATGATGGATATTGGTGGGTAAAATAAATAAAACAAATCGATATAATTTATAAAAAAAAAATGTGATTAATTACTTTTAGTAAAAATATTTAGTGTTTATGAATTTAAAATCTGTTTTATGTAGTTTAAGCTATTTTAAAAGGTGAATCTCTATTTAATGAATTTTACATATAACGAACTTTTTTCCGGGATTTAGCGACTTCATTAAATAGAAGTTCGACTGTATTATCTTAAAATTTCTGCCCAGTTTGATTTTTTTATATTGAATAGTTAACTTGTTCACTGCAAAATGACACATAGATCACACAAAAATAGTCGAATACGATTATGAGTTCCCAGTGTTGCATTTTGCAGTAAATGCGTTAATGTCAGCGAAATGATCCTTCAAGCTGTGGCTCCTATGAATTTTTCCTGGCGCCTAAGAATTTTCAACTTTTGTCAGTCCCTGCATAACTCAATAGGTAATTTGTTGATCAAAATATGGAGAACACAGTTCAATTCCAAATCGCTTCCATAGCCAGGCTTTCCAATTTTATATCTTTCCGTTAAAAAATGAATTTGTAAATGTGTCAAAACGTTTGGCGCTTGTTGAGCAGAGAAGTTCAGAACAGCCTTAATCACAAATTGGAAAAGGAAAATCTTGCCATTTGAGAAACAACCCAGCAAAGAAAGAAATAGTGGGCCACCAGCTGGAAAAAAGATGGCAGCCAGCACTGCCATCAGCGGTAAAGTGTAATGGTGTCATTACTTAAACCAGTACAAAAGTGTCCGTGCCAAATGCAGCTGGCCCATCAGTGATGGCCAACAGCAGACCAGCATTGGTATGTCATCACATTACTTTAATACGGCATTTTTCCGGCAGTGCTAGCACATTTTCTACTGCTATTCCTTTGCTGGCCCAGCACTTTCCCTTACAAAAAATTCTTATAGCATTCTATAAAAAAAATTATAGAAATATTATTATTGAATAATGGCCCGTTTTTCTATGAGCTAGTTTTGCTAACAGCTATAGAAGTATTTATAATAGAAATGTCTATAGAAATATTTGAACATGCAGCTGTTTCCATGTGGTCACCCTCTTAAGTACTAACCGCGCTGGGTGCTGTTTGGTTTTCGTGATCGGATATGAACAAGTACTTTCAGCGTATTCTACGAATGCTCGTTGTTTTCAAGCTCTCAATACACTATTTCAAGTTTGTTTCTTTTGTGATTTGCGTTCCCAATCATTAAACTTGTATAGAAATTATTGTATTTTATAGAAATCATATATATTTTATACGTTGATTGATTCTCAACTGTGTAAATTACGAAAACTGAAATACTTTGTAACTTAGTAAAACCATATTTAAGAAGAAAAAAAAAGTATAATGGAATAAATAATTTATTTATTTATTCACTTACTTATTTATTTTGTTGGTGGAAGTGGTGCTATATTATTTATAGTTTCAAAAAAAAAAAAAGAAAAAAAAAAAAAGCTTGACAGCTTAAATTGTGTTAAGATATTCATTTCAGATTTGTGTTCAAGTTCATTAATCTGCCGCGGGGTGATAAAAATTTTATATTCTGTTATTTTAATATAGTTTTGTTAATAAAGTTTGTAAAGTTATTAAAGTTAATAAAGTTAATAAAGTTTTGTTTAATAAAGTTTGTTTCTTTTGTGATTTGCGTTCCCAATCATTAAACTTGTATAGAAATTATTGTATTTTATAGAAATCATATATATTTTATACGTTGATTGATTCTCAACTGTGTAAATTACGAAAACTGAAATACTTTGTAACTTAGTAAAACCATATTTAAGAAGAAAAAAAAAGTATAATGGAATAAATAATTTATTTATTTATTCACTTACTTATTTATTTTGTTGGTGGAAGTAGTGCTATATTATTTATAGTTTCAAAAAAAAAAAAAAAAAGCTTGACAGCTTAAATTGTGTTAAGATATTCATTTCAGATTTGTGTTCAAGTTCATTAATCTGCCGCGGGGTGATAAAAATTTTATATTCTGTTATTTTAATATAGACTTGACAAAATATTTAAAAGTCTAATAAATTATTATTTGTTAGAGTTGAAACGTAATTGTTTAAATATTTTTACACTTCACATTAAAATATTTGAATAAAAATTAGAATTAGTCAATTTTTTTTAAACTTAGATGAATTACGCAACCTAGGGTAAGGGTTCCCAGCAATAATACTGCAAAAGTTCGTGCACTTCCATGATGTGGTGGGCCAGCGCAAGAGAAAAACGGAGGCCCATCAGAATTTTATCTGATGATTTCCAACAGCAAAGTTGGCTGAAGCTGTCCAACAGTGGTCATGCAGTGGAAGACCATTAGCCACCACTTCTCCATCATTGCCAGCACCTATCTTGCTGCTGGCCAGCAATTTCTTCTTTGCTGGGAAGAATACAGTCTAAAGAGCTAGCAGTCTAGAAATTTTGCAAGCAATTGTATTTATACGTGCTGCGTAAATTTACACATTAAAACAAGTATACTGATGATACAAAAACGATTTGTCTATATATGTTTAAAAAGGCGTGTAAATTGCCAAATACACGCCCTGGTGTGTCAGTTTCAAAATACACATTTTCCTATGTAGCGCATTAAGCGGCTTAAGTGTGTAAAATGTTATCAGATAACTCAGAAATACACAGTTTAACTGTAAATTGCACATGAATGCACATATATCTGTGTAATATACAAAAAGATGGATTTTGGGTACATTAATGCGTAACCTTGTAGTTTGGGATGTAAATTTTGAACTAAATATTTTTATGGTCGCAAAATATATTTGCATGAAGAACAAATACGTGTACTTGGTGTGCTTGTTTTCTTTCCAGCAGATTTGTTTTTAGACCACAAAATAGCGCAATCTTAATTTACAAAAAACAGGATCGTCTGAAATTATATTTACTGCATGCCATTCTTTGTTAAAGTCGTTTTGAAACCCTAAAATACGATATTAAAAAACAGAAAACCAATGTTTAAAAATGCACAAATAGTACATAAAAAGCAGCAAACAGCTGTTTCGAATCTACTAGCGAGATTCTTCTTTAGTGCAAGATAGAGCAAGGCACAGCGTTCTAGGAAAAACAAGGCTGGACAAAATGACAATGAGAGTACTTATATACCCGATACGGGTAGCGAATGCGCCAAAAACAACCAATGAAAGACAAGCAGATGAAACGACTGAGTGGACAAGTAGCGACATCTGCCGGAGAACAAGAGGGGAAAAAATCCTTTCCTAGAACGCTGTGCCTTGCTCTATCTTGCACTGAAGAAGAATCTAGCTAGTAGATTCGAAAAAGCTGTTTGCTGCTCTTTATGTATTATTTGTGTATTTTTAAACGTTGGTTTTCTGCTTTTTAATATTCTTGCACAAAGGCTTTATTTTGCTATTTTTAATAAACACTACAGTCATAATTTATGAATAGAATCTGAAACAATGCACTGTAAAATATATATTTTTTTAATACGGAAATCGTGGCGCTGTATTATTTCTGTATTTTGCCGGATTTTTGTTTTCTTATCAATTTTAGTCACAATTTTTGAAAGATATATCTACTCGTACATCAAGCAATACTTACCGAAACGGGATTTGAACTCACGATCTGCTAATTTCTAAGCTATTAACTTGACCATTCAGCTACTGTTACACAAGCCAAGTTTTCAAGTATCGCTAAAGTACACATAAGTACACATATTTCTGTGTAATATTCTCTTCTTACACATATTTCTACGTAATATAATTACACATAATCCTGTGTAGTATGCTGTTCTTAGACATATAACTATGGAAAATTTGTACGTTTACTCCTGTGTAATGTTTTGTTACGCATATAGTTGTATAATATTCTCAGGCCTATTTCGGTATAATATGCAAAATACACAGACATTTGTGTAATATGCAAAATTTGTAAATTACATTAACACACCAATTCAGGTAAATATTTTCTACATTTACATACTTGTTTGAGTATTGGAAGGGACAACAAATTACATAGTTCCATTAAGCCAATTGTAATTTTACAATGTAATTTTACGAGTTTACACAATACGTATGTAAAAGTAACAAATTTACACTTTTTTAGAGTGTAGTAGTAGTCAAAAATTAGTTTTTAACATTATAAAATACGGATTTTTGTCTCTTCTATCTGTATTAACTAAATATTTTGTATCTGGTCGCCTATAAGGAACTCAACTTGATAAATCACTCTGAAAAAGAACTTTGGCAACCGTCATCTATCTCGGAATATATATATATATATATATATACGTATATGGGGCTTTCTCACAATCTTTTGACTTTTGGGGGAAAAAATCTGGCGAAATTAAACTTGCTAAAATAACATTTTAATCTGATAGACAAATGCCTTAATGATTCAAAATAAAGAAAAAAGGGTCAGCAGCAAAAATTTTTTTATGTAACTGAGGTTTATGTTAAACTTATGTTATGGAAAATTAAACTTTGCGAGTTTAATTTTTCTTACCATTTTACCACTAAAACTTTTTATTTTCTTCGAAATTTTTACGTATAATGAATTTGCATAGTACCCACAGGGCATTCAAATAAGAAATAATAACAATGTAGTATTTTTAGTAC
Organism: Maratus speciosus; assembly: GCA_963932465.1. Classification (NCBI taxonomy): domain Eukaryota; kingdom Metazoa; phylum Arthropoda; class Arachnida; order Araneae; family Salticidae; genus Maratus; species Maratus speciosus. The sequence continues at coordinate 495,434,460 of OZ010792.1, forward strand.
AAAATTTTGGTATAACATTGTCTTAAACGGGTATTAAAGAAGGGACGGTAAGGTAAAAAAAAGGGGGGGGCGGTATAGGAAAAAAGGGACGAAATGGGAAAAAAAGGGACGGTAAGGATGGAACGGTAAGGAAAATTACCACCTATTTTAGGCAAATCATGTTAAGACTAAGGGATAGCCACAATGTTCATTGATTTTTAGAAACAGTTGTTAACATTGGATTAATTTTTTTTTTAATTGACCTTGAAAAGTGCAGGAATAAACCTTGGAGACGGTAAGACTACCCATAAAGCCACTATCTTGAAATTGATACTTAAATGTTGATTTAAATTCTTCAGTAAATTTCATGTCAAAGAATTTTAGACATTCTTTCTCTAGCGTACTTCTGCACGAGAAAAAACTTGAAAAAAATTCTGTGGCTGCATCTGAAGTGATTTTCTGTATAAGTTTAGCAAGAGGGACGGTAAGGATGAAAAACCCAGGGACAGAGTTCAAAAAATACAATCAACCGTAAAAATGTGTGCAGGTTAATTTTTTACTACATATTTATATAAAACAATTGTCCCAGTTTCGGAAAAAAATTACATCGAATTACTTTTATTGAAACAATTTTATACAGACAGCGCCAAACTCAAAAATCAGCATCAGGGACACAGGACGGTATATGAATTTTCCTGGTATTTGGACACTCAACATCGTCCAAAACTTATTTATCTCGTTAATATTGTTATGCAATCATGCATTGAGATGTTCCCCAGTATATGAAATTAAAAAAAAACACACACAAAAAAGTGCATTAAAATAAAAATTATTATTCAGGGACATGAAAGTCAAAAGATTGTGAGAATGCCCCATATATATATACAGTTAAACCTCCTTAAAGCGACCATGTTCCGTTCCAATAAAAATTGGTCACTTCGAGAGGTGGTCTCTTAATAGAGGTTATGTTTAAATCTAAATTTTAATTGTTGAAAAAAGGTAACAATTAATATTACTAAAATTTACTTTTTACATTAGGAAAAAATATGAAACTTTAAGTATCAAAACAAAAGTAAATTACATAAGTTAGTTAGTACAGAGTTTAAAAAAGGAATACATTGACGTTTGCTTTGATTTTACGGTTTTATCTTCTATAACTTTTATTTCCAAGTTCTTTCGAGGTTGAATAAATAAATGCAATTTTCTTTTCTTTTTTTTTTTTTTTTTTTTTTTTTGGACGGGAACAAGGGGTTGTACTGTTAAGGGATTTTTTCGGGACAAATATCACTATTTGTTTATAGAAAAATAAATCTAGGTTAAACGCGCGAAATTTTGGCTTATTTAAGAAGAGATTAGTTCATAAGGAAATACTGGTACCGAAGAATTTCCTGGTCGTGCACATTTCAGGACAAGTTCGACGACCTGGCGGGAACAAATTATGACGATTTCATTAATTTATCTATTTCTTTGAGAGTTTCCTGACAGAATAGGGCAGGGGAGTTTATTGACCGTCATCCTTACTTTGTCATCAGAGTTAAATTCATTGCCTAAAAAGGCACAAAGGGGTTTAAACACTTAAAAGTTAACAGAATAATGACAATTTAAAAAAAAAAAAAAATTCTAAATTTAGTTTAGAAGTTTGATGAATGATGCGCCCTCCGAAATTATTTTTCTAATAAAACTTTCTTCAAGTGACCAGGAAAAACGGAATTTGTTTCATTTTCTTCAAAGAAATGGGTCGCTCATGAAGGGAGTTCAACTGGGATGGTCTCTGAATGGAGGTGAAATTAGTATTAGCCTATGGGAGTAAATTTCGTTCCATGAAAAAATGATCGTTCAGGGAGGTGGTCGGTTAATGGAGGTGGTCGCACAGGGAGGTATATAAATAATCAAACGAAATTTAAAACATCCAACGTATTGTGGTGAAATATCATAAATTACTTTCTCCACCTTAATAATATTATTGTTGCAAAAGTGGATTTACAGGCGTACTAGATATGTTTGGTACTAGGGTTTGCATTTGAATCAAAGCGTTGATTGGAAATTTAGCTAAGTTCTTGGCGAATGGCGATCTGGGCAGCAGAGCGCTACTTCAGATCGGATAAGCCGATTTTACCCAAAACTCGATGCAGGGTCTAATACGGGTTGGTTGCTGGTTCTAATATTCTTGCTATGGACACTAGAGATAAGACAGGCTCATCCGGAGCCCGATTTAAATGCCAAGTCTTCGAGTACGGGCACAAAGAAAAAAAAATATATATTTATTCATAAATTAAAAAAGGAAAAAAAAAAAAACCTTGTTTTTAAGGGGGTCCGGAGCTCAAAATTTTATTTTATTTTATTTATAGAGATTTTATTATGAATTTTTTTTCTCAAATATGTTTTAATGTAATAAGAATATTGCACGTAAAAAAATCTGAAAAATTTTAAATATTTTTTTTTAATTTAAATTTTAAAATTTTAAACATATTTAATTTTTGATATAACTCTGTAAGTACTTACTCGATTTACAAAATTTTTACACTTTTGTGTACAGAAAAGGTGTCATTTTAATTTGTCTTCAGTATTTCTTAAAATATTAATTATGAATTTTATAAAAAAAAAATTAAGTTAAAGAATGAAGTTTTTTTATGAGTGAGTTTTGCATTAATTAGTATATTTTCACAATTATCACTCAAAATTAAAAATCCTGAAGACAGTTTGTTGGAAATATAGCATAAAATCTCTGTTGAAAATTTCATATATATATATCTTGCAAAGAACTTTAGATATATTCTTTTAAAGTTGACAAATAGTGAAAAAATTCATTCTGAATTAAATGAAGTTAAAATTCTGGTCAGAGGGTAGCTGATGCATCGCTTCTCAAGGCAAAATGTATAATATATCTCTGGATCTAATGAAGATAAAAGCACGCGGTTTGCGGTACTTAACGCTAAAAACTCTGCATTTTTCTTAAGCCAATATTTTTTTGAGATTTTTTAGCCCCTGACCCCCTTAAAGGGTTTTGCAATCCTTTAAATATCAGTTTGAAAGGCAATTGAATTTTTTATTTTTGGGATATAAGAGGTATATTCTATGTAATTTTGAAACATTTGCACGGTTAGTGTTAGTAACATAAAGAAGCCGTGGGATATCTTTTGTCTATCCTCGCTTTCTGTTTGGAGCTCTTTTCCAGAATTAGTGGAAAACAGACCTCGTGTCTTTCTGCCATATTTGTACAATGCTATTTGAAAAGAATATGAATTGTTATTTTTCGCACCGTCAGAATCAAAAACAGTCATCTAATTGCATTAATCGCTAGTAAAATGAATCATGCAACTTCTTTTCTGCGTAATAGAGACGAGATGGGTTCAGCCCGAGCCAGGAACCGAAATGAAATCGTGTTGGATTTTTATACCGGTTTTCCGGTTCTGGCGGGATCGGGCTCAAAATAAAAAAATTATTTATTCACGAAAAAAAAAAAAAAAAAAAAAAAAAAAACTATTTATTTGAAAGACACGAATGTAAGTCTAAGTTTCTTAAATTGTTTTATAGCCCTTTAAAATCAATCTGAAAAAGAATTGAAACGTTATTTATGGGATATAAGAAACATTCTATCTGATTCTGATGCCTTTGCATGGTCAGTCTACCATCTCTATACAGTCTGTTTGTAGTTCTTTTCCAACATTACTTGGAAACAGAATTCATGTCTTTCTGATGTCTCTCTGCCATAATTGTAGTTGCTCGTGTCTTTCTGCCATAAATGTAGTTGCTCATGTCTTTCTGTCATAATTGTAGATGCTCGTGTCTATCTGCCATAAGAATTTCAAACAGAATTTTAGGGACATGAAAATCACTAAATTCGCGGTTTGTAGCATAATTTTGATAGACAAAGAGACAAACAGAGAGCAGACATAAGACATACAACAGACAGATAAGTAGCAGGCATACAGCTGAAAGACAACAGATAGATTTTAGCGCTTAAATTCGCGGTTTGTAGTATAATTTTGATAGACAAAGAGACAAACAGAGATAGACAGAGAGCCGACGGACAGAAGACATACAGCAGACAGATAAATAGCAGGTAGACGGCCGAAAGACAGCAGATAGACAGCAGACGGATAAGCAGCAGATACACAGACAGCAGACAGACAGCCGACAGACAGAAAAATAGAGACAGGCAATATAGACGTTTATAGACCAAACAAAAAGTGCGGGATTGGTGCACGAAGGGCGCGGAGGGCAGAATCCCCTAGTATAGCATATAAATTTAAAACATTCAAGATTGTCAATAAGACCATTTTACAATAACGTATAAATATATACTCATTTTACGGAAAATATTCATAATACATAAGTTTAAAATACAGCCAATAAAATTATTTTTCGAAGATAAAAGAACAAAAACACTTTTTATAGAAAAATAAATTGCAGAATGTTTATTCTTCAGTTTATTTTAATTGAATGCTTATATTATAGATATTCCTTTCCCTACTAAAGAAATATACTTATATAGATTTGGTTGCTATTGTAATAAATTCCAAAAATAAAATACAGAAGTCAAATTAGAAATAAAACAATAAACATACTAAATCCATTAAAGGAAAATTAAAAAAGAGAAATAATAAATAGTTTTTTCTTCTGAGAAAATAATAGAAAATTACTTGTAATAGCCTTTGTAACTTTGGGAAGATAAATAATGAAATAGAAATGAAAAACAATGAAATATTATCTTATTGCATTAATGTACGGAGCAGTAATATTTTCGCATTTAATAAAAGAGAGTTGAAGCAAATTTTTACGAAACCTAGCCTCAAAACATTAAGCTAAGATAAAGTAAGTTAGGGGCCGCTTCACCCAGATAAATAGGACATAATTAAAAATTAAGTATATATATATATTTATTCTTTATTTAGGTACTCCTCAACAATAAGAAAACAATTTCCATTAGCGACGTCATTAGTTTTATTAGATTGAATTTTTTGATAGTTTAGTCTTGTTTCATTTTCGAAAAGAATGCATACAATTTATCAGCATGGAAATAGCTGGAAGAAAATAAGATTAAATTAGTTTTTCCAAAACCAAAGAAAAGATAAAGAAAAAAAAGCAATTTAACAAATTACAACGACCATTTGGAAAATGACTTTTTCAAAGACTAAAATTTAAGACATAAAAAATCGCACAGAGTTGATCATACATTACGTACGCCATGAATTAAACATTAATAGTGTTATTACACGTAAAAATTGCAAGCGACAAAAATCGCCTGCGACTCGTATTTGGTGTGAAATATTTATATGTATTCATTCCTGTCCTATTTATCTTTTTTTTTTTTTTTTTTACTTTTAATTGGCTTATTCCATTTTTCTTTTGCACTTGAAAATCTTACAAATTAAAATTAACTCTTTGGCAGAAATTGTTGTTCATTTTCATTAGTTATTATCCACCTGAAACTTACGTATTATCCAAGCATTTCATTGGCTGTTCGGGAAAAGGCTTTTCCATCGTCAGATTTCCAAGAAATCGGATTACCCATTTTAAATGAAATTTCATTCTTAAACTTCTAAACATCCGACAATATTACTTTTTACACCGTCGGATAGAGAAAAAAAATTACTTTTAAATGCAATTTGTTTGAAAGCTGTATCTCAATTTGTTTCTGAGTTATTAACTTTTTTTTGTAGTTTTTATTACTTTTTTGTCATAGTGGCAACATCTCTGTTGAAAGAAAAGGAAAATACAGATTACTGTATAGACCAGGGCACGAAATTTCCGCTCGCCAGCTCGCCAATGGCGAGCAAATAATTAAGGTTGGCGAGAAAGTTTTGTCTTTTAAAATGTTGTGTTTTAAATCAAACTATATACGCTCAGAATATCGTGCCTCAATCCAGCGACATACGGATCTTGTAGATCTTTTGTGCTACGCTGAGAAATGTGGATATTTTAACAAAGTATGGAAATGAAAACCAATGCAGGTATTTTATCCATTTTATTGTTGAAACTATGAAGTTAGATTTAGTGGAAAAATTAAAAAAGTGTACATATATCAGCATTCTTGTTGATAGTACCACATATAGATCAGGTGTTGAACATGCAAAAGCGCATGCTCGATACGTGGATACAGAAGATAATTATATCAAAGAGGGCATTTTAGGAGCAGTAGAGCTGCCAAATTCTACTTCATCTAGTTATTTCCACACATTATATTTTTTATTTTTAACTGATTTTATAGATAAGAATACAGATCCAAATGAATATAAAAACAGGTGTTATATTTTAGTCTTGGGTACTGATAGAGCTCCAAATATTGTTGGATACAAATCAGGACTGGCTATGAAAAAGAAATCTATTTGTGCTAAATTTGCTAAATTGATAAATATTCATTGCCTTGCACACCATTTGCGGTTGGCTGTTTTGGATGTATGTGGTGAAGTTGAATATCTGAAAACATTTGATTCAGTGGTTAGGAGTAGTTTTAAATTTTACCATCTCTCAGCTAAAATATCTCATATGTTAAAAGAAACAGCAAAAATTCTAGGAAAAAGATTTCTTAAACTGAGTGATATTCGCCCTATTAGATGATTATCCATCAAAGAAAGTACTGTGAAAGCTCTTTTGCAAGCCATCTTGAACAGGGGGCCCACGGAAAAAACAATGACAGTGCTAAAGCTAAGTGTTTGCTGAAAAGATCGAAGGATTATAAATTTCGTTAAATTCTGTACTTCCTAAAGGATTTCTACGAGAAATTAAACCCCTTAAGTATGGCATTAAAAAACAAGGAACTTATCATTTCATCTGGAAATAAAAATTGAATATTGCATCTCAGTTCTGACAGATCTCGAATCTAATGTTGGACAGAACGAATAGGGGTTTTTGGATCAACTATCCATCTCAGGAATAATCAAGGTTGTACAGCTGGCAAATATTAAAAATGGGGAGCGAGAATTTCAGACTTTAAGAGGAAGATTAATTAAAGATGCAAAGATATACATTACAGAAAGACTGTAATCTATGCCAACAGATGTGATAACATCTCTGCATGTTTTTGACACTTTGGGTTGGCCTCCCGAAGAAAAAAATCTTGAAGTTGGGTTAGAAGAAATAAAAAAGCTCTTCATATATTTGAACACAAGTCTCTTTAATGAAAAAGTGGATATTGTATTGGCAGAGTGGGCAGAATTCATGTTTATGTCCCCTTCACTAACACTGAAAGATATGCTGGAGAAGTTTACAGTGAAAAGTACTCAGCAAGATTCCCCAATTCGCTCCAAATTCTAACAATTTGTGCTATTCTACCAGTGAGCATAGCTTCGTGCGAGGGGCTTCAACTGTCACAAGAGACTCAAGACCGCATACAGGAACTCTCTGAAGACTGAGACACTGGGTGATTTACTCAGAATTTCTATTAATGGATCTATGAATGTAAAATTTTCCTGATTTAACAGACAGCTTCTTCTAACAACGGTCAATTTAAATTCAGTTTGTCATAAATAGTTCATTTTCTGGGCAAGTGTGGTGACCAACGTTGCTGCTTGAATGAAGGTAAAATAATGGCGAGCAAAAGTTTTAGTCTGACGAGTATCTTTTGAATTGAAATTTCATGTCCTGGTATAGACCAATCAGAAAACGAATAAAATGCGGATTAAAACAATAAAAACCTTCAGATATGCTTTTGATTTCCTACACTGACGAGAACAATAACCATTTGGAAAAATTGTTAATAAAAATTTCTTCAAAGTTCAAAAATATAATCGTTAATAAAATTTATGCAAATACTAATATTAAAGGGGCTATGCATATATAACGTTATCATTTTAGGGGGAGGGGGATCTGGCACATGATATCGTAAGATATCTCCAAGGGGAGGAAGGGTTTGTCTTTTGATATCATTATCATTTCTGATCCAACCAAAATTTTCTGTTTATATTTGTAACTTGGCCTTTACATCAAAATAGTATGTTATCTATTTTTATGAAAGTACAAAGTTATTATTAAAATAATTAAGGGGTCCGGGGCTCAAAATTCTTTTCTTTTATTTATAGGGATTTTGTTATGAAATTTTTTTCTGAAATATGTTTTAATATAATGCGAATATCCCACCTTAAAAAAAAATCTGAAAAATGTTAAATATTTTTTTGTTTAAATTTTAAAATTTTAAACCTGTTTAATTTTTGATGTAACCCTGGAAGAAAATATTCTATTTACAAATTTTTTACACTTTTGTGTACAGAAAATGTGTCATTTTAATTTGCCTACAGGATTTCTTAAAATATTGATTATGAATGTAAAAAAAAAATAAGTAAAAAAAGGAAGTTTTTTTATGAGTAAGTTTTGCATTAATTAACAGTTATCACTAAAAATAAAAAATCATGAAGACAATTTGTTGGGAATATAGCATAAGATCTCTGTAGAAAATTTCATACATATATCTTGCAAGGAACTTTAGATGTATTCTTTTAAAGTTGACAAATCGCGGAAAAATTCATTCTTACAAGAAGAGGGCCAACCTTGGTAATCACAGATTTTTATTATTTTAATACATGTTGTAGGGTAGAGACCCCTTAGTCTAAGGTTCAACGGATTTTATACAACGCCCCTTAGTTCTTGAGAAACAGGGGGGGGGGGGATCTAATATTATAATACAACTTAAATACTTACTTTGTAACGAAAGGGCATCGTTGGTGGTAGCTCAGTTGGTACGGCGTTTGCTTGTTGTCCCTCGGGTTGGATCCCGTTATGCACTACATTTGTTTTTCTCATTTTTTGTTTTATAAATATACTTGTAATTATAATTTAATATTCTCAATTAAAAATTTTAATATCGTACATTTATTTTAATGCTAAATATTTAAATTTAAATTTAGCCTTTTTTATTTTTAAACCATTATTTCTAATCATTTAAAGAGATTAAAAAAAAAAAAAAGTTTGGAAATTGCTCTTCAAACGTGGCAAATGAGGTGCGTTCGTACTATATCTAGTTTTATAAATATTTTTTGCACCGCATATTGTAATGAATGTATATTTTAATGCATTTCATAAGTGCATATCAATTTCATTCTGTTCGAAAGGCTGTAACATCATTAAAATGCACATGAAATAATTTTTTCCCATTGGCCTTAATGTAACGGAAAACTTTTGACTGTCCCTGTAATTAAACTATACATCCGATTTTCATAAAATTTGAAAATGATTCGTGAAAATTTTGCAACAATTATATATTTAAAATTTCAGACCAATCGGAAGGCTGTAAAACCATTAAAATGCACTTGCAATAATTTTTCCTATTAGCCGTAATGTAACGGAAAACTTTTGACTATCCCTGTAATTAAACTAGACATCCGATTTTCATAAAAATTGAAATGACTCGACAAAATTTTGTAACAATTATATATTTAAAATTTCAGACCATTCGGTTGGGTAGTTTTTGCTCTGTTATATGCGGACAGACAGACGGACAGATTGAACGACGACTATAGGTGCTACGTATTTATATAATTACGAACGCACCTAAAAAGGATCTATTATTTAATAATAAAATTCCAAAATCGTTATAAAATCTGTTGTGTCTCCCTTTAGTTATGATAAAATAAAACATATTCAAATAAAATATAAATAAAAGCAGAAAGATGATAAAGAAGAAAGCAAAATAATTCAAAACGCAAGCATACGTGTTAAAAATTTAAAAATCTTTAATTTGCAAAAAATAGGTTGTAATTTAATTGAGATGCTAATTTTTAATATACTAGTTATGCTTGTTACTTTAAAAACAGAGTAATATTATCATCGTATCGACTTCCCTTGTTAAGGCAATACATAAATGCAGTTTCTTTATAATCATGAATTGATACAATTGTTCAATATCATTGCATCGATAAAGATATATAAAATACATTTTAAAAGTGATTTTTAAAAAATTAACAGTTTCATGATGTTTTATACAATTATTTAGTTACAGGTAAAAAAAATAATTAGGTTAAAATCGTAATTGATATACAATATTATAATATTTATTTGACAATGAGATTATTAAATTATAAGTACAAGTATATTTATAAAACCAAAAATGAGAAAAACAAATGTAGCGCGTCCCGGTATCGAGCCCGAGGGACAACAAGAAAACGCCGTACCAACTGAGCTACGACCAACGTTACCCTTTCGTTACAAAGTAAGTATTTAAGTTGTATTATAATATTAGACCCCCCCCCCCCTGCTTCTCAATAACTAAGGAGCGTTATATAAAATCCATTGAACATGAGACTAAGGGGTGTCTACCCTACAATATATATTAAAATAATCAAAATCTATGATTACTAAGGTTGGTCCTCTCCTTGGGAGATAAATGAAGTTATATCTCTGGATCTAATGAAGATAAAAGCATGCGGTTTGCGGTATTTATCCAGAATTAGAAAAAAGTTCATAACGTTATATATGTACGTACAGCCCGAAATTCAGATTTGTAACATTTAAAATTTCTTTCAGATGTATATGCGTGTGTATTTTTATAGTTTATCCCCAAACACGCGAGGAGGCTTTGTTTGCGGCGAGACACTGTCGAAAAGTATTGCTGATTTTGAACTAATTAAACTTAATTTTTTTTTCATGTATATATATATAAACGTCAGACGTTTACACTCAAATTAGACAATACTTTTAACCAAAGGAAAAAAAAATATATATATATATATGTGTGTGTGTGTGTGTGTGTATGTGTACTGCTGTGAAGCACAAGTAAAGGCAAAAAATGATGAATAACATCAGAAAATTAAGAGATACGCAAAGTCTTGTGAAAGAACCTTTTCTTTCTTGGTCAGAAGCAAAGAATGCGTGCTACCATTTCGTCTTGCTCCTTATCTCCCTACATCCCTTCTTCCCTTCCTACCTTTGCGTGCTCACAACTAAACAGTCCTGCTCTTGCTTTCTAAGTGGTAGCATGTATTCTTTGCGCCTGACGAATGAACTTTCGAAAAACCTTCGGCATCTCTTAATTTTATGGTGTTATTAAAAAGTTTTTACCTTTACTTAGTACCTTCTACCTACCACTCGACGAAGCATAATGTAAACTTTTTAACCAAAAAAAAAAAAAAACTACTTTAATATAAGATAATTATTTTTTTATATTAAGATAATGAAAAATACAAGTTTTCGTACACACAAAAAAAATCTAATTCTACAAACGTAAAGTTACAGAAATCTGTATGCTTTCTAAAATTTTATTTGTACACTGTACAAAAAAAGATGTAAATCTACAAAAGTAGTTTTTGTAAAGCTACAGAAATCTGTAGCTTTACAAAAGAATCTACTAAAATTTCAGTAATCTTACTAAAATTTTATCTGTAACCCAGGTTGCAGTTGCATAAACAGTTCTAGGCATCACAATTTCCGAAAAAATTCTTACTAACCTTACAGATTTTTTGATTTACGGTGCAAAAGTGTATCTGTCCGTCTGTCCGCATATAACAGAGCAAAAACTACCCAACCGAATGGTTTAAAATTTTAAATATATAATTTTTGCAAAATTTTGTCGTGTCATTTTAAATTTTAGGAAAATTGGATGTATGGTTTAATTACAGGGACAATCAAAAGTTTTCCGTTACATTACGGCCAATGGGAAAAAAGATTTCAAGTGCATTTTAATGATGTTGCAGTCTTTCGAACAGGATGTAATTGATATGCACATATGAAGTGCTCAAAATATACATTCAGTACAAAATGCGGTGCAAAAAATATTTATAAAGCTAGTTATAGTACGAACACACCTCATTTCACACGTTTGACGTGCAATTTCTAACTTGTTGTTATTGCCGTTACATAAACAGTACTAGGAATTCCAGTTTCCTAGAAAAATTTTAGTAATTTTAAAGGATTTTTTTTTTTACAGTGTAATTTTGTTGAACGTCGTACATTCTGTTCTACATTAGCGACGGGCACTTCGCATCCAGGTAACCCATCGATTTGCAAGCGACTAACGTATAAAAGAATGAGGAAAAACATCGATTTTATTGGTTTTCGTTGAATTTTTAAAAAGGTACTGAACCAATCTTGATGAAATTTAAATGGGAACTATCCGAGAGTATCCTCTTCCAATTAAAAAGAAAATTACATGAATCGTTGCGTCGTTTCGGAGTAATCAGTGACCACACATAAAAAAAAATATATGTATATACGCGTCGAAATGATAATCTCTTTCTTTTTCGAAATCGGTTAAGGGTCTCAAATCCAAAAGAACAACTTTCTGACGTAAGTTTTAATTTTTTTTTTTGTTCGAAAATGCATGAAACTAGCTGGTGTTGTTGTTCAGAAACTATGCGCAATTGAGCTGTTTTTTCCATTTTTTTGCAAACGCAATACAGCTTTCAGAAAATAATGTCAATGTGGCCATTTTGAACCGAATTTACACGCGAAGGAAGAAAGAGACTCAAGAGCGGGAGAAAAACGTGTTTGTCACGTGATCAAAAGTCTTTATAACTCAATAGGTAATTGATTGATCAAAAAATGGAACAGTTCAATTCCAAATCGCTTCCATGGGCAAGCTTCCCAATATTTTACCTTTTTTATACCTTTCCGTTAAAAAATGAATTTGTAAATGTGTCAAAACGTTTTGCGCTTGTTAAGCAGAGCAGTTAAGAACAGCCTTAAATAAACAAGTTGGAAATTGCACGACAAACGTGGCAAATGAAGTGCGTTCGCGCTATAACTAGTTTTATAAATATTTTTTAGACCGCATAGTGTACTGAATGTATATTTTAGTGCACTTCATGAGTGCATATCTATGGGATGTGGCTCTATTTATAAATTATAACTCACTTCTGAGACGAACACTGACATTTATTAAGACGAAGACAAAACAAAAATGCAGTTAAAAAGCACTCTTTTCGATCTCTATTTAGCTTAAAAAGCAACAACGTTGGCTTCATTTATTTAGCACCGTCGAATATTTCTGAGATTTTCTTACGTCGTTTAAATATTCTATCTTATTTCATCGAAAAATGTTCTGTTCCTTTTTAACAAAACCTGCGTCGTCGAACTCATTTTCGTTCTATTTACTTTTCCTGCATTTCCACTTCACACAGCTTCGTTAAGGTTCGTTTTCCTTTTTAATCTCAAAAACAGAATACAACGTCGGAGGCATTCAGTCTGATTCAAGTGTTCTTACGAAATTCCCACAGGTGGCCGTCCTAACATCTGGAGCTGCCGCAGCGACATGTGCTAAAATAGAATCTGAAAAAGAAACAAAAACAAGTAACTGTTCTTAGGGGAAAAGAAGAAAAAAAAATTAATCTGCACGTCATAAAGATCAGTCAGTCTAGTTGAAGTGGCGTAACATCATATGAAAATTTCTTTAAAAGTATTGACTTATAAAATGTTCATAACACACAAAAAGAAAAAAATGTAAAAAAAATGTTTTTTCTTTTTTTTCTTTGAAGTTTCAGTTTTCGTCAAGCCAAGGTTTCATGTATTCAGCACAGGAGCAAGTATTTATCGGTCCTTCGGTTGATGAGATTTTCGCTACGTCGTAGGTGTCGTTAGACTTCACTTTGATTACTTTATACGGACCTAATAATTTAGATTTCAACTTTAAACCTGGTCCTTGCTGGGTTCTCTTAATTGCTACAAGGTCATCAAGCTTGTACTTCCGGGGTTTCTTACGTCGTAAATTATAATGCTTGCGATTTTCTTGTTGAATTTCCAGAATATTCTTCTTGGCTTCTTTACGGAGCTCTTCTCTGTCTTTCATGAATTGTTCTTCGACTGCACTGTTTAAGAGGTCAATAATTTGTACATCTTCTTTCTGTTTCATTTTTGTACCAAATAATATTTCAAACGGTGTTTTCTTAATGCTTCGTTGGTAAGTTGAATTAATGACTTGTTCAACTTTAGGAACATGTTTAAACCATTTGGTCGGTTCGTCTTTGGACATTTTAGAGATTACAGAAATTATGGTGGAATTAAGTCGCTCTACTTGACCATTGGCACGGGGAAGGCCAGTTGTAACTGTCTTGTGCTTTATATTTTCATCTTGACAATAATCAGCAAATTCTTTGCTGGCGAAGGCAGGACCTTTATCGCTAATGATGGTGGAAGGATTGCCAAAAGTGTAACTTTGTTGCCGTAGTTTTGATATAACTTCGATAGCAGAAGTGGTTTTACAGGGATACAACCAGACGAATTTAGTAAATGCATCTATTAAAGACAAAATATGTTTATAATTTTTGTTGGTTGTTTCAAGAGGGCCTAAATGATCAATGTGGTATGTTTGGAGAGGAGTCTCTTCTTTAGGTAAGGGATGTAATTCACCTTCTTGTTTTCCTCGTTTGCGATTATACAAAAGGCACGTTACCCAATTTGCCACGTTACCCAATTTGCTATAATTTTATCAATTTTATTTGACATATTAGGGATGAGAAATTCTTCGTTAAGGAGTTCTTCACAGCGTTTACGGCCAAAATGTCCTTTGTCATGAACGTGTTTAATGGCATTTAGCTGCATTTCATCCGGCATAACTACCAGATCGATAACTTTATGAGTTTTATAGAGAACGTTATTTTTAAGGAAATAGTTGTCATATGGCTTTGTTTTCAAAATTTCTTTGATGGCCTGTATATGTTCGTTAGTGTTCTGTGATTGTATGATTTTGGAAGTAAAACTATCTTGAATGATCATACATATTGGATTTCTAATTAAAGCGTCGACATGGCGCATGCGTGTACCTTGTCTGTGTTCGATTGTATACTTATAGTCAGCTAACATTAAAGCCCATCGAGCAATCTTGGTGCAAAGATCTTTTTTATTCATAGTAAGGGCGAATGCGTTGCAATCTGTAACTATCTTGAAAGGATTACCTAGAATGTAAACGCGAAATTTTTTAAGAGTTTCTATGACAGCTAAAACTTCTAATTCATAACTTGAATATTTACGTTCGGCATCTGTGGTTTTTTTTGCTCATAAAATAGACAGGGTGAAATTGGTTGTCAATAGAAGACTTTTGAAGGAGGACGGGCCCGTAACCGTCAATAGATGCATCACAGTGAACTTCTGTTTCGTTACTAGGGTTATAAATGCTTAAAACAGGACCTGAAGAAAGGATGTGTTTCAGCTGATTAAATGCATTTCGTTGCTGGTTACCAAAGTGAAATTTAGTATCCTTTCTAAGGAGATCTGTTAAAGGCTTAGCTATTAAAAAGTAATCTTGAATGAATTTATGAAAATATGAAGTTAGTCCGACAAATGAATGTACATCTTTTATACTTTTAGGTTCTGGGAAATTGAGGACAGCTTTAGTTTTTAAGTGAGATGGGTGCATTTGACCATTTTTAATGTGGTAACCCAAAAAATCAATTTCTCTCTGTAAAAAGTGGCATTTTTTAAGATTCAGTTCTAAACCATATTCGGATGCAGTTGTAAGGACGCGCTGTAATTTCTGGAGCCCTTCGACTTCGTTTTCAGCTGGTATTATGAAGTCTTCCATATAGACAATAAGCACTTTTTCATTAATGAGGTCTCGAAAAACGTTATAAAAATATCTTTGAAACACTAAGGGTGCATCGCTAAGGCCATAATTCATATATAAGAATTCAAATTGACCAGCATGTGTTACGAATGAAGT
Source organism: Maratus speciosus (assembly GCA_963932465.1). Classification (NCBI taxonomy): domain Eukaryota; kingdom Metazoa; phylum Arthropoda; class Arachnida; order Araneae; family Salticidae; genus Maratus; species Maratus speciosus. The sequence continues at coordinate 495,450,022 of OZ010792.1, forward strand.
ATATTTTCTACTATTTTCTTCTACTTCGACATGAAAAAATGCATTTTTAAGGTCAAGAGTAGTAAATACTTTTGCAGAATGCAACTGATCAATAATGTCATCAATTACTGGGAGGGGAAAACGTTGTTTATGTGTACGTTGTTTATGTGTTTTAGAATTTAATTTCCTATAGTCTACACACAATCTATATGAACCATCTTTCTTTTTTACTAGGACAATAGGTGATGAAAAATTACTAGTGCTTTTACGAATAATTCCTTTTTCGATCCACTTAGAAATTTGTTTTTCGACAAAGTTTTTCTCTATTGGAGCCAAGCGTCTGGGAAGACAAGTGACAGGTTCTTCGTTTTCCAGATGAATTGATAATTTAACATCAGTTGTCTTTATTTTTCTGGGGAAATAATTTTGAATAAGTTCTGAAATTTTTGAACGTATTGTTTCATCGGTAATATGAGATAAATCAAGAATTAAGATCGTCTAACACATGAGCAACATTTATCAAAAAATTATTCGACGTATCGTCATTTTTCTCGATTTTTTGCATCGAAATATTATTTCCAGAAATTGTTAAAATACTTTGTTGTATAACATCTGTACCAATAATAAGGTCAAACGATATGGAATCATCTGGGACTACATAAACATTAGTTGTATAATTAAAATCATCTATCATAATGTCCGTAGAGAAAAAAACCCAGGGGTTTGATTATAGTATTTCCTAATCCAGTTAATGTGATGGTTGAATGTTCAAGGTTTGAGACTGTAGGGAGTTTGCGGTAAATATTTTCCTTTAGCAAACTTCTTTCACTACCTGTGTCTACCAATGATGTAACATTTACAGACGAAATAATGACTTGTTTGGTCATGAAAGTGTTCGACATAACTGTGAAACATTGGAGGGTTCTGACTTAACTCTAGGCCTCCTTGGTTGATCACATTGAGCCGATTTATGGCCAAAATTCGAACAATTGAAACAACGAGGGCCTTTGTCTTTATGTTTGCATTGGCTACTTTTATGATTTGACAAACCACAATTAAAGCAAAAAAGATCAGATTTTGGTCGAAAGGATTTGTCTTTCTCTGGCATTTCAGGTTTCACTTTACGAAATTTACTGTTCTCAAAGTCATGTCGAATTTTGTCATGAATTTTGAGCTTTTGCTTGAATTCTACAATGGATTGGCATCCATATGATATTGATTTTCTGAAAACAGGGTCGGGTATACCGTTTATGATGTATTGCATTAATGCGGAATCCTCGGTGTTACCACGCGAGCATATTTGTTTCATGATAAGAAAATATTCTTCTATAGATTCATTTTCTTGCAATTTTCGTTTATTTAATATATCATGTAACTCGGCAGAATTATAAGTGGTACTGAATTCTGAAATTAAGAGTTGTTTAAGTTTGTCATATGAATTGATATGAAATTCTGTCTGTACTAATAACAGGGCTTTTCCTCGTAAGAATCTTTTACAAAATATGAATTTATGAAAGTCAGATAAGTTAAACATATTAGTGCATAGGCGTAGAGTTTTCAAAATTATTGGAGGGGCTCAGCCAGTGGCGCAGAGAAGGGGGGTCTACACCCCCCTGGAACAGGGAATTAATTTACTAAATAATGAATACAAAAATAGTAAAACCTGCTAAGACAAAATTACAAATAACCGCTGATATTTCCGTTTTATCTAGGTTTTCGTCTACCTTAGCAGGTAAAAATTCAAAGTCTTCCTTTCGATGGGATCATGAAATGTTTGTCATTAGAGAAGATTTCGTTATAGACAGGTTCCGTTTACACAGGCTAACCTTGCTAGAGAACAATCGTAAGCGTCGAAACAATATTCCATTTAAGACAGGTATCTAGCTAATTAAGTAAAATTGTACGGCAATCTTTTCTGGAGCATGAATAGTTTCCATTTAAGACAGGATTATGCCATAGACAGGTTCTATATATCTAATTGTAATAAAAGACAAAATCGCTGTTTGTCTGTGTTTATTGCCGATGGCTAGGAAAATCTACTACCCGCAGAGGTCTGAAAATTTATATGAGAATAGTTCAATGCTGGTATGGATGCCCCCGGGTCTCACATTTAAAATTTTTATGATAACTGACCAAGATATTAATTAAAAATTCATCAAAAAAGAGATCTTTTTTTTTTTTTTTTGAAAACTGGCGGAGACGCACTCGTGCATGACCAGAACCTGCTTTTCGTGCGGAAAGGAAGGAAGAATTAAATTGATAATTAAAACGACCTATAGAGGCACTACTCGCAGCCTTCGGTACAGGAAAATTGTCTTATTAATTTCCATTTAACTAATGCTAAAGTGCCATTGAAATAATTCTTTATTGTAAGTCCATTTGAAAGTTTTAGATATTTAAATGCCGATAATTTTTACTTCGTCTTATAAGACAGAGCACAAATATTACATGAAATCTGAAATTGTGCAAAAGAATAATCATTCTGAACAAATTAAAAATGCATGTAATGCAATGTGCTTGCACGGCAGTATCCTGAAGCGAGAAGTTGTATGGTTTCTCCACCAGATGGCGTATTCGAGCGCTTGAATCGCCAATACATTTTTTTTCTTTTTTGCCGTTTTGTTTTAATGCCCATCAGCCGTGCCGTTTAAAATACGGAAAAACGGATGACATATTCTTATAGTTCGTACATTTACGTCTCAAACGCCGCAATCAGTTAAAAAAATATGGTTCTTAAACTCTTTGAAAAAAAAATTCAAAAAGGAATTTCTCAGTCGACTTTTTCTCCCTTTCGCCAACGCTCACTCAGGGCTCAATTTTAGAGGTACCGATTCACAAAAATACGTATTTAAAGCTAAGATCTTCTTCTCGTCGCCGGTGCAATCGGTTTTGTACACTGTTAAAAATTTGCAGCTAACTGTCCAGTCATTCGACCATTTTTTGAAACAACGGTTTCATAAGTGTATTTTAACTATATTCTGACCATAAAATGGCCAATAATATGGCCATAATAGCGTTAAATTACGGTTGTGTAAGTGTTTTTGATAAAAACGATCAAATGACTGCACAGAATGCTGCAAATTTTTAACAGTGTAAAAGACTAATTTTTATTCTTTAAACAAATTCGTGACCGCAGGTCACTTCGCGCCTCACCGTGATGAGACTATCTTTTTTCCACAATCTTTATAGAGAATTTCGACAGACTGGATTTTATATCCATTACAGAAATTTCGTAATGCTAGAACGAGTAGAAGTATTTAAAAAAATAATAATAAAATCTTAGAAAATTTCGACGAAAAAGCTAGAAAGCGGTTTTGTTTGGCTTCGGCACACGTTTTCACTTTAAAATATGAGTTATATTTATAACATATTAAAATTTCGGACAGTTCGGACGCCGAAAATTTTTTTTTTTTTTTTTTTTTTGGTTATGTTAAAAAACCCGACGCGAAAAAAAAAAAAAAAAAAAAAAAAAAACTAGTTGGAAGTGACAATCCCAAAACTTTCTTCTATCTCATACATGTTAATGCTTCAAAATTCATTATCACAGTGCCAAAATTAAATAACAATCTATAGATTGTCATGAGGAGCATATATGCTCATCTCCATCATAAAGATTCTAAAGATATAGGTTCATTAAACAGTGTGTATTTTAAAAGGAGATATAAGCATCGCATCTTTCAAACAAATTATTTAATATTGGCATCCACCCTCTTAGATGTCTGCAAGAAAAATTCTCAGCTCAAAGAGAACAAAAGTGACACCTGTCACGCTGTAAATACCCAAGCTTAAAAAAAGATCTATTTATGTGAAAGACAGAATATGAAGTCTGATTTAATTTCGTGTATTAGTTTTTGAGGCAGAACAATTTGCGGAAATCGAAAAGAACGGAGCATAGCAGCACCACCTATTGCGCGATTTACACCAAACCGTAATAAAGAACAACATATATCAAAGTCTAGCTGAATTTGAAATTTGATGAAAATTTGTGTATTAGTTTTTAAGATAGAGCTATTACTAAAATCATGAAAAATTCTGTGTCGCAGACCAACATGTTGGCCAATTTACACCAAAAAGTAATCAGCACCATTTTATATCACGGACTAACCTAACCTGAAGTTTGATGAAAATACGTGCATTAGTTCTTGAGAAAGAGCTATTGCGGAAATCGTGAAAAATGCAGCATA